>CM060560.1:185010843-186260843 GCA_030625065.1 Alectoris magna | reverse complement strand
CAGATCAAGGAATAATTTCACACATTTCAGCTATGACTTGGTATATCTTTTTTATGCCAAACATCTTTTCTGTTACATTCCATGATTTATTATGGCACATTTTTACTAAGAGGTACAAAAATTTAGAATGTGCTGAGATAGATAGGAAATTATACTTAACGTGCTTCCATATCGCTATCTGCATAGCTTGTGTCTTCATCGACATTCCTTTTGCAACATTTGAAACTTGTATTGATTCCCTGAGATAAACTATTATGTCCTTACCACCTATCAGATTCTGCCATCAGGTTTTCATCTGAACAACCCAACCTTCATGTTCTCTTTCTGTGCAAATTCTGCCAAGTCCTTCTTCATTCTGCCGCCAGCACACCATCTCCACCCCAACGAAGTCTGAGCAGTGTTTAATATTTGAGTCCTCCTTATGTTTTGGTCCAACAATACTGAAGGCCCCCCCTGCTCCAAGCATCTCCTCTCCTCCACTTCCAGCTCTTCAATGTTCTTTTGCCAAAAACTAATTCTCCACGTTCCCCAGTGTTCCGTACCAGCAAATCTCAGTGCTTGCTCACTTCTATTTGAAGCTCTGAACTAACCTTCCAGCACACCCCTCCTCTTGGAAGAAAATTTCACATCTTTTCCGAGAGACTGACAAGCTCTACCAAGTTAAGCTTTCTTTGCCTTCACGCTGTGAACTCCTTCTGTTTTTCTTTAATGACAGACACTGCTCTTACCCCTTTTGTAGGTCAGGAGGTTTTAAGGGCTGATTTTTATTTCTGTCTCTGTCATGACCTTCTGCGTGAGTTTCAGCAAATTACTTTGACTTTTTCTCTGTCAGATCTACTTAGATGGTAGTACTTTGAAGAAAGAACTGCCTCTTTCTTTCCGTTTATATGGTGTTTGAGTTTCATAACAGCAGGAAAGAGAAACAGCTGGCAATACAAACTGGAATATTTTACACGTTTCTGATATCTTTCAGAAAGTCTTGACTTCTTTTTTTTTTCCCTCTCCTGAAAACAAGAATTAAAATATGAAGTTGTCTGGTTGGAATACTTCTTTTAAATGTTTTCCAGTTTTTTGTTTTTTGGTTTTTTTTCACATGAAAAATAGTAGAATCGTAGAATGGTTGACCAACATTTGTCTGCAGATAGACATTACAGTTCTGCCCACTGTAAGCCAGATTCCCTGGTTGCTACATTTTACATAGAATTATAACATATATCCGACTCATCAGATGTGCATGAATACTGCTATATTATGTGAGTAGTCTACTAACAGAGTCTGTTCTGGGAAAGAATATGGAAAAGAAGTACAAGTCCCATAACGCAATAAAATGTAGTCTAATATGGAAATGAACCTAAATGACAGAACTATCTATTATTGTGGGAAGTTTAATTTTGATTAAGAAATGTAGTAATTTAATTTTTCAAATTCTTTAATCCATTTTAGGAAAAAAATCCATTCTGGAGAAAATTGGGGATTAAACATCTGTGGAAATTTCCTGAGATCTGAAAGTCTCATTTCGCTTCATTCATTTCTAACCCATTCCAATCAGTAGTCTCCATCACTCTTACCCTTCTCTTTCTTTTCATGCCAACCTCCTTTCACCTGTGTCTTCATTTTCAAATACAAGTAGACTAAAAACTATAAATAAAGCTTTGATTTCACCTATTATTCATCTGTCATCTGCCTTTCCATCTACTCTACACCCACAAACTTGACTGAAAAAGAGAGGTGTTTATTTAGGTGAGTGGAGTTGCCTTTTGACTTCATTGACGGTGCATACCAGCTCTATTTTAACAATGAAGGGGCACAGACGTGGTTCATGTGTAAATATCTAGTACTTTCAACCTCCACATACCTGTACCTTGCCACTTAAAGGCATGTAGGACTTTTCAGCCTGGCCAAAGAGTTTTCTCTCACTGCTTTGTGTGGTACATGCGCTACCATTCAGCCATGAATTCAAGAACTCAGTTCTTTTTCCATCTTCAAGACCAATGTCATCACATTGATCAATCATCTCCAATTAAGAAAAAAAAAAAAAGAGAGAGAGAAAACTGATGATTTATTGCTGTAACTGATTTTTTTAATTCTTGATATGTTTAGTATGCCAAACAAAACAAAACAAAATCAAAAACTTGAAGATGAATGTTAAATTCCAAATCATAAGGATGATCTCTGACTAGGCCATCTGTAATCCCAAGGTAGTAACTACCTTGCAAAAGCAAGAAGCATTCACATGAGTACACAGGCCCACTTTTCCTTACTTTTTTTCTAAGAATTTATGTAGTACATTTTTAGCTGGAAACATCTCGTGTGAGACACAGGAGCACCTTTTCCACTCCATATTCAGTTTGTTAACCTCTTTAAAATGCGTTAAGGATTAAGAAAGAATTATTTTAAAATCATCCTGTGTTATCAGTGCCTTAATGCTAAGAAATGGTTCTTTCTCAAAATCTCACCATCTAACATACAGTCCCACTTCATGTTGCTGGTCTAAGCTACTGCCTTGCCGTTTTTTTTGCATACCCCCGTACTATAGAAATAGAACACTGTAGAAATAACTGAAATCCTGGAATTAGTCTGCAGTTGACCATTTTGCTTGTCTCCTGTAGCTGTTCTTCCTCTCTAAACCATCTAACTCTGGTAGAAAGACAGATTTTCAGAGATGGAAGAATGTTTATATGGGCAACTCTGACTCTGTTGTTATAACTCCACAAATGTAAACAGGAATACTAACCAAGTATTTTCTCAGATTTCACCAGACTTTGTTAAAATTAATAACTTTTCTTATCATTTGGTTCTTTGATTGTTGTTAAAAAAATAAATAAATAAAAAATCTAGGACTTTCTCACGTTACTTACATCCCAAATTTCTTTTCAAGAACTCAAACCACATAGCAAACATTTCTTTTTCTTATTTCTCAGATTTCTTTTAGTATCTGTGCCATGATTAAACTACAAAATGTCTATGTTTGCATACAGCTCCTTCCTTTTAGCAAGTACAAGTGGCTCTACAGTTAAATCTATGCATAACTCTACAGAAATTACCACTCAAATAAATCACAAGCGTAATAAGAAATAAGAAATTATTTGTCCCTGTTTACCTGATTCTTCGCCATCATGTTGTAAGATGTCATCTCTTTATGTTTTCATTTTGTTGGTGCGCTTGAGTTTAGGTGTGCTGCTTTTATGGGTGAAGAATTACTTCTCGATTCTTACATCTGTTTTCACTGGCAACCAAGATGTGAACTTTTGTCTTGTATGGATACTGTTTGTGCATTCCAGTGCCCACTAGTGGCAGTGTGTAGTAGCTAAATACTCACCTGCAGTATGCTACTCTCTAATTTTTCTCGCTGTGAATTGTAAAAATCTCTTTCTTTTTTTTTTCTTTTGTTTTTTTTTTGCATGTTTGTAGGGCTAACTGTTGTTGTTTGTTTGTTTGTTTGTTTATTTGTTGTTTGTTTGTTTTTTAAGTTGGTTCTGAAAACTTCCTTAAAGATTCTCGGGTATTTTCTATCAGAAAGCCTGAGCAGCAGCTGAGCCAGGGGACTGGGCTGTGATCTCACATCTTTAGCAGCACACTGCAGTCTATTTATCTTATTTATAAAATTATTTTCATTTCTGACAGTCTTTTGAGGTCCCTCTCTTTCTGTGTGTGAACATGATAAAAATTGTACCAGAAAAACTAATGATCACGTGGTGTCAAAAATCAGGCATTTACCAGAAGATGAGTAAATCGAAACATAAAAAGTTTCAATAACCAATATACGTCATTCTTACAAAGATTATGCATAAGTTAAGAAGAAACAGCCTCAGTTCTTCCGAGATTACCTTTTGTCATTCTGTCTACTTCCAGCCTCCCTGTCCTCCCACTTTCCCAGGCTCTCCCAAGCCTTTGTGGGTTCCCCAGGTTCCAGGACAGCTTGCAAGCTCTGAGCAGGCTGGGCTGGGCCATCTCGTGTCCCCTTCACAGTTGCTGATTTTTACAAGTCATGTAATGTGTTTATCTTTGAGGCATCTGTGACTCATCTAACATTAGTGGAAAACTAGCAGTAGATTCCGACTTTAACAGACAGACAGTATGAACACACAGGGTTCATTTGCCTCAGACACCAAAGTAGAAAGAGATACCAGCTTCGAAAAAGTATTTGTTTTACTTGATCAAAATAGGAATTCCTAAAATTATACACGCCGTGATTGGTATCTAATGTTAAGCACTAGTTGCATTATGTGTTAAATGGTACCATTTGTTCCACTACAATCAAGGGTCTACCAGCACTGTTATTTTAAACCCTATTTCCAGGGAATTATTTTTGGTATTGGTGAAGAGAGTCTCTTTTTCAAACTTTGGACTAGCATAGGTTGTTGTCTTCAAACTCTGGAATGTTGTTGGTTATTAAATAGGTCAGTATTTTAAATAATGTTTTTATGTGGAGTGAGACATCACAACATATAAAAAGGCCTCCACTTACTTTGTTAGCAGTTCATGTGGGCGTTTTTTCAGGAAAACTGGCCTGGAGAATTTCAGCTCAGTGTTCGTTTAAAACATACAACTAAGCCACAGATAAAAGGATTACTAAATAAAGGACACAGCTCCCATCACTGACAGTTTTCTGTCCATAGTGCGCGACAGCCATGCAATTCACAAAAAGCTAGTTAACCTCTGTTATCTTTTATTGGTTCTTTTGTCCTCAGCTAATAAAGAATGGCTGTCTACTGCATTGAAAGACTTTCTGTGTAATCATCTGTCCGTCTCACTAGAAAGAAGCAGAAATATTCAAAATGAGTTTAACTCTTCACTGAAGCTGTTTGGAGGCTGGAGTCTAAATACTAACTGGTATTTTCCATGGAAAATACAGGACTGTTTTATCTCGATGTGTACACATTGAGTGATTGCCAACAGGGGAGGAAGTTTCGGATGGATGAGAGATGTCCAAAGGAGTTGCTCTCTGTGAAGGGAAAATCAGGGATTTCCCTGTTGTAAGGGATCAGGTACTTGCTGCAGCATGTGATAAGTGATGATCTGGTGCCTGGAAGGGAATCCAGATCTCTTGTTGGGAATTTATCCATGGGTAGAGAATTGAGTACAAAATAATGAGCCAGAAGGGCTTCACTGTAGAGACAGAGACAGCTGAAAGCAGAGGTTGATCACTTGCTTGCATCTTTAATCTTGATCCAGAGCTTAGTGAAATATTCAAGGCTCTGAAGTTTTTCCTCTGCCTAACAGCCAGAGCCTGACCTCCTCTGCATATTCTCTTGAGGTTGCTGCTTATCCACGAAAAAAATGTTAGGAAACCTATTTCTTTTATTTTAAAACACATAAACTTCATCTATTACAGCCTGGAAAAGATACTGTGCTGTAAGTGTGAAAAGCATGTTTAGTAAGCTCCTTGCCAGATGGGATGCAGAATATAGCGTCAGATTAATCAGTCCAGAGAGAAAATATGAGAGCAACACAGAGCATGACATTGTCCCTAGACATTTTAACCTCCTCCTCTGGGATGGGTTGAGTTGCTGTGCCAAGGACTGTTAGTTTTTCTCCCAAGGGCAAGTAAGCAGTGCTTGCAGGGTTCAGCTGAGAGTGCCACACACAGATGAGTAATTTTGCTGCAAACTTTTAAAACTGCTCTGCAAACGCTTTTTAATTCAGGCATCAAAACCCTTCTTACTCAAGGCCTGAGTCACTTTTGGGTAGAGACTGCCCATCGCGCGCTCCTGCCTGGTGGCTTTGTGATATGAACAAATGACTAGGAATTAGGAAATTGACTGACAGACTACCAAATTCATTTTCAGATGTGACTTAAATCCAGGTGTTTCCAGATGATAAGAATACTGCACTTTTAAACCACAGAGTTCTTACTTAGAACTCTATTTTGCAGTGTACTAACCCTTTTTTTTAAACAGCATTTAATACCATCAGTTTTGTAATGGAGCTCTCATTACTTGTAATAATATTGATCCCAATAAATTTTTATGCTATTTAAGTACATGCTTTTTTTCAAGTTGCTTATTAAGTTTTGAATCTGTTAAACAAGAAGAGGAAATCTCTTGAACATTTCTAACCATTTGAAGGGCATTTCGTGCTGGCAATGCCAGCTGGAAATGCATTGACTAAAAAAAACCTTCTGTGGTGAAGTCACAGTAATGATAATAAAAATAAGAATGGGGGTTTCTTCATTAGTGGCTTTTGTTTTCCTGGGAGTTCAGAAGATACTTCTCTGGACAATCTGGTTGCAGTGACACATATTCTGACAGTAAATCTTGTTCATCCTTGGGTTACACTGAAGACAAAAGAGCTGTCCACATGTCCATACTTTGGTTGCCTGTGCCTTGGGGCCAGCCCTAGGCAACCTGCTGGCATCACTCCAGGAGAATCCTGAGGTGCAGGAGTGCTTCCTTGAAGCCTGCTTGTCAGTGTGATAGATAAGTCCTTTAAGTTGTAATGGACTATTAAGTATTGCGTTGCTTTCAGAGGCATTACAGTTTCTCATTATAGCAGATATACAAATCCCTGTGGGGTATTAACCTTAATCTTAAATAGAGCTAATAATTGCAAGGACTGGAATGAATAAAAGCAAGAAAGAATGTCTGTTTTCTTTGACTGTTTAGCTAGCACTTGGCTGTTGGGTGCTCAGTGCTCCCACTACTCACCTAGATTGTGCGCTCAAGTGGAGATATTAGCAGGACCCGCAGAGTCCCTGTCTGAACAGGTACTGTCAGCCTGACAGCACCTTGTAGAGACAAGATTGTCTCATGGTCTTAGATGTTGAAAAGCACAGGTTTTCATTCAAATTAGTTAATGACATTACCAAAACAAATCCATTCAAGTTTCAGTGTTTTATGAACTGGTGTCCTGTAAGCACACTATTTGTGTGGCTGGGAAATTTACTTGCTTGTAAGATGCTCTGAGATTCTGAGCTATGAAGTTCTATTGTTGATACATAATTCCCTTAAGGTTTAAATGTTTATTAAAGCATTGATATTAAAGCATAAATATCCAGTGTAAAGAGTGCAGTGTGTTCATTAGTGATATAAAATGTAATTAACATTTATTTTAAATTTCAATAGTTTTGATTTGTAAAACTTTTGAAATTATTTGATTTCAGAATAAAATAAACACATTCACCAATGATGGACTCCTAAACATGGCCAGAAAGCTGAAGCTAGCATGTTAGTGCAGCTTGAACTGCTGAAATGGGACCAAGGCTACATGACTACCACAAAATGGGCATTTTGAGTGGGAAAATGAATGGCAGTTTGAGTTTCTGCTGGTTCTGCTGGAGCTCCTCACATACAGTTTCTAATAGCATCCCTTTTTCACTTTGCTGCCAAGTTAACTAGCTAAGCTTAAGTAGTTTTCAGCTGGAATGCATAATGAAATTTAGAAAAGGAGGGAGAGGGATTTTTAAACTCATCAGGAGAAACAGGGACAGAAGTTTAGCAATTCACATTTTAACGAGCTATAAATTGGATCGCACTCACCACTGAAGCACATAGCAAATCTCTTACTGACTGCATGAGGCTGATTTTTGCCACCAAAGTACAAACATTGTGTGGTGGATGCTCCAATGTGGAAAATTCCTAAAGAAAGTCATTTCACATAGGAAAGAATTTATAAGGTCATATTTAGCAAAGATTGTTCACAAGGTCATAGTGCAAATGAAAATCAGAAGGTTGAAATTTCTTCTGAAATATTATTTAATTGTAAATAGAAATCAGACTACGTGATTTTTAACCCTATTCTCTGTATAGCCTTAATCCTTCAGTCCTTGACTTCTAAATAGCAATGAAGCATGATACATTAAACAAAGGAGGCTTGTGGGATTATACTTATTACAATATGACCAGCTAGCCACATTTTTATTGTTTCTCCTTCCTCTGGCTTTTTTTATGAAATCTCTTGTTTTTAACAGAGATCATTAATTAAAAAGGAATAGCAGTCTTTTCCTTTTTGAAAATTAATCTTCGTAATGGCCTCATTTTAAATTTCTTCCAGAAGGTCAGCAATCTGACTGCATCTAAAGTAGAAAATGATCTTATGTTCTTGACTGGAAAGTTTGCCTTGCCTTGTTGTACAGACCTGTTGGATATTTCCAGGCAACCATTTCAAAGCATGTTGTGACTACACAGGAAATCAAATGGCTCACTAATAACTCTAGTAACACTCACTGTTTTTCACATACCTTAAAAGGGAGGTTATTCATCTTTTTTTCCAACGTTCTTTGATTGCTCTTTGCATATAACACAATGTGTCTATAGACCAGTGAGGATGAATGCAAACTTCTCTGTGCATTAGCAATTGAGTTCCACAAAATATACAAATACCACAGGGTTTCTCTTGAGATTGTCCCGCTCTACTCAGCTCTTGTGAGAGTCCATCTGCAGTACTGCAGCCAGGCCTGAGGCCCCCAGCACAAGAAAGACATGGAGCCCTTGGTGCGGGTCCAGAGGAGGACAAATAAGGTGATCAGAGGGCTGGAGCACCTCTCCTATGGAAAAAGGTTGAGGGAACTGGGCTTGTTTAGCTTGGAGAAGAGAAGGCTCCGGGGAGCCTCACCAGTACTTGAAGGGAGCGTATAAACAGCAAGGGGAATGGCTGTTTACAAGGGTGGACAGTGACAGGACAAGGGGGAATGGTTTTAAACTGAGACAGGGGAGATTTAGGTTAGATACTAGGAGGAAGTTTTTCACTCAGAGGGAGGTTGCCCAAGGAGGTTGTGGATGCCCCATCCCTGGAGGCATTCAAGGCCAGGCTGGATGTGGCTCTGGGCAGCCTGCTCTGGTGGTTGGCGACCCTGCATATGGCAGGGGGGTTGAAACTACGTGATCATTGTGGTCCTTTTCAATCCTTTCCATGACCTAAAATTCACTGTATTTACAGCTCCTTGTCTCCCTTTTTTTTTTCTTTTTTTTTTCTTTTTTTTTCTTTTTTTTTTTTTTTTAATATATATAACATGCTTTACAAAGGTCTCAGTAATTTGGCTTTTGTAAGATCTGTGCTTCGACTCCAGCCCAGTCTCCTCAAAGTGAGTGCTGGGTTGCTTGTTAGGTAGAACTGGAAAAATCTGTCTGAGCACACATATCCTGTATTTAAGTTTTGACAAGAAAAGCAGCACTTTACCTGTCTTTCCTGACAAATACCCTGCAAACCCAGTGACTGGTAAGCACTGTTTGTAGGAGACAAAAAATACAGCGGTACAATTTCAAGCTTTCCTCCCAGGTGAAGGAAAATGTAGGTGTTTAGTATGTGGATAGTGGCTGCTGCAAAACAGTTGGGAAGAGCAGAACTGCATTTTCAGTATTCATACTGGAAGGCTTTGGAATACTGACTATAAAATGCGAAAAGTATAAAAGCAGAGATGTGTAGAATTCCATGCAGACTGCATAAAAAGGGATTTGGACTTGTGATGCTTTAAAACACTGGAATTGCTTCAGCACAGAAATATAAAAATGATCTCCCCAGGTCTGAGAAAACTCTTGAGACTGTTGAAGGTGGGGGTAAAGGACTGGTGAGTCCAAGCAGACACAGTCATCTCTCAGGATTATCACTGAGAAATTTTTAAATCTAAAACAGACTGTAAACAGACTACAGTCTAATGTTTAATCAAAATAATTATTTCTGATTATACATTGTTGTGGAGTGTTTCATTTTTGTTGCCTATGAAACTGTGAAAATGAAGAGCAGATAGATTTTTCTTCTTTCCAACTGGATTTCTCTCACCTATTTTCTCTTAAGTAGTCCCTGATTTCCCCATTTTATAATTTTTTTTCATATGCAATTTGTAATTGTCATATTTCTTTTTTATTCTGAAGCATACTCTTGCAACAGGAAGGTTTTCCCTTACAGAACACCATTCTGCATTTTTCACTCCTCTGAGAAAATGTCAGTGATTCCAGAGTTTTCCTGTTATGGAAACAGAAAATCTCCATCCATTTGGGTCCGTGGGAAAGATGAGGACAGATCCCTTGTCAGGGAGTGTAGGAACAGGACAGAGGATAAAAGCTTTAAATGAAAAGAGGGTAGATTTAGATCAGGTACAAGGGAAATTCTTTCCCATGAGGGTGATGAGGCGCTGGAACAGACTGCCCAGAGAAGGTGTGGATTCCCTATCCCTGGAAGTGTTCAAGGCCATACCCAAACCTATTGTGTTATTATATCTGGACATTCTGTTCCTTCTGTACAGAAAAACACCCGAAATAATTGTGTATTGCTTTCAAAATTAAACAGTTCTAGACATACTACAACAGCCTCTGGTAGATCCATCACAGTCATGTACAGCTGGAGAACATGAAAGTGTTTGCCACTGCTCACACAAGGTGGATTGATTTTCATATTTTTTTTCATACTTTTGCTACCATCGATTTAGAAAATTTCACCATTATAAACACAGTAAACAAGGTCAGATATGGCTACTGCTGGACTGATATATTCTGTATACTTAAACACTCATCTTTTAAGAGTTCCCCTGATTCCTTTAGTTTGGCTAGAAGAATCACTCCATTTCTTTCTGGTTTGGCTGCAGAACAGGGAAAGCATTAATTTTGGAGGGGCAGAGGAGGCAATTTTGTAGAATTTTCAGTCTCATCTTTTTCAGGAAGTTTAACAGGGGTCTTTAGGCTATAGGCTATTGCAGGTTATAGCCTCCATTGGTATTCACTAAAGCTGTCATATTTTTCTGGTGGTCTGCTTTGTAAAAAACAACATATCAGTGTCTTTTCTGCTTCTCATTTGTCTGTGGCAAATTTCTGTGTCACAATATTTCTACCTGGGCATTTTGTCACTACCACTGTTTGAACTATTTTGCCTCTTCAAAACTGAGAGAATATGACTGTATTTGGAAGGTGTACATTAACACACAAGACAGAGCATTGTTGCTCTGATGAGTACTGAGAAAGATAAGAAATACCTTAAACTTTGTGACTACACAACTATTAAAAGACATTATATTTCAGTTTGCTACAGAAGAAACTTCCAAAGTTGTTTGAACTTTCATAGTTGTTTGAACTTTGAGTTTTACCCCCTTTATATTTTTGTTTTTCAAATGCGTGAAGCATTTTGTAACCTTATTTCATCTCTTACACTTCTTTTCTCATGCTTTCCTATGACATCTGGTTAGCATGTATCTTCATAGTGCATTTGACATTGTAGTTCAGATTATTCATTAAATTTAGGTGTTAATTTTTGAGAAGTTAAATTTTATTTTTGGATTTCTGCTAGTCCAGTATTCTCTTTTGTTTTGCTGGCTGAAATGGAATCAAATACATACTTTTAAAAGAGTAGGCATTAGCCTAGGAAGAACTAAAAGAAAACCTTTTTTTCCCCAAGTTTTAATCCTGCCAGCTGTGAGCTAGTAGCTTAAGGAACTTTACTAAAGAACTGAAGTCTCTCTGCAGTCTGTACCATCACCAGGTAAGAATAAGAATTGCAATTAATTGATGTTAATATGGGAAGGTAATAAACATACTTTCATTTCTTACTTAAGCATCTGTAATAGTATGAGTGATGCTCATACAAGAGAAGAGATAGCTTGAAAAGCTGGCTGACAAATCATGTTGATAAATTTTTATGTTAATATTGTAAGAATCGTGCAGATTACTTTTTTAAAGAAGCACAGATAGACTACCCATTAGTGAAAAGAGGCAGGGTAATGCTCCAAAACCCACTGAATGGCTTTTGTTGAAATCCACTTAGGTGGAAAGATATTCCATCTGTAAGAAGGAGGTTTGCCTTTTTCTCAGCGTAGGCTCCAGTTATTGATCGACTTGAAGGGTTTCCTATTCAGATGAGGAGCGTGCTTCTGGAGATTTTCGTTTATGCAACAACAAATATTGCAATTAGGTCTTCATGAATATTCATTCCAGAAAGAACAATGAATAATATTCCGGTGGCGGACAATTTGTGTTCAAACACTGTTTATTCTGGACTGTGTATGTATTCATGATAAGTTTTCCTTCTTTCACTTCTAATGGGTTTTCAAAGAATGTGACAACAGTCATTGACAATTACATCATGTCTGATAGCCAAACTGTATGTGTGCTGGCTTTCTTCCCATGATTACTGGGATGCTTAAAAACAAACAAAAAATCAATATGCACAAACATTTCTCTGCCGTTCATAATGTTTGAGATACTGTTCTACTTACACGTCCTTTGTTTCTTCTTGAGATTCACAAAAATTTGATAATTTTTTCTCTCTTCTGAACGTTCTTACTAATGACCTGACTGGTAGAAAGGCCACCTAGGATAGCAGATTTAGAATATTTTTGTTACTTACTTCTCCCTCTGAGAAAGATATGTACTGTTACATTCTTATTATTCCTTTTCTGGGGTAGCAGTTGTGCTCCATTTTGGCATAGTAATTAATACAAAAAAAAAAAAAAAAAAAACAGGGAAATGACAGAGCAGCTATTTATATAACCTTCCCAAACTGACCCCCACATGGGCTTCCTACAGGCTGCAACTCCTCAAGCACTGCCCTAAAGTAGGTCTGTATACTATGGAGCCCACCCTTCAGGCATTGCTCCAGCACTGTCCCCTCGGGCAGCAGCACCCCCAGCCCTCCTACCCCACTGCAGGCTCCTCTCTGCAGTCTGCAGCTCTGGCCTGGGGCTGCTTCTGCTGAGGTATCTATGGGCTGTGCCTCCTTCAGACCACATCCACTGCTGCACCACCATGGGCTCCTCCATGGCTGCACACGGAGATCTGCTCCATGTTGTGCCCATGGGCTGCAGAGGGACAGCCCATGAGAGGCTCCACCATGGGCCTCTCTTGGGCTGCAGGGAGCTTCTGCTCCATGCCTGGAGCACCTCCTGCCCTCCTTTGGCACTGAATATGGGGGCTGCAAGGCTGCCTCTCTCCTATTTCTCTCCTGTTTCTCACTCCTCTCTCCCAGCTGCTGCTACATAGCAGTTTTTCCCTTTCTTTAACTTGCTCTCCCAGAGGAACCCAGTGTCATTCATACCTCAGTTCTGGCAGCGGAGAGGCCCTTTTGGAACAGCTGGATCTGGCTCTGGTCTGACATGGGACAACGCTGGGCTCTGCTCAGGGGCAACCCCTGCTTCCCAGCACTGCCCAAACCTTGCTATGTAAACCCAGTACAGTTTCCCAAAACAGGACATGCTTTAAAAAGTTAGTAATGCTTCACGTGACTATTGCATGCTCAGTGTTGTTGACATACTGAATTTGCCCATCTTTCAGAGAGCATTCAGTTATTAGTTTGGTCAGACAAAAGTGAGGGTGGACATGCTTATCTCACATCCCATCGACCTAATCTAGCTGTTCCTGCCATTCTGATCACTGTAAGCTCTGAGCCACTAGTTCTCTGTTTTGCTATTCTGCTTTCCTGATGTGTGCAGAGATCACACTGATGCTGCTGTAGGGAGCTATACAGGGAGAGCAGAATATTGAAATTCATTACTATCGTGTGCAACTGAGAGGGGATGTTTGAAGTGGGAATATTGCCCTTCCGTTTTTGCTGTTGTGCTTTGCCTTTCATTTGTCTCAGTGCCTATCAGCTGAGATTTTGTACAAACTTGTTCTGAATTTGAGGTTGAAGTAGTGCCACCACAGATTTGATCCCTCTGAGAACTGAGACTCAGCTCTTATTTTTTAATCATTATGTGTGGCCAAGTACTATTTCAGCTTTGCATATATTCATGCACACCAAATTTTGCAACACCAAGAAAAGCAAGATAAGCTGTAAAACTGATTGAAAGAATGGCGGATTTCTTCTCACTAGTTCTTGTTCTATGCAGCGTGTTCCCCTCTCTGTAAATCTTTGACTTTAATGCCAAAGACTTATTTTCTCCAAACTTAAAGCATTGCCTTTGGGAATTTCTCATCAAAGGAGCTGAACTATAAGGAACGCTGTGATCAGGTGTTCCTAGACTGCATAACTCATACAGTGTGGACTGTTGTCATGCTGTGATGAGAGTCCCTGATGAGACATGCCAAATTCTTCACTACTTTTTAAGTTAAAATAATATATGGCTAACACTGAATTGAAATGAGTGTGGAATACCTAACATAGCTTTGCATTCTACAGAAAGTTGTTAGTGAGTGGGGCTTATTCCTAGTTTTAAGTTTATTCTTCATTGTAGAGTGTTTTAACATAAAATCTTGGAAAATAAAGCCAACTCACTCAAACTTTCAGCCAGAATAATACACTAGGCCTGTCTCTGCACTGCAGTTCTTTCAGGCATGTTCGGTCTTTACAGTTTTCATAGACTTCAGTCAAAATTGTGAAAATACAGTCATTTAAAAAGTGTTACTATGTCTGTCTGACTGTAGAAATCTTTTGTGTCCAAACATACATGTGATGGTGACTGGTAAGACTGGATATCTATAGTTTTAAAGGTGCTTTTATTCCTGGACAGATGAAATCTGGTTTTCATTCTATTTTACCTACTACTCAAATTATTCTGAAAAATTATCAGTATGGTATTAAGTGAATGAGAATTGTCTAAATTAGAATGGAATTAGAATTCTGGAGATTGTTTGTGTTTTGAAAGCTGAAAGAAAGTTGGGCCTTGTGCTGAACAGAGATAAATTGCTACTTTACATGTAATGAGGAAAACAAAATAGGAACATAAGGTCTTCTCTACTGGCTCAGAATAGCTCTCTGCCTAACCTGTGTCCTGTGTCTAAGTACTACTTAGAGCAGATGGTTGGGAAAAAACTACAAGAAGCCAAGCAGATATAATCTTCTCACACCTTCCTACTTTCTATCTCCCAGTTTCTTAAAGTAATGCTGAGCTGGAGGCTGCATAAGGTTCATTGTGCTTAACTATCCTTTATGAATGTGTTTAATTTTTTTTCAGGTCCATTTAAACTTTCCTATTTCACAGCCTCTCAGAGTGATGAGATCCACAGTTCAGTTATGTGTTCTCTGGGGGGAGGGAAAAAAGCAAAATAAATGTTTCTTCATTAGATGCCTGCTTGCTGGCAATTTCACTAGGTATCAGGTAATATTTATCATGCTTCTTTATAATGAAAAACACTAAATAATCATTTCCTTTACACTTATATATTATTACTAGCATTGTATACTGGTATCACGTGGTATTTGTCCAGCAGGAGAATCACAGACCATTAAATCTCCCTTTGCAGACAACTTCTTACCAGCTCTGATGGCAGGGGCTTCCCCTGCTAGCTTTGCTTTTCAGGTGAGATGGCCACAACTACACATTCTCAGGTTGTGAGTGCTGTGTTGATGCCATAATGATGTTTACTGTTTTAGTCTCAATTCCTTTCCTGAGATTGCTGATGTTCTCTTTGGTTTTGTGTGCTTCTGGGCTTAAGCAAGTGTCTTGAAGATTCTTTTTTCCCTGAGTGATAATAACAACTTTGGAGCTCATCATTACATATGTATGCGTATGCAGAGTTAGGGTTATTTTTTTCCAATGTGCATTTCTTTACATTTATGGAGATTAAAATTCATCTGCCGTTTTATCAGTTAGTATTATGAGATTGTTCTTCAGCTTCTCACATGAAGCTTTAATGTGATTATCCTGAATAAGCTTTCAGAGGCTTGAATCAATTTCCCAGCATCACGGAGGTGACTTCAGAATCACAAGATCTTAAGAAAGAATGTGTGACAATTTTTATTTACCTTCATTTTACTTGATCCTTTGAGATGACTATTTGCATACTTGCACCAGTGAAATTGACTAAAACTATGCTAGGAAAGGCCAGAAAGAGAGTTAGTGTAGTGATCCTGTTTCTGAAATGGCAGATTTAGGAAAGCTTGATAACAGCATCTCAGTCTAATTATCTGAATTGAATTACTCCACAGAAACGAAACCAGCTGCCCAGTTCAGTGATGTCAAAGTGGGATGTTGAAATCCACAGCTGAACACCATGAGCTTTGTACTGTAGGCACCTCCAGAGGGTGTTTCATCTTACATTGGCTTCAATGCTTAACCAGACATACTTACCTTGTGGCACCCCTTTTCTCCCAGGCAGTTGAGAGGACATCAGGGCAGACTAGCCCTGGTTGTGAATAACACTGGGCCTTTGAAGTAGGTGAGATGCTTCACATTCCAGTCTTGGCACCAGGGAAGGCCTTCACATTTATTGGTCCTGAGGCATCTAACCAGGGTAGGAGAAATTGGCTCTGTGTGAGGGCAAATTGGCCTGACGCAGCAGCAGAAACAGCCACTGCCTTTCTTTTCTTTCATGAGGCACAACAAGCCTTTTACACTTGCCCTTTATCTCCACTCCTCTGCAACCTCCTGTTGATGTTGTGCTACTAAAGAGCTCTGTAGGAGGTGGACAACAGGCGAATTAGTTAGGGAACAGCCTGCTGGCTTCCCTTCCTTGCCTTGAGAATATTTTCAAGACTCTGCTGGATGTCTTGTTCCTAAAGGCAATGCGATTATGCTGGGATAGAATCTAGTGCTCTAGATTCAGCAAACTGTGTTTGATGGCTTTAAGCCACTGCAAATAATGGGGATATTTTGTAATGTATCTGTATGCATATATATAATGTTTAATCTTTAAAATAATGTTTCAGGAAATACTCTATTCTTCCAGGAATTTTTGAAGAACTTTTCATGAAAAGATAAAAATTTGGGGCTAAGTATAAGCTATCTTTGCTCCCTAATAAGTTTTGAAATGTGAAGAATGAATGCTGTAGTAGCCTTGAAAATGTTAATCTGTTTTTCAAGTTTAAATAAATTAAGAATTACAGGAAATAAAACTTGTAGCTTTAGAAATTTTAGCTACTGTGAGATATCTTTGGAGCAGACTTCAGAAAGCACAAAGAAAAAGAAGAAAAACCTTTCTATTAAATGAACTTTTCAAGCAAGTAACAGTGACATGGAACGGCAACTTGGTGACCCGGAGTATGGGTTCTTTTGGCTTATTAGGAGTATATTTACAAATTCAGTTTTGTTTGTAGTAGGAGAGCATCACACTTTAGCAGAACTCTCCTATAGCTTAGCAAACTGCAGGACACTGCATCTGGGAGTTTCTGAATAATTTATCTGTAGTAATGAGTATCATCATGTGATGCTGTATCAAAGCAACTGCTCAAGTGAAAGCCAGCTGGGTACAGCCTTTGTATATCAAGTAGTTGCTTGAGTTGTCTCTCTGGAAAAATTAGAGAACATAATGAGGAAAATTAGAAAACCTGGGGAGCAGCCTCCATGGATACTCATTTGCAAGAAATAGTTTGATTAGTGTGAAATCTGTGAAAGTTCATTATTTACAAAGCTCACTAGCACTGTAAGAGAAATGCATGTCTACATACACACATTACCTATTTATGTATTTATTTATACGACATGGACATCACACGTATAAAGTGTGAGATGAGTACTTGGTGTACTTATTTTTCTATATCAGCTTTATGAAACACTAATAGAGTATTTATTTGCTCAGAATCTAAAAGGCATTCATTTAATACCCAACAGAAGTTTTGGGTTGAGTTTCTCAGAAGGCTGTATTTAGTCTCAGTAAAAGTTGGTGCCTCAAGATCCAGGAGAGGCTGACAAATCACATCTGCTAAGATAGAATGCGCAGATCTGCAAAGTATTAGATTGATGCTTTTATGAGGCATGTATATTTAAAGTGTCGTTTGTGCCCACTCTGCACATTGTTGATGAGAGTCACGAAGTGCAGAACTGAGAGAGAAGTACTGAGCTGACGAATTTGCGGTGGAGTCAGTGGATGCTGCAGCTGGTCTGCATCGCTCAGTATCGTCTTGCTCTCAATATTGTAACTGCTTTTACTAGCCTGCCTCCTAGTAAATCTAGGGTCTCAGTGATTTAATAATAAATTAATTTAAAATGCACCTTTTGAATCCACCGTTTAATACGGTAGAAACAATTTGATGATATATTTATATTGATGGGGTTTGTAGCTTTGGCTAACTGTTTTTCTTACATGCACGAGAGAAATACTGCTTCATAAGGTTGTCATTAGCCTGAGGAAAGAAAAAAAAAAAAAAGAGGCCATTGATTAGAGACATGAATTGAATAGCATGTAAACTAAATTACCAGTTAGGGATTCCCAAATGGCCAAGAGCACAGCCTGTCTGATCTTAGCAAAATTCTGCATTGCAGTGGAGAACTCCCCCAAGGATGCATTATCTTCTGATGTTGACCTTAAATAAAGACATGCACATCCTTGTTGTTTGAAGGAAATAAAATGGAAGGCTCTTATTTTCAATAAAAGATTGGAAGTGTGCTAATCCAAATAAGATCCAAAAGCAGAAAAGTCTGTAGTAATTCAGAGTGACAGGCATATTTTTTTGAGATATTTAGGTACACTCCTGTACTGCATGAAAGCAAGAAGAGTATTCTCAGTACATGGAATATGAATATTGTAGCTTTATTCTGCTACATGAGAGTTGGAAAGTTGAGATATCTGCATAACTTTTTTTTCTAGTATTGCATGCCAACATAATGCAATAACATCCTAGAATTTAAAAATAGCCAGAGAACTATGATGTATATCCAGCTAATGCTTTTGTTTCTTTACGTTTAAGAATGTTTTATAAAAATACACTTTTCCAGCCAACAGTGTCTTTTCACAGACATCAAGAATGACAAAGTGGAATCTTTAGTTATTCATATTCAAAGACCTATTGTTATACCATTTAAGTTCACTGTGATAAGAATGTAAACATGAAAAGTGTATTGGAATGTTTTTATTATCTGTTGATTTTCTGTAGCCAGGCATTCTCTTTCCAGTGGAATAAATACTAGGAAATTTCTTGACATAAATGTGAAATGGTCCCTTGCACATGTGTGTGCAGAGTTGTGCATCATCAGTGTGTCAGCTTGTTTACCACTTAGTGGAGAAAGGTGAAACAGAACTTCAGTTCATCAAAGCAATTTACAATATTTGCAGGATGAAGGAACTTTTTTATTATTTTCTCTTTACTTGCTATGTCACAAAGGTCTAGTAGGACTAAATGAAAAGGACAAAACTCATCTCTTGTACAGAATTGAATGTGAGCTAGAGATTTTGGATAGCTACAGGAACACAGCTATCCAAACAGAACACAGCCCCACAGTACTGTGATTTTATAGAATGTCAGATTTTTAATTATTGTATTTAAATTGCTAAACCTAATCTAATTGCGATGAGAAAAAAAAAAAAAACTAATTGCGATGGGAAAGCTAAGCTTTCGTTTAGTATTGTGATATCCATTTAACCCTTTAAGAGAGTTTACACTTGTTAGCCATGAGTGGAACATTTTGGCGTGAAAGCATCCACTGAAATCCTCAAGTTTACTTCTTAACTTGCTAGTCAGCGTTCCTAGAGATGGCTCAATAAGGTCATTTAAGAAAAAACTTCAACAGGAGTATAAAGCATGATTTCCCAAGAAACACAAAATGCTCTTCTACCTTCTCATTTACAGGAGAGATTGGTAAATTGACCTGCAGCAATTCTCTTACCAAACACTGTTTATTCTGCAGGGAACTTCTGCAGTGCTTGCTACTGCAGGAATTTTGTTTCCTTCCCTGCCCAGTTAATCTCACAAGTACTGTCTGGTACCACCCTTAAACTGGATTCCAATGATGAGAAGTACTCTCTGCTTTCTGCTCCCTCACTTGCCAAGGCAAGGCAAAACAAAGATAAAATTTAGTCCCTGCTGACTACTGAAATTATTAGTATTAAATATTTTATCACCACTGGGCTGAAAATTGAGTTATTTATTATCAATTGGAATGCCATTCTGGAGTTCCACTACAGTTAGCACTGAGCTACTTTCATTATAAAATCAATTTCCTGGAGATGCCTATCTCCATTGGTTTAATATATACCACGTTGAAAGTTGGCGTAGAAGTTCTGGTGCTTTTCCAGAGTAGAAGTACTGACTGCTGAAGAGGGGGTGCAGTTAAAATATTAAAAAAGCAATAGATTTTTCACGTGTCTTACTGGTAAGTATTTTTGAAGCCTAGAAGACACGGCTCTGCTATTTTGTACTTAAAAGTCCGCATTCCCATTTTATCTGTTTGGAACAGAGCTCCAATTCCAGCCTGGCTGTCTTTCAAGAAGTACCTCCTGATTAGTCCCAAACACCCTTTTTTTCTCTCCTCTCAGTTGTCCTTCAATGGACAAGGATCTTTTTTACAAGGATATACTCCACACGTCAGCTTCTAGCCTTCACTACACCAGCTTTGTGATGGAGGAGAAAAGCTCAGGCTTGCCTAGCAGAGTCGTGACTGGGATTGTAGATGTGGGCTTCTTGGCTCAAGAGGGACCTGAGTTTGCCTGGAGTGATCTGTGACTTCAGGTACTTGCTGCAGCACAGGGAGATGCTGTGCCCAGCTCCAGGCTGTGGGGTCTGTGGGCTGCCCTGCAGTAATGACAGGGTCACCCACATTTTTCACATTTCAGACCAGTAAATCGCCATGGTAACTGAGAACATAAAACTTATTCAACATGGAGAAGTTTATGGCTGCCCTTGCTTACGCTCTGACAATGTCACTGCAATCATAAGGTTACAGGAACAATGAGGGCACTACATCGTGCTGTTAATGAGTCTGGGTTTGGGCCATTCTAAGAGGATTTTGCAGCTTTAACAGTTTTATGTGCCTGCAGATACTTTTAGTCATGGATTTATTAGGATATTTTTTCTCTTTAAGTCTTTTTACATACATCTCCAGAAACGGGGTTTAAACCTGTCTTTCTTGAGGTAATTTAGCATGTATAAAAAAACAGCTTTCTTTCCTCTTGTCTGGAGGGCTACCTCAAAAGATAGTAAACTGTTTATCAGCCTTATAACCTTCCTTTACCTCATTTTTATTCATCCTATTTCCCTTTCTTCCCCTCTCCATCCTCGCCCTTTAAGTGATCTTAGCATCTGCTGAAGATGTCAGACCGATAGCTCTGCAGATACTGGCTCTCTCTTTATCGGGCTTTTAAGATGCTGTTAATTCAGCAGTAAGCAGTGTCAGTCCTGGATCACAGATTATCTGTCATGGACTTCTCCCAGGCCCCTCTTTAGAGAAGGAAAATCTATACAACATGTTCTTTATCTTCCTCAGTAGCGGCTGCTGAAACATTTGCAGATCGACCACTGATGATGAATTAGCAGGTAACAGGTATATGCTAATCCACGTAATGTCATTGTATCAGCGGCTCTGTGTTTGCTGGCATTCAGACTGCTAGACCTTTACAGTCGTGCTTACTTAGTATTTGGATGGCACAGTATCTCAAATAAACCCAATAGAAATGCATCACTGAAAATGCAAACTGAAGGCCTCAAATCCTGGGCTAATAAGAAAAATCCCAGACAGAAGGAGAAAGGAAGGAAACAATGGAAGTTGATGTGTTCAGTTTACTAAATTCTGCTCTAATTGCCTCTTTTATATCAATTTAACCTTTACGTATTTGTTCTTCTGCTTTGTATTATGCTCTTTACCTATTTTCTCATGCATTTTTCCTTATTAATAATGTCTTCCTGTTTGATTTCTAGATTTTTTTCATTTATTTATTAAGCTCCTCTTTTTCTGACCATATGTACTTCAGCTTGGCATTTCCCTATTGTCACTCTTCCTTATAAGCTCATCTGAACTCAAAGCCCCTAGTTCTGCAGCCTGCCCTAGGGTCTCTGGGAGCAGGTGTCCATCCATTTGGGGTGTCCCTACTCTGTTGTCATGCTTCACTGGCAGGGCTGGTGCTGGTTGTCTGTCCTCTCCGATGTGTGTAACAGTGAGGACAAATGGCAAGGGGCAGTGACTTTCCAGGGTGTCCAGTCAGACCTAAACATCCTCACTTGACTTTACATGGCAAAACCACACCACCTCCCTCTCAAGGACATCCCTTTAAATTTCTTTTCTCTTCAGAAAAGGATAATAAGAATGAATGAAAAGGATGACTCCAAGAAAGGTGTTTTGTGCATTTTTTAATACCCTGGGCTCTAATGCTGGCTGTAGGGTTTCCTCCAAGCATTCCACCCCATAATAGTGAAGTTCCACGTGTATTGCTCACATGTGCCCAGCTGGCAGGTATGTCATCATGTGAGAAGGAGCCCAAAGTGTACACTGCATTTTGCAAGGACTTTCATACTTTTGTAACAACAAATTTACAATTTGTGTTGTATTTAAATTGTACCATTCTCCCAGCCATTACTTTCTTCCCCTAGATGCTGTTGCTTTTCTCATCAGGCTGCTCAGGACCAGGCTGTCTTCATCAGAAATACGATTATAAAGCCCTCCTGTGTGGGAGGAGGTTGCATGCTCAGTGTCTGTCTAGCTTATATGGAGGACTGGACTTCCACTCAGTGGACTAGATGAAAACATAAAGGATGATCTTAGCTCTGCTTGCTCCTCATTCTGTAGTTTCAAGAAAATTGTTTGGTTTTGAGTTGTCTAAAATTAACAAAAACCTACTTGTTCATCAAGCTAACTAACTGCTCTAATTTCAATATTCTCCTCTTCCCATAAAAAACAACCTTTTATATGTTTCTCTCAATTTAATTCTGTGAGCACCAACATCTTTCACTGGGCAGGTCTACTCTTCTGTCTCCATGAAGGTACTCCTAATCTTCTAGCTACTGCCAACCATCTAGTCCTACTTTGTGCTCAGTCCTCTTAAGCACTTCCAAGTCCTCATAGCCCAAGGTATGGCCTGAGTCCACGCATTCTCCTATGATTGCAATTGCCAAATGCATTGTGCAAACATTGTTAGACGTAGACATTGGGGTGACTTAGCAGTAGAAACTTTGTGATTCCATAAATTCCACTATTCAGCAATTTTAATTACATAATTGTCATACTTGGGTTAGTCAGTAAGCAATCAGCTCTTAGTAATCTCCTCTCAGCTGAAGAAGGACACTATCTGCTAATTTAGTGTAAGATTAGAACAGGTTAGTTTTCTATTTTGGCATTGAACATTGACTTTAAGTCATGCATTGCCATTTTGTATGTTTCTACTACATTATCTTACTTAGCTGGTTGAAAGGTAACGATCAGCTGCTTTCTAAACTGTTATTCACCTATTCCTGATGGTTTGATCCTGAATGAAGAGTGCCATCATCAACTTGTTTGATTTTGCACATATGTGGATGAAGCTGTCACACAGCATAGTCATGTCTGAAGCCGATACAAAAGCAAACGTCTGACCACACTTTATATACACATCACCAACAATGCCCAGTGATATATTCTCCATGAAATGACTTCAGGTATAGCTCAGACTGTCCCAGAGTTATGCAGGACTTCACCTTCCAGAGAGAAAGGACTAAGCAAAGGATTATATTAAGTGCACAGACAGTGGGTGATTTGTCTCTTCTGACCTAGACTTGCAGCATAGACCTGTCCTTTAACACTGTGATGGGGAAGTATGAAGAGTTTTGAAGACTTAAATATTTGTACCAGCTTCCTAATCACAATGAACATTAACTCAGTAGCATAAGATTCATTTGAAAGCATATTATGTACAATGCATAGTCAATCATTTTTTATTTAATAATTTAGCATGTCATTTTTCCAGTTTGCCATTTGCAGCTGGCACTTTAGCAATAGATTTTATTTTTCAGACATCTTTTAGTGAATCACCAGATAGAGCAGATGTGACAGTTTTCCATTAATTATATCTCTGTATTAAGGTCTAATGAATATATGACTTCCAAGGGAAAGTCTCCAGTAGTGCCAAAGTAGTGGCAGTTAAACTACCATTATTAAATTGGTAGGTGATTAAATATTTGTATAGATATGCACATTGTTGTATTAATCTCAAATATTATTTATGAACAGTTTCCCTCTGGGATTAGAATGCAGAAAAGCAATGGAGTTTTTATGTCTCCATAGTACTTAGTATCAACTTGCTGCACATTTACACTGTGGCAATCACAGGCAATCCAAAATAAGGTGTGTCATGTCCTTTCACCTCGGTTACTCTAAGCCAGGTAGGAGTAATGCATTTCAAATACAGGAAAGAAGCCATGCTGCTTACTCTGTCCACTGTGATTTATAAAAAGTGAAGTTAAAATATCCAGTGAGAGTCTAGATGTCTTTTAAGATAATACAAAGTGAGGGGTATGAAAGATGAAACCAACTATTTCATTTAATGTAGAACAAGAAATTGAAATCAGAATGCAATACATAAATGCATTCATAACTTATCACAGCTCTCCCAAATTTCATGACTCTGCCTTCCCAAATCCCTGATAAAAGGATAATTGCATAAACGATTTGGGGACATATAATTAACCTGAAGGCCAGACTGTCTCTGTTGTCTGAGTCTAGAAAGGTCTCACAAGCTGCACTCACTAGAGGGGATGTCAGTGAGAGGAGTTTCATTATGCAGACAACCTCAGGGACTGCTGAGTGGATGCACCATTTGGTGGGTTTCTATTACAAGCTCATTCAAGGGTAGATGATAGACTAAAAAACTGGGGACAAAGACCTATTTCACAGGTAACTTTCATGGAAACTTTTTGATTTGTTGTTGTTGTTGTTGAAAATAGCAACAAGTGCCATCTTCAGGAAGTACGGACATGCTTTTTCATTAACCTTTGTTCTTTTTCTGTCAGCTTTTTCACTTTGTTTTTGGTATGCCATAACACAGACAGCTTTTATGCTTTGAACAAAGCATAGCAGGGAAGTTTCTTTTGGGATGTGATCATTCCTTTCAGTGACACAGATGGGGACTGATCCCACTTACTTCAGATTCTGTAACTGGTCCCGTAACTGTCACCCCTCACCTTGCTGAGTCTGAGACATCAGATATTTTCTGGGGCCTGGCAGAATTCCAGAGAAAGAGCTGCTGTGCTACTGCTGAAATCCTTAGTAAAATTTCCATATAATTCAGCTGCAGTGCATTCCAGCATAGATTTTTCCTTACTACAAATAGGGCACTCCTGTACTTTGCACTCACTTTTTTCCTATGAACTACAAAAATTAGCTTTGCTGTGGTTACATTTAGAAGCTTTTTCTCTTTAAATGTTATTTTTTCTTAGTTCTTCAATATCCATGTCTGAATTTCCTAGACATTGCTATTCCTCCTAGACTGAAAAGAGGGAATTACCGTTGCAGATTTACTTCCACCAAATTCAATATTTCCCAAGAAAAATAGATGACTATTTGTTCCTTTCTTGGAAACGCGGGTGCTTATGGAGAGTTTCCATTATCCCCCTAATAGACACACATTGTTCATCTCACCTAGCCTCACTGGATGCACGTGAGCCCATCTCTGCTCTCTTCTGTCTGCTTGAATCTAACGTGGACTGACACATTGCTCTTGCATGGGAAATAGCATTCATAGACTTTTTGGCAATTTAAATAAGTTGTGCTTGCTTTCTAAATGCAGATTCGAAATAAAGTCCTGTGACTGGTAGTATAGTGGGTTTCTCTCCCTGACCCTTATCTCAGTGAATATCAAGGAATTCTGATGGTAAAACATCTGACATGAATGATAACCAGTAAATCTAATATAAGATATATTTCCTTGTACACGATACCCCACTGTTGAGTGAAATGAAATGGAAGAAAATGGAAAGAAGAAAAATGAGATGGAGAGTTAGTTAGCTAAAACAAAGATGTAGAAGACTGTCCAAAGCAAAGAAGAGGATCCAGATAAGCAGAGAACAATAGTGAAAACTTAGAATCTCTTTTGTAAACAGCATGGTATAAAACATTCTCTTAAATAACTGGTGAAAAGGAACTTTTTTTATTACTTTTATTATGATGACTACTAAAATTCTGGATGTTTAGTGGCTATTGGGAAGGGAACATATTTTTAAAGTGGGTGGTTTCAAAGCTGACTATGCTGTACCAGGAAATGAGGCAAGACGTACCAGTGTTCCCATGAATGTTTACAGGCAGTGAAATCACGAGGTTAACAAAATAGAGTTTTGGTCATAGGTAATGTACATAGTTTCTCACTTCACTTCATTGAATCATAGAATCTCTCAGCTAATCTTTTTCTCTTTTACTACTGATACCACAGTGAATGCAGTGAGAGGTTTGCTACATATGGCTTGCTGTCTGTTGCCATTGTTGGATTGCAAACTCTTAAGCACAAAATCTGAGCCCCTCAGAGCATGACCATGCTCCTCCTAGTGAAACAACAAAGAACAAGGGAGAAAAGATTTGTACTGATAGATTATCTTTGTATCACCACAGTGTCTCAAGAGTAGACGAGTAGACAATAACAGTGGCATAAAGAATTGCTACCTGCTGGTATTAACATTCCTCTTTTTCCAAAATGGCAGGGAATTCAGTGACAAGAAACAAGTCTATAACTCATCTGAAGTGTCCCTCACCCCACACCTCTAGACAACTGGGAAAAGAAATCATGGCTATATATTTTATCTCCCTCTTTTTTAAGCAGAGCCCTAGTATACTGTTTATATGTGGAATTATCACAAGATTGTCCCACACGCATAGTAATCTATTAAAAAAAAATAATACTGATAACACCATTTGAGGAGTTAACTTCCATCATCTGCCCCATCCCTGGAGGCATTCAAGGCCAGGCTGGATGTGGCTCTGGGCAGCCTGGTCCAGTGGTTGGCGACCCTACACATAGCAGGGGGGTAGAAACTACATGATCATTGTGGTCCTTTTCAACCCAGGCCTTTCTATGATTCTATGATTCTATGATCTACTACTGACAGACATGAACAATTGAAAGCTGACTTTTCCAGCTTTTCCAAGCTGACCCTCTTCCTTTTACTCTTGAGAGTTAAACAAAGACTTGATCCAGCAAGATTACATCAGCATAGACCAACCTGTTCTAAAAATCTTTTGAACAGTTAGTACTCTATACTTCATAGTCACCAACACTTACGGTCTCCATGATTGGCTTCTAAGAGGCTATTGTCACTATATGAGGTGCAAACATGAGCTCCTTTCAGATAGAAACATGAGCATTGGAAGCAGATGATTTGCATCTCTTTTACCCCTAATATATTGCCAGTATCACGTGATTTCACATGGTAAATATCGCTTCTTGCTGTGAGATTTAGGACAAAATTATGCTCATGAATAATGTGTTTCTATTCCTTCCAGTTCATTTCCTGAAACTAGGTGATATTTAGACTTCTTTAAAGATTTCTAATACTTAGAATCATAACTTCTTACATTTCTCCTTACATCTGTATCTTCATCTAGGAAGCCTTGATGAGTATAAGGGACCCCTTAAATTTTTTTTTTGTATATTCTTTCACTTGGGTAAAACAAATGCAGTCCTTAATAAAAGGAATAGTAAAGAATTACACAACGCATTTCTTAATACTAGTACTGCAGTTCTTTAAAAATAAGGAAGGTAACATTATTTCTAAAATCAGTTTTCTCTGTGTTACCACTCTTTCTGTCCTTTCTATCTAAAATATTAATCTGCTCCTCTGTGAGGCTGATGTTAAACAGAGTATGGATACTATTTCCACATCCAGCTCTGTTAACATTACACTGCATGTTGCGTAGGCTGACTGGAGATGATATATGTCCTTCTCCTCTGAAGTCTCAGAACCCCAAATCTAATCAAGTTGCTAAGTCCTAAGGGAAAGGCCAGGATCCGTAATGCTAGGGCAAGGTGATGGGCACAAATAGTAAAAAGGACAGCTTATTAGTTTAAAAGCCCTCTTTTCTTCTTTATATTAACTGTTAATACTTTTTAAAAGAAATTTCAGAGCACAGAAATTGAAGGATTTTCCCCAGTTTAAATAAATTAAAGTAGACTTTCCACTATGATTCTTCAAGAATTCATTTAAACTTGAAGTCACTGAAATTTGAAGAAGTCTGCACAGAACCTGCAAACTAGAAGAAATCCCATCGCCTTTATGACTTGTCAGCCACTGGATTGGAATGCTCTTGTTTATTTTTCTGTAGGTCAGTTCAGCAATTCTGACTGTCCAAGGATGGTGAGCATTGATGGCTAAGCAAAGGATGCTCAGGATCTTTGAGGAGCTTGAAGTATTCATCTTACCTTTATTTCTATGGGATTGGTTTGATTTAGAGGGGAAAAGAACTAAATTGATCTACCACAAAGAAACTGGTAATAACCCAACAAATAATTTGATGGAGGGTTTTTTGTTGGTTTTTTTTTTAATGTATCATTGATTTTTATTCTGTTAGTATTCAGCAATGAAAAAAATGAAATTTAATTAAGTAAAAGGAAAAAATACTTCAGTAATGACATTAAAACAAGTGCAAAACATTAATCTAGATTAAGTATACCAAACCGAAGATAAATCTGATTCTCTGTTTGTGCAGGAAATATTTGGTTCCAATAAAAGAATGATACCAACAACAAAGATTTCCTGTTCTCGGGATGCTTTTTAAGGTTAAAATATAGCTATTTTAGATCTGTATAACCAAAGTAATACATTAATCAGCTTAATTTTTGTTTGTGATATTTCCAGTGAAAATGATGATTTTATTCAAAATGTGTTATCCTTCTCATCTCAACCACCTTTTTCTGAGGTGGGAGAAGCAGTAGTTTGAACATTTTGATGTCCAGTTGAGAGTGAGAGAATAAATTCTTTTTTTTGGTTTGATGATTTAATTCTCTGTGGAAGTTCAGTTTGTCAGATACTGTTAGAGCTTAACTGCCCTGGAATTATAGAAACAAAAAGATAGCCTGCAGTTCTTGGTGGCTGGATTTTCTATCTGCAGCAGGGTATCTCGGACATTTCACTGAGCACTGAGTAAGGAGATACTGATAATGCCATATGTTTAAATCAAGTTGTGCATTCTGCTCTAAGCACTCCGCACTCAATATTAGGTACTGTAGCTCTAGCCTGCTTTTTTGCTTGTTTGTTTTGTTTTATTTCTGCTTTTTGGATCTAGCTCTCCTAGGCATGGGGCATTCAGTAACTGATGTTCCTAGGTTAGTTGCCCATCACCACTAAAGAAAATTCATTTGGTATTTGTGCCTAGCATTAGTAACAGCTCTTTTGTATGTGAACATCAGAACCAGAAATTTGTCATCTGACTTTTGATTTGAATAGCCCTGAGCTAACAGATTTTGTGCGTATAGTAGACTTCTTGCAGAAGAATTCATCATAGGAGCAAAATTGATAAGAAAGTATTTGTTAAAAACATTGGAGATATTACCTCCCATGAGAAATAAATAACCAGGAATGGAAAATAAGTCCTGTGTTGTTCTTCATTGTGATTGTAAACAGTGGGTGGTATGCTGTCATAGCATAAGCATAAGCACTTTGCTTTTCTACTTTGGTGAACATTCTGTACTGCGTCCTGCAATATTTATTAATGCTCTCCTAAGTTTAATGAGGATGTTCTAATGAGCCAACAAATGCAATAGCTCTGATGTTCATTTATGTGAAATTGCATTATTTGGATATTGCTTCATTCAAAATAAATCTAAGTAAATATTAGTACACAGCGCAAAGGGTAATGGCAGTGGGTTACCCAAACTTGTTGCTTAGGAGATTAAAACCACGGATAAGAGAGCAAATGAAAGGTACGATCTACACTGAGTCATATTTGCCAAGGCTTCTGCATTATTAGTTATTCCAGTGAGTAAATGCAACAACAGAAACCATTTCAGAAATTACAGAAATTTCAGAAAGAACAGAAACCAATCTAAATTCCAGGTGGACATCTATCCCCACAGTAGCTCCAAATTCCTCTTACCTTTGAGGAAATATTACTGATTAACTATTCCCAACAGTAAAAATTAAACTAAAAAGAGTGAAATCTCCTTTGACTAATTTTTTTGTTAAAACTCTGTTTACACGGGGTGTGGAAAGCAAATAAGTATGTTATGACATATATGCACATTGAATTAGGGGAGTGTAAAGCTATTTGTGCATCATCTGTAGGTATCTGCAGCATATCAGGCTGTGGTCCCCAGCCTTGCCATACAAATAAGGCAAATGGGAAATCTCTAACCTCCGCGCAGGGTGCTGTCATCATGTCTTGTTAGAGGACACGTTTTTCATGCTCACCTGGCCCAAATGCTTGTCTTGATGCTGGGGATACTGGGCCCTGAAATTGTTGAAAGGATGTGAGACTGTCCTTTGCATATCCCGTATCCATCACAAGGATAAGGGTATGCTAGTATGTTCAAATGCTGTCCAGAAGACAGGCTGAAACAGTGAAAATGGTCTTATAATTACACAATCACAGAATGATTGATTGAAGTTGGAAAAGACCACAAAGATCATCTGGTCCAACTAGTGTTAACCCATCTTCTCTGTGCCCACTTAACCATGTCCTCTGTGACACATCTCCACGTTTCTTGAACACCTCCAAGAACAGTCTTCAGTACACCAGTTTTTCACTGAAAATTTGTGTTTCTTCGGGACTCACTCCAAAGACGTTGGGATAACTGAACAAGGAACATTACTGGCTCCTGGTGTGTGTTTGACTTTAGTTACTCCAGACTCCAAGGATTGAATTTGAAATACCTGAGGAAAGCAGTCCTCTGCTGTAATGGCGCACGTTTGCCTTCTGGATCGCTTTTTTATCCTCCCTACATGCCTTTCCCACCCCAGACTGAAATACTGTTAGCACAACTGTATGCCTTTAAGAAAGGTACTTGTGTGTCAGGGGGCAGCTGAATCCACTCAGCAAAGCATATAAGACTTTGTGCATTGTTTATTGTTTTATCAGTCTCTGTGACTTATCCACAGCAAGAGGCTCTGTAAATGCGTAGTGAACGGGAGCTGATTGATTTTATAATCTCATGAGAGAGGTCTTCCCTAACATTTGGCTAAAGCTCTGATTTCTTTTGCTCTACTAAGCCTACAAGCTGTAGAACAAACAGCACTCTAATAGTATTTTATATGTTTAAAAAAAGAAAACCTATTTCTATCTTCCAAAAGTCAGAATTGCAGGTGCAGGAGGTCAGGACAAGCTCCCTGCTGCTTGGTAGCACCATGCTCTTGAAAAAGAACGTTTTTGTTGGTTTTTTTGAACGCAGCAGAGACAATTTTCATGTCAGCTTAGCTGTGATAAGAACTGCATTTTCATTCGTGCAGGAACTTTTCTTTTACATAATTGTATTTGTCTGAACTCTAACAAATATGTTTTGTAAAACAGAAAAGAAAAAAAAAAAAGGAAGAAAACAATCTAGAGGTGTTAGAGGTTAATATAAAACTTGTGCATTTTCAATGAAGCCAAGGTTTCTGTAATGTATTTCTAATGTGTTTAGAGCCTTCTCATACCCTCTGTGAGGTCAGTAAAACTCTTTCCTATGGCTGTACCATTTGCCCAGGGTTTAGAAAGGAAGTTCAGTTAAAGGCTGAGGCTTTGGGGCATACAATATTTCAACTTTCCTTCTTGTTTCATCATTGTACACCTTTGTACTGCTTTGTATCTAGCAGTTATTTTTGCACTGCTCTTTTTCCTATAACATTTTTTTTCCTGTATTGGTGATGAATTTAATGAAAATTAGAACTCTTGAGAAAACCTACTGAAAATGCCTTTCCAAAAACTGTTTTTCTAGAAAAACATTTTAGTTTCACTTTGCACATTGAGGGAGCACTTAGTTTATTGAGAGGGGGCTGAGAGCAGTCCCAGGAATTGCAGTGTTGGGGCCAGGAGCACCCATCCTGGTCCTGAATCTGCACGCACATGCTGTGACCTCTGCACTTCTCAACTAGCTTCCTCCAAATTCAATGGACTCTACCCATGGGCAGAATTAAAAAATTACCTTAAGTCTCTTTTTGTTCTCCAGGCTGCACTACGGTCCCCATGCTGTCTTTGGCAGTGAACTTCCAGTGTAGACTCTGCACACTACCAAAGCCAACATTAATTTCAGTTCATTGTAGAATTCAGGCAAAAGTTGTGTCTCCATAAGCTCTTATTAGTTTTATACAGCTTTTAAATAACATGGGAGAGTTTTTCAAAAGTAAACACCACATTACCAAAGTTTTTGTGTATGAATTGTAAAATGTGTTAATTCAGTGCTTTTACTAAAAAGAATTTTATATGCCAGATACCTAACACATACAATTTTAGGGTAAATGATTTAAGACACAGAAAATCTTCAATTAATTAAAGATGGTTATAAATGGAATGTATCGGCCATCCTAAGCCACCAATAACTGTGCTTTTCACTGTGCTGCTACCTGTTCATCTCACTTCTTAACCCACGGTATTCCTTCAAAATTAAGTCCCGCTTGCTCAGTCTGATCAGTTAAATTAGTTGTACTGTGTTAAATGCCAGTAAAACCCAAATATCATTTTACATCCTTATATTTGTCCAAATTCTTTGAAAGACAGTAAAGCTTCTAAGAGTTTTAGCATTTTCTGTTAAGTATTTTTCATTTATATTACTGACAAAAAAAAAAAAAAAAAAGTGCTCGTCATGAAAAGCAGCAACCAGACATTTCAGGGTACTTTAAAAGGAGCATTATATACTATGTGCTGATTGCCAGCTAAGTTTTGGACAAACCTATTTTTTTCTTTAACATTTAACAAAACTTTCACACCTGCAATTGTGTTGAAAGATAACATTAAGTTATTTAAACTCCTAGTCAGTCTGTCAGGGCTTCAAAGCCAAAATTCTCACCAAAATTCTGTTCTAGCAGCTGAGGTGCAGTTTCCCAGGTAGCGTGCGTCCCATCTCTTTCTGTTTTACAAATCATCTTAATGCAGTTTGTCATAGAACTGAGGTGCTTCTATTCGTATTTTTCCTTTGTATGTCAATTGTTTCCATTGTCAGTCTTACATAGGAATAAGTGGTAATACATGGAAGCAAATGAAGTATCCTCAGTGAATGTATTCTTTAAGTAAAGCAAAAACTTTATATTGAAATAGGTAATTACAAGACAAAATCAGTTCTGGCTTTTTTCCCAGATTTTTTGTCAATGTCAAAATAAAAACTGCAAGAGAAAAAAAACACAATAGGCAGTGTTATGTCCTAACAGGTTTTTTTTCCTCCAAGCTGTCATTACTCATTGATAGTCTGTCTGATGTGTGCTGGACAACTTGTATGATGTTCTGAACGATTGATTTTGATAGGGTAAAATTAGTCATGCTTGTGCCATGATTAGTAAATTTCTGGTATATTGGAAAGTCAGCATTTATTTTAAAAGAATTATTTTTCTGAGCCCTAGAATTGAGGATGCAGCATCCCAAGAGAGGATAATTCCCCTCAGAGCTAAGTTCATGTCAGCTTTCCCTTCAGAGATGTGGATGAATTTTAATTGGGTGCACCTGGGACTGCCCCCAACTCCAGAGAGTCTCTGCTGATTTCCAACCCAGGCAGGGTCAAGTCTCTATGGTCATTGGGTTGCATTTGATCCTTTGAGAAAGTGTCAGTCGAGATTTCATAAATAGGTCTTGTGAAAGAATGCTTCCATCTCTTCATTTACAGTTTTAGCAAAGCTCCATTAGAAACACCCCAGATATTGAAATGGAGAATGGGAGCTAGTTATGTAACCTTTTAATCTATTGGCACTTGATAGCCCACAAAAAAAAACTTACAAAAAAATTGTAAAACAACAGAAAACGTTACTTGATACTTCTCTATATACATATCTAGGAAGTGCTGTAAAGAGAATTACGAGCATCACATTCCTTACACATCCCTATCTCATGCTGTGTCACTCTCCCAATCCCCTGTCCCATGCTATCCAATTTTGCTCATCAGTCAGATTATTCCTGCTTAGAGATATCTGCACCTGTACCAGTGAACAGACCATAACCAGAAGTTGTTCCTCCAATGTTCATTTTTTATTCCAGATTTGCAGACAAGGAGATTAGCCGTCTCCAATCTTTCCCGTGGAACTGTTAGATTTTTAGGGAAAGACACATTATTGCTCTAAAAATTGCCTTAGTTTTCAACAAAAACAAAGGACTGGTTTTCTCTGAAAGCAGCATTATGGAATGTATGGTTCTGGTTATCTGCCAAAAGGAAGAACTTCTACAAAGTCTGTGATCTTTTATAACAGAAAAGTTTGATCTGATCTCTTTGTCCCTGGGGGGGGGACAGTCTTGGGGCCTCATGTCACTAATACATTAATAATCTTCCCCACCTAGATCTCACTGAAACTTCCATAATTATCTGTCATCTAGAAATCCAGTACTCTGCAGGAGAGTCATGTCACTTTTGAAAGCCTATCTGAATTAGAAAGGAGAGCAGAATCATGTCTGATTGCCAAGGACACAGAAAAAAATACTATTGCCAGCAAGAGTGCTTAGTGGAGTGAGGCTGGAGGCATGGAGCATAGTGTTGACAGTGGTGCCTTGAACTCAAGATCAAACACAAGATCACAATTAGTTCTTCTAAGTTTCTTTATGCTTTCAGTTCATAATATTCTTTAAGAGAAAGACATTTCTGATGTGTAACCTCATGACCAGGTCACAAGGGATACACTGAAAGCTGAGGTGCTCAATGACATCTTTGCTTCAGTCGTCACCAGCAAGGGCTCTAAGCTGCACCACCCAAGTTGCAGAAAGCAAAGGTGGGGACTGGGGGAAGGAAGACCAGCCTGCTGTAAATGAAGATCAGGTTTGAGACCATCTAAAGAACTTGAAGGGGCACAAGTCCATGGTATCCGACTAGAGCCATCCGACAGGTTCTAGGGGAACTGGTGGATGAAGTTGCCAAGCTGCTATCCATTGTATTTGAAAGGTCATGACAGTTTGGTGCAGTTCCCACTGACTGGAAAAGGGGAAACATAACCCTCATTTTCAAAAAGGGAAAAAAAGAAGATCCAGAGAACTACAAGCCAGTCAGTCTCACCTCTTCCTGGAAAGATCATGGAGTAGATCCTCCAGAAGGTCCCGCTAAGGCACATGGAAAATAAGGATGAGGTGATTGGTGGTAACCAACATGGCTTCACCAAGGATAAATCATGTCTGACAAACTTGGTGGCCTTCTGTGATGGAGTTACACTGTCAGTGGATAAAGGAAGAGCAACTGACATCATCTACTTGGACTTGTGCAAAGAGACTGACACTGTCCTACATGACATGCTGGTCACCAAATCAAAGAAAAATGGACTTGATGGGTAGGCCACTCTCTGGATAAGGAATTGGCTTGGATCGGTGCACTCAGAGAGTTGCAGTTAACAGCTCAGTGTCCAAGTGGAGACCAGTGACAAGTGTCACTCCTCAGGTACCACTGCTGGGACTATTTAACATCTTTGTAAGCAACGTGGACAGTGGGATCAAGTGCACCCTCAGCAAGTTTGCAGGTGACACCAAGCTGATTGGTGCAGCTGACATGCTAGAGGGAAGAGATGGCATCCAGAGGGACCTGGACAAGCTTGAGAGTTGGGCCCATACCAAACTCATGAAGTTCAACAAGGCGAAGTGCAAGTTCCTGCACCTGGGTTGGGGCAATCCCAAGCACAAATACAGGCTGGGCAGAGAATGTCTTGAGAACAGCCTCGAGGATAAGGATTTAGGGATGTCAGCTGATGAAAGATTCAGCACAAGCTAACAATGTGCACCTGCAGCCTAGAAGGCCAACTATATCCTGGGTTGCATGACAGCAGGATGAGGGAGGTGACTCTTCCCCTCTATTCTACTCTCTTGAGAGCACCTGGAGCACTGCTTCCAGTTCTGAGCTCCCAGCAGAAGAAGGACATGGAGCTGTTGGAGTGCATCCACAGGAGGGCCACAAAGATGATCAGAGGGCTGGAACACCTCCCTTTTGGGGACAGGCTGAGAGAGTTGGGGCTATTCAGCCTGAAGAAGAGAAGGCTCTGAGGGGGACCTTATAGTGGCCTTCCAGTACCTGAAGGGGGCCTACAGGAAAGCTGGGGAGGGATTTTTTGTAAGAGCATGTAGCAGTAGGACAAGATGAAATAGTTTTAAAATGGAAGTGGGCAGATTTAGACTAGATATTAAAAAGAAATCCTTTACTGTGAGGGTGGTGAGACTCTGGAACAGGTTGCCCAGAGAGGCAGTGAATGCCCCCACCCTGGAGGCATTCAAAACCAGGCTGGATGGGGCTTTGAGCAACCTGATCTAGTGGGAGGTGTCCCTGCCTATAGCAGGGGGTTGGAACTAGACGATCTTAAAGGTTCCTTTCAACCCAAACCATTCTATGATTCTGTGAAAGACGCTGAGCTACAGAGCAATGTCAGGTGCTACCTGAAAATGTGTCCACGGATCAACAGGCCCAAATTCTCCAACTCTGAACCTAATGTGTTCCTCACTGACCAGCTGGGAAGGGCATTTTAAGAGAAGTCTCTGTGGTTGAAAGGTAAGGATGGCATCAGAAGACTGCAAGTGAAAAAGTTGACGATGTGAGAAATGCAATTTTACACTAAGATTCAACCAATACAAGGCTGCAGAAGTGCTGAAACTTTATCATGGAAATCTAATTACTATTTCTTGTTCTTGATGTTATAAATATCTGCCTTGGCACTGAATGCTCATATCTCTCTGTCTAGCTTCATCAGATCTCTGTCTGTGTTTCATCAAATTCCTATTGAGACAACCTTTGATAGAAACCCACTGAAGTTATTCCATAACATGAAAGTCTGCATTTCAGTGATGTACATTTTAATTGGTCAGGGTGCTGTTCATGATGCATCAGACAGTTCCTTTACAGTCTTCTGTTCATCATTTACTGGACTATTGAGAAGTAATTATCATTTTTTTTTTCTTTTTTTTTTTTTTTTTTTGTCAGATTGGCTTATTAAGGAGTTGAATAAATTTTGAGTGTTGAATTGCGTATAATGTCTAGTTTTCAGCTGATGTAAGTACACACAAATATAACATGCAGAAATAACTGTTTACTTGGGGAACCGAGTAGCTTCATTCTTTGGTGATGACTTATTTATTTTCTCTTAATAAATGAATAGAACTTACAGACTTGTGTCATTAATTCTGTGTGGGAGCTGTAACTAGTGTTCCATTCAAACCTGTAATTTAAATAATGCTTTGCACTCAGTCCATATGAACACAAGAAATAGAGTACCATAATAGCTAGCAGTAATTGACCTGGTGGAGCTATTTTGGAACTATTTGAGGGTAGTATACTTGATCTTCACTGGTAATCTGAATTCAATCATACAATTGCAGTAGAGACTATTAGCATGACACCATCTGTGATTTGTGGCAATATGAAGAATAAAAGCATTATATACAGCAAGTAACATGTTTATATCTCAGCCATAGTATGATGTTGGAATAAAGAGGGAACAAAGCGCCCTGTCTGAATCTGGTAGCTGAGATGATGGGGAATGATCAACATCATGCATGGGGCAGAGGATGCCAACAGATTTCCCTTTTGCCTGCTGGGAAATGTAAATGTCTTGCTGAGCTGTCTCAACTGGAATATTCTTAGTACAGCTTGAAAGGGGAAAATTCCTCACTCGTAAGTGTAGTCCTGTCTTCCTACTTGCTCACTTACAGGGAACAGTTTAAGGTAAGGTCCCTGTTCTCAGAGGAGGCCAAAATGGTGACATTGTTGCTTCATCTGTCCTCTTCAGTAATAATTTTAAGAACAGCAGGAGAAGAAAAGATGAGATCAGAGATAGGAACAAGCACAAGACAGATCTAGTGGGGTGGAGGGACCTGAGGAATGTGGTGCATTTGGTGACAGAATTAACTGCAGGGAAAAGGGAAGATGCCACTGGTTAGAGCAGGGCTCTCCTGACTCCCGTCGCAGTTTATGGCTGTGATGAAGGGTTGCAGGTTGTTTGTATTTGTAAACAGGTGGACATTAAATGAAACGTGGGAATAAGATGAAAACTTCTACATGGAATGGCATATTATGGACAAATATAGGAGAGCTTATGAATAAAAAGATGAGTACAGCCATGCTGGCCAGCCTTCCCTGTTGGACATTACTCTACACATTACTGTGTACATAGTGTGTGTTGCCTATGGCTACACATGCTTCTTGCTTTAAAGAGTTCCCAAAGAAGTCACTAACGGCAGACCACCCTCTGGCCTTGGGATTCCTCATAGCAAGGACTATGTGGATTGGAAAGCATGGTTACCTGTCTTTGGCTGCTCAGGTCTTTCTCAACAGGGTTGTTGCCCAGAATAGTAATGGCCAGATGAAATAGCTGGGGACTGTAATTAGCTCAAGATACATAGACTGAAAATTACTGATGTAGTCTGTACATAAGCATAGAAAAATCAAGCTGAGCATGAGGAGTGATGTTGCCAATGAAGTTCCAGACAATATTGAGTCATTAGCACATGTGTTATTCAAGACCTCTGGCAGATCCTGCACCTAGATGACAGTTCATATGGCATTTCTAAGGCTTGGTAGTTGAAAGAAAACTCTCTCTGGAAGCCAAAGGCTGTCTTAATCTGAATTTAGTGACATCACAATTGTACTCTCTGTCAACAAAAAAACTAAAGTGATTCTAGAAAATTAGTTGGAAATGTGGGAGGAATGAGTATAGATGCTTTCAATCTGATTAAGCAACGCTTCCCTTAACAACATAGGGAGGAGGTGGGGAATTAGCCCTTTCAGATAATAACTGAAGCTTCAGATTGTCTTCCTTTTTGTCATCATAGAGAAAAAGAAAAGAAAAACCCAGCTTCTGCAGAAAAGATACAAGTGTTTCCAGCCTGTGGGGGCATGGCATGGCAGGTATTTCTGTAAGCACTCTTGTGCTTTTAAGTGGCTCCAATTATTTCTGAACAACTAAGTAGAGTGCTCATTAAGCATTTCCCTTAAACGAAAATGATGACCTACAAAGTCATGTTAATTAAGAAGCACAGTGAGTCAATGTGAAGAGGTTCTGTTAGCACAAACAGTGACTCCAATCGTGCACAGTACTGCGTTCAGATTTAGTCCTTGTTCATGTTCATACTAGTAGTGTTAGAAAATCTTATTTCTGATTGTTGCACAAATAAAAATTGCTGCAGGTCACATCAGTGCAGGAGCTGGCACAGTCTCATTATGTGATTTGTGAACTGTATCTGCTTTTTGATTATTCTGGCCAGAGCGCTCTTGCTTGTTGTGATCAGGAGCAGTGCCAGTTTAACCTGTTGAGAAGAGAAGTTGACATATTCCAGGATTTTTACTGGCTTTCTAGGTCTGTCATTTGAGCTGGTATTTTACAGTTGAATCATCTCATTTCAGCCACAAGTCTCATTTATCTGTAGGAGGCTCTCTCTGTCAGACACCCTCCAACTCCTATTAGTACAGCAGAGCCCGGGCAGGGGCATGAATTTCTCCTCAGTGAACCAGTTCGGATGTGCTAAGTCTCATCTGTGCTTCATGCAGTGCATTTCGTAGCTTTCACCTCATTGCCCCACAGCTTTTCTTTCAGCCTTTTTCATTACAGTCCCACCACATGCACCTGGAAAAACCTGTGTAGCTGCTGGATCTGTGACATGTGAGACCGCAGCACAGGCAAAGGCCTCTTTTAAACTGAAAGAGGGGAGATTTAGATTAGGTGCCAGGAGAAAATTTTCACTGAGAGGGTGGAGAGGTGCTGGCACAGGCTGCCCAGAGAAGCTGAGGATGCCCCATCCCTGGAGGTGTTCAAGGCTAGGCTGGATGTGGCCCTGTGCAGACAGAGCTGGTGCTTGATCTGGTGGATGGCAGCCCTGCCCATGGCAGGGGGGTTGGAACTTGCTGGTCTTCGAGGTCCCTTCCAACCCAAACCATTCTGTGATTCTGTGATGAGGCTGTGGAGATGATGTACTGCAGCCAGAGTTCATAGCCTTATGCAGCCTAGTGCTGCAGTGAATCCTTCTGGGCAATGTCTTGCTGACCAGCTACAATTGCTTGCCACCTGTTCCCTTCACACAACATGCCCCTTATGTGACCAATACTTGCACCCATATGCCTTGTTATGCTGTCAGAGCCTGGAAAATTCACTGGACTTGGCACTTGGCATCTGAAACGTTCGGACTTTGGGAAGATGAGAAATGTGCATGCTACCAGGATGACAAAAGATATTTTAAGCTTTTGTCATCCTGATAGCATGCACACTTCATCCATAGCCCTCTCTCAGAGTACGTAAGAGAATTCCAGCTAATACAATATTGCGAAAATGTAGAAACATTTTCTGAGATAAGGGTTTCTCTTTAAAATTGCAGGAAAGAAGATTTCAAATTTTTGTTTCACTTTTTTATAGGTGTTGAAGGAATCATTTTGTAAATGCCGTACACCATGATACACCCAACAGAAAAGTACCAGAACCTGGGACATTCTTCCTTATGCTTGTTTAGAAAGCACCACTGCTTTCTTATAGTTGTTAATAATCTATGGTAATAGTGGAAGATTGTTTTTGACAAGTATCTACCCAGACCACTTTACTTTTTACATTCAAACAAGACTAGAGAGTTATTATTTTAAAACAACAAACAAAAACAAGAATTTAAAAGGAAATCTGGAATTAGCAGTTTTCCTCATGAAGTACTGAAATTTTACAGTGTAATTTTGTGCCTAGTTTTACAATATTGTCTCTGTTACCATTGCTTCTAAGTCAAATATGTGGCCACTTGCTTTTTTGTATTCAGTATTCAAGGGCATATCTCTGCTGATGTAAATTGTGACAGCTCTGTTGAAGCCCGCAGAGCTGGGACAATACACACGAGCTAAGATCTGCCCCTTAGTATTCACCCCCATCTGCTGTGTGACTCAGTCATATCAGAACTGCCGAGCACCTGCTTGCCTGATGTTTTTTTAATGAGTTGAATTCTTTGTGTTGGGTTTGTGTCTCTGCCAGGTTCCAGTTTAATCACATATAATTTTTAGTGTGAAGTTTCACCTTGGGTTTGAACTTGTAGGCACAGAACAAAAAGTCTTCTTCTAGAGGAACTTGCGTAGTAGTAATAAGGATAATAAAAATAAGAGTAACAAATAGAATACAAGACAAATATTTCAATTCATAGGTTTTAACATTCAGCTTTTATGAATAGGAAGGTTCCGTTATCCTAGGTGGATAGGAAATAATGAGGATGACCCGTATTGAGTAACAGTGTATGAAAATTAAGTAAAGATTCATGTGGCTAAGTTAATGAGCTCTTATATTTAAATATATAACCTGGCCTATTTGTGTAGACGTTTGTGGGAAAAGATGTGTGTGTACACTGTTTATTGGCTGTCACTGGAGTTTGCAGTCAAATCCTACAAAGCAGTTCAGTATGTAATAAATCAAACTCAGAGGGTTTGCAAGTAAGTAGTGTGTTTGGTTAAAAGTATCCTTATCTGCGTGAGGCTTGCCTTCCAAAAAATTTAATTTTCCTATTTAACTTTCAGATCAGAGTCAATATGTGATATGTTTTTTTCCAATAGACTGAAATACGCTTACTTAAGTAATAAAATGTGTTATTTATCAGGAAGTTAAAGTGTCAGTAAGAAAAAGCAGCTGTAACATCTTGGAATCAGTCACATCATTTTCTGGCAAGCTGTTTCAAAAACATGAATACCCACCTTCATGAGTTCCACTGTCAGATTTCTGAAAAGCTTAGTTTGCCATTAGAAAATATATATATATACTTAAAAATTCTAACTTTGGAGGAGCATTGTAGAGGAGGGGATATACAAATTTCTAGTCTTCCTGTAAACAGCTATGGATATGTTAGTAGTGACAGCTGAATTGGCTTTGGAAATTTGACGTTACTAGTAATACTAACTTGGTATGTCCAAGAATCCAAGTGTATTATGCAAACTCCCAGTCATTAGCAAAACGTAATAGATTATCAGTCTGCAGTGATAATGAAAAGTTTGCCTGAAGGTGCATTTGAACATTTTAATGGCATATAATGTTAGTAAAGGAACATTTGCATAGAATTATAGAATAGATTAAGTTGGAAGGGACCTTTAAAGGTCATCTAGTCCAACTCCTCTGCAATGAACAGGGACATCTACAGCTAGATCAGATGCTCAGAGCCTCATCCAGCCTGATCCTGAATGTCTCCAAGGACAGGACATCCACCACATCACTGGGCAACCTGTTTCAGTGCCACTCCACTCTTTTAGTTTGAAACCATTTCCCCTTGTTCTGTCACCACAGACCTTGCTAAAAGTTTCCTGTAGCTCCCCTTCGTTATTGAAAGGCTGCTATCAGGTCACCTTGCAGCCTTCTCCAGGCTGAACAGCCCCAGCTCTCTCAGCCTGTCCTTGCAGGGAAAGTGTTCAATTCCATGGACCGTTTTTGTGATCCTTCTCTAGACATACTCCAGCAGGTTCATGTCTCTCCTGTACTGAGGACTCCACATCTGGATGCAGTACTCCAGGTGAGGTCTCACCAGCACAGAGTAGAGGGGCAGGATCCCTTCCCTCAATCTGCTGAACATACTTCCATTTTTACAGCCTAGGATGCAGTTGGCTTTCTGGGCTGTGAGGGCACATTGCTGGCTCATGTTAGCTTGCCAGGACCTGTCCCAGGTCCTTTTTGGCAGAGCTGTGGTCAGTTCTTTCATCCCTCAGTTTGTATTCTCAGTGGGGTTTCCATGACCCAGGTGCAAGACCTTGCACTTGAATTTGTTGCACGTCTTGAGGTTCTCGTGGGCCTGCTTATAAGGAGCAGGAAGTGAAAACAGTGTTGCTCATCTGTTGAAATAACAGAAGAAACTTGGGATGTTCACTATCCCTCTAACACTAAGGGATTTCAGTGAATAACCCCCATCCACACTGTTATAAGATAGAAGTAGCCAAATGTATTTGGTGAAAGATTATATATAATTTTTGTTTGACGAAAATTGTGGATCATCATTTCTGAAACTCACAAAGGAACGCCACCAGGGAGCCACTTCAACATGATTATTTAAAAACTGAATGCTTAAAAAATGTTCAGATACAAATCCCTTTAACTGCATGTCCTGGGTTGTATTTATTCTAAAACTGAAAGGATGTTTTCCATTGCCCTATTGCTTTTAGAGTCAATCATTTGGGACAGCCTGACAAGAACATATCAAAAAAATTCATTCCTACAACTTTGTCTTCCTTTTCTCTGCATCCTGCATCATTTCATGCTGCCTTTTCTATGTTTCCCTTCATATTTTGCTGTGACTGGTGGTGTTGCTGGTGCACATTGTTTCTGCAACCTGGGAAAGGAAGAGTACATCAGTGAAAAAGTTAAATTGGCTGTCTACAGGGCACTGTCAAATCACAGATTTAACAAAAACAAACAAAAAGAGATTGATGCTTTTCTTGGTGGCTATTTCTTACAATCATAGTTAAGAGTGTTTTATTGAAATCTGTTTGTTTTTATTTTAAGTAAATGGTCTTGCTTTGCAGAATGTCATGCTGTGAGCATACACATTCCTGTTGTTGATCAACACTGAGCAATGTCAGATGCTTCCGAGAAAAGCACAGGGAATACAGGAATGGCAATTAAAGATTAACTTGAATTAAATGAAGTTTCCTCTTAACCTACATTAGCTTGTGGTATGACCTCAATCTGAAGGACGTTCTTCCTTCAGTTATTATCACAAATACTCTTCATAATTGTAAATTGCTAAACCTACTTTAAATCCTGTTAGTCTCTCTGATATTGTGTGGTAGTGAGTTCCCCAGGTCTTATAAAAGAATTGATTTCTGTCACTTTTAAATTTACTGCCTTTAAATTTTCTATTTAAATGGGCAGAAGGAAGATAACCATGTTCAATTTATTTTCTGCATATCCATTTGTAAAGCAACCCCCATTTAAAATGGTTCCAATATTTTCAACCTCCCTTTGAACAGAATTAATTTGACTCTACCTTTTATATTTAATACTAATTAAATTCCCCAGTGTGATACTGAGGATTGCCTTGTCTACATCTGTCACGCATTACATATAGCCCTGGGCCAGACACTCTTCCAAGCTATTTCTACACCCCTTGCATTGTGTAGATAGCAGACACAAGCTGGAAGAGACAACTATTAGAGCTTTTTTCCTCCGCTACCTGGTAGTTGGGATGCAATGGATGTCGCCCTTGTGGATGAGCTGGAGTGTTTTTGAATGGGTGTTCAAGAGAGTTCAATGGGTGTTGAATGGGTGTTCAAGAGAGGCTCCCAGTTCTAATTCTAAGGATATTCTCAGAAATATTTCCAAAGGTCAGAGGAGGAGATAGGAGCTGATGGAACTGGAAGCTTGCACTTGCATCAGTGATGAAGCAGTTACTCTCCAGAGTAACTATACTTGTGCTCTTGTACATGGTAGCTGATGAGCAGTAGCCTGCATGCCATACAGTGGCTGACTAGCAGTGAATGGTTCCCTGGAGATCTTCTTCTCAGATGAAATTTGGTGGTGGATGGAAGAAGGGGAAGAGTAATGGAATGAAAGGAGGAAGATTTAAATGCATGCATCCCTATGAGAGGTGGCTCCAGAGTCCTCCTAGAATGCAATATCTGGCCTAACCAAATGGACAAGTATCTTTTCATAGGCCAGTAGCTTAGCTGGAGGCTACTGAAAGAACTGCAGACCTCCTGGATGTATCCTTGAGGCTTGATCATAAATATGACATCAGCAGTCCTTTGAAAAGCCCACCCTGCATCCAAAACTCCTGCATAGAACAGCAACACCTGAGCTGCCTGAGAGCAGTCATTTAGAGCATTTCTGAAGGCAAGGAAGATAGAATTGAAAATTCAATTGCAAACCTTGACCCAGAGGTACCCTTACATTACATTATAAGCAGAATGTGGTGTGTGTTTGGGAATGTTATATTTTGCATACAGGAGATCCTTGTAATTTTCATTACAGAAAAATCCTAGGATGCTTTTTTCTGAAATTCTGATCAACTTCCAAAGCAAGTACATCATAGAATAATAGAATGAATCATTCTATTATGATCATTAATATCATTTTGATCGTTAATTATCATTAATGATCATTCAGTTTCAACCACACTGCCATGGGCAGGGACACCTCCCAGTACACAAGGTTGCCCAAAATCCCATCCAGCCAGCGCCTCACCACTCTCGAGTCTTTCTAATATCTAAACTAAATCTACCCTCTTTTTGTTTAAAACCACCACCCCTTGGCAGTGTCCACAATTCCATTGTACTGGAGGATAGTTCATTTCCATGTGCCTAAATAACATGTTGAAAAGAAGCATTCTGTTGTCCAAGGCAGTCAGTAAGGAAATTATGTATTTTGTAGTAATTTTTTGTAAACTTTGCAAAGACGTGAACTAAAACTATGGCTAGGGAGTTCTAAACCAAATTAACAACTAATATTGTAGCAGTTCAAGGGAAAGTGCCTCATCAGTTGTAGTGGAATGACTGCAACAACTGTGTACCTTGGCACCTATTACACTGGTAAGCAAGTCCAACTGCACAACTTCATTAGCTAATTGTACTGTAAAATCACTATTTCAGCTTCTACTGAAAGTATCAGGCAAGTAGTTTCTTAAATATCAGATAAAAGTGTTGCAAGAATTAATGCCTGGATCTATTTAAATAATACGTGGCTGGTTGTTTGGTGCTACTTACCTGCCAAGCATGTTGTCAAAAGAGATTAATTAACAATATATCCAATCAGAGGTCACATCACCTTATGTGGATCTCAGGTATTAGAATCAGTAAAACCTTATTATTTAGCTGTCAGATTTAATTATCAGATGGGATATCTAAAGAGTTGTAGTCCCAATATCTGCTTGCTGCTTTTCATACCTGTTTCAGCTCTCTGTGCTGCTTTAAGTTGGTCTAAAACAGTTTAAAAACCAACTGCTGATTTTCATACCTATATACAAGTTGTCCAGTTTTCCTTTCTGACACTGTATGTATAAATACACAGCTGTATCTCCCCTCTGCCAGCTCAGTGACTTCCATGACCCTGTATTCTGGTCACTGCAGAGATGTGTGCCATGACTTCTTTCTGAGCAACCTCACCTGGCATGGCTGAAGATCTCTGAAGACCTTCATCTCTTAGACATCACTTTTCAGATATTTAAGATATCTATAAACCTACAGGTTTGACCTCCAGCAGGTTTCACTTGTGGTCTACTCTGTGCTCTACTGTGTGGCCAGATTAATCCTTCATTTCGGTGATTTTTTTTAACATTTGATTCTCATGCTACAGATTTTGGGGCCAATATCAAACTGTAAAAATCTGTTTTATTTTCTTGCACGGGTTTTTGCTGCAGATTAGAATATCGAAGAATGAGTAATTTCAGATTGTTCTTCTCCTTGTCCAGTTTAAATTTGAATGTGCTCTTTATGTTATGTATTTTCATTTTTCTTCTGATAACTCCAGAAGTTCAAGCATAAAAATTCATTAAACAAACAAACATTTTTTATGTAGTTATACCACCAGAAATGAGGGCATGCTGGAGGTCATCACCTGTATCTCTACGCACCATACACTCAAAACTGTCTTTAAACCTGCTTCATTTTTATTTTTGGGGTTCTTCTCCAGAAATGCCACCTTCGGCTTAAGTAAGGATATAAATGATTTTTTTTTCCTGATGTGTGATTTTGTTAAAGATCTGATGTGGCATCTGTTTTTTTTGTTTGTTTGTTTGTTTTTTGTTGTTTTGTTGTTCTTTTTCTCTAATGCTGCCAGGTGCATAATCCCTCTCCAATATATCTCAAATTAATTTTAAAAATATTTCAGCAATATTTAGAAAATACTTCAGTTAAGCAGGCCGACCATGTATGGTTTGTCATTTTCTGTCCTTTGTATAATAAAGCAACCAGTTCCCCACTGATAACTGGGAAAATCTCAGATCTATTTTTACTCAAGTTTTCCTTGGGATAAAATAGAAGTGAGTTGGAAAAGAGGAAAAGCAGCTTTCACATGGAGAATTCTTAGCAATTGCCAGATAAATTAACCATTTGGAGGAAATTCTAGGTACCTTCAAAACTTGGGTCCTTGTTCAGAGTGACATTATCTCCATGTTGCTACTGTACTATCTCCCTCCAAGTAATCAAAAATGGAAACTTCAATGTTAATCTTATTTTCTGCATTTCATTTGAGCGATGTAGATTGGCTTTTCTGTAAGAATATTGTGTCAATCTGTAACATACATTGGAAGAAATTTCAAGTATGAAGAAATTGCCGTGTAATATTTGTCTTCCTGTGGCTTCTATGCACAGAGACAGAATAAAATCTTGGCATAGATAATAAAATTATCAAACTAATAAACAAAAAGACTATTAAAATGACATAAACATGCTTCTGAAAATCAGAACATGCTAAAATTCAGGATTATTGTGCAGACTCAGTTCCAGTCTTTTGGTGATGTACATATGATGTTTTGTTTTTGTTACATGGCTGTAAGTGTTTTTCTCTTAAGTTTCTTATGCCACTCAGTACACAGGAAGACCTTCACATACCTGGGCTCTATAGAAAACGAGACTTGTGACTATTGAATATTTGTGCTTCTTCTGCAAAGTGCATATGCAAGGAATTGCATGAAGAAAAGATCTTTGAAGATCTTCTCTAGTGAAGAAATTGATCCTTGATTTATCTTAGTCTGATTGAATGTAGCCCTTGAGAAATGCATTCTTACCCTGGAATTTGGTGATGTTTGTTATGTGGGTAGTGAGCTCAGTGCTCTGGAACTCAACTGAAATTTGCAGTTTTAACAATTAAATTTTAGTGTAACTCTATATTTTACATTGAAAATTTGACAGAGAAAGAGAGAGAAAGGAAAAATAAACCAACACATTTTTGTCCAGAAGGTTTATCTTCAGATTTGCAAACAGTAGCTTCAATAAGAGACTTTTGTAATGTGAGCAAATAGCACAACGGATCAGTTGTGAGTGTAGGTTGTAGGCTACTCTGTAACGTCTTCTGCCAGAAGGAACAGGATAGTTTGTAGTACGTGTGCTCCCAGCGGCCAAGAATGATGAAATTCAGGTAACTTGGAATCATAGAATGGAATCATAGAACCACAGAATGTCTTGGGTTGGAAGGGACTTCAAGGATCATCAAATAATAAATCAAGGAATCCAGTATCTTATAAACAAGTACCAAAGTCTGATTTTTTCACTTATTCCTCTGCTATCCCCCACCCAAGGAAGGCTGTATATGCTATAGTCATGTGATAAAAAGATACATGCTGCTCTCTCAGCTGTATTTGTACAGAAATTTTACCTAGCCATGACCACAGCCATTGGCAAAGTGTCGTTTTTCAAAAGTTCAGTGAATTTTTTGAGGCTACAAAAAGCCATATTTGGCATGAAAATGTTCTCCATATAGATTCTAAATCCCATTCCTAGGAGGATATTTTCTTAGATAAGTCAGGATACGTAGATTTTTATCATTATCCCACCTATTTTTCTCTGACCTTATTCTAGGAAATATCTGGATCATTTTACTTACAATTTTCTATCACGAATTCTAAACAAGTGAAAAGAAAGTATGGGAGCAGTCTGGCAGCCTGGTGGTAGGCCGTAATTGTGAGCAGTGCTGCCTACAATGTAAGGGTGCTCCCAAAACACTGCAAGACCATGGAGAGTTCATTGTCCAGGCTAACGGCTTCTCCAGGAAAGTTTTCTTATTTTCTGTAACTGCCCAGAGAACCTCCTAGGTTGGCCCACAATTTAATCATCACAATTAACACAGAATATTGGGCTAGCTGCTTTACCTTTTCCATCTGTTTGAGGGTGAGTATGGTCCCAGTGGGATGGACTTTCTATAGGCTAGATATTAGGAGGAAGCGTTTTACCCAGAGGGTGGTGATGCACTGGAACAGGTTGCCCAGGTATATGGTGGATGCCCCGTCCCTGGAGGCATTCAAGGCCAGGCTGGACGTGGCTCTGGGCAGCCTGGTCCAGTGGATGGAGTGACCCTGTGACCAGTGACCCTGCACATAGCAGGGGGGGTTGAAACTAGATGGTCATTGTGGTCCTTTTCAACCCAGGCCATTCTGTGATTCTGTGATTCTATGACTTATATCGTATGTGAAGTTTCCAGGACAGAGCTTTGTTCTGTTTCTTGGTCAGAGAGTGATACCACGGGAATGTGTTCCATCTGTTCAGGTCTACCTGACCTGGCTGTGAGCAGAAAGAACCATCCCTGCTTTCCTTCATGTAATATGTAAACTTGCTGCACTCCAGGATACCATTGTCTGAAAGTCCTACTCTATTACTGATGATTTTCTGCATTGCAGTTTCTCTTTCCTATGCTGATCATTTTCTTTGCAAGAGCAATTATTTCTTCTTCCCCTCTAGATCCTAAATTGAATTGAGTCACACTTCAGGCCTTAAGCACATTTGAGGAAATCATACTGAATTTAATTTTAAGAGACAAACCAGGTAGATTCCTGTCTTCTAAGATGTTGCATTATGGAGATGTTAACGTTAGATACCATGGCAGGATTTTTACTTCTTTTGTTGGTTTATTCTGTATTATTTCATCAAAAAAGTTTGAAACTAATGAGTTAGAACTGAAGCTGTTGTTTCCTTGCGTGGCTTTGCATAAAAATAAATTACTTGAAAAAAATGAAGTGCTATTTCTAGCTGAGGTTATTTAGGATTTTATCATAAAATCATAGAATCACAGAATGGCCTGTGTTGAAGAGGATCTCAAAGGTCATCTAGTTTCAAGCCCCCTGCAGTGGGAAGGGCTGCCAACCACTAGACCAGGCTGCCCAGAGCCACATCCAGCCTTGAAATTTTAAAGATAATAATGTCATGTTCTAACTTCAAATTTAATATATTCCACAATAAGATGATAGAGAGCACTGCCTTACTAAAATTATTTTCTTCATTTGGATTTGGTTTTTAATTTGTTTTATAACAGTTCTCTGCTAAATCATTGTTCAAGAAACAAACAAGAAAAAATGAAATGGGAGAAAACAATGTCATTGCTAAAACACAATATGATGAAAAGATCCATTGAATTATGAAATTGGACCTTATATGTATAGGGGTTCCTGGGTGAGAGCTGCAAAGCATCGCATGAATAGATCCTCAAAATCAGAGGCACGTGTTTGTGTGCCTGCCCTGCTCTGACTGCAGTCTGGCCACTCTTCAGTCCTCACTGCTCCTGAAGCAGAGTGACTGCACTGCTGGGGCCACGAGCCCAGCCTGATACACCATCATTTCAGTTTGGAAGTATTTATAATTTTCCCTGTCTTTTACATTGTACACCAACAAATCAAATACCTTTACAAATAGTTTCCAAAGCCCATCAAGATAAGAATTAAGAATAATACAGTTTTCATAGATTCATTGGTCACCTGCCATCCTTCAAAATCACCCGTGATATTTAATTGTCTGTTATTTCAATCTGATACTGAAAAGAAGTGAAGCAGTGGTTTTATACTATGTTATCAAATCACCCACTAGGGATCCATGGTAGGGATTGCCGCTTTTAAGCATTCTCTGACACAGTGTGCTGGGGCTTGTGCACCAGGAGTAAAACATTTTAGTAGTAAAGGATTCCAGATGAACTAAAAAAAATTGCCAGAAAGACATTGCCATCTGTTGCATCATTCAGTGATTTCAGATATTAGTGTGCAAGAGTTTATTAAACATAATGGATTCCCATATTCACATTTTCAGCTCTTAATATCAGACACACGTTTTCCTTCCACCAAATGTGGCAGTAAACGTGGCGATATCAATAACAAAAATATTTACAAAGCAGTATTTCAGTAAGTGATCAAAAGTGAATCATAATATATTTCCCAGCGATTTCAGAATGTAACTTAATTGCCACAGTAGCCTGAGGACACGAAGAAGAGAGAAAGCCAAAGAACTCTGAGCAAGTGTAAAGCTCTATACATTTCCAGAGTAATGACTTTACCTACAGTTTTGTGCTTCCAAATAGGAGAGTGAAAAATACAAAACAGAATTTCTCCTTCTGAAGTGTCTATTCGTGCATATAGAATTTTTTCAGCTATTTTAGTGACAGAATCGGTGCAGCAAATGCCTTGTTGTTTGGAAAGTCTGTTTTGAAGAATATCCTTGTGGTAACTTCTGCTTTCATCCTTTTATTTTAATCTTTATTTGGACAGACTCCACTGTAAGAATTATGGATAATATACTGTAACCAGGAATGAGGAAATATTAGCACATAGGCATGAGACCTTGAATGACACTAATGTTGGGAAAATAATTGAACCCCTAATTTAGTGTACTGGGTATGACTGGGAAGGAGCTGACTTTTCCCATAGCATCCCCTGTAGTACTGTGCTTTGCATGTGTAGTTTGAGCAGCATTGTCATGGCATTGATGTTTTGTCTAGCAGCAAGCAGTCCTGGCACAGCATCAGCTCCCCCTGCAAAGACCAGTCGGCTGGGGGGGAGCAGGAGCTGGGGAGGGAACGCAACCAGGACAGCTGACCCAAACTGACCAAAGGGATATTTCATACCATATGGTGTCATGCTCAGCAATAAAAGCTGCAGGAGGGGAAAAAGGAGTATTCTTGTTAGGAAATCATGTCTTCCAGAGCAGCTGCTACCCATATTAATACCCTTCTTCCCAAGAAGTGGCTGAAGATCACTTACTGATGAGAAGCATGGAAGTTATGGATATTCCTGACAGCCAACTCTTACACTGAAACAAACAAAAAACTAGCTTGAACATGGAAATGACCTTTATTTACAAATTGCATATTAAATATTAAATATTCAATAAATACTGAATGGTAAATTCAATAGTCAACCAGTAAAAACACAGAGTATGTGTAATTTCTTAGTCTAGTGAGAAGGACACTCCCATTTGAGGAAAAGACCTAAACTCCAAGTTCTACTTAATTACATAAATATTCATTAAAAGTGAGAGAGCAAATGAAAAATTTTGCATTTTAGCTGAGCACACTGCTTAGACCATACTTCTGGAAAGCAGCAAATCTTAGTTCAAATCTCTTCTGAACAAGAATACATCACCATGATGAGGAGTACTTGCACTTTTCAATTAAAGTAAACAAATATTATCCATTATGAATCTCACCCACAAAAAATATCAGCAGCCTAATTTTCAACTACTGAACAGATGTGGATTGAAAAATTTATATGATCTATAGGCAAATTTACTTCTTATCCATCTCTTTTCCGAACAAATGTTCAGTATAAATTCTGCCTTTTTCATATTTGGTCCCTGGTTATGGATTTTGTGTCCTTATAGAATCAGAACTGTGGAACTGTCTAAGTTGGAAAAGACCTTCAAGATCATCAAGCCTAGCCATCAACCTGACCTACTGAATCCCATCGATTTGCCATGACCCTTAGTGCCTGCATATCTTCTGTCTGAACATCTTTCACCACTCTCCTGGGCAGCCTTTTCCAAAGCTTAACCATCGTTTCAGCTTTCAGTGACAGTGAATTCCCTGTTGAATTCTAAATTTACAATAGCGTTGTCCACGTTATTAATTGTAATTAGCATTATCTGATCCATAATCCATGTTTGGCTGAAACTCAAGGTTCTTAAGAGTTAATCCCAAAGAATATTATGAACTGAAAATACTGGGAAATAGGATGAATGGGAAAAAAAAAATGGAATTACAGTACTGTATATGAAACCCTACTAAGAATCTCTTACAAAATGATATTTTACAAAGCTATCTTCTGAGATTGGAGGTGGATCTTTAAATTATGCTACTGGGAGGTAGCACAGCTTACAGTCTTACAGAAAATCAGGAGTCCTGGACTCTGTCCCAGGCATTGCTATTGATTTGATGTGTAACTGTGAGAAATTCCATCTTTTAGCACTTCAGTATACTCATCTGCAAAAGTAAGCATGATAATATTTGCTTACTTTATTGGAGATTCAAAATCATTGGTGTATTCAGAAGAAAAAATATAAACCTGCTGCTTTTCCCATTAAATAAATTTTTTTGTTTGAGCATGGTTGCCCTCTGTATGAGCAGAACATGTTATTAAAAGGAATATATAAAGAGAAATTCAATAAGAGCAATGCACCTACTGCTATTTGTGCCTTTGAAAGTATCCCCATTTTAGTGTTCCAGCAGGTACAGTGATAATTATTTCTTCTACGGGTAAAACATCTATGGTTTTTGTAAAATAAGTAGCCTATACAAACAGTTTTGCTAGCTCTAAATGTCACAAGTTCATTTCTTAAGAATTCAGAGCAAGAAAACATCCATTTTACCGACTTCAAAGTGAGCTGACCCAGGCCCAAGAGAATCAATACAATCTATGGTTATCAATCTCAAAGCAACTTTAATGATGGCACCAATAACAACAATTCTGCCTTCAAAACCAGGTGCAGATATGTTTTCAGATTTAAGCTTTTAAACTGTTTGCTTTAATACCTTGAATCAAAAGCACAGTTTAGGCTACCATATTTAAATGCTTCTTAACATAATGTTATGGCATTTTGTAGTTATTTTGAAGTAATCTGTAAATACATATCAGTAGCCACCTGTACTGGAAAGCTGAGCACAATAGCCAGATTTAGCACTTTATGTGGAAAATATTCTGCAAAGCTGCTGGAGAGATTATTTATTCAACTACGCATTTGAAAAACAAGTATTGCTTTGAGCAAGCAATTTAAAGAACAAACATGAAATACCTCAGCAGTAGGGCTGATGCCGTAGAGAACTATGATTTACCTGAAGTCAGCACATAAACTCTTGAATATGAGGATCCTTACAATTCAATAAATGCTGAGTTGTAACTAGAGGCAAATTCAGTCTTAATTGAATAGAAACATACCTGTATGTCCTGGAAATCTCAGGAAAGCAAAAATGCTCAATAGAATGGCTCAGAAGCTAAAATTGAATCTATCATCTCATTTTTTATCATTTTCACCATCTGCTTCCATCCCAACCTGCTGCTAAGAATATGGAGTTGTTTTCTGGTTTGCTATTTACTGTAGCTAAAGTTCTTTTTGTTATATATCTCAGATAAAAACTTTTATGACATCCTTCCTGACTTTGTTGTGTTTGCATAGGAGCCATCCAGGATAAATCTTTTTCTATTATCTGTGAAACTGTGGATTTTTTTTTTTATATGTACAGCATGTTTTGATCCTGCTTGACCTGTTGCTACTATAGGTTTCTGACTAATAATTTGTATTGTCACAGAATGTAAAAGACAACCCTTTTTTTGTAGATACCAAACAAACATAAGTATTAGCTGATCTTTGCCCTGAAGAACTTACAATATAAGTAAATCTCTTGACAACTTCAGTGCAGAACAGCATAAAATCAGCTTTCAAGACATGCTGAGGTGATGCCTGAAAAGCTCTTGAAGGTCTTCTTTATCAGAAATAGCTTTTAGGCAGCTTTGTGCTGCCAAGTCTATTCAGGTCTAGGAGTAGAGTGCATCTGGTACGTAAGTTACTCCTTCACATGGATATTATAGATGCATCTGTAGAATACAAACATTAGGGCAATATTTAGTCCCTCATGTTCAGAAGAAGTTCTGCATATACAACTCAAAAAAAACAAAAACAAACAAACAAAAAAAAACCCAAAAACAAAAACAGGGCTTGTGTGGATCTCAGAGCAGAATTTAGATGAAAGACTTTAAATTCACCATTTCTGTTTCTCTTAATTTGCTTTAATACTAGGGATTTTTGTTTTTTCACATTCTGCTCTTTTCTCAATCGTTACAACAGCTGTGTTTAATGAGCTGTAACTGAAATAGGTCAATAAAACGTTATCTGCGTGACAAGAGAGAACCTACTGGGTGTGTGAGTGTGATTGGAAGTGCTATAGCCTAGATTTCACTGAGATGGCATGTACAATTATGGATTAAGAGAGCATTTATGTAAAGTAGAAAAGCAAATTTCTCTCTCAAATGCAACAAATTGCCATTAAAAATATTTAGGAAAGAAAAAAGATCTAGACAGTAAAAGCTGGCGATCAGCAACACACAAATGAGTTCCAAAGATGTGCGTACCCTGAATAGGCTGTGCTTTGAAACACATCTTGGAATCAGAGTCAAAGGCTGAAGCTGAAAAGAACAAAAAGAGGAATAACTATTGAAACAAAATTTATTTCATTCATTATATTTTCATGCACTGTACTGTCTGTGCATTTGCAATATCTTGTATTGGCTTTACTGTGCAGTTCTCTAACCATGTTCTGCAAACCATAATCCCACAATCTAGACAACTAGGAACCATTGCATTTTAGTGAACTTTCTTGGGCCTCTCTTCTTTCCAGGGTCCAATAGTCCCACAGGGCTTTTCTAGACAAATGCTTGAAGAGGCTGAAGTTTGTTCTCCTGAGATCCGGGGCTGTGAGCTCAAATTCTACCCTCCTCCTCCCTACCTGAACTCCACCATTTCATGGTGACTGCAGCCAGGGCTGCCCTTGACTTTCACATCTCCAACACATTTCTTCTTTTTGATGAGTATGAGGTCTAGCAGAGTGTCTCTCCTTGTTGGCTTCTCTTGGATAAGGAAGTTCTTGATGCATCCTGGTTTGCAGATGCCTTGCTGTGTTGTCCTTCCAGTGGATATCAGCATGGCTGAAGCCTCCCATGAGAACAGTTGCCTATGAACATGAGGCTGCTCTTACCTGTCTATAGGGGGTTGAATCTGTTTGTTCTTCCTGAGAGGGAGTCTGTAGCAGATACCCAATATAATGTCACCTTTATCCACGCTTTCTTTAATACTGACATGTATGATCTCAGCTGATTCCTCATCCATTTCCAGGCAGAGCTTCAGTCACTTTAGTTGCTCTCCCATAAAGGGAAACTCCTTCTCCACTTCTTCCCATCCTGTCTTTCCTTTAAGGCATATAAAGACTCCTTCTTCCCTGCCTTGGTAATTGGTTGTTGTCAGTCCAGTCAGGTTTGGCACACTGGGCATTACATCATTTTGTGGACCTGCAGGATGCTTTAATATAATTAGTTTGGTGGAAGAATGCCATGTGAATGACTAATATATTATTTGCCTTATATCTGCTTCAAAACAACAGCATCAATCACACCTAGCCAGGCTGAGAAGCCCACCTACAACTTTATCGAGAGCCAAAAGTCTTGTGAAAAGTTGTTTGACACAGATTTTGTGGAAATCACAACAGTTCTTAAGATTTCTTATTCATTTCCCATTCTAATTCAGGGTAAATCAATCCACATTTATATATATATATATATATATATATATATATATTTCTTTTTTAAAGGGAGTACATTTATGGGAAGATGCATGAGGACTGAAATGTGGATCTGTAAAAAGTGTCTCTTAGCAGTGAGTGGTTGGAAAAGTTGGAGAGATGAAGGAAGGGAGGGAGGTGGGAGGAGAGGAAGGAGAAATAAAAGTAACTCACCTGTAGAGAAACTGAAATTATTGGAGACAAGTTGACCACATTCCTGCATTCCATAGCCATTCACACTACTGATCTGCTTTCTGATCTTCCTCTGAAGACTGCAATCCCAATGAAGTTTGACATTGAACTTCACACATAGGTAATTATCCCTTCTTTTTCAGAAGATGAATCTAGTACACCTATATCTTTTATAAGCAGAATTTTGAGTACAGGAATGTTTCATCCTTTTCTTATTTCTAGCTCATTTTTGACATTCCATCCCTGTGTATATGTGAAATGTTGTGTATTCAACTGAAGGTTAACCTGGTAAAAGGCACTCTTATTACAGAATAATACCCACAGATAGCAAGAATTGAAGAAAAGAACAGCACAACCTACCTTACTCCCAGATACCTTTCAAGAAGGAAGAAATCCTGATAGGAAAAAGGAATGAGTTTGGAATGACAAAATCTAGACTTTTATTAAAACGCTAAATTATTTTTTAGAAAAAGAATTTTGACAGACTAGTATATATAACACTATAATTTGAAACTCCAAGGACTTCTTATGTGTGGGCTGGCACTTTCTGATGCATCAGATGTAAGAAGTGTACATGTTGAGCAATTCAGATTATAGCTCTTGAAGGACTGATTATATGAAAAATGTACTCAGAGCCACTGGTCAAAGATAACATCAAGTTCTCCAACCCTGGTAAAAGGAAGTAATGAGAGAATCTGTAACAGTGGTAATAATAGGAAGAAAGAGTGGAGAAAGAAAGAAAAAAAGACAAAGCAGTATTATTTTTAATTTTAAATTTAAGACTGTTAGCTCATCATTCTCTAATTCTTATGGAGATATTTTTTTTTAAGGAACATTTATCTTTGCAGCCTTTCAGTTGTGCTAGTGATGGAGTGTTAATGTACCATAATTCACTTCTGCACTGCACCATATCTTTGCTGGAACAGATCGCACTTTCTGATTTTGTTATTTCACTCTTTTTTAACCTGTGTCAATTTCATATAAATGGAGTTACAAGGTATTTTCTTTGACAAATATGAAAAATAATCTAAAGGTGCCAGTCTAATAACTGCTTCAGAAAGGACAACAGGAAGGACATTATTCAGATTCCAAATTTTGCTTTCATGATCAGCTTATTCACAATTTTTTTTATTCTATTGTTTATTATATTTGATTATAGCTCTTCGAAAATAGAACCTTCAGTGGAGGTTTCCATTTTCTGGCCTCCTGATAACTCAGAGGGTATCGTAACTATCCATTACAGAAAAAAAAAATAAATAAAAAAAAAAAATTCAGAGGTAAAAAATATTAAGGTCTTTTTTTGTGCTAACCTTAATAGATCAAGGTCTTATCTGGGGGGGGAGAAGGGAGCAGATTATACATTTTATTCAGCTCTTGCTTCTTCCTTCCAAACATTTTCTTCGGCTTAATGTGATTTGCATTTGACATGAGTCTAAATCAAGGACCGAAGATCTGAACTTTTAAATAAATTGAAAATTGAATTTTATATTCATATTTGGAATCTCAAGACCGTTCATATGGCAGTGATTGAATGATTTTCCCCTTTCTTTAATATAATACTATATTCTTGCAAGACCAATTTCTAATGTCCTTGATTTTACTTTTTTTAATTATTTTCCTTTTATTGTCACAGTCTGCAATTGCCCTTAGTAGCTGAAGCGTTTATTAATTTATCAAAAATGAAAATGATAGGTGGCAAACCTACTGATTCGGCAATAGCAGTAGTTTCTCATAACAATTTTCTTCCTGTTAACCATTACGTTAACTAAAATAAGACAGAAAGACACCACCATCAAATTCTCTTGTATTCTAGGGTAAGGTAAGGGACACTGGACAATTACTGAGTTGAACCCTGCTGCTTCCCCTGGGGTAGTGAAGCTGTTTCAGGTAATTTGGGAGAAGTAAACCATGTTATGGGACAGATACTGCCCTGTTGTCTGTGCAGAGCTGAATCCCACAAGGACTGGCAGCATGCAGGCATAAAGACCGCGCCAGTCAAGAGGGCTATTGCAAGTGGGAGATGCTAATTCCTGTGTCCATGCACAGAATCATTTCTGCTGTGGGAATTTCCATGACATATGTCTGTACTGCATGAAAGAGTGACTTGTTAGCATAGCTGTGACTTGAAGAAAACCTAATATCTGTAACAAAATCAATAATGTATGCTTTGTATCACAGCATGAGACCTTTATTAAGTACTTCTCATGAGGAAGCAGTCTGATTACACAGAACAGCATAGTCATCAATATATCCACAGTAAAATTTCTAGTCTTTTAAAGATTTATTAAAATGTTTTCTTTTTGGACAAAAATGAATAAACTTCTCATGAACTATGGACAGTTAAAATGAGATGGCAAAACGTCCATACTAATAGTGGTTAGAGAGAACAGAACAGAAACATGAACAAAGAGTAATAGAAGTTCCCATCATTCAAGGACAGCTGGAACTGTAGAGTTGTCTGTTTGCAGTGAATTGTCTTTGTTATTGTGTAGAAGGTGCTGTTGCCTGTAATTTGTAGGTCAAGAGGAGCCTCCAGAATCCACGTTTTGTTGTGTGAACAGACAGGATTGAATTAGTATTTTTCAAGATTACTGGGACTGTGATACTAATAGTGCTGTGATTATTCTTCATACTTTCATTGGATGTTTGTTCTGTGCCACTCTTGATAATATTTGAAAAGTCACAGTGATCAGGTGAAGTCCCTGGTGACTGGAAGAAAGGTAATGTCGTCACACCCATTTTTAAGAACGGTAGAAAGGATGACTCAGGGAACTACCAACCTATCAATGCCAGAGAAGGTCATGGAGCAGATCCTCATGGAAGCTCTGCTAAGCACGTGGAAGAGAGAGTTGATATGGGATTACTAGCATGTCTTCAACAATGATGGGTCCTCGATGATGACACAACTGCATCAGTGGACAAGGGAAGAGACACTGATGTCATCTGTTTGGACATTGGTATGGCCTTTGACACAGTCCCCCATGACATCCTTCTCTCCAGATTGGAAAGATACAGGATTGTTTGATGGACGAGGAACTGGTAGCCAAGTCATTCCCAGAGAGTGATAGTGACTCGGTGTCCTGATAGGGATCAGTGGCAAGTGGTGTCCTTCAGGGGTTGATATTGAGATCAGTGCTCTTTAATATCTACATAAATGACATCAACAGTGGGGTCAAGTGTACCCTCAGCGAGTTTTTTGATGACTTCAAACTGTGTGGTGTGGCTGACACACTCAAAGGACAGGATCTTCCATCCAGAGAAACCTAGATAGATAGGCTCCAGCAGTGGGCCCAAGTGAGCCTCCTGAGGTTCAACAAAGCCAAGAGCAAGGTCTTGCACATGGGTTGTGGCAACCCCTGCTATAAGTACAAGCTGGGGGATTTAAGGATCGAGCACAGGCCTGCTGGAAAGAATCTGGGGGTACTGGTGGATGACAAGCTGGACAGGAGCCAGTATCCCGGGCTGCATTCAAAAAAGCTTGGCCAGTCAGCGGTGCAAGGGAGGTGATCCTGCCCTTCTGTGCTGATGAGACCTCACCCAGAGTACTGTGTCCAGATGTAGAGTCCTCAGTACAGGAAAAATGTGGACCTGTTAGAGCACATTCTGAGGAGAGTCATAAAAATGATCCAAGGCATGGAACACCTTCCCTACACAGACAGGCTGAGGGAGCTGGGGCTGTTCAGCCTGGAGAAGAGAAGGCTCCAGGGAGACATGAGAGTGCGACAGTATCAAATAGGAGGTCTGTAAGAAGGGAGACAGAACTTTAGCAGGATCTGTTGTGACAGAACAAGGGGAAATGGTTTCAAACTAGAAGAGGGGAGATGTAGAGTGGTCATAAGGAAGACGTTTTTTACAGTAAGGGTAGTGAGGCACTGGAACAGGTTTTCCACAGAGGTAGTTGAAGACTCTTCCCTGAAGACCTGTCCCCAAGGTCAGGCTGGAACAGGTTCTGAGCAACCTGATCTAGCTGTAAGTGTCCCTGTTCACTTCAGAAGAGTTGAATTATATGACCTTTAAAGGTCTTTCCCAACTCAAAAGACCGTGTGATTCTTTTATTTGAATGTGTTTTGCCTCTTGCTGTCTTAACTAAATATTGACGAGGGTGCTGTTGATGCCCTCTCACTTCATGTTATAAAATTACTTCAGAACCTTGGTGACATCTGAATGGCAGAAGTCTGACCCATGTATCAAACAGTGGGCATGGTTTAACTCAGAGATACTGTTTGACACCAATTCCTTTTAACAGTCCTGTTAAATAGACATGAGAGCGACCTTAATGGTTGTAGGACTGCAGTTGTTCAAGAGGTCCCAATTTCTTGAAGGTTAAGAAGATCTGTTTGTTGTAAGAGCACAAGTAGCTAGCAATCTGAGCAAATAATGATAAGGTATTGTAAACTTCAGCCATTTTAGAACAATCTACAACTGACAGCCCAGATACAGACCATATTTACCATGTTTACAGTTGTGGTCTGAAGACATGAGTGTTATTAATTGCCTTTATTAAAGGAACACAGGGAAATGGAAGTGTTCTTAGAAGAAGCTTAGACTGACATTGATAAAAACTGAGTTTTATAAACTCTTTATCATGACAAGCATTCATTAATGAGTGAACAGCTCAGGTTATAAGTGTTTTAAAGGAGCAGTGATATCGTAATGGAAACATTCAAGGCTCTGACAACCTGATCTAGCTGTAGGTGTCCCTGTTCATTGTAAGGGAGTTAGACAAGATGGCCTCTTAAGGGTCCTTTCCAACTCAAACAATTCTGTGATTCTACAATCTTAAAACCGTTTTGTTTTACTTCAGTTCACTTCCAGACTTGATACAGATATTCATGCTCAGCTTAAAACGGATGTTATAAACATAAAGATTCTCCCTTCTTTAAGTCACACGGTACAAATTGCATAAGCACTCACAGGAGACAGTGTTCTCTTCCGTTGTCCATAGGAAATGGAAAGGTATCTTGTTTATAACTGACCCAAATAATTAAGAAAAAAAAATTACAGGGAAAGAAGCTAAAAACAGAATTTTAAAAGACACAGAGAGAGAAATGGAGGAACGTGTGGGAAACAGAACTGACAAAGAGAACCAATAGGCAAATAATGGAGGAGAGAAGCAAAGTATGGAGAGAAATGAACAGTTCAAGGCCAGTTCAGGAAAGGTCTGTCCAGCCATTGTGCCAGCCATAGCAATGTATCTTCCTCCTGTCATTCTCACATTGATCCTTTCTCTTTTCCACCTGTCCTATCTACTGTCCTTGTCCCTGTGCCCTTTCTCATCATTTACTCTTGAAATGGTAGAAGAAAAAAAAAAAAGACATTAAAGAGAAAAAATAGACAATTTCAAAGCAACACTATCTTCTCTCCTTCCACTTCCTTTACAGTTACACAGCACAGATTCTTCTGCAGCACCAGCTGCATTGTGTAATTAGGACTGCAACTGCAAAGTGGAAAACTAATACATTTTTATCATTTTACTGTGCACTAAAAAGGCTGGCAGAGGCTGCCTCTGCCACAGGTGCTGCAAGTGTTCATTGCCAACTGTTTTACAAACATGGCAGTTTCACAAGTGACTTTCAGTGGAGCAGAGAAAAATATGCACCTAAAATGCATGTAGCATGCAATTCCCTGCGTTTGTAGGACTTCTTAGAAAAGATTGGAGGCTTATTTTGTCCCATGATACAGAAATAATCTTTTCCTGTGAGAAGAGATCAGTGAACCAGATGTAAACCAAGCCTGTGAAATGCAAGTACCTAATTACATCTCAAAGAATAGTTTAAATCCACAAATTCTGACTGTATCTCAACACAAAAGGCACACCTAGGAGCTGAGCATACATATTCTATAGGCATGTAACATTTTCCTCAAAATGATTAGCCTATGCTGCATCTCAAAGTTATGGGTCACAGCCCCAACCTTAGTTTCTACAGACACAGCAAGCACTGTAGTTACATTGTCAGGAGAGCCTATCCATAGAGACATGAAATGAAGACTCTTCCAGCTCTTTCAGATTATAATTATAGTCTCTACACTTGTCCCACAAAGAAGTCCCCAAAAATTCTCATCTTCTAAGTTCTGCCTGCAGATGGTTGGAATTTACTAAGTTTTATGAGGACTACAAATGTTTGACATAAAACATTAGCAGTCACTAAAAGTTGTCCTGTGCTGTGCCTATTATTTGTTCTTTCCATTACATTGCAGCTATGTTTATTTACAAAGGATGACATCCAAATCAATACTTAAAAAAAAAAAAAAAAACGTTTCCTAGTTGCACCTCTTCTCTATCACTTATACTTGCTTGCAGTTCATTTATCTGTTATCCTCAGATTTCTTTTTCCCAATGTAGGGACAGCTTTGGTTGAACATGAGGTCTTACATTTTTCTTGGGGCTATTTTTCTCCTCATACACGTTGTTTTGATTGGGGCTTCTTATTATTATTATGCAGTTGCCCTTCCTACTGAAACTTCTGAACAAAGTGGTTGGTGTTGAGGTGACCCAGCCTACGCACTCAGTCTGTTTTGTTCTCAGGTTCCCAAAGGAGAAATCCTCAGAACATTTCAACCAGGTACACTAGGCCAGTTCATGGAAGGCAATCCATTTGATTACTTCTAAGCTGGCTCACAAAGGAATTAGAAAGTATAAAATAGACACAGACAAGCTGAACTGAAATGAGAAACTCATATATGTTTTATCTTCATGTTTGGTGCTGTAGGGTCTTCTTTGGTCTACTCTGTTCCAACTTGGTACCCCATTTGAGATAAAGTGTAGGTGATGTAGTGTGGAGGGTCTGGATTTCTGAGAACTTGCTGGCATCATGGTATTTAAGGAGCTGAAGAGACTGAAGAACACTAAAGAGCAGAAATTAGAAGACTAATAGAAAATAAAAAAGCAGTGAAATGAAAGATTTGCTTATTATGCTACTAAGCTGGAACAGTTTCAATTTGGCTTTCAACCATTAAGTACAAAAGCAATTAAAATAATTTAAATAATGTCATTAATTTAAATAACTAATTAAAATAATACCTACATAGAAATCGAAACTATCATATGGGACAAAGCAAGGGCATACACTGCAAAAAGTTTACTTTCAGTTTGAATAACTCAATTAGATCTGTTGCTGATTCCAAAATTATGTTTAACACAATCATGAAAGTAAGATATATCATCTCTCAGCACTGATTCTTTTGAGTAACTTGAAAGTCCCCTGATTTCTGCAAATAGGCTACTGCTCCACATAAATGACGAAGTGAACAGATATAGTCACATCTTCTATTGAGTGTTGTGGATATGCTTCTGAGATAGCAGCTATAAACTAATTCCCCTCAGACATTCTGAGACTAGTAAAGACAAAGCAACAGAGGTACTCTTGAACAGCAAAACTCAGGGGGACGGCATTGCTGGTGTGATTTGCAAATAACTGCAATGTTTGGCAAAAATTAGACTGCAGCTCCTTTGGGGGAAGGTGGGGTTTTCTTGAGTGAAGTAAGAGGCTCTTTTCTTTAGGAAAAGAATCTGAAGGCTTCTGGAGATGCTTAATGATAAACCAGACTTGCTGAGAAACCAGTCGTCCCTCTGTTCTAATCCATCCTTCTGTTCTACCTCCATCTCCAGGCAATGTTTGGGTTATTTCTCTACCCTTATGTAGGTTCTACACTGAAAAGAGGAGTGGAGAATGTATGTGTTGCCACTTTTCATGACATTGCCGAACATAAAAGTAAAAAGTAATGAATTAAACTGTGAAGATGAAAGCACTATGTTGCCTTCCTTTTTTTTTTTTTTTAATTATTTCCTACATTAGCTACACGCCAACATTAATGAACATTGAAGAAAACATATCATTATTATCCACACGATTAAAAGTCTTGATGGAAAAGTGACCTACAAATATGATTATTTTGTCATTGTCACAAGGTGGTGTATTAACTGGACACTACATTTGCAAAGTGCCCCTATAAATGCAAACAGAATGTATCTCTGTTAGGTTAACAAAAGAGCACACTCCTGTTTCTTATGTAAAGTTTCTTTCTGATGCTGTCACAGAAACATTCTGAGAGAGTTTTGGCAGATGGCATTACAATTCAAATAAAGAAAAATAAGCTTCTGCATTCATACATATTTCCTTGTCATTCAAATGCCAAGGGATTTTTAACATAATGTTTAAAGTATGGAGTGACTCAATTTGAGTGTCCTCATAAATATAACTAATGCATAGTGATGAATAAGTTATGACAAGAACTTTCAGAAAGCAGTTATATGCAACTAAAGCAGATTTTTATCTATTGTGCAACAAAGAAAAAGTAATAAGATATGAGCACTTTAAAGTTGTCACCCTAGACAAGACAATGAAGCCAATGAGGAAACAAAACCAGATTCTAGTGGCATTTTACTGGTATAAGTCAAGAATTGCTGCCTTAGCTTCTCCAGTTTTAACCTGAATTTTCCACAGTGCACAGAAATCTGTCATCAGTTGTACTGATTTATCTATTTCATGAAATATTAGTTAAATAACTAACATATCTGGGTTACACCCACCCAGCTACTGTTCAGAGTTGTGAAAACATTATTTAAAAGCACGGTAGTCATGGAAACAGATCATGTAGGAAGTACCTTGCAGAGCATTCTTCGGTCTGCTTGTATGCAGCTTCGTTGGCTATTTGCAAATAAAATAAAGAAATGTAAGATGTCTTGTATTCAGTCAGAGAACTGGTTTATTTAATCTCCATCCATGGCCAGTATGTGAAACTTGGGAGGCTGTTGCGGCTCATCACAAATGGATAATACACCTTTACAGTCTGGACAGGAAAACTTGTTATCAGTGGACCACTGCTAGATTATTAGTTTATTCTAAGCACACACGATAGTTCTCAGCTGTGTTTTTTCATTATCTCTGTAGATGCTACATTTTTTCCATTTCTTTTTACGTGTCTATCCATTTTCCCCTCTGGCCTGTCATATCAAATCAGGTAGTAAATATTTAACATAAAAACAAGGAAGAGAAACAAAAAACACACTATGTGCTTTATTTTGAAACTTTGACTTGAGAATTTCAAGGCCCAGTGAAACAATGAAGTTGTGAATCACTCATTTTCAAAGTGGACTGAAAATTTAATTCTCACTATTTTTAAAAAATTCTCCAGGAACAAGGTAGAATTACCTATTTTTCTAAGAAAGAAGGTCAGGGGAGCTGAGGAAAAGGGGTTGCCCTCTATGTGAACGAGCAGCTTGGAGATATTGAGCTTTCTTACAAGAGCTGGCTGGTAGAGAGCCTATGGGTCAGGATCAGAGGAGAGGCTGATAAAGGGTGACATCATGGTGGGATGTCATCACAGACCCCCTAATCTGAACCCCAAGAAGTGAGTAGCACAATCAAGCCTTCTTTAAACAACTTGTGAAGAGGCTTCTGATCACAGATTCCGTTTTACTTGATTGGAAATTTAACCTGACCTCCACTGGATGGGCAACGGGGCAGTATGCAAGCATGCAACAAGGCTTCTGGAGATTCTTAGGGATAACTTCTTGACACAGGTACCAGATGGGCCCATGAGGGTTGGTGCACACCTGGGCCTGATTAGAACTAACAGTAAGAACTAATGGGAGATGTGGTAATCAAGGGCAGCCTTGGCTGTAGTGGCCATGAAGTAGAGAATTTCAAAGTGCTGTAGCAGAGGAGCTCAGGAAACTCTCAGATGTTAAGCCCCAGTGAGATGCCTCTGACAAAATAAAGAAGTGAGTCCTCTGTGAAGATGTTTCTGTATACCTGAAGGAGAAGGTGGTGACTGGGAAGAGCCAGCGTGAATTTACCCAGTGCAAATTGTGCCCAGCTAACTTGACTGCTGTGATACTGAGTTTGTGAATAAGGCAAAAGTTATTGGTGTCCTTTACCTTGACTTCAGCAAGATTTTTCTCTCTGTCTTCCACAGTATTTGTGTATCCCAGTTAAGGTGTTACAGTCTGAATGGATCTAGAGCTACACAGGTAAATAACTGCTGAGTTACAGGACTCAGAGAGTAGTGATTAATGGGTCATACTATACTAAATTGTGGTGCTAGGGGAGTGCTACTGGGGTTTACAGTGGAGGTTGTCAGGTTTTACATCTTTTCATGTAACCTAAAGGAGGCAGCAAAATCAAGTTTGCTGGTGGTTAGTTCAGGGGGACTCAAATGGATCAGTTCAGTTTGATAAATAAGAGCAAGTTCAGCTGAGGGCCACCAAGATGGTCAGGGGACCTGCCCTGTGAGGAGAGGCTGAGGGTAGTCCTGCTTCCCTCTTAGTAAATTTCAGCACTAAAAATAACATAAAATATGTAATTTGGGTTTCTTACAGAATAAAGGGCTTTTTCCTTTCTTGTACTGGAACTTAGGAGGTCTGCAGCTAGCTTCAGTTTTTTGAAGTTGATCTATGAATTGAAGATGCTAGTAACAGAACATCCGGCTGCTTTCTGTGAGATCTGCCCTGTGCTATTAGTAGCTATATATTTCTGTGGGGCTGTTTATGTCAGTAGCCAAATTGAAGGGTTTAGGTTATATAATAACAGTAAATTCAGTAACTCCGTGAATTCATGGGGTATGCTGTTAAACATTTAACAGCAAAGAAAATAATATAAATAAATGAGGAGGCTGAAAAGCAAATAGAAGAAAGGCCTAACTTCATAAGAGCAGGCAGTTGCTAGGCAGAAAACACTGGTTTGTAACAAGTCTGAATCGATACAGTCAGTAGTGAAGTACAAGTGCTGGAAGACTTGAACATCCAAAAGATCAAAAAGAATGTTTATTTTCATCCTGTTTTCTTCAAAGCCCAAAGAATATTGCATAAAGAGGCTGTGTTAATAAAATCAGTTGAAGCTAGAGTAGAGCCAATCAGCTGAACTTCACAAATTTATAATGAGATGCAAAGCTGATGCACTCGGGGCTTCTTTTCTGTTGGTGAAATCAGTGCACTTGTGACAGTCACTTTTATGTGTGCGTCTGAACCTTGAACCAGCTGGAGATGGCATTGAAGTTGTCTGCATGTGTGTGAGCAACCACCAAGGCATGTGCTGAGCTTCTCTGACAGGTTTGCATTCTGCACAAAGATTAGCACCAAAGTGACTTTACTGCTGGCAGTGCCCACATTTGCTAGCTCGGAGCTAGGAGCTCTAAGGCTAAGGGCTTCAGTGACTCCATTTAGATTGACCCTTTGTTGTACTGAAAATGAGATAATGAACATACCAATGAGAAAATGATTCCCGACTATTCTTGTTTAATTATTCCTTGGAGTCTTGGATGCATTTATATCCACTCTCTTAAGCAAGAACTAAAACATGGATTTTTCCATGTTTGTGGTAGTACTGAATTCCTCAGCAGAAGTCACATCAGTGGCAACTCTGAGATCAGCAATGAGTTGCTTTAAGCGCTCTCTCTAAAAAGTCTATCATACAAACCAAATGCCCAGCACAGATAATGCTGGAGTAAAAGCAGAGAGCAAAACAGAGATTGGATGGAAAAAAAAAAAACAATTTTAATAATAAATACTTTTCTGTAAGTGTTTCTACTTTCCTCAAATCTACTATTTTTAAATATGCTGAAAATAATATTTTGTAGTTTGTTTGGATGAGGCCCTGGCACAGCTGCCCATAGAGCTGTGGGTGCCCCATCCCTGGAGGTGCTTAGGGCTGGGTTGGATGGGGCCCTGGATAGCCTGAGCTGGTAGGGAGCAGCCAGCCCACAATGGGGTCTGGGACTGGATGGGCTTTGAAGTCCCTTCCAACCCAAGCCAATCTGTGATTCTATGATTAGAAACTGAGCTTACTCTGGAAAAGATCCATGGAGGGTACTTGTGGTGGGCTGACCTTGGCTAGCCATATAGCTAAGTGCCATCAAAGCCTCTTTCCCACTACCCTCTCCTCAGCAGGACAGGGAGAAAACAGACTAAACAACTCATGGATTGAGGCATGAACAGGGAGATCACTCACCAGATACTGTTGTGAGTGAAACCGACTCAGCTTTGGGAAGATCACTTTGTTACCTATTAATAACAGAGTAGAGGGATGAGAATTTAAGGAACAGATTAAATCCATCTTCCCCTCACCTAGGGGTCTTTCTTCCTAGTCTCAGCTTCAGTCTTAAGCCTACACCTCCTCTTCCCACAAGCAGCCAGGGGAATGGGCAATAATTATCACAGTCAGACCACTCTTTCATCCATATTCTCTTATTCTGTGCCCCTGCTCCAGCATGGGGTCCCTTCCACAGGATGCCATCCTTCCTGAACTGACCCCACATGGGCTTCCCACAGGCTGCAGCTCTTCAAGCACCGCTCCAATGTAGGGCTGTTTTACAGTGCCCACCCCTCAGGCACTGCTCCAGTACTGCCCCACTGCAGTGACTGTTGTAGGTCAGTAATTCAGTTCTTTTTTCACTGTATTAATGCAAATCTTAGTAGATCTACATGTCTACACATCAGAAGGATCAGCTTACATTAAAAATATCCCCACTGTTGGCAGTGCTTCATGTGGTAACAATCCTGGGAGAAAATATTTTTGAAATGAGAGTAATATTTAGTAGTCTACACTCTGCATAATTAAGGATGTAGCATGTCACAATGCACTGCACAGAAGGAAGAAGATGCATTTATCAGATGTGAATGTTACTTAGACATTTGTTTCCATTGTGCAAGAATAAATTATGCATAACGTCATTTTATTCATGAGAACAAATTGCACATGAATGGTTTGTGATTACAGACAGTACATAAACAGTGATGACATTGTGAAACTTGCTGGTATGAGAATGGCAGTTGGAGAACACAAATGTAATTGCAATTGAGCTGACATGGCTTGGCTTGGAGTTGGCTTACTTTACTAAACCTTCCAGGTCTTCTTTCCTGATAGGAAGATTGAATTTGTTTTTGCTATGGCGGCGAGGTTATCCATCCTGCCTGTGTTGCTGTTCTCACTGAGACGCTGAACAATTCTAACTTTTTTATCTAATGTATTTCTCTCATGGCTTTTGAACTGTGTGCTGGCATAGAAAAATCCATGCTAGTGACTGAATTTTTCAGCTTAAGGCAGTGATACTTGAAACATGGCTGAGGGGAGGAACCTGTTGATACAGTGCTGAAGCAAAAATTTTACTGTAGCATGTAAATACTTTTTGCTCTGGTTGGTTGGTTTTTGGAGTTCTCATACGTTATACAGCGATATGCCTTACCAGAATTCACATTGCTAAGTAGATATTAGGTTAAACACCAACTTCCAGTGAGCAATTTATCTTCTGTTTTCTTACGGCAGCCTATTACAGAAGTATTCCGGAGCAGCAGCCCAATTTATAGAGTCACCCCCAAGATCTTCTAGTCGCACTGTCCACTTACCACCAATATTTCCTCACTAAACCATGTCCCTTAGTACAACATCTAAATGTTTCTTATCACCTCCAGGGATGGTGACTCCACCACCTCCCTTGGCAGCCTGTTCCAGTGCCTGGCCACTCAGAGAAGAAATGTTTCTTATCATCTGAATCTCCCCTGGTGCAACTTGAGACCATTCCCTCTCATTCTATCACTGTTATGCAGGAGCAGAGGTCAACCCCCACCTTGTCACCACTTCCTTTCAGGCAGTTGTAGAGAACCATAAGGTCTCCCCTGAGCCTTCTCTTCTCCAGGCTAAACAATCCCAGTTCCATCAGCTGCTCCTCATGAGACTTATTTTCTGTATCTATTTTGCATATCAGCTTGGCAATGTAGACAGGTGCTAACGGGAGCATTCAAACAGGAGATCTCCAGCCCTCTTGCTCCTGTGGCACAACACAGCGCAGCACACCCTGAGCAGCACCCGCACCCTGGTAAGCACTGTGTGTGTTCTACCATAGGGTATGGCAGGCTGCATGCTTCTGTGTAAGCCAAGAGATGAGGACCGCTGGTTTAGACTCGCAGATAAATGTTTGCAAAGACTTTATCTCCTAAGGAAACTGGAAGAGTGTGCAACTGCAGTGGGCTGGGGAGTGGCACTCTGTTTTTTAACTTTTAACCCAAATCATTTGTGACTTTTGGTAGGAGGTAATTTACTTGAAAAGGAAAAAAATAAAAATAAATAAATTGAAATTATGAGAAAGAACAGAGAAGAAAGGAAGAGAGAGGAAAAAGAAATTAAACAAACACAGGCTGTTGAATGGAAAGGTGTGGCATTTTTCTAAAAAATACCATATTTAGGCTAGGGGGCTCCTCACCTGTGTGTGGGTGTTAACAAGGCAGGGCAGATGACCCAAACTGTTCCACATCCTTTTCGGCAACATTGACAACAACGGTGTTTTTTCTCTCTCAAACTACACTCACTTTTTACTATATAAATATTTTGATTACAACTGATTCCAGAAATACGCTCTCATCTTTCTTTCCAGCCTGTCTGCAGGGTAGTGACACAATGCTGGCTGTTGTTCTGAAACCTTGAAAGGTTTTTATGATTCTGTAATGTAGTTAGTAATACATTAACTTTAGGAAAATTGATCTCTGGGTTTGTTAGATTGTTTTTTTTCATCTTGGCACATTGAGATCTGAAATGTATTCCTTCCTCTATCCACAGAGAAGATTAAGTGGCACCATCAAAAATCATTCTGAAACACAACAGCTTTCAGAAGGCAGAATAAGAGCATCTGGACCATTAACATAAGCAGGCTGTGATGAAAAGGCACTGCCACTGATTATTAAAATGACCTGCTTGAATTTACATTAGTCTTTCCTTTATTTTTTTCCTTCTTATTTTCCTTCCTTCTTTCTGTCTTTTTTTGAAGATACAAGGGCCTTTGTTAACACTGGGCATCTAACTTTCAGAAGTACGGCTCCTTCTGCATTTAGAAGCCTACCCAGATGCACACTGAGAAAAGTATCTGAGTGTCAGCTCTGCCTTTTTGATCTTTTTTTGGATGACTGCTGCAGCACCAGCTAGATGCTGCTTCTCTCGTGAGGGATATGAAAGGCAGAAATCTGGAGCATATATACATTCTATACAGATTATCTGGCATCTTTCCATCCACTTGTAGTATCAGCGTTGCCAAATGCTGTACAACCTTTTACTGATTTTTAAATAGTGATTTTACAAATGCTCATGAAGAGGGCCTCTAATGGATGATATAAGGGAATATGTGGAAATATAATACCAAATACAAAATAAAGCATATATTAAGTTTTTTCCTCACTTTACAGAGAAATTCTGACGGAATCAATAAAATTGAAAGACTTGAATGACAGAAGTGTCAAGCCCATGAAAATGAAGGCTTCATATATAACATAGTAACCATGAAACTGTTGGCTACAGGAATTATAGGTGAATGGCTTTGTGCTAGAGCTATCAAATGAATATCAGAGAGATCTGAAATCTACTGCTTCTTCCCAGTTCACATCATAATGGCCAAGAGTAATCTCCTTCACAAGTGTTTTATAACAATTCTCTTCTATTAATGTTTACTGATCACTCTCATCCTTAATGATCATCATTAGGCACAGTGAACTGAAAAAGAGAAACTGCAGTGCCCTCACCCTCAATTTGGCAAACACTTTGCTTCCTATTTGATGAGTCAATAAAGTATTCCTGTCCTGTAATCTTTCATTTCAACAGTGAAAAATGGAATAGATGCCACTGTTTAATGTCATGAAAAATAATCATAGCGCTACTGAAAGCAAATGTAACAAAAGATTTTTTCAACAGAAGCCCTGTAGTAAACTACGCTCCGCTAACCCTATCTGCAATACTTCAGGAAGGGGATTAGACTTTGTATTCTAGCTATTTTTACTGTCCAACACAGAATTGTAATGAAATAGAGCTCTACAGGCTGCATCTCCAGTGGAAAAATAAAATTAGAGCATAGCCTTATGTGGAGTTAATATCTGTCATATACACCAAGGTATTCTTTTATTTCCTTTCTTCTGAACCCATGAGTATTTTATGATGTTTCTAAATCATTATGATCTATATGTTAGATAATCAGTGGTTCAACCCATGCATTTAAAAGTGGGTTGTCTACAATATCTCCAATTCATTAATTTTTTACAGACTTTTACACTAAAACATTTGCATTCTCAACTGGTCTTTCAGTCCATACTGTGTTATGATGATATGCATCATTACTTTAGGGAAAAATAGACCAATATGTTAACAGTAAATCCTCCAATTATTTTGGATTTTCATAAATATGTAAAATAAAACATATCATCTGAGTCTGTTTATTTACAGAAATATAATACCTACTTTTAAATTTTCACAGAATAGCTAAGTTTGTGAGGGGTTTTTTTGTTACATAGCTGAAAAAAGCTGCACATACTAAACATTGTAAAAGGGTTGTATGCACACATTTCCATGTGTGTGTGTCAGTGTGCATGTTTGTGTATTTCTGAGTATGCGTGGAATTTATCAGTGCCTACTGCACTTTACTCTGAGTGAATTTTAGGTGAACAGATAAGAAAGCAACATGAAGTTAATTAGATTTAAAAAAACCATGCAATATTACATTACAAGAAAATGTGCCTGTAATATTTAAACTAATATTTTATTCTATGTCATAGGATTAAGTGAAATCACCATTTTTTTCACAGCAAATTATGAAGAGGACTGCACTAGGAATTAAGTTTACCATAGGGGCAGTACAAGATTTGTACATCAGCAGCTATATTTTTGAATGTTTGTGAATTGCATCCCAAGATCTGTCCCAGGATATATAGGACTGTGGGAACCAGCACAGGGACAGTTTCCTACAGATTTTATTGAAGTTCTTGGCAGATCTGGATCCAACATCTGCCTGGCTTCTGTGCCCACTGGGTCCAGGATACTGGCCCTGCTATCTCAGCATTTTCAAGATCATTACATTAATGTTTTTAATAATTGTTAATACCTGAATGTTTTAGATGTCTTCTCTATTTTAAGTGTTAAGGCTGGCAGATGTTAAAAATACCTTGTTTTGGTTTGCGCTTCCATGTACTTCTGTGTACCATGATGACTGATAGGTAACTAAGCTTTGCAATAGCATGACTTCAAAGACCATGGAATTGCCATCGTAGTAAAACAAATAGAACAAACCATTCAGGAGCATTTAGACATTCTTATACATAAGTGACAGGAGTCAAACTCTTTTCCTTTCTTCTAGACCAACATATCTAGAGTTCATAGCAAAGAAAAAAAAAGTGTTCAAAAAGCAAAGTGCTTGTGTGTGTCTATATGAGTGTTTGTGTATCTATTTGGAAGAAAAAAAAATCCCTCACTTCCTCTTGCAGTGATGTCATACAAGATATGCTACTGTTGTTGGCTGGCACAGCTGTTGGAACAGTAAAGTAGTTCAACTAAAATGAGTTTTTCTCAAGACTGAGATCTTTGTTTGCATGCCAGTTTTCTAGTTACTGCTACTTGTGGTCACCCTGGTGTGTGTTCAGTGTTTGGCATTTGCTTTGGTGACTTTATCTGACTTCACTATCCAGTTATTTCCCTCAACATCCAGCAAAGATCTGCAATTTCACTATCTGAAATCATAGCATTCTGTATTTCATTTACTGAGAGAGATAAATCTTTGTTTTTCAGAGCTTCCATATGGCTGGGAGAAAATTGATGATCCCATTTATGGCACTTATTATGTTGAGTAAGTTCCCAAGTTCAATATTTAGTTGCTGTTAATATGTCGTAATGTAATACTAGTATCCTCTGCAGTGCTTAGCTGACAAGACATGGGTGCAGTTACCAAATTTGGATACAAATGGGTACAAACACTGAATGTTAAACTGAAGGTATACCAGGAATTCTCAGTCATCAGTACAGTTAATGTGACCAAATATATTCAGTGTGTCTCAAATCAGTGATTCAGTCATTCAGTCATTCTGTTTCTCGAGGGTCAGATTTCATGGTAACATTCCAGTTGGAATTTGTAAAATAATGTATTAATCAAATAAATGTTGTACTTTCTCTGTAAGATTTGGACATCCAGTGAGGTGCAGATCTTATTAGTCAATAAATAAAGCAAAGCATAATCATTTTAGCTCAGTTAAGACTGCTTTCCTTTTCACAAATTAGATCTTCACACTCTGCAGATAAAATTCTAGGTATGTTATGTTTTATTTCACAACACAGTCCTAGCATTCTTTTTTCATATTTTATTTTAGTTGTGGAACATGAAAATCCTGTGTGCAAAGAGGAATAGAAAGCTTTTGTTTGAAGTAATAGAGAAAGCCTGTTCCAGGTAGTTACTACATAAAATAGGTAAATCAGAGAGATTATTTTCTATGCTATTTAGCTTAACAGAGTCAGTCAGATTTATGTAAGGTGAGTGTAGATTCAACTTGTGGTACCTGCTCAGAGTGCTCAGTTTTTATTCTCTTCTCTCCTATCATTAATGTCTATTCAAAGTACATAGGTCACTACCAAAGTAATGCCTCTATTTATTTCTGTGGAAACTACAACAGATACAGACAGCCCAATAATACTATTTGATAGAGCAAATTCTCAGCTACAAAACACACTTTTTCAACGTAGTCATCACCATTGGCTCTACATTTTTCACCAGTGATGAACAAGAGCCAGTATGCCGCAGTCATGCAAATCTGCATGGCCATCTGGAATGTTGCTTGTCTTTCACATCCCTTTTGCCAGTGCTGAAATGCACCACCCACCCCTCACTGTGCTCACATCCACTGGTTGGTCTCCATGAACGTTCAGCAAATGTCAGCGAACAACAGTGGGTGCCATTTCTCCCACATAGAGGAATTCAGCTCCACACCTTTGCTTCATTTGCACTTCCATGTCAGACACCATTCTGTCAGTCTGCCCCTCTCCTGCTGTCTGTCTGGCAGCAACAAAATGGAACCAAGTATTGACAGGAAGGCTTAAACTGTACTGACATACCACCAACATCCATCTACCCACCAAAATAATAAAACAGGAGGCATTACTTTTGGAGCAGCCCTTGTATATAGCAGGGGAAGGAGAAAGCCATTCCCTATCTCTGTGCAGGCAGCATTTTTACAGACTGTTTGTCTTCAGAAAGGTCTATCCATTACTTTTTTTTACTGAAGAAGAGAGTCTTCACAGAGGACAGTACCTGACTTAAAATTTCAGTTTCAGATCCTGGCACAAAGCAGTAAATTTATTCTAGTCATTTCATACAGAATAGAAAATGTTCATTTGCATGTCACATCATTCCCTTGGTCTCTTGAATCCATACCAGTGCTTTGATAACAGGATCACTCTGGACGTATGCTAGGACTGCAGATTTTCCAGACCATAGAATATGCAGCTGTTAAAATGCACAGAGTGGAGCTGTATAGGGGGATCACAAAAAGATCCAGTTTCAGAAGGGCTAGAAGATGTGTCTGAGAGATTCACCTTTCTTCACTGCTATAACAGCAGTTTTGCTAGCCCCCATGCAAAGCAAACAAACAAATGGAAACTGTGTCTGGCCACAGCCACACTGAGTCCTGTCCCATTCTCCAAATGCAGTAGCATCTGCTCTGCTGCTTTTTGCTCCCCGGCTGAATCCCTGCCCTCAGGTGCAAGAGCAGCAGCCCCATCTCCTTTGCTGCTTGCCCAAGCCAGCTTAGTCATTATTCTTCTCTACCTAAAGGTAAGTCCTTAAGTAATACCATCAAATTGTGCCTGAGATCTTTTACAAACCCCAGAGTAGTTAGTGGTTGGTGTTTATGTATCTTCGTACTTAACGTCTCCTGAAGATTTCTGCACATACATTTATAAGCTGCAGGGTGTATTCCGCCTTGGTGTTTTTACTGTATTTTGGTGAGTAAAAGGTGTTGTGCAACTTCTATGTATTAATGTCTTACTGAGCCTCCTTTGCTGTTAGTGCAGCCCAAGGCATTGTGGCACTGGTGAGGCTCACACTTCCCCTGCATAAGGAGCAAGTATTCATCCCCATTTCATGTCCATCCTTAGGTGAACAAACACAAGGTACTCAACCCAGATGTTATCATGCAATTACATATTTCAAGGCCGTTACTGACAAGTTTCTTCATCCTACTGCAGATAAGATTTGTGGAAAGATATATAAAACCTACTGTAGGCTCAGAGGATTTAAGAAGTGGAACAAATGTTCACAGGATGGCATTAAACGTGCAGCCATGCTAAGTTCATAAGGAGTTTTATAGTCAGTAAAACACAGTTGTACTTTAATTTGCTGTCTGAGCTCAGTAAGTTTGAAACAAAAATTGCTTCCCATTTTTCATTCTAAAAAGTAGAAGTTACACCTTTTTTATTACCAGTATTCAATGGATTAGTTCTTTTTTAACTAGATACAATCAGTTAACATTAAACTGTCTAAATTATGTCATAAGAGTGGGGTAAATCATGGAAAGCTGTGTTATGGAATTTCTCACATTCAAGTCCAGTTCAAGTTTATATGCAGGCCTTTAAAACTGTCAGTGAAGAAAGGGCTCATATTCCACTCATCTGTATCGCATGGGAAGACTGAAAGGGAGGACAATGGAGCAGAGAGATTCAGGTTCACTTTATGTGAGTCAGCCATGCACAGTTCCAGAACCCGAGACCAAGAGATAATGTGAAAAACAAGCAAGCAAACAAACAAACAAAAAAACCCACAAAGACAATAAAAAGGCCCTGCTGGCAAAGTTAACTAAGATTTATCACACTGTGTTTGCAAACTGTTAAAAAATCAGGTCCCCAGTATAACTTCATCACATAAATCATGCATGAATGTAAGTTCAAGACATTATTAAAATTTTAATTTGGCTTGTTATGAAGATCTGGGCTTCATTTGTAAGGTGTAGACATTTCACATGAGTGAGAAGTATTGGGTATACCTGGGTTAACTTTCATGAAATTCTCTCCTAATTTATAAACTAAGAGCTAGCAGCACTTATGTGCAGAAGGCTATGGAGAGAATGTGGTTGTTAAAGTGCACTGGGTCTTTCAGCATTCTAATTGACAAAAGATTATTTCCCCCTTTAAGGATGATTAACCACAACACAGAGTTCAATTTTCTGACATGGCCTCTGTAATAGAACAGCTGAATTGGCCATACAGGTATTTATTCTGGAAAAATGTATCTCCTTAACTTACAATTTCTGACAATGTTCTGTTATTACTCAAGAAGAAAACCTTTCCAGAGGTTTTTTTGTTATCATAAAATATTAGTGACTGAAAAATTTGAATGTAAAGAGGACTCAGTAACAAATTATCCATCAGAATGTCTGACTTGTCAGCATCCTGAGCCTCAGAACTGCTTTGGTGGGTTTTAACCACAAACTACTAATAAACAACCATCCATTAAAGTAGCTAAGGAGAAGAATAGGCTAAAATCCTTCTGCTGACACACATGCTTCCAGGATATCTGGTGTTGACGTACTCTTCATGACACAAAATTCACTATTTCAACTTCGCATCTAAAAGCAGCCCAAACCCAAATCCTACAGCTTGCATACTGTGGGCTAACAGTTGCACTGACTGCCTGTTCTTCTGTGCAGGGAGTTGATTGGGGTTCCTGGAGCCAGAAAGTGAGCAAAATGCGGCATGATTCTTCTCTGGAATTTTTTTATCTGGAACTTTATCTCTGGAATTTGATTTTTATCTTTGGATGAGGCTTTTACATTTAATATTCATAGTATAAAATGAAGCTGAATCAGGACCCAAAGAATAGTTACGAGAGGGGAAAGAGGAAGGAAAAATACTGTTTACATAATTTGATGAGAAGTCTTATCCCACAGGTGTGCATTAGGTGTATTCCTCTAGGTAGGCAGTCCCGTCTTCCTTCTGGTCCCCAGTTAGAACAGCAGAAATGGGATTTTAGGTAGGAAGAGTATTAGATAAAATTTTCAAGTCAAGAGAGAAATGCTCACTGAATTAGGTGCTGAGGGCAATGAGCAATACAACTAAACACCAAAGCACTTATTTGTAACCATCTCTAAAACTCACATTTAGATTGTCTTATTAAGGCCTAGTTCAGTAATACCTATTTTGTATGCAGCTGAAGTACCTAGATGAAAGGCTAGAATGTCCTTCCTTTCAAGGAAAGTACTTAGCTTAATAACTTCATTCTCAGCTAAACTCATCAGTGGCAATTTTTCTGATTTAGCTGTGGAGCTGTAGAGCACTTAAAATTGCACAATAGGGAGGTGCTTCTTGTCTCATCAGTCTAGGAGCACGGATCCAGTGTAACTGATAAAAAGGACTGATTTTCTGTATAATTTTTTTTTATTATTATTATTATTTTTGGTTCTTATTGGGCCCAAAATGTGATACAGATGTATGAATTTGATGGAATTTTCACGTTGTGTTTTTGAAATGGCACTCTGCTATGAAACAGTCAAAATAGGGAAATAAAGTGGAGTTAAGAATTACTGAGATTGAGATTGCATCAACACCCTGAGGTGACTCAAGTATCTCTGCTAGTCTTCCTGTCTGATACATTAGAACAAAAAGGTCATTTTCAAGATAACTATTACAGAAAACATTTCTGTCTAAATATACTAAACTACAACTCCAGCTCCTACTAGAAACTGCTGAGAGGCAGCTGATAAGAAATTTTAGCTGTCATGGCAGTATCACAGGAGCTAATTTTCCGTGAGCCATGGACACATCCTGTAGTAAGTAAAATCCCTCTTTTTTAATCACACGACCACATGTAAGTTTTGACTGGGGGCACTGGACTGTGATCTGCTGTTACAGCAAAGCTCTAAGCATATCCTACATAAAGGGAGATGTATAATGCGATTTGGAATATCCATTACCTCTGCATTATATGAGACAAAAGTTACAGGAACACCATTGTCCTCTGGAAGGGCAGCTGAGGACTGAGATAGGATATTTTAGAGTCTCTAAAATAGTGTTTGATCCCTTTGTTTGGGCAACTAACTCAACATCCTGTGTAGAAAACTTGTTTTCAATCTTATCAAATGCCATCATAAAACAAGCTAGACTTTTATCCCATATCTGCTGTTGGAAGCTGTTTCGTAATTGCACACTTCTGCTCAAAAGTAGCCTAAAGATTTTGTGACTGAAATCCCCAAATTTTTAATATATACTACTGTTTACTTCCAAATGTATTCATAAAATGCAACTATACGTCAGCATTCATTCTACTTGAATAACAAAAGCAAAACTCCTTTGGTGTTCTGTCATAGAATACTCTCTTTCATTGGTCTTCCTGTAAAAACCTTTGTTGTGGATTCATTTTATTTGATCCTGGGAGATCAGAACTTTATCTAGTATTTCACACGATGTTTCACAACTTCCTTTTGTAATGGCAAAAATAGTATTTCCTTTGTAGTACTGGAATACATCACATGATAGGTAGTAGCATGAAAACTACCATTTTCATGCTTGTACTGGTATTTTATAATTATCCTATTTAATCCTATTTAATGCATGTCAGTCTTCCTTCATTTCTAACTGATGAAGTTTCTCTCCTTTCCATTGAACATTTCTAGGTTTCCAATAGATAACGGTGATGAAAACTGACTTGGACAATTACAGCATGGTCCTAAGCCTAGGAAAACAAAGCCTGCAATCTTAATTAGTCAGTATAAAGAAGGAAAGAAACAAAAAGAATCTTCTATTTTTGCAATATACATTAAAATTTATAAGAAAGCTATTAATGAAAATTTTTCAGTTCAAGAGTTAATTAGCTGCTGCTTGAATGAGAGACAGCCATGTTAACAAAGTAGCAACTCCAAAATTTATCGTATATTCTTCCTGTCAATAAATCAAGTATTTTTTTCCATTAATGGAAGTCTTTTCATTGCATAAATCTTTGTTTTTCAAGGATAATACTCTCCCTTAGGACTTAATGACTTCCTTCAACCCCTTCTTTATGTCAATTCCCGTCATTTTGTTTGAAGTAGCATTGGGATTTGAATCCTGAGGGACCTGAGTAGTGCTTAATGTTTGGGCATAAAAGGTAATTTCAAAATGAATAGAAGGAATTCCACTCAATTTGAGATCTCAGAAGTTCTCAGGTCACCTCTCCAAGTGCTTAAAGCCCATGATCGGGATTGACTTTGCAGAAAAAAAATAATGAGTACAGAGTGGCTCAGTGAGAACAAATAAGGACTGGTGTGTTTGAGACCTTATTTTGCATTATGTATTTACTTCCCCAGAACACTATCTGCAGCGTAAAACTTATTTTAAACTGTGATCCTATCATGACCTCATCTTTTAGAATTGTTCGATACTTCCTCCTAAATCCCCTTGACTTCTTCAGGAAAAGTGAGAAACGTGTCACAGAATTGTAGGACTGTTCGTTAATTGGTAAAATACACGCTTTAACTTAAAGTATTAAAATCAAGGATAAGAGTAAGTAGTTAAGATAGTAGTTCCAAGCAAAATAAAGGGAACTGGTGATGTAATGACAGCAGTATTTCCTGACTTGCTACAGGAAATGTAATACATTTTTTTTAAAGGTGAAAAAAAAGGTGTACAACAGTAACTTCTTCTCTAGTTCATTATTTATGCATTTAGTTTTAATCTACCATCTGACTTTTCTGAAACATCCTGTTTTTGTGTACAGCTTAGCAGGTACATAACATAGAATTAAACAGAAATCATCCTCAGTTACTTTTCTATGCTACATATGTTACTTTTTTAAGCAGGGATCATTAAAACCCTCTGTATGCCAGGCTTTACCTTTTCTGTAAGTAATTTTATTTACAGATAATCAATAACAATGAAAAAATACTGGTTCAGTCCCTTTGAATCATGCACAGAACAATGTTTGTACTAAAGACATGAGAAACTGTTGTTGTAGCATGCTTCAGCAGTACTGCAATTTACCATGTAGTCCCATACATCAAAACTGTTTGCCCGTAGCAGAGTTCAGCATATTGAAATGATAAGGCACTTTCCAACGCTGTTCATTATTTTATGCGCATAGATTGTGCATTTCTCATCCCCACCAAAATTATGCAGAGTATAAGGGACATGCTCAGGCCCACTGGGGTTTCATAACAGTTTCGCTATCTAACCACACACACCTAAGTCACATCCTACTGTGAAAATAATCATTTTCCCCAACTGAACCCAATTTTTAATCAAAACCAAATTTTTTCCAGCCACATAAATAGAAGAACACAATTTGAAAACCCTGTGCTAGAAGCAAAAAGGAAGCTACAGCAGCATAACATGCCCAACGCAGAACTTGGAACAAAGCCTATGCAGGCCCAAGGTTTCCGAGGTACAGTACCATGTCAGCCTATCTTAGTTAAGATGAAAGATCCTGCTCTCCTACTACGCGACAATGATTTTGTCCTAGTCTGATGGAAATAAGTGTTGCCAATTCTCACTATGTTATCACCTGCCTCCTAGCATTTTTCTCTCCTAAAAGTTCCAGCTCCTGGAGTTACGGGACTCATGAGACACCTACGAAACTCTAACCTCCAGAGTCGCAGGAAAAAGAGACAAGTTGATCTTAGTGTTTCCTGAAGGCTGAGAAACAGAATGCACAATAAGAGCCCCAAAGTAATTTTCTAAATAAAATAACTTCTATTCTTGGGAATGCGTGACTCTCTCTTGAGCACCTGAGGTTGGCAACACTGAAATAATTAATTGTACTTTCTGTAAATTACCTTTAGTTGATGTTTGGTATGTTTCTTAGCTAGCTCATCTAGCAAGCATCAATTAAGTTAAAAGCCTCAGGCACTGTGCTGTAGGAGTATACAGGAATACAGCCTCTCCGTAATGTGAGAATTAATGTGCTTACAATGAGCTGTGTAAGCAGCAAAGTGTACTGGTAGAGATAAATAAACTTTAACATGAGGTTCCAACTGGAGAATGAGGCTTCTTCTCCTTTGTGATAGTAGGCAGCTCCTCATCAACCCTGCCTAGGCCCAAACTCGTCCGCCTGCGCTCCGTTCCACAGCGGTCCCGCAGTGTGAATGATCTGTCCCAGTTCTGGCGCAACCCCGCCAGGACACGGGGGCCATACGGTATGTCCTGCCAGCCTCACTGCATTGCCCACTTAGCCAGATGAATGGAAGCCACCACCTTTGCACATTCCTCCTACCCTTCTCCACACAGCAAAGCATGGGAGCAAGGCAGCAGGAGGCCGCGGCCACCTGCACTGCACACCGGGCACACAATAAAGGGACAGGAAGGTGGCACCGCTATCACAGCGGTCAGACCTGGCACCAATCCCACCTGCTTGGAGAGGAAAGATCACCGAATGTTTATCACTGTCTGTAACACGTGGAATGAGAAATACAGGGGATATTTATCTTATTGCACGTGGGTGGGAAATTGTACAGAATGTATTACTTTGTAGACAAAGCTCGATTTATAGTTTAGGGAAGAGGTTTTAAAATTGCCTCACATATCATTTTTATTGTTGTAATTATTTTGGCTACACAATATCCACTTCTAAATGTATTTCTAATATGAAAGAATATAACTCCCCACTTATGGCTGATCTGCCATAGATGAAAACATTTTTTTAGCTTTGTTTTAATATAAAAACTCACAAATGTTTTTGTGTTTTTTTTTCCTGGAATGCCTGCACTGTTTATTTCCTCTGTCTTCATACGCTGTCACATGCTGCCAGCTGGTATTGTTATCTGCTGTCCCTGCCATGTTTTGACTAGATCAGAACTTTTGTCTTTCTTGTTTGTGTTGACTGATGTAGAAAAACCACTCTTCACCCGTGATGCATCACAGCTGAAGGGGACTTTCCTCAGCACCACTCTTAAGAAAAGCAACATGGGTTTTGGATTTACCATCATTGGTGGGGATGAGCCAGATGAGTTTCTTCAGGTGAAGAGTGTAATTCCTGATGGGCCTGCAGCACAAGATGGGAAAATGGAAACAGGTAATTAAGATGGCTCTTTTATGTAAGAAATACAATGATTTGTGATTTCTGAGATTCACTCTGTCCATAAATGCATGCATTTTTCCATATCAGTTGCTGTGTAGATGCCTAACAGTTCCTCCGTAAGAAAAGATAAATCCTCAGATAGAAACTCCTCTTATTTTTTCTGAAATTGCTGGGTAGCTCATCTTTCCCATTTCACACCATTTTAAAGGAAGAAAGATCTCTCCATTCTCCTACGCTAAAATGGACTGATAAATGCTCTCCATCCTACTGCATGAAAACTGGTTACAATGTTTTTTGGTTTTTAGCCTGTTTACTCACGGAGAATTTGTGTGTGGACGGGCAGAGAGAGCACAGTCTACTGAGGGAAAAAATCTGGCTTTAGAAAAGATAGCTTTGCAAAATAATCAAAGTCGAGTCTGATCCAACCTTGTTTTCATTAGAACATGAAAATGAGTTTTCAGTGTGACATATGGAGACGTAGGCATCTGTGGACTACTAATAAGGAATCTGTGAAAACTAAATGAAGAAAAGAAACTTCTGAAGAGATCTAAAGCTGCTATTAAAATCTGGATCACTGCTGGAAATACTTTCATATCCACAGATTGATAAAAATTGCAAAATGTCTTAAATGTCTCTAGGGTCTATGCGTGGATGAAGCATTTTTGAAGGAAGATGAAGTCATTTTCCCAGTCAGCGATTATCTCCTGCAGGAGAATATGATGGCAGAAAGATAGAATAAGTTGGAATGGACCCCCAGCCACCAACCTCCTGCTCACAGTAGGGCTAACTTTGTGGTTGGATAAGGTTTCATCCATGGGAGCGTAGAGAATGTTGAAGGACAGAGATCCCACAGCCTCTGCTGGCTCCTATGCACAACCGTTCTCATGGTGAAGATTTTTCTTCATTTTATCTGATGTGGATTTCCACTGCTAGAGCTGTTTACTGGAGACTGTCATCCTGCATCCACACAGTCCTATCACTGTGCACAGCCTCTCTCAAGCAGTCCTTGTTCCTCACATACTACTTAGACTATGCATTGACATCAGGGCCCATACATAATTTGCCATCCATTTCTCACTAACATGTTATAGAGGAAACAGTAGTTTGAGATTCACGTTATCTTTGCAGAAAACCCAGTTTGTGGTGACCAGAGTCACTGTGAAGATGCAGAGAATTTTCTAGCCTGAGACAGATAGCTGTGGAAGGAGCAAAGCAGCAGAGTATGTTCTTTATATTCTGTTACAGTACAGGGAGCAAACATGGAAACACACATAAGCACAAATAATGTAGGTGGAGTACTCCCGTGTGATTCTTCTGGAAATTTCCTTTCATCCTTGTTCTGGTACTGCATAGGAATAATTCAGACTATCATAGTTTATTGGAATAAATCCCCCTAAACTTTTTCTGTAGGAATCTGCAGGACTTTGCAAGTAGGAAGTGTGAAGGTTGTGAAAAGTATTATTTTTAAAACACTATAATTTGCCCAAAGTCTTGTATTACTGTTGGCATGATGTTTCTGATGCCATATTAATGAATTAACAAGTAATTTATATTTTACAAATTTAAAACAAATGTAAAAAAGAAGCAGAACATAGATTATTTTTTGTTGGTTTTATTTAAAAAATTCTACTGGCTTTTTAATTCTCAATTCTTCTTACTGGTGTAACTTCAAAATGCAACTTGGTTGCCAAAGGCAAAATTAAAGTAGCAGATACGTTTAGTAACATGATCTTTATATCTCCTAATATTTTGTTACTACCTTATGTGCTACATGAGAGATTTTCCCTGCTATCCGTAGTTCAGCATTCTCAGATGCAGCACCCAAATACCTGCAACTGGCTGTGGGGAACTTGTTCATATGAAGTACTATACTCTGGAAAAGAGAGTGCCCTTACATCTTATTTAAATTTTGATGCTGAAATTCAATATAGATGTCCTTGATGTTCATTACTGCAGCCACAGACTGTAATGGGAATACATGGGGGGGAAAAAAATGAGCTTTGAAATGCAGAGAAATAAAATAGTTTTGGTGGGGTTGGTGTTTTTTTTTTGGTTTTTTTTTTTTTTTTTTCCTGAGGTAATTAATTCATCTTAAGAATCCATGATAAAAGTATACATTCAAATATGCTCTATAATTATGTGAGCCTGTTATGTGCAAAGTTAAATCTCTGAATAAATTCTGTACGCAGATGTCTTCGTTTTTGTGAAGACTGACAGAGTTCTGTTGTAAAGTAATTAGAGAATCTCAGGCTAATGATTGTGGCATCTAGCATGGTTTCTGTGAATATTTGCAGTGACTCCTAAATATGATAATGGAAAACTGGGAAAACTTATTTAAGGTCAGGATATTCTTGAAAGCACTGTTCAGCCAAGTGATCGCATACCCAGTACTTTTCAAACTTTTTGAACTATGATTCTCTACCTCTTCAAACATTGTACAGTCTAATCAGCTGGAGATATGACAGTCCAAGTCTCATTAACAGTGTTTGTTGATAAAACTCTTAAAATACTATGTTTCAAAACTACTTGAGATTACAGATCTTTTGTTTTGCTAGGTAGACATCATTACATGATGAACAGAGATTTTAAATAGATTTTAAACAGAGCTTTTAAGATAGATTTTATTTGTTCTTTTGACATGAATGGTGTGTTGTGCAATTTATGTGCACTCCAGCTACAATCACAGTCACAGGAGGCTTTAATAAGCAATCAAAATATCATATTGTGTCAGCAGGGTACCACAGTAAAAAGCTTGAGGACAATGGCACTACAATCTGTGAAGCAACATGGATGTGAGGGATAACCACAGGTGCTGGTGTACCCATCTGTGGTATAACTCTAACTCTGGACTCTTTCCCTTGCAAGGCTGATGCTCCTTTTTTTAAATTGTTTTTATTTTTTTGGCCAACTGGTAAACAAAAGGCTGATATTTCAGACAGGCATCAGACTTGAGAAAACAGTAAGGAAAGACACATCCTCTGCACCGTACCAGATCCTGGCTGTATGCTTGAAGACACCACGTGTACTCACTCTAATTGTTAAAGAAACAAACTCATAGAAAACTAATATTGTAAATTTTGTAATTATTTTACTTCTCCACCCAAAAGCTAGTTTAGTGTTCAGATACAAGTACAGATACAAGAAGAGAAGGATGAAGCTAAGATTCATTGTGACCGTTTTAACCTGATGGCAACACGGTGATCTCACCAGCAAAACAAAACAATTTTGGATTTCATCACTTGGAACACGGAAGCTGTTGCCTGACAGCCTTGTCATCACTGCATTGCTATGAAAAAATCAGTGCAGCAAGGCGAAGTGAGTGTACGGACATACAACATTGCTCAGAGCGCAGTGCTGGGCATTAAGCGGTATTGCTGTAATTGCTGCAGACCCACAGCAAACTTCACATGCAAACTCAGAGGAGCCACATCTCAGTGGATGCATCAGAAACAGACAAAATTACATTCTAGATCCTATTTGCCAGATGTTTTGGAGTTCCTGAGGGTTGTTATGCACTTGTCTAAATCTGGCATCTGTGATCTAATGGCATTTAGAAAGGCATTTGCAGTATTACTAGGACAAGTTTTAGCATTTGGAGTTCAATCAAGCTGCTGGATATGAACATTACACCCCACAGCATCTCCATCTACCTCAAGATAGCCTAGGAGGAGCTGATACCACATGCTTTCCTGCGAGGTTCCATTGCTTTATCTTGGCTGAAGCCTCATGCTGCCAATAGAAAACTGTCTACATTTAAGGGGCTGCTGAATCCCATTAAAATGCTGAGTGAAAGTCACTGGTAAAAGACTGCATGAACACGTAAAGATTCTTATGCAATGAATGATTTTGAATGACTGCCATTCTAAGGCAAACAAAGAGTTAGGCCTGTGGGTGACTTAGATCAAAGTTTAAGCTGCAAAAGCTGAAATTCCTCCAATTCTCAAGGTGATTCAATGGATTAGATAAACTGAAACACTCACACATAAACAGGCACTGGAAAGATTTTCACTGAGCACATTTTCGTAAGCTTCAGTTCTTTTGGTAAACGTTTCAAGAAACAACAACAGTGCACAAGTAATTAACTGGGCTTGTTGATGACCCTTTTGACTGATAAATAGCCATGGTCACTGCAGGATGAACTTCCCAGAAATGTATCCACATCTGTGATGAAGTCATATAGCTCAAGAATTTGTATCAAGAATGGGAAATATTCTCTCATTTCATCAGCCAAGCATATACTTGGCCAGCTGCAAGATGCTAAATTATCTGTAAACAATGCAGACTTCAGCTTTTTTTTCTCCCAGAAATTGTAGCTTTACTATATTTGTTAATCTATTCTAGAAATAATAATTTTTAAAAAATCATACATTTAAGATAAGATTCAGCTAATATAAATATAAATGTCTACATGATGGGTGTCTACACCTACTGGTTAACACTAATAGCAGGCTAAGTTGTGTGAACCGGTAGGTGTAGACACTTGTGTAGATTTCTATATTTGTTAGCTACTCATCCGTGGAGAAAAAGATCCACCTTTTTAATGACCATTTTTAAATGACTGTAGAGAGATGAAGTCTAGAATTAGGTGAGGTCTTTCACATATACCAGTCCGAATTTCTGCTGCACTTGTGAAATATCCAAAGGGAATAAGCTTGCTGTTAGAAATACTTGAAGGAAAGATCCACATCCTCACTGATATCTGTGGGCCTATCATCAAGTCCTGTATCAATCTCCTATAGATAAGGAATTCTTCAAGAAGCTGAGGTTCCTGTAAATGCAAGGAAATTAGAGAGACTGTGCATACTTGTTGATCTACAAACTCATTAGTGTTGTTATTCACTTGAATAAGCAAATGTGAAGTGATAACAGGGAAGCTGACCCTACAACGTCCCTAATCTTAGGGAATAATTATTTAGTCATCATTCATGCATCTTTCTGCATCATAACACTAATAGTTCACAACCTCTATAAAAATTACAGTACTCAAGAGAGAAGGAATTGAATACGTCTGCAAAAAGCTCAAACTTATCATTGGTTTGTTTCTGTGTTTGTCCATTGTCAACTCAGATGAACAAGCCATTATCTCATCCTGTATCTGCTCAGGTGAGATTCAGACTGTCCAGTTACAGCAAAGTGGAAATGTTGGACTATATATGTATGAGGAATGCCTTCAATGCAAAGAAATAAATCTAAATTTAAAAAATGCATATTTTGGCAGTCAACTAACAAAGTGAATACTGTAAGTGAATATCATACAGGACTTACTGTATCATGACCACATGCTACAGTACCTATCTAATTTTTAAACAGATAAGTCCCTCTCAGATGCTGTCAGTCAAGATCCAAGTGACAGTGACACTGTTCTCTTTTACAATATTTCCTCTTCTTGTACCTAGCTGGTTTCTGTGGTTGTCCTATCAAGAAGTTCACTAGCAAGGAGCTCAGTGAAGAACTGTTCACACACATATGTAGGACTTCATTTCCAGCAATACCAGAAGTTGGCTGAAATATAGTTAGCCCAGTTCCCTGACACTCTTTCACCAGCTCACTCAAAAGCACCAGAAAGACTGGTGTTACAAATTAAGGCATTGTTTTTTTGAACACTAGAAACTGTGCTGCTACTTGTAGATCTGAGGAAGGAGTGTCATCATTATTCCTATGAATTTCCAAGCTAAAACACTGTTTTGAGATATACCAATGCCTAACCAATGTCAGTCTTGCAGATGCAATCTTATGCCATGCAGCAAGTGTATGAGAGTGGAGCAACGTATACAAATCATCTTGAGTTATCAGACTCCCCTGGTTCAGCCTGGAGAAGAGGAGAATCAGGGGAAACCTTTTCAGTGTCCATGAATACCTAAAAGGAGGCTGCAGTGAAGATGGAGCCATGCTCTTCTCAGTTAGTACCAAGGCAAGAGGCCACGGGCACAAACTGAAACACAGGAGGTACCATCTGAACAATAGGAATCACTTCTGTGCTGCGCAGGTGCCAAATCTCCTGAAGCCATCCGGCCGTGGCCTTGGGTACCCTGCTGTGGGCCATAGGTACCCAGAGGTCACTGCCAACCTCAGTCACTCTCTGATTCTAGGATTCTGTGATATTTCTCCCCAGAATAGCTTTGCAAGTGTCATGTGACTAAAGCCAAAACAGTTCAAGATGTATGAGGGCTGCTCCAAAATTAATGCCTCCTATTTTAATATGTTGGTCCACTAAGTCAGAGTGATATGGCAGAAGAGGTTGGACCTTCCCGCCAATATTACATTACATTTTGTTGCCATGAGACAGACTGCAGCGGAGGGGTAATCTGACAAATGGTGTCTGACAAGGAAGTATGTACAAAGCAAAGGTGTGGAATTGAATGCCTTCATATGGAAAAAAAAAAAATGGCATCCATTGATATTTATTGGTGCTTGATGAAAGTTTATGGAGACCAGCCAGTGAATATGAGAACAGTGATGTCATGGGTGCTATGTTTCAGCAGTGGTGGCAGTGACAGTGGTGTAGAGATTTTCATTGATAGCAAAAATGCACGGATAATGGTAGCAGCTGTGTTGAAAAATAGTGTTCTGTAGCTGAAAATTTGTTCTATCAAATAGCATTCTTATGCTCTTTGTATTTGTTGTAGTTTTCATGGTAATAAATAGGAAGCATTACTTACAGAGCAGCGTATGTATATAAGTAAAATTAATTCTGACTTTTGAGGCAAATTAGCATAGTGCTGCTAATCCTTAACATTTTAGCCTTAATTTCATAGGGAAGGGGAAGGGGAAAGGGAAGGGCATGGGGAAGGGGGAGGGGAAGGGGAAGGGAAGGGGAGGCAAGGCGAAGTGAGGCAAGGCAAGGCGAGGCAAGGCAAGGCAAGGCAGCAAAAAATTGCTGTGAATATTAGCTAAATTTTAGAATGGAAATGTTTGTATTCTTCTGCTTGCAGAAAAAAAGCAAAAGTAAGGAAGTATGATCCAATTATACTTAAAAGATTTCAGTCAGCAAACAGACGAAAATGTCACAAACTTTCTATTTGATTTCACGTATTGAGTCTGTCACTTCATCTGGGGGACGTGATATGACTTGCATTTTCGAATTCTAAATGGTGACAGTAAAAATAATACTTGCATTTAAGAATATTAATAGCAGTGGGGAATGATGCAGCAGAAATATTTTCTTTACAAGCCCTTTCCCTTCCATATTTTAAAGTAAACAATTCATTGAACTCCTTATGTAAATACAGAGCACTTAGGTTACTGGAAATTCTAAAGGATTGTTTTTTAACATTTTTTCATTATATTTTTGTGTTTCTGTTGCTTTCATAAACTTTCTGCAGTGGTCACTGTAATAGTGTAAATTTCTATTTAAAGTAGCCAAAGACCTGGGATAAAGCGCCCACTTCCCTCACAAAGGTAATGAGTTCTAATCCTGATGAGGTTCCTATTACGGTGTTTTCTTCACATCTTTATTTTGGTACTTAATAAATTTCAAGGTACTCTTCGAATGATAAGCAGAACAGACACTAAAAAATTCCTACCCATATTTCTTATACCACACTCTGTTACTGTCTAGGTCTGAGGGTTTTGTACACATCCTTCCAGATTTCACTGGTTGACTGGTGTGATATTCAGTCATCTTGTTTTCTCCCTAAGGTGCAGAAAATCCATATGTCACTATCTGTTCTGCCTGATACAGAGCTAGAGCTTGAGTCCATGTTGCTTATCTGTCAAGCTACTCAGCATTCATTAAGCACTGCATACAAATCTTTCCTATTAAAACCATCCCACTTTGCATAAAGATTCCTCGAGGTATGAAGAGAGCTATTGATTCTTTTTAGCTCTGTCATTTGGCTATTCCCCTTGAAGTTTTCAATTAAAATTGTTTATACAAACTGGAAGAGCAATTACAGCAGAACATCTAACTTGGATTTCAAAATGCTTCTGAGAAAGGACTGTATGTTCTTTAAGTCACAAAAATAATTAGAAAAAAAGAAAATTCTTAAGAACTTCTTGTCCTCACTTTACATGGTGTCTCACCTCATGGGATAATTTTATTTCCTCATTATTATGGGACTCAGTGGTACCTGCCTACATGTCTTGTTTTTTAGCCCTAAATTTTGCCATAATTCAGAAATTTGAGGAATTTTCCATATTCTGTATTGTTCTATAACATTTAAGAATTGTACCTTACTTCAGGGTTGTTCAAAGCTTCACATAAAGGAACATAGACCCCTAAATATGGTGTCAGTTGGAAAGGAAAGGTTATTTCTAGTGAACTGAGAATAACACTCTGAGTGCAATCAGATGGTTAACATAGGTGTCCAGGGCCATAAAAAGTGCAAGAGATCCCGCCTATCCTCTTGATGCAGAAATCTCTTTTACAGATGAAATGCAGAAATCTCTTCTACATCCTGTAAATCCAGATACACATCTTAAATGTCCAAGGCTATTAAATGGCGTAAGCAACCAATTTCCTCTAGTACCTTAAGAGTGAGTTAATGGACTCCTTTGTCTTTCATAGTCATCTATCACAGCAAGCAGTGGTTGATTGATTAGTGTACTACTGACCCTTTTCTGACAGTTTTAAGGATGTTTCCCTAGCCTAATTCAAACCTCACATGTGGTTTAGGAACACTTGAAACAAAAAGCAAAAATCCTTTTAAACTTAATATGGTTATTTTTCTTTCATTTGGCTATTCAAACAAGCCTAAATGTTGAGCTCAGGCATATACTGGAGGTTATGAATTCACTTTCTTCTTATAATCCAGAAGCGTTATAAATTCCTTCTTCTCGTTTTGGAACAGATATTCTTGGTGCCCATAAAGCACCAATTTTAGAACTGGACAATACACGTAATTCATTTCCTTTCCTATAGTGACTCTTGTTCAAAAGAAAAATTCTTTTTTCAAGTGAAACAGGAATCTGGACAAATTGCAATTTTTCATTTTTCTTTGAAAAAAAAAATCCATATTTGTAGTCAATAAAAGTTTGGGTATGCACTGTTTGTGGCACTTAATTCACAGGTTACAGAACATTTTGATTTTCAGTTACCATTCCTAAGAATGACTATCTATGCTTTCTACTTAAAACAGTAAAATATTAGTCACATAAGAAGTTCCAAGTTATGTTAGTGTGCAACATAGTTGTCTGCAGGACTTTGCACATGAGCAGATCTCCTTCTGTGTAGTAAGTTAATTCTAGTGGTTAAGCCATTAGACAGTTCTTCCAGCATCAGCTATAGAAAACTGAACAAATTTGAATAGAGATGGCTGAGGTTTGAACATGTCCAGCCATGCTAGATTCCACATGCGTGTCACTTACTGGCTTCAACTTTGCCCAGATTTTCATACCTGTTTTGTTTTTATTTAACCAAGAAACCAAAGCTGAAGCATTTTAATGAGAAGAGAGAGCATAGTGCAGATGTGGTTTGCAATACTGTGAACAATTCTGTTTCTTATGGCCAAACAGAATACAAAAGATACACTTAAAACATATTTACTCTGTTTAACCTAAACCACCAATCCAAGTCTCTGTAATGTAAGTAAAAGGAGATCTGGTGCTACAAGCATAACAGAATCATAGAATCCTTAGCACTGGAAGGGATCTTTAAAGGTCATCTAGTCCAGCTCCCCTGCAATGAATAGGGGCATCCACAGCTAGATCAGGTTGCCCAGAGTCTGATCTAGCCTGGCCTTGAAAGTCTGCAGGGACAGGGCATCCATTACATCTCTGGCCAATCTATTCCTGTGCCTCACCACTCTCCCTGTGAAAGACTCTTTCCATTTATCTAACCTAAATTTACCCTCATTAAGCTTGAAACCATTTCCCCTTGTTCTCTCACAACAGACCCTGCTAAGGAGTCTGTCCCCTTCTTTTCTGTAGCTCCCCTTTAGATACTGTAAGGCCACTATCAGGTCACCTTGCAGCCTTCTCCAGGCTGAACAGCCCCAGCACTCTCAGCCTGTCCTCTTAGGAGAGGTGTTCCATCCCTTGGATCATTTTTGTGGCCCTCCTCTGGGTGTGTCCCAACAGGTCCGTATCTCTCCTGTACTGAGGAATCCACATCTGGACGCAGTACTCCAGATGAGGCCTCACAGTGCAGAGCAGAGGGGCAGGAGCACCTCCCTCTCTACCTGCTGGCCACTCTTCTTTTGATGCAGCCCAGGATATGGTTGGCATTCTGGGCTCTGAGGGCGCATTACTGGCCCGTATCCAGCTTCCGATCCACGATTATCCCTAGGTCTTTTTCAGCAGGGCTGTGTTCAATCATTTCATCCCCCAGCTTGTACTGGTAGTGGATGTTGCCTCAGCCCAGGCGCAAGACCTTGCACTTGGCTTTGTTGAACCTCATGAAATTCACCTGGGGCTCCTGCTCAAGCCTGTCTAGATCCCTCTGGATGGCATCCCATCCCTCTGGCAAACTGACCACACCCCACAGCTTGGTGTCATCAGCAAACTTGTTGAAGGTGCACTCTACCCCATTGTCAGTGTCATCGATGAAGATTTAAAGAGTATTGATCCCAGCACTGGCCCTTATGGGACACCATCCTCACTGATCTTTGAGCCATTAACCACCATTCTCTGGAATTGATCCTGCAGCCAGTTCTTCATCCATTGAACAGTCCATCCATCAAATCCATATCTTTCCAATTTGGAGAGGAGAATGTTGTGGGGGTACTGTGTCAAAGGCCTTACTGACGTCCAGATAGATGACATCAGTGGCTCTTCCCTGGTCCACTGATGCAGTTACGCCATCATAAAAGGCCACCAGGTGCTACACCGTTAGCATAGAATGAAATCATAAAGAAATTAAGAAAGGTGGCAAAATAAAATACAAAATAGTAAAGGTAAAAAAAAAAGCAGAAATTTTGTTTGGAACATGACCACATCACATTATGCACAAACTATGCCATGCACAAGACCAGTGCATGTGACAGTTCTCAAGAGCCCATACATTTGTTCTTCAGTCTGAACTCCATCATACAAAATCTGCAAACTCTCCAGTTAGGATATTTTAGATAGGTTGGTAGCTGATAAATACATTGTCATAATTCTGATATTTATTAGGAAAGCTTTTGTAAGTTTTGGAAGTTGCCAGTTGAGTAAGCAGTGTGCAATGACTTCAGTGCCTGCCAAAAATGCTGCTGTTGCAGAAATAACTTTTCTCCTATCAAGTATAATTAACATCTGTCTCGCATGATTTGGCTATTTGTATGAACAGACAAAAATATACATTGAAAAATAATAGTCATCATCTCATGTGCATTTTCATTCAGTAAATAATGACATCTTATTCCTTACAAAAAGAATAATCTAGGAGGGGAAAAAGCTTCTTCCTTTATAAAGAGATGATGGGGAAAGTGAGATCATACTGCACTAATGAGGTTAATAACCTAGAACTGTACTTTTCAGTATCGTCAGCCATTACACCTTCAATTTTCTTCTAATTTTGCATATATATAATTTTATTATAGCATTCAGTTATCAAAACAAAATGTAAACATTCAGCTCAGTTTCAGATTTTTTTTCATTTTGTATTAAAAATCAAATACAGTAAGAATGCATAAAACCCAAGTGTTCAGAAATTCAGCTCTTCATTTGCCTTGAACAGTTCATTGAGCACAAATTTTAAAGCAAAAATTTAAAGCAAATTTTAAACTCATTGAATACTTGAGCATTGTTTAGTTAATTACTTTTAAGTTACAGTTTCTGCTCCATATTTAGAGTGGGAAAAATCTAACTTAGCACTTATCAAATGTACTACTTGAACAGACTGACATCTGAGTACTTCGATTTCCCCATCAAAAATAAGAAATAGTCAATTCAGAGCTTTGCAAAGTACAATAAGTAATGCAGTCAGCAGCCCCCATTGTAACTAGTTCAAACAGTGAGGAAAAGAAACCCAATGAGGTTTATCTTAGCAAGATGTCTAGGCCGAGTGCTGCATGTATCCAGTTGTGTGGGGTACATTAAAACAGAAGTCTGTGCTAAATCACATGTACATCAGTTCTTTTGTCAGTGTTCTGAGTCTCTTATCTGATTCATGACATGAAGTAAAAACATACAGAATTTCATTAGAGAAGAAAAAACATTTTCAGGCATATAAATTACGTTCCAGGAGCTTCATGAACCTTCTAACTAATGGAGGCTACAGAGACATTTCATGTAATTCTGTTATGACTTCACTTCTAAGGCATCCTTCGCTGTGTGTTACCCAAATTGGGATACTAGAGCAGAGCACCTCTCCTCTGACCCTGTTTCACTTAGCCTTTGGAAGAAGTGCAAAGTGTATTTCAGCACTTAGACATCTGCCTCTTTATAATTGATGATACTGACATTAAAAAAGAAAAAAAAAAGCTTCTTTGTTTTCAAACTTGAAATGAGAATTTCTTACTAACCTACTTGTGCTGTAGCCCTAAGGTGGGCTTGGGTGAGCCAAAGGGAAGGTTTCTGTCTGCAGCACAGACCACCCCTTGTCAGACCACACTACCAGACCAGACATCACCTTTGCATTTAGCCCACCAATTTATAGGTGGGCTTTTGGTTAGATTCCTCTGTAAATTCAACAGGAAAATCACGCAATATCTCTATTTTGAAGTTGGTTTTTTTGTTGTTCTGATATCAACAAGAGAAGTATAAAATGCTATTGTTTTACCTCTGGTCATTTTCCAAGCAGGTTAGAGTGGCAGCAACATTATTCAGAGTTCTAAAAAGCTTTCTGTGCTCTGCTAGATTGTTTTGAGCAATCTGTTTAGTCTGTTCTATTCCAGTTATTTTCTGTATATCAGACGGTGTATTTTTTAGGCCACATTTGACTGCATCATTGCTTTCATCAGAAGGAAATACAGTCAACTATTATATAAGAGATTCAATCATATCTAGTGCAGTTCTACTTATCTGAACATTTTTTTCTGAATTGTTTTGAGAAAAAGAGAAGGATAATAATTATGCTTGAACTATTGTTTATGACAAAAATGCTACTCCATCCAAGGTGCTGACCTGATGGATTTTTATTTCAAGCTCTATCATGCTGTAAATACTGTCTTTGGATAGACTGATCAGTTCTGAATGAGGGATGGTGAGATTTTAAACATTACGTTTGCTACAAGAATAATGAATTCTCCTTTCCTAGAGTGTAAGATATGTAATTTCAAGTCAGATGGAAGTAATATCTTAACAAAAATGTTGGCATGCAAATTTTTCTTTAGAACTGTTTGAACTGAAAGTAACGTTAGCTTAAGAAAGTTAAGTGATGAATCAAAACCAAGATGCTCCTTATTTTTATAGACCTTTAATTGATCTAGTTCAGCCAAAGGGTCACAGTCTGGTTTATCTAATCCCAACCCAGAAAATACATCTCATAAAATACATGGTTGTTCGTGTGACCTCTTTACCACCAATACCTTAACCTTCTATTTACCAAGACTCAAAAGTTGATCATTTTCTTAAAGCTTGGAAAGCAGCGTGTTTATCTGTAGAATATGTGTAGGCATAGATACAGTGGCCCAGTGTGGTTGTGGCTCCAGCACTGACACTAGTATCAGCCCTCCCTGAGGCTGCTCTGCACGCTGGGTCTTTTTACAGCAACTTCCTATACAATCATTTTCAAAGGCATAATCTCAGCCAGAGTTTCACTGGAATAATCCTGTTCTATGTCACCCTTCCAAATATATCATATTTTTTTCTAAGCTAGTCTGTTAGAGGCAATCCATTAGGAAACGATAGTATATTCTGTATAGTGAAAGTATCTGAATGTGTCTTTAAATGATCAGCAGATAGTACTATAATATTTGTTCTGTATTTCAATTGAATTTTGAATGTTTGTGGCAGACTGCTTTTATGTGTGTTTATCTATGTGTAGATGTGCTCAGGGTGAATAATTCAGTATAATTGTATGTGTGTGAAAGTATGAATATGTATACACATTTTTATATATTACATATATATATAATTGAGTAAATTTCAGAAAAATAGTTCAATTTCACGGATCTCATAGAGGAGCTATATCCTTATTTCATAATATCAGATATTCTTCCCAAATATCATTGAAGGCCTCTGTGTTAGGGACCAGTCACTTTTGTAGAGGGTCAGTCTGGTCCCAAAATGCGTTTCCCACACGGGAATGCATCCACATGTTGATGTAGCCTTTTGTGGGTTATGCATGAAAATTAGGAATTCTATTCCACTGTAGCTTCTGTACTAAACACCCTCTAGCTTGGATTGACAGGAAAAGCTGAGCTTTCCCTCTATTGGATGTTCTATCCAGTAAGTATAGCAGTCTAAATCTAGACCTGCTGCTCTCTCTAGATTTCTCTCTCACACAAGCTTTTATGTGGGGGAAGGGAAAAACCAGGAGGCGTGCAGGAGCAAGAAGGGGTTACACAAAAGGCCCATAACCAAACGATAAACAAGTGCTGTCTCAGTATTTCAAGATCTGTTTGAACAATGCAAATGCATCAAATGCATGTAGGCAACCTTCAGTCTGTTGTTCTCCACATACGATTGTTTTATTTTGAGCTATGTCATAAAAGAAATGTGAAACAATTCCTCTCTGGGTGAAGACTGGAAGGAGAAAATTCATGGGTTAAGCCAGTTAGTCCTCCTGTCAGTGTTGTAAGAGCAGCTCTATCCAACACTGTGGTATACTTACTCCTTGGTGTAGTATATGTTGTACAGCATTGTTGTATCTGCTTCAGCAGACTGAACAAGAGTTTTACATTTTCTTGCAGCATCAGCAAGTTCCTTCCCCAGATCTCAGATCTGATGTAGGCGACCATGACAATTTTTTTTTACCACTGTTTGCATTTTGCAATGGCAGTTCTTAGGATTGGTATATATATAAAACCAACTCCTTCAGGATAATGTAAATGTATCATGCATTGTAGCCTTCCTATTATATAGCTATCAGTGATGGAATTAAATGTTCTTTTAAATCCTGATTTAGCTGGAAAAGAGAGAAATAACAGTAAGCTTGTAACATTTTTATTCTTTTTTCCATCTCTTTACACTTTAGTCAGTTTGGTGCAACAGTATTCATTAGATGAATGTGCATTTCATGTTTTTGTGGTTGATTCTGTTTTTTAATTTGATAACACTCACATAACTAATTTATCTTTTAATGATGACAGCTTTTAATCTCTTTCACGTCTTGTTGATATCTGAGCACATATGGGTCTTACTTAGGAATTCAAAGTCTTTGTTATGCCTCCAGAGCATCCTTCCCAAATGGATACTATTTGTCCAAGTGGAAAAAAAAGAAAGAAAAAAAAAAAAAAAAAGAATATATTATCAGTCATTTTAAACTCATTTTAAGCAGTTTTGGTTTAACACACTTCCCATAGCTACAAGGCAATAACAACACAGACAAGAAGATTTGTTCTACTTCTTTTCAGAGTCGGTGGAGAGGGAAAGAATCCTTCATTAGAAGAAATTTAGAGACTGTCTAAGAACCAAGTTGGGAAAATATTTAATTAGAATCCAAAGTAAAAGCTGACTACACTTCCAGTAGAAAAGCACGTCTGATATGTGCACACAGTTCTTACTCATGAGAGCAGAAAACTTGCCATCTGACTTGCAGTTCATCTTTGACGATTCTGGTTGTAATTACTGTAATGTTTTCTGCGTGCAAGGACACATTAATACTTTTGGTGTACATGAAAGGTTATCTAGTGACATGCAGGGACTGTGCAAATGCCCTTCAGCTTCCTTGGCCAAAGTGTTGGACAATGGCTGCTGATGCTGGACAAATCTTATCCTAAATGTCCTCTGCACCATGTTTCTCCTTGCACTGCTAGTAGTCTTTATTTTTTTCAGTATTTCCATGTTAAGTGATGTCTTCACTTTCCCAGTTCCCAGTCCTCTTCTGGTAGGCTGGCTTGCAGGGATTTCTCATCCTGAGGAGCTTTTGCTGAGAGCCACAGCTTGAAGCTGGCCATAGGGGGGACGCTGTCAGCCCCATCAGAGCACAGGATGTGCTGTGCCTTCAATCACAAGAAAACACAGCTTGAAGAAAAGCATCACCTATAGTTACCAGCAGCACTTTGCTATTCTATAAATTCAGGACTACCTCAGGATGAAAAACACACTCTCCAGTTTTTAGACCAGGTGGAACTTTGATTCTCCTTCTAAATCATTACTACTTTTGAAGCAGCTAAAGATATTTGAATAAATGTGAAAATCTGTGTACCTCTGTATTTCTAAGGTGCCTTTCTAAGGTGCCAAGTTTTGCTAGGAGCACTTCATGATACTCAGTATTCAATCTGCAAATCAATGTAATAAATTCTGGAAGCTGGTAAATTCTGAGAAGGAAAATGAATATGGTTACCACAAATATAAGTGTTAGTGCCCTCTCTATTTATGATCTCTCTCATATAACTTTGTATAATGAGGTTGAGAAGCATTTGATGCCAGTTATCCCTAGCATATGAAATCATATGTAGAACTAGTAACTTTACTGTAATGATATTAACAGCATTTCAGACTTTTTTATTACATAAACCTCATTTATTGTAACCAGTTAATCAGAGTGGAGTCATAGAATCATAAAGGTTGGAAAGGACCACTAGGATCATCTTGTCCAACCATCAACCTATCAGCACCACAAATATGAATATGCCTTGCCACGAGAATTCATGGTTATCTCATGTAGTATGATAATACAGAGATTTGTAAAATAAAAGTGGAAAGATGGAATAGTTTCTATCCTAATGGGAATAAAATGATAGAACTTTTCAGAAATTATTTCATCCCATTATTTAACTGTAATCCCAATTATTTATTAACCCTGGAGATCCAGTCTTGACAATGTTTCAGTAGCACTTCACAATATGCCAGGATCACTAGACATTAAATACACCAACAGATTTATTTAGCTTTTGTGTCTGTAAAAATTGTCAGTGCTAAACAATTTTGGGGTTCCTTGCTGAGGAGAGCTAAATTTCTGCCAGTTTGGAAATGCTGTGATCTCTTCTAAATATTATCTGGGAATGTAACACACATTCATTCACTAGTACAAAATTAGGAAAAGAAACGTAACTGATATTTTGTAATCACACTGCTTAGTTCACTGTTTTCAGTGTTGTAAGTTTGATAGATTTTACAATTTGGTTCATTGTCCTAAGAACAGGGACTTATTTTTTCCTGCTATAGAAGTATCCATTGTAAACCCTTTGTGCTTTGTGAAGTCAAAGCACACTAAGTTACACAAACGTGGAATTCATTCCCTCAGCTATGCTGAACTTTGCTGGTAGGACACAGTTATTTATAGTGATGTCTCCCTTGCCACTGTCAGCAGATCTGGATTTGATTTGACTGATTCATGAAGACAATTTGGGGTTTATTTTCATGAACCTGCAATTTCTTGATTATACTAAATGCAGAAAGAATTAAAATAGACAAGGAGTCTTTCATTGTTGTACCTAGGGTTGTTTGGACATTTTATTTTAACCTTGTCTGAGTTTCTTGGGATTGTAATCCCTATCAGAATTAATAACTTTTCACTGTATGTCTAAAAATGACTCATGTATGCAGCTGTCACCCTACTATGAATTTTGTCTGGCAATTGCTTTTTGACAGGGCATCTATGTGAGCAGTGTGCACCTGCAAACCTTAAAAATTAGCAATTTCATTCTTGAACTGTTATAGGAAACAAAAAGAACAAATGCAGCTTTAATAAAAATTACTATCAATTTTTTAAACATTCCTTCTGTGAGAAAGATTCACCAGCATACTCAGGGCAGAAACACAGTCAGTAAGGTGGTTAGAAGATCATTTGTAGAGACAGGGAAGAACAGAGCACCAGGCACAAGTCAGTTTCCTTTCAGCTTTCTCCAGCATTCTGCTGCTGACATTTGCATCTCCAAATCTTCCTGATCTTTCCATCCTTATATCCCATTGTGTACACTCTCATCCATTGCTTGTCCGTAACATCTGCTGTCTGTAACATGCTGCATTCCTGCACGCTTTTTTCTTCTGTGCTTCTCCGTGCACTTTTCCATGCAACAGATAGTTCTTAAAAGGACATGTGCCAATTGGCCATCTCATTTCTCGCCATTTTCAGAGGCTTCCCAGATAAGTATAAGTTGTGCACAAAATAAGCTTGGAGCTAAATTTTCCAAGAATTAACTTGTCACTATAGCTACTATCTCCAATTGGATGAGAGGCCACAACTTGTGTTGTTTCTGATGGACACGGAAGACCTTAGTGCTCTCTATAGCTGCCTGAAAGGAGGTTGTGGTGAGGTGGAGGTTGGCTTCTGCTCCCAAGTAACAGCAATAGGACGAGAGGGAATGGCCTCAAGTTGCACCAGGGGAGGTTCAGGTTGGATATTATGAACAATTTCTGCTCCAAAAGAGTATTGAAAGATATTGAAACAGGCTGTCCAGGAAGGTGGTGAAGCTACCATCCCTGGAAACACGGAGTTGTGCTACTGAGGGACATGACTTAGTGGGTGTGATGGTTGGACTAGATGATCTTGGAAGTCTTTCCCAACCTTAATGATTCTATGATTCTATGAAGCAGTACATCCTCAGGAGAGGTGGTGGCATCTACTTTGTCAGGAGCCGGGTGGAAATACTGTATGGAAGCATATGAAAATAAGAGATAATCTTTCAAGGAAACATTTAATATAATGTACATTTTGTGAAGGGCTTTTTAACTAAAGTCCACCCATGGGATGATTCTCAGTGAGAACATTAGGAGATGGCAAGCATACTGAGGCTACTTTTTAGGTGTGGACAAATAGAGAAGTCTGATTTGAGATCACAGTCATTCTTAATAATTTATTTTAATTTACATTTGCTCATTAGCTAATTAACAAACTAATAAATTCAAACATGTAGAAAATTAATTCTTTTCTAAAGAGGAATATAGTGTGTTGTTATAAACTGAAGATTAATCCTCCTTTATTTATATAATCTGAGATTTGTCTGTTGTGCAGTTACTAGTATGTCCAAAACACAGTTTCATTGCTGGAAGAGTTAGATGCCAACCATCAAGCTGAATCCTTCCTTCTCAGTGGAAAATTAAACACTGCAGTGGTGTATTATTGTTCCAGTATTTACTACAGGAAAAGGGAAGCCACACAAAAAATGTGACTCTACAGTGCTACAAACTGTACAGGAATACTGAAAATTCTAGTCTCCTCAGAAAGCTAATAAGCCAAAGCTGAATGTAGAGAAGGCGAACAAGACATACAAGGAGGCAGAATAGATGGTGGGAGGTTGGATAATCCTCATAAAATGAGAATGTGTTTCTTTGCCCTGCAACTGTAGCAGTGAAAATTGACCTTTTTCTAACCAACAGTAGGCTGGAATTTCAGATTTTTTTATAAAGCAGGTGAGTTTTAAATAATGTGGTTGGTGGGATTATTTTTTTTAAATGATTTCCTCCATCTCACCAACAAATTAGTAAGCAAGCTGGACTTTGTAGTTTAGATTCAGTGTAGTGTTCAGGAGGAGACTGAAAAAGGGAGGAGAAATTAGTCAGTGGTGAAGGCGTTAAATTGTTTTGTAAAGAATAAAAATATATTGTCCTTGAAAATGAGTGATTGGTAGTGAAGGAGGCTCCGGAGATATTCAGATAACATTTGCTTGGAAAGAAGGTCAGTTTGATAATTGATTACCCTCTATTAACCTGGAAAAATTGCAGTAAAGCCTGAAAAAAGGAATTCCTCTATTGCTCTTTACTACACAATTTTAAAGTAATGTGTTTATACATCCCTAAGAAACTGTGTAGCTTTCCTAGTATAGAAATGGTGTGAGAAGTTCTCTGTAGTATAAGTAATTTTGTTCATGATTTTACTATTAAAAATAAAAAATAGAGATAATACATGAGATAAACATAATTAAAGATTGAAAAGTGTTTATAAAGCTCTTGAGTAAGAAGGGACTCTTGTACTAGACTTATATTTGAAGAAGATATTTGTTAATGAATTGGTAATCAAAGATGACTCCATATTAAATATACTGAGGTAGTATATACAGGTAGTAGGCTGGTACTTGAAATACATACCTTTCACTGGGAATTCTTTTACTGGTTAGAAAAAATTAAATTCTTTTTAATATAAATATCATACTTCCTGTCCTTAAAGTTGTATAAAAACATCGACCTCTAGTAATCTGGACTTTTTTTGAAGTATTTGTCTGTGGTGGTTTCAGGGTGCTGACCTTGTGCCTTCAAGATGCAGCAAGATTTGAGGATTTCTTTGTATGTACATGCACACACATACATACACATACAGATACTCTAAGTTTCTAGTTTGGCAACACAGTGGATGCTCTAATGCCAAGGAGGTGGCAATGAATGATCAAACAGTTCATTATGGCTGGCGCAAGGTGTTTAGCCAGGGACAAGTTCTTCAGCATAAAATTTGAAAGTGATTTAGTAGTGTTAATAGCAGTGCCTGGGACAGCAGTAATTGTAAACATTTCTTATGGGAAGTACTTGAACACATATTATAATAGATTGACCTTGCTAAAAAACACATTAAGGCAGCACTTTCAGTCTTAGTTCCCATTGGCTTCACAGCCACAATTTGACTCTGAAACAAGCACTTGATTTCCACAGGTGCTGAGTGCCAGCAGGTAATGTGGTCAGCCAAACAGGGACCTGAGTGATGGCACCTTACACCTTTTAATCTTAGCTTTAAACCTGATAGCAAAATCAGAAGGTCTGCACTGGCAGCTGAAATTAGGCATCTGGTAAGCACTGTGAGTGGATCAAGAAAAATGGAGTATTGAGCAAACAGTACTGAAAGTCACAATCAGAGGTCAAAATCAAACCTCACTGCCTGTTACTAAAAACACCCAGTTTCATATATGTCTCAGCACATAAAGACATTCGTACATGGGCAGAAAATGCTCTTCACCAGGAATAGGAGGCACTGCCTGCTTCCCAGCAGGGAGAGGGGCTGCTCAGTATTTACATCATGCTCTGCAGTAGCCAATGCCTTTAGGCTGCTGGGAGGCTCGTGGGGCTACTTCCCCCCTCCTGGGAGCCATTACCTAGATAAATGTGATGCTCTGTGTACGGAAATAAAATGTTGTGAGTACAAAAGAAAATGTGTTGTAAATTCTGACCTTCTTTTTCTAAAGAAAAAAAAGGACTTCATTTCTGTGTGAGCCTCTGCACGGTGACACCTTTCAAAGTGATCCCAAATTGCTATGCAAACATGGCATGCATTTTTTATCTTGCTCTTCACATCCACTGATGTTTTGTCACGCAGTTCATTCACACCAGGAGTTTCAGGATGAGAAACTGGTTCTTGCAAGCAAAACCTAGATACAATAGGCTTACATAATTTGTAAATAAAAGGCTGCCTTGAAAATTGGACATTTTTGTATTATTTTTATTTTTTAATGTGGTCTTGTGTCCAAATTACTTATCATCTTTGCAGTAATTACTGTTGTGATTTAAGCCGGCAGGTGGCTGAGAAGCACACAGTCATTCACTCACTCCTCCCCTTCCCAGTGGGATGGGGGAGAGAATAGGGGGAGAAAAATGTAGAACTTGTGGGTTGAGATAAAATTATTTACTAAGATAGAGAAAAGGAAAAGGAGATTAGTTGTGCCTATTTATATACATATATATATAGGAATGTATGTAATAAGTGATGCACAAGCAATTGCTCACCACCCCTCAACTGATGCACAGCTGGCCCCTGAACAGGGGAAGAGTGAAATTAACTTCCTCCCTTCAGCCTTCTGCTTGATGTCATGTGATATGGAATATCACTTTGGCCAGAATAAATCAGCTGTCCAAATTCTGTTCCCTCCCAGTTCCTTGGGCCCTTGGCTCTGTACAACAGTGCTTAACAGCAACTATAAACATCAGTGTGTTTTCAGAACTGTTTTCCTCCCGGTACCAAAACACAGCATCATACCAGACACTCCAAAAAAACAATTTTGTCCCAGCCGAAACTAAGACAATTACTTTTTTTGTAAAGTAGCTGTTTAAAATCTATGCCAAGCTTTCAGATGCTTGAAGAAGTGAGAAATCGTTTAGCTCAGATGAGAATCTGCTGCTCTTTAGCACTTTATGAGCAACATTCATTTAAGTATTCTTTTGCTATTTACTTACTTACATTTTAATCTGCAATTTTTCATGTTTACCCTAGATCAGCAAATAATCAAGGTCTTTAGTTTTTTTTATGAATGTGTTTTATTCCTCCCCCCCCAACCCCCCCCCCAAAAAAAAAATAATGAAATGCTTCTATTTAAATAGCTTTTACCACTGTATGCAGAGTACAAACAGAAATGTAAATAGTTTCTTCCACTAATCCACATCTGGCTGGGTGTAATTACATGATACATGCTGGTTAAGCACAAAAATTTTGAATAGACAGCTTTTTAATTAGGCGTGTGCATTGGGTCAGAGCAGAATTAAAACGGGTTCTGAAAATTTGATTTGATAAAAATGGCACCTGCTTACTCAACAGATCTGGGTCTTGGGTACAGTTGCAGTCACGTCTGTGTTAAATCCTCCCCCTTGAAGAGGAAGCAAAGTTCTGAACAAGGGCACTAAGTTTTATTCTGACTCACACGTCAGTCCTTCCAATGACAGGGACAAATCTTAGCCGGAGTTATGCACTTGGCCAGTGATCCTTTGTAGAACTGCTGACTTGAAAATGTGATAAGCAGCTGTTTGCCTCTATTCCTCAGGTTTCATTAAGAGGAAAAGTTTGAGAGCCTGAATGCACAGAAAAACATTTTTATTTCATTTTTTGCCAGATTTAATAACTAATTATTTGTATTATGCTCGGATTTTTCCCACAAACCTCAGTTCCGAGAGTCCAGTGACTGAATGGCAGATATGTGTATGGCAGTGACCTGTCAGCTTCACTGTTTGTCAGCACATGGGTAAAACTTTCTGTAGAAGGTGAAGACCGGGAAATAGCTCTTCTCTGCCAGTCTAAAAAGATATATTTTAATAGGCTGTTGAGCATGCTCACACACCAGCAAGTTGTCCTGAAATTATTTCTGAGCTAAAGGCAGCTGAGCATTGTGTGTCCCAGCAGCCCTCTTCATTTCAGTATGGCTGCATAAACTATCTATGAAATAGAATTGTTACAGAGCCAACAATAAACTGGTCAATTTTAAATGTATAGCCCTCTTCCAGTTTGTGGCTGTGGCTGTGATGATAATGCACATCTCCCAGGTTACACGCTTGGTAAGTTTTAGCAGTTAAATAGTCCTTCTTAAAAGAAGTGAGAATTTTCTCGGCAGGTATTTTACCTACTTCATTATTAATATGCAGTAGCCATTCGCACTGCAATCTTCTTTAAGAAGTGATTATAATTCAGTAATTTATATTTTCAAAACAGGGATAATTATGTGATTAAAATTAGCAAAAAGTAGGTCCACATTTAAAAATAATAATAAATGGGCTACCACTGATTGCAGGGTCCCAGGTTTTATCCTCCATTTATAACACTTATGCTGCTACAATGTGGGTATCTGGAGCCGAGTTGGTGTTATAAGGTTCTTTGGGGGGTCACAGTACAAGAAAACAGAGAAATTCAGTTTACATAGAGCCTTTCAAAATCTCGTGCGTTCTAACAAATAACTGTACCTGCTGATAACAGAAACTATTCACACAGCAAATTAACACCTATGGAAAGAGAAGTGAAGCTGAGGCTCGAAGTTTCAGATTATAGTTTGGTCTCTACTGTTTAACCAGCTGGTACCTCACGTGCTACTTCCTTCTTTGTGCTGCTGCTGGTAGATGTATGTGTATGTACAAAAAGTTCTCATTTCTGAGGAGTCCTCTCCTCTTCCATGACCATCAGTCACATGTGCTGTTATTGGAATTACCCTGACATTTTGTCTCTCAGTGCTGGAAACATGTCAGCAGCTCAGAATTTATTAGTAATAGGCTACAGTGCAAGCAGTGTTGCAGTACTTTGCAAAAACAGAAGACAAGGTCACTTCTGGGAAGTGACAGAAGCAGCTAGCAATGGCAGTACATAACGTGGGTGGGCAGGTGTAGGAAGAGCTTCAACAATAAAGTCATCACATCGTTCAGTTTGTATTTTGTTAGTTCTGAAGTTCATGCAATATGTGCATATGCAGAATTTGAAGTGTATGGTTGGGAAATACGGGTAGAAATGAGTAATACAGGAGATAGTAGCTGTAACAAAAGCTATAAATGCAGAAAAGAAATTAAATTAAAAAAAAAAAAAAAAGCATCCTGAGTGTCGCAGAGCTGGTTCTCCCTGTGCTCCTGCACTGACTTGCCAAACCGTGGGCTGTTTTCAGCTCCATTGCTGTGGGCTGTGCAGGCTGTGTGGGAGGAGCAGGGCCGCCTCTGCCCCCACCAAATCACAGAGTTTCTACTGGATTGTGAATGAGGTCATCAGTTAACAACGAAGACTTAATGTGCCTTCTTTTCTTTGAGTTCAGACTTGGAAGTAGAAAGGAGTCTGAGTACCAATGAGAAGGGCCTTCCAGGAAGCCGTTCAGTTCACTGAGGTATCATAAAAACTCCAGTTAGGGATCTGAATGTGCAAGAAACAGTGATGATAAGAAATATACAGATGTCAAAAAAAAAAAAAAAAACCTCACAGATTCAATTTGGATCAAGCACTCCATGGGTGAAAAAAAGTATTTTTGCAGAGTTAATAACAGGTCCCCAGATTCCGATTTGACTCTGTAATGTTATAAAAGACAGGAATGTAAGTAATAATCTGTCATTAGGGGGTGTCAAAGCTCACAGATTTCCTCATTAGTCACCAGGCTAACAAAAGATAATGATAGTTTACTCCTGGATTTTTGTTTGTTTGATTGCTTTAAAATACGTGGATAACATTTAAGCAAGAAATCAGGGATTGATTCCATTTATATTACAGGAAAAAATAATTCATGATCATGAAACTTTAAAAAGCAAAAGAAGCTAGTCAAAGTGAAATATTCTGGGCTTTGATGGATATTCCTGTAAACACGACATAGAATTTTGTCAGGTCTAACATACTGTGTTGTATTTGGCAGCAGGGAACTGTAGGTTCAAACCTACAGTCCTAAATTTGTCCATCAAATGCAAGAGCCTGAATTAGGCAGAGGGAACTCTTAAGATGTTTTGACAAATTTTGTTGCCAGCAGTATCCTCTAGCGTTGTTTCACTCAATAGTGAATTGGGACGTTGGCTGCCGGAAAGTGGAATCTGTTCTTGTGATGGTGCAAGTGTTTGAGATGAAAGACAGGATATTTTTTGCCCACTTTACTGTGTAGCAAAGCTTCCACTTCGTTGAGAGAGTGCCATTCAACTGCCTGTTCTGCAGAGCAACCTTGCCTCCATTAGCTGTGTAGCAAGATAGGATTGGTAGTGCGTGTGCGGAGTTTTTAAATGTTGGGGAAATGTGAGAGAAGACTTCATAGTGGGGACACTGATGTGCAGAGATGTCTAATCTAGAGAAGAAAAGGCATGGTAGGATCTCATCGATGTCTATAGTACCTGAAGGAAGGATGCAAAGAGCCAGGCTCTTCTCATAGCTGCCCAGTGCCAGGACAGGATGCCGTGGGCACAAACAGGAACACAAGAAGTTCCATCTAAACATGAGGATGCACTTCTGTGCTGTGTGGGTAATGAAGCAGTGGCATAGGCTGCTCAGAGGCTGTGAGGTCTCCTTGAGGATCTTCAAAATCCACATGGCCATGGCCCTGAGCACACTGCTCAGGGTGTCCTTGCTGGGGCACAAGTTGGGCCAGATGGACCCAGAGGTCCCATCAAATCTCTGTCAGTCTGTGATTGTGGAAACAAATTCTAGTCAGTTTAGTACATTTAATTCTAAAAGCCAGACAAAGTATGATGCTTAATTTAAACATTCTGCAGAAGTTTGAGGGGACCCACTCACTGTGAAACTGTGATTTCTGGAGGCAGACTATGTCTTGCTCAAATACTCGTGCAGGAATTATAAAGGGGATAGCAATTATGCTTGTCCATATGCATCCATTATTATTAGAAGCAGCAGGAGGTAACTGTCAGAGAAGATGCTACAGGAACCTTTCAGGAAGTTTTCCTAAAGTAGAGAGGTTTTGAACTTCACATTAACATGGCACCGTCTCTGTAGTGCTCTTATCTCTCTCTTCCTACCAAATGCTGGGTATTTCTTTCTGTGTCAGTAATAAAAAATTCTCAGCCTGGCAACTGAGTTAGGCTGAAGAAAACTCCTACAATCCAGAGATATATTTGAACAATTTCTGAAATTAACCCCTTTTAATCCTTCTTCATGTCTCATGATCTGAAAAGTCTCTTCTTCCCAGGCTAACACCACTGCAGCTCCTCCATGAATTGAACTTGGTAACTCATGCCTTTCTCCTCATCCCTTTTAACCTTCAGCCATATGTTCACCATATGACAATATAGCATTATGGGTTTCAAACAGATCAACTGCGAGTTATGGATTTGGAGTTTGCCCTAGATACGCTGTTCACATTAAACTTCAGAAAGCATAAGAATCTTTAAAAACATTGATAAAGGAAATGTTGAAGAATTTGTGAGGGATAATATAGCTTCATTATTTTGAGTAGTTCTTACCCAAGAGCTTCGAATGCTCATTTTTGCCTGTTCAGTGACTGGGGGAAGGGATGACTTCAGCTGTATATTTTCTTAGCGTGCTATTTGTGCACCGGCTAATTTCTTTTCACCGGATAGCTATTGTTATGTCAATTAGTTTATCTAATCTCCTGATTTCTGAAAAACATCTTGTTTTAAGTTTTAAAACACAGCCAATGCTGTACAAATATATAAAGTGAAGCAGACAATGGTTTCCCTGCCCTACACAAATAATGCTTTGATCCTTTTGCACCCTCTGCTTAAGTGTTGCAAGAGAGGATGAACAGATTGCTCTCCTCCCACTACATATCTGCATTGCCAGCACTCAGGGAAATAAAGACTGCATGGATTAGGAAGTTACAAGGGTACAATGAAGGCATAAGATACTGCAATAGGAGCATGTATTTAAGAGGTCTCAGTTCAACTGTATCCATCCTATTATGAGCAATGTCAGCTTCGCTGCTAATGTGGAAGCCAGGGATGAGAATGCAGGTAAGATCTTTCTATAGCAGGGCATGATCAAATCACAATGAGTTGCAGCTGCTGCCAATATAATGTCATACAGCAAATTCTTTCTGTCTTTAAAATATTGACTTTCATAAACTGCTTTTATGGCATCAGTTTCTTAAGACAGAAGTATTGGAGCTCCTTCTGCACTACCTGTGTAACGACCATACTGCTTTTGCCTGTAGCTTGAAATCTATTTATAATGCATTTAAAATATTTGTATTTGTGGCTCCTATTATTTGTGAATATTATTCACGAACATTTAAACAAATTCTGTTCACATTTTTTCCCTGAACACCCTCTGAAGAAATCTTTCAACAAATGACAATTCGGGCATAGGCAATTAATTACTGTCAGGCTGGTAGATAGTCTGACTGGGTGGGAATTGACCATTTCATTTTCATGTATAAACAATCTTTGCCTTTTCCTGCACTGGCATCTTGATGATGCTCTTTTTTCCTCAGTTTGCTTGATTAGATCTTTTGATTTAAGCACTTGAAAGACGTAATTTCACAAATATACTTGAAGCAATTCCACACAAACTACCTCCTCCTCCCCAAATAATTCTCATTTTATTGCTGAGTTTTGAAATATTGTTGTAAAGCAATATGTTGTGATAAGTCAATTATTGAACTGTATGCCTTGTAGACACCTCATCATGTCTGTATAAATGATTTTATCTTCCTAGTTAATGGTAGGATAATGTAAGTATTTTTAAAAAATACTTCAAGTTTCAGGGTTCTCTAACCAAACCTACCTATTGTTGTTTCATTAAAGTGCAAACCAGCTGTGGTCATCAAACTATTCTGAATATTGTTCTTACAAATCATTTATTTTTATTTTAATACATACTGCAACGTTACCTTAAAAATGATTTATGACTATTAATACATAGATCCATTCTAACAATAAGAATGAAAGCAAATCTGTTTCTGAAATTTCCTTTAAAAATATGGTTGTGGAGGAGCAATATGGAGACCCACAAATAGCCTGTTGATTTGAAGCATTCTGCTTTTGAGCATAATGCTATGACTGTTAGTTCTGTACAAAATTCTGAACATAAAAGTAACATCTTTATTTTCATTTGACAAGCTGATTTAGTTGGAAATCTTAAACTGTCTTTCTGGTATTTGTGTAGATTCCTTCAACTAGAACAGTTTGTCGAATAAAAAGCTATTTTACCTACATACCAAATTTGTCCTGTTATCATGCTTAACCATCACATTACCATCACAGCTACGGCAAAATACCACTGAACTTTACTTCAATATGCAAGATTCAGTTTAGTTCCTGCCTAGAATAGAAAGTGACTGTAATAGTTCTGGATGTTTGATAGCAACAACATTTAATAGAAAACTGTCAATATCATGTCCAATGACAAAGTATTTCTTCAATCATGTTAGTTGAGCTTTTCATCTCTGTTCATTGATTCTCATGTCCACAAGTACTTACTATTTCCTTTCTTTTTTACTTTTACTCTTCAACAAACAAGAACATTTCTTAATAACAAGCCCTTCAAATAAGCTACCACTGTATCCTAAAAAAAGTCATCTGTGGAGTACACTGAAAGGAATAGAAAAATAGGAAAGAATTGTTAAGAAAAGGTATATTCCTGAATCCAGCATAATTCTCCAGCTGTGAGCTACCACACAAAATAGTACTACCATTGTCTACCTTTGTTACATTTGTTGGCAGACAAACTAATTTTTTGTCTCCACTGTTTGAGTCAACATGTTGGTCTAATCTATTTTCTTTTTAGTAGAGTTCTATCTCATTTAAAAAAATTGTGCGGTGTACAGTTACTAAAGTTTTCTCTTATTGTCACTCTCTTCTTCTCTTTCTAGGTGATGTGATTGTCTATATTAATGAAGTTTGTGTCCTTGGACATACTCACGCAGATGTAGTCAAACTCTTCCAGTCTGTTCCTATTGGTCAGAGTGTCAACTTGGTGCTATGTCGTGGATACCCTTTGCCCTTTGATCCTGAAGATCCTGCCAACAGCATGGTGCCACCCCTTGCAGTAATGGAGAGGCCTCCGGTAGTGGTAAATGGAAGACATAACTATGAAACTTATTTGGAATACATTTCTAGGACTTCTCAGTCTGTTCCAGACGTAACAGATCGACCACCACACTCCTTGCACTCCATTCCAGCAGATAGTCAGCTTGATAGCACATTCCCACCACCTGCCCATGATGATAATGTATCAATGGCTTCTTCTGGGGCCACCCAAGCTGAACTTATGACCTTAACCATTGTGAAAGGGGCCCAGGGCTTTGGCTTCACTATAGCAGACAGTCCTACAGGACAGAGGGTGAAGCAAATTCTAGACATTCAGGGATGTCCTGGTTTGTGTGAAGGTGACCTCATTGTTGAGATCAACCAGCAGAATGTACAGAACCTGAGCCATGCAGAAGTAGTGGATATACTTAAGGAATGTCCTGTTGGAAGTGAAACTTCTTTGATTATCCATAGAGGAGGTAAGTTTGGAAAGTCTGTACAATTGCAAAAATGTGTGTAAAAGGTTCTAAACCGTAAGACATCCATATATTCACTACGTCCTTGTGTGCTAGATGGGAAATTAATTTCCATGTTGTGGGAGGTAACACTATTGGTACTGGAAAAGTATGTCTGCAATTAAGTATTCTAGGCAAAATGTTTGTGTTTTGAGTGTCAACAGTCCCTACTCTGTATAAGGGTAAAACTAGAGCATTTCAGAACCTTTCCTCCTTCAAAATTATGTGTGATGTGTGCAGCAAACTCCTATCATCCCAAACCAGTGCTGCAAGCTTTATATGTATTTTTTTATATTGCATAATTAAGGTAGATCAAAATTGGAGCAGTCTTTTAGCCATTTACAAGATTATTAGTCTGTATAAGCCGTTTTGTGTCTTTTTTTCTTGTAAAATTATTGTATAGCAATTGTTTTGTTTCTTTCCGAACAACAAAGATCAAACAAAACATACTTTTCTCTCCTTTGAAAAATAGCCTCTAGCAACTTCGTTTTTGGGACTAACCTGACACAGTAATCATGAATACACACAACTAGAGGGGGAGAGTCAAGACTTATCTGTAAGAAAGCAACAGTGACAGAAGTTTGAACACCTCAGCAGTGAAAAGTAGCAGCTTTTAACAGTTTAGCCAAACACATTTTCGTGATGGTTTGTTATGAGTATCCATCAAAATTTGCAATTGCCTGAATTTAATACTAAGACTTAGTTTCTTTAATTAAAGATCTTTATTCCTCTCAAGTCATTCATGTCATTGAATGAATATTACTCTATGCTTCAAAAGAAAAAGACAAAAAAGGGGGGGATTCTATACAGAAATGTCTCCTACTTTCCTTCTGATGAGTAGAGTTTGGAAAGTGCAGCTCTAGTATTTTCATGTGCCAAATGTTTGTCTTTTAAAAACCTACAGAGCCTTAGAACAAGGAATCTGGTAATACTTTATCCAAAAGCAGAAATAATAAACATCAGATGACGAATATCTGCAGATTCAGATAGTCAATAAAGTATTTTTCATAGCTATGTGTAAAGAAATGATTTATAGAAGACAGAATCTAACATTTCTCTGTAAGAATACCTAATTAATACTGATGAATAAGGGCCAATGGTGTTATGAAAGTATGTAAACTTAGAGAAAGTTAATCATTGCACAGGTGCTATAGTAGTTGCTATTCAGTGTTTTTATTTAACAGATATTAAGAATCTTAAAAAAAGAAAAGGAAAAAAAAAAAAAGGAGTAAGCTGCATTTTTTTCTATGAAAATTATGACAAATTAGGGAGCATTGCATGGCAATAAAGAGCATGAAGGGAATTAGAAGGGTTAATAGCACACCAAAAGATGACATTTTGTTTTGAAAAATGAAAGCTAATCCACCTCAAGAGGAAAACAATTCAGAACACCAATCTTCGGAGAGAAGTGGAGTGTGAAATCCAGTATGTTGAACAAGCCTGAGTAATAATAGACACCAAAATAGATATTTCAGCAATCAGTGCTGGACAGTAGCAAGAAAAAACCCTGCAGCAAAACATACTCAAGCCCATGAGGATAATTCCTCTCTCTCAAGAGAATTTCTGAGAGCACAGACTCTTGCTCAAAACAAGTTGATCAAAATGTTGGTTTAACAAGTTCTGGTACATTAACTGTGCTGTGGTTATTTTATATACAACATCATGGCAGATGAGATATAATGTAGTGAGCTCAATCCTCAAAATATATGTGTATATTTATACTCTCTTGCCTTTTTTCAGGCTGAACACAGAGATATGGGTAGTTATAGTAGTCCAGTTGACACAAAATATGTGGTCCAAAAGCAGTAAGTTGTTTCTGAGTCTCAGCCTTCTGTTGATGGGAGTGAGCATTGGTTGGATTTTCTTCATCTGTTTGTTTCTTTAGCTATGCAGTGAAGAGAAACAGAGCGTGGTTTGTTCATGGCAAAACAATGACTTACTTAGTCTAGAGGAACTGATCGGAAGCACTTTGGAGTGATGAAACATAATGGGGTGAGACAGAACAAATGAAAATTTAACTTTACCATTAAACATTTCTGTACTTCATGAATAAGGAATATGTTTCACAACTAGTTTGTTAGCCTTGGAAATAGTCTCAATAAATAAAAAGCAGAGGATTGTTTGTTTGAATGATTCAAAATAAAGAAGTGAAAAAGTATGGAGTATGAGACAAAGTTTCACTACCTCAGGTGTGACTAGGTCGTAGTTCAACAGAAATAGGAGAATGGTTGTAGGATAACGACCTGTGTTTTCACAAATCTGTAGAGGAAGGCGATGCATTTGTGTGACCCGATATACACCTATAATGTAGGTAATGGTGTCTGTGCTAATCATCACATCTCCTTTAATAGTCACAGAAGATACATAGGCCTTTCTAGGATATAATTCATGTCATTTTAGTGTAGATGTTTTGAATAAGTCAGCTGTACCCTTAAAGTACATATTCTGCTTGACTGACTACAAGAGGAACTGGTTCACACATAGCTCCTACAAAGAATGAATAAAAACTGATTGTATGATTTGGACATGTGAGATAATCTGAATATAAAACAGAATTCTAGTTCTTTGAGAAACCTGCTATGATTTTAAAATATTTAATATGTGACACTGGTGAAGCAAGGCATACCTTTTCATTACTCATATATCCAATTTTTATTTTTTTCCCTTTAGTGAGTAGTGACAGATGGATAGTACCATCCCATTTATCATTACTGTATGCATCCCATGTTTAGCATCCCATTTATTAGATTAATATCCAAGTAGTATTCCTGCTTGTGGAAGAGGGAGGCTGTTTTGCATAAGGTTGTGTGTTGCCTTGTAATGTGTTCTGTCTTTCAAATGAATATGGCCTGACTGCGTAGTTTACTGTCGCAAATTCATTTTTGTAAGTGACTCAATTCCTCTCTCATCCAGCCATCGTTGCTACATTGCAGACACAAAACACATCAACATTGGCTTAGTTACATTCACACTACAGATAGAAAGCGTTTTATACAGCAAAGAATGTTCTCCCTTATGCATATAATATGCATACTACAGCATTTAAAAAGCCTTTTTTCCTCAAGCTTATGAAGTCAACAGCCAGCATATGCAGGGAAAGAAAGGACTTCATGTTTCAAAAGGATGGAGGGAATGAGTGTACTCAAGTGTGGTGGTATCCCTAAAGGAAAGTATCTGAACTATCAGTAAGTGGAGACCTGGCATTGGATACAATAAAGTGCTTGATCCACCACTGAATTTTTAGTGTAATCCTTTTAAAATTTCTAAGGAAACAGTAGTCATACTTCTGCTTGGTTTTTGTTTGATTTTTTATTGCAAAACAAAGGGAAATAGTACATATTATGTCTATGAAAATACTGAGCAGCATTAGTTTGGTGAAGTCTATGATACTCTGGACTAGAGACCCTGCACTCTTCTTTCTTTTTACCAGTCTGGTTTGTTACTAAATACATGTGCTCTTGGTTCAGTTTCTTTCCATATATTCTGGCTGACCAGACATATTTTTCCCATTAATTATAGTAAGTTGAAATGTTTTCATAGAGAGAAATACATATATATTTTTAAAAAGGAAAAAGAAACAAAAAAGGAAAAGAAAATATAGTGGAAAAGCACTTCCTATTTTCTTAGAAGAAATTTTTCTTCGTAGAAAAAGAGAGGAAGAAAAATATATGAAGGTGTTTTATTACTATACAGATTTTTACCTCTCCAGCATTGTTTCAGCCTTTACAGTTAATCCACGGCTTCTTCAGCAGTCTATCTTGAGGACAGGTTGCTGAAATAGTATGAAACAATGGTAGAATAGAATAGAATAGAATAGAATAGAATAGAATAGAATAGAATAGAATAGAATAGAATAGAATAGAATAGAATAGAGTAGAATAGTTTATAGAAACATAGAATCATTTGAATTGGAAAGAACCTTTAAAGCTCATCTAGTTCAACCCACCTGCAATGATCAGGGACAAATACTGCTAGAGCAGGTGCTCAGAGCCCCATCCAGCCTGGTGACCTTGAATGTCTCCAGGGTCGGGGCATCCACCACCTCTCTGGGCAACCTGTTCCAGTGCTTCACTACCCTTATTGTAATTGTTTTTCTGATATCCTATCTATATTTCCCCTCTTTTAGTTTGAAACCATTATTTTCCCTTATCCTATCACAACAGACCCTGCTGAAGAGAGCTGGAACGTGAACTTTGAAGGTCCCACATCCAGCTGCCTGACCTCTTCAGGGCTGATCTGAAGTTAAAGCATATTAATGCAGGCATTATCCAGATGTCTCCTGATGAACACTGACATTCACTGGGCACCACCCACCTTACTGGGAAGCCTGTCTCAGTGTTTGAATACTGTCTGAAACACTGAAAGGATGAAGTATCTATCTTTCTTACTGTGAATAGAGCAGAAACTCTGCATTAGGCCAGAACAACCAGAAAAAGCACTAGGAGAGTAACTGAAGCAGAACATACCAAATCTTTGTAAAGCAAAATATTCACTAATTAGATTATCAAAAATTGGTTGTGGCATGTTTCTGTTAAATGAGCTATCCAACTACATGATGTGCACCATATCTTTTGAACGTAACTTTGAAATATATGAACTTGTAGACAGCCGACCAACCCCCAGATCGTTTCTATTTATAAACAAACTGGCACTCCCAAAAGTAGAATCATCAGGACAATGTCTGAAATATTGCTGTTAAGGAAATCTGAAGATAAATGCATCAAGTCGTCAACTCCTAAACAAGCATTGCTGAGTGAAAGAAAAAAAAATATACTTAGGAAATTAGAAGAAAAAAAAAAAAAAAAAGCAATTAATGTGAGCCTGACAAAGTTCCTACTTCAGACAGCTGCTTTATAAGGGAGGAGCCTTTATACAGGCTCTCAGAAACTGAGGCTGGTGGTATGAAACAGAGCCAGAGTATATTACTTTATTGTTAAACCACTCCTGACATGGAACTGGGATAAGCCAGTAGCCAGTTTCACCTGGGCAGGGTAAGGGAAATCAAAATAAGGAAGAGATTAAATTACGTAGATGCAAACTGTAGAAATGGCCAGGTCTCTTTCTCAGATTTTGTACAAACTGCCATAGAAGTTTATGATTCCTCTACACTACTAACAGATACTATTACATCACTTGCAGCATCAGCAATTCCTACAACAGAAATTTCACCCAAAAAGAACACCCCTGCCTATTTTAGTGAACAAGCTTAGTCCTTCATAACAAGGTGATATCAGATATAACAAAAATATCTTGAGTACCCTCTTCCTTGACTGATCCTCAAATTTACCTCTCTGTCACAGAGATGGCAAGCTTTTTTTTAAACAAAATTGTTACAGGATGGCTTTCAGTTCGTCTAGTCGGGAAAGTTCATTCTCCTCCTCTCTTTTGGAAATGCTTCACAAGGCAGTAGCTTCTCCCAGCTAATGTGAATCTGACACAGATGGTTCCATTGGTCCCAAGATCTCATAGCTTTGACTCTGCTCCTGCAATTCTTCATTCAAAATGTCACTGACTGCCTGGTGCAAACTGGAGACCCTGTATCTCATGGCTTACTCATCCCCAAATCCAGACTTTCTGGTTCACAGTGCTGAGGGTTTGAATAGATGAAATTATTGACATGATGGCATAGGTTTTTGATTTAGGTCTTTACAGATGTTTTCTATTATCTTATCAGCTCTACTCCTTTATACACTTGGGGCACTGGTGATTTTTTTCCCTCCAGCCTCTCCCTAAAGCCACCCGGGCTTGGTTTCATTGCTTTGTATGAATGCTATGTTTGAATTAAGAGCAGACTGTTTGTACTTTGTTCATGTTTGTTTCTGTTGTCTCTAACCAGAGATATTGGGACATCCTAAGTCTAATAACTCTCCTGCTTCCCATGCCATTGTCTCCTCTCCAGACTTTTATTCCAACTGTACGTTTGCTCTTGATCCCCGTTCTCCTGAGTTTTTTTTAAAGTATTCTGTTGTTGAGAGGAACTGAATTCCATCTGACGATGTCTGCAATTTTAATCCTGCTGTGTTCTTAAATGGCACGTACCTCTTTCTGAGTTTAAGGGAAGTTTAGTCCCTCAGAGGGAATGTGCATGGCAACATGCAGTTGAACAACTGAACCATTTGAAGTGAATCCATAGGAGCCTAGCAGTGAACCATGGGCACCACTGACACCTGCAAGCCAGTGATGTAAACTTCTGCCCAACATGATGCTAAAACATTGTATTTCAGTTTTCTCCTTCTGAGTCATCAACCTATTTTGTCTTTCTGTTTCAAAATGATTTTCCTTCATGTGACATCATAAGTTCACCAATTTCCTCAGCATGAGCTCTCTGTAAAAGTATCCTTCTCATGCTGGGTTTTCAGTTGTTTCTTTTTTCTTTTCTTTCTTTTCTTTCTTTTTTCTTTTTTTTCTTTTTTTTTTTTCTTTTCTTTTTTTTTTTTTTTTTTTGCTTATTTTTATTGTTGTTTTTTGCTGGTGATGATAAAAAATCTGGTGAGTCATGCTACATTGTCCACTTCATTGGCTTTGTTATTAGGTGTCATACTGCCCTTCTTTCCCCTTAGCATTATCTACTTGTCCCTTCCTATCTTTCCTGCACAGAAATTGGTATTTTGTGCAAAGTAATTTAATAACACCCTTTTGGGAGAGACAGTCCTCTTTCCTATGTCAATTCCAGGAATAAAATCTTTGAAAGATCTTTAGAAAACATTGTCACCATGCAAGAAATACTGCTTTCATATTAACATAACTTAACATGGAAACTGCTTCATTTTCACAAGGTACATCTCACCCTGCAGAGTATTGTATTTTTATCTCTGAGAACATGTACTCTACTAGTAACCTTCAAATTATTTACTTTTTGTCCTACACATTACAACTGTTTATACTTGGGATTATCTTGAAATATCTTTAAGTACCTTGTAATTATTGGATATTCAGTCTGCTTTAATAAATGTTTTACATGTTATAGCAGGTAAAATAAAAAGTCAGTTTTATGTATAGCCTAGTTTAGTAAGAGAAATGGTTACCTCTCAGAAGCACAGGGAATGACAAATTTGAACAGAGGGAGCCATGGAAGGAGATCAGCTACCTTAAAATTTGCACTAATGAGACTTCCATATTTTTTCTTGTGTAGCTCTGATTAGCAGTGAAACAGTGTGCAGTTGCTTCCATATTTCTGAATAATAGGGAAAGAAACCATAGATCTCCTTAATGAATATGGATTCCCGAGAAAATAGACATCAATAACAGTTAGTAGCTATTAGACTGTATTAATGGAAATAGTATTAATTGCATTGCGTTTCAAAGTTGGTGGTGTTATGGTTTTGCTGCTTCTTTCTTAGTAATGTTCATGTGCTGTGTGGTACATTTGTGAATAATTTTGCAAAGCATTAGATAAATCTTCTTAACATATATTGCATAGGAGGTTTTTAATGACTATTAGTAAGCATTTTGTTTCAGAAGTACTTTTATTATCAGTGGTACTGTTTTCTAATATAAGCTTATGTGGTCTGTACTAAATTTGAACAGTACTTCCATTAAAACTTAAGGGGATGCTTTCCTAGGGATGTGTGTGCCTAACTCTTGTTGACATGAAGGGGAGTTAGTTTGCACACTGAGTGGAGAAATAGGTCCCTTCAGAAAGTCTTGTAGCAAAAAGAAATACAAGTTTATGGACACAGACTCCCATCATGATATTCCATAAGGACCTACACAATTAGGTACCATTATTAGGTCTATATGGAGACTTGCCATGCAACTGCTCCCCTGTGCTGGGGAGCACAGAGCACATTTGTGTCTGGTAGCTGCAGTGCATGTCATTACTAGAACACAAGAGCTCTAATGGCCACACTGCAGACTGTTTTCAGTCTTACTGATATTAGGTGAATAAATTAATACTAAATAGTAAATGTTTGAGAAAAACAAAAAACAATTTTTGGCTTGATGACATAAGAATCTGGACAGGCCAGAAGAGTTTCTCCTCTGTTTATGCCAGTAATATTAACAGAAAGCTGTCCAGTTTGTATATATCTTGGTAAAAAATTACATTTTTTGTAATCAAATATCTCCTAAGCATGGTACATGGGAGAATCAACTGCAATACTAGGGCATGAAAAAACTCGTTCTCTCCTAATTGCCCATAGTCTAGGCTCTGAGTGATACCCCTTTTTCTCACAGGAAATCTGAAAGATCTCAGTTTAGGGAGGGAAAACTACAGAGCTGAACTCTTAATACTACCATAAACCTATGTTGTGTACTGAGGCATGTCTAAAATTTAGTCTAAATGTGTTGAAGAATGTTTCTGTTGGTTCAGTATAATGTAAACGTCCTATTAAAAGACATTTGTTGGGTTTCCAAATCTGTTGTCAAAGTACCTTGTGTAGACATTGTGACATGGTGATTTGTAATATAGTGCAATATTTAATAGTAATAAAGTAAGCTAATACACTATGAAAAAAAAAAGTGAGTACATTATCTATTGTGCTTCAGACATGAGACGTAGCACTGGGAAGATGGGAAGGTGTGATTTTCAGGCACCATCTAAACCATTTACGTAAGCTACAAAACTCTCTTGGCTTCTGCGGTTTGCCTGTTATCGAGTTAAAATGCAGAAGCTAAATTAGTCTTCTCTATTAAATATTTTTCCCCGTGCAATTCTTTATGCAATTTTATTTTACTTTCCTAAAAAGAAAGACTTTAACATGGCTACACTTACCCTCTATGAGTAATGCTCATCTTCCTTATTTTTTCTATAAACCAAGAGCATACATTTATTAAATACAACACTGCCCTTCTCAGAAAGCCTTAGGGTGACTCATAATTCAAACCCAATCAAAAACAACACCAGGGATGCATCAACCTTTGCTGTGTCACCTTCAGATTACAATATAAGAACAACATGGAAGCCAAAGTTGTCAGCCACAAACCCTGAAAGTTGACTCCCAAGTGTGTCAAAACATATTTCTAAAGGAAATAAATTACTTCCCAAAGCCAGATTTGTCGTAACTTGGAGCAGTATTTCAGTGTGTAAGAAACACACTGTGCAGTTTTTCCTGTTTGGTAAATGGGAATAATCTTGAGTTCTATTTATTTTGTACTTTTTATTAACATGAGCTAAAAAAGAACACAAGCTTTCAGTGTATGCATTCATAAGATCACTTTCTTTTTAGCTTATGTTCCAGTTTCAAGCAAATTATATTTAGTGGGCATCTTAGAATAGTTTTTTCTGTCATGTAAGCAATCTATTGCACTTTGTGTGTTCGAGGTGACTTGAGAATTTCTGCAGATCCAGTTGCAATTAGAAAAAGATGCTCTATGCAAGAAAAGTAACATCCCATATTTTAAACTTTAGAATGAGAAGGTGTTTTAAAATTACTTTAGAATTATTTTATCAATTAGTTTTCATTTCTGTTAGTTGCTTGTTTCCCAACAGAAGTGTTCTGATATTTTAAAAGAAAAGATGATGATGAAGATGATGAAAATAGCAATAATAATAATGATAATAATATAGTTCTTCTTAAAGCGTAAAAATAATACATTATGTAATACTTCAGTGTTTAGTTAACATCATAGGGAAGGTTTACTGACTATGGGAAATATCATCTCAGTAGTATATGCATGTATTTTAATGCCTTTAATAATTATGTTTCTCAGTGCAACATTTTTTTCCTTATGAAATTATTTCTGTATTTAAAACTACTTGTTCTCAATAAAAGTAATATTACTAGGGATCTGGGGCCAAGCGGTGCCTCTCTGTCCCAGTATAAACACTACAGTGTCTCTGAAGTAGCTGAGAGAATATCTTAGTCTGTTCCTTAGGGGAAGAATGAATGATCATCTGGATAACTTCTAACTTCTTACACAGTGCTTCTCAGAGAGAAAAATTGCTATTACACCATATTAAATATGTATTATAAACAATCTTTTACATATATATGGAATTTCTCAAAAAATCTATGCAAGTGGAAGGAATAAGGACACACTTTTTGACTTCAGCCTGCCAGCTCTCAAGCTTCATTGAGATTGCATACACAAATAGCAAATTACTCTCACAATATCACTGAAAAATACTGTGATATTTGTTTATTTATTTATTATCCAGCATACCCAAGAGATAGCAATGGCTTGTGGTGCTGGCTCTAAAATGGGAGAAACTAAGTAACCTGATGCAGCTAACAGGCACTACTTAGCCACCAATAAAAACAATCTTTTTCCACTATTATTTCCACTAAGGTCAATCTTCATTAAGCAAGAGGTTGTGTCATGCCCATTCACCAGAGATATGCACAGAACAACTGAGTGTATTTTAAATATATACATTATCACAAAGTTGGAACTTTTCTCACGCACCACAGCAAATTGAGAATCTCAGCTATGCTACTATAGAGTGTAACCCAAGTTTCTGTATAAAAGGGTAGTTATAAATATGATCGTGCAGAAAATATATTACTTCCAACTAAATACACATTCATCACTTTACATTGACATTACAAGTTCGATTATAAAATGAAATTATTATGTAAATGGACTTTTTTTAAGGATTTAGATGTAACACTCCCACTCCTTACTCAAAAAATAAAAGTAAAATTAGTATGGCTTGCACTGAATCGAGAAACTGGTTAACTGTTTGATCTTTTATGTAATTCTAAATAGAAAATCAGTGAGGGAATGTAATTTTAATGAGCGTCCTCCAGAATAAGTTCTTTGCTTTTGCCTCTGTAACACTATCGAAAATATAAAACCAGTACTGGTAAAGTTGGCAGATAGCAGAGAGATGGGTCATTGCCTTAAGGCAGATGATGTTACTGTTGAAGAGCAATGCAGAATACTTTTAAAATCAAGCAAGCATTAAGTGTAAGTATTTTTATGCAGTCAGTGCATATTAACTCCTGAAACACAAAGCAAATAACGCAGTCAAAACTTGTCAAAGCACTTTTGAATCATAGAAGACAGCTAGTTGAGCAGAAGATTCTAGTGAAAAAGTTCAGTGCAGCACCATTTCTTAAAAATTAATTGGTTTGTGTATTTTTCTCAATAGGATGCCATTAGTAAACTATTTGTAACAAAATCAATGAGATGCTGTTCCAGGTCATTTTTCTCTGCTTTGTAAATTCCTGTTCATTTCACTGTCTTTTTTTCCATTTCCCATGTTGACTTCAACAGTATTACGTGAGTCTTCTTTACAGTGTGCAAAGATCAAGCCTCTTGTAGGAGTCCTGTGTTTAACTGATTTCTGCTACTGTCAGTAATGACCTGAAATTTGGGATTTCTTAGGATTTTCCATATGATTCTTTATTAGCAAAAGTACTGGCTGATTCAGTCATCCATATGCAAGATAGTTGTGAAGATGTTTCCTTCATAGATGTATCCAGCTCCTACAGTGTGTGTCATTTCCTGCGCCAACAATTAAGCATGTTATCTCAGAATTCATTTCTTGTGAGCTGTCATGCAGACACTTGTTCATTGAAAGCTTTTAGAAATGGTAAGAGGACGTGGCTTGCAAAAAATACTCTAAAATAAAGCTGAAAGGATGCAAACCAGATAGTGAAGAGTAAGGAATTCAGAAAATACATTTTCTAGGTCATACAAGCAGCTCTCTAAGGAGTCGTGTTCTAGGGCAGCTTTTTTTTTTTAACCAGATGCAAGGCACAACTCTGACCTGCAACACTTTGCATACCAGTGTCTGTTAGCTATGAAAGTGCTTTAAAGAAATTTGTGGTTAACACAATCTGTTTGGACTAGATAATCCTTGAAGGTCCCTTCCACCTGAACTAGTCTCGTCCAGTCTAGTCTAAGCTAGGCCAGTCTATATACTTGAAGTAGTACTACAGCCGTATTCTCTGAAAAGCAGAGAGGGAGGTGTGATGGACAGTAACTATGGCTTTATTCCAAATACGCACATTTCATTCCTTCCTTTGAGGATTACCTGGGTCAAGCGGGTCCTCCTGCAGTTAAGGCAGATCCTTCTCCCCAAGGAAAAGGACCTCTTCCCTGGAGACACACTGCTAGTGTCTGTAACCAAAAGGAAAAGTGCTCTGGGCAAAATGTGGAGATGTGCAGCTTAATCCAGGAACTTCCCGATTGGAGCAGGATCCTCAGATGTGATTTAGTTTAGATGCTCAGAAGAAGACATTGCTTACTCACAGGGTGGTGAGGCACTGGCAGTGCTGCCCAGGGAAGGTGTGGATGGGGGATTTCTGGAGGTGCCCAAGGCTGGGTTGGATGGGATTTTGGGCAGCCTGAGCTGGTGGAAGGCAAACCTGCCCATGGCAAGTGTTTGGAACTAGGTGATCTTTAAGGTATCTTCTAAGCCCACATTCTGTGATTGATCTATGATTGAAAAGCGTCTGTCCACAAAAAAGGTTAATGATATCGTGGGCTGCATTAAACTGAGTGTTGGCAGCATGTTGAGGAGATGATGCTTCCTCTCTGCTCAAATGGTGAGACCACAACTGGAGTTCCAGGCCTACCAGTACAGGAGAGATGCAGAGATACTAGAGAAATTCCAACAAAGGGCCATGACTGGAGCACCTCTGTGAGGGGGGCTGAGGGAGCTGGGACTGTTCAGCCTAGAGAAGAGGAAGTTCAAGGGGGAATCTCATCAGTGTTCAGAAATTGTTGAACGGAGGCTGCAAACAGGACAGAGCCAGTGGTCCCTTCAAACCTCATCTAGTCTGTGATTCTGCAATATTTTTTTAATTTGAAAAGTTACATATTTGAATAATTTTATAATGAAGACTGGTATTTTTTGTGGGTTTTTGTTGTTGTTGTTGTTTGTTTGGCTTGTCTGGTTTGATTTTTATAGTACGTATATGTTAAAACTTTGAAGCTGCCTATGAAAGGAAGTCTAAGCAGATCTAGCTCAAATCTTTGGCTAGCTTGATATTCCATCTCAGATGGGAAGTAAGTACCAAAATCGAAGCCAGATAGACTGTCACAATATAAAGAGTAATTTCTTCTGCAACTTCCAAGGTATTCTGTGTATTGCAGATCAAAGGTTTGAATGCCAGGACCTAAGGAATGATGATGCTTCTCTCCCTGAGCAGTAACTCCAGCATCATTTCTGTGCCTGTTTTAATTCAAGTTAGTAAAAACAAAAGGCAGAATTACACGGAAATTACAGGGATTTTAGAGATTTTCACAAAAAAGGGAAAATATTGCTATAACAGTTTTACACTTTATGATGATAAAATACAAAAATAACATGCATCATTGTAAATCTGAAGTCAGTAATGGAATTCCAAATGGAAATCTGCTGCTACATCTTCTCCGAAACCTTCCCTTTTGATATCTAAATCTACAAACATTGTGTTTCAAAATATACCCAGATGGCAAATAATAGTAAAAATAAAAAATAAAAAATGGTGGCTTAAAATGCAGTATAATACATAAGAAAGCATTCAATTTTGGATTTCTCTACTAAAAAAAACCTATTTTAAATTAAACCCAGTAACTTCAGGAAATAAAAATAATGCCTGTGAAATTTTGCAGGTGGAGGGTTAAGTGTAGTCTCTAGGTAATATGTGTCAATGCTTCTTTTGTTTTTTGTTCTTTTGGGTTGGGTTTTTTTGTGTTTGTTTTTGTTTTTTTGAGTTCCTGTTTTGCCCATAGGGAAATAAAGTGCTGCCGCATAACAAGATATATCATTTGTGCACTAAATCAAAATACATCTATTGCAGAGTGCTGGTGTGGAAGTTGCAAGTCGGTTGCATTTCTGACTTGTTCATAATAGCAAAGGGATGAATTATAAATTACAAGTTGTGTTTGTACACAGATGTACTCGCTTTTACTCATGTGTGATAGCTACTTGGACATTGGTTTTTTTAGTTGTCAGTAGTAAATTTTTACTGGATTAAGGGGAATTATTCGTTGCTACCGTCTCCCTTGTAGAATCTTTCTTCATACAGCAGAATACTTGCACAACTTTCAGAATATTCTTCATGGAAGAAAGTATTCAACAGAAGATCTGATTTTTATTTTCTGGTGCTTTGTAGCATGTATTAATATTATAAAATTGCATCAGCAATTTCCGAATTACTGTGATGGTTTAACCCAGCAGACAGCTCAGCACCACACAGCCAACCATACGCACATTCCCCACTCCCAGTGGAATGGGGGAGTGAATCAGGAAAAAGGTAAAACTCAGGGGTTAAGATAAAAGCATTGTTTTTCTCCTGAAGCCAAAACATACAATTGTATCAGCCACTGTGAAGCAAATTAACTCTATCCCAGTTGAAACTAGGACATGAATTCTGAATATTTGGATGTATACTTTTGCTGAAATTACAGTAGGATTAGAATTGGTTTCCTCTGGCCTGTGAAATATTATTAAAACTCATCCTACCGAGACTGGTTCCAAGATCTTCTAAAAATTTTTACTGAAAAAAAAAAAGCAGTAACCAAGAGTAACTTAGTTTGCTTTCTTATACAGTAAGTTACAGTTCTGAAAAAGAGAGGGCGTACATAATATGTACTCCATTCTTTCTAAATTTGATAATTCTGAAGACTAGGCCAGCTGCAGGGACCACAAGGTGCTTCATGGTTGTCAGCACCATAATCTTCTCTGTTTAACTTGTCATGTTTACGCACTGTTCCAATTTTCTCAGCATTGAGGAGTTATTTCCATTATGTTAGACATGCCGTCTAAATCCCAACTGTCTGGAATCAATTTACACTCCTCTGAGAGACAGAGTACTGTCACAATGAACAAAAAATTACTTAAAGCTTTCTTGCTTTTCCATGCAATGCATTCCTTTATTACTTAGCACTTGCCATCTTGTCAGGGTCCTTTATCAACATCATTTCTTAATGTTCTGTTCATTAAGTTTTTAAAGAACTACACAGGACTACATGCGATCAGCACACAATCTAAATATCATATAAAACACGGCAGTACTGCTGCACTCATTAGAATTAAGGACACAGCCCTTGTTTATGCTGATTTCTTGTCTCTGAAGCCACAGGGATTCAAGAAAAGTAGACATTTCACTTTGGGGGCTTTTTTGCAAATTTCGTCATCTTGATCAATTTATTATGCTTTATGCTCATTTGTATTCTGTACTGCAATAGTATCATGTCCATCAGTTATAATTTCTGTCTCTTCAATGTTTCTTTGACTCCTATGATCTTACACTAAATCTGAACTTCACATCGTTTCACCATTATAATTTCAATCAGTGCAAAGCTTTTACTAAATTCAGCTTTGTACTTCATAATTAAGTCAAATGCAGAGAATTACCTCTTGACTCTGTGGACATGAAAGCAAAGAGATTTCTCTCTACTAGGTATGTATAATTGTGGGCAATATCAAATCTTCAGCAGCTCTAAGCCAGGTAAATTACCTGGAAGTTCAATCAGAGAACTGAGTATTTAGAAATGCATTTTTCTCTGCAGTTTTCTTACTCATTTAGACAAATACTTGCACTTTGTACATCTACTAACAACCCCTGCCAAATATTCCACTTTCCTACAATAAATGATATTCCTTTGTAGCTAAGACTCAATCATAAGAAAATAATAATCTTGTGATTCATTTTCTTTCTACCATTATTTTTGTCTTTCAGTCTCACACTATCTGCCAGCCTTTCTGTTCTACCTGAATCTCAGTAACCATGAATGAACTGGTCTATCAAACCAGTGTGAAGGAGATAGAAAGTGTGAAGCAATTATTACTTTTAATCAAGTCTGGATATGAAGAATCAAATAAGCATACTCTTGCTTATTCCCATTTCCACCAGTGTGCCCAAGCAGTATGATTACCTCTTCATTACATTGCCATCAAGTGTTTATCATTTTGCCATGTGGTCTGAAAATGAGCCAATTAGTTAACACACCTGGGCTCCTGACACTTCACATTGTCACAGAAGAGATTTCAAAGGCAAGTCAACAAAATTCAGAACCATGGTGACAGCTTAATCCATATTAAACACAAAATTCTGAAGTTACTACAGTGTAATTTGATAATAACATTTCAGAAAGGCAGTCAGATGAAACTAGCAAGGTCTTTCAGAGTATGTAATTTAACTTGTTTGTTCCTTTATGATGAACATTTTCTGATTGCTCCCAAACCTCAGCGAAATCAGGACTGGAAGTCTGAGCTCAGTTCTGAGCTCACTAGCAGACATTTAGGACCATCTGAGGTACACTGGGCTAGCATAAACTACTGTAATAGCAGAGTGAGAGAGATTATCCTGGTTAATAACCAAAGCTCCGAATTCTCCCATAGGTTCCGTGTCACACCTGCCAATCCAGTACAGATTTCTGAGTAGCATCAGGTACAGCACCCTTGGTACTAGACCTACACTTCCAGAGCTATGATTGTGTATCTAAGTTTCAAATTCACAAGCTGCAACACTGAAAGTTAGGTGTCTGCAGATCAGTCTTTAAACACAAGCAAATGGCACAAAGTTGCGCCAGAGGAGGTCCAGGGTAAGGTCCAGACATTGTGAAAAATTTCTTTACTGTAAGGGTGGTCAGACACTGGAACAAGCTTCGTAGAGATTGCTTGATGCCCCATGCCTATCATAGAGAGGCATTTGGATAATACTTTTAATAATATGCTTTAACTTTTGGGTGTCTGTGAAGAGGTCAGACAGCCAGACTAGATGATATTTGAATATCATTTCCACCTGAAGTTATTGTATTCTGTTCTATTCTGTTCTGTTCTACTCTACTCTAGTCTAAATTTGTGTCCAATATAGCTTATGTGGCCTTCAGTAGACTGCATAAAATAACTCAATACTACTTGAGTTGCCCTGGCATATTCCACCTTGCCTCCCACCTATAGGTTCTCTGTCACAACTGGCAATACCACAGGGATACATATTGCAACCCAAAAGACACTGAGATATTTGGAAAACTCCTCAGCAGGGTCAGCAAAGTATACAGTTCTTCAGTTCACTGCTGCTGCCACTTCATTTAGCTGAAAGCTTTCTAAACTCGGTTCATGAATGTCCAGCCTCAGTTGTATGGTTTATCCCTATTTCCTTTGTGCTGGCTTTCTGTTCCCATGACTATGTAGTGATGGAAACCAAGGGTGTTTCTCTACATTTATTTCTATTATTTATTTACGGGGGTTTTCTGGTCTCTATTTCAAGATCAGCTGGTTTTCAAGTTAGGACACAGAAGCCTTGACAACAAGGTACACAGGCGTGTGGAAATTTGGGAACGGGAATCTGAGGAATTTGGGAGAGAACAAGGATGCAGTGAATTGAGCAGGAACTGTTAGTATAGACCAGTAAATATCTTCTGACTCCTTTGTGTCCTTACCTTAATGTGAAACTCACAGCAAATGAATGGCTTTAAAATTGAGTTGTTCTTTTTTTTTTCCTTTTTTTTTTTCCCAACAATTGCTGCAGACTTTTTGTGAGTGCATTTTCAGGAAAAGGCCTTTAGAACTCCGAGTACAAAGACCTTATTCTCCATCTGCATTTTAATGGAAAATATTGTGAACATGTTCATCAAAGTGACAGGCCATGATGTAAACTGAATTTTCTCTGATGTGCTTAGAAAGTGTAAAAGCTTAAATAGAAGGAGATTATAAACACATATAGGAGCAAAAACAGTGGCATAGTTAGAAAAAGTTTCTGACTATCAAGAGAGCTCTGAAAATGCAGTGCATTATTCCTGAAAAGTTAGTTTTTGCAGCTTAAATTAGCTTCTGGTAAAGTCAGGCTGAACTGTCAGACTTGTTCATAGCAAGTAGGTAGAGTCTTTAGGGGAATGGCAAAACTCACAGTCCAATCTAGAAGCTGCCAAGATTCAGGAGATGCAATTTATATTCTAAATTATCTTGCTGATCCAGCATATGTGTCATATACAAAGTATTTCACCTTGCTCTGCTCAAGGATAGCTGCTTGCCACAATATGTTTGCTCAAGAAAGGGCATTATTTGCATTGTTAGCTTGTGCGGCATTAGAACAGTATGGCAGGAACTGTGATCCTTAGCCTGGTTTGGATACATGAACTCGGAATAGGTTTTGGCAGCAGTCATTGGAGTACACAGCAGGGCAAAACTGGAGACGCTTCAGAGGAAATTTCCTTCTGCCAAGCAAAAGGTTCTTTTGCTTGTATGTACAGAAAAATCCTCTTGACCTTTTCAAGATGTCAGGAGAGTATACAACCTGCAAGCAAACTTCTGAGATCTCTTTCTCAAGGCTTCATGTGTTAGTACCAAAGAACGTAGACTTTAGCTAACTGGGGTAGTATTTACTATTATACACTTCAGTGAGAAAAATAACACTTCATTCCAGCGCTAATTGCAGTTGCAAACCACAAAGCAGAAAATGGATTAAGAGATTGGAACTTTTAGTGGAATCTTCTTTAATAAAATGCAAGAGACAGAGGTTTTCCTCTGTTCTCTAAAAATGTCTTTTCCCATTTCAGGTTAAGTTGTCCCAGTAAAATCTGTTCTGAATTGTACTATATCTTCTCTATTCTGAGACATAGCTGCCCTTCAGACAATGCGGTTTGCTATCAACAAGGAAACTAATCTGTAACTGTGTACATTGCTCTCATAGTAAGCACCAGAAAAGTTGTTACAGTCTTCTCGCCCAATGCGACGTTCTGTGTTTACTATAAAATATCATACATGGAAAGTAATCAGTTCTTGCTGACCACATAAAAAGATGCTTGTTCCAAATATGTACTTCTCATTTCCAGAAATTGTTGTAAATTTTTGTTATTTTTCCTACCTCTGGTAGCATCAAATACCCTCACTGACAGTGTTGCATTTGCCTCTTTGCTATTTTAGCTTCGACACAGAAATTCTCACTTCCAGATTAATCAGGAGACAATATTTGGTCTGTTGGGGCTTTTTAGTTCCAGAAATTATTTTAAGTCTCTGACCGATAAGCAATTCACAGAGCTGCATGAGACAAGCAAAGTAAATAGATGTATGTCCATTAGAATGTAAATTAACTCATTACTATGCCAGCTGCTGACCTTTTCTGATGGCTGCATTCTTGCTAACAAAGACTCTTTGCTATTCATGAAAACAAAAACTTAATGGTAGCTTGAGATTCTCTGGTGTATTTTAAAGGAAATTCTCATAGATGCAGGTGACCGGTGAGGGTCAGAGCTTGAATAACAAGCACTTCTACTATACATGACTTTGAATAGCTATCCTTTCTCTAATTCTTTGTGATGAACTGAATATTATCAAGAAATTTTTGCTTGACTTGGCAAGGTCAGTGAAGTTTTATGAACAGCACAGAAAGTGTTCGTTATGTATAAAAAGATGATTATTGATTTAGTATCTGGTCTCACAGTCAATTAAGTTTTTGTATCAGTTCTGGATCTCCATGAGATGAGATCCAGTTTAATTTCCCAAAGCTCTCCTCTGCTTCCACATCATTTCAGATGAACCTCACTGTCATACACATTGTGCTACTCATTAAAAAATGTGGAAGCTTGAAAGGATGAAATATGGTATTGTACTCACATTGCCCCCAAATTACCTGGACATGAGCCAGAGAAGGTGCTACCCTGATGAGTTCTAAAGACTCAGCTGAACTTCCTGTGGACTGTTTGCTCTTTTCCTCGATAGAGTGATTCTCTGTGGTTAGGAAACATATTCATTCTCCAGAGTCACTTTTCATGAGTGGAATAGGCCAAGGAGAGTGAAAAGCTGCTGATTTCTGTTGGAGCACTACTTCTATTAGTACTGCCACACATGGACGTGTAATCCGTTTCTATCATTGTGAGTCTCTTCTAGGCAAAGCTGATTGATAACATCTGGACATATGTCAATAGCACTAAAGAAAACAAGCGTATTTCACAGTTTTATTAATCTGGACCTGCATTTGCTATAACTGGTGGCTGTGGCCAGCCTTTGTCTCAGTGTAGCACAGTGCTACATCAGTTATGTGCCATGCTACCAGTATGTTAGCCACTGTAGGGGGAAGCTAGCTGCAGTCAAAATACTGTAGATTTAGCCATATGTAGCACCCAGTGCCCAGTCAAACCTGATGCTTTGTTAATATCCCCACCCCAGTGTGGGCTGTGTTGGTTTTTGACTCATTATGCTTGAAGAGCTAGAGCTCCCTGTTTTCTTACACCTACCCTTTATTTCAAGGTAAATATTTTTTCTTTCGTTGCTTGAGTAAGAGACTGATACTTAAAGCTATTCAAAAAAGGCAAACCTTTGAAAAAAAAAGAAAATGTGATAATGATTGTTTTTATTAGAACCTGAGCCACTAATTGCCCCTCCCTACACATCACCTGATGTTTTAATTAAGACATTATCATTTCAAACACCTACTTGTGTTCATAATTTCTATGTATTTTAAGTTATTGGTTCCTTTTAGGTTTTGTTTACAATAGTGTACAAGTTAATTGAATGTACTTGTTCTCCTTGATAGGGTTTGTTTACCTGAATAGGGGAAAATGTTTGAATAATTGCATTAATGTTATGTCTTTGTTTTATGTTCATGAGAAACCCATTTTATCTCCCAGCAGTTTTTTTTGTGTGTGTTTTTTTTTAATATTAGTCTGAAAATATTTAGTATCTTAAGAAGTGAGCCCAATTGTAGCTTGAGATCTGTGCACCTAATCCACATGTACCAAGCACAGATCAACAAAATGTAAACATACAGAAGGAGGGGTCAGATGTCACATGAATAACAAGAAATGGTTCCTTGCATCCTGCTAAACATGGGTACCAGGAGCCTCAGCTCTTGGAGGAGTCGTATAGTGCCATACCTGTTTAAAAATAATGGTATTCTTGGAACCTCAGCAATTAAGGCCCAGTGTAGGCAACTGATAGACCTCTCACCAATCTCAGTAAAAAAAAAAAAAGAAAAAGAATGGAAAAAAATCTACTGTGACAGTAAATTCATACAGAAACTTTTCTAGGAAGGAAAACTTTTGCTGAAGTGTTGTCACAAGGACTTTGATAAGATGTCTGTGGAGTAAGTTAATGCTCTGGGAGTGCTCATCAGCCATCTGTTCATTGACTTACAAACATCTATATGAGAAAGGTCTGTGTAGTGCTTGGGACAGCTTGGTTCAGGAAGCCATATGCAGCAAAGCTTTTAGCACACACACACAAAAAAAAAAAAAAAAAAAAAAAAAGAAAAGAAAAAAAAACAAAGAAGGAAAAAAATGTACAAGAAGCCCAGTGAAAGATAATGGGCAAAACTCTCACTGTATCATCAGTGAGACAGGCGATGTGGAGGGAAGATGACGTGACCTGAATACTGCTTTGGATGAAAAGGTCTTATCTTTGACACTGCTAAGTTCCTCTCTGCAGCACTACCGCATGCCATCGCTGCAGAAATCAAGGTGTTCACAGGCTTCAGTTTAATTACATGTCTGCCACAGAGATGAACATCCTTAAATGTCCTGTGGTTAGGTGACACTTACATTGGTTACTTGTGACTTAACAAGGCCTCAAGTTTTGCAGCAATCAATACAAAGTAGTGAGGAAACTTGCTTTGTCTGCCGGTTGGAGGAAAATGGAGATGAAAAGTTAGCAAAAATCATGCACAGGGTAGCAGACTAACAACCATAGGCTTGTTTTGTATTGCTGATGTTTGGACTGATGCCAAATGTAGTATTTTTAACAAAATAAAGAAATGAAGGCATGATTATATCTTGCAAACATTCTAAACCTTGTCTCATAGGAGTCTTTTAGCAAACCAAACTTTGCTGCAACGAATACTGACTGAAGTGAAGCATGTGTGAAATTCATAATCATATTTTGTTATATAGCATGCTTAAATTTGTATGTAGGAAGAAATAAAGTGTGAAGTGATTTGTTTTTTCTTACAAAAGAGTTTCATTAAAAAAAAAAAAAAGTACAGCAGCCTAAAACTGGAATTTTCCTTCATCTGATGAAAGAAATATATATACGTATATTGATATGTATTTATATATATATTTATATATTATTTTTTCCCCAGAAAAGCATTATAATCCAATATCTGTTTTCTGTTACTGGTGTTTCTTAGTACAGTAATAACAGTTCCCTGCTCTGATTTGCAGAGAAGCTCAATTTGAAAGGTGGTAATTGTAATTAATAATTGAATGTCAGAAATATTATTTCCATGCTGCTTTGCAAGGAAATGTAATTCTGATTTTTAAAAACCATATTACTGCTTCCTCAACTTATTTATTTAAAAGGAAACTATGAACATTTCTATAAAGATGCTGGCCAACTGCTGCTGTACCTTAGTGTAGTTTATGTTGCCTTTATTTAAAAATAAATCATTATTTACTGAAAAGTAACTTTGGAGAAGCATGGGAAGTTACATGTTTTATCATCACATGGTTGCACATTACATCACATTTCACTGCATGGTGATGAATGTAATTAAACTTTCCTTTAAAATATATAAAGTGATGTGGGATGGTTCGGAAAGTGAGCTGCAGCGTATGCAGGAAGGAAATAATGAGAAGGAATGGCTGTCAGACACATGGGTGAGCAGGAAACCCCTTATGGGAAGAATCAATTGCGTGAAGTACTTTTAGGTGGCTCTAAGTTGACTTTCATTATTTCAAATATTAAAGTATATGTGAATATGTATCTGTATGTGTTTATACGCATGTATGTATATGTATGTATGTATCATGCTCTCAGCTATTCTGTTTTTTCTAGAAGGCATCCTGTAAAGTTGGACTATAGAGGTTTGGGAGTTGGAGAGGAGAGTAGAAATTTGGGAATGGATTAAGGAGGTTATAAGAGTTTATCCTGTGTGTGCATGTGTAGTTAAATGCAAGCTGTGGAAAAGGTTGAGTAATATTAGTACTGTGTGAATACTTGAGAAATTGAAAGCTGTGCTTTTTGGACAACAATTTTCAGTCTTGTCTCTAAATCAATAATGGATTGATGACCATCTGCCAAGTGCTGCCATCCAGGTAGGGTCCCACCATCTCTTTTGGAGAAAACTCACAGCAGGAAATGAACCAAGGAAAAAAGCAATACTGAGAAGTGAGGCCAAACCAAGTGCAAATCTACTGCTTCTCACTGCCAGCTGTAAATCTGGCTGCAGAAGGCCAACACGGTTAAGTATGCAAATCGTTATGATGTATTCTTCAGATAAGCTTCCACGCCTCATTTTTCAACATATACAGGAATCAGTTTTGTAGTTCTGTAGAACAATATTAAAAGGTGAAAGTTAGAAGGGAGCTTGCAGACTCCAAAGGAAGGTACATTTTGTTTTTATTCTTATCCATGTGAAGTTTCTGTTAAGTTTGCAATGTATTCCATATGCATTATACTCTTGAATTCTTTCATTTGCAGCAATAGCCACATGTATTTATATATCAGTTATAATTCTGGATGTTTATGGCTCACATCCATAATCAGTGTCATGTTGAATAAATTGACTAAAGGGCACATTTGTTTGGATTAGGGAAAAGGAGGTCAGTTCATCTGAGGAGAAATGCTACTTGAGGAAAATTAAAACCGTCATGAAATATATGATGTGAGATAGGAAGAACATTATGGAACTAGACCTGGTGTCTGGCACCTAGTGTTTGGCATAAGTGCCCAACTGTCTCATCTTACATGGGGCCTTGATCTCGTACATGAGTTGAAATCTGAAGAATTATTTTTAATATCAGTTCCAAGGTAGGTTACCTCTAGAGGTTTTATCCTTCTGATGTGCTTTTGTGCACGCATGGATATCCAGTACTTCTTTTAAATCTCGTTGGATATTTTACCTAGACCCATTAGTTCTCTTAATATAATTTCATGCTGTGTGAATAAACATTGTCTTTTCTTTGTTTTGAGTGTAAATCTTGTCAATTTTATGTTGCAGTGTGTCATTATTTGGTTTATAAATACTTATCAGAAATTTTTGCTATCGAGTAAAAATATGATAAGTCCAGCAGCATAAGTTTTTAGGTAGAGACAGCAAGTAAACAGGAGAGGAAATAAACCATTTCAATCTGACCTGGAGTAATTTTTGCTGATGATAAGCCATGGGATGTGCAGCAGTACCAGTGGGCAGGGAAGGCTACCTCTACAGATGTTCCTCAAACACCAAATCAGTGCAAATTGATTTGAGGCATCTTTCTGCAAACATCCCTACAAGTTTCAAGTCTTATTTTTAGCTTTCAAGGGAAAAATGTTCTTTAAGTTTCAGTCTCATTGGCTGTTCAGAACAACAGTAGGTACGAAAAATTTTGAATTTCTGCCATCCAAGATGTTAAACGTGCTTCTACTACAGGGGCTGGTGGTGGCACACAAGCCAGATGTATATAGGATACCTGTTTTCTCAGATTGAATTTACAGATGGGAAGAAATCTGTCTACTCTTTAGTAAAGAAGTTTCTATCTAGACATGGTAGATGATTCAGTGAACATAAAACTTTCCAGGATCACTTTTCACAGTATGCTTTTTGTTTAAAAACAGCCACTTGTTACATAACAGCCAGTGTTTGTCTGCAAAGAACTCATTACCTAATTATCACAGAATTCTGGGAGCATTAAATATTATTTACAAACGCAATTCCTTTTGTTTTTCATCTGTAGAAAGATGCTTTCCCTAGTTTCCTTGTGATTTTAATTGTTTTTCTAAATTCACCTTGGAAAATGAAATTATGAAGTCCATTCTACACTTACAGGTTAATTTTTTATTTATTTATTTATTTATTTTTGAATGAAAGAGCAGCCTTCCTCCGGGAGGTCTTGGTTTAGATCTTTCAACATCTGTGTTTCTGACACAACTACTTGTCATGAGATTTTAATCTTAGGAATCTCAAAGGCTTTTTTTTTTACCTGCTGTTGAAATGAGAATGAGTTTTTTTATGAAAGCTATGTGGAAAATATGCATTTTTGAAAATGTGGCCCAATATCCTTTGAAATGCTTGCTTTTATTTAATTCTTAGCGTGTTTAACTTTTTAACATTGTGCTGTGTAAGATACAAATAGTGTTTACAATGAGTGTTTCAAATTATCTCATTTTATGAAAAATGACATATCTGGAGTTTTAAACATTTGTAAGCTACAGTAGAAGTAGTAGCTTCAAGTAGAAGTACAGTGGAAGTAATAGATTCAAGGCTAGATTCACTGGGCCCTGGGCAGCCTGGTCTAGTATTAAACGTGGAGGTTGGTGGCCCTGCCTGTGGCAGGGGAGTTGGAGCTTGATGATCCTTGATGTCCCTTCCAACCCAAGCCATCCTATGATACAGTAGCATCAGTCAGTGGGTACCAAAGGAAGTTAGTAGTTGTTTGGAAGAGATGGACATGTGCGACCACTTGCTAACAATGGCAAAAGAAATAGAACGATATCAGAAGAGACACAAGCAACTCCCCCAAGACTTCTCTGCCTTGCCTAGATGGATGAAACAGTTCTCTAGGCACTGTTTCTAAAAAAGACTCTATTGAATTTCTTTATTTATTTTTTATATGATGTTCTGAATTGCTTCTTCTTAAAGGTGTGATTGCATTTGACACATTACTATCAGGTCATTTGGTGTCTTGTCCAACGTCCACCAAGAAAATTGGAAGTCGTTCTGTTTAATTCTTTTAATTTCCATGCTGTTTGTAAAGTATGGCAATGATCTCAATGGCTCCACATGCATATATATATATGTTTGCATATATATATATACACGCATGTATTTTTCTTAGAAATTATCCCCTGTGGATTGCAATTTCTTCCTGTGTGTGTACAGAGTTTTCTAATATGTCGATATTGTCAGCAGACATGTATAAGAATGGGAGCAAAGACACCACTGAGCCTCCATCCTTTAAGCACCAGAAAAATCTGCTAATGTTATTTTTTGTTTATTTCAGGTTTCTTTTCTCCATGGAAAACTCCAAAGCCTGTAAGTTCCCTTTCAAAATTATACACATTGAGTTCGTAAGATGACTATCATTCAAAGCAAATTTGTGTAGACTTTCATCTAACCCACCTGTTCCCAGCTCGTGAGACACCTCTCAGCAGTACCCCAACTCTAGGTGAGACACAGCATCAGGGGTGGCCTTGTTAATAAGCTCACAGATCTATGCACTTGGAGTTTGCCAAGTGCTGTTTGGAGAAAGGAACTTTACGATAGGTGACAGGAACCAAAAATTACAGTCTGGAGGAGAGGGCAGCAGGAGGCACAATCACTGAGGCCAGTCTCAGTTTTCTTAGGAGTAGAAAACATGCATATTTCTGTTTACAAGTGGATTGAGCTTGACATTTTGAGAGTAATTTTTACTCTTTTTCACATTAGTAGGTCTAGAGTGAATTTTTATAGCTTTCTTATTTTTGTGTTAGGGTGTTTTAATGCTAAAACTGCACAACTTCCCATCCATTCATATTGGATAGTGGCATGTTTATTGCAACCACAATGATTTTTGTAGCCCGAGAAATCCAAATAACAATTAATTAATCAGTTGATGCAACTCCATGAAACTGCATTCAACTTTTGGTATTCTTGATGTAAATTGTCATAGGACAGATGCAATATACTGGCATAAGTGTATCACCATAAGCTTGTTTCTTGGTCACATGAACAGGATTTTGTAGGCCCCTGTAAAAGTGCATCTGTCAACTAAGGACTAGCCTATTTTCACTAGTTTAAGGTTCCTGGCTGTCTGAGGCAATCCACTCTGAATCTCAGGTAAATAATGAGGAAACAAGGAGCTTGGATCTCGATGAAAAGCCAAAGAGCTACACTGGCAGTGCTCATGCTTTTTTATACATATACATTGTTGATAATTGTCTCCACTGTTTTGATATATAAGCAGTATAGTGATTCATTGTCAGGTAGCACTTGCCAATAAACAGAAACTAGAGACACAACATGAGTATTACACTTTCTCATGCAATAGTTTTTCAAGCAGGCCAGGACTCAAAGAATAAGGTAGCACCTTGCCGACACTGCAGCACAACCCTGGATGTGTGTAGTAGGAAAGAAAAGCAGGAGATGGCCCCAAACCAGGCTTCTTTTTTGCTTGTGTGACTGCTACTTCCCCTCACCTCTCTGGCTGTAGAGGGGAAAAGTAACCATGACTCTCCTTTAGAGGAAAAATGGACTACAGGCTGTTGACTGGAAGAGATGAGCTCCTTTCCCAAAGGCAGAGGCTCAAAGGTGGTGTGCAGTGCATCTTGTCATGCTCAGCATCCCGAACTAATCTGAGCTGACAAAAAAATCCTGTGATTTCTATGTATATAGAGTGTATATACAATAGATGCAAAGTAATATTAGCTCAATTTATAATTGAGCAATGTCACCAAACCATTACCCAATGTAGATTTTATGCATTGCATACAACACGATGCTTACTCAGTTTCAAGAGTGCCTTATCTGTAAGTTAGCATTATGGTGACTCTGGTTGCCAAACCTTATGTGACTATTTAACTAATTGATATGAGTTTTGGAGGCATAATTCCTCTTAACTTTATCTACATGTGGAACTACTTTTGTTAGCAGTATTACTTATAGCAAAGCAGTAGAGGTAGAGATTTGGAGATCCAAAACCAGCAAACAAGAATTAGATGCGTGAGACCCAGTAGGACTTTGTGAATGGATTTCATTTATTGTCCTTCCTCCAGGGAAAAGTTTGTTCATCGGAGATAATTGCTTTCCACTCTCTTTGTAAAATCTTCTTTAAATATTTTAATTTTATTCAGTTTCGCATTTTGAAAGAGGTAAGTGTTTGTTCTATTACTCTGCTATTCTCCTAAATATTAGGAAACTTTTACTTCTAATCTGGGTTCCGCATCTTTCCACTTCCCAGTAATGATAGGTAGTTTGATTCATTGACTTTTATTCTTTTTCATGTTTCTTACTGAAGGCAAACCCTAAATATTATTCTCCATTATTATATTAGGAATTAGTACTGACCCCAGCTTAAGCATTGGGGTCATAATCAGGTTTGTTTCTGGAAATCTTTGAGTTTACACTTCCATAGTATAATTATATCCTGTGTATATGTTTATGTATATCTTAGGTAATTCCTTTTGAGCTGGAGGCACTATCAGAAGTATTACTGTGATTTTCATGTGGGTTGCCACTCAGGCTAATTTACTCAATGTAGGATGCATTTATTGCTCTGCAAAAGATACCTGAATGTACATTAGATACTTTCCTGCACCTAAGTTATTTCAACAATAATTCAAGTATATGTCATTTTATTGCACAGGACATACTCACCCATAGCATCTCTCATATCACATCCTGGGCACCGTCTTTTATATCTTACCCACCATAAATGTCTCTTTCTTGAACAATGTTGATAAGAACTGAATACAATATTCCATATCTTCATTGTTAGCATTAATATTTCCCTTTATTTAAATATTATACCCAATACATACAAGCGTGTGAGTCATCTGTTATTTACTGAAACACCTTCCTTTTCTTCAGTTTCTGATGAACCAGCCCTACTTTCCTCAAAAACTCTGGCAGAAGTGTAGCTTGAAGTATAAATAAGGTCCTCAACAACTGAAAATGGCCAATATCCAAATTCTCTTTCAAAGTATGAAGTTAACAGTGTCAGACCACTTTGGAATGTGCAGAGTGATACTTACTTGTCATATTCTTCACAAAGACTCTCAAGCATTGTTAGTCTGCACAATAGCTGTTGAAAAAGCTTGAGCAAATCTCACCTGCTGAGCCAAATAACTTCTGAAAACAAGTAACTGGAGTTGAAAGATAATCACAATTTATAGAGCAGACTTTCCATGCACTTGCAGTCATCTTTGATAAAGCACTGCTGATGAATACTAGAAGCTGGTGATACTTAATTACAGTTCAGTTTACTTCTGAGAGTAATTTTTTTGTGGAATTAACTGATTGTTGGACTATATGAAAGAATACACTATTGTGGAGCCTCTGCTAGCCTTTGCTTCAGCAGGGGTAATAGGCAAAATCAAATATTCATTGCCTGAGATAAACATTTGTGTTTTGTTTAACTTAACCTCCTCAAACATATTTGCTAATGGAATTTAATTAGTAGCCAGCTCCTTCAAAAACAGAAATCCCCAGTATCCCTAAGTTTTCTTTGCATAGTGCATATTATCTCCCTCCTAGATTGATGTGCTTCTGAGACCAATAAAGGCAGTCTTGAAGAAAGCTTGGATTGAGGTCGTTTTCATGAATAGACAATACACTCCAGTGTACTTTTCACAGAAGTCTGGTCTGGAAGAAAAGAAAAACTTATCCTGTGCTTGGGAACTTGGTTGGATGGACAGCAGTGTAATTTTTGTTAGAAGAAAGAAACCACAAGTAATGAAAAAATCTGCATCAGAGAAATGCTCACCTTGTTCTGTATTGTATCATTCAACTAGCTACTCAAATAGCTGCTCTAATAATTTTGCCTTTCGGGGTCATATATTCTTCACATGAAGCTGTAAATTTTGTTCTCAGTTACAGTAATCTATTTCTCCCTTGCAGCCAGGTATCTTCATGCATTCTCAAAAGATGCGAAATTAAGATCGTTCAGTTGCAATCCAACCTGGGCACTTCTTTGTTAAACACTCTCCTCAGTTATGTATTCTGCTGAATCTGATAGTTTTTATCTTTACAGTCACACAAATTTTGCCTTTAGCAGAGCGCTTTCCAATAGCTCAGGGCATTCTGTAAGAGACATTCCACATGCTGCAGGGTAATACTGGGTCTTAATCCACACAGGATCATATTATCTGAGAAAGATCACGCCTTCCCAAGAGCGACAAATGACAAATTCAACCAAGTAATTTAAATGCGGTACAATGCACATCTTTACTCTCGAAAGATAGTGAAGGGATTTGATAATTTACAGAATGCCTTATCTTTTACTAAAATCACTGTCTTTAGCCTGATTGTGGCACTCGCAGTTTTTGCAAAACAGCTTTATTCTCTGTGTGCTTTTATTCCAGGTGATGGAACGATGGGAGAATCAAGGCAGCCCTCAGACAAGCCTATCTGCTCCAGCTATGCCACAGAATATTCCCTATCCACCCACTCTTCACAGGAGTTCATTTCCCGACTCAACAGAGGCCTTTGATCCACGGAAACCTGACCCATATGAGCTGTATGAGAAATCAAGAGCTATTTATGAAAGTAGGCGTAAGTGAAAATCCTGTTCATCCTGCTGGCCATTTCATATTTTATTTTTTTTCCTATGAATGTGCCATTGCTGATGCAATTTTCCTTAATTAACTTTCATGATTTAAAGAAAGAAAGTATAATACCAATGAATATAGGGCATTTCAAAAAATCTGCACTTCCATATTTTCCAAGATCTTCCTAGGTTTTAAAGATTCTTTCACAGTTTTTTTGACTAATATTTCCATTCACCTCATTTTGATTGAAGTCCTTAGGGTATGGTATACATGCCACTCTATTTTGATGTGCTATTTTTCTTTACGATTAACCAATAAGAGGATGTGAAATTGTTGATATAGATGTTACATTTGCTTTCAGATAAACATTTATAGAAGAAACTTCCACTTTCTTTCATTTTATAAAAATGACTATGACAAGCTATGACATTGTCTTTGATAGTTAGAAAGGAACTCATGGTTGTAAAACAGTACTGACCCATCAAGTTGCCTATCTTGATTTAATTTTGTTTTTAAGTAGTATACCACATATTTTCCACAAGAATAGAAGGGGTTAAACTCATGTATTCCTTCACATAAAGAACATTTTCTCACATTCCTCTATTGTTTGCCATTATGACAAGTGCCACCATCTTTCACCACCACCATGTAAGCATCCATGTAAGGGAAACTTCTTGAATAGAAATTGTCACCTAAAAATTCACTTTTCACAGTCTGGATTTTTCTTCCTTTTTACTTTTTTTTTCTCATTCTTTCAATAAGTGCCTATAATGAAGTTCCAAAGTTTAAATCTAAGTGCTAAAATAAACTAGTGGCATTTTTCAGCAATACCATGTATTTTATTTACCCTAAATATGGGTCTGTGGACTTACAGCAGACCCCCTATAAAAACTGCTTGATCTTTGATTACGAATTGTTTCGGTGTATTTTATAGATAGATAGATTATATATAAATATAAAGAATACAAAGATTTGCCAGAGCAGAAATGCCATTCCACATAATGCTGGGATTTGGAACTATAAAGAGAAATTAAAGAAGTATTTTGTAGTCAGCAAGGCTTTTAATCCTCTTTACTGAAAACACTCCTGTCTTTGTTTATTGCTTTAAGGAAAGGAAAACTCTTTGTAAATAATTTCTTCACATGTGTATAGTTTCTATATGTGAAGCATTTAAGCAAAAATCTGAACTTTCCATTCAACAAGGTCATAACTCTCTTTTATGGTTAAAGCCACCAAGACAAGAGTGGAAAAGTACAGATTTCCTATACCAAAAGAAATATATTTGAAAGACAATTAAGAAAAAATTATATCTGTCGTATTTATGTACGAAATGTTTGTATTACACCTTCTTTGGTATTGATCCTCAATATGAATATTTCCTTACCTATAAAATTTCCATAAATATTAATGAAAGCAAATAGGCTGAGTCAATGTTTGCCCTTCATAGGACTGTGGGAATACAGACCTGATGTCGAGGACAAAGATTAGCTTACAACCTAAGCCAATGACACACTACACCAGAAGATACATTGCACCATTCAATAAAAGCATGAAGTGATTCATTATCATTCGTGGGTGACTTCTATGAGTTTTCTGCTTGCTTCCTTGACCAATATGAACTCCAGTCTTTGATTGGTACAATCTATTTTGTACAGGAGCACACGTTATGCCAGAGGAAGAATGGATAATTCATAGCTTGAAATTATGCTAAAACCTGTGTTTAAATGATATAACTGCATTTGAGTTCTGTCCAAGAGGCAAATGGAAACTGGCAACCTAGCCAAAATAAGAATTAAAATCATGAAAATCCTAGGCCCAAAACAAGAAAGTGAGGGATGAAAGCAAGACTGCAGTAACCGCTCCTCTCAGATTTCTAAGTATCCTGATCTTAGTTAATCCTGAAAGCTTTAATCTCTTCTCTTCTGACTCACATCATAAAAACCTTTTCTCTCTGCTTTGATTCCGCTATTCCCAACCAGATCTCTTCTGCATTCATTCATATCCCTTGGTCATAAACAACTGCTTCCAAGCATCTTTCATGTCCCTGACATTTTTGTTTTATAAATGCCATCAGCACATTCACAAATTCAATTTATCATGCCATTGTTTTTGTTTGGTTTTGGTTGGTTGGTTGGGTTGGTTGTCTTATTTTGATTTGGTTCTTTACATAGCGCTAGTATTTCCTTCAGTGAGAGGGGGGGAAAAAAAAAATCAGGAAATCCATTACTGAGTGAAGAAGTTGTCATCCAAATTAAGTATATGGAAGGTAGTTCCAAGATAATACACACTTAGTTTCCTGCCATGTGGCTGTGTCAAGCTGGTTGTCTTTAAGCGCAAAGGAAAAGTTCAGCTACTTTGGTATTTTTTTCAAGTCCCTCCTTATCTCAAAGCAAGCTTGCCTTATCTCCTGGGAAGACCTGAAAAGAAAGAAAGAGATTTGTCTCCTAAAAATAGCACAAGAAAGCACACAATCATGACCTGGAAAACTCAGAAAGAGTAGTGCTCAACTTTGGTTCCCTTCACTGTGAGGCTGTCCTTAAACAGTTCGCTTTCATACTGCTATAGCTCTGAATTTCTATGGGCCCATTTATCAGAGGATCTCACCACAGTCAGCACTCACCAGGACAACATCAAAGCCTCCTGCTTCCCCCATCAAGGAGATGCGTGCATTGTGCATCACAGTGTAGTGGTGTGAGCACAAGTGACGTGACTCAAAGCTGAGCAAGAACTGGAGCCAAGAGCCTTATCACAAACCTTTGATTTGGCCTCTAGATGTGCTCACTCCTACCTACTGATAGCAGGAGAGGGTCTCCAAGCATAAAGTCACCACAGAAGATCATTTTCATTCTCCAGAAGTGTTTTTCTGCCCCAGGCATACAAAGGGCCTGCCTGACCCTGTGCAAAAGGAAGATTTGAATTTTTAATGATTACACGTGAGTTTCGAGAAAACCTGAAATGGTTTTGTAGCGGCTGTTCTGGCAATATGGATCTGAGATGAATCAAATGATGCATAATTAGAAAAGTGGAGTGCAACAGTATTTTGTAAGTTGTAGCTCCTTGGAAAATTGTTTGTCACTTTTAGCTGTTGCCTGTCAGCTCTTACCCGTTAGCTGCCACATTCCTCTGCTGTCACCTGCCATCAGCTCTGCTCAGCAGCTCAAAATAGCCAAAAAGGAGCATAAAGTGTTTCCCAAGATTGATGAAGTCACATCCTCAAAAATAGCTGTCTGAAAGTAAAAGAAGGGAAATTGTTTTCTTACTTCTTTCCTGCTCCTTTCTGCAGCTACATCTCTTCTGCGTTTTTTCCTTCTCCCCGTTAAAGAGAACATATGCAGCTCTCTGCTGTCAACATTTTCCACCAGACTCAGAAATGGAGGAGAATCTCTGTTAAAATAATTGGATTATTTTTTATTTTTTTCCATTCAGATATACAATTTAGATGTCTTAAAGACAAATCCTTTAACTTCTTTCTCCTTATGAAAACTCTTGCAGTGTAAGTGACAACACTGTGACTCTGAGGATAATCATATCTCATTATCATGAGGAAAATCAAATATGACACATCAGATCAGGAATTTCATGTTAATTAAAAAAAAAATGTGAGTCCACGTGAACCACTTGTTACAGCTACAATGAGTGCTGCAGAACTTACTCTCCTGAATTTAACATTTTTGCCTTCAAAGATTTTCCTTATCTTACTACCTATATGGAATGCTGCTTTTTGTAAATACGCAGTCAAAAACTGACTTTCTCCAGAGGCCTACATAGGCAGACATCACTCAAACAGGGGACACAAAGCTGCTGGGAATCATAAGACTATAATCTCCCGTTATAAAATGTGTAATATAAATTTGGCTATATGTTTCTCTAAAGAAAACAGCAAAATGAAACTTTTCTTCATGGTTATTCTTTTTCAGTCAGTGTTGTAGTACAGGAGTGGCAATATGACACAGGAATGCCAAGTAGGAAGAACGAGATAAGCTAGTGATAAGCTCTCATTAGAAGTGAATTCTGGACAATTACAACTCCATCTTTAGAAGGACAAAGATCCCTTCTTTCAAAATCTCCCATGTTAATTTCTCTCCTCACCATGGTATCATGAATTTCCCAAGTTCTTTTCAAATTTACCATCTATCTGTCTTATGTCCTGTAACTCCTTTTTTCTTCTGATAAACTGAAAAGCAACCAAAAAGCAAAGTCCACCAACAACTGTGAAGTCTGTAGATAGTAAATCTATTAGCATGATTTGTTATTAGCCTTTATGAAATAGGAGTGTTTTCTTATAAAAACTAACGAATGAGTTTCACTAAGGGTCACACCATTTTAATACAAATTCCCAGCCTGCCTTTCCTCTGAAATATCATTGCAGAAATTCAGAACAAATACAATTTCAGGTATCAGCAATAGGAAAGATTTTTCACGCAATGTTATACAGATCAGTAATGTGTAACCTTGAAAATACCATTTTTGCAGAAAAGTACTAAGGCCATCACAGTTTTCTAACTCTGATACTCACAGGACATTTGAAAAAAAAAGTGGAGTGTGTGGAACCGAATGCATTTATTGCCTGAGAGGGTCTATGGCATGGCTTACGTCAAACCAGGATCTTCTACTTGGTGCTTGGTGGCTGAAAGGCTGCACAGTTAAACAAATTGAAGTAAATTTTTCATGTCACTGTTAGGACCATTTTTTCAGTATTTCCGCCACCCCCAAAAAAATTTTTTTCTATTTTTGCTTACTTTTAGTCCAGAAAATTTCACATCTTGTTTATGGTGTTTTAAAATATATTTAATTGGAAACTAATCAGGGTAATGAATAGTGCTATGATAGTGTTTAATACATAGTAATATGATGTATTATAGAAATATGAATGTATGGGTGAAGGGTTCTAGTTTGAAATTTTCCTTGTGCTCAGTTTGCCATGTCACTCAGCCTCTCTGCTTAGCAGTTTCTGCCTCAGTAAGATATGCCTGCCTTCACTTAGTAAATAATAGACTAAGTTACTAATTATTGTGTATTAGCATCAAACTGGTCCTTGACCTAGAGTGTGAACAACTGGGTTGTAGGAAGATAATTTCTCTGAGTAATTTCCAGACAGAACGAGTGGTTGTTTTCCTTACATCTTTTTCTACCCCAAGCAAGAGATTAAGAGCTAGAAAAAGATTAAGACTTCATATTACTAAATGAATGCAATCACTTATTTTATTTTATTTTATTTTATTTTACTTTTAGTAAGAATTTACTATCAATGAAAGGGGAGGAAATTTAGCAGACCAACTTCAAATAATTTCATGTTGTTCATCACTGCAGAAAGAGTTACTTACCATGGCAAAATGGATTTGTTGGTTATAAGAACTGACAGTGAAACCAAAAGCATTTTCAAATGGAATTATAAGAATACCATCGTCACAGTACTGTGGATGTAAAGTGATTTTGATTGCTGGATTGTAAAGTAGATCCCAAATGACCTATGCTAATCTGAAGTGTCAGTTTTACAACTGATTGCAGTATTAAAGATGCAGTATTCCTTTCTCTCAAACAATTCACAGTTTACTAAGACGTGTACAAATAGATTTTCATCTGTAGAGTAATAGGGTGTACATTAGAAGTCAAAGTACTAATTTAAGTAAGATAACTGATTTGAATGCATTGCAAATTGGTCACAGATTATCATCTCCTGCAGAGCAGGGCATGAGACCAATGGGAACAGCACCGCCTGTGTGCAGCTTCAGTCTGCTCGTTGCCCACGTTTAGAAAGGGCATCATTATGTGATCATATTCATCCTGTTCATTTGTAAAACTCTCCTTTACCTAAAGCATGGGTAAAACTGAGAAGCTGAAACATCACTTTCATTTCAGGAATGTGTCTGGTTTATAGTTCATTTCATTTTCATAAATACTTTGCAGATTTCAGTTTCAAAACTGTGAATCCTTAAAATGAATGGAGATTCTGTAAATTATTTTAAATTAAACAATAATCCAGACCTACAAGCTTTTTACTATTCTGTCTTATAATAACAAACTTACCCTTCATCTGATATGGACAAAATCTTGGTGTACCACAAATCTTTCCAAACCAGTGTGTCCTGTGCTCCTCCAGAGAAAAGTAAGAATTCCTTATATAACTGTATGACTTGGAGTTAGCCATGAAGAAAGATCGTATTGTTCCTTGCTTCTGAATGTCTAGAAAATTCATAGAAATTTCACTTTATATTATGATGTTTAGAAATAAGATCTAGGAAGCTTAGAAATGACTTCTAATAGAGGCAATTCTACCTTGTCTTTTATTTCCGGTATAACAGCTGGTCTAATAAAAGATACTACAGATCTTCCTTCCTCTAGAAGCAAGACCTTATCAAATTAGAAACTTTGTTATCGCCTCCTGCAGGCAGGTGGATAACAGGAATGTGAGACATTTGGTTCAGGAAAGGTAACCAACTCTAAAAAGAATGGAAGCAGCTCTTAACCACTTTCTATAAGGAAAAGAAACTAGAACTGAACAAATCCAGCAGTCAAACTTTTTTCCTATTTATTGTGAATTCCCTCCTTACCTAGAAGTGATAGAGAAGTAATCTCACAGGTGACTGGCATTTTAGCCACTGTTTGAACTTGCAGGTCTGAATCTCCATTTCTTTTTTTATCCAGTTTATTGAGAGAACTGGATTAGCCCACAAAAAAAGGAATATCTGGAAGAAATCTTCAAATATGAAAGTTACTACAGAAGAAACGAGCAGTAAAAAGTTCTTCTTGTCTACACAGTTAAGAAGTAGTGGGATAAAATTCCAGCATGCTACATTTGATAAAGATTATAAAAGCAACTCTAGATGTAAGGATATTTTATAAGTACTTCTAGGGATTTCTTAGAGAGCCTGTAGAGCCACAGTAAGCAGGAGTTTTCAAGAACAGGTTAGAGCAGGTGAATCCAACACGGAGCAGATGGGCTGAGGTAAAGCAGGGGATGGCCGTACAAGCAGCAAACAGACTCACAATTCAGAGCTTCCTTTTGCACTGCCATCTACTCCAGCATGCAAAGTATCACCAGTGAAACTGCACTTGGAGCTGCTGCTGCTGCTGCTGAAGCAGTCTGTCCCAACAAAAACACCTCCTCTTTTGACCTTCCAGCTGCACCCTCTCCATGCAACAGCAGGGAGGGCTCTGCAGCCATCACATACATGTTCAGCTGCTGCTGTGAAGGACAGAGGAAAGAAAAATACATGTTTGCACGGGATGGACAGGCTCTGTGTGTAGCGTGTTACTGGAGGTTCCTATTATCCAAAGCTGTCCCCTGAGATTACCAGAATTGGATCACTTGGAAATGGGCAGACTCCTTTCAGAAATGTTTTGATGTCTGCTGCAGTCTGCACAGATGCTGGGTAAATGGATGACTGTGTTTTTTTAAACTAGTGAGATTTTTAAAAACTTTGAGATTGTGTTTTTTTAATCTACTGAGATGACATCTACAAGAAACACAAGAAGGCAAAGGAGAGGAAAACCTCAGTTAATGCAGATGCCTTAATAGTGATTTCTTGAGACTTGTTATAAAAAAAAGAACTCATTGTTCTCATTACTGCTTTACAGAAGTAAAAGATGTAAGGTGTGGACAGGGAGGACACTGGAGAGGCTCTTCTCGTAGTGGTGAATTCTCTACCCAGTCTCCTTCATCTCCCTCCTCTCATCTCCCTCATTAAGACTTGCACAAATAGTAATGCATTCTATATTTGCAGTGCCGTCTGCATGCACTTTAAAGGTCTGTTCATAGTTGTGGTGGTGGGCAGCCTGGTCAATTTGTGCTGCCCTCTCCAAACATGCCTTCTGCTGCCACATTTCCTGAGAGGTGGAGATATAGGAATTTTAATGTAGTCAAATATTAGAAAATGCCAAAATGCATTTACTGACAGAACAGGAAGTACATGGAAAGTTTTGAACTGCCATACATAAAGGTTAGTTGCCTATAAAAAGTAATTCACAGGTTTTTATTAAAAAAAAAAAAAAAAAAAAAATCTTGCTAGAGTCTGTCAGCATTTGGTAAAATTACCAGTTTGGTTTGTTCTCATCAGATAGAAGGCATCAGGACGTGTAGAAATGGTATGCAGTCCGCTTGGCTGTGGTCCTTCTCTTGGAAACTGTTTCTAGGGTCTTTGAGCCTGGGGTCACATGAGTTTTGGAAAGAACCTGCATTTGATATGGGCAGATGTTGCTACTAAAACTTATTTTATGTTAAATGTTCTTCGGATCTCATCCCTCTTTGGCATTTTTTACAAGTTGCTAACAGCTTGCCTATCACATAAGCCCAGACACTTAAAGATGATGTTCTATTTTTCAAAGTGCCAGAAAGAATTACAAAGATCGTAGACCCTACTGCTGGTAGCTGATTCCTCCTAATTGGAATACAGCTTTGCTGTATTTACAAAAAAAATGAAGGTCTGCACTTTGATTTATCTTTCTGGCAGTCATATGTTTAGGAACTTTTAGACTTGATTCAACAGCTCAGCATCGGAAAATAACAAGTTTCATATGTGTGAATTTCTAAGTTGCAACAACAACAAATGCTAGATGTTGAATGGTAGGCTATGAGTAGTAATGATAAATAACACTAAGAGACTCTATATGAGATTCTCCAGAGAAAAGATATCCATATTGGATCAAAAGCCAGGTAAGACTTAATGACAGCAGCTCTGAAGGAAACTAGCTTATTGATAGATACTTTTGCTTGAGTACGATCAGGAGTTTACCAAATGATACTGCTAACTTACAAAAAAAAAAAAAAAAAAGTTACTATCTTAACAAGTTGTTCCCCAATTTGTCACAATTTGAGCACATTTTTTCTTCTTTCACTTTGCTTCTTGAGGCCAGTTCTAAGGGATATTAGAGTGCCTGGCTGCAGAACCAGAAACAGAATGAACCAATCTTACAGCAGCTCGTAAGAGTAATTCTAGCTGGGTGACCAGCAGAAAAGGGTTGGGTGCTCAGCTTATTGAGACTATCAAGATGAAATTGCTTTCTGTACATTAAAATCATTGAAAAGATGTGATTAAAAAGTAAAAAGAATCATTTCTCCAAGTTTGCAGTGGAGCAGCATCTGTGTCCGAGGTGCTTGTTTTCAAGAGTTGTACTGATGGAATAATTTACATTTAGATAGCACCTCTCATTTGAGATATCTCAAATCAGTTTACAAAATCTAAAGCATGTGAAGGAACTACCTTTCACCTCTGAAGTAAAGACATTCAACCACCTAGAAACTGAAACACTGTGGCCCACATGACACAACTTATGGCACAACAGGTGAACATGAATATAATTGGAGCACAATAATCAAAGGGGTGTATCTGTCCACTCGACTGTCTAGACCAGGGTAAGCAGGGTATCAGTCTTCTGAAATAGAAGCCATGAGCAGGTCATGTCAGTCATGTAAATACGTTTACCAAAAAAAATAAAGAAATAAGGCATTTGGTAGCATCTATCTTTATTTTTGGGATAATGTGACTGGTAATGATATTTTTGTTTAGAGTCACATGAACATGCTAGAGCTTTATTTACCTGTTTACTCTCAGTAGGCCAATGCAAATAACTTCTGGTCTAGGATGCTTTGTGTTTCATTCTGGATACTGAAGGGATCATAACACAAAGTCTGATACAGCATGTCAAAATCATCAGAAGAAATGTAACAGTGAATTTAGCTGTGGATTTGTTCCTGACTCCTCTAATGCCAGCAAGGCAGCTGTATGTGAAAACAAACTAATGATTAGAGCCCTGTATGCAAAATGCAGCTACCTTGAAACTTCCTGCATGAAAAGTGAATTCACCTGTATTTGCCTTTACATACAACCATTTGTTTTTATTGACCCATGGAAAAATCTTGTTCTTCATAATGATAAAAGACAGTCTGCAGTTGAGTTGAATAGAAGCAATGATCACATCATCTAAACACAGTCACTAAACATTTCATTTTATTGCTGTGCATGAATAAGCACAAATATTGTCACTAACTTCCATAATTATAAATGCATTAACAGTTTTATCTTCATCATAAACAATCTTCTGTTAAAGAACGCTACCATCATGCTGTCTCTTTCACTTTACTTAGAAATAGACAGAGAGGTCTACATGTAGCAGGAACCTATACATGTTCTATCTATAAAGTCAGGAAGGAGGGAAAGAAAAAAAAAAGATATGCAATAAAAATTGGAAATTGCCCTTCGGTAATTCAAAATACAGCAGAGAAAGTGATGCTGCATCTTTAAATAAATTGAGAAATTTATTTCATCTTTGATTCCCCATTTTCCTATTCAGAACAAGTGCTGCCCAGGACTGGTTTTCGAGTGGATTCCTCTGGCAAGTATTATTCAGTCTTCATTGTCCTGTAAACTAATTGTCCTTCATTTTATGTTTGAGTAATTCTTCTTTCTTAAATCATTTCTCTAGATTGTAGCCAGTCATGGCTGACCAGTCACCATTTTATCTTTGTATGAGTTTTGCTGTGTTATAGAATGCTCAGTCTTAATCTTTTTATACAATAGGTTTGTATATTGAGCAAGAAGAAGTATTTATTTTTCCTCAGCAAGTCTTTGTGTATGTTTTAGTGTTTTACATCTGATTTTGCATGCTAGTGTTCACCCTTTAACTTAATAATTCTCTATAGCTCATGTCCAAAATTTATCTTAAGCATTATCTTGTATAAAAAATGAAATTAAATCTATCATTTGCTAAAGAACAGAACTGATTTATTATGCAGACCCAAACATTTCTTGCTACCATACTTATATCTTATTCTGTAAAAACATGAAAGCAAAATCTTTCAAAAAAAGCTTTTTCTGGTGTTTGAATCAACATCAGTGTTGTACAGTGGCAATGGATGTGATTGAAAAACAGCAGTGTTTCATTTCCTGATGTAATCTTAAGTGAGCAGTTAAAACAAGGCATCTCATACAAGAAGGCTGTTTTGACAGTCCATCTGAAGTCTATTCTAGCCCCACACAGCTTGCACAGGGATCCTAAATTAAATATGATTTCGGGCTGATTTTGCATATCGCAGTAAAGTTTATAGGTTGAGTAGGTTTGAATGCTTTTTTTGAAAACTTTAATTATTTTTATAATGACATCTATATTTACTAGCTTTTCCTCTCTATAAGTATGAAGAGGAAACATCCAGAAAGACTGTTAAATTACTACAACCAAGCTCTTTGTCTTTGCTTTAATTGCAGTGTAGATGAGTTTTAATTTAAAGAAGAAAATCCTTCTCAACACTTACAGCATAGCTTCAAATGCCATCTTTATCACTGTAAAAATCATTTGGCATTTGTGCAACTTGACTCATATGGAAAATGAATTAATCATTGTCAAAAATATATTTTCTCTACACACGTTTTATAAACAATTTTGATTACACTTATCAATGTGTAATCCATGGTGGAATTCAAGTGAATACAGTACAGAAATGTACCTGGGAGTTGATAATCACATCTGCACCTACAAGATCTCACTGTTGTTCAATAGTAATCTGTTCTGGTGCCTTCACATTTGAAGCAAATTCTCTGTCAGGAACCAAAAAGCAGAATTTCTCAGTGCTCCTTATCATCCTCATTGTGCAGCAATCATTAGATTGCAGCTTTTCCAATACCACTCTTAAATTCATGGGGAGCCAGCTGGTTTTATAATGTAGCAGAGAGAATTGGTTTTGTCTCTTCTAGGCCAAATGATTATTTTAAAGAGTATTCTTTTACACAAGGGAAAAGAAATAAACAAGATGCTATAATTATAAAAAGGCAATAAATTTACTAACAGGAAAACCTAAAGTAATTTTTCCAGTGCACACATGCAGAAAAGTAAAGGAGGGCAGGAAACATTATTCTTGCGCAAGATACTTGTATTATAAATTCAGAAATACTGACTTCAAGCTAAAAGTCTCTTTACAGTGAATCAGGTAGGACATAGGATATTCAGACAAATTACGTTGGGTGGAAGGAAAAGTAAACTGTGTAAAAGACTGTACTAATTTAGACTCGGCTTGACTCCTATGACTGCAAACCTGTTCATTTCTTCCAATCTGGTACAAACCATGAGGTTTACTAAAGGAAAAAAAAAAAAAAAAGGCCTATTTTCCATAGCAAAGTCGTATTAACCAACAGTTTTCTGTATATTGCAAGGCCCAGAAGTGTCATTTTACTTTGAGTATAAGTAATTTTCTTTATGAGTATGATCAATTGAAAATCAAGAAAAGGCAAAATTCAGCTTATATAACAATCCTTTGTGATGACAAAAAAATGCCAGAACCATAGAGAAGTAAGCACTAAAGATATATTGGAGGAAATGCAATCATTTATACAGTTAAGAGTGCTTGACCACTGTACATTTAGGAATATTGAAACAGCTGGCATATCATAGCAGATATTTTTAGTCAATCTACAAAGAATGTGCTGCTGTAGTAAGAACGTGCCATATTGAACAAATTAGGTTGCTTTGCATTTGGAGAAAAAAGATTTAATCGTCAGCAAGACTTTACAGCATATTTTCAGTTAAAGAGAATTAACTACCAGTATGGTAATAGACTGAGACATAATGCAAAAAGCCAGCAGTTGTTTGCAACAGAGTAACCCGGTCACCAATTTTTTGTGCCAAACTAATGACACGTTTAATTAATCTGGATTTCAGTTAGATATTTACTGAGTGCCACTTGTAACTGAGGCACTTGCATGTTAGCCTGGAGAAGACAGTTCTTAACACAATATAAATAGGAATGTCTAGAAAATGGATAAGCAGTTGTACTGAAAGAGTAATTTCTGAACTGAAGGGGTAATATGAGTAGAAAGCCTTGCAGTAACTCTTCTGTTTCATTTTATTAATGACCTAAGCACAAAAACAAATGGTGGAAGTCAAATCCATATTCAGGTATGTGACTTCAGGTATTTATGGAGTAGTCGTCTCCAGACCAATGGAGAGGCATCAGTGCAGCCAATGGAGACATGTGTGATGACAGTCATACAAGCATGAAAGCTGAAACAACCAGCAACAGCAATGGAGGAAATGCTCTCAAGTATATTAGTAAGTCAGTAGACATGATAATATGGTATCTCAGTGAAAAAAAAAAGTGTAATCATGGGGTGTAAAATGAGTAAAAATGCTGGAGGAGGCAGGTGACCTAGTGACAAAGGCCATGAAGAGGCTCAGATACACAATGCATTCTTTGTATATGTCTCCACTGGAAAGGTTTATGTGCTGCTTGCGTACAAATAAAAATTGTGATAGCAGGGAGCTGGACCAGATGATGGACTAGATAGTTCTTTCCACTCCATTTCTATTGCTCAGTGGGACAAAAAAAAAGCATTACTTTTAAAGGCAACTCACTTTCCTGAGAGGAGTTGGCAGAGAATGTGTTCTATAGACTTTCACCTCTTTGGAAACAAAGGCTCTTATGAACAAGGGTATGGTTACAGGTAGTTAATCCAAAACTGTGTTAGAACTCAGAAAAGAAGAATATCCCCACATACCTTTTAATGGCCAACCTGTCTTACCCGATCCATTCTAGACAAGTAATGAAATAGACTCGTTTTAAAAAATTACTGCCTCTTATTTTGGAGTCTGATGCTGACATTGGTTTTGATCAGCATTGTAAAAGTATGTGTTTGAGTGAATTCTTTGTCTGTGTGCCAGAGCATGTATTTTTCACAACCGACCTTTCTTATACTTCCTTAATGTGTTCCCAACTCGGCATATCCACTCATGTGTGCACCAAAAAAAAGGTAGTGCTTAATTTGTAGCCAACTGCGGGAAGCAGTGCCTTTGACTGTTAAGACCTACCATTAGATCCTACTGTGTCTATCTGCAAGGTCATCTCCCTAATAATAAGCGGTGTTCTTTGCTATATAAGCAAGTCAGGTAAGGATGGAGTGTTGCTTTAATCTGAAAATTCCTTTACCTCTCACAACTTTTGAACAACCTTTGCGTTAAATTAACATACACGCTTCATGTGTTCTCTTATTCACTGCTGAGAAACATCAAACAAGTTGAAAGAAAGTCAGAATAATAAGCTGCTAGGGTCTACTTGGGTTTCTCTTTAAATATATGAAAAGTATGTTTGTTTGTTTTTTATAGTGGTAATACATGCATTTTACCAGCTGAAGCATTTGGGACTGATTCAGTCTCATTCCTAGCAATATACATTGCTGGAGCAATGTACCATGCTGCTTTCTAGAGAGGATTTTTATGGCATGATCATAGTATAGAGACGCTGCATGTAGTTCTGCGTCTGCCTTTGCATGATCTGACTAAACCAAATCAGTTTTAATTCCAAACTGGATCTGGGATCTGTCCAACCCTGCAGTTTGTGAGATGTCCACTGATGCTCTTTGGAGATAAGTAAATGAGAGTGGCTGAAGAACAGTACTTCAGCCATCTGTAGTCCCACCCCTCCTGAGGAAACACGGCATGACCGGAGACATTAGGAACAGTTTGCTGAAAGAAACCTACTCAACCTTTATTGTCTTTTGGGGTTGGCAACAATCTGACATGCAACAAAAGCTGTCACTATTTATAGACTGGAGTATTATTTGTAGAAAAGACCATTCGTGCTCATAGCTTGTCCTGCTTTTGCTTATGAGCTCAAAGTATTTCTGATCATTCAGACAAAGTGATAGTCAAAACAGTTTCCCAATCCTTCAACTACTTACGGTTCCATTTTATACTACTTGAAACTTTATTTAAAAGTTCTCTTTAGTATTTTGAGGGCATTAAGACTCAAAACAATTAGCTTTTTCAAATAAAGCTAAGGATACTTTCAAAATAAAATGATTTTTAAAAAATTCTACATTCCTGAACTGAGACATTCCAGGGCAGAACATATGTTTACAGGCATGTTACGCGGGCATATGGAAGCGCAGTTTTAATGATTTATAAAGCTGCTGAGACCTTAATTGAGTAGCATTATGGAATTCAAGTAAATGATGTTAGTTTTCAATTTAAACCTGAAGACTCAGAAGCTTACAATGATAGCTTTCATGAAAATTCTTTATTGAAGGTAATATCTGCAAGTGAGTACTTAAAAGCTACATTATATTAAAAGAAATACTGGTTTCTGTGTGTGTGTGGAACTAAAATGGCCTGTAATGATTATTCATCTTTTGTAAGTTGGACTGATAATTTTTCTATGTATCTTTATCTCCCATTTCAGTTTATTTTCTTTAGGTTTTAACAAACTGCAAGGAAAACACTGACTAAATGCCAGAGGTGGCTGAACAGAAAAATACTATGCAGGCAGTCTTAGGAAGAAGGCACCTTTATAACTTCTGTTTTGGAAAGACTTTTCCAGTAGTGTTCACTTGTAGTGTTCACCGGTGAATGTGTTGTAGCTTGGGTTTAATGTATTTTATTGAACATAATCATTCCGTAGGGCACCTACATTTTCAAGTGTCTCTTCCTTGTCTGTGTACAACACATTGTGTCCCATTTGTTTCCACCAGCTCTAACCAGGCTGCCATTAGTCATGTGCAATGAACAGAAAAGGGGAGGGAAGATGGTGAAAATTCTCCAGGAAAAAAAAAAAAAAATCCACAAAATGATTTGTTCAGTGGCATTTCCCTTTAAACCAGGTCCTGATTACAAGGAGTTGGATGTTCACCTTCGAAGAATGGAGTCTGGTTTTGGCTTCAGGATCCTTGGAGGAGATGAGCCTGGACAGCCAGTGAGTTATTTCTTCCTGACTTTCCTTGTTATATGAGTCTAAATTCTGTGTAAAAGTCAGGAAAAAAATGCATAGTAATAATACAAACTGAACCCAGATGATCAGAGGGCTGGAGCACCTCTCCTGTGAAGAAAGGCCGAGGGAACTGGGCTTGGTTAGCTTGGAGAAGAGAAGGCTCCATGCAGACCTCATTGTGGTCTTCCAGTACTTGAAGGGAGTGTATAAACAGGAGGGGGAATGGCTGTTTTCAAGGGTGGATGGTGATAGGACAAGGGGGGATGGTTTTAAACTAAGACAGGAGAGATTTAGGTTAGATATTAGGAGGAAGTTTTTCACACAGAGGATGGTGATGCACTGGAACAGGTTGCCCAAGGAGGTTGTGGATGCCCCATCCTTGGAAGCATTCAAGGCCAGGCTGGATGTGGCTCTGGGCAGCCTGGTCTGGTGGTTGGCAACCCTGCACATAGCAGGGGGTTGAAACTAGATGATCATTGTGGTCCTTTTCAACCCAGGCTATTCTGATTCTTTGATTAGATGAACACTTGTTCAGTTATGTTGCAGCTATTGCGTGATGGTTTTTTGTTCATCTACAGAAGAAGACAGGGCTTTCAGGTTGTCAGCATCTGAAAGATGTCTCAGTAAATTAAGTTAGAATCACCAGGTTTGACACAGTGCATCACTCAACCCTCTACTTTCCATCCAAGACTGTTTTAACTTTAGGCAGAAGATTTTAAAAGACAAATTATGCAAGACTATGCCTAACTGTGTACAATGTAGGCAGTATACATAAATACATAAGTTTAAAAGATACTATTAATAATGCCATTTATTTCCAGAAACACAAATGGCCCCACCTGGGAGCTATAGTCCGTGCTCCAGGTTAGATAATATCATCATGTGAAGCATCTAGCATAACAGCGTTAGCTTACTGTTTGGAAGTAAACGTTCCCTTAACTAAAATACCAGACAAAGGCCACTTAGATTTATCACAGGTGAAAACAGGTATATAACATATAAAATTTTAAAAATAAATGAGTATGTATTTTGGTAAAACAATGAGATGTATACGTAAATAAAATGATTTGAGGAGGGAAGGCAGAATTGGTACTTCTTCAGAATAACTTTGATGATATAACATAATAATGATGCAAGTGGTTTGTTAGTGAGGACTAATCCCAGATCTATACCGTTAACATTTCATTATCACAACTGTATGAGTTCTGTCTGAGTTCTGTGTTACCACTGTGAACCATTTCCAAGAAAATGTATAACTAATTGATAGGTTTATATATTCTGTATTCAGATTTATACAGAAAGATACAATTGTCATTCAGGTGTTAACACTAACAAACACGTGGTCCTAAGAAACACAGACAATCCTCTGTGCTGAAATGGCCAACATCTATCAAAGTACCAAATGTATCAAAGTATCAAATATAATAGTTTACTGATGCCTCCTGTAAAATGAAACAAATGCACTGTATTCTGGAAAAGATACTTCACAAAGTGCAGATTGAAGCACAAAGACTCTATTTGAGATTTGGAACAGATTTTCAAAGCTAACCAAGGTATGGTTATACAGAAGGACTTCAGTATCAAAATGACACTTTCGTTGCCAACACTTGCAAGTGTGCCTGAAGACACTCTGGCATCGCTCTGCCATGCTTTCTGTCCCAGTGCATCAAAAACAAGGCCACAGAGCCACCGGCCTCACATTCTCCTAAGCATCTTCCCTGTCCTCTCTGTATGGCCCAGTCAGTGTGCATTCTTTAAGCTCGTCCACTGAAAGCAGCCAAAAAGGAAATCTCTTAGGAGGTAGAGGAAGCGGTCAGTTTTATCCTGCAGAGAACTGGCACCGGTGGAAGATTTGGAAATCTCTGCCTGCTTAGGACAGCAGCACCTGATGGCAATTCCCACCTCTGGGGAAAGTGCCCCTGGCTATAGAGCTGCTCAAGCATTCTGTGAATGTCTCTTGATTTCTCCTTCAATGCTTTTTTCATTACAAATGGATAATTGAGTAGTCACTGGGACTGCGTTTGGCTCTGCAGTTTGGAGGTTTATGACATTCTCAAGGGGAAAAGTGCAGCTCAAATGCCTCGTCTAGAAGATGATCATTTATATAAAATGGAATGATTTCCACCTAAAGGAGGGAGAGAGCACTGACTTAGAATATCTAGTACTATAACAGTTAGGAATACTTGCGTGAGTTGTGAGAGACATGAATTTATGTCTCAGCTCAAAAACCCAGCAGAGTGGGAATTCTAAAAGGAGTCCTTTGCCCCCCAGCCATAGGCATTATGCAGTGAACTGTCACAGAGGAAGCAGCTCTTTCAAATTTCTTTTCAGCAAAGGACTGTCCTGGCTTTACTGTCTGAAGTCAAACAAACGCTTGTAGCTGGATAACGTGTGAAGGGATAAGCACTTGCTATTTTTAAAGAGCAGGACTGAAATGCTGCCTTCTGTGTACCACCTCCTAAGACGCTTCCAACTAACAATTGCTCTCAGCCTGCACTTAGCCTCCAAGCAGCTGCCTCTATTTCAGGGCTTGCAAATACAAAAGCATTTGCCCCCAGATGTGTCAGTCTAACAGGATTTATGCCTCCCCACAAACCATTTCTCAAAGCACGCAGGAATGAAGGAGAACCTAGCCTGAGGCTGAGGAGCCTATGAGGCAGAAAGGAACCTTAGAGTTAGGTGGTGCAGTGCCGAACATCTCAGCTCTCACTTCCTTTGTGCCCATCCACCCATTTCACATTCATCCCTAGTATAGAAGAGAGACATGCTCCACTTAAAAAAACGTTTCCATCTCGCTTATACTCCAAATACAGAAGCTCTTAACTCTGTTTTCTCACCTCCACTACTTCCCTGCTCCCCCACGGGCAGCCCACCCACAGCCTCCTATTCCTTTCTTTCCTCCGGAAAAGGAGCGGCAGTCTCTGCCTGTGCTCCAAACCCCGCATTTCCTATAAAACAAGTACTGAGACACTTTGAAATGCTTGTTTCAGCTCTCCTGCTGTGCAGTCAGGTAACACAGAAAAAAAAAACGTTCCTTGCCTTTTGTCTTTGTGGTTTGGTTCCTCAAGGAGTATGGATTTTTCAGCATAAGGCACTAAGTTTCTCAAAGAAGCAGAATCCACATAAAATTTTTCAAAACAATAGTACTGACACTAAAGAGCAACTTCAACATAGTTTGCTTCTAGTTACACTGGCTGCTCAGCACCTTTGAAGGAGAAAATGCTGCTGGAATAGTCCACTTTAAATATTTGTAAGCATAAGGATGAATTCCAAAAGAAAGACTTACATCAATGAAGGTATCTCAAATGTCATGACTGTGGCTTGTGCGGTTCCAGTCACCTCTTGAATCTCATCAGATGAAGCCACCAAAGATATTTTTCACATCTCCCTATGGCTTGGAAAATTATAGATAGTGACTCTATTAAAGGGAATAATATTGCTGAAGCTACAAATTGCCATCCAAAAGTGGGAAAGTATTTTGAATACATTCAGGCAGCTCGAACACAAAATCACAGGAATTACAATAAGAGTTTCTCCTTTTCAACATGGCCTGGCTGGGATTCATTTCATAAATGCCTGCAAGATGTACGTGGGCTGCTCCAAAAGTAATGCCTCCTATTTTATTATGTTGCCCACAATGTCAGAGGTAGATGGAGGTACTGCAGTAGAGATTGAACCTTCTCACCAATATTCCCTTACATTTTGTTACTGTGTGACAGATGGCAGCAGAGGGCAGTCTGACAAAATGGCATCTGGCGTGGTGGTGTGTATGAAGCAAAGATGTGTCATTGAATTCCTCTGTGCAGATAAAATTGCACCCACTGACATTGATTGACTCTTGCTGAATGTTTATGGTGGATGTGAGAACAGTGAGGTGGTGGGTTCTGCATTTCAGCAGTGGTGACAACAACGATGGGGCACCTATGCTGGTGCAGATTTTCATGAGTGCAAAATGCAGGCTCTTGTACATCACTGGCAAGAATGCACAGTAAATGGTGGTGACTGTGTTGAAAAATAGTTTTTTGTAGCTGAGAATTTGCTTTATCAAACAGTGTTGCTGCACCCACTGCCTCTGTTGTAGTTTCCATGGAAATAAATAGGAGGCATTACTTTCAGAGCGACCTGCAGTATTTTGTGCTCAGTGCCAAGAATGAGACATTTCTAAGACATAACAGAAGTCTACAGAGCAGAATGTTAGGGTAATTCAGACCACACATTAGGAGCTCCTATTGTTAGCAATGGTTAGAGTTCAGAAGATTATCTTGGATCTAGACAAAACAGACAATTAAAACTAGGTGAGACGTATCACACCTTAGATGTCTATTTCGTAAATTTTATTGCATGCCTGTGAATCTATTCTATTTATATTGAGAGAAGCTGAAACATAAAGTCAAATAATTAGCAAGTGTCACAAAGGAACTCGGTATCAAAACAGAGATTAACATGGATGAGTTACAAAACCCAAACTTCAGTTTCAGATTATGTTCTGTCACGATCTTCCTAATCCCCCCATTTTGCATGCTTAGTCTCAAACAGTGAGTGAAAATTACCTTTTTCTCTACAGCGCAGTCTTTATTGCCATAAATGTCATCATCCTTTTCCTTATGCATTCAAACTAATCTCATACCTGGTAATATAATCCTGATAAATATTTTGTTTAATTTGTGTTTTGCTTGTAGAATTTTTAGCTATTATGGAAACTACTTAGCCATGAAATGAGAGCACAGAGTGGATAAGAAGCAAATTCAAACATGGAAAATGAAAAAGGAGAATGAAGTCATACGTGCTTCTAAACATGCCCAGTAACAGATACGGTGGCCGTCATCTTGGTGAACAAACTACCTGCAGTTTTCAAATTAGCACTCTGCTGCTTTTGTCCAGGAGTCAGTTCCACCCTGTAGATCAGTGACACAATCACATTCCACTGTTGGCATTGAAAAGATAAGAATTACTTGGTTTGTCATAAGTGGAAGGAGTTTTTGCATTTTGCAGTAGATACTGATGCTGTGAGCTGCCTTTATGCTCCTTCAAAGTTTGAAGATGCACAAATCGTTCAATATTTTGATAGCCTAGAATCAATTATAAAGAAACTGCAAATATCCAGTAATGCAAAAGGAGGAAGGTAGTCCCCACAATCTTACAAGCTAAAGAAGCTTCCCAAGATAATTAGGAAAAGTTTTGATTCCTACAAGATAGACAAATGCAAAGGTTTTGAGGTACTTTGTGGAGATCCAGCTAAATTTGGCTTTGCGCAGATCATTTCTTCTCCAGTGAAGAGGAATAACTGCATATTTCATAGCTGGATTTTTCACAAAGTGTTTTCCGAGGCTTTGAGGTATATCCTTTCAGCGTTTGAAGAAGAGAATGGAGAACCTGAAAGAACATCTCTGGGAACTCAGCCTGGTATTGCTTCTAACATCAGGAAGCAGGAAAATGCCACATCTTGTTCTCTCTTTGCTACGTTTTCTAAGCAAAAGTGAGCCAAAGACGGGACAGAAAATGAGGAAAATTCTGCAGACTCCACATGGGGAGTTTCATTTAAACACTCTGTTGGGGTGCTTCCAACTCCGCAGCTGAGACCACAAAAAACAAGACCACCTGTGTGACTACAACATCAGTCTTTTCAGCTCCTCATGAAAAGCAATACGAGATGGCTTTTATCTTTTATTTTTTAAAGCTGATTGTCACACAGCGTGTCACATCCATCATTCTGTGCTCACTCTAGCACTGAACAGGAGAAAAGAAAATTTGGAACTTGCTCTGTGAATGCTTTAATATTCTTTCAAAGAAAGCAAGATCTGTTAGAATCAGTCTTGACTGTTCTACCAGTTATTCCATGAGGAAAATATATATGTCTTCTTCTAATAAATTATGTGGATTTATGTGCATAGAAAGTGGAGGAAGTCATTAAAAGGTTCTGAACAGATTTTTTACTAGCTTATATGTCCCATACAAATTACTTTTTAATATCAATTTGGGAAAACAACATCTGCACAGAGTAAGCTGACATTTTTTCATTTTGCTAATCAGTTACTACCTGAGCAACTATTCCCTATGAGTAGTGATATTTGATATAACACTTCTTGGTGTTTTTTTTAACCTAAAGAGTCCCAAAGCAAGCTCTATGCCAAGGGGTCATTTCCACAAGTGACCTCAACTGTATGATAGAATCATAGAATCATTGAGGTTGGAAAAAACCACTTAGATCATCTAGTCCAGTTATCATTCCATCACCATGCCCTCTAAGCCATGCCACATTACTCCAGGTGCTTACACAGTGCAGCAATAAGTAGGCACAAGTAAGAAATATGCAGACTAACTAAATTTGAGTCAACAGGACCTTTAAATTGAATTAATCTGTTTAGATATTCTGCAAAATGTAGGCTATATGAACTCACCATCCCTTACAGATAAATTGTCTTGATTTGAAGATATCAGGTTAATAATCCTTAGATCAGGATTTCACCTTCTCACCAAAAGCAAGAAAACATCTTCAGTCACACCTACAGTGTAGGAACATGGCTTTCAGGAATACACGGATCTTGCTGAGTCACAAACTATATCTTAACAGAAAGGGAAAATGTTTGTATTGTTCATGGGAGAGTGTCTGTGTGCTCAGTGTATACACATCAGGGCTTTGTTCCTTTGCTGCCTAGATCCTCATTGGAGCAGTAATTGCAATGGGCTCAGCAGACAGAGACGGTCGCCTCCATCCTGGTGATGAACTGGTGTATGTGGATGGGATTCCAGTGGCCGGCAAAACCCACCGATACGTGATTGATCTTATGCATAATGCTGCCCGAAACGGGCAGGTGAATCTTACTGTGCGGAGAAAGGTGCTACCCACAGGTGAGTGAAGAAGACTGGGAAAAACAGCTCACTGCTATCAGCACAAGCGGGTGCTGACAAATAGAAGTGAATGTTTTCCGTCATTTGAAGGACAAACAGTTGTAAATATGTGTCCCTTGTTTCTGTGATGAAAGTGCTAATGCTAAGTGTTGCTTCCTGAAGAATTGCGTGTCCCACTGGCAGCCCCAGTGTGCCATGATTGCTCTGGGTTTCTTCTGTGCTGTCCTGGTCTGTGCTGTCTCCTCTTGTCTGCTTTTGGGACAAAATGTTCACATTGAATTAAAGCTGTTAATGCTGACTGTGTGAATAAGCAACCAGAGAAATTCTCAGAGACTGTTAACTGTCTAGTACAAGGACTCATTTCACTCCCATGTGTGTTAAAAGCCCATTTCTGGTCTCACTGATGCCATTTGGCGATTTTTGCCCCAAATGCAAGGTCAGCTGGCTGAAATCGTTCTGTAGGGAGGAAATGGCTGCTAGGAAGCAGGGCCGCTTCCTCCCTTCAAGCAGATACTTGCAGGGAGTAAAGCTAAAACAAAATGAAGGATCTGAAGTAAATAAAACCTTTAGAATAGACTGGAGAACATACAAACTTGGAAAAATGTGCAGCAGCATCTGTCAAAGTGGAGAGCTGCTGCTGTTCCCTATCCAAGAAAGAAGTGTGTTGTTTCTCACACGGGTGAGGTTAGTGCAATTTGCTGAGGCACCAGAAATGAGCACATCTCCAGCCTGTCCTGTCGCCCACCTCCTGTGCCCTGGACTGCTGTCGCTGCCTGAGCTGCTCTCCTCCACTCCCCTGCCCCAAAGCCAACCTCAACGCACCCCTCATCCCGCAGCCCCCTGTTGCGGCCCCATTTTGCTGCCACGGGACTGACTTTCTTCTGTTGCCAACTGCAGAGGCCTGCAGCCAGAAAGGGCCCCCTCCGCCCGCCGCGACGCCCCCCTGCAGCTCCCCCAGCACTAGGAAAATGGCCAATAACCAAGGTAATGCGCCGGGTGCTTGCAAGCCAGCTCCTTACCCAGGTCTACCTGGTGATATTCAAGACCCGTCTGGACACTTTCCTGTGTGACCTACTGGAAGGAACCTGCTTTAGCAGGGGGTTGGGCTAGGTGATTTCCAAAGGTCCCTTCCAACCTCTACAGTTCTGTGATTCTGCTATTCTATGTAAGGGTAGAGAGGGGCACGTGTTGAAGTTCAGGGTCTGAGACACTCTGGTCTCCTGGCACGCAGAATGGAGCAAATTAGTGAGACACCTGGAGTTATCCTGGGTCCCCAAGAGCTGGGGGACATTGTGTGTAACTCGTTAATATTTAAGCATTTCTATAGGTGAATGGTTTTAATCTTGTGACTTACAACGTAAGCTTAGTGGGAGACTTTAAAAATGACTGATGTGGGCATAACTGAAAAATGAAGTATGAGCACCTCAACCACGTTACTTTCAAGGTGGCTGTATAGAGTGGAGAGCACTGGGGCTGCCCTGCCCTCACCTGATGGCTGACAGCTGATGTCCGTGTATTACCCAGCCTGAGACCACTGCCTCACACAGACCTCTCCCAGGCTAGGAACAGTCTCACTAGCCAAGAGCACAATTTGATTAGGAAGACACAGATTGAAAGGCCATTTCTTCACAGGCAGAAGCAAAATGTAATTTTTCTGATGAATATCTTTTGCAGAGGTAACAATCAAGCAGCTGTTTGAACTTTTTCTCCTTTATCTTTGTTTTTGTATGCTTGCTTAATGGCCTTCAGTTGCATTTATTTATGGCCAAGCCAGCTCTTGGTCATTCTGCAGGGTAAGATAATTTCCTTTCTGTTGCAGCCATACTGACACAACAGGCATTCAGTTTTCTGAAACATGACAGCCAGAAAATGAGATCTCTCTTGTCACCGACTATGGCATTTAGTTGCAGATTTGGTTCAATAACTCTTGGAGATTTTCAATTCTAACACAGGAGTACAATAATTGTTTGTTTTTCTTCCTCCTTATTCTTTCTAATCACTTTATTCCATAGTTGCACAAGGACTACTAAAGGACACACTTGACTGAGAAAACAGCAGCCTGGCCTTGGATGATGTTGATTTTATTAATACATACACACTGAAGGTCTAATTTGTGAGTTTTCTTCCTAGGATGCGTGTGTGCATGCATAAGCTCTGCATGTTCAGCAGAGCCCCTCATTGTTGAGAAGACATATTACTTACAATTATCTGAAAGTTCTGCATTAAAACTCAATATGTAATGATATGTGTAGACAACTTAGATCTGCAGGGAATGTTACTCTTCTTTTTCATCTTTTGCATTACTGTTCCTAATTGCTAAAATGTTTGTACTAAAAAAGTGTTTAATCCTGAAAGGTTGAACTTGTTTTCTGTTTTTGCTACTATAAAACAAGAGTAAAGGACACTGCTATTCCTTCTGCCCTTTCCAACTCATCGCACAAGAGCATCTTCCAAACCTTTAAATGAGCACTGCTTCTGTGACAACACCCACAGAAAGACTGTGATTATTTGTCATTGTATAACTGCTCTGCTCCATAAATGCCTTGTGAGCATGCTAATCAACTTGTAAGAAGAACATTATGCCGCTAATCCTAATTACTCTATGTTAGCTGCTTGTTTAAATTATTTTAATCCAAACACAAATAATTTTATATTGGATTAGACGGTCACATTTTCCTCTTGATGACAGATCCACCAGCAGACAAGGGAATGGTGCTTGCTAGCATTTAGCTGTCCAGATATCCACTGTTTTTACTTCCCTCTCCCTTCTGTTAGACAGCTTAACACTGAGTATTCATGCTTACTTTATCTGATTGCCCTTGAATTCTCTGCATAATCGTGCAGATTCCTGTCTCTCTGCATCTATTACATCTCCCAGCTTAATACTTGCAGTAGTCTGGGCCACAGACAGCCAAGTGTATTCATGTTGCATTAGCAAATGTACTGTAAATTGAGATCCACTGAGCGAGTCAGACTGTAACACTGGCATGACTTACATTTTAGGAGAGCCATGCCCAGAGAATGGCAGAAGCCCAGGCTCTGTGTCCACACACCACAGCTCTCCAAGAAGTGACTACGCGACTTATGCTAACAGCAATCACGCTGTCTCCAGCAGCAACGCGACTCCCCCGGAGGGCTTCACGTCCCACAGCCTGCAAACCAGCGACGTGGTGATCCACCGCAAGGAGAATGAAGGGTTTGGCTTTGTTATCATCAGCTCCCTGAACAGGCCCGAGTCAGGATCCACAATCAGTAAGTAAATCACAGTTTGCAGCTTTGTTTTTCCAGTTTTGCCCCAGGTTTAATGAGAAAAAAAAAAAAAAAAGTAATTAAAACCTGACACCTGCTAATTAATTGCTGCACTAATTAAAGCTGAAGGGACCCTCAAGGTTGTTTCCAGAGACACTATTTGTCTGCTGTGTATTGGGCAAACCCAAAGGTTGTTCTCACCTCTGAGCACTGCTTTACACATTCTTTTGGATGTCTGAGTACAGCAAAATTCACCCACAAAGAACATTTTTTCTGTTCTTTTATCCCAAAGAGACGCTCAGCAGGTAACCACCAGGGATATAATTCACATGCAAATGTATTTATTTATTTATTCATTTACGTGTTTATTTTTAGTCAAGGTGAAGTTCAGGAATTTGAAATAAAAGCTGAGGTCATGACTGCACCTGTCCAGTTAGGGCACTGCAGAAGAAACTGGAATATTTGAAAACTTGCCAGATACAGGCACAGGGAAGTTGTTGTTTTTTTATTGACTGGACCATAAAAAGCATAGAAGTTACCATTGAGTACAGGGGCTGATAAATACAGTGGCAGAATCAAATCTGAAGGATTATTGCTCACTTTCCACCTGGAAAACTTAAGTTTGCTGGGGTTCAACTTCGTTGCTTTGATACAGGCATCTGGTGCCATTTGAGATGCACCAGGCACATCAAGGGAGAGCACAGGCAGTTGGAGCAGAGCACCTACAGCCATAACTAGTGGCAGCTACAAGCACAGAGGCACCCTTGAGTGTTTCAGATAGCACCTGCAGCTTAATTGGCTGAGTGGAGTCCCTTGAGAGGGGGGTCAGAAAAAGCTTTATTTTGAGAGAGATGCACATCTCCCACCAAATCCATCTGAAACTTTGACTGTTGGTCACTTCTGAGAAATCAAGGCAAGTGAGGCCATTTGCGTTTTTTCATGTTACAGCCTAATGTAGTCCTTTCCCCGCATTCCAAACATGTTTGGAAGAATCTGTTCCTTAGCCCAGACTGATTTCTGAGGAAATGAATAACATTAGGGCCACACTGCAGACTTCTACATCCAAAAGAGAAAAGCACACGGGACAGCATACAAGATATGGAAAGCCATATCTTATAATAGCAAATGATCTCAGAAGACTTCTTTGCGGTATTTCATGACCATGCAGTTATTTAAAGAGTTCCTTTTTGGATTACCTCAGCTGAATTTCAAAATTCCATGATTGCTAGAACGAATATTGTAACAAAACCATGGATAATTAGCCACTTGGGACTCTGAGTTTTAACTTTATTGAATATAATAGCCCATTGGAAGTTCTTTGCAGAAGACCAGATAGAAAAAAATTTGTAAAGGGCACTGTGATACATACATATTAATCAGTTAAGCTAGTCATGAATTTTTCAGAAGATTGTTTCACAGATAAGATAGGCGGTTGGGGGAGATGGAAAGAGAGGAAGAGAAAATGCCCAACCAACCAAATGTTCTGTGACTGGAATACTCTAAGGAGCACAACAGATCCAGGTTCAAGATCCCACTTTTCCTCCTGACCTCCATCATATCATGGTATGCTTTTCTTTCTCCCCAAGCAAGTACATAGGTAGCCACCACTGAACAGTAGCTGAGCATCTCCAGTAGTAACTGAACATGGCAGTTGGCTGTGCAAGTGACAAACAAATTTATTCAAATAATAACTGCATTGGATTTCAGTGATCCAAAGTAGCTCTCAAATCCAAAGTTTGAAAGAACAGCAATGAACCTGAAGATGACGTTTACTGTAGACAGTGGCAGAACGGAAAATACTATTTGTAGGTGAATTTTGTACCAAAAGTTTAACTGGAAAAAAGAAAGAGCTGAAAATGGCAGTCTGTCAGCAGCAATAAAAACAGGCTAAAAATCTTTGGCCTTTTGAATTTTATGGGAGATTTGTTTTCCTTCACTAATATTTATTTGGGCAAAGTAATTTGGACTGTATTACCAGTAGCACAGCCAATAGACTGAGGGCAAGTGATTATCTTTCTTTACCCAGCACTCATTAGACTCCATCCAGAATACGACATCCAAGTTTTGGGCTCTTTGGTACTAAATATTGTAATCTGGAACAAGCTCAGCAGCAGCTATTTAGACCTCCTGAGGTCCTTATAGCCTAAATTAACCTAAAACGCTTTGATCAAAATGCACTGCCTGAGGCAGGAGGCATACTAACAGAGTTGGAGGGTACTATCCGAAATAGAACTTACATCAATATCAGAATATGGATCTTCATTGTATTGTGCCTTGTACCTTTCTTCTCACATTAGTATATTAATTTGGTCAAATGTTCTGCTGTAGTTCCAGTGTTTCTGGTTTCAGAGCCGCTTATTGCCAGCTTACGTATTTCCTTGTAGCACCAAATAGTGCTATACAGACATTCCCTGAACATACACACTTAAATTTTCATGTACCAACTGCAAGGCAGCTCTGAAAGAATCAAAATGGGCAAAAGAGATCAGAAAAATAATGTCATGTTGTGCCAAATGCTGATAGGAACAGCATAGCCTTCGAAGTCATCTCACTGGGAGCATCTTCAGGTCAAAGATAAGAAGGATTCGTTTGAGTGAGTTGTATCAGCAAAAGAAGATAAAGTGCATAAGTAAAGAAATGCATTTGAGTGGTACACCCAGGAGCAACTCATTTTACCTAGTACAGAGTCAGAGAATCTCAGAGTGTTAAGAAATCTAAACAAATAAATGCATAAATAAATTCATCTGTCCAGGTTCCTGGCCTGTTCCTAGACAAAAGATTAACTTCCACTGCCCCCAGAATAGTTTATCATGCTTTCCTTTAGACTCTATTCCAAGATTAAAGGGTGCCTTGGCTCTCATTCCTTCTCCAGATGGGCCACCTAAATTCGACCTTACTCCTTGCTTTCTATCGCTAGGCAAGCTACATGGTTTGTCAAAATTCTCCCAACTCCAGTGGCTTCTGTGAAATATTCAGTGTCATGTGCCCATATGAATGCCTGGGAGCTACAAAGCTTAGATTTTCTCTTTTAGTTTGATGTGGATCAACAACCTTGGCCTTAGAGGCTCCATGAGCATCTTCCCAGGTTCTGTGGCTGTGATGGAGGCCTCAGTGGCTCAAGTTAAATAACTGTAGCCTATAACTGAAGTCCCACCTTGAGGAATACTTTCTTGCTTCTCCTAGCAAAAATATTCCCAACAGATGTGGTTCTGCTAGGCAGAGCTCCCCCAAGTCCCTGCCATCCTGCCACAAGCACTGTGGTGCTTTGGAGGTGCAGTTGTGTATGGGGTGGTGCTGCCTCACATGACAACAGTGAGTGTCACATTATAGCTGACGTCGCTGAAACTTAAATAATTAATCTAACTGTTGCATTACATTTACAAGAATACTTAGTACTGCATGTCATCCATGGTTAAAACTCTGTCAAGATTTTTAGGGCATCATGATGAATTCACTGTCTGCATCCTTATAGAAAAGCACTTGCAGTCAGATAGGGTTTCCCTATCTGACTATTCTCTCGGTGAATTTCTCCTTGAGCTTAATGGAATGTGTTCCTACAAATTTCACGTTGTCCTGTTATTTTTACTTTGTTTTTGATGCAGGTCCTTCTAGGGAAAGAATTTGTGATCCCCTGTAAATCTCTGAACACCCTAATTTCTGTGGAAAAGAGCCATGTTCTATAAGCAGACGTCATTAAGTGGAAACTGCCAGTGACGATTGGCAGTATTTCCAGGTATTTTACCCTGACAGTTACTGGCAATTAGCACAATTACAAGGTAAAAACAAATTGAAATTTCAGAAGTAACCAATAAACAAATAATTTTTATATATATATATATATATATATGATCTTTCTCTGATTTAGCAAAAGAGAAAATATGGATTTTAATTTGCCTCTATACTGCTGATGCCAATGACTGTTGGATTTTAAAAAAATGAGAAAGCAGAAGCTAATGAAAGAAGGTCCTCTCATTTCTCAGAACATGCAGTTTTAACTAAGAATACAAGATAAGCCTCTGCTTACTACAGAAAGCAGAGTTCTGAAATAAGTCCCATTCAGCCTGAGTTCCTTTGAGCTCATTGCAGCTTAGAGATAAAAAACAGTTTCTTGATCACTGATGACTGTGATCTGAGGCAGTTATTTGTGCTGCAGTTTCACCCATGCTTCTTCCTGAGTAAGAAGGTGCCTGGGGACACCATTTTCTGTGACCAACCTGCAAAATCAAAAGAAAAAAGAGCTTTGGAAATAAGATATCCATCTACTCCAGCTTGGAGATCTTTGGAACATGGCAGTGAGAAAACACAAGCAACATGTGTCTTCTGTGGGACATAATGAGGACTGATGGGCCAAGGGTCAGGTTTCTCATTTCTGCTTGGCTTTGATATTCAGTTTTGAGTTGTTCTTCTGCTTCTTCAGCTTCAAAAAGGCACTTTCTAAGGTTTTTTTAAATTGATATTATAATTTGGAGCTGAAAGACATTTTTCATGTATTATTTTTTCAAAACAATATATACAATTTAGAACAAAAGGTGAATGACACAAAGATGCACCAGGGGAGGTTCAGACTTCATATTAGGAAAAGTTTCTTTACTGTGAGAGTGGTCAAACACTGAAACAGGCTTCTTATCGAGGTGGTTGATGCCCCACATCTGTCAGTGCTCAGGAGGCATTTGGATAATGCTGCCGTTAATGTGCTTTAACTTCTGGTGGGCCCTGAAGTGGACAAATAGTGGGACTCAATGATCTTTGGAGGTCCTTTCCAACTGAACTGATTCTAATTATAGTTGTAATTAGTAAAAATAAAATAACAAGAGATAAAAGAGATTTTTTTATATCACTCAAGGCACGTTGCTGCATGAATCTCTCAATTGGCTACCTGATATTTTTGGAAAATAAAGCGTGGAGGATCTTAACCACATCAGTCCCCACTGTCGATGAATCCTGTCCTCCAGTATGTTCATGAGTTGGTCATTTGGACCTAGTGGATCTGCTTATGCGTTTTCTAAGATCAATCTCTGTGTAAGTTTACTTAGAACAAACTTAGAGAGGAAATGAAGGCTTTGCCAGAGTTCATTTTGCTTTGATGCAAATGCTTTTTATGTACCTTATTTGCATCAATGTTTTGCTGCCCAATTTTTATTAGGTCTTCATATTTCTAAGCTATGTGCACTCCTTCCCACCTAGCTTCTTAGGCCGGTGACAAAATCATGCTGTGCAATTCAATATGCTCAGTATTAGCACACAAAGGGAAGTTTCAGGTCATAAGTTCATTAAACTTGTAAATAAAAGGAATTATTGACGTCTGTAGGTACGCAGCATGCCACTGGTAGTTGGTTTTTTGTGTTTGGGGTTTTTTTTCTGCAAATGAGTGTGACCAATAAAAAACATAAATTTCAGGAACATATTTTATCTTGATTCTATAATTAGCCATGACAGAAACTCTACCGTATTCAAGCTTCCCAAATTTCAGATTATACAGGAGCAATGAAATTACAGATGTTTACATTTCATATAGTCTTTCAACTAAATCTTGATATGTTGGAGTCTGCTGGTTGAATGAAAATTCTTGCACCTTTTGAGAATAGAGGACATAGTAAATATTCATGTGATCAGCTGTATTACATTGAAAAGGACAGCTGGCTCAGGAAGGTTCACTTGCTTGGTTTATTATCTATAGGCATTAATATTAAAAAAAGATTGTGAGAATTTATATGCCAGAGAGTTTAGCAGATAGAGGTTCAATTTTTTTCCCCCTTAACTGATCATTTTTGACATTTCAACACTGTAGAGGAAAAACACAAAAGTTACTCTTTACAAGATATAGTTTCAGCAGTTACAACTAAAAGGATTGAATAAAGAAAATTCTAGATGAAAAAAGAAAATCATTATTTGATGTTAACATCCTGTTAGAATCTACTATTTCCAGCATGAGTCTCACAAGTGAGAGGAAATCATTTTTATTTCCAAAAAAGCAAAAAATTAATTGAAATAAACAGTGTTATTGATATTCAACAGCTGCTCTGGCTTTGCGTGAAGGTGACCCAAGCATATGGACCTTCAGGTGTAAAGCCACCAAAGTTCTTTTTTGTGATATGAAAGCATGGGAAATATTTGGATTATGAAGAGTAAAAGTGAGTAATCTAGTCAAATAAAAATATTAATGTATATATGTGAACTTGTAGTTATCTGCTATTTAATGAAAGCAGACCTTTCCCACTTCCTAAATACAAAGAATTCTTTTTAATCATTTTTCCTCTTAATTACTTGATTTAAGCTCTCTTTTGATGACGAGCTTAGAGCTGAGCATTGTACAATTAACCACCTTCCAAGAGAGCATCATCTGCTAGGCGCAAGCTCCGCGTATAGTTGGGTTCCTGACACAAATACTCTAAATATCTGAAGGAGATTTAGGAAGAGAGCCTCAAAAATCCTAGAAGCTTAGTTGCAATCTGGATTCAAAATCTCCCTAAAGTCACAGGTTTTTTTTGTAAAGTGCACTGCAAAACAAATTAGATCCCATCTGGAGATCCAGTGTTAGGAATGGTTTGTGTAGCACCTCTGTTTTTTACTGGGTTCTTTGAGTCTAGGGTTATGGCCTTGGAATAAAAATTTTTCCTTAAATTAGATACCCATGCGTATTATTCAACTGTATCACATTTTGGATGATTTGATGGTAGTAGGAAAAAAATGTGTACGTATCTGGTTTGAAGGACTGTATATTTTGTATACGCATGAGCAGTATCTCATTAATTTCCCTTATTTCCAACAATAGAAGTCTGTATAAGACACTGTTTATGCACAGTATTTCTCTCTTGCAGTCTATTCCACTGCATGGTCTGAGAGAAGTAAGAAATTAATTGTTCTATAAAAGGCCATCTTACCTTCTGTACTCACTCTTAGCTTGAATAATAGCTAAAAAAACCACCAAACAAACAAACAAAAATGTGTCTGTATAGCCTACTAGTCTTTAGTGCTATAAATAATTGGATCAAATTCTTTGCAGAGTGTAATCCAGGCACATGGTGCCACTGTTCAAATTGTACACGTTTGGAGAAAAGTTTATAGTGAAATCTGAATATAAGTATGAATAAGTTTGTAAGATTTTTTAAGGTCAAGTGGAATCATTTATCACCAGTCAAGTGATCTGGGACTTCCTTTAAAAGGTTATATTATTAATTGCTCAGCTTAGATAAAAATAAAACCCTGAAGGAGTGATTAAATAAAAGATCTGAAGTGTTAACAAAACCCTAATGAAATGCCACACTCAGGAGGTGCCTTCTGGGAACAGAGCTGTGATGATGGACAATGCCAGTAAGATACCTGGGAGATGCCAGCTCCACATGCCTTGGTCAGGCATGGTGGCATGGGATAAGTGTGCAGCAACAGTGGAGCCAGCTCTTATGGATTCGTCTAATCCCTTCTTGAATCCATTTGTTCTTCTGGAAGGCCTGAGGATTGCTCCCCTTTCTCTGCAAGTTCATCAATGATACTGTGCTCACGGGCAGTTCTTTTGAACAGAGTCTGTTTTTTGCTTCTGACTCCACACTCTTTTTCTCAGTCTTTCCTAGTTCAGTGCTTTGTTTTCAGGATGGGGATATTGGATCCGTCAGCAGTGCTCAGGTAACAGACAAGCAGTACATCATTTCAGTTGGTATTCTTTTCCTAGCTCTTCAAATTATATTTACTGTTCTATCGTGGTAATCATCTTAGAATCTTAGTGTTGTGAAAGTCAGAAAAAACCTCTGAGATCACCAGGTCGAACCATCAACCCATCTGCACGACATCCATTAAACCACGTTTCTTGAGCACCTGCAGGGACGGTGACTCCACCACCTCCTTGGGCAGCCTGTTCTTTCTAGAAAAGTAGACACACTAATTACAAGATCTTCAAGGCAGTAATAGTTACTTTAGGGCCCATCTCTGCTTAATCTTAGCAATGGGTGTTTTTTCTCCATGTGCATAACTGTGCATTTCTTTCTGTGAGATCTTGTCTGTCACTTCACTCAGCCCACTCACTACTGCCAGTTTTAGATGTGACCGTTCTGAATGATAAAAATTCTCCATCATGGAAATTCACAGCTCATGTCTACATTTGTTCCTTAGCTTTTACCTAATTAATCCCCTATGGGTAGCTCCATCTTATCTGTTCACAGTACATGTTCTGCCACCAAAGACTGCTCAAAACTTAAAAGTTTTCTAACACAGCAGTAGTCAGATATTCATAAACAACTTGCACATAAGATAACCTGCATCCCATTTGAAGCACACATATCTGTAAATAAATATTTAAATAAATTCTTCCCTTCCTTATACAGAGCATGATGGCCATGGCATTGCTGTTTAGGAGGAGGCTTGGGCAGAGCTCCACTGGAGAAAGCAAGCAGCAACCGGAAGCTAACTTGGGTGTTACTGTGAAAGAAGGAGCCATGAGGCAAACTTCCCCTCCTATTATCTAGAAACGCACAGAAACCAGCTTCTGCTGAATTGTTGTGGGTTTCAATAGTAATTTATTGCATCTGTCTGCTAAGCCATGAAGTAGGATTTCAGTGGTCTCCTTGGCAAACTCTGACAGGGATGTGAGTTCCCTCTGTGAAAGCTCTCCACTCTCTGCTGCCGCAAGATCATGTGGCAATGTTATGAACCAGTATATCCTCAAACAAGAAGAACTAAGTCCTCAAAAACCAAAGTTCTGTAGAGAAGGTGCTTGATAGACATGAGCACTGTTCTGTTTCATAGCACTGCAGGACAAACTGATACCAGAACATTTAGTTACCTTCATCAGGCAGGCAAAGGCCATTTGGGGTGGAAGGAAAAAATAGGAGAAAAAATGTTCCTTCTCTTTTTCCTTCCTTTCCATTTCCCAGGATTTGGAGCTGAATCAGACTGTCATGACCATCCCACCCCCTGCTTTGGTTTTAGCAGAAATCACTAACACACAGACATCTGCTCTATTCACTCATCAGGTGCAAGAAGCCCAACAAAAACTGTGCTGGCAGATAAACAGGATTCCCTGCCCTCCTTTCCCTTGCTACTGAAGTTGTGTCCCTACTTAAGTTATTTATGCTAGCAAAAACATCCTTAGGGTTAGCAATGGCAAGCATGAGAATTCTATCTATGACATCTCATCCACAATGCTTCTCCTTCTTTCTTCCAACTCAACTTCTTGCTCACTCATATAAGGCATCCTTATTTTCAGATCTCTACTGATGTGTAGCACAGGCAGGGTAATTTCAGACAGCTCCTGTATTGCATAACAGCAACAGCAATGGTTCAGTCCTAGCTTAAGTGAATCTTAGTGGTGCTTTAAGAACTGATTTGGACAAGGGCTTTCTGTGAATGTAAATTGTTTCACTGTCTAGTTACACTTTTACTTATTTGGGGAACCTAGGCATCAAGGGCAAAATAAAATCAAGTTCTTTACAAGGTGAGGCCAGTTGTATTTAGTATATTTAAATGTATAGAATGACCTCAGATACTGTGACATAAGTTATTTGCCTGTTTCCTAAGCAGTAAGGTATTTCTGAAGTAAAGTAGCTTTACCTGTATTACTGAAGTCATAATTTAATTTACATTCTTGCCTGAAAGAATTGCAAGAAGCACACGATCTGGTTATGACTTTCACTTTGGAGCATTCACTAAGATTTCTAGTTCTCAGACAATTAATTTATAACACTGTAAGCAACACTTTCATCTTTATTAGAAGCAAACATCACTGTGAGGAGTGCATATTGTGACTTTGCATGAGATGTGCAGTCTGTGTTTGTCATCATCACATTCAGGAAATACTTACAGAGGACTGAGAAATTTGTTTTGCAGTGATGGAGTATTCTGAAAATATTCCCTGTTTGATAATACTCCCCTTTGTTTGATAATAGCATTGATAGCCAAGATATCTCAAGGAAATGTTGCTTCATCTTTTGCTTTATCTTTTCAAATTTCTCTTTGGATGTTAGAATTTTTAAGGATATATTATTTTAAAAGGAAAAAAAAAGTGCTTTTAAACACCATTTGGAGGTGGACAGTGAGCAGAACAGCTTAGGGCCAAGTTTGCTAAGAAAGAGGTATGGGATTGGCGGGGGATTCTCAGACACTATTATGATATTAGTAGAATAAACAGTCAAAAGAAATTGTGATAAGCATATTTATAAGTAGGAAAAAGAAAAATACAATATTCTTTGGTGTGAGCCTAGATGGAGAGATGGGAAAAGTCAGCTATAGCGTATCCATTTAGGTAAAAATGAGAGGAGAATAGGGAAGAAACACCAGGGGAGTTTATTTAGAGAATTCAATGGGAAGTGAGGGGAAAGGCAGGACAAGAGAACAGATGGAGCACACAGGAAGATGAGAACCACAAAGAGCAAAAGCAGCGAAGTTGATCTGTACAGTTTAAAGAATGTGTACGTGTTTGTGTGCTTCTATTTGATGTAGTAAATGTGCCTATACACTCATAATTAACTGCAAATTCATGCTGGCATGCATCTAATTAGAAAACTGCACATCTCTATAAATCTTCAGTATGATTTCTGTTTATCAATTAACATGTTTGTGTGGAGGAGGAGAACAACGTAGTGAACCCTGGGCACTTTCAGTAATGAAATCTGTTTGTATATAAAATAAATCATGGCTGTAGAGCCTCTATTACAAAATACAGACAAAAGGATTCTGTAAACTCAGAGGTGGGAGACAATTTAAAACTACTACTTATTGTGCAAATTTATCCTTCAGTGTTTTAATGCCTCATTCTTCTTCTGATCTGTTTATTGTCTTGTTACGTGTCTGGTCTATAAACTAGCTGAACCATAAAACTGATGATGGACTTCGTATGTATATGCCATGTACATCTAGATTCTGATTTTCTATCAAAATCTGTGTTGTTTTAATGCAGATGGCATTGTATAAGTGCAAGCATTTTATGCAAAGTATCTTTTCATTCAGGTGGAACTTCCTCCCAAATTATCTCCCAAATTTAGCTCCTCTGTTTGTGAGCACCACCACTTACTGCTGCGTAAGCTAACTGTGACTATTCTTCCTTGTCTAGCTGTACCCCATAAAATAGGGCGGATAATTGATGGAAGTCCTGCTGATCGCTGTGCAAAACTTAAAGTTGGAGACCGGATCTTAGCTGTGAATGGCCAGTCTATCATTAACATGCCTCATGCAGATATTGTGAAGCTAATTAAAGATGCAGGTCTCAGTGTAACACTTCGCATCATTCCTCAGGAGGGTAAGTCAATGGCCCTTAAAAACAGGAAGAAAATTTTGAGTAGCCTCCAATTAGCTTGAATTATGTCAGTGCTTGAAAGAACATCTATTGTTTCACATTCTCAGCTGTAACATACAGTACACCAAAATTACAGCCTTAGAATCAGCTGGAATAATATCTGAATTCTTGAAAAGGTTTCTTGCTATGCAAAAGGTATTTAAAGGAAATTTGGAGAAATCTGAGAGAGAACAAAGTAATTGAAACTCAGTTTTCATGTCTTCTGTAAGAATTGTCTTTTACATGGAAAAGCATCCCATCAGAGAGCTAGATTTCGAGTTCATGTCCTTTACACCAAACCTGTAAGTCAGCAAAGTGACTGACAAGGCACTGCAATGGCTGTCACCAGGCATGTTCCGATATCAGCTACCTGTGACAAAGTGATGTGAAGGAAGAGTTCAGATTTGGTAGTTTCCTCCACATGTGTGAGGATAAGAGCACAATGCAGGAAGGACATGAGACCTTAAAATATCTCCTTTGTAAGGTGAGGATAAGGAGACAGATATTAATTATTCTGATCATTACTGCACAGCTTATCAGTGGAGGTCCTTTGATGTTGGCTTCATGGGTTTTGAGGTTGATTTCAGGACTTTTTGTGGTTTAATGGGCTGATTGCCATCAGAACCAAGAGAGTCACATACACCAGCTAATGCAATTACTTAATTACTTAAGTGACCCTCACTTTCAGCTGTTGCATCCAGCAACTGGATAAGGAATTAGCCTGACACTGGCCATGGATTGCCACTGAGGGAATGTGCCTGTTTTGCTAAATGAACTCAGTGAAGGAAAGAACACATAAACACACGAGCTCGAAATTCACCCCAGAGAGCTGCAAGGACAATAGAGTGTGATCACCAGAGGTCAGTTTTGTGAGTAGCTACAAACAAGTGTTTTGCTATATGCAGTCCCTGCAGTTTATTTAGGCTTTCCTTGAACACTGAATAATGCATATTAGCAAATTACTGGCATTTAAGTATTTCCCATTTAAGTAAAAGGGAATATTAAACTAGAAGGAAAGAAGAGGTACCCCTGGGATGCAGTGCTACAAGCTGCTCTTGGGTGCTGGTGGAGCAGCGTGTGTGCAAGGCAAGGCTGCCCCGTGTGGCTGGGTGACATTGGATCCTCATTTGCCTTCTGGTATTAGCTTCCCAATTTATAAATCAGGAAAAAATCTAATACCTCTGTAATGTACTTTCAGGTGAAAAATGCCATATAAATGCAAAACAGTTTTAGAAGCAGCTTATGATTTGACTTGTTCATCCATAGTTATGAGAGTAATGTAGAAACCAAGGACAATATTCCCAGCCTTTGCCTCTGAAACTCTGCAATACAAAAGAGGCTCACAGATGCAAAATGGGCAATTAAAGCCTTAAGCATAGTAATTACACAGACAAGTATTGCTTATGCCTGCATGAGGAGTGCTTTAAGTGCAGATATACAAGCTTTTTTGACGATTAAGCCTAAATTGAAAAGATTTTTAATAAAGCATCCTAAACTTTTAGAACAATTATGAGCATAAATTAAAGAAGCAGAAAGCCGTTATAAGCACAGTCAAATGGGACAAACTCACTCATTACCAGATATAAAATAAAGTAGTTCAAAATTCAAACTAGATTCAAATGCAAAGATCTGAGCAAGATCTAGATCTTGCCTACCTATTGTCTGGGTACCGTGCCACCCTGGCCTCACTCATTTTGTTGCAAGCAGGAATAAAAAAAAATACAGTGTGTACTTTGCTGTTGATAATGTGTATATGATGACCTGTGCATTTCTCCATCCTCTGGCAATAGGAGTCTCTCATTTATGCTTCCGAGCAATGCTGAGCCAGTGTGTTGGGAGAAATACATTTGATATAAGTTTGGTGCCAAATGTGTCTTCAGGGGGAAATGCGAAGGTAAAGCATCATGCCTGATTGTAGAAGGCCATCTCCCAGCCTGGCCTCTCTGTCTTTTTGAGTTTTACATTGCTTGGAAAAAAGGGAGGCTGGTTTTTTGCTGTGTTCTGATGTGAAGCCCCGGTCATCTGGCATCAGTATAGGGAAATACATTGTTTTTTCTGGTTAGTCATAATATTTTGTGACTGGTTTTACTGTTCACAGTCCCCAAAGATGTAAAAACTACAGGGAACTCTTGATGAGCTCAAAGAGCAGGAGCTAACACAGCGCACCAGTGGTTTAGCTTTCATGACAACATCTGTCATCCCATAATAGTGCTGAGAGCACTAAAATCGTTCATTTTCTCAAAATGAAAAGTTTTCAAATATCAGTATTTCCAGGCTTTCATAGCAACCATGACACATGGAAGCCATTTGCCCTGTTCATTTGGGTTTTAAATAACGAAGTTGTCAACCAGAGCTGCAGAATTGTCCAGGCTTTCAGATCTCACAGAATGCCAAGAGGAGCCTATTAGCCTCAGACATCTTAAAATGTAATTATAACCCAAGAGAGCAAAAGCAACAAAACATACAGTTCTGGAGTGCAACTGACAATGGTCATCATCTACCCTTTGCCCTTTGTTAAATGCCATTCTGTGACAGCTCTTTAATCTCTGGCTTCCCGTTACATAGAGCTGAACAGCCCAGCCTCAGCACCCAGCTCAGAAAAGCAGAGCCCCCTGGCCCAGCAACACAGCCCTCTGGCCCAGCAGCAGCAGCAGCAGCAGCAGCAGCAGCAGAGCCCTCTGGCCCAGCAGCAGCAGCAGCAGCAGCAGCAGAGCCCCCTGGCTCAGCAGCAAAGCCCCGTCGCCCAGCACAGCCCCGTGGCTCAGCCCACACCCCCACAACCCCTGCAGCTGCAGGGACATGAGAACAGGTAAGAAAACAGCAACTAAATGGCCTGCAGTGCCTTCATGAAGGTGGGGACGGGGAGGGCTCTGACACCCAGCACTGTCAGGATTGTGCTCACAGGTGATGAATTGTGCTAACATATCTTCTGTGAGTAGCCTGGGCTGCATCAAAAGCAGTGTGGCCAGCAGGTCAAGATTGTCCCCTTCTGTTCTGCTCTCATGAGAACCCATCTGGAATTGTTACATTCAGCTCTGGGACTCCCAATATAAGAACATGGAGCTGTTGGAGTGTGTCCAGAAGAGAGCCACAAGGATGCTTAGAGGGCTGGAGCACCTCTCCTTAGAAGAGTAGCTGAGGGAGTTGGGATTGTTCAGGTTGGAGAAGAAAAGGCCTTCAAAAGACCTTATAGGGGCCTTGCCATAACTTAAGTGGTCTACAGGAAGGCTGCAGAAGGACTCTTTAACAGGGAGCGTTGTGAGAGGACAAGGTATAATGACTTTGAACTAAAAGAGGGGGGAGTTAGCTTAGATAATAGAAAGAAATTATTCCCTATGGGGGTGGTGAGGCATTGGAGCAGGCTGCCCAGAGAACCTATAGGTGCCACATCCCTGGAAGGGCTCAAGGCCAGGCTGGATGGGGCTCTGGACAACCTGATCTAGTGGAGGCATCCCTGCTTATGCTAGTGGGTTGGAACTAGATGGTCCTTATGGCCTTTTCCAACCCGATTCTGTGATCCTGTGGCTGATATTATTCTTCATAGAGAACTGCCCAAACTTCTTCAAATATCCACCAGGATTGTATTTTTGCCACGGAACTGAATACTGGCATATTCCTTGCTAATAATTTCATCAATAGCATAGTACCTTCTTACCTTGTTATCACTTACAAAGCAAATCTATCAACATGTGATGACGATGTGGCCTTTTTTTCATTATCTTATATGTCATTTTCTTTTGTGCTTTGCAGTTCTGGAGTCATGAAGATATTTTTTATTAACAGGTTTTCTCTACGGTGGATAATTTTCCAGCCAGCTTCTCTTGTGTAACTTATTTATGTGCATTGAAAAAGTTTATCAGCGATGGAGAAGAAATAGCAGGGGACAGATGTATTAAATGCTTAATATATCAAAAGCACACTCATGCTATGCAATGATACAGCTTTCTGTGATCTCCAGTCAACACTATTTAGTCTTCAGATTAACTTTTGGCATGTGAAATGAAGCTGATTGCACTGTCTTTAAGCTAATGTTCAGCAACTAACATACATCAAGGCCCTTGTCCCCAAACAGTAGGTACTGGTTACAGAATTTTAACTTTTTGCTTCTGGTGATACTTGAGTTCAGTTGTTATGCACTGCACCCTCTGGTTTTTCTTGTTCAGCAGATGTTGTACTTTCACTTGCCCAAAAGGATTTTCTCTCAATTAGTCACACTTGGCAGATTTCTTTCCATTATATCTTATTGAATATTTCTCCAAAAGTGATCAGTTTTTAAAAGGCATGCACTTCTGACAAAAAGCAGTGTACAGCTTTCACAAAAGCCTCTCTCGGTAACTTTAAGTCAATATTAAATATCTGATATCGGGGTATTTTCTGAGGCAATCTGTAAATGTTGCTAATTAAAGTTTCATAAAGAAATTTTCTAACGGTTTAACGGATAGTCATCATCTGTAATTGGTCGTTATTCCATTTACCTACTCAACAACTGTAAATAAAAACATTATTATCTTAGATACAGCTGTGGTAGAACAGTGAGAACCTGCCTAAGGTTGACTCTTAGTCCAGTAAAAGATCCACTGTGGCTAATTAATGTAGTGACTGTTACCAGATTTTATAAATATGATTATGTCTGGTTGGTTTAGTTACATATATTGCTTCTGTATCAAAATTAAAATACTAAAAGATGCTTAAAACTCTTAGGGATCAGTATTCTAATACTGATCAGTATTTTCATTTCACTGTTACTAAGGCTCAGTATTGCAGTGAGCCTCTTGTTCTCCGTCTTCTTTTTACATGGGATTAAGATGCTGAGTAAAGAAAATGAGAGGATTGTATGTATACATGTAAGTCTTACTGTAGGTACCATGTACAGGTAATCTTCTCATAACTGCTGAAAGGGAGTAGTGGTTCCGGTACTTTCGTGTCTGGTCAGACATGGAGCTAATTCAAGTTAGTTTGTAGGAAGACCTGGCAGAGTGGTTTTCTAACTGCGTTATCAAAGTAACAAAATTCTGAAACATTTCTAAAACATTTCAAAATGTTTGGATTAATTACTTATCTTCTCAGAGGTAAATTAGCATGAGCAAAACCTATGCTCTCCTTCATCCAAACTGCCATTTATTTCAGTCAATAAATTCTTTTCAACATCGCTTTCACAGTCAATTACATACACATACATGGTCACTTGGTCAACTGCAGCGCTACAGAAAGTCCCATTTTCTTTGAAATGTTAGAACTCATCTTCCTTTAACCAGCTGACAATTAAAGCAATATTTTATTTCTTATTAATTCCTCATTAACCAAATTTGTCTTCCTTTTACCCTGTGTGACTTCTTTGCATAACTACTGATTATGTCCTGTGGGCTTGTAGCCAGGCACTATTGCAGGGTGTGTGTGGTAATAATAAACACTGCATTAACGTGTTTTGTATCAAATGCCTTTCATTAAAAAGTTAAAAGCTAGTAAAAAGAATGCACCCTTTTATAACCTTTAGAAGTTCGCAATTAGAATGATTTATGTCATTGAAACAGAGGGGCTACGAAGGTCTGCACTGATGTTTCATTTACTCTATAGAGATCTTAATTCTGGAGAAAGAATGTCATAAACTTAGTGGGCTCTTTTATGGTAAGCATTGTGGTGTTTACATGCAGTTTCATCTTCCAGGCAGGCAAGATAAAAGAGAATCAGGATGCTTCTTCCTGTGTCTGTCCCTTGGAGCCTAATCCCAATCTCAGTGATAGCAGCTGGAAAATTGCACAGTATGACCTGAGGGAGAAATGCTTACGCTCGTGTTTCAGAAGTGCTCGCCGATTTTGGATGCCTCAACTATTTACCCTCAAAAGTTTTGCTTATCTGTGAAAATTTGCTCTGCGGAATTTTGCAGCCAGGCAATTTGTTTTCACTCCTGGATATGGCATGTAATGCATATTTCCTCACATTTTTGCTGCTTTCTGAAACTAAGCCATTTTGCCTTTCTCAGTTATAGGTCAGAAGTAAAAGCCAGACAGGACGTGAAACCTGATATCCGACAACCTCCGTTTACGGACTACAGGCAGTCTTCAACTGACTACCGCCAGCCTCCCCTGGACTACAGGCATCCTCCCGTGATGGATTACCAGCAGCCACCACCCCTCGACTACAGGCAGCCACCTTTGCTGGACTACAGGCAGCACTCTCCCGACACCCGGCAGTACCCCCTGTCAGACTACAGACAGCCCCAGGTACAAAATGCTGACAGCTCTCCCCAACAGAAAGCACTACAGTTGGAAGAGAGAGATCATATATTATTAAAGCAGCTGACATTACAGGAGGAAAAGGCACCTTCATTGTTTTTACACCGAGTTACTGTTTCTGTTGTGTAGAGGACATGAATGCAGAGCCATTAATATTAATGAAGAACTTTGTGATCTGCCAAATAACACTGCATTTCTAATTGCGCGACTACAGTGTTAAATAAATGCTATTTTTGAGGTGCTGGAGAGTTAAAATCAAAGTTCTAAAATAAGCTGTCCTTGTATCAACAGAAGTACTTAGGTGAGATGGCATTTCTAAAGCATTGTTGAAAATCAAGATTTTATCTAATCCAAATAAATAAATAACTAAAAGTGAATCCTGGTCGATAAAATTACTTTTTTGTTGGTAGTAGTCTGGATGAGGAGAAACTAGCATGTGCAACCAGTTTCTTCGAGATCAGTCATGGTGTCACAAATTCAAAGAAATAAATCTTAGACGAACCTTGGGAAAGACTGTGCTGATGATAAATATTTACTGACACTTGTGAAGATGAGGATCTAACTTAAAGTCCTGATGAAAATATCCTCCTTTCTTCTTACGTGTATGCGAGGGGGAAAAAAAAAAAAAAAAAAAGACCACAGAGGTCAGAAAGATATTAAATAAGACAGTACATTCTCTGGACACTCTGTGCTGAAGCCATATATAGAAGTTATTTTTGTGTCCGTGTTTTCCAAGCCAGATACATGAACTCTATCAATGAAAATACCCAAATTCTTAAATGGAATCCAGAGAAACTAATGAGTTTATTCATTTCTGTTTCAAAAAGCGAGTATCTGTCCGTATGTCCACAGCCTTAAAGATACTTTTTAGCATCTAGAGATGCCTAGGCTGCCCATTTCTCATCGATCTATTTAATTCTATGTCTGCTAGTATACACAGCTCAAGCTTGCTGTTGTTTTCCTCTTGATCCCCTGACTTTTGCACGTTTGACTGCCAGTGGATCAGCAGCAATGGAGCAAGTTCCTACTGAAGCCCCTCTGTGGTAGTAGTGGTTCAGATCTGCCAAGGAAAACCTGGAAAGATGAATCTCAGTCCCTACAGGATGCAGAGCAAGTGAACTTCAAGTCCCTCACTTCCCACCTCCTCCTCAAGCCTGAAGTGAGGAGAGTTGCTGCACATTGTGACTCCATGCAGTCCAACCTACTGAGCAAGTTGAAGCACTGGAACAGGTTGCCCACAAAGCTGATGGATGCCGTGTCCCTGGAGACACTCAAGGTCAGGCTAGACAGGGCTCTGAGTACCTGATCTAGCTGCAGGTTCCCTGTTCATTGCAGGGGAGTTGAAATAGGTTACATTTAAAGGTCTCTTCCAACTCAAACAGTTCTATGATTCTATAAGTTCTTCCAGGAATTTAGGAGGTGCCTCTACTACTAATTTCTGCATTATTATGGTGTTTGTACAGGATCTGCCTGCTATCCCACTTGCCAGATCAGCACTTTTGTATAGACAGAAAACCTTATTCTTGGGTACCATGAAAGTATTGAAGGTGAATGTGGAAATCACCCTGAGAGTTTTGGTTCTAGATAACTGCTGCACGACATCATTTCAGGATAGTTTAGACATAGGCATTTACATTTTGCTAAAATCTGGTTTTAATGACCAAAGTAGCTGTTCTTATTTTCATCTATCCTGGAAGTGCAGAATTATACTTTGAAGGTGCATTTGCTTGTATTAATGAGTAGATGCATATTTGAAGAGATGTATTTTAAAGTTTTTTTGAATGCCTATTAAGTTTTTATGGTTAATTGTCTTTCATTTTGTTGTTTTTTTTTTTCTATATAGGACTTCGATTATTTCACCGTTGATTTAGAGAAGGGAGCCAAAGGTTTTGGTTTTAGTATTCGAGGAGGAAGAGAGTACAAAATGGATTTATTTGTGCTGAGGTTAGCAGAAGATGGACCAGCAATAAGAAATGGAAGGATGAGGGTAAGTAAAATAAATTATAAAAAGCTTGTCAACTTCAACAGATGTATTTGGGATGGGATCAAACAGATGGGGTCACATAGAAAGTAGGTGGGTTTTTTTCTGATTATGTCTTAAAGAATCAATACCAAATGCCTTCAATAAGACAATCTTGTGAAAGAGCTGAATAAACAACTTGAAATTACATAGATCCTTTGTGGAACAAACGCATTACTTTTTGTTGAGAATAGCTTCTATTTTGTTGTACTTTTTTTTCTTATTCTCGCACTAATATCAAAGCATCTTCAAAATCTCTGAGAAAGCATTTAGTACATCTTTGATAGTAATACTGGCATAAATAATAGTTATTTCTCTAGTCACAAAAGCAGTGATAACTGTGAGACATTTAGTTGATAGTTATGATACTGAAGATATGGTCTGTGTTAATTTACTAACTTAATCAAATTGTTGTCTCACTGTTTGCTGATTTTGCTTATTGATATAATTCAACCTGTAGGGATCAGTTTTCACTATTTGGTGAAACACAATGAATGTGTTGCAATGGTGAAATGAATTGCATTTGTGTCCTTTACAGTAGTAATAACAAATTTTGCAAATGCTGTGATTGTTAAATGGATTCTGTTTCACAGTCCTAACAATCTCATCAAGTTTGACTTCATACTGAAAAAGCATTGTCGTCAGTCTAAGTACACAGTTAGGATCTTTCTGTTTGTTGTTGATTAATTCACTCTTAATCTGCCACTTTGCAGAATTTTAGGATTAATTTAGCCCTCAGTTGTAGCATGGATTTTAAATTCCTGACCCTGGGAGCTTGCATGGAGAAGAAATGGCATAATCAGTGTCTGCAAAATGGAAGCCGAATGATCAGCAGGAAGCTGAGAACTATTCCCACAAAGTTTACTGTGTGACATGTAGGTGCATTAATGTTGCAGCTAGAACTTTAGCTCAAGAGTATTTTTGGTGCTACCATTCTTTCCTGCACTATACAGTACCACGAGCCTTGACTGCTCTTAATAAAAGGCCATAAGCGAGATGTACATTATCAGACAACATGACTCAAGATCTGGAAAAAAAATTGTGCATTTAATAAACTCTGGAATCACATATTTGGAAAAAATATTGCTAAGACAACAGATCTTGATGTACAGTGCTTTTAGAGAGGTTCATTTCAAGTAATAATGTGTACCAGCCAAAAATAATGTAATACATTAAAAACTGTGCATCATTTGAATAAACTAGTACCATAGAACAAAGTTATTCACCATGTGAGCTGCATAAATATACATATATATATGTGTGTGTATATGTATATATGCTAAATATGTATCATTACACAGTTTTCTTCAATTTCATTAGGAAAAGTCCTGTAACTTATCATGAAAAATGTTAATTTATTTTCTAAAATAGCTTATTTTAAATCTTGCTGATGTGGCCACAATACATAGCCAAGTCTAATTCTGACCAGGTAGCTGAAACTTGGGAGTTTTCTCTCCCATTCACAAGCAGCACTCTTTGAAACCAGCTTTACCCTCCATCCCAGTCATTGAGGCTTGGGTTGTATTCTCCTGTTTAATACTCATTTTAACCCAACAGTCGCATATGGCTTTGGAACTTGCAAAACTTTTATCTCCAGTGACCTGTAACTGATGGACAGAAGTAACTCAAAAACAGCTTATTCAAAACAAAAATAGCAAAACAAAAAGAATTGTTTATTTTCTGAATGGAACAGAGCTTACAGGAAGATGAGCAAAGAAAGCATATTTCTGTACCCACATCTCCTTTCCTAATTTACTATCTTCTGTCAATACAGATTAATTCCCATTTCTTTTCTGGGACATCCAACCTGCAGTTCTATATCATTCTGTTTCACAGATGCATCTCTATGGAAAAATATGCAATAACCTATTTGGTCCTTCTCATTTCATGTACTATCGTCTTCAAGGATCAAATTCTCTGATCCTAGACTTTTAGCACTGGGAATAGTAAATTGTGCTTATGTGGTTGGATCTGATCTTATCAGGAGCATATTGCAGCTAATAGTTCTTCTTGGTCTCCTTACCTCTATGATAGGTTTTTTCCTGTTTCCTGCTCCTTGAAAAGCCTTCTTTGATTTAGCTGAAGTGTTGCAGAAAAAAATCAAGCAGATAACACAAGGTGCAGATCATTCTTATAAAAATAATTCACATAACTCCGCAATTATTCCCACTCACCCATCCAAGAAAATAAATGTTAAACCAGCCAATCTGTTGAAAAAATAGATATTATGAAGCACATTACTTGAGAACATGTAGGTGTATTTAGTAACCCACAAATAACATTTTGTTATAAGTCTAGTTATACTCAGCAATAACCCTGATAAAGACACATTCAAATTGCTGTAAATCTCATTCCTTCACAGAAATAAATAAAAGAATGCACTGTACTTCATAGTAATAGAGTAACATCTGTACCAGTGGGTTTATAGTTTTGTATAATTGAAGCAACACAAACTCTAGCTGAGGACTGCTCTAGATAGCCATGTTGGAACCTGAATTTCTGTATTCTGTGAGTGGACATTACACAGCCTTGGTGACCGGTTGAGCCCCACAGCTGTATTCTACCTGGGCACATACTAAAAAGCATGGAAATCTGTCAGGACACATTCAAAAGATTCTGAGATATAAACACATCTGAAAATGTTATGCATTACAAACACAGATATAACTTTAAAGAAGTAAAATCTACTATAGGAAATCAGATGGAAATAAAGAACTGGCATGGAACTACATCTCATAAAAGGAAATAGGATAAATACATTACTGAGAAAGGTGAGTATGAAAGGAATACATTACACCTATACTGAAAGAAAAAAGAAATTGAACTAAATTTTAATGAAGAAATTAGAAAGAATCATCACAGAATCATAAAATAGCTTGGGTTGGAAGGAACCTCAAGGATCATCATGTTCCAACCCCCCTGCCACAGGCAGAATTTCTAGCTGCTAGATCAAGTACAAGATCACGTTGCCCAGGGCCCCATCCAGCCTGGCCTTAAACATCTCCAGGGGCGGGGCATCCACAACCTCTCTGGGCAGCCTGTTCCAGCACCTCCACCACTCCCTTTAGTAAAAAACTTGCCCCCAACATCTAATCTAAATCTCCCTTTCTTTAGTTTAAAACCGTTCCCCTTTGTCCTATCACTACCTACTCTACACTGCCTACCTAAAAAATTGGTTTTCCTCATGTTTATAAACTCTTTAAATACTGGAAGGCAGATGATAGGAAGAAAGAGACAAAAATTGAAGCACCCTTCTAGTTTGATCTTCAGGATCATATGAATTCCAGTGAAGCTTGGGTGCAGGTTAGAGAACAGGCTCATAGTCTGAGGATGGCAGGTGCTGTAAGTGATGGGATTTTGCTGGCCCTGCCAGAACTGTCTGCCTCTGAAAGGAATTATGGAAGGGGGAGAAGGTTTCATAAAGCTTGTTCCCCCGTTTGCATTTCCAGCTAGAAGTCCTGATCTTACTTTCCCCTGGGAATGGCATGCCAGGCAGTTAGTGTTTTTATTGGAAACAAATCCACAGAGGAACTCTCTATTTTAGGACTGCACAATCTAAAATAGTCTTTAATTGCCCTTCATGACCAATTGAGCTGCCTTCTTCAATTTTCTGCTGATTTGTTCTGGGAACCTGAAAGGTGGAAGAGTACTGATTTGATGTCATACAGAGTTCATCAGTCTAAGCTGCATATTGCTTTTCCACCCAAGGACCACTTTCTGACAACCTATATATATACTGCAGTACATTTTAAGGTTTGACAAGTTATTGCCTTAAAAAACAGTTTTAAAACTTTCACAGTCTTACTGCCCTACTCTTGATCCTGGTACTTTTACATGCACTCAGTCTTTTATTTGGGCTCATAGACTCTCTTTCTGTGAAAAGTAGAAGCATAGATCCTCATTTAACTTGGATTCATCTGTCATAAGACTTGGGAAGGAAACATCCATCAAAGGACACAGAAGTCTACAGCGTGTGTCCTCTGCCTGCATGGCTGGTAAACTGTTCTCTACCAGTGTTGGATAGTCAAAGCTATAATTACATAACTTCATATAAATCCATATGTCAAGTGAAAAACTATGATTAATATTGTCAGGATTTTACTGCAAATCATGGATAAGAGATATGAAGATTCTTTGCAAAAGACATCTGTAGAGTGTACAGCTAATACAGATTCCTCTTTATTCCATCTGTGGAGCAGAAATCACGCTACAATTGGTAATTCTGAAGCCTACTACAGCAACAGTTTACAGAACTTGAAAAATGGGGCTTAAAATAATGAATTTTCATAAATAGCAAGGTAGCTTAGAAGTATGGAAGAAAACGTTCATTAGATATAAGGAAACTGATATAAAAGAGAAAAAGATTATCAAGAACTTTAAATGTGAGATAGATTCTCCAAGACCATCTGAGTTCTGGCCCCAGAGCAGAGCAATAATATGGCATATGCTGTAAGTAACAACAGTAGTAAATTGTATCACTCATCAGAGTTGAGAAACATAACACTGATGACATGGACCATGGTTCTTAGAGCCTTTGGAGATTCAGACTACCAGCAACAATCTTACAGGTCTATTTAAATGAGTCTCATGATAGCTCACATTTTTCTTCATCTCATACTGAGAGCAATGATCAAGCATTCCCACTTGTCTTATCACTAGCAGACCATGTAAAAAGTCAGTCTCCATATGAGGCTCACTGTAGTTCCCTGGGCCTTCCTTTTTTCTTTTCTTGAAAATGGAATAGGAACTGTCAACTGCTCTCAGGAGAGTTGTTAAAAATACTCATGTTTCCAAGATGTATGAGATATGATCAACAGATCTCTTACTGCTACGAATGGTATCTACTGCAGCCAGCATGCTCACCGTAACCAGTTTCAAAGAGCCTGTGGCTGAAGACTGCAAGAATATGAAATATATTGCACAATTAGGCTTACTGAATGTGAAATTCATGAAGAATGAGGACAAAATTTGCTTTCTAATACACAGCGTATGTCTGTGTCATTTGTCACTTCATGAGTTACATACTTTTTTTCACTTCTTCCATAAAAGTCATACTTCTCCCTTCTGACAGTTCTAGCTTCATTGCCTTGTCAACTCATTTTTCTCAGTGTATGTACACCAGTTAGCCCTATCTCTAACTTTTTCATATCTACCAATACAATTTTTCTCATTTTTTAATACATTTGTAAAACAGACTTCTGAAACACAAGCACTGCAGAATTTTATATCTGTCATGCTTTGCATTCTTTCTTTGGCTCTTTGTTTTGTTGCTTTTCTGCTTCCAGAGTTCCTCTTTATGTCATTTGTACAGGCTTGGATCTAGAAATAGACACAAGGGACAAGATATTCCTACAGTGTTTAATGTGAGCTTCCATGCTATTGTTGCATAAGGACTTTTGAGGCTTCAGTCTGTTCTAGCTTGCCAAGTGAGCGGTGCAGTGAGACTCACTCTATAATAGTAACCAACAGGTGCTGTGGACAGGTTCATGGCATTTTGCAAACTAGCAATCTGTGTATTTCATCCTTTCCCGTGATAACAGAGTTCACACCACCTTATTCAAAAAATTTCATCCACCTACATCAAGGATCATTCCTAGAAAAAAAGAATATAATATCAAGAGCCAATGGACAAAAAAGGCAAGCAGCCAAGAGGGAGCTCGTCTCTTATTTAGAGGGAAACATAACTGAGGTTTCAGATCATGGAGGGCATAAGCATTTCATTTGAAATTACTGTCAAAACCCATGTACAAACATTCAACATTATTCAAAATTGTCATTTCCCTCTTTGCAAATGTCTCAAATAAAAGGTCAGGCAATTGCTTCTACTTTTTCTTTCTGATGACATAGCCTTTGCATTGCTACTTACAACAAGAGGGGCAGAATGCCCATGAAGATCATACCTTGAAGCCCTCTCTTATACCATGGGAGATATAAGCTTAAGCCCACTTAAAAAAGCCTATATGTCAGGCTTCAAAACAGTAGGGTGACAAGTGAAAGTTAGCTATTGCTGCCTGCATCCTCTAGAAAAAACTAATTAGGATCAAGACCAACTCTTCAGACTTCCCAAGACAATATGCAGTATATTGTCAGATATCTATTTGGACTCCATAAACTCTGTAAAACAGTGGAGTTTAACAAGGGAATGTAAACCATCATCTCCTCAGAGCTGGACACTCCCATATGTTTCAAGTCACACACTCAGAAATAAACTTGAGATATTCTGATTTCACTGTACAAATAGCAAGAAATGAAATGTATGCAAAATTTAGAGCAGCTTCAGGTAATTGTATCCCAGCAGTGTTTGGGAAGGCTTTTATATAACAAGCGAAGCAGAAGTCTTTTTCTTCCATGTTCATTGTAGGATTTTCTCATTTTGGCATTCTGTTTTGCTTCTTGCTTGGTGTTCATCTAGTTGCTTTATACCAGACCTTCATTTATAGGTTTTTGAAAGATGAAAGTCATCCGTTTCCACCAGTGTAGTTATCTTTCTGTCTCTGAGGCTTAAATTTAACTCAGCTTCCATAGATGCATGTCCTCATGCAATGTATCATCATTTTATATTAAGAGCATCTTCAGTTGCTGGTGTCTGACATCTCAGACAAAATCCAAGCTGAAATGAAAGGGCTGCCACGTGTACTGTTTTGTGGGATTCCTGATCCACTGCCAAACCTTGTACCAGAAATACTCTCTATCAATCACATGCAGTACCTATAGCTTCAGACACAGGTTCTGCCCCTTAATCCTTGTGATTCTACACTCCACACACTTTGTTTTTCTCCTTCAGTCCCTCCAGAAAAAGTTTCTGTAGGATTATCTCAGCTTTTTGTAGCCGCACTCCAAAGGGAAGAAGTAAATGTGAAATAATACCACAGACTGTACACTAAAAGCTCAGGAGGAAGAATGAAAAAATCCTTACAATAGGAGGAAATCTTTATGAGGATGTTGCTGTGTAGAGCCCACAATTTGCACTGGCTCCTCACTGGTGTGAACCCTCACCAAGATTTTTCATTAAAGACAAATGTAGTGTCTGTTTAGGTTGCTCTATTAGCCCCACATTGTAGGGCTATTTGCTGCAGTCTCCTTTGGAACTGCAGAGGTTGCAGTCCATAAGTACGGTGAGCAAGAAGTAGCTCAGTTCAGTTTGACAGTGATTAAAGCAAAAAGTATTAAAAATACAAGCAGTTTTCACACAGTAGAAATAATGGATGACAGTGATATCTCCTTATCCAATCAAGAAATCTGCAGCAAAGAAATGGGAAGAAGTAAAGAGAAAAGGCTTGATCAGTCATTATCTCCTTACAAACATTTAGTGTAATCACAGTAACAAAAAAAATAAACCAAAGATTAACCAGCATGACACTTAATTTTTGCCACAGCAAACTTTGTAGTCCTATTCAGGATCAGAAAGAATACCGAAGTCTTTGAGATATGGTACTGAGTGACTTCAGAAAAATTTCAGTTCTTAAAAGGCCTTGAAGTCTGTGTTTAGTATAACACAGATAAGCGGATGTTGGAAGACTTCTTGCTGGTTACAGAAAGCATAAAGGTGAAAGGGGCAATGGTAGGTCCTAACAGCCTGAAAAGTCTTCTTTATGTGCATTGAGTAATCACTATACATATATACACATATAGTAGTCACAGTAGGGAGTCAGCTGCAGGTCACTCAATGGGAGTGAGGGCTTGAGAAGGCTGTCAGAAATTACACTGAAAAGTCACTGATATTTAGATACTTAGATATTTAAAAATGGATGTTATGCACACACCTAAGGGACAGAGGAATGCCCCTGGAGCATACAGTGGTCCGCCAGCTTGTTTGACTAGGGTCTTGTGCACGTATCTAAAAGACAAATTCCTCCAGTGTGATTCATGTCACTTAAGTAGCCAATCTTTCCTACATAACTAGCACTTACCCTTAAATCCTGCGGCATACCTGTCTTACTTTATGCTGTAATATAAATCTTACCTTCATAGTAAGCGTTCAGTGAATGTCAACACTGTCATTACAGTGGAACATAAAGACAAAGATATTCTCTGTCCCATCCACTTATTCTGTGATTTGTGATCCATCTGAACAGCACAGTAAGATGTTTAGTTATGTTTTCCCACTGAACTGCACAGCCCCTTGGGGTAATCTCATTCATGTGCCAATTCCCTACTACATAAATCACTGTCCATTCTCACTTGTAGCAAGAGTGGATGTGATTGATCTGAACTCTGGGAATTCAACTGGGATACTTGAGCACATGAGCTGTAAGTCAGACTGTGATGAGCAAAGCTGGATACTGGATTAATGTGAGTGGTGAAACTCAAGAAATATATTGACATTTAGACATAAAGCTGACCAACATTCTTGTGTCTGCAACAAAGAAATGCAAAATAATGTCCTACAGGATGCTGAATATATTTTGACAGAGTAAAAGCTGAATAAATCAGGGCTGGATTAACTGTATGTGAACTATTATTCAGCATTTCTCAAAAAAACCCTGAATGTTGTATTTTTAAAATTTGTTTGAAGAAAGATAAGGAGGAAGAACATTCCTATCACATATAATTAAAATTGTTCTCTTAAAAATGTACTCTGTTGGGCACCGTCAAAGCATCTTTGTAACTCTGTGTCTAATAGCAAAGTCCTTCAAATCAGCTGTGAAAAAGGACCAAGATAATAATCTTGCTGAAAATGGCTTAGGATGAATTTTTATGAATAAGATACTTATTTGGAAGGCAGACACCATATTTAATTCTGTATTTTATAGAAGCTTTTTAAATCTTTCAAGGTCTAAAAATGGATCAGCTCTAAGTTCGAAAATCCACTGTCTGGAGAGTTAGAAAAAAATGAGAATACACCAAACTATGTCGCTCTGACACCTGAAACATTTTGCCCAGCCACAGGCATGACAAAGGCAGCCTCTCTTCCATGTTTTCCAAACTGCCACAAGCCAGAACTGGCAGAGTTCACATATGAAGGTGAACGAATATAAATATTAGACCCATTCCTACATCCCACCCAGCCTACTATCATCACTCCAAGAAGGATGAGTAGATAATGCTTACCTAGCACAGGACTGTAGAACAAATATCAAATGATTTCTCACTGGGTATAACAGCAAAGCCCCTGGCAGTCAGCACTGTACAGATTTGTTACGCTGGAATTTTCATTTTTAGTATTCAGAATTACTTCTATCCATTTATTTGAACATGGTTGTGCATTTGGCATTACTGATATACTCTATCAGGAGTTTCCAAAGGTCAATGTTTGTATTGTTTAAAAAAAAAAAAAAAAAAAAAAAAAAAGCCTTTTTTCTTTTTTTTTTAAATTACAGCTACAGCAGTAATATTACCATTTCCTCCTCATCTCCATCTCTCTTATTCTACTGACCAATGTCATACCCATCTTTTTTTCTGCTCAAGTTTAGCAGTCTGTTTCATCTTCCTCTTAAAGGAGCTCTTCTTTACCTCTGACCATCCTCACTGGCCTCTGAACCATTTCTGGGTCTATCACATTCTTTTGAAGGTGAAAGTGCCAGAGCAACCTGCAGTTTTCAAGATACTGTTGCTCTTAAATGAAATAACAGTTTCTCCTTTAATCTCTATTCTTTCCCTAATGGTTAACATTCTATTATTTGCTTTTTTGACTGGGCTGACATCTCAGAGAACTAATCACAAGGATCTATCTCTTCAGGAGTAATGGTTAATTTAGAGTGACCGTGTGTGTAATTTTCCACACGTACTGCACTTAGCACTACTGAATTTGGCCTACTTCTTTAACACACAGTATTGTGCTATCTTTCCACAGCTTTTAACATTAAATTTAAACTTGACAGTCCTGCATGGTATTGTGTTGCCTGCAAATCTGATCATTCAATCTTCAGCCTTTTCAGTATGCCATTTACAAATACGCTGAACAAAATAATCGCCATGGTAAAGTCTTTTGATTGTGAAAATTGACCACTTATTTCCAGCTTTTTTCCCCTTGAATTTAATCTCTTACCTAACAGACCCTATTCTTTCTCCTTCCACAGCAGAGCCTTTACTGAAGGCTCTTACTACTAAAAGCTTTCAGAAAATGTCAGTATACTAACCAGATCACATTTATCTACATAGTCATTGTCAGCTTCAGTGACCAGCAATAGTTCCATGAGGAATGGCTTCCCTCTACAAAAGGTACACTGATCCTTCTCCAGTATATCATAATTATTCGTGTGCCAGCTAACCCTCACCCGCCTTATTGCTTCCGTCCGTCTGCTGGAATGAACAGGAGACTCGCTTGGTTGCTTTCCAGGACTGTCCCTCAGGACAGATGTCACGCTTGCCACTTCCCATTCCTCTGCTATTAGGCCGTTTACTGATCTAGACAGCAGATTACATCCCATAGTTCAGCAGTTTGTATCCAAATTCCTTCAGAGTTTAGGATGAGCACCATCTACACACGGTGGTTTCTTCCTATTTTCCTTATCAATTTGTGCTGCAGACTTTCCCACTGGCACTGCTGTTGGAATCATTCTCAGTCTGACCTCTGTTGAGCTAGCCCTTTGCATAAGTTTGGCTGCCCTCCTCTTCAGTGAACATCAATGCAAATAATTCTTTTTTTTTTTTTTTTTTTTTTTTTTTTTTTGGTGGTCTTTTTTATCTTGCACCTGAACTGTCTTTTGAGATTTTGGTTCCCTGGTCCTTTGAAAGTATATTCTTAGCTCTTGTTTTAGCACTTTCCTTGTTAGAGTTCATGGGATTTTTTTTTTTCTGTTTTCCTATTTGAATGCAACTTTGGATGAAGCATTCCCATGAACATTTATGCTTAGAATTCTGCAGAGGATCTTTACAATCTGCTTGTCAAATCTGGAGTTTGCTTTGCATTTGCCTAATGGGAATATCTGAGTCCATCAGGGAGACAGCAAAAGTTTTTTTCTTCCTGTTTAACAATCTCTACTGGTTCCCATCCATGATTGCAGTGGTGAAATAGCTGTTAACATTACATTATTCTACACAGAGTCGTTCTAGCTCTGTTTAAAAAATTTAATGTTACACACTTTTCTCCAGTAAGGTAATGAATTTTCCTTTTTTGACATCTTTAATTCACATACATGAGTTATTTTGCAGCAGTGCTGCAGAAGGCATCAAGTCTACCACAGAACTGTGAGTCCCCTTTGCTGTCCTGTTAGCCACCAGCCACTGCAAACCTCATTTTCTCTTGTGCACTCCTCACTGTACGCAGACGTGTAGTCATGCACATTTCCAGTTTCCAAGCTCTTGTTCTGTAATAGCAGCTCTCGTGTTTTTCCCTCTCTCAGAAGAAGGGGAAAAGGCATCTTCCCTGCGTAAGCAGCTGGTTGACCACCAAAGAGAAGGAACTGTCACTTGGTACCCTTATTGGAGTTTGCTTCAAGTGAGGCATGGAACACATCGTTGTAATTCCTCCAAAGAGAAACGTATTTCTCTTACCAATAAGTCCAAGCTCTTCTAGCAACAATACAGTCAAGGAAGTCCAAAACTGGAAATACACCATGGGATTGCCAGGCACTTCTGTGCAGTGAGAAAATTTGCAGAGCAGATATCCAGCGTGTGCCTAAATCCAAGCAATGGCATTAGGGCTCAACATCACTTGGAAATTGACCAAGATTGATATTCAGGAGTTGCTATGTTGTTCATTTTCCAAGAACAGACAATCTCTTGGCCTTTTGGACTCATCAACAATAACAACAGCAACAAATAATATGCAAAATCCAACATTCGGTTATAAAAATGGAATGCCCATATAAAAAGGAATTAAGTGTAATTAGTCTCTTTCCTGAGGTTTAATTAGAAAACACATTAATAAAATGACAGATAGCAATGCCCTCTGCACAAATCATTTGAGACTGCTTTTTTTTAGTTTCATTAGATTTCCTCATTTAACAGAGTATGAAAATGTGCATCCACAATTAATTTCATGTTGTGCAACAGGGAACTATACACCTGCTTAGAGATGCTTAGAGATGTGCTAGCAGACGCAAATGTACACAGGGCTATCACAAGCAGTTTAGAAACACAGTTGAACAACAAAAAGCTTCTTAATTACAGTAAAACTATATATATATATCTTTCTGATTTTGCCTGCTTCTGAAATTCTGCTTGTATATGCTGATTGGCTTTTTTTAACAACACAGCTTATAATAATTATAAAATACAGCCAGAGCAAAGATTCTGCAGCAAAGCTCACGTGTATTGGTGATTCTTTATTCTAATGATTCAGAGAAGCTTTACAATTTTCTTTCTAATTAACCTATCAATAGTGATGTCGCTTAAACACTCCTTAGGAATAATGTCTTCTCATTATTGCCAGAAAACATGGAGCCCAATTTTATACCTCAGTTGTCCTTATGCATGGATAGTCTGAATTAACTTGAACTGAAGAAGATTTTGTTGAGAGACATTTCCCATACACAAAAACTACTTTCATATTTACATTTAAGTCATTAATATTCAACTTCAAAAGCATTAAGCAGAAGGAAGTGTTCAGTGTTTGAACACTGTAAGAGAATGAGAGGAGCACTGTCTTTACCAAATGCCATCAGATCAAGAGAAGCACCATTGAATTTGGGTAAGCATTTATACCGAAGGAAATGAATATTCTGCCAGGGCCACATTTGGTAGGAAGAAAGAAACACAATGGGAAATTAATTTGTGTAAAAGGTGCCAGATTCATAGCTGGAACGAGGTTGTTTCTTGAGAATTAGAAGATGATCAGCAGTTGTGCAAGCTTCCCAGGCCACCTTGCCAATGCACTTCAGCCTTTGGCTAGTGGGTATGTCTGATTGCTAAGGCTTTGTCATCTCTGCTGAAGACTGCCAGGAAGGTTACAAATCAGGGCTGCTGCCATTTCTGGGGGGGTGCCATGATGCAAGGCCTGCTATTGAGAATAGCAAGGAGTCCATTGACTGGTTTGCACGACTGGCCTCCCAACCACTGATGGCTAGCAAAGAGTTGTGTTCATTATAGCTCTGCACACTGACTCTGTGTAATGACATCTTCAAGTTAGCATTTATTCTAAAGAGTCAAAGGCAGTCTAAGGCTTTGTGAGATTAAAATATTGGGCTTCAGGGGCCAATATTTTAAAACCTTTCCTGAGCTGTTAGTGGATTTGAAATGTAGTGATTAGGATGCATGCATCCTCTCAGGCAGTCATGCAGAAATTGTGCCTGAATTGTGTGGTAGCTGGAGGTGAGACTTCATTGATGGTTAACTACAGGCTCGGGGAATTTTTGTTGTTGTTAATTTCTTAAGAAAAACGAAATCCAAAAGTGCAAAATGACAGAGAAACTAAACACCTTGCAAGATGATAATGCTGCTACATTGAAGCTTATCTTGTAGAACATTTGGGTGTCTCACGTAAAAAGCTTTACATCTCTACAAAAGGCATCTTGCTGAAATTCCTCTTACAAATAATGGCCTGATATTCAAATGTGCCACATTCAATGAAAGGAGCTAACGTCATAGGGTCATACCCAATAAACAATTCAGACAGTCAAACCGTGATGCTACAACACCTGTTAGATGGCTGGTGTCCTATTAAATGTAGAAGGAAGTTTAAGTGAGTCAGATGGATATCCAAACAGTCTGCAAGGAAAGCATAAAAGGTAAAAAGGTAACAGAAATACATTAAAATGAAGATGAAGAGAAGGGAAGTACAGATCCATCACTCACTGACAATGTGTAAAAGCCTGAAGTATTCAGTGTTTTCTTTCTATCAATCTTCATCAAAATGTTCAGGAAGATCATCTTTTCAACAGCACACATTTCAACAAAAACAAACGAGTGAAGATACGAGTAAGGAAAAAAATGCTTAAAGAATTTTGACGTTCAAGTCAGCTGAACTTGCTGATGTTTGAGTATGCTCAGGGACTTAGAGAAAGTAATTTCTACACTACTGGTGATTGGTTCTTCAAGAACTCATAGAGGACAAGGAAGTTAGTGGCAGACTCAAGAAAGGAAAACATATCCTCTACTTGTAAAATAGAATAGCAAAAGTTCCTTTAACTTTCATTTTCAGAAATAATCTGTGACAAGTTATCAAAAAGTTGAAAAACGGTGTGAACAAAAATTGCAAAAAATAAACTTTGTCACATCAGTCTGATTTTCATTTCTTATTTTCATTTTTATTTCTTTGAGCAAAAATGGGGAGGAGAAGGTACGAGCCATCTTCTTTTCACCTTTCAGCACTCCCTTATAGGAAATCCATAGAAACGGGATGGAGAAATAGCATCTAGGTGGAGTCTCTGTCAGGTTGTTACTGAAAATAATCACTCTCAAAGGTTACTCTGAGTGGTTTGCTCCTGAATTATAAGTGTACTTCTGAGGGGTCTGTAACAAAATAAGCTCAATTCAACAAATTCATTGATAACTGGAGACTTATTGATAAATAGCAAAATTCATTGATGCCAAGAGGTCTTTGATCAAAGAGAGCTTAAAAGACTTTGAGTTAGATTTCAGAATGAACTTTTTGTACTGAAGCAGTCAATATGAAACGCGCTGTGCTTCTGTTAGGGCAGAGAAATCAGATGCACGATTTAAAATAGAGAATAAGACTGTAGGGGATAAATTTGGAATCTAAGCTAACCATGAGTCACAAATCTGATGTGCTACAAAAATGCAAAAATCTCATTATGGAAGCATTATTAACCAGAGTGCTTCTCCCACATGGAAGGAATTTTATCATTTTGATCAGTTCTGCCTACCCCCAAGCTTAGCAATTTGGGGACTGTGTATGAACTTGGAAGTACCCAAAGGAGAATTACCTAAAAAAGATCATGTGTGGCACGGGAATAAAACTGTGGGAACCAGCTTTTGGTCCTGAAAGTAGAGTAGTGAGGGTACACTGTAAGATGAACTTTCTAGACCTACTCACCCTCATTTTAGCCTTGCCTCTGGCCTCACCTTGGTGTATCCAAGCTCCTCTTCAATAATCACTGGATTTTAAAACGGCAGAAATTGCCCCAGAACAAAATTTCAGGTCTTTCTCTCTCCCAAATGAATGATCTACACCAGGAGCGTCTGTCAAGGGTCATGAGAGAAAGGTTTGTTTTATGACAAGCTTTTTGCTTTCTGAGCAGAGAAGAGGAGAGAGCATATCTGAATGCCCGGACTGAGAGAAAGTACGTGGTGTGAAGGCCTCGTATCAAACATCAGAGAATCCATACGGGCAGGGGGAAGAAAGGAGAGGTTATAAATGTTAACTTCAGAAAAAAAAAGTAAGAATAGGAAATTGTACCTTATTAGACACACAGGAAACCAGTTCTCAATCAAGATTTTCTTTTTGTCTGAATTCCCCAGATATGAGGAAGTCTAATTGAAGCTCTTCCCAGGGCAAGGCTGTTCATAGCATTTCTCTTCTGTGTTGTTTTTCTTATCTAATCAGAGCTGGGCCTGTGCTGCACAGGTGCCATAATTCAGTTACACATCAGTCAGCCACAAGACGCAAATGCAGGGAAAACAATTAACCCTCTGCTCCTGCCACTATTTATTTTTCCTCTGGTCTCAATCCTTATAATGGAAATTTCAGAGTACTCAATTTTTGTGAACTGGTTTCTTTCCTGTCCTTCACTCACATACCCGAGATGCTAGGCTTTTTTTTTTCTTGAAGCTTTCCAAGGTTGTTTGCACATATGATTTTGCATTAAAAAGAGGAACTATCAGATCAGACACTCACTGCCTACGGAGAAAACAAATTAACCTACTGTAATACAGAAAAGGTTACACTAATACAAAGTAGTTCCTGTACATTGGCCAATGAGAACAGAAGAAAGGCAAACAGCAAGGGAAAATGTGGCATTAACATAACCTTTTTACATATTAAACTGTAAGAAAATCTCTTCCTGTCTTTCTGCTCTGGGGTGCAAGGGATTTTATTTGAAGGACTGTGTGTGCTCTGGACAACATTCAGTGTTACTCGTTTTGAAGGCTATTTATCAAGGAGCGTTAAAAACACCTCCTTCATTTGATCTAATCTGGCACCTCTTTTCTCAAAACACACTAACAAGATCATTCTTAATACCTCCTGCAAAACGTGGTATAGCCAGGCAGCAAAAAAAATAACTGTTTTCAAACCTTTGGAAAGTATGGCTTGAGTTTCACAGGATTTCTATGAGGATTTTGTTGTTTCATGGCATTTAGAAGCAGGCTCTCTCAAACTGGTGGCATTTCATCTGCATTTGTCCTTACTAGCTTCCTTGTGGGGAGAGTGCTATAAATCTATGCTTAGTCTTTGTGTGATGTAAGTGGTAAGAGGGATTTTCTGGTCTTGCTCAGAGCACGTGAAACAGCTACATCCAACCAGCCCTGCAAAAGTCAGGGTGACACAGGAGACCTTCATGGCCAACCACTGTGTGATCCCAGTAGCACCTCTGCTGTGTGTCACTGTGCTGGATGTCAGCAGAAGTATCTAAAAATCCATACTGCATGCTAGATCCATTCCTCCTAACAGAGAAAATCTTCTAAGAAAGAAATTTGCACTGCAAAAAATATGGCCTTTTGGCATCAAGTAATCCTGAATTTTTCCTCCACTGCTCAGTCTGCAGCAAATACTAAACATAATAGCAAGGCTCAGAGGTTTTATTTGGATCAATGGCTTTTTAGTTAAATAAAGTACTGGAAGAGATTGCATGCAGTACCCTGGAAGAGTTCTTAAAATAGACTGCAACTCCTATTGACAAGGTATGAATTCCTATTGAGAAGCACTGGCACAGTGCTTCTAGTAGCATTCTTTCTGTCTCTGAACAGAAGTAGGGACTGGACGACTTCTTGACATCCCTTCCAGTTTTCATTGATGCAAGCAGTCTTGTTGACATTTCATATTATGCAAGTTTATTTGGTAAATACTGTATTGCAGACTCAGGAAGGAAAGAAAGCCTCTGGAGGATTACACTTTCAGTTGACAGAAATACAATAGCAGCAAAGAAAGCATACAAAACAGAAAGCATTCCAATGTCCAAAGCCAGCAAAGAGCTGGTTTTGTCAACAGAAGCCTGCAAGAGGAAAAGGAAGCGTTCATCATCCAGAGATCTGTATAGTCTCTTTAAAACCCTCTCTCAGATGTACACAGCATTGTTATTTCAGTGTGCTGGGTGTGCACAGCTCCCCACAGTGAGGAATACACAGATACAAACTGAAGCAGGTGTGACCCCCCCGAGCAGCTGTGCTCGCATAGCACTGATAAATGAGTTTGCTGAGCCCACCCAGCTCCCAGCTCAGACCCTCACACAGCTCTCAGCAGCCCAGCTCCTGGATGTGCACCCCTACCAACACCAGGATCTCCATCCAGGCGCTCCTTCTAAAAGCACGTCTGCAGTGCAGCTGCAAAACCTGACCTCTGGAGGCTGCCGTGCTTCTAATACAGGGCTGTCACCTTGCCATGCTGCTCACTGACCCATCCCACAGAATTAGTGTGTGGCCGTGGTACTGCACCAAGCTGCAATAGAGCTACTATAGATACTGCCTGCTCTGTGTGCTGCCTGCTGTGCTGACCATGTGAAGTGAGCACTCTGCTGTTCAGTGCAGAGATTTCCTGCACCCAAAGCTGGCTTCTCTCTGAGCAGAGGGCACAACCAGAACAAGGCAAGATGCGAGGGAGTTCTGGGAGGGAGACACAGACAGCGGTGCCCTGCTTTGTAGCCAGAGAAATAAAGGCAGAAAGGTGCTAAGGAGGCTGAATGGCAAAAGGAGGCTCCTGGCAAAGCAGCCAGGAGAGCAGCATCAGAAATCTGTAATCAGAGCTGTGGGGACTGTCGCACTGAGCAGACACCCCAGTGAAAACCACCCGTGGGTAACTTGTGCAGATCACACTCCTGAAAATCCAGCACTTGTGCTTGATCTGGGTAGTGGCTGCTGCAGCAACTTGCCTTTCCTTCTTTAGTTTGCAACACTAAATTTGGTGTGAAACCATGCTGCCAAGATTTGGATATTCAAATGGCAGATCTCATTTTTTTGTACTCTGGCAAACATTTTCTTTTCTCTGTGAAAACAGCCAATTCCGTGTAGCAGTGGTGTTCTCGGGCCAGTACAACACCATAAGGTGAACCGTAGCATGGGAACATGCTTCCAGTGATTCCAACACATCAAGCAATTCACAGAACACCTTTGGTATAGAAAACACAAGACAGGTTACAAACACGTTACTCTGATTTCAGCAGCAGATGAGCAGCATTTGGTACAGCCCATTCAGAATCCATCTTGGAGGTTACTTAATCTGCCAGAGATATCCTTCAGACAGACAGGAACAAATTTGCCTTGATGTGTCTGTCTGTCATTCAAGTAACCTGTGATCCATTGAATATGTCTCTTTCTGAAACGCTCATTTTCCTGCAATTCTGTCTGACTCAATGTTCTTCTTACCTGACAGGTAGGGGATCAAATAATTGAAATCAATGGAGAAAGCACAAGGGACATGACACATGCCAGAGCAATAGAGCTAATCAAGTCTGGTGGCAGGAGAGTGCGACTGTTGTTGAAACGTGGAACAGGCCAGGTCCCCGAATATGGTGGGTTTTCATCTTTATGTTTTTCTATGTGCATGAACCTATATAAGTTAATTACATTGCTTTGGTGTTAAGTAGTAGTTGCGAATTAATATGTTGTCATGTGCTAAGGCATATTAAATATGGACTTAAGTGCTTATCTGAGTACAGATGGACTTATTCACATTTAAGTGCTTTCTTGGCTCAAGGCCACACGCAGATGTGTGTACATCACTGTCCTCCGCTGCCCTCCCAACACAGGCAATGGCTTAGAAGATGTGCATTGGAGGAAGCACTTTGAACTCTTTAGAGGATATCTCTGAGTGTGCTGGGAGTTGCTGGTTTGCCTGTAAGCTGTTCTTTCCTCTATTGGTACCTCTCTGCACATTTTGAATCACAGCAGACGGTCTTGTTGCCACATCATTTAGAGGCTCAGATTTAAACTCCAAGCATTAAAAAGAATGTACTTTGTCAACCCTACCCTCGGTATTATCTCTGACAGTATACACAATCAAGTAGAAGCCAAGTCTGAATAGAAAAGGAGACTGCTGACTGTGATGAGAAAGCAAGATTCATTCTTCTCACATTTCATTTCCGAGACTTTTTCAAATATTCCAAAGTGTGAGCCATTTAGATACCTTATTTCATTACTGAAATGACAAGAAATAAACATGTTATCCAAAGGTAATTCGAAGACAAAAAGCACTTTTTTTTCATTGAAATTATGTCTTAAAGAACATCATGACCATGTCATATATTTACATAAATTCTATGATGTATGCAGCTGGGCCTTAAATATCATAGAAAAATGTTTTTTGAATAAACGTTCCTTTACATCCCTATGCTAGTTTCTTCCAAAAGTCCCTTAATTTTTTCTAATATTCTGTTTGAAGTTCCAGAATCATTTCCCATTAGAATCAGTAATTGCAGTAGCATATGAAAATGCAAAGTAATACTTAGGTTTAAATGTAGGTTCGGGTCAGCCTTTGTTATCAACAAAAGCTCATTACCTGAGTTGGAGGCATTAAAGTCAGTTCCACTGAAAGCCAGTGCTTTGCCAGCTCTCGGTCAATGTGATAATTGCTCTATTTTCCTCTCTGAACGAGAGCCAATCCTATGGCTCAAGCAACACTTGGGACAGCGCTGGTTGCATTTTTACCAGCTTTCAAGAGGTTCTGGGTCAGAACCTGCTCGCCTGGTGATAAAGTTGGTCGGTTGTATATTTTGTGAGTGGGAACAAAGCCAAAATGGCTGTCAGTGATTATGATAAATTGGTACGAAGATAATTAATAAGAATTTTAGCCAACCCCTCCAGGAAGATCTCCAGCAGAGATTCAGGTCACCTCCAAAACTTTTTTATAAAGAGAAGTGCATCATTTTTAACGAAAGAATAAATAAGAGTCCACTACCGACTTAGCAGTAGTAATCCTTCTCAAATAGCACAGCTATGTTCCAGCCATTCTCAGGCTCCTTGGAAAATGATTTAATTTAATGGGGGTCACGGGACACTGCTGAGACCAAGGAGTTCATGCCAGACTTGATTATAGTTTGGAGCCTTTCCAAATCTGCCTTTCTTAAGTTCCACCTTCTGGATGGCACTTAAACCTAGGCTTATGGGAGACCTAAAATGTTCACACAGTCTTATAGATCTGTACCTTACTACAAAGTAATAAGAAAATATAAATAAATGGGGAAAAAAATGTTCGGTGCATGTAGTATTGTTCTGGGAAAACAAATCCCCCAGCATATGTAAAGGGGCATGAACTTTCCTTTCCCCAAAAGTACCTGATTGGGAAACACGGATAAACCACTACAGACCTGGGCACAGTTTGTAGTAACAACAGGACAAAAATTAGATGAATTCACGTGAAAGTTTAAAGCATTGCTCACCATTTGGAAAGTCGTTTGGAAGGATTAGAGGAAAGGCTGTATGAAAATGCAGATTATTGTGATATATTCTCTAAGGCACTATTGATGCTAAGGCACATGCTTAGTGATGGAATTTTGTAGGTCATGTTGACAGTTGTACTTGATGATCTTAAAGGTCTTTTCCAACCCAGATGATTCTATGATTCTGTAGAAGTTGCTACCAAGAATTGCTGTTTAATGAGAGAGTTAATCATTTTCCTAGCTGCATGTGGAACCTTACTGTTCCACATGGGAGAACTAAGTAGCAATGCTTGAAATCCATGTTTACCTACTGCATGAAAACAGCAGTAAACGTGTTCCAAAAATTACTTTGTAATGTACACATAACCTGCAGAAAGCATCAGAGCAGAGAGTAACGGCTGCATGTCTGCTGTTCGTAATGTGAACACGACACAGGCAGAGAAATATTAGGACTGTGTTCAGTCTGCAGGTGGAATGAAAACAAAATGAACAGCTGCTTTTGAAAAGATCTGATATTCCAGTCCTCCCTAGGTCATTTCCAAAGCAATAAGGAGTGTTATATGAATAAACAGGAAGCGCACATCAAAATCGACAGCATCTTTTTAGAAAGTTATAAACAAAACAACAATTAGAAACAATGAACACCAAAGGGTGCTTCTCAAGAAGGACAGAATCTCAAGGATAAGACAGCGTGCTGCAAAGAGTGTTTAACAGAGTGCTGACGACAGAAAGCCCCAGAAAATAATGTATTTTCCAAATTACGGAAAACTGAGCACAAGAAAGATTGTGATAAATAAGCTCAAGGACAAAGTGGACCTGAAGACATCCAAGTAGTCCAAACACAGGAGTTATTTCTTCTTCCCACCAGAACTGCTCTGTTGAGCTGTAATGAGACTAATTGGAGCTGCTTTTTTTTTCTTTTTTTCTTTTTCTTTTTTACTGAGGGAACAAGCCTCTTTTGTTGTTCTTAACAAGTTCATGTCAGAAATCTCTCTTATCACCATCACTGTCCAGCTCTGCTGCCCCGCAGATGGAAATAGGACTTGGCTGAGCCTCAGAATGCAAGGCTGAAGGGTTGACTGAATTGCAGTAGTGGTGTGGCACAGGCAACTGGAGAGGAATGCAAACAAAGAAGAAGCATATCAGGATGCTTTCCTGGCTCTTCTCTCTCAGTCTCTGACAAGTGGAAGGTCAGGGCTTCCTAAATCAGCTGTAGGCAGGCTGCATTCCAAACCCTTTCTAAGAGCTAGGGCTCTTAGAAAAAAAAAAGCTTCTAAGAGCTTTCTAAGACTTAGGGTATTAAGAAGGAAGGTTGCCTAGGATAGCTGAAACCAACTGTCTAAAAAATGCCACATTATTATCTTTCAGTCTTCAAATTTGTATTTTCTTAGAGCAACGTGATCAATTCTTTTTAAATTCCAAAGCCATTGTTCTGTTAGCACAAAATATGACAGCATGAATTTAAGTATAAAAATCATCAGTGGAGGAATGCTGATGTGATTGGCATCAGTGAAAGCAGTGTTAAGAAAAAGCCAACACTGATAAGAAAGTGATCTGTGAAAGAGAAAAATGTAATCTGAAAAGCAGAAGGATTTCAGCAAGGAAATGAAGAGCGCTCCGGAGAGAGTGTGAGTCTGAATGAGACACGTCTGTTTGTGCCACCTGGAAATCCATCCTTGTAAGTACATCCCAGGAAACTCTGGCTGAGCTGAGGCACTGCATAAACCTAGGGAAAGGAATAAAGAGTGTTTTAAAAGCAACACTGTCTTCAAAGCCAGCTGTAAATTCTGCAAATTCCAGACATCCCAGAGCACTTCAGAGAGAGAAGGTCCCAAGTAGCCAGAAGTCCTGTGCTAGTGTACCCTCTTCTATCAGAAGATACTTGAGGGAGTAGAGATATGATAAATGCTCTGAAACAGAAGCTGATTAACAGCAGAGTGCACCAAGACAAGCTTAGGAAATGGACATTTTATCACCCAGAATCTCCGGACATGTTTGCTGAGGATAAGGATAGCCAAAGGAACTGGACTTCCACAGAAGGTGAAATGCCACCGTTCATCCAAACCCAAAGAACATCATGTTTCAAGTGAAATAGGTTGCCAGACTTGTTCTCCAAAGAATCGAGACCACAGTGAGAAATCATATTATTGTGCAAGTGCTGCTGGGAATCCCAATTCTGTAGTGCCCTTAGTGCCCAGGGATTGCTGCAGGAAACGCCAGGTTTCATACACATCACGATACACAACATTCACAGCCGACGTTTCAGCACTGAGCACTTCTCAGCCCAGCAATAAATACAACTTGTTGAAAGCAGCAGACCAAAATTTTTCTCAGAAGGTCTGCTTAATTCCCAATTTATGCATCTGTCAAAGTTATTGGCTTCAGCAGGAGCTGCTGCTTGCTCACACTGTGGTTGTCTAATTGCAGGCACTCGCATTTTTCCAGCCTTATCCCTATCTATAAGAACACCATCAGAAACACATCTATATTGCACAGCTGAGCATTGGGATACAGAGGCATCCCTAAAGGCAAAACGAGGGAAAATGGTTCACAGCATCCAAGAATAACAACATTCAGGTTTAAATAAAACTAACAAATCACAGCCTCTCCGTCCAACAATGAGCTCTGCAAGAGACAGGTTAATTCTAATGACAGATCTGTCCCAGGAAGCTACAGCTTTCTTCAGCAACAACCAGAATTTTTCTAAATATCAGTGGGAGAAGGTCCCTAGGAAAACCTGTGATGTTTTACTCTAAGTCGCAGCAGTGCTGACAACTTGCTTCTTCTGGCTTACTGCTGCTAGCATTTCCTTTCATTGCATAAAACTACATTAGAATATGTAAGTAATTACAAAAAGTGCTTGAAAGTAATGTATTTTACAATAAAAAAAAAACTGAAATCTGGGCTAAAAGGTGAGAAGGCTGAGGCATGATTAACCTCTGAATGGCGACTTGTGGGTGGACTCTATCCCAGCAGCAAGGCACAACATCCACCCCCAGCCTGCTTCCCTCCTGGTGCCAAAAGATAGAAATACTGAATTTCATCCACGAGAAACACTTTAAAGAAAGCCAAAGAATCAAAGCTTTCACAGCAGGACTTCACTTTCTATCAAGTTTCTATCAATTTTTGTCATTTTTCATTTAGTTTTAAGTTGTTTAGCACCTCCTGCAGAAAGTTGGAAGTTTTAGGCACTCCAGTCCATTCACATCAGTGTTTATGAAAAACTTCCCCTTTCCCTCCTTTGGAAATCTGGGTCCAGCTTTGCACGCACTGTGCTGGGATGATCAGAATCGGTGAGGTCTGGCACACAAGAACTCTGTGTATCATGGCTGGCTGTCATTTCGCAGAATCTTAGAATATGCAGAATTGGAGAAGACCCATATGGATCATTGAGTTCCAACTTGAAGGCTTTTCTTTACCTGTGCATTTTCAATATGTGTGGCTTCACATGGGGCTGTCATGTACAAAACCCACTCTATGGATCATCATAGAATCATAGAATGGTTTGGTTTGGAACGGACCTTTAAGATCATGCAGTTCCAACCCCCTGCTATAGTCAGGGACACCTCCCTCTGGACCAGGTTGCTCACAGCCCCATCCAGCTTGGCCTTGAGTGCTTCCAGGGAGCATCCGCAGCCTCTCTGGGCAACCTGTTCCAGTATCTCACCACCGTCACAGTAAAGAATTTCTTCCTAATATCTAGTCTAAATCTGCCCTCTTCCAGTTTAAAGCCATTTCTCCTCATCCTGTCACTACATGCCCTTATAAGAAGTCCCTCCTTAGGATTTACAGCATGATTTTGCAAACTGGGGTTTAGATTCATTTTTAGTTATTTAAGGAAGAGTTCTACACACGACAAGTAAAGCTTCAGTATGCATAAAGTTATTGCTGGCTAATGGATGAAAGTTGCCAGTTATTTAGCAAGCAGCCATTTCTGAAAGGGCTTGAAGTAACTCTCAGTTCATGTTCCAGCTCTGCCCCGTCGACTGAGACAAAAAATGTCAGAGTTGATACCAGCGCAAGGATTTTTCACGCAGACTGATTGGCACGGTTCTGAAATTTGTTAAACCTTTTGCTTTTCATTTGTCATAACTCCTTCAAAAAGCACCTCGAGATGTACTCCACACGCACTGTTCAGGTGCCTCTACCTCCTGAATATATATACATGTAGTAGTTGAAATTATTCACTAATACTTAGACTTACAGCATGCCTATTTGTCTCGGCTTTACAGAAATACTTCTTTCCTGTTACATATGCACTTTTTACTCGGGTGTTCTAAACTTACTAAGAATTCTCTGCTCTAACAATAGTGAAATATCTTTATGTCACTGGTTCTGTTAATTCTAATGATTGGTCCTAGGCTGTTCCTCCCCTTCCTTTAGGAATGGTACCTTCCAGTCTCTCCATGTGCATGAAAAGTGACAAGCATGGGTCCCCATATTTCTACTTATTGGGCCACCCTAAAGACACGGTTTGTAAACTCTGCATGTATATTATCTTTCTCTAATATGCTTTTGTTTCTCGCAGTTGTTAATTGAATCTTTTCTACCTTTTTCTTACGCTCTTGCTCTCTTAGTAAATTCAACTCTCCTTTTATAACTGGTTATCTTAGATAACAAAGCACCTATGCGTTTGACAGGATTATTTTAATATGCTGCATATTTGGTTCTTAGAGTTCCACTACTGCTAGTGCAAGTAGCACAGCCGTAGGTCTGCTATATATCTGTTTTTCCTCATGACAAAACTACAGGTAGCCAAAGCCATAATTATCCCTGTTGTTATGGTCCTTGGCTCACAAAAATAGCAGTGATGTGAAGGTGGAAGTTACATGCTGATCTCAAATCATATTTATGTGCAGTTTCTTGACGAAATAACTAATGTAAAATTGAAGACTATTTGGGGAAGAGTCTGTAAGGCAACATGCAATTTTTAAACCTGATGACTTTGCTGAATTTATACATAACACTTTGCACACGATTTCAAGCTATTTCCCTGAGATCCTACTGCACAAGTTATTCAGATACAAAAAAAAATTGTAATATACGCTTGTGGCCCAGAAATGATACCTGGAAAGCAAAGGAAAAGGAAAATGTGTTTTTCCTAGCTTTTCTTGATTGTTGTCATCACAGAAAACCCAGCAGTGTTCAGACGAATTCAGTCTCCCTGCTATTATTGACTTTGCACACTGTAGTGTATTTGCTCTAATTATAAGGCAAGTTTCACGCTATTGAAGCAGATAGATTGGAAAAGGAAAAGCTATTCCCAAAGCTATCCTCCAGCTACCGTGCTTTGAGCAGATACTCACAGAATTCCTGCCCACAACACCCCCATCAGAAAGCTGTGTTTAAGTGACCAGTTTGGGGCACGCAAATTAGGGTAATTTAATCAATTTCTTCCAGGTGTTGCCTGTTACAGCTTATTTCTGCCTTGTGCTTGCAAAGAAGAATGTTTGGAAAGCAAACATTCCCTTGCGTTTTGCTAGTGCATAACTGGACACATGTAGAGGCCAATTGGAAAATTGCAGCAGTGTAGTTCAAGAGTCTGAACTGTATACATCAGTGTCTTTCCCCATCTGGTCTGAGATCCCTCAGCAACATATCAGAAGTTCCTGGGTAGCATAAAACCCTGAACAGCACCAGTGTTTGCAGTCATCCTTACCTTAGTTCTTTGCTTTGCTGACCTTGGTGTGTGAAGAAAAGTCATTCAGATAGATCATGAGGTTAGGAACTGGCCTGGTGGTAGGGCCAGTTTGCAAGTTTCCGTTGTCACAGCAAGCTGCAGTTCTAGCATAAGTATTATACATTAATAATCATTACTTTCTACCATTAGCTTTGTTTTTGTTCCAGTAGCGTAACAGACACAGGAAATAAGCCTTCCTGAAACAAGTAGAAATTCAAATTCTCTATAAATCAGCTTAGTTATGCAGCCACACAGCTGATTATTTATTGGGCAGGAAGTGCTGCGGCAAATCAAATAAAAACATCTCATAACATGTTTCACTTTCCTGTGTTTTTAATGGAACAGTGTGGTGGGACAGAGCGGGATTTTCCAAAAGAGTCAGTTTTGCAAGGAGGCTTGTCCCAACCAGATGTACATGCTACCTTCACTGTAAAAAGGACATCTGTTAGAGCCCTGATCAAGGATGTAAATCAAGTCTCCCAGCATAGGGAACAGATATATCAGCCATTCTGATTTGTCTTAGGAGAGGCCCCTACCATGATATTACAAGTCAGTCTTTTATGAGTCTGAATTTCTCTCACAGGAGTTGTCCCATCTTGTATAAATAATCATTTATTGAAGTTACCAGTAGGCTTAGTTGACTTTAGGCAGAGCAAAGGAGAGATGCAGTTCCTAGAAGGCGGTTTGGAAAGTACATCCAGATCAAGTGATATCTGCTTGGGTTCTGTGCTTTCATGTGCTTTCATGCAGGACAGGTTAGCTAGTGAGCACTGTATCTACATTTGCAAAAAAGCGTGAAAAAATTGGGAACAAAGATTGTGTTTTTGTTGTTTAGAAAGAAAATCTCCAGCCTTCAGAAATCTCCAGGCAGCTGCAAAATTTGATCTTCTAATTCTTTAACTCTGTTAGTATGCCAGAAGCTTTTATCTTTAGATAATACATGGCTAAAGCATCTGGGCCTGAACATTCAATCCAGAAACATCTACCTGTTCAGAGTACTGATCAGATAATCCTATTCATCCTACTTTTAGTACTCACTTTACAAATCTCCAGAGCTGAGGTTGGGTGTTACTGAAACTTGAACTAGCCCATATATCATTCATCTGATGTGAACGCAAAAATCAATAGTCATTTTGGAAAAGTGCCCTTTCGTTCAGGGACCACCTTGATGGAACTGCAAACATTCATTCATATTCATGCCACATTTCCAATACCACCTTGTTATTTCTAACACCAACTTAATTTCAGGAACCTGCAGTGTGTTAAAAACAAACAAACAAAAAACCCACTAAAACTTAACCAAATGAATCAGAACTCTGGTTAATAAAATTGGTCTAAAACCATCAGGCAATTTGAGTATGAGCCCCCACAGGTTCTGGCTGTTTTAATGCTACAAGTGGAAACTGCTCAAGGACAAAATTGAATATTAAAATTTGTTTTGCAAACATGTCCTTATTTTTTAATAAATATGTAGCAGCTGGCAGGAAAGTAGAACATCCTTCTGTTAAGTAACAGCGTATGTGTAGGTATACACACAGCAACTTTCTGTTATAAAAGACATATAGACCTTTTATATAGGTATCCCTTGATACAGAAACAGAAAACACACTTTAGAAAGGGAGACAGATGGGAAGGCTTATTGAGTTTTGAGGGTATGTTTTTGAGCTAGTGGGGTGATACCATTTCCTAACATTTAAATGTGGAAATACCAAATCCATTCCACAGTCCTAAATGTTGCTTTTGTAGTTACACCTCGAGAGACTTCAGTTAGTCCAGCTGAGTTTTCTAACCCATACTCCCCCAGTCTGCGTAATGGGAATAGGAATATTTACTTACTTACCTATCTCATGAGAGTGTTACGGGGCCTTAATTATTTAATGCTTGAAAAGCACTTTAAAGATTAAAATTCCTAGCTGACTGCTGTGCATTATTATTAAAGCAGAACCTCACTAATCCATATGTGTTATAATCCACACCAAAACTGGCAGTGTTCCTCCACATCTGAGCAAAGATTTAATAATAAGGGTGTTCAGTACATTCTCTTATTACTACAGTTTAATTATTATAATACAATATACTGGAGTACATTTACTAATGGGGTGTAAGGAGTAGCTAATTACAGTTAAACTACAGTGGCTAAAACAGATGAGCAGACATTATCCTTGGTTCTGTTTGTATGAGCTGTCATTTTATAACATTTTCTCTGCAGTTTCCTATATTTCTGTTCAGCTGATGGCATTAGATGATAAGCACCCAAAATAAAGGGCCTAAGAGAAAACAACTGTCTCTCCCAGTCTTCACTGCATTGTTTTTTTCTTTTCTTCTTGCAAACAGAGAAACAGAAAAAGATGGAGTTCAGTGACTGTGTCTTTGTAATCTGCTATAGAACTAAGTCCAGTTTTCTGCTCTTGCAGCATAACGTGACACAAAATCTCTCTTACCACTCATATCTGTCTTTCTTACTCACAAATTCACAATGTGCCCCCAAATTAATAGCATGGCCTCATTGCTCCATGGTGCTATTCGTCACAGTTAGTTTCCCTGTGTCTATGGTGGTGTCCTTACAACAACAGTCCTCCATATCAGTGGGAACAGTATGGAGACATAAGTTGTCATTCCTGGGGCCCGACTCAATAATTCTCATAACAAAGTTTATGCAGGAGCTTTTTTATTTACTGTACATTATGGGTTCTGAAGCCCATTCCACATTTCTTCAGCACAGTCAATTTTCTGTAATGGCACGTATTCACTAAAAAGAGCAGAGCCACTCATCCATATTTTGATGTGAACATTGATTTGGAGGGGTCAAACTTCATACTGTTCTGGAGGAATGCCAGAGGTGTCGTGTGCCCACCTCTGCCTTGAAATGCACAAGAACATTTTATCTTTGCACCTCCCAGTAGTCTCCATCTCTAAAAATATCAGCTGAACTTGGGATAAGATGACTTTGGACTCATTTAAGTGATAGTTTAAGTGATCTGTGGTTATCCAGGTGTAAGAGATTCAGCTTTTTAGCTTGCTTAAAGAATTCCATAAGCAGCTATCAGATCTTTAAGGGACAAAAGCACAGCTATGAAACTACAAGGAGTTATATAAAATACAAGAACCAGCAGTCAAGGTTTATTGGGAAATCCCTGCCAGAGGCCTGGTGCTATGATACGTAAATCTAAATTAAACTTAGAGCCTGTTTTGGCTCTAGTCACCAGCATGTAAAATTTGATATGTCTAAATGCTCATATAGAGCATGACATAAAAAAATATTCCAGTCACTGGAGAGAAGACAAGCTTCTTCCATGGAAGGCATTGGTTGCGGTTGGTCCAGCATCCTGTGGTGCTGATCCCAGCTGGTGTTTGTGGCCCCACAGCAGGGAGAAGCTATGGGAGCTCATGGACCCTGCCAGACTTCTCATAGCTCGTTACTCCTTGCTTGGAAAAAATCATTCACAAAATGAAATGCTTTTTTTATTATTATTTGACAGTATGTGCTAACTGTCACTCTCCAGCTCATGTTTAGTGAACGTGACCGTGGAGAATATTACATTTTTTTTTAGCTACAGCAACACATATGCAGTTCAGAATTTTAAACATCTGGGTTCATTCTGAAAACACGTACTTTGTGTTTGCTCATTAGGAGATGAACATTACAGTATTGCGTTCACTTATTCATGCACTTCCATCTCATTAGACAGTTTTCAGAGAAAATTGTCTCAGTGTCCAAAAGATGTCAGATGTCATGGCAACCCCAACAGCAAGCCTGGTCGTAGGGCTGACCCTTCAGCGCCCAGTGGCCTTGAGTCTGAAAAGAGATAGCTGAAGAGCGACTAAATTAATTCAACAGCTTTTAACTCTGGCAGGATAGGAATATTTATACACGAACATTGTAAATAAGGATGCATTTGAACCAAGTTATGTGTTTTGCTTAAGATCCTGCTGTGATCTTAAGTGAGAACTGCCAACGCAGCACCTGCTGGGAACAGCTTTCTGAGGGGCATTTGATGAACAGTCAAAATACTCAGAATTCCTTACTTATTAACTAAATTTTATGTATTATCTATGTATATTTAATAATGACAGCTATTTATTGACCAGACAGGATGTGATGCCTACTGGCAACACCCATTTTAGCTGCAATAATTAATAATTTTAATATTTAATTTTAATTAAATGTGTAATATCTAGCTCTTAAATTATTCAGACTTTACAGAATGTTTTTCATTAATACCACACATTCTATTAACATATTTATGAACACCTTTTATGACTTAATGTGGCTTAATTCTATTAATAAAAACTAATTTAAAAGTCATTATCTTTTCTAATTATACAGTAACTTCTAATGCAGATAGATTTTCCAGCTCCACTGTGGCTCTGGAATAAAACTGCTGAGCTTTCTTCAGCTTCTATTCTACCGTCTGAGTACTCAGAAGATATAAAACCTTCTTTACTAAAGGGATGAGTTTCAATCGACTTGGTTGCTCTAATCTGATAGATGTGAGATGTTTGGCACTCCAAAAGGTGTACCAAACAACTTGAAGGACCGAGTGAATCATAATGTGTGGTTGGAGTAGCATCATTCAAGACTAGCACTTAGGCTGTCCATAGACTTAACACTGACACAGCAGTGATCAGTGTAGGATAAAAGCACTGTGAAGACTGCGGCTTTCTATTTCAGCTGTTCACAGTGAGTAATCCTGCAATATTTATACAGATGTGTTAACTTAATTCAAAGAAAAGTCAAATTTACCTGGTTCACTTGGATTAGTGACCATGATCATTTATTTTTAAATATTTAATGGCCAGAAATATCTATCAGATCCATATCTATTGAATTGGCTAAAAAGGCTCTTGGAATTAGCGATAAGCTGTTCGCTGATAATCATCTGGCCTTAAGGCTCACAGCCAGGAGACTAGTACTGTAAAACAGTAAGTTGATTTACTAAATCAGTTAACCTGTTTCAGTTCTGAAGTATAACCAGTTTGTATGGTGTGGCCTTTTTCATTATTTTTTTCCCTTTCCCATTACACTGTAAGTTTAGGTCATTTTTTTTCTGCAAAGTTGTTACCTTTTTCTGCACTTGCTACTGCAAGAACAGTGTTAAAATCACCTCAGTCCTGTTCTGTCTTCTGACTGATGTTATTAGAGATGATAGACAAATGATCCAGAGCTTGGTGCATACAACAAAATTACAGTTAATTGCTTATGGATGTGCCTGAACAACAGCAGGATGATCGAGTGTGGGCCACAGTGAGAGACAGCACCCAGGCTCATCCAAGCTCCAGAGACAACACTGTCTATATGCTTTCTGGGACACTCACAACCTGAGTGTTTCTGAATTCTTTAGTTATCTCCTGTATCAACCTGAAGTTGTCAGGCCACTTATCCGCAGTCATCTGTGCTTGATAAAAAGGGCCTGACATGGAGCAATAGGTATTATAAATCACTGTGGCAATCCACTCAGCTTTGATCTGTGGCCTTTGGAAAGGCTTCACAGAAGGAGCTCCCCAACACCAGTTATGTACACATTCAGCTGAAGAGCAGATGTATTCTCAGAGGTCTTCAGAGACACTTATCTTTCTCTCTGACTCTGTGAGGCAATTAAATGATTGTGTCACATGATTAGGCCAGTAAAAAGCTGCTGAAGCAGTGCTGTAATTAAACAGCTAACTCAAGGAGCGAAATTTACTGAGTATGCATTGGGTATACAGTAGGATCTGAAATAATATAGAGTGAGAATAGGAACTCCTCAAGCCAGATCAATCACTTCATGTTTCATTGTTAACCACTCTTAAAGTAGACGTTACGTAAAAATTTGTATCTGTTTTCTTCCATAGCACTTTATAGAGATTACTGACACGCAAATCAATGTGTGTGATGACTTTCCTGCTTCAAGAAAGCATTTGGCATTTTTCTAAAGGATTTGTTAATTTTTTCCTTGCAATGTGCTGTTTTGCAGCATGTTTACACTTTCCCTTTCTCTCTTTTCTCTTAGTTCCCAAACAACCAACATTATCTCCTGAGCTTCTGCAGATTTGTTCTCCTAAGAATTACTAACAATCTGCTCTTTCTGAAGTGTGTTTCTGTAATTCTAAAATTAGATTTCCAAACATGAAAGCACTTTCTCTGTGAAAACTCCATGCACAATACAGAAATGGTGATGAAAGTGAATTTTACCTGAGCTGAGATCATTCAAAGTTTCATCACATGTCCCTTGCAAAGACTCTATGAACCATCACTGTTGTAAAAATATTTGAGGCACCCAGATAAAGGATAAAATGAAAGGTGGATATAATGAACCCAAAGGAACTGAATTATTGCTCATTGGTAATAATTAGTAACATGAAAAGAAGTAGGACATTAGAGTATGAATTGCACTGGGAAGAGAACAAAGCAGGAAGCAGATCTGTGCTTCCCAGTGTTGGAATAGGTCAGTGACACATTTTCTGCAGGTAAAACTAATTTTTTGGAGATATAGAGGCGATAAAAATCCTTCGCTTACCCTATGTTTATAGTCATGGATCTTCAGTTCTTATGGACATCTGCAAAAGCCATGCCACCAGCATCTCCCACGAGGTGTGGTGCCCCCCATTCCAGTATGAGACCAATGCTGGGGAAAAAAAAAAAACAACAGGTGATGACTTTGATCACAGAGAGACTGGAGCTGGCTTTGTTTTATGCTTCTAACACCAGTCTCTCCCATCGTCTTTCCTAATCAATCATCCTGCTTTTCTGGAAAATCACAGCACAAAATTCACAAGTAAAACGAGCAGGGACTGAGATGCCTGTTCATTTTCCTGTGATTGTTCATGTCTCTCTATAAATCACTCCGGTTACTCTGTGCATCCATCCTCAACCTTTGCAGAAAATAATGAGCAAACTCAAAGTCACAAATTACTAGAAAGCAGAAAAATTCCACTCCCATTTGCAAGTTACTGTAAACTCTCAGGGTCACGGGGACATTACTGAGCCCAAACAGGCAAGCAGGAAGATGGGCATGGTACATAATTGTACAAAATTGTATTAGGTTTTCATTGCATCAGAAACAAGACTTCACAATATCAAACTGATTATTGTAGGAAAGGAAAAGAGTTTGTATGCCAAATTAATACGACCTAGATTTATTGTCATAAAGGTAAATGGCATGCGTGTCGTTTTTGTACGACAGAATCAACACAGCGCACTGTGTTAAAAAGGCATGAGGGCAATGCTCAGGAAGAAAGGGCTGGCCCACATGGCCATGGAGCCTGGCCAAGAGAAGGACTGTGTCACAGTGGAAGGTGCCTAAATCACACTGATGTTTATTTTCAGAGCTACTGGCATTGAGGGGTTTGGGTATGGATAACAGCAGTGGAAGAAAAGTGGATTTCTCTCTTTTAAGCCAAGCAAAGGGTGATTTGTGAGAAAAGATTTGTATAGCACTATTGAATAATTAACAAGAAGTGGAATTTTATAGCCAGAAGTAAGAGGGGTGTGGTGCCCATTGCCACAGACATCTGGGGAAAGGACAGGTAGGGGAATGGCATACTGTGCCATGGCAGCTGAACAGAAGGCATCAAGAGCTCGTCTAACAATCCGCACCTCAGGGAATCAGTTATCTCAGGAGACAAAGGATGCGCTATGTCTGGGCTGTGGAAGCTCCAGGATGAAAGATTAAAGATCTTTTAAATATTCTGAAATATCCCTTCTTAGAGAGTGTTAAAGGAAAGCTGCAGGAGGCCAATGCAATCAGGAACATCACAAGCATGTCAGGACGTAATGAGAAAGAGCCGAATGCATTCCTAGTATAACACTGCCAGCATTAGTGAATACTCACCAGGGGACAATTTGTCCCATTTTTGTTATTAGCAGCATCTCTAAGAACTGTTTGCCACCTTCTGGCAGTACATAATTTCAGACAAAAAGAAGGGGGAAAAAAATGCACCATATTTTCTATGTAATCAAAAACTCTTTGATTCCCTCGGAAAATAATTCTGGGAAGATGTGAAAACAGCTGCTTAGACATTTCAGGAAATGTGTAATTCATACTAATGACAGAATGCAAAGCTTTAAAATGTTGTTCACTATTCTCACACTTTGGAAATATAATATGACATGGAGATTTTATTGTATTAATAAAGTGCGAAGTTATTTCTATTATTTAAATTACCATTAAATATTAAAGAAATTAATATTTCTGTCTTCCACTTAATTTTACCTGGTGAAATATCCCACATTGCTGATAAACTGTTGAGCAATCATTGAAAACATTTTGATGCAAAAGGAGAACATAGCAGCAAATCCAAAGTGTTATCTCTCTTGATCTCTCTTGATCTCAGCAGAGCAACTGAGAGCAAGGCCAGATTTAGATGCAATCTTAGACAGGCAAACTGTAATGAAATCTACTACAGAAATTTACTACAGGAAATTAAATTAAATAAATAAACACATCAGTGGGCTGAGCTCTCTTCTGACTTGGCATCTAGCCAACGCTCAGAAGGTAAGACAGGTACAATGCTTCTCAATTAGCAGTAAGGCTATGGGCTTCTTTTGCTGGTGGTTCAGATGGTCACCAGCAAGCGCTGGATGCAGAGAAAGGACTTGTTGTTAGTTAGGTGAGGAGCAAGTATGTGAGCGATGGCATCATTCCCTGTCTGTTAAATACATATAAGCAGGCACAGCAAAGCAAGTAACTCACATGTGTGTCAGGTCTACCTCAAATTAAAAAGGACAGAAAGGCCCTGCTCCTGATGCTTTCCCCTTGTCACCCGTCCTCCAAAATGGCTGCCTTTGTCTCTTAGTTGTCCTCCTACACACTGGAGATCGTGTGTCTCTGGTGTCTCTTAACTCAGTTAGCAATTGAAGCCTTGCCTGAGAGTTATGTGAAACAGGTCACAGGTGAGTCATTCTTGCACATCCCATAGAAGTGCCGTCAACCTGCAGGCCAGTCACTCATGGGACCTAAAAGCCGCCCAGAAAACACCTACTAAATTACACCAAATCAAATGCCGTCACTGTGACAGATGATAGTGCTGCCCCCCGGTCATTTATCTTGTCTAAATTGGTAGGTCAAGGGAGCTTTTCTCCCTTCAGAGAAAGGAGGAAGGCATCTATTAGCCTTCAGTGAGATGTATAACTTTGAAAATTCATTTCTCCCTCAGCAAGTATGATACCCAGAGTGACAAAGTAAAAGCACAAATTTAAAACTACATCATCCCTAAATCTGTCCTGTAGTTTCAAATGAATTCAGTATCCTTCACTTCTGCTTGGAAGTTGTTAGGGCATTAGTAGTTTGAGCTCTATTGAATATACGCGGTCTTCATTTTGTCCTTGAAGGGAAAAAAGAGTGAAATCATTGCTGTGTCTCTGGTTGAGTATGCTTGCGAAATGTTTTCAGGTACTTTGGGATAACAGACACTAAATGTAGGTTATGTTTGCACTTTGCACTGCAGGTTTTACATAAAGCTTAAAAATTAGGACAAAACATTTTTTTCAGACATACTAATAAGTATCTCCAAAATGCAGCTCTAGCCTTAGAATAAATGTAAAAGGAAATCGCTCATTAAGCTGCTCGAAGAATAATATTTGGCATTTTTCTCATGTTTATGTTTGTTATGGAAAAGCAATCATTTTAGCGTTGGCTGAATACGTCCAAATGAACCCTTGTGGTTTGCACAGACCTCTTAAAAATATTTATATTTTGAGCTATAAGTTACTTGCATTACTGTGCTTTGTCCCACACTAGTAATGGGGGTGTTTCCCCATAATTTTCAAACATTAGAGAAAAGTTGGTTATGATAGCCTCTTATCAATGTTGTCCTCATCTGCCAAGGAAATCTTGCAACAAAGGATGGCTGTCACGGACACCTATCAAAGCTGAGGAAGACTTTCAACCTAATTTCCTTTTATTTAGAAGGAAAAGCAAGTTAGGTGGGATTTTTGCTGCGCTCGGAGCTTGCAGAAAAGTCACTTCATCAACTTCTTACTCACAAGTACTGTATTACCAGAGAGTAGGAATGGCAGTTTTGTTTAATGGCAGCTTTTTCCTTCAGCCACTGGAAATGGAGCTTACACAGATGTCTGCTCCGTGAGCAGGTCAGGCTCAGTATGTCACACTGCAGCCAGTGGCTCACCTGGGGGTGTCCCACAGCCAAACTCTTCCCTAAACTATAGCTGCAAGACTTCTTGCTTGGTTGGTTGTGTTTTCTTTTTGTTGGTGTTTTCTAGGGGAGAAGCAGAGATCTGATATTGCCTGTCATGCTGCAAGTTCTAGCTTACAGACATATGTATATGCATATTATTACATGTAAGAAATATGCCCCTGCTGATTCACTCTGAAGTTGGTTCTAACCCACTACAGTTTCTCACTGCAATATTTGGTGATTCCTCTTAAAAAAAAAAAAAAAAAAAGAGTGAAAAAAAAATTGAAAATTCAGAATTGTCCATTAGTGAACTAGGGCAGGATTCCCCATCTCCAGGAAATAAAACAGCAGGCTGCTCACCCCTGGAGGTGTCCCGTAGATAACAAGTACAGCATTGTCCTTTCTGCCCCAGAGGAGCAGTGAGTGGTGTTTGCAGCCCTGTTTTCACATGGTGTCCTCCTTCCACTTGGACAAGAACAGCTGAGCTTTGTAAAGGGGCACATTTAGTGCAGTAGCACGCTCATTCTCCAAGAGCACCTTGCTGCTCCAGGCCATCACATGCTTCTGCTGGTGCACAGCTGATGTTTCCCAAAGTAACAAGCTATTTCCATAACTTCAGCTGCTCTCTGGGTCTCGCTTAAGACCCGATTATGGCCCACTGGCCTTCACTACCCCTCAGTGAAAAGCAACATCTTAAAACAAGTGGAAAAGAAAGACTGTAATTAAATCAAAATGATCTTCACCTCTCCCCCATGAAGGTGCATGGTGGTGTGCAGCTGTGCCATAGGAAGCAGAAATTGAGCTGAGGTTGCTTCCATTCTTCATTCATACCAATCACGTACTGATGACTTAACCAGTGAAAACCACCCTGAGAAGCGTGCAGTGCTGTAGGGTCCCTGTGCGTCCACCTCCCTCTGCAGGGGTTAGCTCAGGCTAATGTAATCTGCAGGGATCAGAATAAATTATCTTGTAGCTGCTGCAAATTGATTAATTTGTGAATACCCAAGGTGGTGTTCAGTGCTGGCTCAGACACCTTGCTGATGCACAGATTCACCCTGCACTGTGTGGTCCCACTCTAGATGTAAAGAGATCAGGCAGAGGGACTGAGACCCCCTGAAGGAGCGCTGGTTTTGAGGGCTAACCAGAGCAGAATCTCCTGGATTTCAGATCTAAGGAAAGCCTTGGTGAGGTCTGCTTCTTCCTCACCACCGTGGCCTGCAGAATTACAGAATTTGAGAACAAGCCCACGGAAGCAAATGTAGGCAAGCACCTAAGAGCTGATAACTCTACATGCCTGATCCTCCCATTTATTTTTCCTGCTCGAGTGCCAAGCAGGGAGCAGATGGTACATTACTCAGCCTTAACTGGAGGGTAAGGAAGTGTGATTTGAAAAGAAAAAAAAAAAAACAGTTGGGACCCTCAGCCCATTTAGATTCTAAGCTCAAAGTTTATTTGTCTTACACAGAACTTGTACTTTCTCCCCTCTCAAATGCTAATCCTTTCCACACATATGCTCATTATGCAAAAGCATATGACAAACACCATCTGGGAAAATAAACAGCTCCGCAGCTAACCGCGCTGCTCCCTCCCCTTACGTCACCCACCTCACTATTGTCTCTCCTATTTTTATCCACAAAACAGCAATCACTCAATCAAGCTATTAACTTAAATGTGCTGTCTCAGTCAAACAAGCTGCAGGTCCCAGACTGGGCAGTAAATCCCACTCCATTTTTCAAGATGATGTGCATCTTCGTGATAATTTGAAAGCAGTCACAGCACTGAGAAAAGCAAATGTAGCTTTTAAAGGGCATTTGGTATCGCTGAGAGATGCTAGTCCTGACCCGCAGAAGCCCAGGCTTGTTTTCCAGCTAGAAGGTTATGTTTTCTCCCCCGTGAAATATGCAGCTCTTGCCACAGGTTCTACCTCGTTTCCATGGATCCCTGAGACATTCTCTAAATAGAGAATGACATTAGCCAAGTTCAGTGATTTCTCTAACCTCAGTGTAGACGGGTAAGAATAGGAACTGTGCTGTCATTAGTCATGATGGATTCATCGTCTGCCTGAACGTTAATCAAAAGAAATGAGGATCAGATATGCAAAAGAAAGCATTTGGCTGTCTCAGAATATTGTGTTTTGTACTAGTGGATTAAGAAAACCATCATGATTCAGCAAAGGACGTGTCTATTTAGCTAAATTAAACAGAATCTGCACAATCCAACCATACTGTGTTGAGGCTAAGTAACCAGGAGACATTCAAAACACACAGCCAAGAAAGAGCCCTAGCAGCTGATGCTGTGATACAAAGGTGGAGCTTTGTAAGTACCCTGCAAGAATTGTGAGGCCATAAACACTGCAATATTATATCTATTTAGAAAAAATATGAGACAGAATTCAATGATGACCTTATCTGAGCTACAAATTCTTGTCAATTAGTATATGCTTGTGGGGACATGTTTATAGATGGCAGAAAGTCCTTCTCATTTGTCCTCGGAGACAGCACTGATATTGCCCAGCTAAGAAATACATTATACAGCTATGAAAGAGGCAATTTGATTTCATGAGTGCATCGTTATTATTTTAAGAATAATTTTACGTAGGCAGAGAAAAGCAGAACCTATATAAAAAAGGACCGAGGTTTTCAGCATGTGCAGTACCAGCCCCGTGGTTCTTACTTTCTCCTGGGCTCTTTATTTATCTGGGGGAGAGTGGGACTGTTTTATTTTCACAGAATCGTAGAATGGCTTGGGTTGGAACAGATGTTAAAGCCCCCCGCAGTTCCAGCCCCCCCAGCTCAGGCTGCCCAGGGCCCCATCCCACCCGGCCTTGAGCACCTCCAGGGATGGACACCCACAGCTCTATGAGCAGCTGTGCCAGGGCCTCATCGCCCTCTGAGTAAAGAATTTCCTCCCCATTGACCCCACTGGGAGTTTCTCTTCCCCTAAAAGGCTGAGGAGTCTGATTCTCAAGCGTGATCCGGGTGCTGATGTTGCTCTGTGTGTGATGTGCATGACGTGCTGAGTACACCCTGACGCCTTCTCTCTGTTGCCACCACAGACGAGCCAAGCTCCTGGAGCGCTCCCGCTGCCGCCTCCCCAGGTCTGCCGGAAGTAGCTCTGTCCCTCGACGACATAATCTCACCATTATCCTCATCACACATAGCCCCACCCTCTGACCCTTCTCACCAGATAAGCCCAGAACCAACATGGGATATCAAGAGGGAACACGACGGAAGGAAACCAAAGGAGCTTTCGGTGAACGGCCACAAAAAGAAAAGGTTAGGAGAGCAAAGAGAAAGGTCAGCAAGTCCTAAAAAGGCAGACAGGTCAAAGCACGACGAGCCTTCTTGGAAAGGATATTCAGAAGGCAAAACTAAGGCGACGGATGGTGGCAGGCTCACCTCGGAAAGCAGAGCGGTGGGACACAGCGTTATGATGGAGGCTGGCGCGAGAGAGCACATGTGTGCTGGAAGCAGTGATGAACAGTTTGGGAGGCTGAAGAAGCCGGAAAGCAAGAGGGGAGGATCTCTTAGCAAAAAAGAAGATCACAGATCCACAAATACCAGTGAGAAGAAGTCAGCTGCAGCACCTGACCACGCCAAGCTTGATGCAGGTGCTACCAAGACATACAGTAGCAATCGCTGCGGCTCGCCTGGAAGCGATATGGATCACAGCCAGAGGGATCCTGATGGGAAACCCAGTGAGTTCCCCAGGAAGGGACATCTCCACCCCATTAGCACTCGCAGCACCAACACTACAGTTCGGAAGGCAACCGTCTCCCCGGGGCCGTGGAAAATCCCTGGCTCAGATAAGCTACCTGGCGTCCTGAAGTCTGGCACTTCTGCCATGAGCAGATAAGCACGGGACTGTTGCCCTCTACCTGTCTCAAATTGACGCAGAACATTCTTCTTAGTTGTTGTCTCACGTTGATTTATTTTAATTTATTTTAACTATCACACATATACACAAAGCATTGAGGGATGAAAACATTAGTGTGTAACTCCATGACAATGTGCACAGTATCTAATAAGTTCAAAAGCATAGAGTCAACACGGAGATTTGAAATTGACCCTAAAGTCCCAGTTCCATTTTAGGGACTTTGGCAGCTATGGAAGAAACCAAAACAATATGAAGGACAGTACATCACAGAAGGATAGTGCAGTGTAGCTTTAGCATTTTTTTTTTCCACTGCATGAAGGACTTGGATTTCATTCAAACTTTATATCAAGAAACTGGAACAAGTTAGAGCAATCGCAAACTGGAACATCGCCTTAAATAAAACTGCACGGAGCAAGCTGAAACTGAGAGAGAATCTTTTCATGGAGCTAAAATGTTGTAAATAAATTGTTCTTGACATATCTAGACAGGGGTTAAAGGGTTTCTTTGAAGCTTTTGGAACTGTAAGCCCATGACACGTCTCCACTGTCACCACTTTGGGATAGTCCACGTGATACCCTGTAGCACGGTTCACTGGATGCTACAGGAGGAGTTGGGAATCTAGTGGATTAGTTTCTGTGATACCATTTCTACTGCCATTTTTGTGAACCAACCATGTTTCTGTACATTGGAAAGGAGTTAGGGTGGAGTTGTATTTGCAAATTATTCTCCAAAGCAATTTACTACACGTTCCCCAAATCCTGCACAGTAGCACACAAGCCATTTGGCCAGGCTCAAAATTCCAACATCCCCATGGGCCCTTGCAATGAAAGGAAGATTGCTACAGAGAAAAAGCTGCAGTTTCCTTAAGGAAAGACCTTCCCATTCTGCAGAAAATGATAATTTCACTCATCGACAGTGCTATGTTTCATACCCACCCCCATTACATTAGGATGCTCTCACCTTCCATTCCCTCACTTTGGCAGAGCAGGTGTCTTTGAGGCACGTAACAATAATTAGACAAAAATACACTTTTTGGTGCCCTCAATCAGTAAATTTGATATATTTCCATTTTTAAAATGGTTTACATTTTATCATTTCTTCCCTACCTCCATTTATTTTCTTTTAATTTTAGTCTTTCTTGCTTGTCCGTTCTGAATTTCAAGCCTTAAGTGCCAGGTAAACATTCCAGTCTGCCTTCACAGGAGATAAGTCTAAGTTCAGTCGGTCAGTCACTATCTTGGTTCAAAAAGATGCGTGTGTGTACGTATAAGTGTGCATATGCTTATTTGTCTGTCAAAATTAAAAATAAATAAATACATACATAAACGATCCTGGGCAATAATATATTGGTAATTAAAACAACAATGATGTAGTCAACAATTCGTATTCCAAAACGATTGTTCTCGAGCAACCTTAGTTCCTCGCGTGCTCTGCTGAAACGTTAGATTGAGATTGGCTTTGTTGCAAGAAATCAGCACATGGCTGTATGTAGGTCTCAAACATTGCACTGGACTGAGAAATCTATAGGCATGTTTCTTCCTGTCCAATTATCTGAAACGCCTCAAGTAAAGGATTTTGCAGCTTTCAAAGAATTCTTTTCTTTTTCCTTTTCCTTTTTCTTTTCTTTTTTTTTTTTTTTTGAAAAAAAAATTCCATGTATAATTTCTGAAAAAGCACAAGTCCACGTAGCTGTTTATAAAACTACTATTTAGTGAAAAAAGGAAAAAAAAAAAAAAACCAGGAAAAAAAAAAAACCAACAAATCTTTATCCCCTGAACTAGAATCCAATATAATTCCAATATAATTTGCCATTAATTTATTGAATCTGATTTTGGACAATGCTTCTGTAGTGTAGATGCATGTCCTGGTATCTTATTTTTGTGTATAAAGAAAGCGAACAATGAAATCTGAAAAAAACAGTGGAGATTATGCTTGCATAAACTCTAATTTGCACAGTTCACAGCTACTCCTTGTGCAGTAATTGCTTTATGCGGCTGTAATCGATAACCTGTGAAGACAGCACATCATCTAAACCCCATTCCAAATAATATTTCTGTGTAGTGTTAGCTGTGAATTTACCCTGTACAGCTCTATCTCTATAAATATAATTCCATGTATTAATAGTCACAGAAAGGCTGTAAGTGAGCAACTATTTTTATGAAACGCACCACTATGGATAAATTAACTTTTACAGAAATCTTGTTTACTGTATGATATTCTAAACCACTGTCAAATAAAATATATATCCAAAAAAAAATGCTTTTTTTTTTTTTTTTAATTGTACATAGTCTGTGTTAATTTGGAGTGACACGCTTCGGTGTTACACCGGGAAACATCATTTGCATGTAGATGAGTAGAATTAATGAACTACTGCGTGATAGAAATGGGCAATCTCCATTTTGATTTCTTACTCCAGAGAGAGGAACAATTAATGAATTACATGCAGACAACCAGACCAGTTCTGTGTGGGCACGGGTGAGGTGCAGGAGGATACACAGGTGCAGGGAATGTCTGCCTGGGTTGAGAGGCCTGAACCTGAATTGTCCTTTCAGTCCCAGGAAACATGGGAACAGGGCGGTCAGAATCCCAGCATCACAGAGACACATCCTGGGCATATACAATACAAGCAAAAGGAATTTTGTGACAGTAAGTGCTAGTTAGAGCCTGTAAACAAAACATGTTTGTTCACCGGATGGGTGGAGGGGGATAATTTGATTTCCAGTTTACTTTACAGAAGCATCATAAGGATGTTAAAAGAACTGTGACCAGACAGCCCGTTCTGGAGCCAAATCCATCTCCCACTGAGCAGAGCAGAAACATGCTCCTTACCTTCAGTTAGGCAAAATAAATTGCCACTTCCAGACTATAGGCACTATAAGTCGGGCTGCCTGGAAAAGTACTGATTTATTTTTTTTTTCCCACACAAATATGACATGTAAAAAACAGATGTATTTCCTTTTTCCTTAAAAACGATGTTTAAAAAGTAATAATTTATTTGCCGTCATCCACACTGAGCCTCTTTCAGCAGAGCTGCATTTTTTCAGAAGATTAATGTTCCACATAAGGAAAATCAACCAGCTGAACTAATAACATAATTTTTCATTCCAATAAACACGTAACAAATCTGAAGTGCCTTTAATGCTCCAAAAACAGTTGTTGCTCCTTAAATAGCTCCATTTGCATGGCCAGAACTGTGAGCATGGGCCTGACTCAGCCCCAGCAGCACCACGGGGAAGCCTCTGACGCAGTGTAGACTCACTGGTACGTGCTTCTGCCCATCTCCTGTAAACAACACTGGCATAGTAACATAGTGTTTGCATTGTATTGTCATTCCTATGGCCCCTTTTTATCTACGAAATAACACAGGATACACACAGTAAACCATCAAAGGATCTGTTCTTCTCCTGAGTACTGCACTTCTCTCAAGATAAAAAAATACTGAATCATAGAATTACCAAGGCTGGAAAAGACACCTAAGGTCATCTAGTTCAACCATCCACCTGCCACCAGCATTGCCCACTAAACCATATGGATCTTTTCCAGGAAAAATGTCACCTGTGGTTCATAACCATCTCTAAGCCCAGTTTCTAATTTCGGCTGTCTTTTCCCAGGTCTAGGGAGGAAAGTAGAACCTGGTTTCCCGTTAGTCAAAATGGAACTTTTTCACCCCCATCAGCCACCTCTGATAAGCCAGTAGTGTTTTATTTATCTTGATTGCAGTATCGAAGCAAGTATGAGCTTTGGGCAAGGCCCACACTTGAGGCTGAACAGCAGAGCATGTGTACAAGCCTGTGCTACAGGTATATCCTCATTGGGTGTTACATGAAACAAATGAAGGTGGCATGGGAGAATGCAGTGAGACTAAAGTGACCATTGCAATGGTAACATGGTCTGTCAGGAGCCAATTCACAGACACAAGGCAAGCTGTACCCTCTCTGCCCACAAATTTCATTAAAAAGCCAGAAAAAAAAAAAACTAAATAACTCCCATTAGGTCTTGCCAAAGATGACGTCTTTCCCTCTAGAAATCTTCCGGACTGACAGTTCTTATCATTTACGTACAGCAGAGCTCAGGCTGCACTGGTTTCACTACATTATCATCCCCTAGACAGGGGGGACATTGGTGGGCCAAGGTCCACATGCCTACCTTCCCCATGTCCTCGGTGCTAAGGCTGCTGATACTTTAGCACCAGTGCCACTGGTGGCACTGATGTGGAATTGATGGAATTGATGCAGAAGTTCAAGCACAGTTCCATTTCTTCCCCAGAGTTTTTCAACTCCCATCTAAAAAGCAGCCAACCACAATTGCTAGGAATGCTTCATCTGCATCAGAGCATCTGACCATTTACTGCTCACCCAATCTCTGCTTTCTTTGTATCTCAGCAGTTCCACATTAAACACCTCTGCTAAGTCATTCATGTTGGCCAATTCATTGACACACTCCTGTGTGTCATATAAATATTTATACATGCCTAACATCTTGTACTGAAGGCCAACCCGAATCATCTGCCTTTGTTTTTAGAAACCAGTAGTAGCTACTGATTAAGACATTGCAGAACACAGCTCAGCTAAGGAGGATGTCACCTTCCACATTTCTCTGTACTTGGAAGGAAGCTTTTTTCTGAAGGGGAAAAGTTTCTTGGTGCACTGCCATGGAGCTGAAAGGTAGAAAAAGCTTTGGCCTTGCCCAGGGATGACTGATCTCATTAGGGATTTACTTCCATAAGTTCCCAGAAGACTCCTTTCCCTCTTTCATCCCCTTGACTCCTAGGATATTTTCTGTAATTGCTGCTGAAAGGGCTACGCAGGCAAGGCAGGCTGCCTGCTCTCATCACTGAGAGAGGACTTGGAGAGACTGTCCATGTGGAGCTCCATGTCTGTTAGACTCAGAGGCTCCCAAAGCTGTTTCTCCATCTGTCACATCAGAACCAAACATCACCTTTACCTTCACAGCTGTCATGGAAACAGTGAGCTTTTTTAATTAGCCATTTCTCCCAGAGGAGAACCCACCATCTGGACAGCAGCAGCTGTGCTTCAGAAAGGAGCAGCCTCAGACCTCAGCCATGCCCCTAGGCCTGTGCAGGCCCTGCTCAGCACCCAGGCCTGGCCATCAGTGTACCGCATCTTCCCGCTGCCCACCTGTCCATAGCCTGGCTCTGTAGAGACCTTCACCATCCTGCAGCCAGCAAACATCCTCTCAGCCTGCCCTTTGGGGTCCCAGAGTATTTGCCTTGGTGTTTCTAACAGCAATGATGTGATCTCACACTATCCCCGTAGCTGGTCCCTAAGCTTCAAGAGTGTGGGGGTTTTTTTCATATGTCGTTGAGGCATAGTAACACAAGCGATACTGCTGAACTGTAATCAGTCTAAAAATGATGCTCTGTCCTTTCCTGCTTTTAGTGCCTCTATGGCAATAAGTCACTCTACCAGTTCGGTTAATCAGTAAAGAAAGTTTTGCTCACAAGGTACAAATATATCATTTTTAAACAGCCGAGGGAAAGCTGGAGCAAAGAGAGCCACCCTCACTCACACACAGGGCCTGGAGCCCATCTTGCCCTCCTGCTCAGGAACTTGCCACATGTCCCTGTCTTAGATGGGTGGTTTTCCCCTTCAGAAAAAAAACATCATAGAATGAAAGAATCATGAGTTGGAAAGGACCCCTAAGGGTCATCTAGTCCAACTCCCCTGCAGTGAACAGGGAATAGAATCACATATATATGTATGTAAGGATGTAACTTATGCAGGAAGCCAGACTTGTGCAGGAAGCTATCCGTTTTCCACAGATGAACTGTTGTAAATATTTTAAAGGTAGGAGATATCTAAACTGGAAAAAAAAAAAAAAGAAAGAAAAAAAAAATCCCCAAGAAAAAAAAAAAGAATAGGCAAGCCAGATGGGAGGAAAAAGACAGGGGATGAATGTTCTTTCTGTGATGTGACCACTGGCTGACCTGATCAGTTTTCAGCTCCTTCAAGCTTTTAAGCTTGAATTAAAATGAAAATGAAAGTTAATTAAAAGTAAAATCAAATAAAATGTGACATGTTGCAGATGTGCTGAGCTGCCCCATCAGCAGGCTGGCACTGCTGTGACAGTTCTGCGTGGAAGCAGCAATTGCACCCATCCTTGCAGGAATGTCCTGGACCAACCAAAGGCCATCTCTGTAATACTTCTTTCCACTTCTTTTCCCTAAGGATTGCTGCATGCTGCCAAGGGATAAGCCTGTTTCTTGTACAGAGGTGTTGCAGATGTGGAGACAGTGGGAGGAGAAGCTAAAACATGACAGCAAAGCCAGCAGTACTGTGAGAGACCTGCACCAGGAGACTGCAGGAATGAGGCACTGGCAATCATCAGTCTCTCCTCTCCTGCTAAATACGGGCCATTGCTGTCACTGATGACATCTGAATTTTTATAATGCTTTTCTAACAATCAACTAAGAAATATATAGTTTTTGCTTTCTGGATTGCTATTTGCTCAAAAGTAATGCAAAACCACATGAAACCCAACCAACCCAAATGCTGTCCTCTCCCATTGGCGGGTCTGTGCACAGCTCTAAACTTTCTCTTCGTACATATGCATGATATTAATGAATTTTGGTGTCTGTACTTCCCCAGAGTGATTTAAAGCTATGCCAAGAGCTTTAACTAAAATATTTTTAAAATTGTGGTCCATAAACCAGAAAATTGTTCACCCTGTCTCTAAATCAGAGTACAAAGAGCCACACTTAGGTAGCTTTTTAGGTATTTAATTCAGCAGGAAAATCAAACCTTTCCCAGCACAGTCCACAAAGCTCTCTGCGTATGTAACATATATTCCAATTAGCACTTCACTCACAGCAGAAGTTTTTCAAAAATAAGCCCAGCAGGCGATATGGAGCACTGCAGTGTTAGTATAAAATACTTCAGAATACCTCCTAAACCTCTACACACCATGAACAATACTGACTGATTACTCTTTGAAATCACCCCGTGTAAGATGGGGAGGTTCAGGCTGGTTCAGGGGAGGTTCAGGCTGGACATTAGGAAGTATTACTACTCGGAAAGGGTAGTCAGGCATTGGAATGCACTGCCCAGGGAGGTGGTGGAGTCACCGACCGTGGGAGTGTTCAAAAAACGTTTGGATGTTGCGTTGAGGGGTATGATTTATCTGGGAAGTATTGGTAATGGTTGGACTGGATGATCTTCTAGGTCTTTTCCAACCTCGATAATTCTGTGATTCTGTGATTCTGTGAAGATGAATGCAAGCATGTCTTCTGAACTGCTGCCGCTTTCTGCATCCCTGTTTTTTGAATGGATACTAGGAAAAATGTGGGTGTATATTAGGTATTGGTTGGATATTAGGAAAAATTTCTTCTCAGAAATAGTGGTGAGGCACTGGCACAGGCTGACCAGGGAGATGGTGGAGTCACCATCTCTGGAGGTGTTCAAGAAACATGGAGATGTGGCACTGAGGGGCGTGGGTTAATGGTGTTGATTCGATGGTTGTTGGACTAGATAATCATATAGGTCTTTTCCAATCTTAATGATTCTATGATGCTGTGATGGCTTTTGGGGTGGTTTCTGGCAAAGATATGCCATGAGTACCACCATGCCAGCAGCAGCAGGTCACAAAGCTGTTTCAGGACACCTCCAATAGCATGCAACATCCCCACTGTCTTGAGAAGCATGGAGAGCCTTACTGCATGGCGTCCAGCTGAGATGCTACAGTCCTTCATGCTCAACACAACTGAAAGAGCCTGCGCTAGGCTCTGCTGATAGAGCATCAACAGCCCCATTCCCCATAGGCAGTCTCCTCCATCAGCCTCTGTCCAGTTCTCTTCCCTCTTCTCTCATCCTGCTCTCTATATATTGAACTTTCCTCATGCTGGCATACAAAGGCAAATGCAGCCTAGACTGATCTCCTCTACACCTTTGATTTCCTGAGGTTAACAGTTACATCTCTGCTTCACAATTTTGTAGGTCCACTATGTTCTTTGATTAGCAGTTCCTTCCCAGACTAAGTGGTTTTGGAAAAAATTTGGAGGATTTAGTAGCATTTGTAAGACTGGTTGTTAAAATGTTATACTAATTACAGAAAACTTATTTGTGTTTCATCCTCACTTATAAGCTCTAGCATCCATGAGCTCCATTAGCTACCGCAAAAAGCCAGCAAGCGCCCCAGCAATGGGAGTACCTGGAGGTGACAAAGTGACAAGTGTGTTGGTCCTGGATGCCACCAAGAGATCCATCCTTACAGCTTCTGACTCTAGTGTCCACGCTCTGCTCTGCAGAACCCATCCACTCCCCTTGTTCATGGAGCTTTCAAAGTCCAAAGAAGCAAATGATGAGCCACCTCCCTGATTCTCCCCATTCACTTCAGGCATTTTCCTGACACCAGTAGGACCAGTAATAGTAGGCAGAGCAGCACAGAGCCCTGCCACCATCGGCCCAGCAGCAGGCTGGCCAGGGAGTCACTGCTTACAACTGGAGAGGAAGATGCTGATTTTTGCCATTCAGGTTCACATTGCCATCCATTGCCATCCTGTGACATGACTAAGGTATAAGAGTATGTGGGATCTCTTAGCAAGGATAAGAGCTAGCGGTGGAAGTGCAGCAGGCTCAGGTGGAATAAATGGGCCCTACAAGGCAAAGCAGAGCAGTAAAAGTTGTTGCTGTGCAGCAGCAGCAATTATGCTCACATCAAACTACCAAGTACAGGAACCTCAGCCAGCGTAGCCTGAGGGACAGCAAGGAACTATCACATCTTTGTATAAAAGGTTGTATTGAAGTAATAGATAAAGAAGCAAAAAGGCAGTTATAGCATGTGAAATACACAGTGCTAAAGGATCCACTAGTTTTAATGGCATCTCTTACTCCACTCATTTTAATGGCATCTCTTAGTACTTTTTCTTGCAGTTAGAGACTTTATATGTCAAAAAGTCCATTCATGCCAGTTTTTATAGGACACAGAAGTGATGGGAGCTGGTTTATGGGAAAGTCAGAGGGGCCAACAGCTCTGCTCATGACTTCCCCATGGCCACACCACTAGGAGGGACGGGTCTGGTGAGTGGCCTTGGTGGCACACGTTCTGCTGGCTGCTGCCAACCAGACCTCCTCACAGCAGCCTCTTGGTAAAGGTGGCTTTGGGGAGCTGAAGGCAGCCTTTGTAATCAGGAACACAGAGAGAGGAAAGAGAGTAAGAGGTAGGAACAAAACAAAGATAGACAAGGAAACAGCAGAAGCACAAGTGTCACAACACAAAGAATGGAAGGCTCCACAGCAGAGCCAGGAGTGCATGCTGAGCAGCTGAGAAGTCTTAGATCTCTGAATGGCTTCTCTGACTCTTGGCATGGTTGCATCACCCCCTGTCCCTCCATGACCCCTTACAGGCCTCAGTCATCCTTGCTTGTGGCCTACCATGGAGCCTGGGTTGGGAGCAGCACCAAGGGCTAGAGCCCCCTCCCCATAGCCCCAGGTCCAGCAGGGGCAGTCCCAGCCCCTCAGATGTATGTGGGTGCTGAACCCATCCCACCACAGAAATGGCGGGCCCCAAGGCGTGATGCTATGATCACGACCTCAGAGAAGAAACTCAAGGGCCAGGGAGCACAGAGGAGGATGGTAGAACTTAGACAAGGAAGGGGCTGATTTCAACCCTCTGAGCCAACCTGGCTTTGTTTTCCAGTGCTGACACTCAGCTGTGAATCCCTTGCCACCAAGGACCTAGTTCTGGCTTTCTTACCCAAGTGGAATATCTAGACTGAAGCCTTTGGCAGTCCAGTAATTTGAGGCATTTGTCCAGAATGTATGAAAACAGATATGAGATTGGAATTCAGATCATATGTGAGTCAAAGAATAAACTTGAACTCCTGGTTTTCATCCTAGGCTATGGGATATACGTTGGCATGTTCTGCTAAAGATCTTCAACTCTGTATGCAGAATTGCTTATAGGAGAGAGAAAATTGACTCTATAACCCAGCGGTGATCCTCTCAGCTTTAGCAGGAACAAGCAGCATATTTTCTAAGGTCTTTCAATAGAAAAGTGATTCACCAGTATAACAGAAGCCATAATGTTTTAAGAGGACATGTCCTTTAAGTCATAAATACTATATGTACTCATAGAACGCTCATAATTAGCTAATATCACACCATTTTAAGAAATTACTGCAAATTACTTTGTAAGTGTGTAACCTTAGGGTACTACCAGATATTTTATGATATCTAATGGAATCAAGGCTTGAAAATGCAGAATAAAACTGACAAAGGAAAAAATCACCAAGTCATAAGAACACAAATCACAGCAGCATAGTTGCATAGACTGACCTTTAGCCTAAGAAACCCAATGGATGGCATCCAGAGACACCAAAGAAAATTAATACTAGATACATTTACAAAACTGTAATGAAAAAAGTAGCTACATATATTTTAAAAATACCACTCAACATATGAGTCTTTGCTGGAGAGCAAATATCGTCCCCCAGACTGATATCTGGTCATCCTAACACCAACTGATGTTAACTTCACACGAATAAAACTTCTCAACCAAGGTCTGTAATCTCTGCTCTCTCTGTTCATTATACACTATCTTTTTAATTAGTTTTCCACTTTGAAACTTTTTTTTGAGTATTCCTATGTCTGCCAGAGTGGCAGATAACTATTTCATGGTGAGTCACTGTCAGGAGCTCAAAGGACACATAGCCTCAATCAATACTGGGAATCAGAAACCAGCTATGCTGTACTACATAGCAGGGGCTCTTGAGAGCACAAATATAGGATGATGGCAGAGAAACAGCCCGAAGGGTGCATTACAGGAGTAGGATGACACCAGAGCCCCAAGGTCACAAGCACAGAGCAACAGCATACCAATTAGTGGTCCCAAAGGGAACACAACTTCAGAAGCTAGCAAGCACACGTTTTAGGGCACAGCAAAAAACATAACATGAAATACGCTGCATAGGATGGCAGCACAAAGAAGGCAGCAAGAGGGTACAAAAGGCAGTCATGGGCTCTGCAAGAACAAGACAGAAGGAAGCATAGAGAGAAAGGAACTGCTACAATGCCATCCCCCTTGGGTAAGAACTCTGTTGTGTATGTGCAGCAGTTCCTCATCACCTCTGGCAGGGAAAGCGAACTGCTTTTTGGTTTGTCATTTGCCACGCTCTTGCCTTTGCAGCAGTCATTTCTGAAGGGTTGCCTTCTACTGTCACTGGATGGTAAGAGCAATGTATTGCACGTGCATGTGCTTCCTGCTCCAGCTTTCCTTCATGACTAGGTGATACTGCAACGCTCATACAACAATAAGCCATTCAAGTGTCAAGGCAAGTCCTTGCTTCCTGCAAACGTTTAAACAGTGCAGAACAAGTGAGACTGACAACACTCAGCAGCTCTGTGGTTAGGAAGATGAAAGTTGGTGTCCCAAGTTTTGTCCCTATTCCAGGTTCTGGCAGGATACAAATAAAGAGCAGGATTCATCTCATCCAAGTTTAGATCTCTACACTGGCACCAACAGGCTTTTTACACTCAGAGGAGAACAACAGGCCCCTTTGGAAAGAAATTAATACAATGCTTTTAGGGTGAGATTAATCATTCTCCAGAAGCATCAGTTTCCTTCTACTGACGGGACAGAATGTGCAGAGTCACACCAAACTTCTCAATTTTTGAACCCAGAACAGATTCATCCCTACTGAAATGTTCCCAAATGTCTTCAATTTCAAGGATTTCTTGAGAGCATCTGTAGGATTGGACTGCATAAAGGAGATGAGCAGGAAAACCCCAAAGGTTCATCTGCAACACCTCCACCGCAATGCCCGTAGCTGATGCAGGGCTGCAGGCCTATAGCAGCTGAGCTGCAGCTCTGCTGACCACAGACAGCCCAGAAGAGGGCAAAGGGGATTGGGTTCTGTGAGGGTCAGGACCTGCCCAACCCGTGTCCTGCTGAAACCAAAGCTGCTCTCACAGCTACTGCTGCTCCTGTGACCTCATCCTTTGAAGAAGATGCTTGGAAAGTTAGAAAAAAAGTGAGCAACTCTGGGTGCCACAGGTTTGTAAGAACAAATACTTCCCAATGCACCTAATTAGCAAGTAATTGCCTAGGTGTCAGGACGTGGGGAAATGGCCTCAGGTTGTGCCAGGGTAAGTTTAGGTTGGATATCAGGAAACACTTCTTTACAGAAAGGGTTGTTAAGCACTGGAAGAGGCTCCCCAGGAGGTGGTTGAGTCACCATCCCTGGATGTGTTTAAAACCCGTTTGGATGCGGTGCTCAGGGACATGATTTAGCAGAGGGCTGTTAGGGTAGTATGGTTGGGTTGTGGTTGGACTTGATGATCATCAAGGTCTTTTCCAACCTGAGTGATTCTATGATTCTATGTGTTTGCAAAAGGAGAATGCTGATAACTTCAAGACTTTCCTTCTGAAGTTCACATTCTTTTCACAGAAATTCCATCCTCCTCCCAGTCAGACAGTGCTGCTTTCCACTAGATGTGTGTTCGGGTGCAAAGTGACAACAGTTCAGAGTTTTACACAAGCTGTCAGAGAAAAATGTTTCCTTCTAGCAGGGAGTGAACACAGTTTCCCTCACAGTGTAATCCCTGCACGGATCATCACAGCTCCTTTCTTCAAGTATTGTGCCTGCAACACATCATAGAATCAGAGAATCATTAAGGTTGGAAAAAACCGCTAAGATCATCAAGTCCAACCATTGAACCATCACCACCACGCCCACTTTGCCGTGCCGCTCAGTGCCACATCAGCACATCTCTCCCTGGTACATAGTCCATGATCTCAACTTTCACACTGTTTAGACAATTTCTTTGCTTTTTGCAGACTCCTGAGTGATTCCCTTTATTTGGCCTGCTTTTTATTCTCCACAGATTGCCTTAATGGATTTTGTTGTTGTTGTTGTTTTAAATGAATTTGGGATACTTTAAAAATCTCAGCCTGGGTCTGTCAAGGAAGTAGGAGTATGTCCTCATGGACTGTAGAGGAAATCCATGCCTGGGTGCTCTGTTCTTCCACTGAGGACACAGGCAGAAGCAGAAAGCCTTTCTGCATCATTACTTGTGTGTTATGATTGATGAGGAAGAGAAAATGAAAAAGAATGTTGCTGTCAAAACAGGACATGTGCACACATACACACATGAACACTCATACAAACACATCCACACACCACACAAGGAGCCTTGCTCCTCCAGACCTTTGCCAATAACACCTCTATGGGCCTAAAGATCCCATTTATTTTTGGCTTTCTATCATGAAAACAGACATTCGACATTATAATGCATTTTAACACTTGGCTAACCATATATTTTCAGTTGTATATGTGAAATGATTATTCTATTCTCAAGGAATTAAAAGACAGCCCTCACAAAAACAACACAGCGAGGGCTTAGTGAGTTCCATCTATGTCATGCCTGAATGCCAGAGTACTCTGTAACATCCTGAGTATTCTAAAGGATGCTTAAGAGATGATAAAGAGATGAAGCAGTTAGAACTTACCCCACTGCACAGCATGGCATCACCAGTAAAAGAGTGTGGTCATGATATGCTGAGCATCGTAGCTGAATTATGCCCATCCTGGAATTAACCCATCCAGGACTTTTTGCCTCACAAGAAAAAGGGAGATGACAGCACAACCAAGCAAAGGCTGCAGATATGACGTGCTTATACCATTCAGCTTGATATTCAGTTGCTGCCTAGTAGGGTAATTTTCAATTTCTTATTCAGGAGATACATTAACCAGCTGTGTTTGTAGCATACAGATTTTTGAGAATGAGAATTCAGGAGTTATTTTTTTCATAATCACTTATACAAGGAACACAGTTTTTATTTCCTTCTAATATTTCCCTTTTGGAAGGAAATAGAAACACCTTTGAATTGAACTAATGCCAGTTGTCTATTACCGGATGGCACAAAGGGAGGCAGACATTAAGGACTAACAATATTCTGAAACCAGCACGACCTTAAATTACAGAAGGTTAATAAATCACTTCAGATGTAAATTTCTGTCTGCTCTCACCTTGAGTTCTGAATGCCTTCAATCAGGTGGCATGACGGAAACTGACGATCAAAGGCTGCAACTGCTGGAGGACTGAGCCTACAAGCTGGGGAGATGGCCGGGGCTGGAAGATTGGGCTTTTTGACAAAAAAAGGCTTTGGAAATTCGCTCCCATGGGAGCCTGTAAAACCTAACCAAGAGACAGAAGAGGTTTCAATATTTAACAAAAGACAAAAAGAGCTGGTAAAGCCCAGCATGGGTGGGGGCTTCAGTGGTTCTGGTTGGGTACACAAAGACACCATGGAGATGGGAAAGGGAGGAAGAGGCTTTGGGGAACATCATGAAATCATCACCCAGGTTCACACCAATGTGTGGGGCGGGTTGTGACCAGCAGGGCTGTTCCATAACACCACTACCCAGTAGGAGAGCAGCTGGTGGCAGCAGTGCTCACAGACCTGCATCCTGCTCCATGGGCTCTACCCAGCAGGGTGCAAGCCATCTAAAGTAGACCTGATTTTGCCCTGCTTAGTGATACTGTTTCTTACAACGCACGCTCATTTTAGGGAAGTAATGTTTTAAATTCTTTTTTTAATTAAAAAATAATAACAATATTAATAATTTTTTATTTAAAAAAAAAAAAAAACAGCTCAGTTGAAATCAAACATAAATCTGTGCTTTTGGGCTCATGGAGGTGACACACAGCAGCTGTCCTTGTCCCCATACCAATCGCAGCCTGGCCACTCTGCAGCCCTATCACAGAATCATAGTCATAGAATCACTCAGGTTGGAAAAGACCTCAATGATCATCAAGTCCAACCGCAGCCTAACCGTAGTACCCTAACTCTGACAACCCTCTGCTAAATCATATCTCTGAGCAACACATCCAAACGGCTCTTAAACACATCCAGGGACCGTGACTCAACTACCCTCCTGGGGAGCCTATTCCAGTGCTTAACTACCCTTTCTGTAAAGAAGTATTTCCTAATCACAGAGTCACTAAGGTTGGAAAAGACCTCTAAGATCATCGTGTCCATCAAGCCATCCCCACCATGCCCTCTAAACCACATCTCTCAGTGCCATGGCCACACATTTCTTGAACACTTCCAGGGATGGTGACCCCGCCACCTCCCTGGGCAGCCTGTGCCATTGCCTCACCATTCTTTCTGAGAAGAAATTGTTCCCTAACATCCAACCTGTATCACCATGAACACACAGAACCAGAGGCAGAGCTGACTGCCTGCTTTCCTGCTGCTTGTCACACAGCTTGGATAGCACGAAGGACAATTTGGCCAAGGTTTTATTTACCATTTCCTACTTTATACATTACACAAAGCATCCTAAATGGACAAGCGCACGTGTCTATAGCTGCATGCAGTTACATACATTCAAGCCAGTTTCTCGCAGAGGTGCTGACGGGCTGCAGCATTTCAGCAGAGCTGTGCCTTCAAAACGCAGCTTTCAGTCCCCACCTGCAGGCAGGACGGGGCAGAGCGCTCAGCGCCCAAATCCTGGAGCCCAGCACCCGGTGCCTGCTCATGGGATCCTGCCAGAGCTGTGCCTTGGTGACTCACCAGCCAGAGCTCTCGAGGCCCCGGTGCTGCAATTTGCCTGTTATTCTACAGGGGTGTCAGGCTGGGGTTAAAAGCACAAATTTGATACATGCATATATGAGTATTTCGGCAAAATGACGAAAAGCAATCATTTTTTAACTGGGGGAAAATGACTGAGTGCAAAGCGCTCCTGATCTCATGCCAGACAGAAATTTCATTCTAACTAGAAGAAGAAAGCAAACTAGGCACACAGCAGAGATGTACCCATTGTACGAACAAAATCAGACCAATTCCCCTATCTCCAGAGCACCAATGGGATATACACACAGGAAATTTGGGGACAGGGTGCAGCACCCCATTGCTCCCTCAAACTTGAGCACCCACCAAACCCCTGTCTGCACCAAAGATTTTGGTAAATTGCTGCACAGACCCAAAGGCAATGAAATCATAACGGCACATTCTCTCCAGCAGAGGAAGCTCCAGGAATTCAAGACTTTGATTAAAGTTCACCTTCAGCCCTCCCACAGGTGAGAGGGTTCCAGCAATAGCCAAGCCCCCTCCCTCACCCACTGATAGGCAGTCTGCTCATCGGTGCAGGATTACTTGGAGTTGTCAAAAGTCATTTCAAATCCCAGCAGCAGCAGCAGTCTGGGAAGGAGAACATTAACCCCCACTTCCAGCCAGCTGTGAGCTGCAGGTCCACTAGTTCTGAATGAAAATCGCTCTGCAATAAGTTTGTCTTCCTATTTTTGCTGTGGCACAGACCTCTAATTAATACATTTTCCCAGCTGAAATAAAGAGTATTTTCTATTGTATCTGTCTGATAATTTATCTTCTAAGAGAAATGAGAGTGATCGCTATTTTAAAATATGAGCTTCGCGATTTTTTGTTTCATTTACAATATCTGCACAGATAAATAATAATAAAAACAAACCCAACCCATTTCCGTCACCCCGGCAGAACGGGATTAATTTACTGTAACAAAAGCGGATGGGAGCATCAGAAGCACTCACTCAAAATAAGCTCACTGTGACTAACACCATGAATATGAAAAGCTATCTTTGCTGATTCCAAGCTGCAGATGGATCTTGGCAGAAAGGAAGCCAAAGGAAACGAATGTAATAGCTGCAAAATATGTAAAGATGACATGGAGAGGAAAGTCTAGACAATGTGAGATGATTGCCATGTTTTCCTGTTTGCAATGAAAAACTCCGCTTTTGACTCTTCTGAGCTCGATCTGCCGAACGCACATCACTCTTCCAACCCATATGGGCAAGTGCTCTGCCATATGTTTCAGTGCGTGGTGTAAGTACCTGGAGTTGCACTACTGATGAAAATACAAAAAGGAAAAAGAAAAACCACATGAAGTGCTGCCTACAGATCAGAGGTGCGCTAACAAGAAGGTGAAGCTTCCCAGGGTCTTTAAGATGAACGCCTCCCCTTTACCACGTTTTTCCCTCTCGGTGCTCATTGCCGTCTGCCCTCTTCCTGCCCACAGGGAGTACCTCCTGCCTTCCAGCTCCAGGTGTGCCCCACCGCCTTGCACAGCACAAGGACACACAGGCAGACACCCTTCTCCCTTCCCACTGCTTGGGAAACATGAGGGGAAAACCTGTGCACAAGGACACGTGCTTCATGCCTTCACAGAATCACAGAATCGTAGGGGTTGGAAGGGACCTCCAGAGATCATCGAGTCCAACCCCCCTGCCAAAGCAGGTTCCCTACAGCAGGTCGCACAGGTAGGCGTCCAGGCGGGTCTTGAATATCTCCAGAGAAGGAGACTCCACCACCCCCCTGGGCAGCCTGTTCCAGTGCTCCGTCACCCTCACCGTAAAGAAGTTCTTGCGCACATTCGTGCGGAACTTCCTATGCTCCAGTTTCTGGCCATTTCCCCTTGTCCTGTCTCCACACACTGCTGAAAAGAGTCTGGCCTCGCCACTTTGCCCCCCACACCTTAGATATTTATAGACCTGGATCAGGTCCCCTCTCAGTCTTCTTTTCTCAAGGCTAAACAGACCCAGTTCACTTAGCCTTTCTTCACAGGGGAGATGCTCCAGGCCCTTCATCATCTTTGTGGCCCTCCACTGGACTCTTTCCAAGAGATCCCTGTCTTTTTTGTACCAGGAGCCCAGAACTGGACACAGTACTCCAGATGTGGCCTTACCAGGGCAGAGTAGAGGGGCAGGATCACCTCCCTCGGACCTGCTGGCCACGCTCTTTTTAATGCACCCCAGAATGCCATTGGCCTTTTTGGCCACGAGGGCACACTGCTGGCTCATGGTCAACCTGTCATCCACCAGGACACCTTCCTTCTCCTCCACACACCTCCTGCTGTTCTCCTTCCTTAAGTCTCCATGACCCATTTCTCTGTGCCTCCCAACTGCACTCCCACCCCTTATGCCTCCAGTTCATTCCCATAGGAACAGGACATTGCTCTGTCATAAAACCAACATCTGCTGCAAGCCATGGAGGGAGCTGTCAGCTGATGGCTAGCGAGGAGTAGGGTGAGGACTCTCAAAACTTCTGAATGCATTGAAAAATCCTTATGTTACTGAGCAGAGCATCCACATCAGCTTGTGCAACCTCACCTCTTGTTATTTTTATCTTATGCAGTGTTCATCTGCATGGTTGTCAAACCTCAGCACATCCTGGTTAAGTCAGGCTGCGTGCACCTGAATGCAGCCTATCTATCTCTGATCTCAATGATCAGAGACATCACAGTACTGAAGCTGGTTATTACTACCTGCAAAACCATGCCCGCTGCAGTTCTGGGACACTAAGAGCATTTGCTTCTAGTCCAACATCCAGTAGTTTACTACTGCTAAATCTTTCTATTGTCTTAAGCCAACAAAAATTAATACTTAACATGTTCAGAAATGCACTGTAAAGAGTAAATGATGCTCCAAGATTGCAATTCAGTAGGCACTGCCCATAACTCCGAGCACTTGCTGCACCCTGCAGCACGGTGTCTGGGCTGATGCTCACAACTGAATCCCAAGGTATCTGGAAACAATTTCTCCACTAATACCTGAATTAGATAAGGAGCATTGCAGGGAGCTGGCAGTGCTGCTTGTTGATCTCAGCCACTTTTTATCTCTTGGTTTACTTTGTATTCTGAGACAATGAAAACCTTCACAGTTTGAAAACAAGAGTCTGTGTATGGAAGGAAATCTGGAATAGGTACGCAGCACCAAATTTTGGATATCCTGCTGAGTAAAGAACAGAAACTGGTTTTCAAAATAGAGGTTCAGTTATTACTTACATGAAGCATTTGTGTTACTACAAAATAAAAAACAGTGAAGAATGTCATTTAAAAAAATACGTTACAAAGTAGAAATTCTACGCTTTTAGAAACTGCTTTGTCAGTGACTACTTGAGGCATCCAGGATTGTAAACCAGTGTTTGGGAGAACGATTGCTGCTAAGTTGTTGTTCTGGCTATAAGAACTTCCAAAGACCTTTAGCGTAGAACATCACAACTTCCCCTCTCTTCTTCCATCCTATTTTTCCCTAAATAGGAAAATCTACAGATTTCATGATGCCTGCCCTGTGATCCTTTCCTTGACCTTGGCTCCAACTCCTGGAGAAAGTGTGCATAAAAATGACCCCCGCACAGAGACAGCTGTGCAGAGACTTACACCAGTACTGGCTGACATGGCTATAATGTCATTGAGCTACTTCACATTGCCAGGCATGGAAAATTCAATGCAACACTACAGAAATTCCACAAGGGACTTCAAATCATAGAACCATTAAGGTCATCTAGTCCAACCACCAACCCATCCCCACCATGCCCACTAACCCATTTCCCTCAGTGCCACCACATCTCCGTGTTTCTTGAACACCTCCAAGGACAGATTCCACCACCTCCCTGTGCAGCCTGTGCCAGTGCCTCACCACTCTTTCCACGAAGAAACTGTTCCTAATATCCAATCTGAACCTCCCCTGGTGCAACTTCAAGCTATTTCCTCTCATCCTATCAGTGTCACCTGGGAGCAGACGCTGACCCTCGCCTCACCACAACCTCCTTTCAGGCAGTTGTAGAGAGCGGTAAGGTCGCCCCTGACTCTCCTGTCTTCCAGACTGAACCATCCCAGTTCTCTCAGCTGCTCCCTGTAAGACTTGTGCTCCAGACTTCTTTCTCCCTAAGCTATGTGGAATCTTTTTTCACATTCCCAGCAATACCACAATCACTGTCCCGACTCTTCAGTCTCCTTCATTTTCTCGTACTGCAGTGACAGCCATTGTTTTGTAGAGCTGCGCTGGGATCTTGCTAAGCAGAAGTCACAGCAGGTTCAGACCACCAGATCTGGAGAAGGGAGGATGCAATTTTCAGTGTTTCCCCACCTGTGAGCTCCAGGTGTTAATTCCTTATCAGCAGTACTAATTTCAACAGGCATTAACCTTATCTTTAGTGAAAACAGAGGTTTTTTAAAAGTTATTTTTTACAACTTCGAAAGAAACAAAATATAAAGGTGATGGCAAAATCTATTTTGCTGGTCCCAGTAGCGCACCCCTTGGGATTGCATTACTGGGCCAAGACATGTTTGGAGGGATCTCAACATGTCCCTGAACAGACAAAAATGTCTCTGATTAGCACGTACTGATAAGCTTGGAAAATTAGTACTCCTTCAGCAAGTCACAGCAACAAGTGAAGCATCTGTTGCTTCCTCCAAGTTATAATAATTATTTTGCAATTATCCTTTGCATGCTTTGAATTTCTAATTTTCTATTTTTATCCAGGAAGGCAGGATTTGTGGCACTATTGGAATGCGCAGCGTAGGCCATAACGGTGGTCTCTTACTGCTGTGTTTTGCCACCTGGAGGCCAACATTTTTGCCTGTCCATACTATTTGCATTCACCATATTAATCCCATTCTGTACACAATGAGAATTAGTCCGGTTTCAGTACCTCGGCTTCAGTCTGTTTCAAGGTCGATGCCAGTGACCACTGTTGCTTTACAGCTCCGCAATGCACTGTCTGCAGCCAAAAAGGCCGCTTTGGGCTGCATCCCCTCACTGCAGCACAGCTGGAATGGTGCAGATGCTCATGGTGTAAACAGCACCAAAACAGACCATGCTAAAAGAAAACCACAACTGTGTTGGAATAGCAGACTGAGCATGTCAGCAAACACGTACAGCAGCACTCGGGGGAGAATGAGGTCGCTGCAGCCAGCTCCATGAGCAGCAAAACAAGGCACAGACGTGGTCACAGCCCCTTACCGGCAAGGAACTCAAGCACCAGCCTGTGGTGTCACAGTAGGACTGTTTCTCCCACCCATATTGGTCAGCTGAACAAACAGTTCCCAGATACACTTAGAAGAATAACTTCACAGGATGGGTTTACAAATGACTGGAACCAGAAGCCTTGCTGGCTGACACAGCTGTATCAGAAGTCAACCCTCTGCAAGCTGGATTTTTTTGCATTATTCTTATCTGCCCAGCAAACGCTGCATGGCCAGCTAGTGAGAGGCCTGCTAGGAGAATTTGTGACTCGCTGCAAAACTGCAGCCTGAAGATAAGGCAGGATAGCTGCTGGGAAAGCCTCCTTTCTGTCACCTCTACTCCTTTAGAGGTAGGTAACCAGATTCCAGGTGCTGGGAGGACACACACCACAGAGTCCTCCCCACACAAACTGCAAGGGTGTGTTTCTGGGCAGGTTGCAGACCTTTGTAACGTTGCATTTTCACCCTTGTTTACACCCACATGCTATTCTAGCATTGCCTGTGGCTGTCCACAGTGCTGTCGCCCACCTGCCCAGTTGCATTCCCAGGCTAAGCAGTGAGCTGCACGGAGATGGGGGCAGCTCACCAAAGGCAGTACCCAGCTGAGGGTGAATACTTCCTGAGAACAGTGCATGATGCAGAACTTGTATTTTGAAATCTTCATTGCTAGGAGTAAGCGTAAGGGAAGAAAAAAAATAAATGTCTGTCTTCAATTTCTGTGGTTGCTGAACCCATTACACAGCTGTGGACACCAAAGGCTGCACTACTGAACAAAATGTAAAGGTAGGATTATCTGCCCTCATTTAGGTGTCTCAAAGTTTCACTTCTGAATCCAAATTACCCACATCATTTCCTTTACACTCAAGAGGAAAGGACTCCAGAGGATCGCTAGAACTGATGTCAGGGATCAACTGTATGAATTCCATTCTGAAGGTAAATGTTCTTGCCGAATGTAAAGGGAGCCTTGGATCAATCCAACATCCCCCTTTTGGACACCTGGAACTCAAGTCCCGGAATCCTACACAGAACATTCTTTACTTGGGAGCCAAGCCATGGGTAAGCTGAGAGGTACATGTGGAGTTGTTGGACGGTGACTTCCTTAATGGGAAATCTCCTATCCCTGGCCGCTCCACTCGGCCTTAGTCCCCATGAGTACTACTGCTGAGATGGTTTAATGAAAGAACCACACACTGCTTGACGTGTCCAAGTAAAACAGTTGATTCCCCACATGCTCACACCCTCACTGCTTCACTGCCAAGCCACCACTGAAGTTCCATTCACTTAACTGTATTTTTCAATTAGCCAAGTAATTCAACTCCCATCCATTCATGGGTATGAGATAGAGCAAAAGCAAAATACGCCATTCAATTCACAAGCATGTGCCTAGAGACTTGAGTTTGGATTGTGGTATTGCCAGGAGGCAGCCACCTAATCCCTGATAAAATTCATTAACAATAAGATTATGCACAGCAGGCAGGAGCTGTTTGCAAATAACTGCTAAACTAAGGCCCCGGGCAGCCTGATCTGTGCCCGCCGCCCTCTGGTGCAGACCCTTTCCCTAACCCCTTTCCCCAGCCCTCCCCGCCATAGCTCCATACGGTTCCTCCAGGCCCTGTCGCTGTCACACAGAGCAGAGCTCAGCGCTGCCCCTGTGAGGAGCTGCAGCTGCCATGGGGCCTCCACTCAGCCTCCTCATGTTCATATCCCTCCTTTGGATGCTGTCTGATAGCTTTATGTCCCTCCGATGTTGTGGCACCCACACTGCACCCAGTGCAGGAGGTGAGGCCGCACAGCACAGAGCAGAGCAGGACAAGCCCTCCCCTCGCCTGCTGACAGTGCTGGGCCTGCTGCACCCCAGGGTACAGTTGGCCATCTTGGCTACCAGAGCACACTGCTTCCTCAGCCTCAACTTGCTGCCAGCCAGATCCCTTTCTGTGGGGCTGCTCCTCAGCTTCTCATCTCTCAGTATTCATGGGGTTCAAAATGACCAAACAGGACAAATGCCTGGTGAGAACAGCTGACCAACACTGAGACTGGTTACAGAACAGCGATGTTTCCTCATGTTCATACGGAACTTTCTGCATTCTAGTTAGTGCCCATTGCCCATTCTGTCACTGAGCACTACTGAAAACAGCCTGGCCCCATCCACTCAGCTCCCACCCTTTAAATATTTTTTAGATATTTATGCACATTGAAGAGATTCCCCCCATTCTTCTCCAGGTTGAGCAGCTCCAGGTCTCTCAATCTTCCCTCGCACAGCAGATGCTCCAGGCCCCCAGTCATCTTTATGGCCTTCTGCTGAACTCTAAGAGATCCCCATCTTTTTTTTGTTTTTTTTTTGTTTTTTGTTGTTGTTGTTGTTGTTTTTTTAAACCTGAGGAGCCCAAGACAGGACACAGCACTTCAGATGTGGCCTCACCAGGGCAGAGCAGAGGGGGAGGGTCACCTCCTCCCGGCTGGCCATGCTCTTTTTAAATGCGCCCCAGGATCCCACTGGCCTTCTTGGCCACAAAGGCACACTGCTGACTCATGGCCAACCCACTGTCCACCAGGACACACATGTCCTTCTCTGCAGAGCTCCCTTCCAGCAGGCCATCCCCTAACCTGTGCTGATGCATGCAGTTACTCCTCCCCAGGCACAGGACCCTGCACTGACCCTTGCTGAAGTTCCTCTCCACCCAGCTCTCTAGGCTGGCGAGGTCTCACTGAATGGCAGCACGGCCTTCTGGTGTGTCAGCACCTCATGTCACGCTCCGGCCTGAACACAGACAGATGCTTAGATTCCACATAGAACTTTCTATTGAAGGAGACAGCTATAAGGAAGTCAGAACTGATAAAAATAGGGCACAACTCGAAATAAGCCAGGAAGCAGCAATGCATCAGTCACATTCTATCTTCTTCAAGTTCCATGAGTTCCATTTTGGAAGGTACTAAGTCTCCAGACTAAGTTGCACTACATCTAAGATACTTCCTGGCAGTATCTTTAACACATTCACAAGAACTCTGTCACATTAAGGTGCCATCTAGAGATGAACGTTTAAAAGAATGGCTCTCAGAAGATGTTAACTTCTCACTGTATAACAGTGTCCTTCATCACCCCCAAAGGAAAATTTTATTTGTAAACCACCTCCATTTGGAGCAAGTTTAGAAAGTGAGCAAATGAACACAAAAGCACAGTGTAATCTGGTGCCAAATTCTCAGTGGCCAGGGAGATGCCACAAGTGAAACATGTCCAAAGAATAAGCTTCTGGAAAGAAAAAAAATATACATGACATAAAACAGTCAAAATGGGGATTAAAATTAATCCCTTAAACAACTGTGAAATAGGGCTGAATCTGTTGCAACATTTGTCAAGTGGAAATGTTTATTTGGAATCTGCATCTCCAGTCCTATAAAAACTTACTTTGTATAACTACATGTGTCTGAAAGCTTCTGCTCTTGCAATACAGTTCAACTTTGACAGCCACCACTTGCATTCCACGTGCAACATTTCTTTCCCAAGTGTTTTAAATCAAACAGAACGCGTATTCATAAGCATGGACTTAAAACAGGCAGACTCAGAAATGTGCTGGGTATTACTAAAGGATACAGCTCGCTGCACTTTTTTTCTCCTTTTTCACCATCAACCATAGAAAGCTTTATTCCACGCCTGATCACACTCGCAGTTACAAAACACGTGGCAAAAGTAACCGTTAACATGCAAGATCTGCCATATTTCTACTTGCCTCTATTTTCATACTGGATTTTCCATATCGAGGGATACGATAAACCTCTCCCATGTTTTAGATAATGAATATATCTAATGGTAGCAAATAAAAGGTTTTTATTATTTTTAATGTCATTTCACACATATTTTTACTCTTCCCAAGTAACCATGGTTAGTGCAACAATCCAGCACAGTGATAGTTGCTGAGGTATATGTGGTTAAACTAATTTCCCACTCAACCAAAACTGCAACACATTCCCACCTTCTTTTTTCCCCTTAAGGTACTGAAAGCACTATATTCACTGTTTAAGATTTTTTTTTCCGAATAATCCCATTCTAAATTGAAGAGTGGTTTTGAAATAGCAACAAGCTGTAAAAGCAACAGCCTCATCTTCTATCCCCTAGAGAACTCCCGCTGCACTTTTGTCCTAAAACATATTTCGTGCAAAATTAAGGTCTGTGTAGGTCTGTACCATAATTTGGAAAAACCTGTATATAAAACGTACTTAATTTTTAAAAACAATCCCAACATCAGACAACAGAAAAAGAAACAGATCAGATGCAGCCGAAGTTTCCACATGAGAAACTAAAGACAGTATGTTCTTAAAGCTCCAGTAATACATTCTTTCAAAAACCAGAATGCACTTTGGTCATTAATAAACATTAGTACAGAGGCAAATAAAATACAAAATGCTTGTTTGTGTTGCTTTATATATAAAAATAGTTTTATACCACAGAAGTTTAAGATGCATTACTGTAAATGCTTAAAGGTTCCGAAGATCAACAAATATAGTATAATGCCCCACCTCTTACAACTACTCATCATTTTTCAGGATGAAGCCATTATTTTAGAAACAAAAATACAAGGATACTTAAGCCTGGTCATATTATTTCTCCTAACATAAGTTACTTGAAACAAAACTTCCACTTACAATTAATTATACCAGGTGAACATTCACAATGAGTCAGTGTGAGCAGTCCATGTGAGAGGCAGTGTCAGAAAGTAGGGGAGAGGCTCACGCTCACTGGGAAAGCATGAGGGAATACCCCATGCTGGGGAGACAGGGCAAAGGAGATTAATCTGAAGACACAAATATGAGAATGAGGCTTCATTCATTCATTCTGCTGCCCACCAGAAGAACTCATTTGCTGTTTAGCTGTTCTTAAACTTCCATGTGGTATGAATGGCATATACTATAGTGTACATCAGGAGAGCAGCTATCTTACGCTCAGTCATTTATAGCATTCCTTCCACCAGTATGTCTTTTGCCTATTTAAATATTTAGCTTTAACATATAATATATACTGCTCCATCGTTCACCATAATATATTCCAATTAATATACATTTATATGTATATATATAAAGTTTCTCATTAAAAGTAACAATAAAAAGTGCAGATATCGAGCATGCACAGTCAGAGCTGCGCAGAACAGCCCAGTATTTCAAATAAATACAATATTTAATTTTTATCAAAATATCATACAGTATGGTAACCATTTACAATTATTGCTCTAATAAAAGTGTTAACAAAGAGCACTTGTTGACCTGTTACGTAATACTTTATTACTATCCCAGGATATTTAAACTGCAGCCTAAATCAGTTTCAATCCTGGAATTATTCAAAATATTAAAAACTCCTGCTTGTTTCTAGCAGTAATATAAAATATTTCTGCTGTCATACTGTATTGTCAATACTTTATTTTTTATGTCCTCTTTATTGCAACCAAACATCTCTTGATGTTCTGTTGTCCTCATAAACGATTGGTGCAAATAGAAAACCCTAGGCCATGTTACCACACTTAATCAAAACTCAAATGACTTCCATACAGCACTACCACAACTAAAAATGTTCAACACCGGCTTCAGCTTTAACAACAAATACAGTAATTTAGTGTATTCAATTGCTAGGATTTCAAGTCGTCACACACTCGGTTTCTGACCTTCCCAAATCTGATCCTTTCCAAATCTAGACAAGTATTTTTGAAAATAAAAACGTCAACTGAAATGAAAATGAAATAGTGAGAAGATGAAATAAATACTAAGATTGCACAAGACAGTCAGATGTAAACACTTCAGTTTTCCAAACAACATCCTTGAAGAGGTTGTAGCTTCTGAAATACAGATTCAGTGGCTGCTTTGAGGCAGTTTTGTCAATGAATGAGCTCTTCTGTAACACTGTTGTCTCACCTTCTTAACGTATTATCAAGATTTGATCTTCCACAGCTGAAAAAGTTAGAAAAATGTTAAATCAACAGTATTTCCTGTTCAGTTTCTGTTTAGCGAAGTTGCAATACCACATCTGCTTCCTATCACGTGTGCTGCATACAAAATTTAATACAAAAGATAAATTTTACATTCATTTCCTTGTAATACAAAAAAGAGTACATGTAAGCAAACTCAGTGGGTAACTGAAGGCTTTACGCTACAAGTTTGTAGAAACTAAGGTGTCCCATAACCTGAATCTTGGAATAAGTTCCAGAGTTTGTAGAGTTCAAAGAGGGTCAGAAAGTATGACCTAATAACACAGTTCTTAAGCCATAAAAGCAAGGCTGTAATGTTAGACACAGTAATACTACATCTACTGCAGTACTTTACTGCAGTACAAGACAAAGATACAAAAACAGTGAGGAACTGGAGACAGAAATCAGATCTGGAATACAAGAAGTTAAATAAGGTCTTCTACGCAGCCATGTAAGTGTCTCTTTATTCATGTCTAGGAATTCTTAGTGATTATGTGTCCTAGATAAAGTCAAAACACTACAAAACTGACGAAAAATTTAAGAGGGCTCCTTTGACAACTGCATCACTATTCTTCTGATACACCTTAAATTTCATTACCATTTTCAAATAATAAATCTGCTAGCTCACACAGATAAGAGTTAATTATTTTACAATATAGGATTCAAGTATCGTAACATTCTGAACACCGTAATAAAGAGGAAAAAAAAGATGGCTGGGAAATACCTTTAAATTAAATCCAAGCAGGTCACTGATGACACCAGAAACAGCAGACAAGATGACAACTTGGGTGATATTATAAAGGAGTGGATTCATTGTAAGCCCATATAACCTAAATGGACTGTCCAGTTCCTAATAACATGAAACAATTATTTATTTACACACTGTCATGCCATTAATGATATGACTGACTCATGTCTATTTAGGTAGTATGATTACACCCAGTTAACAAGCAACATTCACATTAACAACCCATAATTTCATGTTTTTGTTCCAAAAAATAATAATATATTGTGGATTCCACACTGACTCACCAATGTTACATGCACTATATATGCAAGAACTCATGCCAGTGATTTCTACCATCTCATAAGACAGACAAACTGGCATAAAAAACTGCATTGAATTGTACACCTTATTTGTGTTCACGCACATACTGATTGTTATTAGATAGTTCAGGAAGTCTCCAATTAACAGTGGAGTAAAGCATTTTTTCATAAGCAAAAGAACAGGAAGAATATAGCTATTGTGTTCACTGACTGTTGATCGATAGCGTCTAAACAACCCTTCAAAAAATTAGAGGCTACCCATGTAGAGCATCTGTCAGTTCGCTTGTGGAGCCAGGAAAGCAGAGAGCTGGTTTGTCTGCCAGCTTTTTAGAATTCCTCATAGTTCCCTAAAAAAATCACCTTCAGTGCTTAACTGAAGAAACAAACAGATACGTAAAAGAAAAGAAAGATATTCCATAGTGGCACAACTATGGAAAATGGCACTACTATGAAAAATGAATGTCTATCCTAATAGAATTCCCTTTCTTCTCTATCAGTTTTGACAGTAACTAGTAATGAACATAGATAAAAAATGAATATAAAGGATTTTAAAAAATACTAACAATCATTTAACTGCAAATGTTTTGCACTTTCATTAGAACGATCAAAACATTTGCCACAATTAATCTGTAACAAACTTGAACAAAGACCTTTTTTCCACCAGTTTTGCAATTCTTAGTGAGTGATCAAAGTCATCCAAACTTTCCTGGCCTTGAAATATGTGAGAAAGAAAAAAATATGTTTTAAATATAATAATGGATTATGTTAAGTATAACAACCATCACCACTTCCAATTCTTAATCTTTCACCTGCATTACATCCTGGGTCTTAAACAAGGTTTTATCACTCCTATTTTAATAAAAAAAAGTATTTCACAGCTCTGAATCTTCTTTGAAACAAGGTGGAATAAGAATGAACAACCACCCCATTCAAATGCAATGTGGTATTAAGCTCTGCTGCAAATACAAAAGATACAAAAAGCAAGATTCCAAGGAGAGCAGCAAAGAATTTCTCTTAAAGGAAACACTTCCAGCTTGTGGGTTTCATCTCATCAACTTTGGGAGTAAAATAAAATAGTAAGCACGGTCAATATTATATCATTAATTATTATCATTTAATTGTCAGTAAAAGCTCTTAACAATCCAGTCCACTTAGCTGCTGAATACGAAATAATTCTGTTGATCACTAACTACTGAGAATTCATCTGATGCTCCCATTTGGAAGCCCCACCTCGCTTTTGGGCACGTTCTCATAGAAACTAAGGGGTGATGTGAGATTTGTGTCATGAAATCCACCTCTCTGTTGGAAAGATCATGATGTTGACACATTTCTGTAACTACTAAAACATGAAAAATGGTTTGGAAACAGCATGAAATGCAGGGGAAACACTGGAGTGAATCACACCAAAATTTCAGTATTTTGTCCGCTACTTTTCACTTTATTTTCTCACAGAACACCAACATCTCAGCTCAAGAGATATCCTGAATGTGATGCATTTTGTCTAGAGTACTTGTCCAGGCTCCCCTTGAATCCACGTAATCTTTCTGCATCCACAGCATTTTTGACAAAACACTTCCACAAGCCTCCTTCTTCCTGCCCGTTCCAAAAACGGCTCTTGAAAGCTCCATGGTCCCTCACTTGAGCAGGAGATACCCTCAATATTTGACTCATCCAAGCTCCCCATGACTCTGGTCCACAGCTCTCAACATAGACAACTGCCTTGCCAATTGACTGAGGTGACTCAGTCAGTTCTAACGTGGGAAGTCCCGCGTGCTTTTCTGAGATGAAGGAACCACAAACACTGTTGAAGTTGAGGTGGTGGGGAATTAGCTGACTGGAGGAAACATTCCATCATCTCAGCTATTAGCTAACTACACGGGAATCAAAGGGGTAAGTGACTAGAGCTCAGCGTGTGGAAGAACCGGGCAGCAAGGTCTTAAAGTACCACCATATGCATAAATAAGTAATTAAAAAAAAAATCTTAACGTTACTGAATTATCTTGACCACAGAGCAAAGGTACACATGCACTGAAGATTTTGCCTTAGATTTACTGAATGATAATCCAACCATTCTCTCTACTCTCTACATGTGGAATAAGCATCAATTATGCTGTACTCAAATGGGATGTGTTTGTAGCACAGCTCTGAAAAGAATTTAAGGGGAATAAAAGACCTTTACGTTTGCAAATCATTTCCGAAGAACTGTTTTACATCTCCTTCTATCTTTGACTAAATGGAAGAGTTGATTCCCTGAAGGAGAAATCTAAATGCAGTTGTTACATTCCCTCTTAACCCACGAATAGCTGAATCAACGGCAGCATTTTAAGATCTTCACTGTAACAGCAGAATGCAGAACAAGATCTGAATACTGAAAGTTGAAGCTAGACAAATTTAATTTAAAACTTGCACATAACAGCTGAAGTGATTCTATGACTGTAAGTGAAGACAACATCAAGTATAATCAAGTTGTATTTTGAACTGCTGATCAGTATCAAGTTTTAAGGGGAATTATTTTTGAGGAAGAATACAAATAATTTAGTAGCTTATTACTAGAAACAGATACCAAGTTTCAAAATCAAACTGCATCATTTCATAAGGGTTCCTCATCCTGTACATCCTAAAGCATCTTCTCTCACCCTACATTAAAGAACAAAACTTACTGCATGTAATAATTATTCATAATTCACAACAATAGCAACATAAAAGACTGAAGAAGTATGAACAAGCAGCATCACTGTGACAGTTACAGAGCAGATTTAAACCAAAGGATATTGCAGAAACAACACAAATGATTCATTAAGTCATCCATTCTGCTTCTAAGTTATAAATAATATGGTAAATCTGTTTCGATTCTTACCTTCAGTAACTTAGTGGCAAGTTTTAAAACATTGTTCACTAGTGTCAGTTCCTCCTTCTTATTAGGCTTTTTCTCCATTTTCAAGTACAAATTTATCTGATTGATTTAAACAGAACACAAGTATCAACACGTATGCAGAATCTAAAGGAATTCATTTGAAAGCAATTAATAATAAAATATTTTTCAGTATTACGATCATTCAGTATACATGATAGAACAGCAATGACATTTCCGCAAGCACAGGATTTTCTCTTTGCTTTGTTCTTAATTTTTAAGGACAAACACTGGCCTAGTTCTGTAGGAAAAGACAATGTTGTGTGATAGAACATTTGATACTATTACAGGAGCAATTTTAAACTTTAATGTTATCTACAAATCAGACAAAAAGCTCCACCTATGCAATGTCTGCATATTTTCTTTCCTTCTCTGATGATTGTTTGAGGTTTGCTGATTCATTTTCAGATGTTATTCTTTAGTGTGCACACCTCACAGGCTTAACATTCCCAGAAATTCTTGCATTGACTGAAATGATAGAACGTAATTCTGCTGAAGTACAACTTCTTTCAAAAAGATTTGTGTCACTGAATAGTTCACCAACACCTTCAGCGCAGAAAATCCTCCTAGTGCCTTGAAAAATATGAAATAATATTGAATTAAACACTACGTTGCTGTAGAAGAACAGCGTACCAATAATTTCAATGCTTCTGGAATCCAGACTTCTTTAGAACACTGCTTCTGAGAAAGTTAGTTATGAATATTAGTTCTCTCTTGGAAATCCTGAAACTCTCGCTTTCATTCTCAATCGGTCTGATATACGTGCTAGTCCTGGCAAAGTTCAGTGTTCTGTGTTTTGTTTTAATTGCAAAATCAAAGATGAAAAAAAATCTGACTTTTCATTTCAGTATGACGGCCATTGACAATACATTAAAAAAAACAGCATTATGTTCAAGTAGTCCTTCAAACAACAAACTTCTACTATAAGTTACTATAAGCTATAGCAGCAAAGCTGCAGAAAGGAAGCGTTGTTACAGGGCTTTGTTCTAAGGTGATTACTGAAGTAAGGACCTCATCATGCAAGCAAGAATAACTGAGTATTATTGTGTGTCCCTAACAAGTTCACTGTAAGCTTTACAATTAACTGTACAATTAAGTTAAAATCAAAATGATCAATAATATATTGCAAGGCAAATTAAGCTCCCGATCTATTTCACTCCAAAGTAAATTATACTTTTAGAGACAAAGGGATATCAGACCTTAAATATGACATCACATTTTTCAGCAATTCAAGCATTTAAAAACAGGAATAAACTAAGAACAGAAATTCTTAAAAAAGGGGGAAAAAAATAGGAAACAAACCCTAGGAGTGTTACAAATCTGCTTTAACATTTAGTAAATTAACATAATTTACCAAAAACATCCATGTTCAATTGCATCCTTTGAATAATAAGGGGATTTTGAATGTGTATGTATCCACAGACACCTACATACCTATTCTGAGGCTTGAAACTGGCAAGAAGATAACCTGGATCAGAACACGATTTGGGTTTTCCTTAGCAAAGAATGCCGCAAATGAACTTAATTTACAAGAGCAATTAAAAACACTTTCACAAGCAGCACACAATCTAAAATGCCTTGGTCAAAAGTGATGAATCTTTTAGATTCCAATCACAACTCCAATTCATTAAATTCATAGGTTGAATGTAAAGCATACTGAAAGAGCTTGGAACTTGGCTGATGGAAAGAAGAATTCACAATTTCACTTCATCTGTTTGAATCTGAGGGCTAACATTACTTTGGATTGATTTTTTTTGTTTGTTTGTTTTTATTGTGGTTGCTGTGAAACTTCCTTCTCTTTTTGGTACACATCAAACCACCGTCTGATTTTCAAGAATATCAGATACACTTTCATAGATCATTGCCTGTCAGACAACAGTTTGGGCTCAGACCAAACTCCATTTAGATAGAATAATGTATATCTGCACAAATTCTCACCTGCTCAGTAAGTAATATTGAGGTATTGCTGTATTTTTTACTGGTTTCAGATCCAAGAGTAACAAATCTCAATAGAAAAAGTGTTAGTGAAATGCACCAAATTACTAGTTCCCAATTGTAGTGACAATCAAGGAAGATCTCATGCATGTGAAGCAGCTGTAGGCAAAAGGAAAAGATTAAAATTGAGTTCAGATTAATATTTATGTTGCAATATAAGAGAAGAATTACGTATCTTACCAACACCAATATTGAGTATAAGGGTTATTTTCAGGCATCAAATATCCTTAATCATAATTTAAAATCAGAATTCTGTAAAGATATTAGGACTGAGAAAAGGTTGGAAAAAAAGTGAATTCAAAGCCTCAATCAGAATTTAAACATTTTTTTCATATTTCTAAAGTAACAGAATAATATATTACATTCTAAGACAATTTTAAGCTCTATTTTGCGATTTCAAAGTCACCATTGGGATGAAAAATAAAACATGCCTTCAAATATACTGAATTACACAGAAAATTTGATTCAAGTAGTGCTATTGCTGAATTACATTCTTATTAATGTATTTATAGTTCACTACTGTGAAAACATATTAGCATTAACTAGGGAAGGAAGTGGAAAATACAATCAGAAGTCATTCAGAAGCTTACCTGTATGCTGAAACAGAAGGTCAAGCACAGACTTCTTATAAACAAGAAATCCTATTTAAGCACAGATGTGCGTCCAAAAAGATATTCCACTAGAGGGCAGGCTAATACAGCCAACAAATTCATCAGCAACCTCAAATTATAATTATTATACCTTTATGAAGCACATCTTGATGCAATATGTTAGAAAAAAAACTCTTGTTTCAATTCCAGAATGGACAACAAAAGGGGACAAATAAAAAACAAAACAGTAATAACACCATGCCAGTAATTATGCTGTGAGTTTCTTTGGCTATTACAGAGTGGCTTGGTGATAATATTCTAAAGTAAATGAATAAAATGAATGGGGCTTAATCTTCTGAAAAGCTCTAAGAGCCGTTACTGATTTTTCACTGGGGTCTCTTATCTTAATAGGAACCACCACAAAAAAGGCAGCCTATTATACTAAAAACTATTTAAGTCATGCGTGATTTCCTCACCTGTGCACAACAGATAAATACAACTGAGATAGTCAGGAGGAAGGCAGATGAAACTATTACATCAACTGAGCGCTGAGGACCTCGACGCTGAAAATAACAGAGATGCACATGTGAGTGAAAATCGACCTAACCAGCACTGACATTTAGTGCATCCAGTTATATTTACTCTTTGAACATAGTTTGCTCATAGCTTGCGATTTGGTAACCTGAGTTCCACACACCATATAGTAATTTAAAATAAAACTAGTTCCAAATACCCCCCAAGGTATTTGAGATCATTCAGATAGAGCCAAATAAAGATAGCTATGATAAGAATATATACACCACTTGTTTAGTCAGATCTTTCGTGATGAGAAGCAGAGAATTCAATACATCACTGGGCTTTAATTCCCAGTATCAAGCCAGTGCTAACAAGATTTTGGACATCAGATTGCAATGGAATATCAAGATATATTTTCACATAGCTCTTTGTTTTCATTACTTGCACATTTCTAACATACAAAAATCATAGTTTTACATCACTCTCCCATCAAGGTAGAATAACAATTCTTTCACATCACAATTCCAAGAGAGCAAGAAGGAAAACTTGGGAAACAAATACACTGTGATGAAAGATTCAATGTCACTGTATCCAGTATTTTTTTATTCTTAATTGCTTACTGGTATAACAAAATGTTTCCATCCACTGAGCTTTTTCCATGTTCTTTCTAACAAAAGAATTAAGTACCCTATGTTGCAATGAAACACACACAAGTCACAATACGCATCTATTTCTCAACTTTGTTCTCATATTTACGTAATTTGCAGTGTGTTTGGAGAACAGTAGGAGGTGTGTAGAAGCAAGGTATAATCTTGGAACTTGGAGAAAGAGATAGAAGGTTAATTACTAGGAAAAAAAAATCAAGTACAAGTTGGCACAGCAAGCATACATGCTCTTACACAGACGGTATTTTGCCTGAGTGAAACTCAAGATGCGCACATACTCCTACTCATTTACTCACACATGGACACAACCAGGTAATATGCAAGTGTAATTTGGACAAATGCTATGCGAGCATCTGTCAGCAGCACCACTGTGAGAAGGTTAAGTTCCTTAGCTGTTCGTCTCTGCTCCTTTATTTATGGAAGTGCAGACCTTGTGGAGCTGCCCAGTGAACCACGTATATCAGCAGATGGAGGTGAAAATGACTGTCCTTCACTGGTTATGTTTCAGACTGTTCTGTGCCTGCTTCTGACCACTGTCTGACTGGGCTTCTATTTGCAACAACAGAATTATAGAGAAGTTTCTCGTGGCATATGAGGAGGTGGAATACATAGCTGGCAATTACGAGGAAAGAAGGCAAGACAGACTCCACTACAGTGTCAACATATGTAACTTTTAAAGCATGAGAGCTACATTCTACTGCCCAAATGCTGTTATCCTTTCCTCCCAGAGCAACACATTACAGACTAGACAGAAAAAAAGCCTGCCATGCTGTAGGTGCCAAAGTTTCATTACCTAATGCAGAGAGAAAAATGGAAAAAAAAAACTTGTAAACTCAAAAAATGAGCTAGGGTCATCAAAATGCACTGGGCTGAAAAGAGCCTCAGAGGGCTATCACTTGAGACATCTCATTATTTCAGATGAACAAACAGTAAAGAGATCAGAACATCTTACAAGTTGTGGGCACAATTTCTAGCTTCACGCGGTATGTATGCACTTGCACCATGAATACGCACACAAGCTGCCTTGATTCATAAATTCCTTGTATGTTAATGACACTACCTGTGGAACTCTTACAGTGATTTATTATCTGTGTTATACCACAAGTGATGATTTACCCTCTATGCTCACCTGAGAGACTTCCCAGCTCTAATCACTTAACACAGGACTCCTACTCTGAACACACTCATACTTCATACCAAGGTGAAAAACACACTCACCATCTGGCCGCTTGCTGATGCTGCTGGCCAGGAGTTGGCAAAATAAAGTGGACTGGGCACACATGCGCCAATAAGTGAACACGGAGGACAATCCAGGCTCAAATACCTACCTTTCATCAGCAGCACATGGGATTGTTTATATTAAAGTGGTAGCAAAAATTCACGTTATTTTACCTTTAGATAGGACCTGAGAGAAAGCCACATTTTTATATTCTGTACTTTCTTCAAACGGAAGTGAGGAACCTCTGATTTTCTTGCCCTTCTGGCAGATGTTAGATGACCAAAAAGCTTAGCAAAAAGTAGCCTCTGCAGGGAAGGAAAAAATAACGTAGCTGTTAGGTCATTTTTGAGGGCACTAAAAAGAAAACGGAGAAAAAGCTTCACTTAATATATCAATGTACAATGTATCGAGGTAAAATATATTAATTACAGTGCAGAAATAAGAGTACTAAAAAGAAGAGATACACTAAACAGTTTTAAAAGCCACATTAATTTAATGAAAAACAAAATAGAGTTACAATTCCTCTTTTCAAATTTCAGACAATAGACCTACAATGCTACTGAAATTTGGGAGAGGATCAAACAAGTCCATCACTTGCATTAAAGACTGCTTAATCCAGAACTTTTTCCCCAACAGAAATGGTAACTAATGCAGTTCAGTGCTGTTCTACTGTACTAAATCCCTTCTTTTGGCTATAACATAAGAAAAATATTTATCTTTTTTCCTTTTCAGGCTAGAAAGGAACTACAGCAGGGAGCTAGTAAGAGAGTATCAGACAGCAACACTGCCAGTCTCTGGGACAGAGGTACCAGCAAAGCAGACAGAGCTGGGGTCTGGATGGAAATTCAGAGAGCTCTTTTACCAAAATTCTTTCTCCTTGAGGAAAACTGAGACAAACCGGGTCATGACTAAGAACTGGTCAATGAGTTGAGTCAGAAATCTGAAATAAAAGGTTTTCCTTCCAAAATACTCTTCTGGAAGAAAAAAGTTCAGCTACAGAGCTTGAAGGACACATAAGACTTTTGCATCTGTGTCATCTCCTAAACAGTAATCCCACTGAAGTACTTATAACAGTTGATCTATAAAATCTTGGGGCAACTATGAACACAAGATGAAAATATCCACAAAACCAAATAAAATATAAAATTTAAATTTAAACCTCAAAACAAATTATTGGTTTTGTTATGAACTTAAACCCCTTCATTTATTTTTATGTACCTGTTTGTAAGTTCTCTCTGCTACACACAGCAGGAAAAAGAAAATCCACACTAGAGACACACGGACCACAAAGCTTATAACAACCATTGAGAGAACCAGTATGTCTCCATTTGATCCAAATGCTGTAATGCAAAGTTCAGTGGCAGAATGTGCAGCAAGCTGTTCCAAATCTTTAGCTTGGGAAAGTCGAAATACAAATGGCATTAAACCCAAGATTAAAGATATGATGTTTCCAAAAATCTGATAACCGATTCCTGGTATGTAGCTGTTCACCTAAAGGCAAAAGAAAACAAAGTACATTTTTCAGTTCGGAAATAATTTTTCCTTATTAATGTCGCTGTTTTACTATCGCAACAAACACTTTACAATGTGTTACATTATATGAAACCTTCAACCAAGCTTCTTTGCAATTTACTACTAAGAAAAGGAAAGTGCTCTAGGAGCATTTAATACACAGCAACAATCACAAATAAACACCAGCAACAAACCATTGAAATGCTTCAGTGTATATCCTTGCAGTAAAAATTAATTCAATGCTGAATTAGCAAAATTCAACTAATCAGACTTTGTTGTTTACATGCTGCATCTTACTCTAATTGCTTTCAGGTTATATGACTTTTAAAAGAATCAAAGCATTCACAGTGCAGTAGGACTGGGATTCTGTTGTGCTGCTATGGCTTCATCAAGGTTCGCCTCTACTGTGACTGAACCCAAAACTATATTGTTTCTGAGGCAGGTACAGAGATCTGAACTAAGTTTGTGAATGCAGTGCTTTCTGACAAGTTGGAAGCATCCATATCAACCCGTCAGAATTACGGATTATTGTCAGAAATTATGCTAAGATTTTATGTTTAACCCTACTAAATATATGAATGATCTATGCTGAAAAACAGTATGATATCAATTAAATGCTTTTTCACCTGCTTTCTGAAGATCAGTACTAGGAAAGACAAACAGGAGGAATCATAAGACATTCCATTCATCCCCTTTAAACTTTGGTTTCCTAAAACAGAAAACCTTTCTTTCCTAATCTTAACTTCAGCATCCAAATACTCAAATATATGCACTTCTAACCCAACATATTAGTTGTACATAAGAATCGAGGAGTTAAATATTCACAGCATATGCCACTGGAACAATAAAACATAGGCTGGCTATGTTACTAAGCACCTAGCAATGCAAACGTATTTTATTATCACACCATTCTTATAGCTCTCATAGCTATTAGTAGTAAGTACGAAGGCCACTCCAAAACTAACATCTCCTATTTTATTTTGTTGGCCCATGACATCAGAGGCAGATGTTGGTGGTGCGACCGTAAAGACAGTACTTATTTTTGAACTGAACTGATACAATACCAGTTAAAAGAATACTCACTCTGTTCATTATCATACCACTGATTTCAAGCACAGACATATCTGCTTTCTTGCAGTCATTCCCCTCCCATACAATTGCACTTATTTTTTCTAGTCCTGGATTCAAACTATGGATCCAAGGCAAGTGACTCTGGGGAAGACAAACAGTACATTCCATCAGTGATATCAACCTATTGTTATATCAATGTATCTTTGTAAAAAATTCACTGACAAACAAAGCCCTTAGACTGACATGAATATTGTTACATAGCATTTACTTATCCTGCATTACTGTACGTTAAATACTCAAAATCATTCACTTATTTCCCAATAAACAGCTGCCTCAAGGCACAATAAATAGTGTCTCTAGGACTCTAATCAATGTATGCTGCCCCAACAGCCAAGCCTAAAGTGATGAATGCACTTATGACTGCATATTTACTTACTCTAATCAGAGAAGAACCAAGTGAGAACTGAAAGACCCAAAAAACGCTGAGGTAACAAGTGCTGCTGCAGCCACTTCTCCATTTCCCTCAGTCCTGTCTCACTCCTCTCAGTTACAGAGGATCAAAATGGCCCTCAGCCATGCTAGGTTAACCAGCACTGTTTGAATCAAATAGAAAGGCTGCGATGGGGGCATATTATCAAATATGTATCATATCATTTAATAAAAGTGGGGTTTTTTATAACTTGCTTTATCGGTATTTATCTGAAATCTTTCTACACTGCTAAGTACTCAATTGCTCCCTTTCTTTTCCTTAGAGGGAAAAAAACCCCACCTATATTGTTAACATAGATTACAGCTGCAGACATTCCTAAACATAGATTTCCACTATCTCCCTCTAGAGGGAGTATCTACACCAGGAGCTGAAACTCAAAAATTTCACAATCTACAATGAAAAACCAACAAAAACATTAAACTTCAGAAAAACATGGAATACAAGCAAGTACTAAAGCAAATTTTAAAAGCAGAATGCAGGAATCCAAATTGCCATCTCTGTTGGTTTGGGGGTGGATTTTTTTGGTTGGTTGTTTTTTTAGGCAGTGGTTTTTTTTTTGGACGGGGGGATATCAACGAATCCATCATTTTCAGTTTCAGTTATGAGTGAACAAACCCATCTTTCGCGATTCTTCTTTTCAGCTATCATTAGTATCATCTCTTGCATTGAATTTCTTAGCACTGATGTAAGCAGTGCCAACATACACCGCATATTTAACAAGGAAAATATTTCAAAGCAAGCAGCATGCAGTTTAGTGAAAAGCCTTGTAATACAAACAATTCTGACACTGTCTGACATCTGAATGTTTTCTTATCAAATAAAGACTAATACACGATCATTAGCTACTAAGTATGGACAATGGATTCTGTCCAGTTAAACCAAGGCAGGCTGCATCTGAAGTGTTGCCCAATGAACACTGACATTTTCAGAAATTACTGCTCAGATGTTTCTACAGAATAGTATTAAAAAAGAAAAACAAATTACTAGACTTTAAGGTAAAAATAAAATGAAAAAGAAAATTATCTAAAAAGAATACAGATATTATAAATGTATAAAAGTAATGTTACATAAAGTATACACACATAACATCAGATATCATGCATGTTATCTTGCTGTGTGGTTTCATATACATACACAAACAAAAATATTCCCTCAGGTATATATATGATTCTACCACAGCAAACTTAAATCAACGAGTACTTGTCCTGAACTAGAATTCTAACACAAAAATATTCAGCAGGCTATTACAGAGCATTGTCATATCCTCTTCATCTGCCAAATTAATTACCAAGTAGCAGAAATTCAATTTTCCTTGTTTTAATTCTACCAAATCACTTTGGCTCTGTTACTTCCATTTAATAGAGTGCTTTCTCCCAGGCCTCCTGAGCACATGACAAAGCTGATAAGACTGAAGATGTATGTGCCGTAGAAGTCAAAATCAGCAGATAAGACCAACCTGATGAAATGGGTCATCTCTATATTCTTTCTTCACACATGGATTCATTTGAGGACTTTCTACATCCGTCTCACTAGTACAGGAAGAGTGGCACTCTGCACAGTGTAGGAGGTCCTCCCACACATCTTCAGTTTCTGATTCTGGCCTTGCACTTTCAGAATCCTGCCTGGAGCTTGAACACCGAGAACTGCAGCTAGTACCTGATTTAGGTGTATCCTGAAATTAAAATATTCATTGAAATCAATGCTAGTTTTGCACCCTATTTCCTAACAGAATAGTTATTAAGTTCAAATGTAGTAAGTCCACATGCATCTCTTTTTTTTTTTTTTTTTTAAAAACATTCCACTCATTACCTTTCAAATCAGGAAATATTATATGTTTACTGCACAGTTAGACATCGCACATACAAGTAATAGTTCGTGGTCCTCGATTTATGGGGGATGGGTCACACAATGAAGATTCAATTCATACACATTAAGAGGAAGTAACTGTACTACAGATTTTTAAAAATCATTAATTTAGAGCAATTATCAACCCTGTCTCCTACTTCTCATTTAATTAGTGATTAATCAAGTCCCCTAAAACACATTACAGCTTCATTATTTTAGTGAAAATATCGAAGAAACAAGTAAGGCTTAAAGGCATATACACTGACCTGCAATTAGCATAGACAAGTACAGTGAGAAAAGCCTAATTCACTAAATATCTTAAACTGATTTGCCATTTTGTCTTTCTATCCCATGTTGTTTGATTTGAACTACTTTGCCTAGTTATTAACATGCCCGTCCCCCTGCCCTAACCTGTTAGTATAGCTTTTAAATAATTCACAAAAGGATAAATTAGATTAAAGCAGGACTACGGGATTTAGGGGACAACGACTTCCTCCCTAGCTTCATCCACAGGAATTGGGAAATAAAAAAAAGCCTGAAGTACACAGACACAGCAGTCTGGAATTCGCAGATTGTGTCTACTTCAGGTGTAGATTCAGAATTGCACTGCCAGACTCACTGCTCACCGTACAGTGAGGGATTCTTTCAATAAAATGGGCAAGAAAACAGAAGGTCCTGGAGGAAGAACACACAGATAATTCCAGCAATCCAGGATCTGAGGTACCCACCACCAAGGTGTACATCATTTTTACTAGTTCTAAAAGAAATGCTGGTATGTCCCAGAAGTACATTTCTAAAAGTAATTGCCCATAATAATCTATAGTAACACGAAATTTGACTGCCAGTGTTCACTGTTACTCTTCAAGTACCTTCACAAAGACAGAGTGTGAGCTTCTCTGAAGACAGGCACACAACAGGTGTAGAGAGAAAGAATAACTGGGAGTATCCATACCCAGTGCGATCTACACAGTCATGCATAAAAAACTAATTATTTTAAAGAAAGTGTAGTTGAGAAGAAGGCACGCCTCATTACTTTTAAATTTTGCTCACTACTTACATAATAACATAGAAAAACATTGCACTTGGAAGATTTAAATACCCCAAAGCATACACTTAATACAATCTAACATTTTCTTCAGAACAAGAACGCAGACCCCTAAGATCCTTTCAACAGTTTGCAGAATCAATTTCCTGCAAGACAGGTCTCAAAAGCAGTATCACCCTACTCATCACTATCATCTCTCAATTTCCATTCCTTCTTAGAGCAAAATTCATTTCTTTCTACTACAGTTTACCTCAAGATTATGCCCAATTTTCTTCAATGAAAAACACAATTGAGAAATACTGCAGCAGGCCTACTAATTTAACATGACTTGTAATGCATTACCAGATGAAGAAGAGTTACTTTCTCTTCCTGGAAACCTCACTTCGCATATTTTACACAAGCAATTTTGTAAAGAAATATATAGAAAAAGTTTGCACCAAGCTCTTTTTAGTGAGATGATAGAACGCCAGTACCAAAGATAATATCGGAAGTATTTATTCTTTATAGAACATGGTCAGTACGGGGTGCTGAGTCTTGAACTGAATGAAGCAAGCAGTTTAAAAAGCTATACCTCAAACAATGACTGACAAGTAAATATCAAGCTAAAGGAAAACAGGACAGAAGCTGAAAGCACACCCACTGTCTCATTTACATACATATATATATAAATATATATCTTTCTTTTAAAAATACAAAGAAAGCTTTCAGTTTTCAAAGCTACTGTTTCATTTCATTTCGAGTTAGGGTACTATGGTTAGGCTGCGGTTGGACTTGATGGTCTTTGAGGTCCCTTCCAACCTGAGTGATTCTATGATTCTATGATTTCCTTTGTAATCATGCTGAGGGAGGAGAGCTGCTGTGTGAAGTAAAAAGTGTGAAGTATTACTACACACAGAGCAAATTCGTGTTTTTGGTTTCTGGAGGTAACTACACACAGTCCTCCCTAGACAACATTTTAGGATTTTACAGCTCTGAGACACCTTTTGGAAAATACATTTAAGATGGAAAAAAAAATTATCTGCAATCACATCTGTCCAGCTGCACTAGCATGCAGTCAAGAGACACTTTCTGCAGTACGAAACATTTCCAAGTATCACCCTATTCAGAAAACCTAAACTAAACATACATAGGACATCAAACAGTTAAAAATGAATTAGCCTTCTAGAGCTTTCAATCTGAAGTTTGTGATACACAAATGATAGAAAATTAGTTAATGTTTTTACCCAAAGCATAAACCTCAAGACTTTGCAATTATTATCAGAGAAAGCAGCATTATTTGAACCCTTTTAAGAAAGCATTACTTATATCAAGCAGAAGGCTTGCTCATGATGCTCTGCCTGTTAGAGCCACATACAAGCGCACTCCTGTCAGAACCAAAATTACTCTGCACATTCTTTTCTTATAGTCCTAGTGGGGGGAAAAAAAAAAAAGGGCAAGTACACTTGTTAAAAAGAAAACACTGCAAAAACCTCAACGTTTTGTTTATCTGCTAAGTTGCATACCATCAGCAAAAAGAGCGGAAATCCTTCAAAATTAAAAGAAAAAAAAAAAGCCCTCCCCCACTTCTGTCTTTCAATGTCTGAATCCTTACCATTAAAAACTCTACTAACGTGGCATTGGTGCAGTTCTCCTCTTAGCTCTGATGTCAATACATCTCTTAAAATTTCAGGATTTGCATGTTTTTATTGCAATACAACACTAGCAATTTCATTGAGATTTCATGACAATATTTTAATGACTTTCAACGAACACAAAGGAATGAATAAACTATCAGACTACTTCACAAGAAGGTTGGTGAATCTAAAACATAAAGTAAACGGAAAAAAGCAGCAGCACTGGTATGATGCAAATGTTACTACTGCCAACTATCGCTGTTTCTGTAACAAATCAAGTTTCCAAAGGAGATAGCTGCTGTCAAAAGATAGTGAGTTAACTGAAATCTGATGCAAGATGCATAGGATATATCACAGGATCTTTACAACAAATTGAAAAATTTGACAAAGCTCGAATCAACTGAATAAAAACCTCAAAGTTAAAACTGTCATGCAAAAAGGAATCCCTCTCCCTCACTAGCATGGCTTCAAATTAACATAATCCTAAAACACGGTATAGGAGAAAAAAAAATGAATACTCAACAAGAAAGCAAGAGCTTCAATCAATTTACAGAAAAGGGGCAACAGAAGAATAGATACCTCCAAAGGATAGTGTTTCTTATAATGGTGAGATTTTCTGTTTCGAAGCGTGCCATCACTAGAAGTGCGTTCTACATTGCGGCGTAAAGAGTATCCAGTTTCAGGCCCTTCCTCACTAGAAACTTCATCTGATAAATTCGTCACAGTCCTGTGAGTCTCCTAGTGCAAGAAGTAGAGTATTAGTAATTACACTCATGCTCACCAACTCTAAACTATTAAAATCAAATTTCTTTCTGCAACATTAGGTATGCCCTATTAAAGTACTTATTGCATTTTCAATCGTAAAAAGTGGTACAGCAGATATTACAAAATAAAACTGTAGTATCAAAATAAACATTTCTCAGACAATGAATAGCTAGTTCATACTTAGCTCATGAATGCTGGCATTCACATTTCAAAGGCTTAAACGCAAGATATCCAAAAGGTTTGAAAAAATAAATTTGTGATAGCAGAGTCACACTTAATTATCAACACATATGGTACAAAGTCAGCATTTACCTCTTCTTTCAACTACAAAATGCTACAAGATTTGCTTGTGGAAGCAAGACCCAGATAATAAATTTATCGCACTCTCTATTTCCCCAATTTTAAACTGAAGTGAAACCAGACCTGACAGCAACAGGAAGAAGCGAGTGCAGTAAAAGATTCGTCAGTTGTCAAAAACTTTCTGTATACTCTCAGTTATTACGATATCACTGCATAGAACCCTGTAAAATTTCCTTCAGAGTTGTCCTGTCATCAGCGAAATGACAGAAGATCCCTTTACCCCTGTGATTCAGGCATCAATTTCTCTTCTATAATGAGCTCTGGCTTCTGAGATGCTTCAGTGTCAACTCATGTCACTTTCTTAACAGATGAGCTGCATAGAGAAAGAGGGACACGCAGAATAGTCTGTGGTGGCTTATCTACTATCTTTCAAGGTGGCAAAAAGAATGTATATATTGTCCTTTGGAATTAGAGATGAGTCTATCCTAGCCTCTGACAGATTCTCTTTAATGCAGATATGTTTACAACATGATGTTAAACATGTAGAAAATTCACCATTAAAACCCTTTAAAAAAAAAAAAAATCTTCATTTACTGAATTTCATCAAGAATGCAAAATGCTTGGAATTAATGAAGACAACTGAATCACAGTAAGTGAATCACAGTTTCTGCTGCTGCTGCTGAGTAGACCAAAAGACTGAGGTTACTGCCCTGAAATGAACTTCATCACACCCATTCTGACTTAATCATATGGATTTTTAAGGGCATTGTTAAATAAGTTGACTATGAAACCCCACACTGAATGCCCTTCCTTTATAAAGATGTATATGCGTATACTTCCAGCAGAATAACCTTTCCCTTTGATATTATCATGAAAAACAACCTTGCAATGATTGATCAATGATAATATATACTACTGAGCCAAAGTCAAGTAAGAGAGCAGTAATGGCAGTCATTAGAAGGCAAATGATAATGGAGTAAGGAAAAAATACTTTGGAAAAATCTATTCGGTAGAACTGCGAGATGAAAATAGTACATCCAGGCAATAAACAAACCCAGAATGAAAGGTTCCCCTTTCTTTCATAACCATTTATTCATCTCAACCTTATTTCTCGCTTCAGGAAGCTATGTCTATTTTACTGAGAGGAAAATTGTCCTTTCCTCCTCTTCTGCAGGGAAAGACCAAAAGAAAGATGATTTCTGATTCATAGGTAAATGCTCAGAATAAACTCAAAATTACACATTGTCAGTAATATGAAATTGGTTCCATTTTGGCACAGACACAGGCCTATGTACACCAAGAGCATCAAAGAGGCAATAAAGGGTAAAGTGTGCTGTTCAGCTGGACTGAAAAAAAGATACAAGTGACAGCAATGAAATCGTGCACTGAATTACTGAAAAGGATGTTTAGATGTCAGCTAGTAAGGGCCCTCTGACAAGAAAAAGGAAAGGCTACAAATAAAAGGAATGACATCAGGAGACTTAACATGATTTTGGCCACGGCATCCTAAGCTTAATTTCATTTAAAATACTTTTAAGGATAAGGTAAATAAGAATTCATCAGCAGCATCACACAAATCAAGCTTGCATGTCACCAGACAAACAATCAACCCTGCTCTGAAAGCAACATGACATCCTTACCTTGTGATGGCTGGGGGTGCTGAAGGTCTCTCTCACGGTTGCAGTGCTCCAGCCTGACTCTTCTGGCTTAATCACCTCACAGAGACGCTCCTGGGCCTGTGCACATTCTTCACTGCTTTTACCTGTCTTTTTCCCATCAAGGGACACGTAGCCATTATCAGTCTCAGTGGATTTATCTATTGAGTTTTTTGCTTTCTTAGATCTACATTTGAAACAAATATAAGCATTAATTTAATGATTCCCTTTGTTTTTCCAGACTAAATCCTGTTCACCCTTTTCAACCCATGTTTTAGTTTTATTAAGATGAACACAAACAAATAAAAAGATATTAACATCTGATGCAATGTTTGTAAGCTTATTTGTAATCTTTTAATTAACACTCACTATTCTTTCCTATAAACATTATAAAAGAAACAGCGTCCGAAAGAAAATTATATTATTAGCTGCAGAGAGAAAAGGAAACTGATGTTTAGCAACTAAAACGTCACAGTATCTTTAGCAACAAAAGAACCAGAAGCCCCAAACGTAAATGAGGATTGTTTGTTTTATTCTTACAAAAAAAAAAAACACCTATAAGTTAAAATGTTATTAACTCAAAGCAAATGCAGCATTCATTTCTTATAGCTGTGAGGGTGCTCCATTAGTACTTTCTAAACGTTCTTGTTTAAATTCACTCTGCATATTGACAAGTCTGCTAACCAGAACATGATTCACCCTTTCCCATATACGCAGTAACACCCCACTAACATAATTCAATTGTATCTAACAAAGACAGTAATTAAGCTTGTTTTTAAATAACAAACGTATCAATTATGCTTAAGTATTATTATTCTTATGAGAAGTCTAATACCAATCTATCATCTTCCATAACACTGTCTAAAAGTCAAGGCCACTATCTAGTCAGTAGATGCAATAACAAGAACATCTAATACCACAAAAAAAGCCTTTCAAAAGCAGATGTTTGGATGATTACATCTCCAAATTAGAAAGCATTGTTGATGAAGGAATGATAACGGAATAGCAGCTTTCTGCCTCACTGCCAGAGACCACTTTAAAGAAGAGTTTCACTTTGGCTTCTGTATCTCAAAACAAACAACAAGGAAAATCTTTATCCAGAAAGCAATAACATCTTGTGTGTTTAGTAGATTACCAGAACACATCTGGGGGAGAGGATGCAGAAGTATTATAAATGAAGTTTCCAGACTTTATTCTTTATGTTTATAAAATAAAAGAACTGCAGAACCACTAAACACAGAGTTGATAAAACTACCAAGAATCTCATCTATTCTTCTTTTGCTCCTGTAGGGGAACATGCATTGCCTTTCTCTTTCAGGAAGCCCTGTGACAACTTGGGCTACACAGCAGATTAAATTCCTCTCTAATATGTACGTTGTATGAAATGGGACAGTTGATTTGCATTGTTCCTAAGATAAGGTACTCCATATACACTGTGGAGACCCACAAGCTAGGGAAGAAAACCCAAAAAGGAGCAATTAATCTGTAAGACCACGGACAAAAAGGCAGTTACTGAGACTTCTCATCCTCCTTTATCTTCTTTAGTCTTATCCCACCTTCCCTCACACATTCCTGGAAAACACTAAATAGCATTTTTTTATTATTAAAAAAAAAAAAGCAACTGCTGCTCCACTTCCCTCATAGAAAGCGATAGAACTTTCCATACCTAGTTCCAAAATTCTTTATTGATTTTATTTCTAAATAAGTGAGTAGTAAAACATCAGCTGAAATACTTTTGGCAGTTTTTATATATTTGCATGGATCAGATTTTATTAAGCTTACAAAGAAGAGACAGCAAGATACTTTATCAAGGACTTCATGGAGCAGATTGCAAGCCTCTTCCTGTCTGCAGATCAGCAATGTGCTAGCTTGCATGCAAACACGGGTATTATTTTCTAAATCCATATAGACGACCATTTAAGACACTACAGAGGCTCTGGGCAATCAGCGCAAACTACCATCAGAAAAACTCTCCCCCTCATCTATGCTGCAGAACATTTTAGAAGTTAAAGATTTCCAAAACTGGAGTAAGGACAAATTCCTGGCACTGGGGTTTCACAAGAACATCTTCAGCAACATCGCAATCTCAAGCCAGTTCGCCCATGCTCTCCATGTTGCATTCCTGCTTCCTCATTCCAAGTCCCACTTCGCAAACAAAACTATTTGCATGACTTTGGGAAAAGAAAAAAATTACATGACAAAACTGATGTGAGAAAAAAAAAAAAAGAATATTTTTTTGTCTGGGCTGACTGTCAGGGCTCATTCTCAGGCATACAAACCATGCCCTTCTGCAGCTGAAGGCTGCTAAAGGCTGCTTACAGCATTCTCAGTCACCCCAAGAAAGTGAAAAAGGCAAGGAAGAAAGCGAGTCTTCCAACAATCCTCAACAGTCCAACAGTACTGATTAAAAATCAGTATCTTCACTGAGCAGATAACGTTCAAAAGTTTAAAAGATAACACTCCAGATGTACCAGAAAGAAATACATAGAGGCCGTTTCATTTAGATGTGGTGTTACACAAAAGAACATCCGTGGTGTCTATTACTATTGCTCGTAGCCTGTTAAAGCCAGCTTAAACTACACACAGAAAGACCAAATTAATTTCTGCAGCATTTTTAGATATTTTTAAAACTTCTCCAGATTTTTATTCCCAGAACGTAACGTAACACAAGATAAGCTTTACCAGAGGTTAAGAGCACGAATCACAAATACAACAGACACATTAGTGTTGCAATATTTAAGATGCAGCATGCAAAACAAAACAATGTAGTAACTTGCAGTATCCCTTTTCTTAATTTTGTACCAGTTCATGAGCCATGTATTCAACTTTACTAATAAATGCTGATGGATAGCACTCTGAAATATAACAAGCTTAAATGCTTCTTCCAGTCATTAGAAAATGCATCTTCACAGCTCACTGATAGATTAAATGCTGTGCTTGAGTCCTGAACGTTTTTCCTTCAGAAAAAATGCATCATTTGATGACAGCAATGGAAATCTACGAGCATTCCCTCCAACTACTTACCAGGTAATACAATCAACTAAAATGTAAGAGTAACATTTTCTCGTTGGATTAAAATTGAGAAATCAAGCCAGTTCATTCCTGATAACCCAACAAAGCACAGTCCTACAATTATCATAAAATAAGCCAAAGTTACTTTACTTTTCTACAGTTATTTCATCAACAGTTTCAGAAGTCAAAAAGGAAAAGATTAATGCATGTTCAAACACTGAGCCGAGTTTACTATTAAGTTTTTGTCTATTTATTTTTTGTTCTTATCTAATCAGCAGATTAATGTTTACTTCTCAGGAAAAGGGATAGTGCATATCTCACACATATGTAGCCTTGAATAAATACAAACCCTGATAAAAAGAAAGCGGCATGCCAGATATCTCTGAAGACAGCGCCAATACTGTAAGAGGTGCTTGTACCGTAGCTCTGCACTGTTCCCTCCTGTGTGTTATCTGTGGTACTAGAGCCATCTCCTTCCCTATGTACTTCCAAATGTGCTGCTTTCCTTAATTTCCTTCATCAGAAGAGATTAAAATTGGAAGGTAGCTTTATAAGTGCAATCTACTACTTCTATAACGTGTTCAGCAGTTTTAAGCATGCAAAAACAAGCAAAATTTCAAGACATGTTGCTAAAGGCTTATCATGTTGATTTAACAAACTCCATTTATGAAAACTAAGTATAACAGTTATTCATGATCGTTACACTTAAATACAAGATATATTTCATCTCAGAGGCTAAGACCTGCAAAATTTCACTATTGCAGGTTTTCCCACTGCAATGGGACAGTTCACTGTAGCAAACCATATTCACTGAAGTGCTGGAAAACATAAAGGTCTATGCTTCCAGTACCTCCTTTAATGTGTTTCTCACAAATTGCTGGTCAGTACCGAACAGAGTTCTAAAGCAAAACTTGCAGTAATATGTCACCCCATCAGTATTCAGTCACAAGCTCTTTTGAGGCAAAAACATCAGACTTAATGTATTAAAAAACAGTGCACAAATTAGTAAATGCACAATGTTAGAGCACTAAATAAGCACCCATTTTAAAGTTTCAGATAAAAACGGAGCCTCAATTTCTCATCTCTTGCAAAGCAGAGACTGCAAATCCCTACAATTTTATGCACATTCTTAAGAATAGTTTAACAAACCCAAATGGTAAGTACTTTAATACAGACAATACCTTCTTCTTTTAACCCCTGTGCTCGGAGGCGGCTTAGGGGTACGTGTTGAAACAATCTGACAGTGTACAGTTCCAAGTAGCAACATGAGCCATACTGGCCCAATTACTTCAGTCAGAGGTATATTATGTGGGCTCTGGGCTGTACAGAATAACACTACAGCAGCAACTGGAAAACAAGGAAGATGAAGTTGAGTTCAATACTTGAAATGTCTGGGATGGCCAACTTATTATATGACTTTTCTTAAAATGAGAAACAGTCGCATGCAGTTCTTCACCTGCATTTTAAACCAAGCTTGAAATTCAGAGCATGGAATGACAACTAAAATAAAATGAAAGACAGTAATCAGGATCTGAACACTTGGCTTATCTTTATACTCATGCCTTCTTTTATATTTGTGATATTATAAATATTGCTCAAAAAAGGGTAGCAGAATGAAGGGTGGAGGGGAAGGCATTTGCAAAGCAAAATACAACAGGAAGCAAATATATATTAAGATGACAATATAGTAGGATAAAAAAAAAAAACAAAAAAACAAAATCAAGCAACAAATGCTATGCTTCAATCAGCCCAGATCAATTTAATCCTGTATCACTTGAAACCAACACAGCACAATCCAACAAGTCAGGTGAGCATAGGAGACATCAAACCAGGAGCTGGTTGCCCTGACAGGCTGTACCCCTCCATTTTGGAGATGCTCAACAACATGCTGGACACGGCCCTGAGCAGCACGTGGCAGCTAATGCTGCTCTGAGCAGAGGTTGGGCCTCTGCTTCCCCATCATAGAATTACAGAATCATTAAGGTTGGAAAAGACCTCTGGGATCATCAAGTCCAACCATTAACCCATCATTACTTGTTAATCTTATAACGCTATAACCTGCTTCTCATACACAGCCAACACCCACAGAGCTCTTCCTACTCCTCTTAGAAAAGCCCGATCACTTCTACAACTTAGAAAAGCCTCAGGTCAGTACAGACACATTCAACAGCATGAGGCAGACAGAAAATAAAGCCTTCTATTTTTCTTTGCTGATTGTATATCCTCATCACTCTCTGTTCTGAAGTGCTGAGTTCTGCAACAACAGAACATGCAACATCCAAACACCTAAAATAGATCACATGAAGGCAGACCTAATAGAGCAGATACCTGGACATCATATTTTCCACTAAAAAGAGATAAGTCTGTTTATCGTTTTTTTAATTGTTTTGTGTTGTTGGTTTTTTGTATTTTTTTTTTTAATCTTTAGCAAGGTAACCATCATTAGAAACAGGATTAATATATAAAGCATTGGAATTATTTTTTATTGTAGTAATCTATTCCTCATTTCTCACTGATCACCTTCTTAAAACAAAATATGGAAGGCTCCATCATTTCATCACCTTGGTTTTTTTGTTGTTTTTTAGCAAACCTTCACTCGTTGTGCTTTATGTATGATGTAATACACTTGTTGGGTTTGTTGGCTTTTTTTCTTAACTATGGGCTACTTCAGGTTTTTTTGTTTGAGGTTCCCCAGAAAGACAGCACAAACCAATCAGAAAACATTAGGAAAAGGTACAGTAACAACACCGCTTACTAAATGAGTCCATCTGAATTTCTCAAACGCACCATTAGATTCATATGGTATAAAGTGTAAACAAATAGCCAGCTTTGACTCCTACTATACAATTTATGTAAGCATACTGATCTGAGCACAAGAAGCTCCACAGATCCATTTGAAGCGGCCTGCAGGACTAAGTATCCACAAAATAATTTCAAACTTCACTACAGATTCAAGAAAACATGACTCCACAGACTGCACATCCCCACCATGAAGTTTATACAGAGATTTAACAAAATACTACCAACCTCCCAATCCTTTCAGTAGTACAGGAAGGAAATACACAAACTTCTGCACAACGTGTCAACATACAGTGGTTCAGACTACCAGAGAACTGCTCCTATCAACAGCTTGGTCTTCAAACAATTTCTCCTACCGGTTTCAGTTATTTCTTTACTTATTTATTACATCTGGACTGATATTTTTCTAAATGAAAGTGCTGCATTTTGTGAAACAAACGGAATGATTTCATGTAGAGCCAAAAAGCTGTATCAAAGCTGGCAACTGTATTTCAAAGACCAAAGCAATGATTTTTCAGTATTGAAAGCTTTGAAATAGTTGTATCACCGAGAATTTTAAAAATGCATGCCTACATATATACGTATCTCGCCACAATAAGTTTATAAGTGCTATGAATATTCACATTCCTTGCTTCAATCTAAAATATACAGTATGAGATACATACTAATTTCACACATCAGTTTTCGTATTAGAATAACAGAAACATTTTAAAAGTGAAAATGAGGTAGGGGTATAACCTAAATGGATATGGAGTCAGAAGAAAAAAACTTTTACTTCTACCTTAACTTACCAGCCTGTTCAATGACCTTGAACAGAAACATTTCTTTGTATTCTCTTATCACATACTTTTCTAATCATAATTTATTATAAAGTAAACACATAAAAATAAAATCTGGAGTTTTAATCTACAGTCAGGGAAAAAATTATTCCCTATACTGTTACTACTTAGCATAGTATACTCAGAGGCTAACATATGCAATAATAATTCTTAAGCACCCACCTAAGAATTTGCGATAGGGATAGAATTTTGATAGCTTACATGAATGTCTGTCAAAATATTTAAAGTTTGGGGGCACCGTCACTGCAGAACAAATTTTATAGCTGCTAACATCAAACAAGAGGTACTGTATTTTTATTCTTCCATTTCTAATTTTAGATACAATTTCCAAAAGATACAGAAATTCGTAACTGCAAGGACCGATGGCAAAACTGAAAAGGTAATTACCATCTTTTAATTGGATTTCAGTAGATAACTAATCAATCGTTTAGCTTTTCAGAGTGCTTAAATTGCACCTAACTTGCATTAAGCTTCTGTTTTGTTTTTTGTTGTGCATGCTTCCAACACGCTTATTCTCTTACTGACTTTCACACTGTTAGATACTGACTCCTTACATTACATTCTTCCTTCTCTAATTTTCCTCTTTTACATTACATTTAATTAAGAGGAGCACAGACTTTGGTTACTGGAACTCGTGATTCATCATCCTGTTTAAAAGCTGAGAATTTCCTTCTGTTTGTTATAAAATGACCTTGCGCAACTGTTAATCTAGGAGGTGTAAAATGAAAATGCATACTCTTCACACGTACAATGGAAAAGTTAGCAGAAGCATATAGGATGATAAGTAATATATTTGTCAGTCATCCACAAGCACTGGTTGAGGTATGACTGAACTACAAGCTTAAAGTTTATTGCCTCTGATGTGACAAGATAACCCATGGTACAACTGGAAATTGATCACATATCATCCTACTGGGGTGTGCAAGTTGCATAATGGCAGGTTCGGCACTCTGCGCAGAACAAGAGCTCTTCTCAAGAAGCACAAGAAACAGAAGGACTAATCCTCATCCTGAAAAATCAAAGGCTTCTTTGGTGACTCTCAGTCTTGAAATCAATTCATCGTAGAAACCTAAATTATTTACAGAGATGCCAAAGTAACACGAGTGCTAAGTGCAGAAGAAAGCCTGTGAGGAAATGCTCAAATTTTCAAAGTGTCCCCTTTACGTAAGCGTAAAAGAGGAATTAATCATAAGACACTTTTGCAATCCATTCAAGCATACACTGCAAGGAATTTTAACAGTATTAAGTGAATAAAGCAACATGTAGAAGTAGTAATGGTTAAATTAAGGCATTCAGTTGAAGGTGATCCTATAATCCAATTCTACCTTGAAGAAGGTAAAGAACAAGCAGCCAGAAAAAGATGACTCTTGATGTCACTTGTAGCCACCACCTGTAGAAGAATGGAAAGAAAACAACTCTCACGATTCCTTTGCGGGTCAGAGATGTCCAAGGACTTTCAGGTTTTGCTTTAGCAAAAGCAGATCCTTAAAAAAAAAAAAAAAAAAGTATTTCATTGTTATGACTAATGATAAATTGAGACACTGAGTAGTTAAGACAGAAGATGAGTAATTAAACATAATTAAACATAATTCTAAATGCATCTATACTATCAACAGAGCATTGCTCTAGCCATATCATTCAGGAAAGTGGAATACGATTGAGTCAAACTGATGACTAGCCCTAGGAGAATGGAAGCTAACCAAAGAATTCATCTGTCTCTTCTTCTACACCGTTTTTCATCTCACCCATTCAAATGCTCTCTTTTCTTCCACATCCTTCCATTACTTTTTCTTCCTGCAAATTCCCACTTCTCTGGCACCTAGAAAACTGTCTAGTATTTGTCAGAGCTAGGAGGAGTATGGCTCTGAGTCACGTCACACGTCACCCACAACCTGAACACGTGCATGTGTGTGAGCAACTCCATGACTGCTAGCAAAGACCAAGGCTTCTGCTAATTCTAGATCTGAATTCAAGCGCTACAGGAATGTATTTAGGTCTTACATTACTTGACCTTCTCTTGTTGTTTTGCTCTTGAAAATGCGTAAGAAATATTTAATACCCATAGAACTGTTTCTCCTCCAAAATTTTAACATAACCTTTCCTCAAACCTTCAGAAGATTTGAAAGTAGTCTGACTGTATGGAAATAGGAGACTGCTGAACTGATAACTCCCAAACTATGATCCACAGAAATCCACTGGTTTCTTTTGCTTGAAACCCAAGTCTATTTGACAAAATTTAAATCCAGCTTTTTGAGCCTTCAGTTTAAGACAAGACAGGCTGGTAGACAATTTAATTTTGAGAAATCTGGCTTTTTCTAACTTAAGACTTACCTCGGACAAGATCAACATCTATGAGGTCTGGTTTTACATGTCCTGTTTTCTTTGGTTTGTTTCTCAAACCCTGAAATACGCAAATATTGAACATCAGCATATATTGACAAAATATAGAAATAACAGAACAGCACTGATGTGGTCAGTAATTGTGTTTAACCTATCCTGTTCTTAAAAATTCAAACAAAGAAGTCATCTTCAGAGATTTAAAGTACTACAAAACATTCTGAGGAACAAGGCACAAATCAGTGCCTCTTTCACGCTTGACAGTCTTAACAAAACCTGAACAATTACTGACCCACTACATAGATTTAAAACATTGTTAAGCACTGAGCACACATTTCCCATGGCTTGGGTTATAAAGACAAAATCTGCACACACTTGCAACAATTAGTAGTACATTCATATTAGGTTTCCAGAACTTTTGTCACAAATTACTTTCCTGAATCTTTCTTCCTTTGATATCTAATTAAACTTCATTGAATGCTTATATTAGAACTCCTCAACTCTAAAACTAAATAGCAAATCACATTTAATGTAAAAGCCACTATCAACAGCAAGTTCTGCTGTCAGAAGTCCAAATTCCAGAGAACTATTGGTATTCCCAATACTGAACATAGAGCAGCCTATTAAAAAGAGGAAAAAAAGTAAATAACACAGGAAAGCAGCCGGGAAAAAGAAAAGAAAGTTTCTTTTTATTCTTTCTTTTAGAAACAGCATCTTTCCTTACGGAAGAGAAAAACCTCCTCGTAAAACTTTTGAGTTTATTCTTAATGTTAAAATGTGATGCTTAAAGACAAATATTTGTGAGTTTGCTTTGATGCCTTCAGATCAGGCTCTTGGTCACATTAGCTAATAGCAATTCCACGTATAATTCAGACACAGTAAAATATAGTATTTCAAAAAAATATTGAGGATACAAATGGAATTATAATGGCAGTGATTTGACTGTGTTCATTCAAACAGCAATTCCATTCACTGGTGAACTGCAGATTTCCAACACAGTCGTATTTCATTCATGTTTAAATAAAGAATGTATTACTTAATTATAAGCATTAAATTCAGATAAAACTATAGAAATCAAATAAATAAAAATGAGAGAAAGATCAATGACATCCAGATGTGTTAATCTTCATGGCAACTACATAAAGTAGTTTTTCAAATAGCGCAGTTCAAAATATTTCTTGCACCTAAATTCAGCTGGGCTTATTTTTAAAATAAGACTACAACATAAAAACCAAAACCAAAGAATTAAACAGAATTAATACATGGACCTCATAGGTGGTTAGGACAAATGTGTTCTTAAGATGACAAACGCTGTTGTACTGCAGACTTAGCACTGCTTGATGTACAAGATTTCCATAGGTCAGCAGTCTTAAAACTGCAGTAATTTTACGTGGAAGCCCATGCTTAGAAATTGTAATTACTGTAACTCCATAAATAGCTACATATTCCTGGGAATTCTTGCAGAACCAAGCCACTCTATTTCATAAAAGGTTCTAAAGATTAAAAATAGAAGATACTGTATGATACAATAAATTTCAACTGTCTTGCTCCTTATGGGCCTCATGATATTTTACTCAAAAGTCGAAATAAACAGATATGTGCATCTCAGAAGAAATAACCCTCTGGAAATGCAGGCAGTCCTATGAACAATTTACCACTGTGCCTACTTTCGTTTTACAGAAAGAACCTCTCAAAAAAATAAATATGTCACCAATGCAACTCAATGCATCTTTCATAGGGAGAGCAGTGGTGACATTCTTACAAAATGTCATTGGTCAAATCTCAAATGCTTGCAGTGTCCATGAACTACAGTGAACTGGTAACTCTACTTTTTGCCACACGCAGTGAAAGAATTCCTTTTATTAAGATGCAATTTCTCTATTACATTGTCACAAATTTGTGTAATGTATGCAGAAGACAGTAGTGTTCCAAAAGAAGGTTAATTAATAATTACATTTCATACTATTCAGGTCCATCCAATTAACTCACATAATTTCTATTCAGTACTGAACACATTTCTGCTACCTAGCATGAAAACCACAAAGTTTAAATAAAAGCTCTTTAAAATAGTTACTGTCATAAAAATTCTACTGCATAAAGTTTAAAATGAACAGTTCCGTTAAAACTACCCTATTATTAACAACTTATACTACCAGCAACAATTTTTTTTACTAAAAAATAACTTCTTGGATTTTTACTTAAGTTCGTTTATAAACAGCATCATAGTGGCTTTGAGATAGAAGTGTTAAGGTATGACACCTGGACCTAACAGCCTGTTTCAGCGCTCCCTTCCTTATGCTAAATTATAGACTCCTTAGGGCTGGAAGAAACCTCTGAAGGCCATCTAGTCCAGCTCCTCTGCAATGCATGAGGACACCACAGCTAGAGCAGATTGTCCAGGGCCCCGTCCAGCCTCCCCTTGAAAGTCACCCCACCAACACTAACTCTTCTGGGCACTATCATTTCTCCCATTGTTTAATTTGTTAATTATCAGACTATAACCCAAACAAGCTGAATTACCTACTGGCACAAGACAATATTTGCAATAAATGATTTGAAAGTTGCCCTATTACACAGCAGCTACAAGGACTTCTGTCATAATGGCAATTTGTTTTCACAGTCACTGAAGAGACACTGAAAATAAAGCCATATGCCGACACCTTCATTTGAAATTAGTTGTGTTGATATCAAGAGCATTTCTGCACCACTTCTCTGCATGCTTCAGACAGCAGGTACCACAAGATGCAATTGTCGTGCAGTAGCCTTCTGATCGCATCAACGTATGGCAGCAATCAAGGCTGCACCTCATGCAGCACGCAGCAGTACTGTGACAGGGAGGGCTGCCAACCAGCTCCCAGCACCTGAGTTGCCCAGTTCCCACATCTCCCCGCAGCTGCATTCAGCCAGCTCAGCACCAGCAGCAGCCCAGGTCTCTTCCTACTAACGGGGCACATTGCACAACTGTGGAGGTGTGGTGTCACAAAGATTCCTTATCAGGCTCAGAAACACTTCTGAAAATATTATCTCTGATTTAAAAGCTAATCCGTAGATTTTGTAGAGAGATCAGGCCAGTGAGAGCTCCCATGTAATGATCTCCCTAATGTATGCTGTTTAGCTACTGAAGTAGTGGAGAATAATCAAAAAAACACAAGAACACAGAAATGTGTATTTTACTAAAGCTAAGAATTAACACAGCCTTTAAGCTCATGCAGTAATAGCGTATTTCTTGTGTGCACTACTTGAAGAGAAAAGGTTAATTGCAAGAAAACACCAGTGAAACCAATTTTAACATTACGGAGTATGACACAATGTACAGTCAGCAGAAGTATTACATGTTGGATCGCCTATTTTCCCCAGAATGCTGTAGCGATGCGGCAGACATTGATGGCACTGTTAGTTAACCCAAAATGCAAAAAAACTGCTGTTAACTGCTTACTCAGGACACAAAGCCTGAAGTACTTACCAGTCTAATAAACTGTACAAAACAATGACAGCATCATAAAGGAGGAAAAGTGAACTGGAGGGATAAGGTAACTAACTGAAAGTAAGGAGAGCTCAGATAACTGACGTTAGAATTCATCAGAGAGTGAAAGAGAGGCACACACAAACTAAGCTCTGGCTTCAGATAATGTAAAAAAAAAAAAAAAAAAAAAAAAAGCACTGAGGTACAGATGGATGTAGAACTTCAGTGCTGTGGGTTTAGTAGTCATATAAAGTAAATAGAGTATACTATGCCAGTTTCATTTAGTTACACTCCAGAAGTCTTATTTTTGCTTCACCAGCATTAAAGAATATCCCATGCGTAGTAAATTCCACCAGCATATACAATTACAGCATTACTGATAACTGGCAAAAAAAAAAAAAAACTTGATACATTGCATTACCTTGATTTCTCTTTGTTCTACTGATTTTTCCCATATTTGTTGATCATATGCCCCAATCTAAAAAGAACATAAAACAGAAAGAATCTAAATTAGATTTTCAAATACCTTGATTGTACAAAATCAATCTATCTTTCAGGCAAACATAGCTGACAGGTCATCTCCTCAAGGAGACATTGTCAAAGCAATCTTTATCTTCCACACTCCGTCTTCACTGGGCAAGACCCGGCTGACCCAGAACTCTGCTGAGCCTGACAGGCTGAGGCCAGCCAGCCCAGAGACTCGCTGCAGGGCTGCCTGGCCTCAGTGCAGCTGCTGCCAGCTAACTTGAAAGAAAACACAATTCACAGTTAGTTGAAGCCAGATCTTCCACTCATTATTTTACAACTGCTCCCTCTGCATTTCCTGTTCCTCACCACCCACTTTTACAGCTCCATTGTCTTGAGTTCCATCTCTTCAGACTGCACAGCAGCAGAAGTTACCAACAGCCTGAGAAGCAGCTAGATTCCAGGTCACGGAAAACTAAAAAAGTACAAAGAATATCAGGAAACCGCCCTTTTCCCCAGTGAATCACTGACGAAATAACACTCCTAGTAAATCCATTCCAAAATTTAACTCATCTTTTCCTTATACCATACTGTACTATTTTCTTTTCCTGAGTACAAGCATTATTTGAAGACTGTCAGTTCTAAGGTTTCCAAGACTCTCATTAAGCTACCAGTCTATTTATCCCCGAAGCTCTTCTAAAGATCTTAGCTTTGTCTGAATATGAACAAGCTTTTAGTTAAAAATATGCAATAAAAAGGAATTTGTTTTCTCCAGGCTCCTCTCTCGTCACATTTCTGTAGAAAACTTGAGGTATTTATAAGACTAAAGGTAAGATAAAGTGACAAGAATAAGTCAAAATATGAGACAATGCATCTTTCTAAGAAGTTACCAAAGAGAACCAGCTTGCTTTGAATAGCGCACACAGAGCTTCTAGACATTTCTCAGCAATTATCTGTTTTACTATGCAGAACCACAGAACAGCTTGGGTTGGAAGGGACCTCAAATCCCACCCATTCCCAACCTCTGCCTTGGGCTGGCTGCCCCCCACCAGCTCAGGCTGCCCAGGGCCCCATCCAACCTGGCCTTGAGCACCTCCAGGGATGGGGCACCCACAGCTCTATGGGCAGCCGGTGCCCTCACCAAACGTTTTTAAAGTTATCCATCCCAGCAGTTCTCCTTAGATACATACGCAGACACACACATGCACCCACACTTACTGCCTCATACCTGAACCTCAGTTCTTGCTACCAAGCCCTGACCAGTGAAGCATAACATTGATTTTGTGTCACAACAGCAAGGTAGATGCATGTATGGAAGGAAACTTACTCAAAGTCTCTTTACTGACTATAAAGAAAGCTGATAGAACCAGCTTAATCCAAACACCCAATGGGAAGGAAAAAATACCACTGCTTGATTACTCCATGGCTCACTTTCATGTCTGTTTAGTACTTCCTATTCACAAGACACAGACACCCAAACAATTTCTAGCTCACTATCCTAAAATACCAAAAGCAAACCTACTGATTTTTCAGTAATAATAAGACATACTTATCACCTTGCATTTAGAAAAAGCACATAGACCATGGAAAATAATGGAGAAGTCAGGCACTGCACTGAGCAGATTAAGCACTTGCTATAATTAAACTAATTAAAATAAAGCTAGTTTAAGAGCTGACTCCATCTGGAGAACTGCCAGCAATTAAAAAGTCAATATGTTGAATAACCACTCCACCCAGATGTTTATATCAAATTGCTTGGCTTCTTCCTAAACATGCCTTAAATGACATTTCAGATCTTCCAGTTTTTCCATGACATTTACTGAGAAGAGCCCTAAGTGAGTTTTTTTGTATGGCATAATATTGAGCCTTTCTCCCCTCACTTCCCAACAAGCTTTCTTTCTACAAAGACAGAAGAGTCTGCCTCCCACTTCATTGCGCAAGAAATGAACACGGAGGCCTTTGTGCCAAGAAAATTGCAAAGCAAACTCTACTTCTAATCCCATTCATGACCAATACTGTTTTAGAGTTGAAAGAGTCTTTAAGAGTTCCTCACATAAACAAACAATAGATCATTTGTTATAGGAATATAGATCCCAGAAGACATCTGAGGAAAGTCAGTCGACCAAATTTCATTTGGGCTTACTCATATCCTCCCACAAACATACTGGGTAGCAGCTTCTGTCTCCAAAACACACAAGCAGGGATTTTGCCACTGACATTCTTCTTTTGAAGTTACTCCATAACGTAATTATTTCAGCAATAGGTAAAATAAGAGAAAAGGACCAGGAAGATGGTCTTTTACAAATACATACTGGCCAATCTTTTCTGATCATGGTCAGTTATCAAAATCTGAGTATAGGGCTGCTAAATAAAGGCATACTGTTGCAAACAGAAAAGAGTTCTAGAGACAGCTACAGAGAGCAATTATCACTACAATCTCTTGCAAATTATTTTATTCCTTTTTAATCCACCCAATCTTTCATTTTCGTGCTTTAGGAAACCTTTTGGGAGTGCACATACAAGCTCAGCCCATCAAATTTGTACCTGATCTTCAATTACCCTTCTCTCAAACAGCACAAGCACCCATCTATACTTCTCTTGCAAACCAATAAGAAGGAAACACAAGCAAATAAGGGCATCATTGTAAAGCAACATACTGGCACACTCCATTTCCCACATTAAACAAAAATCTGTAGACCTGGTGTTACTGACAGAAAAGCAAAAAACAGAGACATTCAATCTTTTCTTCTACCCAACAACAGGAAAACTTACATATTTTCTCATCAATACATCCAGCAGAATTCACTGAAAAGAGCTTTTCAGTGACAAGAAGTTGCAATATAAAATAAATAGCGGACATGAGAAAGAGAATGTGCTAAAGGACCAGAGTTAGCGAACAAATGAATTCAAGACTAAAGTTTCTACTAGCAAGCCTTCCCAGTTTTAAATTGTGAGCAGCAGGCAATTACATCCTCAGAGAGTTCTGATTTGTAAGTATTTACATCTAAATTACATTTCTTGCTAAATCCAAATACCAAGTTGTCTGAGGTTTACATATGGGCGCTCTCTGGCTCTTTACTGCTGAGCTTTTCGAAACTGTACATACCAGAAGGACACTGAAAAATACCTAACAGTGCCCAAAAAGTTCATTTCTGAAGGCAAATGAAATGAGGAAATAGGCTTCTAGAGTTAGAACTGCCCATGCTTCTATCACGAAGAATTTAAATATACACGAAACTTGATCAAAGCAAGCTTTCCCTTCATAAGCAACTGTCCCCAGGGCTACAAAGGTGTTCAAGGTTCCTATATGTGATATCATTAAGATGATATAAAGACCTGCATATGCCAGAAGCTCCCAGAACTCTACCCCAACTCTCTCCCATTACACCTGCAAATTCTGCAGTATTCTTCAAAGAAGGCTGAAAGAGTCCAACTCCATTTTTTACCTGTACAACAACTGAAGCTTTTAAAATCTGTTCAAAACTTTGTGCCAGACTTGGCAAACTAGTCTGTCACTCACATTTTCAAGCCATTAATCCAACCTACAACTGGGTGGTTTCTTTAATGAAAGAAAGTACAATTTGTATCTAATTTACCACAGAATTTGTCCTCATTTACAACATAGCTAACCAAAAGCGGATCATAAACCACATTTACAGCTTTTTTGTTTAAGGATTTAGCAAAAAATAAATTAACCTAAAGGAAAAAAAAAAACAAAACCAAAAACCCTTCCTTTATTTCTTTCTTAATAATTTGTTAATTCAAGTTATATGATAAGCCTATCTCTCAATTGTTTCTCTTGAATGGCTGGAAATGGAATGTGCTACCCAGGCAGGTATTTGAGTCACCATCTCTGGAGATGTTCAAGAAACATTCAGATGCGACACTAAGGGACGTGGCTTAGAGGGGAACTACTGGTGGTTGGGGAACGGCTGGACTGGATGATTTTGTAGGTCTGTTCGAACCGTGGTGATTCCATCACCAAGAATGAGCAACAACACATCCCCCTTGTAGGAAACATGCCAATAGCATGCTATAGATGGAATAAATCATAGCACAACCAACCTGTAGCAAAACTGGAGCAGATATTTTGTATTAATTTAGTTTAAATCATGCACCACAGGATTCCTCAATGACAAGACTCTATCCAGTCTATCCAAACCAGTTACCTCTAAAATATTACAGAATCACAGAATTGTAGGGGTTGGAAGGGACCTCTAGAGATGATTGAGTCCAACCCCCATATTCAAACACCTTGCTTCAATAAATGCCTCAATGAGAAGATTAAAGAACTCTGCTCCATTACGTATTTGTAGAATTACCAACTATTCTCCATGCAGCCTTACAAGTTTCAGCACATGCAGTGAAGATTGAAAATCCTGCCAATGCTCTTTCACAATGGAAAAGTGTTCCTTCAGGTACAGCCAGAGAAACATTAAGGACAGAAAAAGAGATGTGGGTGGCGTGACAGCAAGTTCCACCTAGAAGGCACTGCAACATTTTAAACTTGTATATTTCTTTAGAAATGCTTTACCTCATATTTAGAATTATTTAAAGGTGAAAACAAGCTGTAATCCATTATTCCAACTTCCAAAACTTGTCTCAAATTGAAAACTTACTGAAAGCATTGAAAGCCACTGGACTCATTCAAACACTATACATGTGAATATACTTCAAACCTTTCCCAGAAACAAGAGATGACAAGATGAGCTCAACTTTGACCTCGCAAATTGCACTTCTTCAAGTGAGCAGAGGAAGGTCACAGAACTTGAAAAGCAACAGTAAACTCAGGAGGTTAGCAACACTTGCACTTCTTCCCAACCAAACAGCTCAGAGCGCATTTCAGCACATTTCCTTGTCTACCTAAAATTTGTTTGACACTTTTACAGCTAGTTTTTATAACAACTAAATGCAATTTGTCCAAGTAAGTGAAGCTATTGAAAACAGCTCATTCTGGTTTCAAATAAAGCCCAACGCTAAGGGCTTCTGCACTGCAGATTATTTCTTCCCTGTGTCTTTCTCATAAACAGATCAATAGGCCACGTGTGCATCAAGACTGAATTTGAGCTTTGTGAATGACACTGATATTCACTTTAAGCTAATGTAGCGATGGTATCAACATGTAGCCCAATACTCACAGAGCCTTCGGATTCTAATGGAATCGATCAATATTTCAGGAGACATTTATAATTTATGACAAAGAAGGCTAATGAAGATTATAATCCTAAGAATACATCGCATTTCCTGCTGGATCTTAAAACTTTAATGTTTATCCATAACGAAATCTGCACGCTAAGCTTTGTCCCTTAAAACTGCTACACATTTTTACAAGCAACATCAAAACACTGCCACAAATCCAAAAGGCACAAGATACAGAGCTCAGTGAATAAAAAGTGAAGTTGCTTCCTTAGGCTGTCTACCCAGGAAATTAAGTTTTTAACATCTTCTTAAAATATTTAGTATTAGCATATTAGCTACTACACTTCATTCATTTTTACAGTCCAACATTTTTCAAATCTCTACCAACTTCTATAACAGAATGTTTTTAGCACTGAGACTGACGTATAAATAATTTATATACATGTGATATTATTCATTTAAAAAAACAAAGCTTCATATTAATATTGAGTTTATGTTGAAGTACACATTTATGGATATCAGACAAAACGTTTTTTCATTTTCTCAGTGCACAGGACAAGTTTAGTAGAAACTTAGTTTACTTTAAACCCTCTTTTATTTCTACCTGATTGATCCACATTGCAGTAAAGGCAATAATTTAGTAGTTCAGCAGCATCGTTATCTTTCTTGATGTTTTACTACTAAGGCTTCTTTTTTTTCAGGATGTTCTTCCATTTTCAATGTGTTTGTTTCCCCCTCTCCCCACCATTTCTTTTATCATTAACACATGGACAAGACAAGACAAACCTAGTCCATAGCCAGAGATGTATAATATAATAGCTTCAGCAATTGTCTGCCAACAGGGACAAGTTTAAAAACTTTTACTCAAATGCAGAAGTAAAATGAAGAGAAAAAAGCTGTGTAACCTTATGTGCAAAGCTCAGGATTTAGGACTGCTGAATAGTTACTTCTGGTTACTAAAAGATACTGGAATTCCCTTCCTTCTCCCTTACTCCCAGAAGGAGAGGCAAAACCAACTGTGCAGAGCAAAACCATAGAATCACAGAATGTTTAGAGTTGGAAGAGACCTTTGAAGGCCATCTAGTCCAACTCCCTGCAATGAACAGGGACACCTACAGCTAGATCAGGTTGCCCAGGGCCTGGCTCCAGCCTTGCCTTGAAAGTCTCCAGGGATGGGGCACCCCTGGGCAACCTGTTCCAGTGCCTCACCACCCTCACTGTAAAAGACTTTTTCCTTGTATCTAACCCAAATCTACTTTCTTTCAGCTTGAAAATGAAGAATTGTTTATTCTTAATTGTGTAAATTACCAACTAATGAGCAGGCAACAATTTCAACTGCAGTGAACTAAGAGCTGTTTCATTGAATAATAATTTTACCAAAGCTTCCTTCAAAGATACTATTTCCAGAGTTCAATAATGGATAATTAAACATTTATCATCTATGTATTAATGCTTTCTCTGTACCAGTCAATACATATTAATTCTTCTTAACATCAGCCAGCCTTCCTTATTGTCCCAATTAATAGTTTGGAGGTTTTAGCAGATCTGCTAAAAACATGAAAGACTTCATTTTTCATCTCACAATCAAACAAAAATTTTATGTATAAGAATATTCAGTAATAAATACAGATGCAAACACTGTATATTCAGAATATATAATAAAGGAATTACCGAGACCCACCCTAAGCCACTTCCCAGCAACATATATTGGACACTAGAAGTAGCTTTCTTTAGGTTATCATTTCTGTGCCTTAAAAGAACTCCTCAGTAAAAAAAAAAAGAAAAAAAGCACAAGCTGAACGAGATTCCACTTGTCACTGAAGTACAGTGTAATCCATTATGAAGTTTACACATCTTCAAATCTCACACTAAAGGTATCAAAGAACTGTGTAGGCTGGAACCTCCAGAGGGCATCCACCTCCTGTGCGGAGCAGCTTCAATTACAGGTTTCTCAAGGACTTATCCAAGAAAGTTCTGAACACGTCCAAGGTTTGGGGATTTTACACCCCACTCTGGGACCGTAACTCAAAGCTTGACAACCATCATGGTAAACATTTTTTTTCTATACCTGATCAGAATTTCTCCTGTTTCAATGTGTGTTTATTGCCTCTCTTGCAATCCCTTTGTACCTCTGAGAAGACCCAGCTCTGTCCCTTTATGGCTACCCAGACGACAGCTGTGGAAACAGTGAGCTCTTCCCTTTGCTCTCTCTTCTTCAGACAGAACAAGCCATGGTCTCTCAGACTCACTGTACATCACACACTTCAGCCCCAGAACAACCTTTGTTGGGCCTGCCAAGGACCACCAACGCCTTTCTTCTACTGCACAGCCCCAAACTGGGCATAGCACCTTACACCCTGTATCACAACGTGAACAGAGAGGGTCAGTCCCTTCCTTTGACCCACTGCCTACACTATGACTACAGCCCAGTCATTCTTCAAGATTTAAGCCCCCAGCAACATTTATTTTTTTCTTACAATTCTGTGTTTGCACAAAATGAAGCAGTCTTAAGAATTAACTGGACAAAGAAAACCACTCTGACAGCCTCATTATTTAGTACTGTTCCCTGAAGACCACCAGAAATCCAGCAAGCTCACCATCACTGCCACTGTGATTTCAGAACAGCACTGCCCTAACTCCTGATTACTTCCACTTCCCATGGCACCCATTCCTTGAGCCAGCAACATCCTGGTGTGTGACTGAGAGATAAATCAGTTCCCTTGGGAAAAGAAATGCTAAATTACGGCTTCACAAGGCATAAAAAAACAATTCAAGAAATGCTCTTAGAAACAGAGGGATTTGCAGCTCACTCTCTCATAGATACGTTCAGTTTCTTACAGTTTACACTGTATTCACACCCTAACCAAATTCACTCAGTAAGTGCATAAATGTAGCAGCCAGGCACAGCATACAGCTGCTCTGATTCTGATCAATTGCATAAGATTCAGCAACTTGAATTTTGACTCACTGAAACAAGGTGCTGAAGGTAATCCCCATTATTGGGTCAACTGACAACCTGGGCTCCCAATTTCAGTACTACATAGAAAGCAGCTTTGTTAAATACATATTTTTCCTCTCAGTGCTTTCACAGAATAATGGAATCATGACTCTATCATCTCCCCTGAGCCTCCTCTTCCTCACACTAAACAGTTCCCTCAGCCACTTCTCATAACACTTGCTTTCTAGTCCATTCAGCAGCTTTGTTGCTCTTTTCTAAACACATCCCAGCAACTCAATATCCCCCACATAGTGAGGGGTCCAAACTGGACCCAACAGTTGAGGTGCGGCCTCACCAGTGCCAAGTACAGAGGGACAGTCACTTCCCCACTTCTGCCAGCCACACTACTTCCGATGCAAGCTAGGACATTGTTGGTCTTCCTGGCCACCTGGGCACACTGCTGGCTCACGTTCAGCTGGCTGTCAGCCAACACTCCCAGATCCTTTTCTGTCAGACAACTTTCTCCACCTTTCCACACACATATATTACTGTCTGAGGTTGTTATGACCCAAGTGAAGCATCCAGCAAGTAGCCCTTGATGAATGCCATGCAACTGGACACTGCCCATCAGCGTAGCCTGCTCAGATCCCTCTGCAGAGCCTTCCTTTCCTGTGGCAGATCAACACGCCCATCCAACTTGGTGTCATCTGCAAACCTTAACTGAGGGCCCACTCAATCCTCAGTCCTCAGTCAGATCATCAACATCACTGATACATAAACAAACCTGGCCCCAAACTGAGCCCTGGGGAACATCACTTTCAAAAATAGTCAGCTCCGAGTCTTGTCAAATTTCGGCACTTGAAGACTGACCTTTTTGAGAGTTTCAGCATCCCAAGTTCTCAGTAATACAGCCACATACGCAGACTATCATGTGAAAACTGGTTTGTGTGCCAGGGTCACCACGGCACCACATTAATTCAGTACCAAGAGGGAAATCAAGTAGTTTCAGGGTATGGTATAATTACTGTTTCTTTATTAAGCTGGAAAGCATAATCTTAGGCTAATGAGCTATAAAACACTAAACATTACAGATCTTAATGCAATTACAACTCTAATTTTGCCCTTTAAAGCCATGGCAAAGAAAACATCTCATTTGTTTTATTGTGAACTTCAACAGCAGTACCCAAAGGACACTCAAAGCAGCATAAAGCTGCACTGGCAAAGTTAAACGATAAGCAATTAGATGCAGGATTCAGGTTCATTAAGCTCCATTCTGCCTTCACTGACAACCACCCCCAAGAGATGGAAAAACTTAATTCTCTCCTACAGTATTGTTAACAAATGCATGCAAAGCCCTCCATTTTTGTAGCAAAACTCCTGCAAGCATCAAAAATCAAAAAGCTGTTATGGTAAATTCCTTGATTTATCATTGGTTATTCTTTGGTATACCCTTGGTTTTAACATATAGTTGTAAAATCGGAAATCAGAGCAGAAATTGTACATGTCCTACTATCTGTAAGCCTTGAAAGCATAATAATAAATGAACACAAAGATATTAAGTTCTCAGCAGTATTTCCGGTTATTATTGATTTTATTATTTTTAACCTCAGGTGCTGTTATTGACACAGTACTTTGAATACGCGCACACAATCCTAAGGCTATTTATTAACAAAGCACAGACAGGCGCCTCTGAGCTCGGCAGCTGCCAGGGACCGATGCAGGGAGCGCAGACAGCCCCACCACACCCGCCGCTGCAAGCAGCCGCACAGCCACGTGCTGACAGCAAGCAGCACACGCCTGTCTGACCTCCGTGAGACACACAAACATCTCAGCAGGGCACTCCTCCGTACGCCCAGGAGCACCGCGGCAGCTCATTTATGGACCTTCCTACACAGCCAGCAGGCCCACATTTCATGCCCTGTGCCATTCACTACTCACAGCAGCGGGGAAGCTCACACTACCACTGTATGCAGGAAAGCGACGTCTGTGCGGCCCTACATCTCAGATAACAAACTGGCGTTAACACACCCTACAATCCAAATAGAAGTAATTAAAGAACTAACTAAGCATTTTTATAAGGCAGGCATAAAGAGCTCCTCTGCACTACAAGCACACTACATGTATTGCAACAGCAATACACAAGTTTACACAATAAAAAGCCTGACCTTTAAACGATCAAGCACATTACTAAATCATCCTGCCGTGAGAAGCTCCACTGCAGACAATAGAATGAGTCACACGAGTAAGCAGCCTCGGGTGCCTGCTCCTTGCACACCAGTGCGGCTGGAACAGCTCAACTGCGTAACTCTTTCTACTACAGAAGTCCAGAAGTGCCTGACTTTTGAGAAGACAGCAGGCCTTTGAAATTCAGTGGAGGGAAATCTAGTGTAAAATTAGTTTTAAAATATATCAAAATTGAAAACAAAGCCACACGGAGTAAGTGATCTATTTAATATCTTGTTCACAATAAGTGTCTGCCTATTCAAGTACATCAATATACTAAGTTCTTCATGTTCTTTGCTAGGATTTTCATATGTCATCTGATAAACTCATTTACGTGAAAAACCTCTCCAAAATGATAGTTCTTTTTCCTCATTTTATCATACAGGCAAGCCATTAGCTTGAGCAATAATTACTGCAACCCTAGTTCTCTCTTGACCCAGAAACAATGTTTTACTGCTAAGTATTGATTTCTCCCCACTTTCAATTTCAGTTACAGCGGTGAGGATTCAGCAGGTTTACAAAGCATGGCAAGAGGAACAAATCTGACAAACGTGACGCACTTAGAATGGAAAGCCAAGTTCAGCATTTTGCCATCATAAGCAATCACATAATGGAAACATGTCAGGAGGGACAAGAAAAATGCCTGCTACCCACTCACCTCTAGCACAGTTCTTCCATTTCCCAGTTTGAAATTTAAGTACAAACAATGAATCCAATGGGAAAAAAATACTGGGCCACCTAAATGACGAGGGAAAAATCAGGGACATGGGTGAAAAGTCCAAGATCTTCTTAGAAAAGGATCATATACAGCACTACAAAGTTAACAACTTCTAGGAGTTATCAGCCTGATCCAGGCTAACTCTCACTAAATTGGGACCCAGAGATCACCTAATTATCACGAGCACCTACATGAGATGCAACATTTCTGAATTTGTCCCAAAATAAGACTTCACTCATTCAGAAAGAAGTTCTCAAAGCTTCTGGATTGCAACTGATTGCAATTCAACTTCGTTCACACCATGGAAAACACTGACATCAGGTCCGTGCAACATCGCATCTCTCCTGAAGACTGCCCAGTCTTTCGTGAAGTAATGGTGGTCACACAGAACAACCCCCTGCCTCAAAGGCAGTTTGTACGTTCTGCCTGAGCAGACCTTTGTGAAAAGCCACAGACTTGCAGCAGAAATTCTGCTGTTGGTCCGAATGCTTTAAGCAGAACCATGTGTGTGCAATCACTGGAAAAAAGCGACAGAACAAAGATTAGAAGAATGACCTGTGCTAAAAGTGAGGTGTTCCGTCAGAAGCAGCCTCCTGGGAACAGTAAAACTGAGAGATGAGTTGTTGGCATCCAAACCAGAAGGCCTGCTCTGCTCCCTGTACCATCACGGCACAGTGACTCATCAGACGTTCCTAGCACCAAGAGGAAGGAAAGTTGTGGTGGTCACAAACAGCATTCCTTTTCCTGAGCATCCAACAGGACCACGGACATACTTCAAACCAGAGGAAAAAACAAAACAAACAAACAAAAAAAAAACACCAGACAACAGAAAAAAAGAAGCAGGAATTTCGATTAAGACTTTCAGAGACTTGAGACTCTTGCTCACATCAAATGACAACCTTCTACATAAAGATAAAGCTGAATGGCACAATAAATCTGTCCATGACCATTCACCATCACCACCCAAAAAAATCTCAGAGACCCGAGGAGCAGGTAAAATCAGCTTACTCTAAAGATTTCTATTAGAAGCATCGTTTTTCCTTTCCACTGAATTTCGTTACATTAAGTCTTCCTCCAAATCACCCTACAAGTCTTTGTAACAACTGAAAGGACCCACACTCAAGAAATGATTCAAAAATACCATGCAATTTCACTGCACATGACTGCCTTTATGTACCTCATCCGTGCTACCACTGGAAAAACCAGGACACGATCAAGGATTTCCAGCTATGTGCGCACATACCAGAAAGAGTAAACGGATCTGAGAAGTAAACCCATGTGACAGCAATTCCAAACTTCGTTATTGAAGAAATTCAGCAATATGCTTTTTTATTTTTTTATTTATTTTTAATGCACAAATAAGGAAGTTCCTATCTACAACTCTACAAAGCACTGAAGAGATGCAAGCTTCTCGTGAGCACCCACAGGGATGGTTGCGCTTTAATCTGCCCATATAATCTTCTTTACATGGACAAAAATAGTTTTCCTAAAGCTTGAATGAGGGAAGGGAGAGAGTATAACGTACAAAAAAAAAAAAAAAAATCTCATTAAGTTCTGAATGATTCCCACATTTTTAATACATAATTGAATATACAGCATAAACTAAGTAAGCAGAATTCATTTTTCTGCTTTTCCAACTGCACCTTTAATTCACAGTTGAGGAGATGACATGGTCAGATTGTCAGTACTGTCAGATTTCTACAAGTTACAGGACCTCAAAATAAAAGTTAACCCCAATTTCTATTATGAAGACCATTGCAATTACTTCCTCTAAGAGCAGTATGTGTACTCCCCAGAGAGAGCCGCAGGACCAAGGAAAACAGGAACCTAACGAAGCATGGAGAGATAAGGAAAAACAGAACAAGCTCATCACACCTGAAATCCTACATCCAAGCTCAGCAAAATTCTCCATGCTTTCAAAAACAATTTAGCTGAGTAAGTCAACCAGTACAGGGATGTCAAGGGGATAAAAGAACATGAAATTAAAATAATTTCAGTCAGACATCAATATTTCTCTGTACAGATATGAAACAAAATATATACACTAACAGGAGACACTGTAACTGCACATCTCCCAGTGAGATCTTTTTTCTCTTTCCTGCTTCCCCTCCATACTGGTTTTTTAATTGATTTCTACAGAAACCTTTGGCTCTGGGTTACATCAGTCCTTGATACCAACAGAGAATGTTCGAATTCTTCCTTTCTACTTAAATACAATGATTGTTTTAAGCACTATGGAAACAGCATTCTCCTGCACACACGTACATTAATCAACATTACAATGAAATCAATAGCCAGACCAAAAGCAGTTCTATCCTGCAAGGTACTGCCATTAGGCATTTATTTACTTTCAGAAGCAGAGTTCCAAGCTACTCCCTCTCACAGAACACCAACCAACAACGCAGCACTACTTTACATTTATTATACTTTACACATAAATTGCAATAAGCCAACTTTTTTTTTTTCCCCCCCTGAAGTCACCATAAAAACAAGCAGAAAGCTTACCTTTTTCTGGTACCAAACTATAGCATCAGTTACTTTGGACGCCATTTATTCCACTGAATTCACCCAGTCATTTTAAGCTGTTAACAGAAAGAAAGAGAACTTTACTTCCACTTTCCACAAGTGGCACACAGAGGGTGCCGTATTATCTCAGGAGAACCTCAGGGAAGTTTCATTAAATGCAGAACGCCACGTAAGGATTCTGATGCTAAGAGATCAATGCGTTATAAAATGTAAGAAAAGCTCGTACAAACTATTGGGTATTTGGGGGAGAACAAGAACAGCGCTGATCACGAAAATACCTCTTCTGATTACAGAATTAATCCACTCAGGAGGAGAGACCAAAACTAAGGCAGAAGCAGCTACGGAAGAGTCGCACGCTTGTTTTAATGGTAATAAACAGGAAGAGGCTTCGGGGTTTTTTAAACATTGAACCAAATGACAGTGATATGATACAGGGGAACTCAGCTTATGTTAAACTTTCTCCCTTGAAAATGACTACAAAGTATTGTTTTGTGCAGTCAGAGTTAGCACTGAAAAAAAAAAAAGTATAAAGAAAACAAACATTACAGAACTTCAGAATTAAAATGATGACAGTCCTACAAATCACTCTTCCACTCCTGTCACGGTTCGGCTCTTACTGTTTCATGGAAGAGTAAGAGAATGAACTGCACGTTTTCTCTCACAGCGGACATTCTGTAAAATTAACTGAAAGCACACGTGAGAATTACGGAGTCCTTTCCGGATGCTTTACAATAATATGCAAATTCTTTTATATATGAACATATTATAACTAAAACCAAAACCAAATATTTCACAGACTACTTAAGATGAGATTAATCGCAGCGAGGTGTACGTAGTGCTCATACTCCAAGCTGTTAATTAAAGCAGGAAGCAACCAGTGAAGCAAAAGGAAGAAAGAACTGGAAACAAATTATTTTCCAAAACATCTCAGTACTTGTGTTTAACAACCATCCCATTTGCCTATTCCGTTTTAATCTATATATATATGCATTCACAAGTATTCCAAACAGAAGCCCAGTTAAAAAAAGAGCCATTGGGGCATACCAAAGTCCCTCACTTTACAGATGGAAACAAACTACACAATAGATCAAAATCAAACCTTTATGAAATGCCAAAGCATTAGAGTAGGCTGTGACACTGTATGATACATTCTTCATCACCAAGAACTTGACACGGTTTATAGGAAAGAAAAAAGTAGCAATGAATTTTCCTGACAGTACAGTTCTGTGTAAGAACACTGCAGGTAATACTGCTAAAAGGCCCGTCCATGCTCCCATCTCCCAGAGACTCCTGGAACAAGAGTGCAGACGCACAGGAAAACTCCATTCTGCACTGACAGCTACTCATTCATTCTGCCCTGCCTCTTGTTTCACACTGTGTGCTACTTTAGAAATGCTGTATTTTTAAGTTGCCATATGCATTATAAACACTACAGTACAGATCAACAAACAGACTCGTATACTGACCCCTGTGAATCTCTAAGGAGCATAATGGAATGTATCTGCATCTTTCACCAAGTTCTGTGTTTGCTGGTTTTTTGTGTTTTTTTTTTTAAATAAATACTTACAGCACCTTTTGAGAATTTTATTTAAGATTTTTAACAATAAAACTTCAACATCCTTCATACAACATTAAGGAAGATTACAACACAACAAAAAAGGAATAGCTCTGAAGGAGCTCAGAGCTTAATGTACATTTTTCAGAGTTATCACAACCGTGGCTTTTAGAGCAGAACAGTGTCATTCTTCCACTGTTGTTAACACTATCATAGAAGCCACATCGAGTCAGTTAAAATGCAAAGCCATCACTTGTGTCAAGAACTATAATTGGGTTTCTAATAACAGTGGAAGTTTAACTAAGAGTGACTATCAGCAATTAAGAATTTATCAGCACAATAAAGACTTCCATCACAGACCCGGCTACACCTTGGCGTATTACAGACTGCTTCCCCTTCTTTCTCACCCACACAAAGCTTAAAATAGGATTTGTTTTCTTGTTTGCAAACATTCCCATAAACTTCAATATAAAACACTTGGCTACATGACTACAGACAAACCAGTGCCATTTCCTTTGACGTGCACAGCCATCACACACAACATGACCTACGTTTGCTCAGTCACAACAAAGACAGCCCTGCTGCTCAAGGAAGAATCCAAATACCAACAACACATACAGGATTTGATCACACTTGTATCCCTTGCCTTCCCCCACCTTGTGAATGCAGTGTGGGTACATCTTAAACTCCTCATTTCTCCAAAAGCAGCTGCCCCTCCTACATACACAACATGACCTGCTTCCTACCACCACAGTCACTGCAGAAGAAAAAGGCTGCAGAACCTCATTATCAGCTGTGATTTAAAGAACTTGCACAGAAGCCTTTCCCTCAGCTGACAGACCATCTTCCTGAGCAGTCTCTCACAGAGGGGAATCAGCACTAACTTCAGAATCCTAGACCTCCAGCTGCATCAAATACAGCTGCAACTGAAGGAGTCATTTTAAAGGCAGCAGCTTTTGCGATCACATCACAAAACCACAACACAATTAAAATGAAATTGTTTTATTAATTAGGTAACACATGATTTTCATGTTTTTAAAAACTTTCTCCATTAGGTCCTTCATGCAGTCCACTTTAGTGTTACGTAAAGCACTACTGAATTCCACAGTACACAACCACAAAGATACACGAGGTAGCACATGGCCACAGGACTGATGTCCCAGCTCACCAACCTCAGCTAAATGCCTGTGTGGAAATACCTCCACCAGGAGACATCACACGCTTTCTTCAACAGACACACAGCACTTTCTGATGCAACACTGAAATAAAAGGTAAAAAAAATGCATTCAATTATTTCCAGACAACGTTTCTGCTTGAAAAGGCTGAGATTTGTCTGCCTTTTTTGAAGGCAGCATAATGAGTTTAATACGTTTGGCCTGCAGGTAAGATACATCACAATCTTAGGAGTTGGAAAGGACCTTTAAAAAAGGTCTCTGACAAGAGACTGCAACAAGCTCAGGACTCTGCATGTTCTCTGCGTGTTAATGTTTTATTCAGCTGACAATTTTACTGCTATCCATCCTGAAGTCAGACTGTATGTGCTGGGCTTTAAGATCCATCAAATGGGAAAAATGAGCACATCAAAGCAGCTGATACACAACACAGGCACGACAGAGCAATGCCTATTCTAACCTGTCCTCCATCTGATTCTCTCCGTTCCATGTGGCACATCAAACACACACACGTGGAACAAGGGCTTGTTTTACACTCAGCTGCACCACATTCACTTTGTACGCCTTGTGCGAAGTCACTACAGCAAGATTAGCTTCATCTTAACTAGCTGGAGACTTAAGGGCAACATTAAAGACACACCCCAGCTCCAGATGGAACACCCAAATACATGAGCTCCGTCACAGCTCTGCAACGCTTACCTGAGCCATTTATTACCACTTCATCAAACTCACCATTAAAATTAATAACAAGCAACAGTTCTGGATGAAATTCATTACTTGCTTGAAACTAAAAGCGGACAACTATGTCACTTTGTTGATCCTTATTCTGATGTAGGGTTTTGTAGCTGTTTCTTTTCCATTTCACAGCATAACCATATTCCATTTTAAATAAGTACACGCTACACCCTGCAATCAAACAAGCACTTCTGAAAAAGCCACTAAAATGTATATTTAGATGTTTCCAGCAATTTAAACGCTCAGTCAAGCAGCACACAGTGCTTACTGCGTAACACAGGATTAGATACCAGGTATTTTACTCATAACCAAAATGTTTTGGAGCCCCCAGTCAGACACAAACGCAAACCTTCCTAAATGACAGTCCACAGACAACAAGTTCTATTTTGAACTCAGAAGTTCTGAATAAAGCTGTGCTCCCCATACCAAAGGGAAAGGCCAAAATAACGACTTAGAAATATGACTAAACAAGACTAAGCAATGTCAATGAGCACAACATCACTGAAAGTACAACACAGGCAAGGAAGTAGTGACAAATGATTGCTTTTCTTGTCTGTAAGCACTGTGGATCACTAAATTCACATTTACGATTTATTCTAAATCACAGAATAGAATCCTAGAATCCTTGGAGCCGGAAGGGACTTCTGAAGGTGCCCAGAACCTGGTCCTATCTGGCCATGTCAGTACCCAAGGAGGGAGCACCCAACCACCTCTCTGGGTAACCTGTTCCGCTGCCTCACCACCCTCACTGTAAAAGACTTTTTCCTTATATCTAACTTATATCTCCCCTCTTTCTGCCTGAAACCATTTTCTCTTGTCCTATCACCGCAGACTCTGCTAAAGAGCCTGTCCCCTTCTTTCCAGTAGCTCCCTTTTAGACACTGAAAATGTCTCCAGGAGCCTCTTTCCTTTATAACAGTGCTAACGTGGATGGTCAGGATACCACCCAGCCATGGAGTCTGATGGCCCATCTCAGCTCACTGCGAATAGGAATGTAGAAGTACTCATGATCACTAACCATCAGCAGCAGTACAATGCATGGCTTATAAAATGATATGAATTTTTCCTTTCACTGGAATAACTTCCCTATGCAGCAAGCTGCTCAAGGCAGTTCAAAAAATAAAAGACTGAATAAAACCACGAGAACAGCAGAACTTGGTTTGGACTGCTTTCCTTAACTTTTGTATCCTTAATTTCCTTAATATTTGTATCACATACTAATAATAAAAACAAAAAAACAAAAACAAAAAAAAAACATTCTACCTGCTGGAATGTAGCTGAAAATTTAAATAGGAAAAACCTTACTCTTTCTTTACTTCCCAAGCTCAACATTAAAATAGAAGCTAACACTACCATCATATCACTGTCATTATTTGATACTTCATTTTAAGTAAGCCCAATAAACAGCTTATTCACACTGCGCAGCCCCTGCTGACTCTGAAGGTTCTTCTGTCAGGAGGGAACAAACCAACAGCAGTATCAGTGTAATGCAGCTGCACCACTGGCACTCACCAAGAGACATCCTTCCTCTGCACACATCCATGGGGTTGTGCCACCATCAAGAGGACTAAATCCTTGAAGCAGCGTTTCAAACGACATTCTTTTCGTGTGCATTACAAATAAATCATTAGGCCCACATTTCCCTTTTTAAAAGGAACATCGAATACCATATAATGCACGCAGTGTTCTGTTAAAGTACCTTATCTATGCGGTACTGTCCTCCAAACAGCATTTCAGAATTGCAAATGGTATACAAACAAATGAGAAACTTGTCGCACCTTTCAGGGGAAACATTACCACATTGCTTTCAGCTAGCCTTAACAGAATCCCAACCAGCTAAAGGGAAGAGGAAGGAAAAAGGAAGAAATTAAAACAAAAGAAAACGAAAAACGAGGCACTGCTAACCTAAGGATTCCATCTAGCAGCCAGCATGAGAAGGACTCTTGCTGCCACGCCAGCTTCGGCCCCCCAAGTCGCTGCCTTGTAATCCAAGGTCAGGCTAGTTTGTAAACAAAAAGGAATTAACATACTTGCTTTCCCAACAGATCGTCAAGTCTGCTAAATTTGGATACCAGCATTCTTGAGATACTGTTCACGAACTGAATTCTCAAGCCTTGTTTTTTACCCCATCTAAAATAGAGCTAAGAACAAAACAAAACAAATAAATAAATAACCTGAGAAAAAAGCACTGAACATCCCAAGATACTTGCTTAGTTGAGGGGTGTATGAGCCCTGCCCTTAATGAACACAGACTTCACAAACGTCACTTATAGTGACACAAGGCATCTGGTAGCACAGCCACACCTGCCTGTGCCTCAGGTAAGGCATCAGTTTTAAAAAGAGAAATAATCCCTCAGGCCTCTCTATTTTGCCAAAGCCACGGTATTTGATCCCATTTCCATTACGGCGTGCTTATTCTTTCCTAGAAGCTCACATCATTTATCACCATCAATAACGGAAAGTTGTTGCAGTTACAGAAAGTTTAACAAAGGGAGAAAGGATAACACGGGGAACTACAGACCGCTGAGCCTCACCTCCGTGCCTGGGAAGATCACGGAGCAGATCCTTCTAGTTGCCATGTAAAGGCACATAAGAGACAAAAATGGGTGATTCAAGACAGCCAGCAAGGGCAGATCATGCCTGAGCAATGTGGTGGCCCCCTATGGTGGAGTGACAGCATTGGTGGATGGGGGAAGGGCAATGGATGTCATCTACCTGGACTTCTGCAAAGCCTTTGACACAGTCCCTCACCACATCCTTCTCTCTAAATTGGAGAGGTGTGCATTTGAAGGATGAACTGTTAGATGGATTAGGAATTGGATGGCTGGACACAGCTAAAGGGTTGTGATGAATGGTTCTGTGTCAGGGTGGAAGCCAGTCACAAGCGGTGTCCCTCAGGGGTCGGTCTTGGGACTGCTGCTCTCCAACATCTTCATCAACGAGTGCACCCTCAGCAAGTTTGTAGATGACACCAAGCTGAGCAGTGCAGTCAAAACACTGGAGAGAAGGGAAGCCATCCAAAGGGACCTGGACAGGCTGGAGAAGTGGGCTCATGAAAACCTAATGAGGTTCAATAAGGCCAAGTGCAGGGTGCTGCACTTGGGTCGGGGCAATCCCAGGTATTTATTCAAACTGGGAGAAGAACCCCTTGAGAGCAGCCCTGCAGAGAAGGACTTGGGGGTACTGGTGGATGAGAAGCCAGACATGAGCCAGCAGTGTGTGACTGCAGCCTGGAACTAACACAATCAGTTGAAACTACATGATCTTTAAGGTCCTTTTCAGCCCAGACCATTCTATGATTCTACGATACAGCCACAGCACACAGCAAGCAGTGAGAACGAATTTGGATGGAAAGGAAGCTGGGCTTTGGCATCTTAACTTCCACAGTCAAAAACCCCCAGCACTTAAAGGGCAAAGCAGCTGCAGAATGGCACAGGGCATAACCGCCGCCCAGGGAATGCTTGTTTTACCAGGGAATTACAAAACTGTGTGAAATCACAGCAAAATATTGAGCATCAGGATTTCTGACATTTATTTCAGGTTCTGGGAAAAGAACATCGAGTGCAGCTGTTGCAACTGCTGTAGCCATTTCTGGAATCTCTGTCCTCAGTCTTAAGGTCTGTGTAAGTTTCCCAATTTTGTTCCATAACTGGCTTCTTTTAATGGCTCCATTGGAAACAACACGATGCTATTTCATAGCTGCCCCCCTGACAACAAGGGTGGAGAAGGACTCTGCACTGAGACATCTGGGATTCTACAACTCCCAGAGTGGCTCCTGAGCCTGCCACAACGTATTTTAAGTAGCAAAACATTCCTACAATTTCAACATATTCTACTGTTCAATAAAGTGGAGAAAATCCAAGCCCTTAAAGGGGATTACAATCAAGAGAATTTTGCCTCTTAGGAGAGACGCTAGCTACAAAACTGCACTCCAAATGTAGTAATAGCTGTCAGCATGCTGGATCTACAAGACAACTCTAAAAAGGCTGTAAAAAATAATAAAACTCTGTATGGTTGATGTCAAGGTCTGCTCTTATTTAATTCCTGTTTTTTGTGCTGAATATGAACACGCACATACACACACCATTAAAAATATCTGCAGTCTTACAGTGAGACATCTCTGAAATACTGCAAGGATGTATCTGCTCTGAGAACTACGACAACTTCATTAAGAAGCACAACTCCTGTAAACATTCTCATTTCTTAAGAAACACTCAGAAACAATTCCAAAATACATCAGCCACCTGGAAGTAAAACGCAGCACTGTTGTTCTCCTCCTTGTGTCTCCAAATACACCGGTGATTTCCTGCAATAAATCTTACCCACTGGAAATATCTACTTGCTGTTTAGTAAGGAGTGTTTTTCTGTCACCAAGCAATGCAAAGCAGAGTTGTGGCTTCTTGCTGAGTGTCGTCAGGAAGTGAAAAACCACTCCTCAATAACCATCTTTGCATCACGTTCCACAAATAGCTACCCAGCAAGTTTCTGAAGCAGCTCAGGCACGAAGCAGCTGAGCTGTCAGAAAGCTGCAGGCTCCTGTAACAGCCACCCTTCCCCAGGAATACAGGAGGGAATGCTGAGCCTGTATTTTTTTTTTTTTTAAGTCTGAGCGATCCGAGCAAGGAATGGCAGAGTAACAAGCCTTACATGTGTATCTGGCGAGCTCCTCAAGACCATCATTAAAAATGGAACACCACTGTACCTGAAAGACCATCTGATAGGGGCAGCAATCCATCCTGTTTCTGCAAATGAAGATTATGTCCTAAGACAATCAGTATTATCAGTATAAACAAGAGCAAGTGAAAAAACATATACAGACTATCAAAGAGCCTTTGCAAGGACATCAAAGACTTGTAAGGAAATTGCTGTTTGTGAAAAGCAAACATTGTTACAAATTGAAAAACAGCCAGGAAATTGAACAGATTTTTGAGGTCAACATTCTTTGCTGCAATAGACTAACTGGATAATAAAGATTAATTAGCAGCATCCAGTCTGAATAAAACGGCCCATTTATTGCCTATTCAGGTGCCTAGAAGCTACTTAAATCCCATAGAACCCACTTGCTAGCCCTCCTGTTAAGCTCCAATGCAAAATGCATACAAATTCTAGGCAGCTAGCTTGGGAACACAAGTTCTCATTCACATAGCAGCACCCTAATCCCAAAACCACATTCAGTCTTCCTAATCTGCTTTCTTGATGCTTCCCCAGCTTCCTCATTTCTGGTCACGTTGCAGTGACAGAGGTATCTGGTCCAGTACAAACACATCCAGGTGGGGAGTTCATTCTGGAGACACCAAGTTAAAGGCACTGGGGATGAGAGCACTCAGAAACCAGCTCCTCCCATATAATTTAAACATTACACCTCTGTGAGGAAGACCCACAGACATCCATCACAGAGCTGCTCCAGCAGGTGTTGGCAGTGGCTCGAATAAACAGAGATGCCCCACATTCCTGCTGGCTCCCTGAGCTGACAAGAGAACATGTGGCAGATATCACTCCCTGAAGACACTGAAGGTACTCCCAGAGCAGATGGATAAGGTCATTGCAGGCTAGTGAGTCTTCGCCACTTTTTAAACCATCCTGAAGCAAAACTGCCATAGCCCACCTTTCTGCCCAGTCATTTCCACTGCTCTTTTTACCAGCACTGGAGCCCATTGCAAAGCAGATCGCTTTAAGGAACTCACTGCCATGACTAAATAAAAGCCTAGTTTTCAACCAAATTAGCTCCGCAGACCTTCTGACTTGGGAAAAGCCATGGCCAATGTCACTGCTCACAGTGAGGCAGCTCTGAGTGCAGCAAACTCCACCCATTCTCCACCTGCATCCTTCCTAAGTACCAACTGCTTGCCATTAGCAGATCATTTGAACCTATTCAGATGATTTCCCCTCTCCTCCTCCCACCTTTAGACCAGCAGTGAGAATTTTTGTGAAGTACTAAACTCTCAAATTGAGTGAAGTGAGACCTGCCTTACTACTGCAAGCCTCAAGCTGCTGTAAATAGGTCCAGCGATGCTCACTGTATTCATTTGTCATGCACTGGAGAAAAGGAAAAGTGAAGTAGTAAATATTTCCAGATGGCTATTACAATTACATTACCAACACTAAAGAAAATAGATTAAATTTAACAATAAATAGGCAATATAAACAGAATCTAATATCAGTAATGCAGATTATAGGATGGGTAAAGTGATCTACTTACGCTACACTTTAAAATCAGGCATCTCAAGTCTGGAAAGGAAATTAGGTGGCTCTGTGAGCTCTGCCATTCTGTATACTACAGCCAAAAGAGCACAGAGTTCCCTGAAGAATGAAAACACTGCAGTACTGCTGTTAAGCAACCTGACCAGAAATGCCATGTACTTCACTTGAGGATGAATACTGAAATACTGGGGAAAGGAAGGAGGACGCTCTGAGAAGGGCTGTGAATTATTAAACAATTTAAAATCTCTCCTGTTGAGATCAGCAAGAATAAACAGAGAAGTAATAATAAATTAAGTGAGATTTTAGAAATATTCAGAAAACACAGTAAAGAAAATAGCAGCTAATAATAAAGGCAACTTCTCTCTGAGCCTGAAGTAAAGCAGAGCCAAACTCTTAACAGAGAAATATTATATTGCAACACAATGTGACTGACAAACCCAGTGCCACAGGAAGTCACCGAAGCCAAGGGCTTCACTCAGATTCAAGAAGAAAACAGCTATTTAAACACATAATAACACTAAGAACAAAAACACATACACAGCTGAAGGAATCTAAAGTCTCACAGCCCAGAATATCAGACAACATCCAAACAGCTCACCAAGATCTACCCGTCTGGCCACATAAATACTTTACCTAGCTGAGCCCACAGCGCCCAGCAGCAAACGCCAAGGAAAGAGTACAAGCAACATGGCAAGCACAGAACACACTGTCCCTTAGGGCAACTAAACACAGAACGCGGCTCAGCTGTCTTAAGGCTGGCATCTGCCAACCATCTAACCCCAAAAAGCCTCTGGTGTTGGACAATTTCTGAACGCAAGGTGTGTATGAGTTCACAGTTGATACTACATGGTTTTAATTTCTTCTCCCACCTTGCAATCCTAGTATTTAAGAGCAAGAACCACAAATTTATTTGCAAACAGAAGTCAATGCAATGCTTGGAGTCAATCCAGCAAGTGCATCACCCAGACTTTCTGGAATCCACCTACCAAGCCCACCTCACGTGACACAAGAATAAAATCAAGACTGAGCACCACATGTCTGATTTAAGCAGTAGTCCCACTAGAAGGAAGTATGAAAAAATCCCCTTTATACACAAATTAAGAAACTAAGAGAATAGTTCTATAAACTCATCATATCCTCCCTTCAACTGAAAACTAAAAAAAAAAAAAAAGAATAACTGTATATTTCCAAACTTACTGATAACACAATGGGTATCTGTTCGTATGTACAAACATTTGCTCTGACTTTGAAGCTGGCCCTGCTTTCAAGATCGGATGAGCTAAGTGACTTCCAGATATCCCTTTCAACTTGCATTATTCTATGATTACATAGAAAGCGTTCCCAAAAATTACATAGCAATGCATTATAACCCTAACTACAATCAGGGACTGTCATTAGGATTCCTCCATAGGCTATTTATTAACCTCTTGGTATTCCTTTCAAAAATTTGAGCTTGACTTCTTCAAGTAGTTTCCTCTGTAACCGGTCAGACCTTTATGAACAGCAGCACTGGAAACTCAAACAAGAAAACACAACATTTAAAGCATTCAAAGCCTTTTCTTTATCGTGCTGCTCCGTATCTCAGAGTAAGCAGTGGGCAGCGGTCATTAAACAGCAACCTAAGTGTTTTATTTTGTTTCTTGACAAAACAGAGAACAACATTAAAAAATAAAGAAAGAAAGGGGAAAAAAAAAAACCAAAAAAAAACCAACAGGCCTACGTTGCCCTGCAGGCAGAATTAATTTAAGCCCGTTGTCATTTTTCCATCCGGTGTCCTACCAGCCCCATCTCACCTGCACTACCAGCTGCACAAACAACTGGGCCAAGCAAGCAGCACACCACGATCGCTCACAGCTCAACACGCAGCACTGCCAGCTGCTGCTCTCCTGAAGCAATACGGGGCTCAATTGGAGCTGCCCTTCAGCTGGGAATATCGCTTTGGGCCACCACCTGTCAAAAATTTCACAAAAATCTGTCACTGTGTAGGTAACATCTTTCATCATCATGAGGCCTGGTTGTATCATCTGACTGACTGAAGAAGTCACTCAAATGGGAAAAGACTGACAAAGATTTACATATAACAGAAAGGCTTGGGTTGGAAGGGGCCTTAAAGCCCACCAGCCCACCCCCTGCCATGGGCTGGCTGCCCCGAGCCCCATCCAACCCAGCCCTGAGCACCTGCAGGAATGGGGCACCCACAGCTCTAAGGCAGCTGTGCCAGGGCCTCACCAGCCTCTGAGTAGAATTTCCTCCTAACAACAAACCTAATTCTCCCCTTTCAGTTTAAAACCATTCCCCTTTGTCCCATCAGTATCAGACAATGTAAGATCAAGTAATTGCATGGGTTTTGTGCTCTTGGAAAGCCCAGCTCAAAGTTCACAGACACTGTTATGTCATGAATCTGTAGAGCATCAATCACGGTTAAGAACTTCCTCACAGACCCAGAAAGACCGCTCCAGCATTATCACAAAAACAGAGACTGCTTCAGCATTCTCACTCACAAAAGTCCTGAGAAAAGGATAATAAATGAAATTACTGTTTCCTTCCCAATTTCTACTATAAACAAAGAGTAAGACACAGTACTTAGACAAAGAATGGGGAGTGATATACGCAGCTTTAGAGAACTGGGAATGAAATCACATCCCCTGCTTCCCAGTGACCCCTGCCAACTCAATGAGAAACCACACAGCTCAGCTTGAGGAGCTGAAACAAAGCCCAGTGGAAACCCAAACGCAGCCACGCGTCCTTTCCATCACAGCACTGCCAGCCTGAGAGCTCACACCGCACTCCACAGCTAACAGCCATCCAGGCTCTCCCAGAGGTAGCACTGCGCAGCAACGGGTGTCACTGGGACAAACTTTCAGGGCGAGGCGAGCTGAGTCTGCTCTGGGAGAAGGCCAGCACCGCTGGAATGCTCCAAACGTTCCATGGGGCTCAGACTCGCTGGCAATTTATTTGTACGGCGCATTCCACATAACGCAAGAGGAAAAAACCCTTCTGCAAACACTGAATTAAACAAACCAGGTTTCCAAATTCTTTTTCGGATGACTCAGACTATTTTAGCCTCTATACTATTTACGTCCAGAATACAAACATACACTGGCACTAAAACATAGCAACTGAAAATTCAGCTGCACCAACATTTCACTTTAAAAGGGGATCGGGAGCTTAAATGGCTCAGTTCTGAATGTTGCTCTCAACCTTTGCTTTCAGAAATGAGAACTGTTTATAAATACCATAAGGGAGAGCTCTGGGGGGAAAAAATAAAATAAAAAAGAGAAAAGAAAAAAAAAAAAAGAAGAAGAAAAATTAAAAAAAGAAAGAAAGAAAAAGAACTGACAGAAGCGTGACGTACAAAATGACAGGAGTCCATCAACCTGTAAGCACCTCACCAGGACAGAAATAAGGCTTCTCAGGAAAGGATTATCCTTTCCAGGAAGTCACAAAGGAGGCAAATCAAAGAAGATCACTAAAGCCCTCAGAGCTGCAGAAATAGCCAAACGCACAGGGCTATTTATAACCCTGAGGTTTGTTCATGAACGCTTTTAGCCTCCAACCCAGCAAAACAAAAATGCCTCGGCACACGTACACAGCCCTTAGCGACCACTGCTGCGGTGAGGGCACCGCGATCCCCCCCGGCTGCAGGTTGCCTGAAGGGAGGCCCTGCTGCAACGGACACCGCCAGCTGCTGCCAGCATCAACAGGAAGATGGAAGCGGGCAAAGTGCTGATGACACACATCATTCCTATTAGAGAAGCAGAGAGCCAAAAGTGTAAAACAAGCTGCGTCTTCTGCGGGAAGCTGCATCTTCAAGAAAAGAATTTCGGAGCGTTAATTTAAGCACTCTCAACAAGTTTTCCAATTAATTACTTTCTCGCGTTAATTAAGAAACAGGCAGACCGGGAACGCGAGGCAAGGCAGCAGCGCTGCTCCCCGGGTGACGGGTAACGTGTGGGAGCGCTGGGAGAGAAGGGCGCGGGCCGTGCGAGGCAGCGCAGTCCGCACACCTGAGCCGCGCGCCGGGACAGCTCTGGCACTGTGCGGCTGCTTCCAGCGCTGCCCCCTGCTCCGCTCCGCACAGCGCCGGCCGGGAGAGCCGCGGGGCGACACGAGGGTTTGAGCGGCGGGACGCGGCCGGCACTCGGCGCCCCGCGCGGAAAGCCGCGGTGCAGGCAGGCTGTCAGCGGGTCGGCGTGGGGAGAAACGAGGCAAGGGAGGGAGAAGGGGCGGGCGCGTAACGCACACGGAGCGAGGCGAGCTCGGGGACGGAGACGAGGGTGCTGAAATTCAGCGCTTGTAAAGGAAGGGAAAACCAAGAGCCCGGCACTCGCCCCACGCGGCTCCCGACGGGGAAGGGCCCGACGCCGCAGCTGCCCGCGGGCATCACGCGGCCCCGGAGCCCCGCACCGCTCCGCTCCCGCCGCGCCCCGAGGCCGCGCCCGCCCCACGCCGGGGGTCGCTGCGCCGCGGAGGCCGAGGGCCTCGCTCCCCCGGGAGGCTCCGCTCGGAGGGGCCGCGGCTGCCGTGTCCCACCGCCCTGCCGGCCCCGCCGTGCCCCCCCCCGCTCCTCCCACCCCGATCCCTGAGGTGAAGTTGGCGCCCGCTCCCCCCGCGCGCCCCGACCTTACCGCTGCCGCGCGCCGCAAACAACGGGCAGCGAGGGGAGCGCGAGACTGCGAGGAGGCGGCGGCGGCGCGCGAGGCAACAGCTGAGGGCGGGGGAAGCGGAGAGGGAAAGGAGGGAGGAGGAGCCGGCGCGCGCCCGAGCCACGACTCCCCCCCCCCCCGAGCGCGCGCGCGCGCGCTTCTGAGGGCGTGGGACTCTGTAGTAGGAGGGCGCAGGCGGAGTGACTGACGGCCCTTTGAGCAAATTGGCAACGAGGGTTGGGGAGGGAGGCGGGCTGAAGGCCCAACCTCCACCAACCGCCGGCCGGGAGGGTGCGGCCTCGTTTTGATGGGTGTCTAGCCGACCCAATGAGAGAGGGAGCGCCGGAAGAGATACCTCCTTGTTGCCCAATAGAGAAGAGCGAGAGGGAAGGGGGTGGAGCTTCCTGTGGCGAAGCAGGGCGGGCGGAGCCCCGCTGCCTGCGCGGAGCCGGGCTGGCCGGGGATGCGGCGGGACGCTACGCGGGGAGGCCCCGGGCCGGGCGGTACGTAGCAGGGCGAGCGGCTCCGGAGCTCCTCAGTGATCGGGGCCCGTCCGGGGGCGACTCGGTCGTGAGAAGTCCCAGTGAGGCCGTGCCGGGCGGGTTGCCCCAACCCGGCCCTGAGGGAAGGGCCTCGGGTGCCGAGCGCTGGGGGTTGGGAAAAAGCTCTAAGCCTGAGGGTGGTCGGGCACGGAACGGGCTCCCCAGGGCGGTCACGGCCCCACGCTGCCGGAGTCACTGCTGTCAGGCATAAGGCTTGCAGTGTTCCTGTGGGGAGCCCGGATATGGTGCTCCCTGTGGGCCCCTTCCCGCTGGGCACATCCCGTGGTTCTGCGGTTGGTTCACCCCCGCCTTCATCGCTCTGCAGGTTCTGCTGCCCTGGCAGTGCTACTGCTATGTGAAGCGGTGAAAGAAGCGCTCCAACGAAGAGTGCCTAAGTGCATTCTTAAAATGGGCCTACGGGAACGTGTCCCGTTGCTCAGATACCCACTGAATCAGCCTTGGAATGTCATTTAGTCGTTAGATTTATATTTAGTTGGGCTTCAGTTCCTAGAACTTTTAAGTAACTTTCGAGCTTTACATGTAAACTTGTAGCTCTGCTGTTGTTAATGTTGAGCTGAATGCTATGTTTAACTTTCCTTTTCTATGTTTTCCTTCTAGATAGGACATAATTAGCTAACACAATATTCTAATCATTGTGTTCATCCCACTGAGGTCAGTAGTACTACCTACATAGTGTCTCTCATCACTGATAATTTTCATTGCCTGCTAATTACAGGAGTCCTGTTAGGAGCCAGCAGCATTTTTATTTTTATACTCTGCCACCGACATTACTTCAGTGCTTTCACAGAACTAGTTCAGGTGCATACCAGATTTGCATCCCTTTCATAGGGATCTGTGCGATAGCTCACCTCCAGCTGTCTGCAAATACTGTTCTTTCGGTATTGCATTCTTCTTGTCATCAAACCTCCATCACTGCCATCTGTATTCCCAGCTGCCAGGTTTTAGATTTTTTTCAGCATCCTGTGCTTGTACTACAGGACTGTGAGATCTCAGAAGTACCCTTGGATTTTTTGTATTTTCACCCCAAAAACACCTATAAAACTGAGTGGAGCCCTGCAGTCCTTGTCCAGTCGTGCAGGTACATCTCTTAACTACATAAATGAAAGGCAGCATCACATCCCTTGCTGAGGTTTTCATCTGCTCGTTTAAATTGTGTTACAAGGTGGTTCTGAACCTCATGAAGCGAGCAGCTTTCTAACTAAGAAGCCCCATCTAACTTCCGTAGCTTTCTTTTTTGTTTTATTTTTACAGTAACGGTGGTGAGGCACTGGAACAGGTTGCTCAGAGAGGTGGTGTATGCCCCATCCCTGGAGACATTTCAAGGTCAGGCTGGATAGGGCTCTGGGCAACCCGATCTAATTGTAGATGGCCCTGTTTATTGCAGGGGAGTTGGACTAGATGACCTTAAAGGGTCCCTTCCCATTCAAATGATTCTGATTCTCTTTTCTCCAGAGACAGTTGATAGCGCCTTCTTCGAGTATCCAATAACCTGATACTTCTAAGTGTGTTGAATTTCCTTTTGCCTTTCAGGCACAAGTTTCCAGTCTGCTTCTTTGGTTTCTCCTGTCTTCACTTTGCAAATAAGGGATTCTCCTCCCTGTAGTGTCTGTCACGATGATTTCCAGAATGAGTTCTCTGGAATATTTTCGTGAAGGGAACGTTGAAAGTTTCAGATCACTGCAGTCTTCACCATAGCCATCAACTTGTACTTGAGGATACTGGAAATAATTTCTAAGAGCAGGAAATACTTAAGGTGGATTATAATAGTTGTTCTGTAGTCCTGTCTGCCAGCTGGTTTATGTGTGTTCCTACAGCCAGAGCAATGCTAACTGAACTTCCCTCTGTTTTTTTCTGCCTGCCTAGCAATGTAAATCCCATGTGTATGTTGCTGCTCAGCTCCGCCTCATCCCTGAGAATGGGTGCCAGTTCTGCCCTTCAGTAACTGGCTTTCATCACACCCTTAGGCAGTCTGAGCAAGCTACGAAACTACTATTTAAAACTTTATTTTCGCTTGTTCAGCTCAAGAAACTGGCCGGGGGTGATCCAAGGGTCAGAGGAAGGAGCTGCACTGACAGTAACTCCAACTAAGATTATTTTAGGCTTGGCCAGATCGGTTCCTTAAAACAAATCCCGCTTTTGCCCTCTAAGTCTGAGCAAAAAAAAAAAGTTTGTTGAATCACAAAACAGGTGACAGAGAGATGATTTTAGTGGCATACAGAATGCTTATCCCCTAGTCTAGTTTGGTATTCTAATATGGGGGGAAAAAAAACAATTAGAAGGGAAATGTTGCTAATAGTTTTCTGCCTGCTCAGGGAGCTGAACAGACTTAGTTGGTGGATCTGGTGAACATCGGTAAGAACAGCAGCCACAGCAGGAGCCAGCAGTGCCTGCAAGGGAAAGGGGCTCATCCTGCCCCTCCGGGAGCTGGCAGGGAAAGTCAGGTGCTGGGTTCTGTCAGCTGGAACAAAGCAAAGTTCAGTTTATTTCAAGCAAAACAATATTGGTTTTAAAGAAGTAATTTTTATGACATTTCTATATCTCAGATGTTGAAAACAGTTGCTTAGTGTTGTTTCACTGGTATGTAATTATTCATCTTTGTAGCTTGGATGACTAAGGAGGATCATAGTTCTTCCGGTTCCTGCTTTAAAGTTGGTACTTTAGACTTGCAGTGAAAGTCTTCCGGCAGCTGCAGTGGTTAAAAGTCTCATTTAGGAATACAAAAACCTTTGTGAGTGCAACGGCTGATAGATTTGTTCCTGTTTTTCTTTCATCATGACTACACTGCAATTTAAACATACTACCAGGCCAATAAATGGAAGCATTCCTATCGGCCAGGGTCTGCATGCTTTAGATACTTGCCACGAAGCAAGCATTTTCCATAAGCCTCAGTATTTTAAGGTTGCTGTTTGACAGAAAGAGGTGGTAGTAGCACTTACTGGGTCATTTCAGCTGTAGACTGCAGGATTGTTCAGGTAGTTTGTTATTTGTGCTTATTAGCAGGCTTGTATTTTAGTGTGATCACTTACCACAGAAAGGGAATTGTTATCTTTATGTTCAAGTATGAGCTAAGAATACTTTGGTACAGGAGGAAAACAGCTCTGAACCATGTGCTCAATATAGAAAAACTTTTAAGTGAGGTTGATAGCTAGCTGTGGTTTAAAGCACCATTTGTTTCTCAGAACTAAGTGAGAGGTAGGTTACCCAGCTGAGCTAAGGCACGCCACTAGAACTGGGGAACCAGCAGAGAGCACGTCACTGAGACGGGGAGCTCTGAAGGAAATGCTAGGACACAGTTTGCGCTGCTGATGTAGACAGGGTGGGAAGACAAGTTGACCTGTGCACAGAATATGCCTAGTGGTTGTGTAGTGACAGCTTTTGACGGCCCTCCTCTGTTTTGTTTTGTTAGGTTGCTGACCACTTGCCAGACTTCCTCTCCAAGCTGTTTAAATGAGAATGTCCCTGGCACAAAGAGTACTACTGACATGGCTTTTTACATTACTCTTCCTCATCATGCTGGTGCTGAAGTTGGATGAGAAAGCACCATGGAACTGGTTCCTCATTTTCATTCCAGTCTGGATATTTGATACTATTCTTTTAGTTATGTTAATTGTAAAGATGGCCGGACGTTGCAAGTCTGGCTTTGACCCTCGCAATGGCTCTCAGAACATCAAGAAGAAAACCTGGTATCTCATTGCAATGCTGCTTAAATTAGCCTTCTGCCTCGCCCTCTGTGCTAAGCTGCAGCAATTCACCACGATGAAACTAGCCTATGTATTTATCCCATTGTGGGCCTTGCTTATTGGGGGTATGATTGAACTCGGCTACAATATTTTCTACGTAAGAAGAGACTAAGCTGTACGTGGCTCTCCAGTCGGAGATTTGGTACCGACTTGCTGGAATATTGGTTTTGCCACAAACGTAATCCCTAACCCAGAATGCCTCCTAAGGAAACATGCTGGAGACGTGACCTATGCCAGGCTGAAGACCAGACTTGTACCATTTTTTATTTTAAAATGGTCAAACCTTCTCTTGTAAATAAAAGTATTTGTTCCACATGAGGTGTTTTAACATGGTTGTTTGTTACATGGAGTAAAGTTAAGCTTTTTCCCATGCAGATAGGTACCGGAAGGAACCACAGACCTTCTACCCCAGTGAATTCAGCACTTCAGGTGATCTTTGTAAGGGAGTTATTTAAGTCTTATAGCTGTGGCTCAAAAAAAAAACTTGGTCATTTCTATGATGTCCTAAATTTAAGAGTCAGTAACAAATGAAAGCCACTATAAAAAGAGCAACAAAGGAATAAAGTAACTTAGTGTCATCTTTTCGACATAAGAATCCTCTTTTAGTATGAAAAACCTGAAACTAAATTGAGTTCTTAAGTGCTGGAACATAAAGAATACATTCACCTAGGGAAAAAGTTAGCAGCTGAACTGTGCCAGCAGCCTAACATTCAGAAGAGGAAGATCACGATAATTACGGTCATCTCTCCTAGGGAGAAGTCATTTGTGCTTTAAGATTAGACTGCGGCTGCTGTAAAGCATTTCTACCTGCAGGAAGTGGTATTTTAAGGAAAAAGATAGTTTTTAATGCTGTAGTGTATTAAATCCATGGAGATTAAGCTGTGGCATTTTGGAGCATCAACAAACACAGATGGGAGCAAAAGTACTTCTTCATATAATAAATACAATGAATGGGACTTCTGGGAAGAGCTGTACAAGAATCCTATCGCGTGGGCTGGAAGTGCTCTTCCAGGAACCAGGATATCAAACTCAAATCTAAGAGCTTCTCGGGACATGCTGATCCATTTACATTTTCTGGGTACAAAAGAGTTTCAGTGCGTGAAAAGAGTGGGCAAGCAAGGCCTCATGTAAAATCTTTATTGGATGCTTGAAAAAAATGATGGAGAAGATGAAAGTTATGCAAAGACCAGCTGACCTCCGAATCATGGTGAACTTCTATGAGCCACTTGCTGCAAACACATAACCTGCACCTGAACTTAGGTGAGGGGGTCGCAGTCCTGAGTAAGGCTTGATGGAGAACATGACGGAATCACCAGGCCCCACTCACCCTGATGCGGTGTCTTAGGGCACCAAGTGTAAGAGCGAGCGTCCACAGCCTTCCCACGTCTGAAGATAGAACAAGCAGCAAAAAAGCCAAAACCCCTCCTGCTCAGAAGAGCAGCTTTCCTCATTGAAGCTGCTGATGTTAACAGATGGTTGTAACTGATGTGAGAATAGGAACCAGCCTCATTAGGACCTGCTATATTACAAGGTGAACTGCAGAAGTGACTGTGCCTCCTTCATAAATCCCCTCCAGTTCACAGATGCACCTACTATTATCTGGAAGTTTGGCATCTCCCGTTTACTAGGACTGAGCACAATTGTTCCAAATTCTTCTCACTGGTGACAGGACGAGGGGAAATGGCCTCAGGTTGCGCCAGGGTAAGTTTAGGTTGGATATCAGGAAAAACTTCTTTACAGAAAGGGTTGTTAAGCGCTGGAATAGGCTCCCCAGGAGGTGGTTGAGTCAGCATCCCTGGATGCGTGTAAAAACCTTTTGGATGCGGTGCTCACATGATTTAGTGGAGGATTATCAGTTAGGTAGTATGGTTAGGTTGTGGTTGGACTCGATGATCTTGAAGGTCTTTTCCAACCTGAGCAATTCTATGATTTTAAATCTCAGAACTGCTGCCTACTCACAGATTTTGTTGTTGCTGGTTCGGGGGAGATTTTGTTGTTCATTCATTTTTAAGGGTTTACTTAAAAACCCTGAAATAAATCTCTGATTCGAAATGCTGAAGCAGCAGTTTCTTCCTGGTGTCCTGCATAGGTCATGCACAATTTCATTCATTAAGAGACATTCTTAGGATGCAGTCACCTGGAAGCACTGAGTTTTGCCAATTCTTTCTTGGTCCTTTCAGAGGTACTTTGATGAGAGGAATATCCTTTTGATTTGGTACTTCACATCGGTTCTAACGCTGACTTAAAGCTGCTGCTGCGATACCTTTGCACTCTTCTGCGTTTTTCTGCTATCAGAACTTCATTTGGAAAAATCCAATACAAAGTTCACCGTGACTCTTCAGAAGCTGTTGCAGGAATTGCAGCTGTTTATAATCACCGTATTCGCGAAGGCACTGGTTACAGCACTGAGCCAGGATGAGTACTTCTCGCACTTCCTTACATTTGTGCTTATCTCATCATTAAGTGAGACAGAAAGGCAGATTTGATAAAGTATCAGGGAACACAGAAGGCTGATGCTGAGATGGCTCATCCTGAATTGCCAGAAGCCACACCCAGTTAAGCGGTGGTACAGCAGAGAACACCGGTCCCAGCTATGTGTCACAGCTGTGACAGGGACCCTGGGGAGAGATCTGCTTCAGAATGCAACTGAAAAGTTTTCTCTTCTGAAATGAAGCATTACTGATCGTATGCTGATGACTGATATATATTATATAGATAATATATATATTGATAGCATATATATGGTGATAAATATTCTACATCATTTATTTCTATTCAAATCATTCATACAAGCTTGAACACTTCAGCATGCATTATAGATGAGTATCTACTTTTGTCAGATTCAGGAAAATAAATACTCAATGCACATGTGGAAAAGACCGTGAAACTAAATTTTTCCATTACTTATTTATATTGCTTTTCTTGATTTGTCAGCATCGTAGAATTGCATGAAGTTCTCCATTCTTGTACTTGGAAGATAGAGTTGTGCAACGTACATCCCAAACTTGAACCTGAACGCTGTAAGAATGCGCATACATGCATTCCAAATGTACTGCTTGGCACAGATGACAACATTCAAAATAAGATAGCGCAGGACTGAGTTACAGGATGATCTGAGCGATGAAAGCAGTACTATTTCTGACAATTACACACAGTAGTACAGAAGCAAAATCTTTATCTCAGGGAAATTTTCACATATGCCCAATAGGAAAGTAGGTCTAATTGGCAAGGTTTTCTTCTTGAGACTCTGCGGAGCGCCCTTCTCAGCTAACTGCCCTACGATACAACCAGATCCAAAACACACAAATTCCATGGAAAGCAGCCCTTAAAACACAAGCCTGTCCTCTACAACACACCACGTTCTCGTTCAGGTGAAATGGAAATCAGTCAGTAGAAGTAAACATAACAAAACAGTTATTGAAAAATAAAACTTGATAAAAATAGAACTTTAATCTGCTCCTTTAATCACTGCATCAGAATATCACATCCATACACCAAATGTTGAAGGAGTATTTAGGACTAATGACCTCATCATAAGGCTGTCTATCAGCGTGACCAGAACACAAGGCAACCAGTGGTTCCCTGGCACTTAAGTACAGAACAGCTCTAAAGCAGAAGCAATAACAGCATCATAGTACGAAGGAACACAGCGGCCCAAATCTAATACACGAGATGGGGAAGTCCATATCCCAATGATTCTAAAAGAACTAGCACCTATACCATGGAGTTAATTACTGTTGGGGTGAGAAGCTGCACACGCAGCAGAATTGTTTCTATTCTTGAAGAAAAATGAAATGAGTGACCAATGGGAGTCAAAGGTCCCCAAGCATTCATGTGTGTGGAAACTCAGTGGGATCAGCACAAAACATCAGCATTATCTATTACACAGTCCTTAAAGTGTGTTTCATCCACCTAGTAAGGTACCAAACAAACAAGCAGTAACGGGGACTCACAACCCAAGAAAGCATTTTGAACAGCATCTTACACAGCAAACAGAAATCAGAAGTCATCCTTCTCATTTCTGACTCGTACACATTCACAGTCGGCTCAGAGGCACCGGCTGCCTACAAGTGAGCTTCTCAGTTTCGTCTGACTACCACAACAATAAATGCATTTGCAGCTGAGAAGCCCACAGAGATGTCTTGCCATTTGATCAGAATTAGTACGGCTTTCATCAGTAGGGTCAGGCGGTAACCCCTCTCACAACAGGTCTTTTTCCCATGAGAATAAAGAAAATATGGATTTTTTTTTTCCATCAATTCAACATTCTTATTCGCATGCACATATTAGAAAATGGTCTTTTTTAAACAAATATTTTCCTTATGTTTCCTGGAAGACTTCTTCAATGTTCCAAGTTCATAACACTCTGCCAATCCGTTCCCACAGCAGTCGACCATTTCACGTTTCCATTCCCTGCATTATCTGCAACGCCAACGTATTTACTGCGCACATGTATTTTTGCTTAAAAATCAATTTTATTCATCACCAAGGAATTCTTTCACAGATGAATACTTAAATCATCACCCTCTGAAATAATACTTTATTTCTAATACTAAATAGAACTAATATTTCCATTAATGTATTGAAATATTCACTAGAGTAACAAGGAAGGGGAAATCTGCATGCCAGCAGTACCTGTAATGAAAAGGCTGTTTCGGAGTCAATTTGCAGGCATCAGAGGGCTGGGGGGGTGACACAACACCAGTAACACTTGTATGTAACACATGAAGCCAGCTGCCAGTGAGATGCAAAAGCGCCAGTAATTAACTACCATCTTGAGAGCTATTGGTAGGGTCAGTAACAATGCAGCTCTTCGCTACCCACAAAAATGGTGCAGGATCTAGGGAAACACCTCTAAGGTTCTGCACATCGTGTCATTAGCTGGAACAGCACGGCACACACGTGGATGTGACCACCACTGCAGTACAGGCACTGGGCCTCACATGGATTTTTCCCATCTGCAGAAGAATGCGGGCCAAAGAGAACCCGAACACCAGAGATTTCAGCCAAAGAACAGAGTTATAAAAAAACTGAAATCCAGGGAGAGGAAAAAAGCAACAAGCAAAGACTGGTTTCAGTACCTCGCAGGGCAGGAAAGATTTATTGCTGGAGCAAAAGTCTGGATGTGAAGCTGACGTACGCAACAGGAGCAGAGGTTATCGCATAGGGCCACTTGACACCAAAGACTTTTGTCAGACTAACGAACAACTTGGGAGCTGAAATTCTCAGCAATTGTCCTCCCTCTTGAAAAGCAACCGCATCGAGATGAATACGCCACAGGCAGAGGACAAAGTTTGGTTTTCAAAGCAAGCCAGTTGTATCCCACCGCAGCCGGTCAATGCAAACCCTTTGCACATTTGTGTACAATGGCAGTTCCAACAGCCATCGGTTGCGTACTGTTCGCGTCCTCTCTTCAAGCTCTGCCTAACAGTCAAAATTTGTCTCAAAAATAAACAGTACATAAAAACTGTAAGAACTGCTGCTACTTCTCTCTTCAAATTCCAAAAGTGACCAAAAATGGGTTTAAAACGCGGGCAGTTCAAAAGCAAAACGTCAGGATGAAGACGTACCTGAGCAGAAGTTTGAGAGCACACCAGCCAAGACCAGAGGGCGGGTTTTCAAGTGGCAAAGAGTTCTACTGTAAGTGTAAAGTCGTATTCGTGACACTACTTTCAAATACTGATTTCTTCAGTGCAGAGAGGACCCGCAGTGCAGAAAATAGCCTGCCACAAGGGGGTGGATGTACACATTTCACTGAAATCCGACCAAAAAATATATATATTTCAATCAGAATGAATGCTTAGCATACGGACCAACAGAATACAAATGAGATTCAAGGGGGGGAAAAGAAAAAAAAAAAAAAAAAGCATCTATCAAGGCCGGCTGGTTTTCATAAAGCTGGAGCTGTCTACTCATGGGTTTGAAAAGCCGCGTGCTTGGTAGAAGCTACAACCTGCAGCTCCTCCCTGCTCTCTGATGGCTGGCACAAAGAAAGCGAATGGAAGGCTACAGAATTGCATTGTGTTCATAAAGCCAGGAGATCATGGGTGAAAATATCCAGATTGTCCACAGAACACAACGGGAGCTGGGAGCACGTTTCCATCACAAAGGCTCAAATCCTTACATGAACCAATTAACACCTCAAATCCCAGCGTGCTGGAGCAGTAACTTACCAGGGCACACATGAACCATTTGTTTATGGAGTGAGGGGAAGCGAGATCCCTGAGGCTGCAGAACTGGTAGTCATCTCTTAACCAGAAGTCATGAAAATAGCAATAAGATTCTGCCACATCCAACAGATTCATGATTCTATTGCTTCTCTAATACATAATTATGGCTACGTAGGAGTAACGTTTAGCAATTCAAATGCTGATTTAATTAATAATTCCTCAACAGACCTATTGTAGATTTAAACACATCAGGGCACACAACAGGTAAATGGCTGATCTCAGTGCCAGGCATAAGTACAAAGTAACAATTTTAACAACCTATGAGCAAGAAACATTTGCACCAAAAGGCCCCGGGATAGCTGAGCTAGACAACACCTGGGAAAGAAAACAACACATTGTTCTATTGCTACAACTGAAGCAAAAGTGACCACCAAGCATATCAAAGGTCTTGATTTGTGCCTGTAAGGATGTGTAACTTTCAAGAAGCCGTAGGGAAAAAAATTCTCCCCAAAAAAACCTGGAGACTTGAGGACTTTAGAAATAACAACAGGCCTAGAATCTCAAGTTTTAAATATTTAGTTGAAGGACAGGCTGCAGGGCAGGTTACTGCTGTTTGGAGCTACCTGAAAAAGAAACAGCGTTCAGATGTGTTTGTACTACACAGCAACACGTTACACACAAATAAGTTAAATTACAGAGTGTTTGCCATTACCACATCAGACGCTAGCTAGCCTTGTAACCTCTCAGAACACAGGTTAGGAAAACTATAGAGTTCCATAGAGTGGAGAGAGGCGAACAGTCAAACTTGGAAACCACTACTATTTTCCTGATGAAGCAATCGTTACTTCTAACCTGGGACTCGAGGAATCTTCCTACCACACACATCGGCTAGTCTACCTGTACTGCCTTGCACTATCAGCACGTGGAGAAATCCTAATCCCAATCTGCCTCAGTGAGCGTCAGGCCACCGCTCAAACTGAAGCCAATACAGCTTGAGTAGCCACTTAAAAACATTCTTTGTTCTAACGTAGTCAGATAACTGATATGAGCTTTGTTTTTAAAACATGGAAAGGAATCTATGAATTGTGGCTTGCGCAGGGGGAGGAGATGAGCACAAAAGGATTTTGCCACCCTGCCCAGCTCAGCTACACAGATGCAGGCAGCGCTCCTGGAGCCCACTGGTGTCCAACCTCCTGACACAGGAAGGCTGCGGGTAACGTTTGTCTCTGTTCCACATCAACATCTGATGACAGGCTTTGGAGAACGCCTTTAATGAGCAGCTGTGCAGGGAGGACTGATTTTGCATTCTGACTTGATCTTGGCTGACAAAGAATGCCTCCGCTCTACCTCCGTTTGCTGCAGCTCCTCGCTCTGCAATAGAGTGAGGGCATCCTATGCCTTAGTGCAGGTAGGAACAGAACCATTGACAGAGGCAGTTTAACTGAATTATTTTTTGCAGACCCAAAAATAAAACCAATCTGTTATTATGAACCTTTATTAAGCGGCTCACGTTTCAGTATAAATCACACTAAAAAGATTTTTAAAAAAGATATTTACACTACAGTGCTGACACATTTAAAATGAAAAAATTGGTATAAATAAGCTCTATGGAAAAGCCTGGAATTGTCAAAAAGAATTCTGGCTCATCTTACAAAAAATATATATGTTAAATGTCAGCTCTACTCTAAAACCTACAACTCAAAATTATTTAAAGACTTCTTTATGTTAAACCTGCAGTGTTTACAGTGCATCTGGCCCTAAGTGCTTTGATACTTCACAGTTATGGACAGGCACTGAGGAATGTTACAAAGCTACATAACTATCTTCTGTAACAGATGCGAAGGCAAGTCACAAACTCACCTCACAGAACTTATGGATCTTTACATTATTACATCATTAAGTTTAAAAAGGAATTTAAAACAATATATACAAATTTAGCACAAAAAATCATCCTCTCTTTGTCCATGCAGTTTTGGATATGAACTATGTTGTCTCGTATCATCCGGATGTACGTGACTGCCAGGGCACAACTTGCCTTGTAAGTCCTTGTTGCCAGATTCAAATTTGGAATCCATTTCCAACTTAAACGCCGTCAATTCAACCTGATCCAATCTAGTCTGAACATTCTGACCCCTGCTGTCATGGGGTGCCACAGTCTTTTCAGCAAGATCAACATTCATGGGCTCTTCTTTTATTCGGTGAGATGCAATAGGTTCGTGTTTTATCAGTGTAAATTCTTGCTGCAGAGCGTCTGAAAGTTTGGTGTCTTCGGAGGTATTTTTGCTTATTGTACAAATCCTGCTGTCAGTCTGAAGTCCCATAACCGAAGACTTGGGGTCTGCAGAGGTCCCTGCTTCGAGAGTGCTCGCATTCTGAGAAGGCTCTTCTTCCGAATGATACAGCTTGAGCCGGATGTGCCACGCCAGGCTGCACACCGCTGAAACTGTTTTGAACTGGTGCACAACATTCCTCGGGATGAAATAGATGTCATTATCAAACAACTGAATTCTGGCATATCGAATGCCTTCCCTTCGCAGCTGATTCAGTTTTGCATCATCAACCCACTGGACACACTGGAGGGGGAAAAAAGGAAATAAAAATTAAGCTTGAAAACTTAAGAGTACTTACAGAGGCCAATTAGTTAATGGTTCACAGTATGCTTACCTGTGAGAGCGGAGGCTCGTGCAAGTCCAACTGCATGCGCTGAACTACCTCTAAGAAATCCTCAGCATGAAAACAAATTACATCTTTGGTTATACGAGGCTGCTCAGACCTACAGGATGGCAAGAATTGCACGGTCAGAGGCTGAAAGTAACTTGGTAAAGAGAATAGTAATAAAGGATAAAGGAAATCATCTAAAAATAAACTCGGCAATTCTAACATAAACCACATTTCAGAGAATAAAAGCTGACTAAAATGGTTACTTCTCAATCATGAGGTCAACAATACTGATTAAATGCATTATCCACTCTTTTCATGTTTTAAACAAGTGCTGGTATAAGAAGCAATGAACAGTCAAAGCTCCATACTTCCACTGACTTCCATCTGCCTTGCAAGAAGACAGGTGGCCCAGATATGCCAGGCTTACTCTGCCAATGCCTCTTAGTGTGGTACAGCCATCGGGCACCTCAAAGCACACAACACTAGTGAGAGTGATGCAAGCACTGCTCTGTATCTCAGCCTCACAGACCCTGTTCAGACTTGAAAATAAAGCTGGTTCTACACTCATCTGCCACAACACCAGTGAGCAGCAAGTACCAGCATCCTTCACAGCATCCCCTGAAAATACACCAGTGCTTGTACTGACTAGACAGCTACAGAGGAGCAAGATCTGAATTATGGCTTCCCTGAGCACTCCAACTGTTGCAGGAATTCACCTCCTGTCCCACAGCACCTCCCTGAAAGAAGTACCATTCATCTAATGTCTCCAGAGGAATTATCTAGAATTAGTTAACAAAAATACCAGAACAGCTACAATCCTTACCACTGCCCAATCTAAAAATCAAATTCAGTTCTTCTACATAAACACATAAAACTAAGCTTTGCATGTGGGTTTTGAGGGATTTATCTTTCCCCCCAAAAAAAGCTTTTAAGAAGCATCTGTTGATGAGATGTCCTTCCATCTGGCTGCCATGCAGGGACAGCACAGCAGCCGCCTGTCCATGGGGAGCCGGGTACTCTCCTGCCCCCCCAGCTGGGCCACCAGTGGGATTTGCTCCCTAAGGCAGAACAGCTCCATGCATTTCTGAGCACACCACACAGATTGCTGACCATGTTTTCAAAGCACAAGAAGATAACTGTTTGTGTTTTTAGCATACGTATGGCACTGGTTTTGTCTTAAGAAGCAGGCAGCGATGCAAAGTTCACTGGGCTTTTTAAACTGAAGAGGTGCATTCATTTAATTCAGGTCGTGACCTCAATAAAGGAAAAATAAATAACAGTTTAAGCTATCTGAGAAAAAAAAAAAAAGGCCAGGTTCAACAACTGGGAAATTTTTCACATCACATATTTTACTTCCAATTTTATGAAAACAGAAACATCTCACTCCGTTTATTTCTATATCCTCCTGAAGAGGTTTTCAGCACTGAAAGCAAAAAGCTTAGAAGAACCAGTTCTAATCAACGGGCTGAAAATACCTGCTGCGTGAATCTATTTCTTATACATCAGTCACACAGCCACATTTTTATCTTTTCAAGATATTTAGTACGGTTTATATTAGGGAAGGATATGTATCAGCATTTGGAGCTAATGTCATTTGTAAACTAAGTGAACTCTTAACTCAGATGTACATACAGAGGATATTCATGTACTAAAAAGGGCTTCAGCCCAAAGCCAGGTTCTCACAGCAGTCTTTACTCAGTGTCTGAAGCATTATGTCAGGACACAGGACAGTAAATGATTTTTTTTAATCATTACTTTTCTCCCTACCTATATATATAAGCAACAAAATCCATTACGAAACACTGCAGTGCAATCCTACCACAAAACACGGCATTCTTTTTGTAAACACAGAAAATTGCCAGGGAATTTTTAGTTCTGCATTTGCAAACATGATAATTAGCACAACAACTGTGAGATCCTATTTTGTACAATCTGAAGCAAGTGAAACTGTCAGAAAACACTTCACTCAGAGGTCCAAAGAGACTTTCAATCCGAACTATGAGATGCCCTGAGCACAGTAAGCCACCCCTCCTACTTCCATAGTTAGACCAGGAGTACAAGGGATTGTAAGGCTTCCTGCTTAAATCCTTTAAAAATATCCAAGTAGGCCAGACATGTAATTACCACTTTTATCACTTGAGCAGTAACAACAGTTTTACAGTCCTAATGATTTGCAGGAGGAAATGATGTTGCTGGCCCATAGAGAAAGAAAAAACGTCAATCTCGTAACAGCACAGTCCCTTCATAAAGCTGATAAAGATATGTTTATTTTCCTCCTCAAAGCAGTTGGCAAGCACAGTTACAAATAAAATTCTTCACAGTAAGGTAAGCTGCCCACATAAATGTTCAGTTGCAGGTACAGAAGAGTCCCTCAAATACTAACACAGACACATTTCACCCAACAAGTACCCAACCAAAACAAGCATGCACACCACCCCTACTAGTTCTCTGCACCTACGACATAGGTTGACTCTTCTTCAGTTCCCTCTGACCACAAAACCCAAGATTAACCCCTATTAGATCAAGGATTCACATCACAACCACAGCCAGCACATCCCCAACAGTTCAGCAGCTGAGGGAAGCAATTTCTTATGCTTCAAGTCCTTTTCTATGCGTTCCCCTACAAGCACCACAAAGCTCTCTTTCCATGCTCAATTCACTCTTACCCTAAATACAAACTAACCACTCAGTTCAGCAAGTCTAGGAATTGCTTTATTCTCTCCCCACGAGAAAGAAAATACGTTAATATATGGTATCTCCTTGTTACAACGCGCGTTTTTATTTCCACAGTGCCCTCATCACTCCTGGCAAATCTCCAAGTTCCACTTTTGTTGTCAATACAGCTTTCAAAATTTCCACACACACTGCTTCATTTAGTGTAAAACCCCTCGCGGTTTACGAGCTATGGTAAAGCTAACAGCTGAAATTATTTTAACATGCTGCATTAAAGTAATGATGCCTCATTATACAAAAAAAAACTAAACAGAGCTTATAAGTACAGCACGGTGCCTTTTCACAACTCTACTGACAGGTGGAAAGGGAAAGAAGTTACCACAGAGGTCAAACCTAGCCAGAAATAAATCATTTTTATTCCATCAACTGTGTTACATTTTTTTCTCTCTTCTACAGAGAATCAGGGAATCACCAAGGTTGGAAAAGACCTCTAAGATCATCCAGTCCAACCACCCACCTACCACCCATATTTCCCCACTGACCCATGTCCCTCAGTGCCACATCTCTATGTTTCTTGAACACCTCCAGGGATGGTGACTCCACCACCTCCGTGGGCAGCCTGTGCCAGCACCTGACCACTCTTGTTGGAGAAGAGGAATTTCCCAATATCTAACCTGAATCTCCCTGGTGCAACATGAGGCCATTCCCTCTCACCCTGTTGATAGTTATGTGGGAGAAGAGGCTGACCCCCACCTCACCACAGTCTCCTTTCAGGCAGTCTTAGAGAGCAATAATGTCACCCCTGAGCCTCCTCCAGACTGAACCATCCCAGTTCCCTCAGCCACTCCTGATGCTACCTGTGCTCCCTCACAGCTTCGCTGCCCTCCACCTCTGGGGCCTAAATGTCATTCTTGCAGTGAGTGGCAATCTATTACATATATCAATTCCAATCTTTTCCTGCATTAAAAGATGCATTTTCAGTCTCTGTGCTGAAGTGAAATGCTGATTCTTATTTTTCTTCCACTCCCTTAAACTGAAGTTTGTTTGGTAGATCTGCCTATCTTCAGATCACTTTTCAATTAACACATAAATAAGTTTAAAAGGAGTTTTAATGGAGGTTGGGTAGACTCCCTTTTCCACAAGCTCCAACCTAGAAGATGGTGGTTTCATTCTGAAAAGCATAAAGGGTGGGAAAACGTACTTGTAGAATGTAAATGAAAACGCAATGGTATCCAGGAGAAGACAATCTTGTTATAGAGGGACAGGACGAGGATAGGAAGTTCCCAGACAAGTTTAAATCAAATTGAATTCTCCTCAGTTTCTAGGGGCAAGTTTGTTTTCTCACATTTGCCTTGATAAAGTTTTGATAAAGCTCCCTCCCTCCTCCCCTCATACACACCTCCCTCAGATTTACGCAGCAGCTCAACTCTTGCTCTGCTACCGCTCCCCAGTCTTAATTCACTCCAGCTTCTCACAACCAGAACAAGCTGGGATTTTGAAGCTCCAGCTACCATGAACCTGACTAGGAAGTAAACTGTAAAATCTCAAAGTCTGAAATAAGAACACGTTAACTTCCGAGCAATCAAGTTCTTTACCAGTGGCAATTATTTTCTATCTCAATTAACTCTTGCACTGTATCACAAATTTGCATTATCTCATCCAAAGGGAATCCTGGGCAGGAAGATCGAAAGAGCAAAAGGTGGTTCTATTTAAGTATATGAAGGTAACCTCCAAAACTAAGGTCATTCCCCCAAACCAAGGTCAGAAGTTCCTGAAACAATGATTCTTTGTTCTGGGCAACAGAGCCCACGTGCTTTTGGGGTTTCTTTATTCAGTCAAAATGTAAATAGCTTCTAACAAGATAAATTCATTTCCTGAATCACACATGGGAATTTCAGAGAGGCACTCAAGACCCTCACACAGTCTCCAAGAAGATTCTTCTTGTGAGATCTACCATTAACACGTTAGAGTTACAGCAGCCATGACTTTAAAGAAAAAATGTAAATTTTGCTCATTTCCAGACAACACACAGAAGGCCAAAAGGCCTTCAGCTGCACCTCTGAAGCGGAAATTCAGCTCAACGTGCACGTTATTTAAATTAAAACAAAGCGTGAAGTACTTTTTACATCCAACATCAACTTAATTACAGCAATTCAATCATAGCTATTAAACTGCTGCTGCAAGGCACCTTTCCAGTTTCAGCCACACTGCAAGGCTGTACACAACTTTTTAAAGGGCAGACAAGCACAGTTAGTGCAAAGAGATACAGAAAAACAATCCAGTTATCTACAAAGTATTATTTAAATACCTCTAATGCTAGATTAGCCTTTTCAGTGCTCTATCTCCTGATAATAAATGGAAATTGAGGCAAATATTTTCCAGATGCCTAGCTGAGTAAGTCAGTCAACACATACCACTCCCCACAGTGCACAGCCTTCAACACTCCCACAGCAGCTGTAGTCTGTCGTTCAAAACCTTGTCCTATGTGATCTGCATGGGCTCGTGTCCGGTCTTCAAACAGCATTTCACGTGGTTCACTGGTTCGAGGTAGGTACTGCAAGTTTTTTATTTCATTGGTAGTTCTGCAGAAGAAAAATAGCGTTGGTGATACAGAAATTTCCCTAAATTACCTAACAGCCAAGAGGACAGTGAGAACACACAGTCAAATGAGAAAGACAGTAACCCTTACAGCAAACAAAATACGTAACGAGCTAAGCAAAAATCAGAATACTGGTGCAATTAAAAAAATTAGCCAGGTTCCTAAGTACGTCAAAAGACCCTGATGACTCAGACTCTCTCATCTACATGCACCCAGAAGTTTCACATTTAAGGTTAAGCCTGAGCCTTCAAACTGGCCTGAGACATGCTATAAGAGCATTCATCTACTCTGCTAACAATGTGAGCAACAGTTTGACAAATACCACAACTGCTCCTCAAGCAGGTTTTACCATTTGTGCTTCCACTGAGCAGCTAGAAAACAAGCATGCATATTTAATTCCACATTACAGAACTAGGAATGAGAAGCAAAAGGACTATTTCCTCAGAGTTCAGTGAACATGGAGGACACAACACAGAGGTGAGCAGTGACACAAAACCTTTTCCTGTGTCCAGCTTGAGCCTGCGCTGCGTGCCATAAAACATTTCTTCCAGGAGCTACTTAGAATGCCAGGTTGGAAGTGACATCCAGAGAGCATGTGGTCTACCTTCCCATGCCCAACTACAGCAGGTTGCTCAGGGCTGTCGCCAGTCAGTTCTGAGCACCTCTGAAGGCAGAGACTGCACAAGCTCCGGAGAATCTCTTCCAGGGTTCAACTGCCCATACAGTAAAGGGGTTTAGTTCTGTTGCTCTTATTTTAAATGGAATTCCCTGCAATGCAGCTTGTGCCCATTCCCTCATCATGTCACCAGGCGCTGCTGAAAAAGAGCGTGATTCTTTTTTTTCCCCTTCCTGTCAGATGCTTCTACAACACTGCTGTGATCCCAGCTGAGCCTTCCCTTCACAAGGCTAAATCTCAGCTCTTCCCTCTGCTGACCTCACAAGACCTAGCCTGTCAAGGTCCCTCTGGCTTAGCAGCACAACCCTCCTGGGCATCCATCACTCCTTCCAATTTTATACTGTCTGCAGACTTGTTGAGGGTGTATACTGTCCCATCATTAATGGGAATGGTGAACAGAGACTACCCTCCAACTAGACCTTGAGCTGCTGATCACAACCTTTTGAGCACAGAAATTAAGCCACTTTTTGAATCATTTTGTTCTTCGTCTGTCTAGCCTGTCCTTCATTAACTTGAGTGTCAAGAAGTTAGGGCAGACAGGTGTCCAATCTTGCTAAAGCCAAGATAAACAACATCCCTAGCATCACCCTCATCCATTACGCCAATCGTTTAGTTGTAGATTAGAATGGATTAACAGAGTAAATGGAGCTGGAAGGAACCTATAAGAATCAGGTCCAAAATTCAAACCCTGTGTCTGAGAGCACTGTTCAAATGCTTCCTGACCTCTGGCAGCTTGGTACCATGACCACAGCCCTACAGAGCCCATGCCAGTGTCTGACCACCTTCCTATGGAGAACCTTTTCCTACTCCCCAGCCTGACCCTCCTTCTACAGAGCACCATGCCATTCCCTTGGATTCTTATTGGTATCTCCAAAGAGACTGGCACCTGCCTCTCTACTCCCTGTCATTAGGAAGACCATCAAGCTGGTAAGGTACAATTTCCCATTTATCAACTGATGCCAGTTATACCCAATATCTATTCTTGTCCCTCACGTTTCGAAGTTGCATTCTTCCCAGGGTCAAGGCAAGATTGACTGGCCTGTAGCTCCTCAGGCCCAACTTCTTGCTCTTCTGAAAGATCAGAGTGATGTCTGCTTTCTCCCAGTTCTCAAGAACAATGGCCAATTGCCACAACCTTTCAAAGACAATCAGGAGTGGCCTTGCAATGTGACCAACTCCCACAGCACTTCTGGGTGCACCTTACCAGGCCCCAGGAGCTCCTGCAAGTCCCATCTGTTCAAAACATTCCTTAATCCAATTCGCCTCCACTGAAGGCAAACAGCCCTTGTTCCAGGCCCTCCAATTGTCCTCAGACAATTGACCTGAGAATACTGGAGACCAACCTTACCAGCAAAGAGCAGCACAAAGAAAGCATCGAGTAGCTTGCTCTTTGTGTCTCTATGACCTTTGCCCTATTCAGTAGATTACCTAAATTTTCCCTAGTATTTCTTTTGCAGCACATTCACCTTCATAAGTCCCTCTTGTTGACGTTCACACCTCACCAAATTCACCTCCACATAGACTCAGACTTCACCCATATCCCCTTCACAGTATACTCCTGAGGCGTGTGACCCTGCCTCCAATTCTAGTCTGTTTCCTTTATATACCTGAATCCTGAAGAAGAGTGCTCCAAAGACACCATATAATTTTCAAGTTCCGCAGCAGACATCCTCACCCTCAAGCTAGTGCTTATACTCGGTACTACAAGAAAGCTTAAAGACAGCATTTAAGGCTGGACACATCTTTCAGATGAGAGAGAAGCCCCTGCCCCTTGAGGTCTTTAAAGATCCAATCACACTTAAGAGCAGGCGTGTCAACACCAGCCTCCAGGCAACGCCTACTTACATTTCCTGCAGTTTTCACTTCACTATACTGTAAATTCATTGCATGAGGAAAATGAGGAACATTCAGATGGTAACCTTAAATTGTTCTTAAAGCTCTAGAGAGAACCAGCAGTGCGCTTGGCCAGACAGGAAACAATAAAATACTTAAAAAAAACAAAAACCACATTATGACCAACCAAAACAACTCCTGTAAAGCAAAGCAACTTAGAAGTATATCTCTTAAGATGAACACTTTCAACAATTTACATTAAGATGACATATAAACCAGCAAAATGCTTGAAGTAAAATGAATTTTTAGACAATGAATACTAACCACACACTTATCAAGCAAAATATTTCAACATACCTCTTCCTTTTGAAAGGTGACTTTGGCATGTCAGCCACGGGGATCATCTGCTCTCCTGGACGTACCCACATAATGGGACCATCATCACTGTCTTTACGACTCTCTAATTTTAAACTAGAAAGTGTTCCCCATGGCAGTGTACACTAATGGGAAATACAAGGCACAATTTTCATGCGAATTACTTTAAAATATATATATATATTTAAAGTAGTCTTTATCTGTCACAGTGAACACACTTATTAAACAACTCGATTATCTAAGTGAAGATCACAGCACAATCACTTGATTTTAACATTACCAGAGCATCGTCCCCCTTCACCCACCCTATTCCCTTCTGTCCTTACTTTTAAGAAGGGTGATTCTTCCAACATATCAAGGAATTCAGGAAAGTAATCCCCCACTTCCTCATCAACTGCTCCAACCAGGCTGATCTGTCTCATTGGGCCAGCTCTATACGTACCATGAGAGTATGTTCTTTTTACCTATAAGTAGAATATGACAGTTATACTGAGGTCACTATCACCCCAAGTCCGCATTCAATAAACATCTTTAATCTGTGCTTACATTTTCTGATTAATATCAAGTTCTACATCAACCCTTATTATACCTAAGATTATTAAGAATTCAATTACTACAAAGTCAGCAAAGAGAAGCTCCCATTAAAGATGTATGACAATCATACTTTCCATATTTCAAATCTGAATGCAAGATTGAGTGAACGTTGTCTTTCAAGAAAATAATATTCTGAAAGCAGTAACTGTGAAAGACTATTCAAGTACAATCTAACCAGTTAAGCAATAAACATTCTTACCTTGATTACCTGACCTGCATATTTAGCTCAGGTCTAATAGAATTTTTACCTTTTCCTGTAAGTTATGCAGCATCCTGAGTTACAGATCATTACATTCTTTATAGTTCCTCTGCCAATTATCCTCTCCAATACAGCCACTCTGTGAGTCCACTGACTGGACTAACTTCACAGTAAGCGAAATCAAGGCCCACAAAGGGCTGATACAGGAAAAGAGAGAAAGACAACCACTCATTTATTTTTCCTGTGCTGACTTCTTCTGCTCTCCTCCCACTTTAAGGGCCATAGCATTCACCTCTTACAAAAAAAAAAAAACAAACAACTTTTTTAAAACTCAAACAGAAACACAGCATTAAGGTTGTTTTGTTTTTAAGTAATCTTATCTGTCTTGTTACATGAAAAAAATTCTTAAGCACAAGACTGATCGGGATCACTTCCCCTTCTGGTTTCCTATTTAACAGGCTAAACAACACAGCAGTATTATCAGATGAAATATGACCAAGATCAAAACAGAGGGAAGAGCAGATGGATTACTGCACAAACAAGTACAGCATTTCTCTTGCACTGCATCTCTACGCGTTCAGCATCCAAAGCAAGGAAACAAAAAAGGTGAAGGGAAAACAATGAAGCACAGCTTAATTATGGTCCTCACCCAAACAGACTACTAAAATTCCCAGTAACTACAGCAGGGCAGAGGATAATTAGCAGCAACTCCAGGAAAGACTAAGCATACAATGCAGAACAATACTGTGCCCTCCTTAGAAGCTACGCTGATGTAACAAGATGCCTTTCAGAAACTGAGAGCCAAACCTTCTTCCCATCAACTCAGTCACACACACTCAGGCCACAGAGGACTGACAAACAGTAAGAGTCTAAAAAACATCAGAGTTAATGTGATGGCAAACCATATATAATACAGTTGTATTGAGAAGAGCAGCACTCCCTTATTCCCCAAATCCTTCATTATCCATTCCTGCAGCTCTCTTGCACTGACACCGCTGACTTTGTTACAAAACAACAGCAAACAGTCATTTCTGTTGAACCTCCACCAGTCAGTCCTCAGCTGTCTGCACTGGCACTAAGTGGCAGCAGCTCACAGGACGAAGGCATTTGGATAGGTAAGGCAAACACACTTTCCATTTACGGCTTACTGGACAGATCCATACAACACCCAAACAACACTTTCTGAAGGTACAGACAGCCATAAATGTATCAATCACAGTTTACTGATAAACCTAACACGCAAGTGGATGGGTCTTCCACTGGTATAAGTAACTTAGCATTCTTAGCATTCTACCACTCTATGTCAGTACACTGAGTCAGCATTTGCACTAACACCCTTGAATTTTATTTATCTTAAGGAAGAGATATAAATAAGAGATAGACCATAACAATGAATGCCTGGCCAGAAAGAAAAGTCTGCCAAAGGAGCAGAAGCTGGCAGTGAGCATTGTCTTCTGAAGTAGCTCTAGCTCTTCACTCCCTTCCACTACATCTTCTTGCAGCAGTGCACATGCTCTGTGGCTCAGAGCCGCAAGTAAGCACACAATGACTTCCAACTGCTCTTAAGAATCTACTATCTCATCTCTCTCCCATGACTGGATTAGAACAGAAAAGTTCATACGAAAGGGACCTTGGAAGACCATTTAGCCCAACTGCAGGACTATAACATCCTGAACTCTACACTCAGGGCATGGGCTGAGTACTCTGAAGATAACTGGGCTGACCACTAAAGAAGGCTCTGAGAACCTCAGACTTAGTGGTGATGTTCCTTGTCACATCTAATAAATGATGGAGATTCTCCTTGACCCTCCTCTTGTTGTTAATGTATCTGTAAAAACGTTTTCAATTATCTTTAACAGTGCTGGCTAGATAAGTATTTGTTGGGTTTCTGGAACAGGTTGCCCAAGGAGGTCATTGATGCCCCATCCCTGGAGGCATTCAAGGCCAGGCTGGATGTGGCTCTGGGCAGCCTGGTCTGGTGGTTGGCAACCCTGCATATAGCACAGGGGTTGAAACCAGACGATCTTTGTGGTCCTTTTCAACCCAGGCCATTCTATGATTCCACGATTCATTCTATGACTGGCTTTCTAATATCCCTTCTGCATATCCTAGCAACACCTTTGTACTCTTCCTGAGTTGGTTATTCTTTCTTCCAAATATGGTAAACACTCTTTTTCCCCTGCTAGAGTCACAGCCCTAAAGACCCTTCTGATGGCCCTCGCGCTTCTCCCCATGACTTCACTGCTGCCAACTACCAGAAGTGGATAATAACTAGAGGGCCATACCAGACCAGAGAGCTTCCTAGTAATGCCTCTGACCTGGACCCCAGGGAGACAGCAGACTTTCCCCTGTGGGTCTGGTGAGCCTATTTGGCCCTCCGTTCCCTTCTGAGGGAACCATGTATGACAATCACCCTTCTTCTGTTCCATGCACTGGCAGTCTTGACAAAAGATGGCTGACAAGCCCCAGACAACCCTCCGGATGGATCTTCTTCAGCATCCTCACTTAGCTGTCCTTCACGTTGCAGAGCCTCGTACCTATTGTGTAAGGGCACCTGGGAAGGCAAGGTAGGCAGGGAGGGGATTTCCCTGCCACCCCAAGCAGGGACCTGTTTCCACTTCTCCCCACCTCTTAGGTCCCCTCCTCCTGTCTGATGACAAGAAAGCAGGGGATCCACCACTACTTGCAGAGCATCCCCCAGTGCTTTTCTTGCAGGGATAGCAGGGAGCAGCTCCACTCATCAAATCTTTCTCTCTCCATGATGCTCCCTAATCCTTCTACCTCCTCCTTCAGCTGAGCCACCAGACGATCATTCACCTCCTCACACCACACACATTACACCACCTCCTAAACAGAAGTTTCAGGAGATGCATTCCAGCATTTTTATTACAATATAGCTCCACCAGTGTCCTTTTACGACTGCAATCAATACTATCACTTCACGTACTTCACTCACATCACAGCTGAAATCCTCAAATAACAAAGGACAGATAGTCCAATTAATAAGAAGCAAGATGACCTAATGTTCTGTACACACAAAACAGTGCAGTAGTTGACAAAGAATTCTAACCTTCACATAAAACAATCTTGCCAAGGCAAAGTAGCTATTACACACCTGTAACTCAACAATACCTCTGACAACATTCAGTCTCAGATTCTCTCCAGGTTTCCAGTACATACCTTGAGGGCTTTGTTTGGTTTGTTTTTCCCTCAATACAAAATACCCCAATGAAAACAAGCAACATACAACTCATTTGATATCTGTCGGTAACACTGTTTACAAGCAATCTTGAAAGGTAACTTTTATGTGCAAAACAAATAATGCAGACTTTTGATGTCATTCCATCTGAACTGACTCTCTGCTCAACACCATTTAATAAATGAGAAAAGTTTCGCTTTGAAGACAATAGGCTGCCATCACCCATCAAAGAAGTCTCCTGCAGAATCTTACATTATGAGATAAGCAAACAATGGTACAACATACGTGTTTTAACAAGCTAAAAATTCTACTTTGTTATCATCCAAGAGGAAAAAAAACCCTTACATTGTAGGGAAACACGTATAACAGCAAATATCTACCAATAACCTTTTCAGCTTTAACCAATCAAACACTGAGACAGCTTAAAAGCAAGGAGTGAATCCTGCCTAAAGTGAAATCCTACTGGAAGTTGAAACAACTGATGAGATGCATATAGCATGTAATATAAAGAACTCCTCACACCACTGAACACAGGCAAACACCACAATATATGAAAACAGAAATCTTTAATGAAACGAAAATGAAAGAGCATGCAATTACTTCAGATTTCTGTGGAAGAAACGCGTTTTCAGCAAGTCCCCTCAAATAGGAGAGCAGACAAAAAGTATGTTCAAGCAAGCAGGATTCCACAAATCAAAAGGAGTGAACATCAGGAAAATCTCCCCAAAGATAAACCTGTAAGAGCTAAAAGACAAGGATGGGAAGGAAAAATAAAAGATTCCCAGAAATAAAGGACAACCGTCGATCTGAAAAGTGACTACACAAACATGAACATCAGAGCCATCACCACTGCGTTCTTTCCTCCAGAGTACTCACATTTCTCTACACTACCCCAATACCCAGTGCCCGTTCCAATTAACATAGGCAACATGGAATATGAGACTTCCGAAGGTGCAAGGGGTCAAATTATATCTCTGGAGCAGTAAATCGCTTGCTGTCACAGAATGGGATTGACTGCGTAGTCCTGCACTTGTCCTTGAGCCACCTCTGGCACCATAAACTAAAATCATTTGCTGACTTAATAAAACCAATCAAGAGGGAGCAGACAAAATTTTCAGATGGATTAACGAGCCAAACTGGCTCACCATGAGCTCTGAGAAACACCACAGCTTGGCACAAGGACACACAACTGGAAGCAAGAACAAGGACATCCTCTTTTAGCAGCAAGAGGTTCTAGATGGGCTGTGTCAACTTGTACGACCACACTTCAAATGGTGCAAAACATACAAAGCTTGAAGCCCATCTGATTTGGGACAGAATGATGATCCTTGCTCCCCCTGGAGTAACGAAGTAGGGAGTTAACCAAGAAAGCAAGCTGCAGCAATCCAGTGAGAACTCAAAACACGCTCTTCAAGCTGTAAGAGGATAAACACACCACCTGAAACAAACAGGTGGTAAGAGAAGCAAGACACAAACACTTATCCTAGATGCACCTGGGGGGTGGGGGGAAATAAGCTAAGAGTTTCAGACTAAAAAACAAAAAGGTAAAAACTAGAAGTATGGATATGTTGCCAAAGAACAATGAAGCCAAACAAAAGCAAACTTTTCTTTCAATGACAGTATAGGCATTTTCAAAGGACAGAAATAGAATCTAGTAACTGCAAACAGCGGAACCATCTGATCACATAAATATCAATAGGAAAGGCCCTACACTGTTATACTAACCAAGGATCTTTCAACACAGTGTATGCTTATCAAACCTGCAGGTAACACAAAGCTACAAGGCCTGCTACAGGAAAGGATCAAAACAACATCTCTGACAGGGATCTAGATGTACAGGATGTAATTCAATTTGAATGAAAACAACACCTATACTCAGATGCATCTACGTGTATAACTGACTGCGTGTAAAAATGAAATCAGGAGCAATTCACATTGCAAGAGCTGCCACTCTGAAAAAGGCAGGAGTAAACAGCCAAGAGCAATCATTTGCAGTCACCTGAAGCAATCCCCTAATATTCCTTTACAACAGTAACATACCAGGCAGATACTTTTTGTTGTTTTTTGTTGTTGTTGTTGTTGTTTGCAAATTTAATATTGAAAAGAAGGATTGACTGAAGAGAGTGTAAAGAGGGAGCAGTAAGAGTGTATCATAGTTAAGGATATAAGGTGTCAAACTTGGAAAACACTAGAAGAGAGGTATGTGGTGGTTGTCTCATCGCTACTCATATGAATAAAAGGACTACAGGGAGGATTAAGGTAAGAGGACAAACAAGAAAAGAAGACTGTTCACCAGATTCCCTTGGGAAGCATGGAATCACCTAGACATCTCAGCAAGCACATCAGATAAGCACTTGTCAGATAAGGCTTCAAAAAGTCAAGTCTTGCCTTGAAGCACAGGAACTGTTTTGTATTGCTCAGGATTTCTTCTACCTGCACAAACAATGTCTTCTCTCCAACCAGGGAGCAAGGGGGGGGGGGGGGGAAGTGAAAACCAAAAACCAACCCAGTAAACACCGCTACAATTAAACATGAAGTGAGCTCTGAGGTTTTAGCAGGACACAAAGTTTACACCCGCCCAGCACCAGGACACAGTCACGGTTTCAAAACCTTAAGTAATTCGCCTCAACAACACTATCAAGCTTATTTCAAGTGACATAAGCTGCAAGCAGGTGGCAAAAGCTGACCGTTTAGGAGCACTCTTCATAATGCTCCTAAGAACTTGACAAGATTGAAAGCTCTTGAGTAACTTATGCAGCTATCAGTCTACATGGATGAAGGAATCCAGGGATGGACATCCAAAATAATTCCATTTTGTGTAGTTGTAGAGTCATCAAGCCTCAGAAATGGGTCATGACAGAACTGTTATATTAACAACAACAACAAAGGATTTACTTAGCAGTGCTTAAGTACAGACCTGAGATGGGCGACAACAACTCTCCAGTTTCTCTCTCCCTGAAATCTAATGGCTCATTCTGATGAGACAGAACCAATCCCAACTCAAACCTCCCTCTCCTGAGCCGACTGCAACTTGTCTCACAAGCTTCACCCCATTTCTTATCTCCCATCAAGAGAAAATACATTACTTCTATCTGACACGGGAAAAAAGAAATTAATAAAACAGGGTTGAAGCTTACTGAGTAGTACTGAAAGAATCCAGCAGAGGAAAAAAATTGAAGTCACCTCTGCTACAACACTGAAACTTCTGCTCCAGGCTTAACTAATTCCTCCTTCTATGGATTACTCTTCTCATACACTTCGGACTCTCTAAATACATGTCAGGTTTGTCAGACTGGTTACACACACCACAAAGTAGTCTCAAAAACTTCACCTGCTAATGTTGACCTCATTTCAGTGTTTTAGTTTAAATTAACAGTGCAACAGCTGAGTTTAACACTGAAGAAGGTTGAGATACATATTCAAAGCAAACCAGATACACTAAGTTCCTACCTGGGCATCAGAAATCTACTCACCTTTGCACAGGCAGCTCAGAACACCACATAACATGTGAGTACAGAGCTCTTGCAATGCAGGAAGAGAAACTACATTTAAAATTTCAAGGAAATACAGTACAACAACACTTAATCTCTTCAAGTTCAACAAAGAATTCAGCAAGAAGGGAAAACAGCGTCAAACTGCACCCAAAAAAGTAACAAGTTATGTAATCATTTAGTACTTTTTTTTTTTTATATTTAGATACAGAAAACTGAAAAGAAAAAAAAGAGGTAGCTGATACTAATGAATGAGATTCGTGCAACAGAAGAAAAGCTGGAGGTCAAAACCACAACTCACAGTCCTCAGATCTGAAAAGGCCCTCTGGCACCCAAGGAGGGTGAGCCCTGTGGCACAGTACCACTATGGCTGCTATGTTCCCATACTCCTTCCCAAACGCCTTTGATCCTGGCCCCAGTCAGAAAGGAAACACTGAGCTAAGGAAGCCTAAGCTGCAGCAAATCACCTGGTGACATGGAGGCAGACGGAAGATTTTAAAATAACAGCAGTAAGGAAAAATAGACTCATTAGCTAGGCAACCAAGGTACTGACCACTGTATTCCAGGTAAGAGTAATGCTGTGTAAAAGTCTGTACGAAGAAGTCTGGCATACACGTATATACATTATTCATACACACAACACCCCCCTTATGTGAGCAAAACCGTAACAGGAGCCAAGCATTCTGTCATACAACCAAATCCTGACAAGTGATAAAAGCTACAAAAACTTGCTGAAAAGCAGAGAAAACAAAAGGAAGACAGCAGAACTAAGCCTCTAAACAAGCAAAACGTACACTTCATGACTACAACGCCAATGATTTGAATGCTACAATGTAAAGTTCAGCTTCTTTCATCTACTACATTTTCTCTTCCTCCTTCACTTACAGTAGGGTAGGGAAACAGTCTCAAAAGCAACGAACACAGAACCGATTGAGCTGTGGATATTACTATTGTAACATCAAATTAACCAGTTACATAGTTCCATTACAATTCACAGAAATCAAGTCCAGGCATTTCTTAAGTATGTCTTTAAGATGGATAATAGCACACGATTATGTTTCCATTTAATGCTGCCCAAGAGAACACACATACAGATCCAGTTTCCTTATGTGAAATGGCATCAGACAGAAGAGCTCCAGGGAGCTCCCACAATACATCATGTAAACAGAACCATTGCTTTGTTGGTGAAACTCAAACATTTTAGTGGATTTACAGAACATACACATTCTGTGGCAGTGGATGGGTTTTTCTTGTTTCTTTTCTTTAAACCAGGGCTGCAAGCATTCCCTTGCAGCAACAATTCAGTTCTACACACACTTGCAGGTGACACTCATGACGTTTTCCAGCAGCGTTCCATACAGATATTTATGTAGTGAAAACAAAAGCACATCTTTTCAAATCAAACAGTGTGACTCACATTTGAACTCCACATAACACAGTCTAAATAAGACTAAAATAGTTAATAAGTGTCCCAAGTAACATTTAATATTCACAGGTAGGAATCTATTTCTAAGCAAGTTAACTATTTAAGTGTGATCTGAAATTGATACAGACAGAAAAATTGGACTGAGTATCCTCGTAATAGTATCGGGTTATCTCTAAGAGCTTTACATAAGACTTTCATTACCAAGGCTGCAATCTAGGAAGATACTTTTTTCCTAAACTTATAGGACCTGAAATACATTACTGTTACATACAGAGTATTTGTATCATCTACAGCAAGTTATAAATAGCAGAGGTGGCATTTAACAAGTAGTTACTGTTATGAGACTACAGTCATCTCTCCCCGAAAATGAAAACAAAAAGAAATCCATTCAGAAGACGCCTGCCATTTTGCCACACAGCTTAACTGCTTTCAAGGGAATACAACTAACTGAGGGCAAACGCAACCAGGAAGGATCAAGTTAATAGCTGTATGAACCACTGTTAAGTTCTCCTTTACGAACAGATTTGGAAGGCTCAAATTACATATGAAATTACTTAACCGTTCCCTACAAAGGTTTGATGTGTGACATCATTCTGATGTATTAAAGTACTTCAGTTTTTATGAAGAAGATCATACAGAAAAGCTACAGTTTAGATGCCCAGAGAGCTGCAGCTAAGTCACTTCAGCCCTCCAAAACTCAGTTAGGCTTCAGACAGTGGCAAATCCAAAGAAACCTACAAACACGTGCATGCAAACATTTCCCCTCCAACATGAAATGCAACTTCTCCTCAGTTAATAAGTTTCTTAACACTGCAGAACTAACAAAGAACAACCTTGTTTCTAGTCTTGTTTCACCCACACAGCACAGCTAAATGGTGACTGTATTCTAAGAAAATCCATTCACAGTTGTTTGAAACCATTACACGACTTTAGAAAGTAAAATATATAACCTCTTACCTGAGCATGAAAATTTGACATAGTCGTTGTCTCTATATCTTTCTTTCCCAAAATCTCCATTTTCACTGGTGAATTGGGAAAATTAAATGAAAAGTAGTCTAAAAAGTCAGGTAAATAAGTAGCTGCCCCATGAACAATACCCATTACATAGTAAGCTGCACAGTTTTCATTTTCACTAAAAACCAGACCCACAAACTCTTCTGCAAATCTCTCCATCTCCACAGGAGATAAGTGGGAGAGTTCATTACTGTAGGCATGGATAACTGATGCACCTCCGTTAGGCTGGTGCTCAATATGAATCAGCTGTTTGAACTCCAATGTGTCCAACCTTTTGAGTTTATTTTGAACCCGTGGCTCCTTTAACGAGACAAATGGAAACTCACTGTTCTCAGGTATCTTGGACTCACAGTCCTTCTTGGGATCCATATTTTTCCCACTGAAATCCTTAAGATGATCATCTATGATGCCTTTGGCTTCCTGATCCTCAACATCAGAAACCAGTCCTGAGCAGATAGTCTGAATGGATTTGCTGTACATTTTTGGACGCTTCCTCTTCTCATTCTCTTTATGTTTCTTTTTCTTTTTCTTCTTAACCTTTTTAATCTGTAGCTCTTCCGCATTTGTTTTTGGTTTCTCCTTCCCAGCTGTCAAAAGAAACAAAAGACCTTGTGAGCACCTTCAGATAGAGAATACTTATCCAGAGATCAGGATTAAGTTATCAAAACATTAAACAAGGCACACAAAGAGGCCAACACCAAGCATCCCAAAACATGCATCTTAATGAAAATGACTGTTAGGGACAACCACCATGATCAGGCTACAACTGTTGACTAACACATAGGGGAGGAAAAACAAAGTGAAAAAGAAAGATTTCTGGGTCTGCTCTCATAACCGGTCAGACCACAACCATACTGTCTAAGTAGTCATCAGCAACTACTAAACCAGAAAGTTCGGATCAATTACACAACAGCTGTCAATGAACATTGCCAAACAAGAGATTAACAGTCAATGAATATCACCCATCAGCAAGCTGCTTACAAATATTGCTGCTATGACCTACCTTGTCAGATGGCTTTACATGGTGTTCTTCCAGAAACAAAACAGAATTTTATTGAAATCCATGTGGAAACACCAAGAACTGACCACGGGTTTTTTTTTTTAATAAAGACCTCACAACACAGAAGTTTACATAACATGTAAGCCAAATTGAAAATAAGATGTAAGGGCACATTCATGCATGCAAGTAGTCATTAGTAGACATCATGTTCAAGCAATACTGAAGATAAACACCCTCTCTGTAAGTGTTGTTCTTACAGTGTTTATGGATGGGGGTGCCAACATTAGGATAACCCAGAAACTTCTATACTTCAGGGCAGTGTAATGAAGCAGTTGATACAATCTCATATCACGATTTGATAGAATCTAATTACTGAACATGCTACATTCACAATCAGCAATTCCAAATAAGCACGTTCAGACACAGAAGTTTAGAGAAGTCTTATAATGAAATACACAATCTTTAAGTGACCTCCAATTTGCAAATGTTAGATAGCATACTAATTTTCAAGCCAGCCTTCACTGCTATGTTGCAGTAGACTAATTTTGCAATCTTCAGTTCAAGTAATTTACAAAACAGTCCTTAAAAAGTAAAAGGATCACAACTTCCGGTGAATGGAATCACACGTTCTTGCTGGTAATCAAAAGGTCTGGAACTGGAACTTATGTAGATACTGGAAAGAAGCAGCAGCAATTAAGCCACTTGCCTCAGTTTCTTGAGGTTTGCAACAGCAGTTACAAATGCCTCCGGGATTTCTGAAGTGCAGGCAGCAAGCTCGTTATCTCCCTATCTTCAATTTCTCATCTTGTAGTGGGAAGAAGTGCCCTGAGGTCACTCGCTGTTTACTTAGCCTAAACAAGGAAGTGGGCTCTGGGATTTCTTAACCTAATCCACACAGTTAAGAGCTACAAAGACTCCCAGCTAAATCTGATTTAATGTAGCAAACTATGAGCACAATCTCATTTTTAGCAAACCACATTCAACTGCCAGAAGGCACAGGATCCTCATGAAAATCCGTCCTTCCATTAGACTAAATTTAATGTAAAAACAACACAGACCTTTGCAATAGTACCGCTTCATCTGGTGGATACAAGTCACTACTTCTTTATTAACATCTTCTGCCGCAACACTTCTTAAATCTATTGGCATGGGAAGACTAGGAAGGAAAGATACACGTGCAACCAGCTACCTAATCCTTACAGGAGTAAACAATAACTCATCAAGGATGCCAAGGTACCTGAGGGAAACACCACCTGACAAAAATCAACTGCTACCCACATTACGATACTGTACTGGTGTCATTACGGCACTACCTTCACGTGAGGAAAATAAAAATAACTCAATCGATGGCTTATGACAAAAGGACAGTTCCATGTTACATACCATAAAATATCAACCCAAACCTCAGAACACAGACTACAGAATTAGGTGTTCTCCCTCAGCTTGACTGCAACAACACACTGTAAGAGAGTATCCAAAAAAGTACTGCTTTTTTGTACTATTTCAAATGCTTGAGCTTTTTTAAAATTATATCGCTCTAAACACCAACATTCATTGCTACACTGAAGGATCCTTAAAGTCCAACACTTCCAAGCAGTATAGCTATCTGCATATATAAAATATGGAATTTGAGCACTGAATGCTGGAGCAAGGTAGAGCTAGGGGTAGCAGGAGTTACCTGCCAACCTGTTTCTCCTGCCTTCAGACAGAGCCCACATCTTTCCAGGGAACAGCAGCTCAGATCCAGGACTTGATGTAGGCCAGGAAAGGGATGGGAGTTACGTTCACCAGGGTTACAATCACTGGCGACCAAACACAACATTATCTGAAATTAAAGCAAGAAGCCACTTGCTGTATGTTCTCTTACATTTTAGTACATCTACAGCCATCAAAAAAAAAAAAAAAAAAGCCCTCAGACCAAAGAGTAGTACCTATACGTCCTAGCTGAACATCCAGCAATTAGATGGCTTTACATCATTACAAATGGCAACGTAGGCTACTTGTATAGGCTGCGAACCTGTATTTGCACAAAACCATCTCAACTTCAATTTCCACAGCACACAGACAGAAGAAAAAAGACTATCTGATTTTCTTTTTCACTCTGTCCCATTCTCTATCTTTGAAAAGGCTTTTCAGGAGATGCAATCAAGTAGCAACCAATTTCATTCAATGCCTTCCGCGAAGTGCCATGGTTGGCTTTTTTTTCTTTTTGAATACATCGCCAAATACATTTCAGAGGCAACTAAACAAATGAAGGACAAAATAGAAACTTTCAGGTTACAAAACAACACTTAAATTAGGTAAGAAAGACCTTAACAGCAGTGGTGCTTTTAAAACAGGCTAAAAGCAAACATTGACTTAACATACACAATTAAAGTTAGATAGCTTGAATGTAAGCCAGTACATTAATAAATTACCAAGCTTAAGAACTTGGTCTAAACGTATCCAAAAAGGTCTGTAGCCAGCCCAGCTGCAGAAACAAGTTTAGTTAACTTGGTTTACACCTACTTAAGTACTCTAAACCTTCTTAAGAGGGATTACACGCACTAAGGCATTTTTGACACGAAGAACATCTATCATTCCCTGGGTTTGTTTCCATACCATCTCCATGAAGCTTTCAGAAGGAAAGAAAACACCCAACCAATGGACTTTTTTTTTTTTTTTTTTTAAAAACCTGGTATCCAACACAACTGCCCTTCCAGCTTTACGGGAGATGTTCTGTTCAGTCTGCGTACAAATACAGTTAACAATATAGGCTGGGTTTCTGTTGGGGGGTTGTTTTTATTGGGGTTTTTTGGGGGGTGGGGGGGGAGAAGAAGGGTTATTTTGTTTGGGGTCGTTCGGTTTTTTTTTTTTTTGCAAGTTTTTTAGTTGGTTACTCGTTGGCTTTGTTTGTTTTACTTCTGCTCACAGATTGCAGGAGTTTCTCTTATACATATCAAGTACTGAAAGTTCATCTGTACATGCTTACCCAGGTAACACAACGATACAAAAATACGTGTACTGCCAAATAAATACTTGGTGGCAACCTCTTATCTCCAAACACCTCTCTCCCACAGATCTTTTACTGAAGCCATTTTCAACTCCGAAATAACTGAAAACCAAGAAAGCAACAGCCACAGAAAGATCGAACAGCTGTAATAAAAACCCACCAGAACAACTCTGATGGGAAGTAACAGAGCTGCCTGAAGTGCTGCTTGAGCTAGGGAGAGAGAAATGGAAATGGCCATCTCCACCCTTGGGAGACAATGTATGAATGCTCTCTTCAAGAGTGTGCATTAACAATGCCAATGGACAGGAAAAAGACCCTGAGACACAAAAACTCACAAGAAAGAGGACTTCAGATCGGACTCTAAATAATAGCAGAATCAAACACATCTGAAAAAATTACATACCAACAAAACTAAAACCTACCTCTCTAAAGTCACTTCATGCAGAAAAGGAAAGACAGCCTTACTTGAAAAGCTGGTTTGTTGTTTTGAGCCTCCCTCAAATTCACACAGGCTTAAGCTACTGCCTACACAAGACTGCAATTCTGTTAAGAGCTCTACTTTATTTTCATACTGGTAGCAATGGTGCACTTAGGAAACATCATTTTTAGAGTATGCACTAGTCTGATATACCAGATGCCATATTTCTCAGAAAAAAGATTTTTATATAATAAACTGAATACTGGCAGATGAGAAAACTGCCAGATTCTCAGTTATTTGTTCAGCCTTCAAATATGGATGCATGACATAGCTGAACATGGCTCATGGCCATGGATAAGTAGAGCCCAGCTCCCCACTCATCTCTTTCCCACTGCTCCTGGCACACAACTCCACAGCACCTCTTCCTTGTACTGACTGATGCTCATCCGATTGCAAAACAATCGACTCAACGGCTCAGCAGAAAACTATCTGCTTGTCTGCTGCTACATCAGTGAACAGAACTGGTTCCTGGCATTGCCAACAGGAGCTAAAGCGCTGAAAACAGTGACAGCAGGCAATGAGGGAAGGAGCAGCAGAACCAGCTCCTGCCAGTAGCAGTCTGATCTGCTGGGGTAGGCTGCCCACTCCAGGCCTTGAAAGAGGCTGACTTAAGTGGAAGAAACCCCATACACACAATACTGCCTTAACACACACACACAAGGTAAGAACGAGTTCCTAGCAAACCTCACTGCAAAAACTCAAATTTTTAAGTCTTCTTTTTTTTAAGTTGTACATTTAACTGTAGTATCTTGGACAGAAATTCCTTCTTTTGTCTACTACAGCACTGTGCCTGTCATTAATACTGCCTTGACACCCACTTACACCCACCTTTACAGTACTTGTATTCAATTATTATAGCACACAGCTGACATTTTCCTGAGGAATATAAACATCAAATGGAAAGCAGTGACTTCTAGAAGTAGTATTCTTCAGCAAAACCTGAACAGAATTTCAAAGAAGAATGCAGCATTCTTTTAGCCTCAGGCTTCTGCCCTGCTGAACTTCAAACGCACGCTCTGAAGTAGGTGTTTATAGCTGCTCAGAAGTTGCAAAGACTTCAACAGTGACAGGAATCAGTTTGCTGAAATACCACAATTCCTATCAGCAACGCCCAATACAGTGCGTCCATCTTATTCTCCTTCTGCATTATCTGTAGAGAGGAACAGAACCACATCCATTCAGCTGCTCCTCTGCTGCATATATAAAGTGCTGTAAAGCAAAATGCGCTGCTTCTTCCAAAACCTATAGCGCTTCTTTGACACTTGGAGAAAGGTTGCCATGAAAAAGAAGAGCTGTATACACACGATGTCTTTCCCCTAGGATGCTAGGGAAGTTGTCTCACAGCAGACAGTCTAGAACTCGGTAAAAATGTACGAAAGCAATCCAAAAGGCAAAATGAAGATCTCAACACTAACATATCCAAACTAGCTTTGGTTTAAGCAGTATGAATGCAGTGTGCGATGCAAGCTCATTTATTTCACTTCTCAGCTAATTACTACTGAGGCAGTAACTCACAACCCAAAGCCTTCAAAACAGGTGTTTCAGTCCTCTCCAGCAACCACAACGTATGTGTACATGCATACGTATACACAGAACTGCAAGAATCCAGCATCAACTGAGCTACTGGACATTTTGAACTGCGTGGCAACATCTTGTCTCTGTACTCTGAGATGCATTAAGCAAGCACCTATGAACAAAATGCTTTTTCCACTGTATAATTCAGAAACATAAGAAGTCACAATCTTCATCTGTGTTTAAAAAAAGCCTTTTTCTTACTTAAGACGAGTCACAAATCCTCTGGGACTCCAGGAACAAACAATAACAGGGAAGAAAAACCTGAGTGCCCCCAGATGTTTAGAGAACCCTTCCCCTTGACCTTGCATTAAGAAGCAGACTGAGCTCACACTTCCCTGGGGTACAAAAGACCAAACAAAACTGCATTTTAATGTCGTGTTACTGCTTGGCTAACAATATCTGCATGATTACAGAGTTACAGAACTTGAACTGTATTTATCAATGAATGAATACAGATTTCCATTCTTCTCATGCTGCTCCCGCATGCATATACTCAGAAACAACACAACTCCCTCTGGATGATTTTTAACCACCTTCCATGCAAATCAGGCCTAACGCACCACAAATATTGGACAATCAGCACTAATCCAGAAAAGGGCAACAAAACTGGTGAGGGTCTGGAGCACAGGTCTTAAGAGGAGCTGGGATTGCTTTGTCTGGAGAATAAGAGGCTCAGGGGAGACCTCACTGCACTCTACAACTTCCTGAATGGAGGCTGTGATGAGGAGGGGTTTGGCCTCTTCTCCCAGGCAGCAAACGGGACCTGAGGAAATGGCCACAAGTTGTACCAGAGGAGGTTTAGATTAGACATAAGGAAAAACTTTTTCTCTCAGAGAGTGGTCTCTCAGGCACTGGAATGGCTGCCCAGGGAGGTGGTGGAGTCGCCGTCCCTGGCAGTGTTCAAGAGGCGTCTGGATGAGGAGCTACGAGAGATGGTTTAGTGGCTTGTGGTAGCAACCGTAATGGGAGGACGGGTAGACTAGATGATCTTGTAGGTCCTTTCCAACCTTGTCATTCTGTGATTCTATGAATCCACCACAAATATCTGCACAGGAAGTTTCTCTCTCAAGGTTGCTTAAAAACTTATATACTGCAGTGCCACATCATCCCTGGCACATGCAGCGCAGGATCTATTGGCTGGATTGAGATCCAAAACTTCGGAATTTTACAAATATTCCAATGCACCATTATTACACAGTACTAGTTTGTAATTTAAAATGACAATAAACAGCCTCAACTTTGGTAACCACAGATTAATTCCTTCCAAATGCAAGCTTGTATAAGTAAAAGAACTCCAAAGTTACCTAAAGTATTTCGCTTTGTCCACAGACTTATTTGATCTAACACTGCACATATGCAGATGCCACAAAGCTCTTATTTCATCCAATTGTTTCAACTTTTGAGCTTACGGCCCTCAAAATTATTGGCAGGGTAGGGAGTACTTCAGAAGTTTCAGAAGACATCAATAATAACGCTATGTTGCTCCTTTACCCCCACAGCCTTCCAGTTGACTGCCAGCAGCAGCAAGGAATAACCATTCATAACTGCAGGCAGCTACTGAAGTCAGTTCTCACTTCCCCACTTTGGGAGAACTCAGTCACCAGAACTGAACAGAGCGGCGGAGCACTTGGTGGGAGGCCACACAAAAGAAAAATACATCACCGAAGAAGAGCCTCAACGGGGACCATTCTTTCCATATTTTTTTCCAATTCAACTCGAAGTCTGAAACACTGAGTCTTCTTACTCCTCATTTTAGGAAGCACGAAAAGTATGAATCAGCTGCTGGTATACTACTTGTTCCGCAATTCAACAGCAGCCTGGGTACTCCTGTCAGCAGCTGCAAAACATTACTTAAGTCTTTGATGCTGTACCAACCATCTCCTGCTGCAGCACCATCAAGAAATTCCGCTTACTACTCTCCAGTAGTGGGACAGGTAAGAAGGACACTCACTAATGGCCCTTCCTCCCGCAGTGCCATGTGGCCAGTCAGGCACACAGCTCAAGCACCTTATGCCATTCTCACTGCAACTCAGACTTAAGGTACTGACACACAGGAATCAAGATTCAGCTCCACTCCACCTCTTCAGAATGTGTCTTCAAAGAATAAGCACAGAAACTCCACTTTGAGCCACAGAAAGACGAATTACCTCTGCCTTCCAGAGAGTTTAAGTTTCACTGCCAGAGGCAACAAAAAAATAGCACAGAACAGGAGTAGCCAAGACCCCTTTCACTGACATGTAAATAAACAAAACATGCAGTCCTAGAGAGCAGGAGTGTTATTGGAAGTACTGCCACTTCAAATAGAAAAATAAGAACAACAAAAATCACCGCTGGCAATAATGACACAGTTCTGTACAACTTCACATCTGGTCTTTAAAAATACTGTACGGAATGGGAAGTGTTTACTTCGTTATCTTAAGTCAATGAAGCCTTCTACTTCCAGAAGCACAGGAAGCATACACACTTCCTTCACCCTGCTATGGACAAAGTCAGCACACTCTCAAAGGAGGCAGAGTAAACCACACCAGACCTCTTGAAGATTTTTGTCAGTTCAGAGAAAAAAAAAACATTTTAATTAATTTGTGACATAAAAATTATAACCACAGAAACAGAGTGGTTGAGGCTGACAGGAAGCTCTGTGTCCCTCTGCCCAACCCCTGCGCCAGCAGGGACACCCAGAGCAAGGTGCACAGGGCCACAGCCAGGTGCCACCTGGACATCTCCAAGGAGATCTGCAGTCTCCAGGCAGCTGTGCCAGTGCTCAGCCCCCTGCACAGCGCAACAGTGCTGCCTGGAGTTCAGACGGCACCTCCTGTGTTTCAATTTGTGCCCACTGCCTCGTGTCCCGGCACCCGGCACCAATGACAAGAGCCTGGCTCCAGTCCCTTTGTGCCCTCTCTTCAGGTATTTAGGGTCCCCCTGAGCCTCCTCTGCCCCAGGCTGTGCATCCCTCAGCCTGTCCTCAGAGGTGCTCCAGTCCCATCAGTCTTTACTGCCCTACATCGGGCTCTCTCCAGTAGCTCCAGAAATGAAGCCCACTTCATTCCTACAACATGTTTATCTTTTGCCCTGTACTGTGTGCATCCATTCTGCTTAGACTCACCTAGCAAGTTAACCAAAACAATTTACTAGCAATAGCCTGAGGGCAGAAGCACCGCTCCCAAAGGAAGAGCTTTCCATAGGATGACAGCACTGCAATTCTCTTGCAAATCTTGCCTTTGAGTTCCTTGTATTTGAAATAGAATCATTAAAAAAAAAAAAATAAGATTACTTCACAGTGATACATGTGCACATTCTACCCACAGCCTACCATCATTTGCCTATGATTCATACTTACATCCTTCAGACAAATTATTTGGATATTTTTCAATCAAAGAAATTACACAAAGAACTTGTCAGCCTGCACAGGTTTCAGAGGCAGCAGCATGGGGCTTGGGTTGTTTTTTTTTTCTGAAGGATTTTTTTCCCCCTCCTTCAATGCCAGATCAGCTTTCCTCTTCCTCCAGCTGACAGCTGCTGCCATGGTGTCACCCTGTACCACAGCAGGGATCACCCAAGTCCACCACTGTTGGACCCACTCAGGCCCTCAGCAATCCATGCCAACTGAAGGCATTAGCTAAGCAGGAGTAACGCAGACAGCAACGACTTCAGCAGTGGAAACAAGGCAGTCAGGCAAAGAGGAGGGGAGGAACAAAGGGGAAGAGGAAGCAAAGAAGACTGCATAAAACTTCAAAACAGCAATCTACTGGCAACACAAGGTATGCACGTGCATCCTCTCTGAAAAAACATCTGAGGCCCACGGGAACGAGAGCTCAGCTCTCAGATGATCTCATCACACATACCACACCTGTTATTTCACATGTCTTACTCTGCATGCACCTATTTTAGAGGTAGAAGCTGACAACTTGCTGCATACAGACTGTGGTGGGCTGCACCTCCTGTGCTCTTACCTCAGCCTCTTCCATCCCCATCCACTCAAGCGTATTAAATAAGGAAAACGTTTGAGGGTTTGCAGAGGAACACAAAGACCAAATATAGCAAGTGGGAAAAAAGCACGCAGTATGACTCAGACGGAGGTCACACGCATACAGATTTTATAATCACTTCTGTGCAAAACCCATCTATAAAAAAAAATCCAGAAGGTTCATAAGAAAATACAATTACATGTAATCCCTCCCAGAACAAAAAAAAAAGAGCTTTTAAAAATAATTTGTACATACAGATTTTAATACCGTAAGATGAAGATGTTTATTCTCAGCTCTTCCCTGCATTTTGACATTCCATGAGCCAACACATTTAACCTTGTAGACACACACTGACAATTTCTCCTACTGCATTTTCAGAAATAACAAATAGCAGTAAAACAGGGCTGCCTTTCTGGTTTGTTTTAAAAAAAAAAAAAAAAAAAAGTACTGTTTACAAATAAGCCTTTTTCTTCCCCCCCCCCCCCCCCTTTCTTCCTGTAGGTCCTCCAGTCGCCCTTAATCATTTCATCAAAGCAGTCTAAAACTTCCTTATAAAATATTTCAATTTTTAAGACGTTTTGTTTTTTTTTCCTAACCATGCAGATTTTTGGAAGAGTGCAACTGAATTGCTTATACTTCCTTAACATTGAACAATAGGCTCGTGCAAGGTTTTCTTCTTTTCCAGCAAAACACAAGCCTCTCTTCCAAATAGAAAACTACGCAGAGAAGCAGCAGCAACTACATAGTCTCGTTCTGCAGAAAACATACCTGCTAGTGCAAAACGACGACCAAACAAAAAAGCACTTAGCTCTGGATGCATACAAAAGCCACCAGGCTCACTGAAAGAGCCAAACGTTCCCTTTAGAAAGTCAGGAGCTGAAAAAAATAACCCCTTTTAGAGCTGTCCTTCTCCAAACTAGGGCAAGTTGCTTTCAACAGTAACAGCAACACAAATTCAGGCAGATGAACAGCCTACATCCCTAAGCTTCTCAAACAGTAGTAAACTCTGCCAGCATGCAACTCAAAGCACCAAAATCAGGCTTGGACAGCAACTCCCTAAAAAAAGCACCAAACCTTCAGTACTGACTTCTCTCACAAAGCTAGCCACCCTTATCTTGGGCACCTGGTTTAACTGTCTGAAGCTACACAGCCTATCACCACCATCACCTTAAAGAAAGCCTCAAACAAAAGGCAAAAAAAAGAAAAAGAAAAAAAGAAAAGAAATCAAAACACTAACACCACCTTCACAACCCAAGAATAAAAGCATTCAGCAGACAGTCAGTGGCATTTTTAGAACACGATTCAGACCTAACATCTAGAAGGAGGAAATGAGCGGTCTTCACAGACTAGCACTGAAGTCTGCCTTTGCTCTTAAGTCTACACAATGAATTCTGAGCTGAGAATAAGAGAGCTTAAAGCTTAATTTTGTTCCAGGAAGAAGATATCCTTAGACAAAGAGTTACTAACCTTTCAGAAGGTCACGGGGGTGCTGACCACAGACACATACAAGTTGCATCTTCAAGCACATCAGCCTTTGCTCCCTAGTCCTCAGCTCACAGGACATAAAGCTACATCAGCAGAAGCAATCAGGAAATGCTGTACAATCATTGCGGAACATTTAAGCATACCCAGCCAGATCTCAGGAGGCCCACAGACACATCCAGAACTGCTGTTCTGAACAGGATATAAACCCAGTGGAGGGGATCTGCCTGCTTTCCCAACAGCTGCTCTCCTTTATTTCCCTGAAATAGGGGCCATTTCTGCAGGACACCGCAGACACAGCAAAACCAAGCACTGCCTCTACAAAACACTTCTGTACAATTTCTAAAGGAAACCTAAAATATGATTCATATCTGATAACAGACATCAGGAGACTGTGAAACACAGACCAGGCATTTAACCCACTTACAGCACTGCTCTGTGTGAGGACGACATACTCTGTTACTCAGCTGGCTCTAAGGAGCAGAAGTAACCTTATGCAACCCCTGCGGCACACTGTTTGTGTGTTAGTTTTCCCACCTAATTTAAACAATGGAGCACTCTTTCAGGTACAATACCCTCATTAGGTGTCTTTTATTAGATCTGTGTAACAAGAGTTGCTGTCTTTGCAAATTCTTACCCTGTGCCCTATTTCTATTGCCACTCAGCACATGAGGTAAGGATAGGACAGAAACACAACCTGAACATTCTCACTGTTAAAGCAGTTACCCATTGCTCAGTATTTCAACCACCAACTTCCTTCCACGCTGACAAAGACAAGTTGCATCTTTTCACAGGAAGTCACCAGCTTAAACATTCCACAACGTCTAAGCTGGTACCATGAAATCTGATCGGCACAGGTTATGAGCTGTCAGTTGCTAATGCAATTACTTGGAGCTGCGTTTATACTCTGAACTGTGACACAGTAATTACACAATTCCATGTCCATGAATGCACTGAAGATAATGTTTTGATTTGGGGGTTTTATTTCTTGTTGTAAATGAAATCCTACAGCAGGTATAGTAACAGAAAGATCTGTCAGGAATTTGTTTTCAAACTACGAAAGCAGAGTCTGAAAATAAAAAACAGTGGATCTACTCAAACAAGCATCATCCCCACAACAGTGAAGCACAGCCTCAACAAACACAGAGGGAGATGGATCAAGAACTGGCTTTACCAACGTGCTCAAAGGGCTGTGATCTGCAGCACCGAGATCAGTGGGAGGACAGTCGCCACCAGGGAATCCCAGGTGCTGACTCCTTGGGACAATACTACTCAACATTTTTATTAATGATGGGGATGATGAGACAAAGCACACTCCTCAGCAGGTCTGCAGACAGCGTAAAACTGGAAGGAGGGAGCAGCTGATGCACAAGAATTCTGTGCTGCTAAGCCAGAGGGACCCTGACAGGCTGCAGAGAATTAGGCCAACAAAAGTCTCACACAGTTAACATGGGGAAGTGTAGAGTTCTGCGCTGAAGAATAAACCCATTCAGGCTGAAGACAAACTGGCTGGAAAGGAGTTGGGGGTCCTCATAAACGACAAGGTGACCATCAGCCATCAGTTAACAGTCTCCTTAGTCTCCTGTCCATTGACAGAATTAGGAAGAGCTCTGCCAGCAGGCTGATGGAGGCAATTCTTCCACTTAACTAAGCACTGGTGTAACACACCTGGAGCGCCACACAGAACTCCGGGTCAGTAACCCAAGACAGACATGGGCATACTGGAGCAAGTCCAGCAGTGGGCCAGGAAGACGACTATGGGAACACAGCATCGCTCACAGAAAGAGAGGCTGAGAGAAGCAGGATTTCTCCCTGCAAGGTCACTCTACCGTCGACAGAATCAACAGCTACTCCCAATTTAGTATTGTCAGGAAACCCACTCAAAATACCCTACAGTTCTACATCCAAGTCAAAATACCCTACAGTTCTACATCCAAGTCAAAATACCCTACAGTTCTACATCCAAGTCATTTACGAAAGCATTAAAGAGAACTGGCCCTAAAACAGAGCTCCAGGATGCCCCACTAGTGACTGGCCACCAGTCTTACGTAACCTCATTTACTACAACCCTTTGGCCCTACCCATCAGCCAGTTGCTCACATTATGGTTTTGTCTAGCTGCAGAGGGGACATTAAGCCCAGAAGGACAGTGTGAGAAACAGTATCAAAAGCTTTACTGAAATCCAAAAAAGATAACACCAGCTGGCCCCTCTTGGTCAACTAGACGGGTGACTTTGTCCATAAAAGGAAGGACTTTTTCCATAAAAGGAAATGAAGTTAGTTAAACAGGACCTTCCTTTCATGAAACCATGTTGGCTGAGACCAACAACCACACCGTCCTTCAGGTGTCTTTCAGGAACCACTGCGCAAGAAGCACTGTGGCAATACTTCTATTTTTTAATTGCAGTACCTTGCAGTTGACAAGTTTATAATTAAAGTTTTAAATTACAAGCATTACAGCAGCTATGCTAAGAAAATGACATTTAAGTTAAAAACCTTAGCATTAAGATTCAGCACTCGATCCAATTACAAAGGTTTTAAATACTGCAAAGAAAAACACTGCAGTTTAACGTACCTTTCTGCAATAACTTGATTTCTCCATTTTCTTTCTTTATTTCATTCATTATTTTGTGCTTCTTCTTCTCTTTTTGCTTCTTTTCCCTTTCTTTCATTTTCTCTTTGATTTGAGCTGAAATGCAAACATTTTATGATTAAGTGGGAACAGCAAGCTTTGTTGCATGCACATTTTGCATTAGTATTATGCAAGCCCTATTAAGAGGATAAAAGGAGTTACAAGGAAAGCCCAGGACTTACAATATGAAAAGCTAATGTTTATCTGTTGAATAATTCAACATAAGCTTATAGAACCTAGACCAGTCTTGTTTCTATTATGCCAGAACTGTACCCAACAACTTGCATGTTAGCTCTACACGGTTTACAGCCATTTTTATTTACTCACACTACCCTCTGTTCTTATTTTTCATCTGGATGCAGCTCTTATTTCTGGAAACTCAAGTTACATGCATTAGATTAGGAACAGGAGAAGCGAGGAGCTTGTATTTCCCTGGATGTGGATATGCACCAGAAACCTCACATAACTCAAGGCTTCCACAGACAGCTCAAAATTCAATGAAAGGTTTTGCAGCTGACAAAATAAATCTTTGTCAAGTTCACCAGCCACACCCATAACGTGTTAACAGCAGGGAGGTGCAACTAAGAATCAGACCTGATACGGAAAGGAATGCCAGATCATTATTTGTCAGAAAAACCATATTCTGCTTGAATTAGATCTTCTATGAGTTATTACTCATTTACTTTATTGCCAAGTCTCTCCACATCTTCATGTCTTCGTCATGGAAAAGGAAGGTATTTAAGCATGCTTTCTACATGAAAATACTAGACCCACAAAAAAAAAATTGCTTTCTAGGACTTATCTTTTTAAGCTGACTTTAGAATCACCCTTGAGGTGAAGCATTTAAGCCTCACAACCAACACTGCAGGTCTCGTTTCTCACAGAAGCCAGGTACCTTCTCTATGGGTTTTTACCGGGCTTTTTAACCTCCACAGGAAAAGAAAAATACCCACTTCAGGCTTCTACATGACGGTGTGTTTCAGAATAGTTTGTCAGTAACACAGCTGAGAAGCAATGCTCATGTGCCATTTATGGTGCTTGCATTCTTAACCCCACATGGATATAAGGGGAAACCTACTTACTTTACCCCATGCATTCACAGAAAATAGAAGCAGGTATCCTCAAAACTAACAAACTGGAAATATTTATCAAAAACCAAACAAAAGCCTTCAGCTCTGTAATGCAATACATAACCAAACTATTTATGAAGCACATCAACAGTTAAAAAGTGCAAGGGTTTGACAGTAATCTACATAAACAAATGCTGTAATGACAACTCCACAGCACTCCTACCTTTCATTCTAAGTGCTTTCTAATAAAGCTATGGAAGTCATGTCCCAGCAGCCAGGAAGAATGCAGTTTGGGTAGAGTCAAAACAAATGAAAATAAAAAGCCAAGAGAGATGGCAAGTGACAGATGTCTGCTGCCCATGCACCGATCAGTGCGGGCAGTGCAGAGAGAAAAACTCTGACGGTACAAAAAACAAAGGAATAAGGTAGCCGTGCTTCAAACTGCCTGGAGGTCTCAGTTCTAAGTAACTGAAACAACCGTGCCCAAGACCAGGCCTCCAATGGTTCCGTGACAGGGGATGCCAAATCAGATTGATCTGCGCAGCAGACTACAGTACCCAGACATGTTTCTCAGCAGCACAAACCTGCACTTTCTAGGAGCAGATGAACCAGACGTTAACCTTCCTGTCCAATCGCCGTCCCCCATCCCCCCCGATAGACAAACCCCCAAACCGTAAATCCCTGCAACACAGAACATTAAACTAGGCAATAAATTATACAACAGATTTTACCACTCTGAAAGCAGACATTCACTCTGCAAGGAGGCAGATTTGTCTTGATTTGGAGTCTGCATCAGCACTCAGCTCTGCCAGGACTACCATTATCATGGAAAAAAAACAACCAAGATTTTCTCCCGGTATCTGCATGCTGTTAAGAGGTACACTTGACTTCTATCACTTAGAAATCAAAGAGAGAAAGAAGAGCATATACAAATGCTGAGCCTGGTTGAAAGAGGATGAGAGAAAGACTGAAAGAATCCTTTATTGTAGGCGTGTGACAAGCATCCCAGGCTGAGGAATCCTGCAGTTCTGATAGAAGCAATGTGCAAGAACAGAGAATGAACCAAAACAGTCTGAAGAATCTCCACTTTATTTTCAGATCTAGAAAGCAATTAGCAGGGATGATGGTAGCAAGTTCCAGACAAAACAAACAATGGAAGTGTCCTGTGAACTCCTCCAGCAACAGCCACAAGCACACCATACCTGAGGGGACTGCAGGTGCATTGAGGGCAGCTGAGGAAGGCTTGAAACCAATTCCACTGCAGAAGTGGCAGTGCTACCACAGGACTAAGGCACAGCCTGGGGTGGGTAAAACCAACTGAGAATCCCAACCGATATGTACAAACTGTCAGGTTACCTCCCCCTGAACTGAATTTCAGGTCAAACATCTTCAGAGGAAAATAAATATTTTCTAGACTTGCCGGCAGAACTCACACACAGCTCTCAAGTTCCGCAGTGACAGATGTCCCATCTCACAGCTTCCAATGGGACACAGATATAAAACGCAACCAAATTCCCATAAGATTCAGTTTACCACAAAGGATACTGCAGTCAGTAACTCCTAAAGCACCCAACAGGGCATACAGTCTGCACACATGATTAAGATACACATCTGGCATCTAACAAGGACAGACAAGCACAGTCCTCCTAACAGTGTCCATACAAACTCCTGCCAGCATACCGTGCTGCCCAATGCATCTGGTACAGTTCAATGCAGGCTGGAGCTCCCTACAAGTTTCCAAAATGCCCCAGAACAACAACCCTTCGAGTGGCTTCTCCAATAGAAAGGATCAACCCCCGGCAGCTGTACACCATCTAATCCAAACCTCACCTTCTCAACCAAGAAACAAGAAAACTCTTCACAACATTAAAAGAAAACCCCATTTTAAGACAAATGCACCCAATATTAGGCAATTTACAACCTATATGTTGTACAATTAATGACCAGTAAGACAAAACTTGTTCCACTGAACAAGTTAACAGAACTTGGAACCCCTCATATAGCTCATATCTGCTCAGAGATCCAGCAGCTACTACTGATACCAAATCTTGCTTGGTCCCTGCTTCATGCGTAGAACAGCTCCACCTCCTACCAGCAAAAAGGTAGAGGAGACTGTAGTAACTCTTCTGCATCCATAGGATATTCCGCAATGATCTTCCATCAATACCACGTCTAATAAACAGAAGTAAGGGGAAGAAAGAAAAGGCTGGAGCTGCAGTAGTTGACAGGGTGAGACAGTCCCCCAGGTGGTAATGTAATACAAACAGCAGCAACTTGGGACAAGAGAACATCAGGTACCAACAGCACCTACCTTGGTAGGTCACAGCACTGCCAGGGGAACGGTTTGTCCTCCCTACGATGGACTACTGAACACTCAGAAAGGCAATTTATGAATTAAGAACTTTCATATACTAATGAGGAGATCGTTTGAGTTCAAAGGAAGGTGAAGGGATCATTTGACTCAAAGAGGGAAGACCAGTTCTAACAGAAAGGTCTTCCACTGAAAGAGAAAAAACAGCACATGTAGAGGTACCAGTGACTGGAAGCTGAAGTCAACATTCCTGCTCCAAAAACCATCACACTACAGTCACTTTTTTCAGTTAAGATAACAAAATTAAATAGAAAGAAATACACAAAGGCACCAGTTAGTCACCAGAACAACAACTCACCAAACAGATGTGGAAGCTTCTCCCACAGGGTTGCTGTTCTGGGGGGGAAGAGGCACTTTCTTAAAAGATAATAAAAAAGTATTTAAGAAAAATTAATGAACAAGAAGATGCTCAAGTCTAAAAAAAGCCCTATGATACAGTATAGGTTCACAGAAAGGTTTATAACCCCCCTGCCAAAACGTCATCAAAACTGTAGGTTACCATTAAGTGAAGCCACCTAAGCATATCTACATATAACTCCTTTTCCGCTCCAGCAGGTATTTTCACAATACAAAACTCGGCTTTATTTAAGCTGATTTATGTGCTCTCTTTCTCTCTTTAAACAAAGTTGTTCTGGGAAAGGATAACCAAAAGATTATTCAGGTACTGAATACGAGGATTGGACTTTTTTTTTTTTTTTTTTTTTTTTAAATCAATGGATCAAAATAAATTTTAAAAAATTTTTAAAAATCCTCTTAAGTCTGCTTCGTCTGCTTGGAAAGTGGAAAATATACCAATCTTCAATATCACCACTGCAGGGCCTTGAGGGGAAGACGACGATCACAATGCCATCCATCACCTTGGAAGTGACAGGAAAAAGATAAACCACATATGAACCCAATTTAAAAAAGAAAAAGCAGCAAAACAAGGACGGGAAAATACCAGTCCTTCTGCTGGACACCTGAACTAACGCTTCCTGCTTTATCGGCACATCGCTCATACCAAAGGCCTCGACCTTAACATCAACCAGAAACCCACGCAACGCACACAGTGAGAACCCAGCTGGACGATCAATGCCTCATGCTGCTCACCACCAGGTCCTGAGACAGGGAACAGCCGACAGCTATCTCCCACTAGCCCAATGCCTATGTCTGCTACAGTAACCTTCTTGCGTCATACGGCACTCAAGGTAGGCAGTGGTCCACGAAACCCCGATTTACAGCTCACTGGATGCGTTTCAGGGACTGCCTCCAAGCAGCAGGTGATCTTGCTCACATTATGCCACAGCAGCAACTTTTGCCATTGTCTTCTAACAAGCACAGAATGGTTATGATATAGAAACAGCATAGCCAAGACCAAAATGCAGTAACAGCAGCGTGCCCTGAAGTGCTACATAGAGACAGAAAAAATTCCATTATGAAGACATCTCGCACCTCCTGCTCTAAACAAATGCACATGACTAACCAAATTAATTCCGGCTGCAAAAGGAGTTTTCCACTTCCTAACTAGGTATCTTCTCACACTGATTGTAATGCCTTCACGAACAGTAAGTACAAGCACAAGTTGACAGCTCACGCCATTCAGATTTCAGGAACGTGGTCAGTTCTTTACTGCAAGCTTTCAAGAGGAAAAAGGAAAATCAAGAACATACTGAATAAGTGAAAAATGTTCTGCACTGGATTATGCATAAAGTAGCAGCTGTCACATTGTGAAGTTTGCACCTTCAGGCCTACACTGGAGCTTGGACAAGTCCGCTTGTGCATTATGAGACAAGCTTCAGAACCCTGTCGGGAGCCAAAAGCTGCAGCTGCTTCGCATCAGCTTTCCAGATGGTAACCCACATTAGTAGTCAGCCAGAGATTATGTTCAAAGCATCCTGCCTCTCCCTCCTCCCTTTGATTTAAGGGCTGTCACTGCACATCAGGCAAAATATTTACAAACTACCGCTAATGGACACCATCAGTACGGCGAACACCAGCAGTACCAGAACCGAAGGTAAAGGGGTTGAGGAGGGCAGTCCATCAGCCATCTTTCCATTGCTCTCTGCTACTCTGAATGCAAACATCCATTAAATAAAACCTCAAAAACTCACCTTAATGTGGTACACAGACAAGTTACACGCATTTAACAGAACCATGGTAACAGCTTCGTCACCTGTACTTGTATCCAGTCAGACAACTCCTGTCCTGTCAGGAGTGCACTCAACAACTCATTGTACAAAAAGAAACCCTTAACGTGTTTCTGAGACAAAAAAGTCCCTGCAGTTATTAAAAAAAAAAAAAAAAAAAAAAAAAAGGAATACTTGACAGACATCCCATCCAGTAATTCAAGTTTAAAACACACAATATGACTAAAGAAACCCCCTTGCCAGCTGAGTGCATCTCCCCAACCCCTCCATGAAGGGAGATCTTCCTCAGAATGAAAAAAAAACCTGCAATTAGTTTCAACTTCATCTCCACCATTCCTGATCTCTGCGGTCTGAAAGGAGACCTTCTACACACGGAGCACACGAGCCAACGTGAAGCACGAGCACTGGAGAGTTGCATCAGAAATCAGCAGCAGAGAACGTGGCAGCTGCAAACACGGCCTGCAGAGCGCTTTCAGGTCTGACGATTCAATCCACTCCTCTCGTTTCAAGCGAGAAAAATGACCTGTGATTCTACAGCCAAAGGACATGGAGTATCTAGACAGGAATAAAGAATTAAGAGGAGAGTGCTCGGGAGGCCTCACAAACATGGATGTGACTGCTGAACTGAGAGCAGCTGGGGGAAAAGATGGTGTTTGAGTTAAACAGGACAGTACCAAAAAGCAGGGAAAGGGAAGGAGATCAGAAAAAGGTAGCTTTTAGCCGAAGGAAGAAGACAACCTATTTCATCAGATGGTGGCCCCAGATCTAAAGCAGGGAAACAGAATAACATCTAAAGCTTCCTCCAACCCAATTTAGACTATGAAATGAGCCTCCACCAGATGCAAGCTGAACTCAAGAAGTCTGAAAAGTGCTATTTTTTACAGGTTTAAAAACCAGAAGTGTCATGCAAGTCAAAGACACAAAGTTATCCCAAGAATCACTGGCAACTATTCATCTAAAATACTATTTAATCTCTGTTTCAAAGGCAGCAGGAGGAAGGAGGGGGGAGAAAAAGACTAAGAGCTACAGAGCCATGCTCAGCTTTGCCTTCTTGCTCACATGGGAAAACCCCATCAGCAAGTTAAAAATACCAATCTCGTTTTGTAATTGCTTGCATACGGAGGCAGTCTTATCAGCAAAGACATCATTGAAAAAAAACTGAAGGAGGGAGGGAGGGAGAGGGAAGCTGTATGCAGAAATGGCAAGGAAACAGAGAAGATGTTTGATGAATTTGGCTCAGGCCCTGCAGTAAGCCTGGAACAAAACACAACACAAAAACAGGCCGCCTTAGGCCGATGAAGTGGGGAGTGGCTCATCTGAGCTTTGCACTGCTAACAAAACTATTTCAACTACGAACTGCTCGAGCAGCCTATCAGTTAAATAACTAACTCAACTGGTACAGCCATAAACTGGTAAGGCAGACATTTCCATCAGATTCACACCACGTTTCAAAACAAAACTAGTTACATAACTTTTAATTCCACCACGCAAAATGGACCAGCCAAGTACAATTTAAGCTTATTTTAAACAAACTCAATCTCTCATTTGCAGGATAAGTTACACAGATGACAAAGTGCTCTTCCCAGTTCTCTGCATGCCAGACCATCACCCCAGGACTCACTCCGCTCCATTCACCTCCTCAAGCCACAGGCTGGCAGGCCTGGCTATGACTCTGCAAGTTCAAGGTCCTTCCAGCAAAGGAAAAGATCAGAAAAATCATCAAGTGAACACTTGTTCAAGGAAGAAAATATGAAAATAGCTTTCAAAGGCATCATCCATCTGTGCCACAACCAAGCTCAACACCTTGGGCACCTCACAGCCAGGCTCTGCTGCCTCAGAACCGCACCACAGGCCAAGGACATCAGCTCTCATACTCAGCTCTTTACAGAGGATAAAATGGTAGGTGCAAACTCCTCACCATTTCCTCTTCTGTGTCAACACACCATGCTATCAGCACTACAAATAGGAGCATGCTACGGGTACCACTCCATTTACAAGCCTTGTGACGACCGCTTTCCAAGTCCAGACCTCACATTCTTTCCCTCCCCATCACTGTGCACCATGACGCCTCATACTGCCCCACAGCCCCAGCAGCCTCATGGCACACATCTGGCCGTTCCTCCCCCTAACTTCACTCCTCATTTTCCCAGCTCTAAGCTCACGCAGGCCCTTCATCTTTTACCAGCTTTTTCCCCCAGCTCAATAACTGCTCCACGCAGAAGGGTTCACACACAGCTCACTGATCAGAAGCCCAGCTCCTCCCAATTCACAGCTCCTAGCAGCCTCCTCAGCACCAAGCTCACAGCAAAATTCCACGCCACCTCTTGTACCTACATGCATCCCACATCCACTTCAGTTGCAAAGGAGACAGCGGAGTTTTCGCACCTTCAGAACAACGTAACAACCATGGAAGTCTCACCTGTTCCACCTGCTTATTTTTCAATCACTTTCATTTCTTTTAGACCGCAGCCTCCTAAGCTGCACGATTTTCCTTCTGGCAGGAGAGAAACAGATATATCTATCAGTTGTGAATGCTAAGAAAGAACAGAACTGCTAATCCCATGCTGCTGCTCATTTTCCATGGCACTGCAAGCAAAGAAGGCTGTCTAACCACAGACTGCAGAAAAAAAGCAGGCTGCATTTGCCTGCATTAGGCTGATTTTCACAGAGTATTACCAGCTGCACGTACAACAGCTTTTACACATTCCTTCATTTAGGAGGGACACATTTTATTCTTACCTTCTCCCTGCATAATCTGTGCATGCCTCTCAGATTTCTTGGTTTTGTGGCTATTTTGTTTTTTAATTATATGAAATCCTTTAAGTTTACCATCATCACGGCTGCAGGCTGCCTACGCCTCTCTCTCCCATCCTCCTCTTCCTCTACTCTTCCTTGCATCTAGCTACGAGCTTTTCGCCCCATACCAACACCACAATCACCTCCCTCTTGAACAGCTTTTGAATGCTAATTCCTCCCTCCTTCCTAGAAGGATCTTAAATTCCCTCACTCCAAAATACCGCTGCACCCTGAAATCCTCTGGTATCCTCTTCTAGAACACGCCACCCTCCCCCTGCCTTCACATATCATTCTTCATCTTCCCCTGCAGTGAGCACTCCGAATGCCCTCGCTCCTTCCCCATGGTCATTCTTTTTCTCCCTGCATCAAAACCGCCTTCCTCCTATCCTACCTCAAAAGGGAATTATTCACACTATCAACAGCACAAACCTGATCTTTAATCTACAGTCCAATCTGGAGCCACTTCTAAAAGGCAGGATGCTCATGGCAGAGGATGCAGCGCACCCCTCATTTCTGAAAAAAATACACAGTTCAGTGAATACAAAGTTCCCCAGTCCTGCACAAAACTATGTCACCAAGTTATAGCTACAGAAACCGCTTCCTCTAAATAAGTCTTGACACCCTGATGCCATAAAGGGATCCTTTGCCTTGGAGAACGTTGTTTGTTGCTTGTACTCAGGCTTCCAAAAACAAATTAAAGCTAAAAACATCTGTTCTGAGCAAACAGCAGCTAAAACGTTAAGCACTCGCGCTTGTCACAAAATGCATCTTTCCCTGCTACTGTATATTTTCTATCAGGCTTCTACCAGGGTAAACAATGACTCCACTGACACCATCACCGTCACCATTTCTCTCACCAACTCTCAAGAATATTTCAACCCGTTACCGTAATACTGTTCTCAGAGATTTATTAGCACAGTGGTGTAACACTGGTGGGACGTCATGGCAATCCACGTGAATATGGTTATTATTTCCATATTTTGGCAAGGAAGATACAGCGGGAGTTTCTCGGCAGCTATCGTGGACAACAAAAAGGTTTCACCAACAGTGAGCGTGTAATGACAATTGTTTCCGAAGATTTTTCCCAATTCATCTTTCAGATCAGAATCAGGAACAAGAAGCATATCAGAACTGAAACATCTGAAAGCATTACAGTGATGCCCTTTCAGCCTGCTTGCGCAGCAGCAATCAAGACCCCAGGGGGAAGACGCATACAACGTGCTGAACCAAAAGAACACAAATAATTCAAAAAAAAGAAAAAAACCCAAATCTCAAATGTAACCCGAATACCTAAAGCTGAACCAGAGACTCAGATACTAGTGGGAACCAGCAGAAAACGCAGCTGGACAAGAAGTGGCATATTGACAACTAATCTTCACCTATTTAGCTCACCTTGGAAGCATGATGTAGAGGCTGAAATCAAAGCAAGCTCAGCCTACGTAAATGCTAGAATTTACCTTTCCCTTGAAAGAAACTTTGCCAAAGAAAATGTTTCAAGTTCTTTGGTTTTTAATGTAAATGCAATCGCGCCAACATCATTAAGGCCACTGAAGGCCGTGAGAGGATACACTGGAAATAACAGATTTGTGCACTGCCTTGCACTTTCTAAGCACCTACTGTGGTCCCTGCTGGCACCAAGTTAGGCCTAACGCCTTATCCCACCTGGAATGACAATTTCAGTCCTTCCCAGGAAGGAGCCAACGCAGCACTCCCAGCCCTGCAGCATCGCTCAGCAGCTTCCAGCCAACGAGGACAGCCAGGAGCCCTGGAAGCAGCTGCAGGAGCTGCTGCAGGTCAGCACGCTTCAACGCAAAGGGCACGCTCTCAGACGCGCCATGACTTCGCCTGTGAAATTAACGGCCCAATCAATGAGATCGCTTTTAATTCTTCACAAATATGTTTCTCGTAAACATGTGGCCTTCTCCATAGCAACGGCAGAAACTCAGTTCTGCTCGCAGATCTCCAGGCAATCACCAGACACCCTGACTTCCCTAATAGGTAAGAAAACCTCAGGCCTCTGGCAGCTTCTGCCTGACGCCATAGCTAATTCCACACCCCCTTTTTTGACAGCGCTGAGGGCGGTCGGGCCGCCGCCGCCGCCTTCCCGCGCACTCACCGCACGTTACCGCGCTCCCGCGGGGCCGACGCGCGCCCTCCCCCCCCCGCCCCTGAGCGGCGCGGGGCCGTGGGGGCGGAGCGGCCGCGGCGTTGCGCCGTGCCGTGCCCCGCACCACCACCACCGCCACCACTTCCCGCCGCGCACGGCGCTGCCCCCGGCGCCCCCTCCCCTCCCCGCAGCCGCTCCCGGCGCCCACCTTTCTGCAGCAGCAGCTTCACCTCGCCGTTCTCCTCCCGGCCCGCCGCGCTCAGGGCCCCGCCGCCGCCATCTCCGAGCGCAGGCAGCGCTCCGTGCTTCCTCCTCTCCTTGTCTCGCTTCTCTTTCGGCCTCTTGGGCTTGGCGGCCTCTCCGGCCGGAGCCGGGCGGTGCCGGTGGTGACGGTGCTGCGGGCAGGACGGGGAGGGAGAGGCGGCGGGCGGCAGCAGCAGGGCGGACGGCAGCAGCTTCCGGGGCAGCGGAGAGGGGAAGGCGAAGCCGGCCGCGCTGACGGAGGGCCCGGGCGGCAGCGCGGCGAAGCCCCACGCCGCAGGGTTCCCGTAGCTCGGCACCGCCGCGGGCAGCGGCTGCTGCTGCTGCTTGCCGCTCCCGCCGCCGCCGCCCCCTTCACCGTTGACGCGCTTGGCGCCCTTCAGGCCCCTCTCGTCGGCTCCCTTCAGCTTCTTGGAGGCAGGCTGCGACCCGCGGGAAGCCTTCGCGTCCGGGCCCGGCCTGGCGCAGAACAACTCCCGCTCGGGCGACGCCGCGCCACGACCAGAGCTCGGCAGCTCCGCCATTTTGCGCTCCTGCTTCTATTTACTCTCAGCTCGCCTCAACCGACAGAACCGAGAGGGACGAGGGGCGCCCCGTCCTCGCCCAATCGGCGGAGGCGATCCCGGAGAGACAGCGCGATCGGCCAATCGCCTTGCGGGGAAGGGGCGGGCTCTGAAGAGATTGGAGGCGGTGGAGCTCGGCTGAGTGCGTAGTTGAGGAGTGGGGGCTGCGGGCGCTGCAGCTCGGGGGTGGGCGGCGCTCGGCGGGGCGGGGCCCGGCTTCAGCCACAACCCCAACCCCATTCCCAGCGCCAGCCCCGGCCCGACAGCGGTGGCACAGGGCGCGCCGAGCAGGGCAGGGTGGCGGTAGGCTCTCTGGGCGGTGCTCTGGGCTGCGTCACGCGGAGGTTCTCCTCCGAGCCGGCGCGGTCGGGCGGAGGCGCTGGGACGCGTGAAGTGTAACCTGAAGTTTCCTGGGGAGCGGTCCTTCCTAACGCGCTGGGAAGAGCAGGGCAGCTCCCGCAGCAGGCCATGTCTGTCGGGCCGCTGCCGATCAGACCGCATTGTCAAGTTCTGCATTTGCTGCACGGGAGGATGAACAAAGATCAGCTTTGGGATTGGGTGGTGCTGTTTTTTCCTGCTTCGCGCCTTATTTCCATTTGAGCTGCTGCTGCTGGGCTGTGCGATAACCTCACTGCTGACATCCAGACGGACCCTTCCGCAGCTGTGTGGCCCTCACACAGAAACGTGTCACCTGCACGAGGCAGGAAGAACAACCCCTGCCTTTTAGTACCTCTGCAAACGAGGAGTTTATGTGCCTTGTGGCAACTTGGCAGGCTTTAAAGCCTTAAGTCCCTGCTGCTATCGACGCCACATCAGCGGTACGTCAAGTCCATTCAGTGCACTTCTGCTTTGGATGAGATACAACTGCATGTTCGCACTCTCAGCTTCGGGAACGTTGAGAAACAGAAGAGCAGCGCTTCCAAGGGCTTCATTCTTCAGCGGGAGGAAGGCCAATGTCGTTTCCTTTGCTTTCCCAGGTAGCACGTTCTGCTTGTAAACATACGCCAAGTTTTTATTGGTTCCTTCTTGAGAAATTTCAGTGGCGGAGCGAGGTGACGCAGTACCCAGTTATGTGTAATTGTTGCTTGTTGGAGTGCAGCGTGACTAATGTTTGGAGGTTTTCTGCTGCTATCTCCTACTTGTATAATTTTCCTTGCTGACAAACGACTCCTGAAATTCCAGCACCGGCTCTGTGTTTAAGTTCCCCTGATCCTCCTGCAGCATGGCTGCTGGCCGGCAGCTCGTGTGAAACAGGTGCTGTCCTCAGCCCTTCTTCAGTCCTTGCAGTGACAGAACACATTAAATTGCTGCACCACCCTCATTGCGAGCATCCATCCCAAAATATCGAAGTCAAATATCCACGTGTCCTTCTTTGTAAACACAAGCCATTTGGGAATAGATTGTCTTCAGCGTTACAACAAAAAGGCAGGCCTACCTTCAGTATTACACACAATATTTTACTACACCTTGATAACACTGGTGAAGCAAAATCTGTACAAAGCAATGAAAGAGCGTGTCTTGCATAAATACCAGTTTAGAGTCACAGATTGATTCCAATGTAAAGAAGAAACAGCAGAATAAATATGTTTGTAATAAAACATTAAGCACTGCCCAGTTCTGGGCTCCTGAGTTCAAGAAAGACAGGGAACTGCTGGAGAGAATCCAGCGGGGGGCTGCGAAGATGCCTGGGGGCCTGGAGCATCTCCTGTGTGAGGAAAGGCTGAGAAACATGGGGCTGTTCAGCCCTGAGAAGAGAAGGCTGGGGGGTGATCTCATCCCTGCTTATAGATGTCTAAAGGGTGGGAGCTGAGTGGATGGGGCCAGGCTCTTTTCAGTGGTGCACAACAACAGTGCAGTGGACACAAACTGGAATGTAGGAAGTTCCGTACATGCACGAAGAACTTTACTGTGAGAGGGACAGGAAGCTGGGAGCTGCCCACAGAGGTTGATGATGCTCCTCATCTGGAGGTATTCAAAACCCGCCCAGCCGCTTTCCTGCATAACCTGCTGTAGGGAGCCTGCTGTAGCAGGGGCTGGACTCGAAGATCTGCAGAAGTCCCTCCCAACCCCTACGATTCTGTGAAAAATGTTGCCCTAAACCCAGACTGTAACAGCGCGGCACAGCAGTGGCTGTGTGGCAGCCCTCACCCCACAGTGGCTGCTCCGAGATTTATGAGCTTGAGAGCCTCTGTGGGACTCACTCATCTGCGTGGCTGCAGCCAGATACAGAACCCACAGTGCATGGACAATAGGAGCTGGGTTTTTCCAGAAGACTTTAAATGGATTGTGGAAACTGGATCGACGTGCTTCTCTCTGTCATTCTGTACACACTTAGGGACATCTGTGGTCATTTTCAAGACCATAAAAAACAAAAGAGGCAAAACCGTAACAGTTAAAATGGCAGACGTGTATCAGTTCAGTGTCCAACACGCATTAAGGATAAGCTTGGCAGAGTACTGCTTATTGCGAATGTACTGCCATTGTAATGAAAATAATTATGAAGTATCAAAAGCTAATGGAATGGATTATTAATCAAAACGTTTCTTTCAATGCACCGCCTCGTTGATCCTAAGCGCTGCACACAGACCGATCAAATGCTTTTGGCTCCATGCTCTTAGCTGCTGACCAGAGCGATGCGACAGAACCTCGCTGAGGTCTCCAAATAAAAGTACCGCTCTCCAAAACGTTATTTCAGCTCCTGACAGCCCCACCAGCTTGTTTTCCACGCGCCCATTCCCTTGGTTTGGCGTCCGTTCAGTTCCTAGTTGGAGCGTGGAAATAAGTGTGCCAAGAGTAAATTGAAAGCATTTGATAACACGTAGGCATCTTTATACTGGTTTGGTCTGCAAAATAAGCAAAGTGGAATTATGGCTATTATTTTTTATTCTTACAATTCATTAAAGGCAAATCTGTTCACCTTGGGAAACAGAGGGGAAAATTAGCCTTCTTGTGCATACAGATCGTGCTTACATCATGTCACAGAGTCGTTTATTTTAGAAGACCAGGAAAGCATTGTTTTCTGTAGCCACAGTTTTTAGAACAACCAGTGGCACATCCAAACACTTTGCAATTACCACCCGAACAATTGGAGTCGATGGGACAGCCGGGACTGGCGTGGCTCTTGAGTGGCAGCTGCTGACAGCGCGAGCCCTGTGCGGAGGTTGAAGAGTTCCCACCCCGCGCTGTGCTCTCACGTCCTTCACAGCAGGCCAGAAGGAGTGGAAGTTCCCCCATGGCCTTTCCTCTCAGAGGCAGCTGAGGAACTTGTCTCTTTTCTGGCTGCTCAGGGTCAGACATTTGGAGCAGGGCCGACAGCCGGGGCCAGGAATGCCTTTTATTACAGCGTTCATCTGCCAACACTTCAGAATCCATCAAACCCGCAGAAGGGAGCTTACGCTGCAGAGAGGGCCTACAATAATCACATTGTTTGATGTTTTTCCAAACACCGACATCTTACTGCCCATCAGCTCTTAGAGCTGCGTGACGGTTTGCTCTTTCTCATCTGCACTCAACGTGTGAGATGCCTTAGCTCCTGTAGTTCTTTTCTGAAGCGTGGAGTAGTGGAGCAAACCTGGGAAATACTGACCTACACAGTTTCAAATAATACCTTCCTGCAATTGAAAAGACAAATTTGCTTTGCTGGTGTCTTCACAGGACCCAAAATAATGTAGGATATTTAAGGGGAATAGGAATTTTCATTTTAAAAAAGTGTAATTAATGACTGAAACATCAGTATGCAAAGGGATGCAAGCGAAGCAGAACTCTATTTCCCTTCATTAGGAAGGGAAAGAGAAGGGAAAGGGAGAGAAGGGGAGGGAAGGGAAGAGGAAGAGGAAGAGGAAGGGGAAGGGGAAGGGAAATCCTACTTTTCTTTTTTTTTTTTTTCCAGCAAATATTCACTCAGAAATGAATCTTCTGCAAACACAGCTGCCTGTCTGTGACTGGAGTTTCAGCTCTGAATGTGACAGAAGGCTCCATATCTGCTCTCCAGGACAGGGAGCTGCTGTGGCCACGTTTCCAGGAACAAATAAGCTGAACTCTATCTGCCTGGACTTAAAATAGCCACATAGCTCATCGTTCCTTCAATACCAGCTTGTCTGTTCTGCAGGAGCCTTGTGGCAGGAGAGCTGTGGGCTTCGCAACTGGATTTGGCTCCAGTTCGCTTTTGACTAACTTGTTTTAAATCACGGCTGTTAGAGCAACAGTGAATAGGATTGTAAATCCCATTTTTACCAACATCCTCATATCAGAATGTCCTTCAGTTGAATCATTAGTTGCTTTACTGAAGGGAAAATAGCAAGACTTTTTCAAAGATGAGGAAAGTTGGTCAATAAAGCTAGGTTAGGGCTGTAACTGGAGGATGAAGGAATCTTATGGGCCTTCAAAGGCCGTTGTAACTGCAATAAAGATATCAGAATGTCACAGCAGACACTTTTCTGTGTGTAAACAAAGTTCTTTGTTCATGTACAATACAGACATTATGAAAAATACATATACCTATGTATATCTAAAGGTACGTATACAAGGGTTGCTCTGAAAGTAATGCCCCCTGTTTTATTCTGTTGGCCCATGGTGCCAGAGGCGGATGTTGGTGGTATGGCAATAGAGGTTGAACCTTCCCACCAATATTCCCATCACATTTTGTTGCCGTGTGACAGATGGCAGCAGAAGGGCAGAATGATAGAATGGCATCTGAGATAGTGTGATGATGAGATAGCATCTGTGTTTGAAACAAAGGTGAGGAGCTGAATTCCTCCATGTGGAAAAAATTGCACTCCTGACATTCGTCAACACTTGCTAAATGTTTGTGGAGACTGACGTCCTCCAGTTGGAGAGAGGATGTGAGCACAGTGAGGCGGTGGGTGGTGCATTTCAGCAGGGTGACAATGACAGGGGAGGTTCAGGCTGGACATTAGGAAATATTACTTCTCAGAAAGGGCGGTCAGGCACTGGAATGGCCTGCCCAGGGAGGTGGTGGAGTCATCGACCCTGAGGGTGTTCAAGGAATGACTGGATGTTGTGTTGAGGGACATGGTTTAGTGGGAGCTATTGGTGATAGGTGAACGGTTGGACAGGATGATCTTGTAGCTCTTTTCCAACCTTGGTGATTCTATGATTCTATGACAGTGGGGCACCTCTGCTGGTGCAGACTTCTGTGAGCACAGCACGCAACTGTTGCTCATCGATGATGAAAGTGCATTGCTAATGGTTGCGGCTGTTGAAAAAATAGTGTTTGTAGCTGAGAATTTGCTCTATTGAATAGTGTTATTGAGCTCTTTGCATCCATTGTAGTTTCCGTGGAAATAAATAGGAGGCATTACATTCGGAGCAACCTACGCACTTCATCTTAAATTCAAAGCGAGAATCTCTGCAGCAGCTGCATTCAGTGGGAGCTACAGGTAACCTCCAGCACACGCCTGTGCTATGTCATGAGCAGAGGAGTAAGAGTGGTTCCAATTACTGCCCATTTACCAACAATTCCCAGCAACCCCAACAACCCTGCTTTAGTGACAGTGTGACCAAGGCAAAGCCTGTATCCATCTAGAGAGGTGGTTTGTTTGGTCTCTGATGGCATTAAGCAAAATCAGGTTATATCTGACAGGTTCTATCACAAAGCCAGGAACACCTTTTCTTTTTATGTGTTCCACGTACCCTGAAGTGAATGGAGTCCAGCCCAGCAGCTGTGGGTGCTGTCAGCAAGCAGAAGGAATCTTTATACGGAAGAGTAAGAAGCTTTATTATTGTAGTTGCGGAGATTGTAGAGAGCTCAGAAATCTGAGGCACTGATGTGCCTTCTTTGTCATCCCTGCTCAGAACTCTCTGGAGAGGAGCTCTTGCCGTTAGCTCTTCTCTCATAAAACCTCGGAACTCTTTTATTGTGCTGAATTGAGGTTACCGGGCTTTCGTAGCTCAGGATCTTAATGCTTTATCTCCGCCTTTTGCCGCTGTTTCTGTTCCGGAGAAAAAAGCTGCAGTTTTTATCCAAGTAAATCAAGCACTTTGCGTCTCTTCTTGATCGTTTTTTATTTTTTTTTCCCAAGTGTTGCAATGATTTTTTCTTCTGTACAGAAGTACTCAGAATGCCCACACTTGGTTGTATGAAGCAGCTGAACAAGGAGCAAAGGGTAACTGCAGCCCAGGCCAGGTAGCACTGCGCGTAAAATCCCAGCACAGCACAACCTGAAGGCAGTTCATCTTTCACTGTTCACCTCAGCTTCCCACTCACACAAACAACAACAGCTACATGGAAAGCCATACAATAAAGAGCTTTCTGTCTGCCCACGGGCCGTGCTCCCATCGGGGCAGCAGCTTTTTGGGCTAATGGCCACAGTAACTGTGGGAAGCAGCTGGTTCAGACTAAGTGCTGCAGGGAGGACAAATCTGCTGGGAGAATCCTCTGTTGTACTGATGTAACACGATTGTTGTGCCTGAAGTTTCTACCATGCCAGTAGAAAAGTCCTCACACGAGTGCTGGCCAGGGGGAAGATACTGCACTTACACCTCGTTAGAATATATTTACATGAAATAAGGACATCCGAAACATTTAAGTGTACGTCTTGGGTGGCGTGGAAGGGCTTTGGAATCCAGACACGATGGAATGAATGACGTTAAAGCAAGCCTACCACAAAATGACCACACCTGGATTCCGAACATAGGCAATAGCCCGACTCCTCCCCACCTGCAGACGTCACATTGCAGTGGCAGTGCATGCTGAGACGTGCACAGTCCTGCCCTGCTTGGAGGCAGGAATGCTGCACACACCATGGGCAGCCCCAGCCTGCGGCGAGCGCTGGGGCAAGGAGTCAGTGGGGCTGCTGGGCACCCGGCAGCTCCAGTGTCTGCAGGGCAGGGGCCAGAAAGCAGCCAGACCATCCTTCATGCAGAAAATGGAGCTTCATCACAGGAAGAAGAGATGCTGGGAAGGCCTTGCTTGATACAGGAGCATCATGGAGCTAAAAATTGGCCCCAGCTCACCCTCTGAATATCATAATTGAGGTTCACTGCGAGATGCTGCAAAGCCATGCAGAGTGCTGTTCTCTGGGGTTAGTTTCATGTGTTTGAGTCTCTAGCAGAGTGGGGAAGTGTTTCATTGCTTCAAATACTGAGGTAGGCGCAGGAACACAATGCGTTGTTCTGCAAGAACTCCTGTGGGTTCCATGGGCGGAGACAGATGGTGCTCCAGAGCTGTCCCACTGCCACAAGTGGTGCAGAGAAGCCCTGAGTTAGAACACAGAGCATGGAGGTTTGCAACAATGCTTCGCACAGCCTGGGTGCTCTTGACAAGCCCAGGAGGAGAACTGCTTCTCAGCAGCATTCCCTGCAGGAGGCAAAGCCTGCTGCAAGCCCACCTGCCAGGTGGAGCTGGAGAAGAACCCCGTGCTTGGTGAGACCAAGAGAAGGCTGGCACTGCTTGAGCTCCAACATAGACCTGATTCCTTCGGTTTTTTTTTAATTAGAAAAGTAAAAAAAAAACAACACACCTATTTCGTGCACCAAGGGAACCCCACACCAAGCAGGGCTCAGTTCCCCTAAACTGAAAAACCGAACAGGAGAAATAAATGAGGGGGTTAAACTCAGGGCTAGTTTGGATACCATGCAGTATCCACAAGGTAAAGACCTCATTTACCTACAGTTCTGTGGGGTGGATTAAAAAACCCCCAAATCTACCACTTCAGTGTTCTTTCCAGCCACTGTAAACTTGTATTTATTTGCTAAGGACACAGAAGGGGAAAGAAGCAGCCAGCAGCACTGCCGAGAAACTGCTAGCTGTTGCACTAGTCTCAGTCCAATAACAGTTGATTTACATGATCAAAATAATTACTCATACTGCTTCCTTATCATCAGTGCAGTGCACATTTGCAGACGTTCGGATAAATATACGTTCGTTGCACAGTAACGACCTCAAATTGACACTGTTCAGGTGTCACTTAAAGGTCTGAAACTGTGCCAGCCACTGCTTCTGAGTTCATCCCTGGTCTCCCCACCTCCCCAGGACGTCCCAAAGCACCATCCTTGCTGGATGCCACAACCAGTCTCTCTCCCACCTGGGCAGTGATCTCTCCAGGACCCGTTCAGGCACAGATATGCCCATCCCCACACGTGGATTTTGTAAAAACTCAAACCCCAGCAATTTGTTTAACAGCAGAGACTTCCCTGTGCTGCACCCCTACCGCCTGCTTAACCACACCTCTCCTGCCCTCCAAGGAGCTCTCTGAGCTGGGAACCTGTTCAGCAAGTTCATTTGGGCTTTCCACCACCCACAGGCAGTGGCAGTTCCCTCCCTGTGCCCGTTGCTGCTCAGCCACCACCACCTCTCTCCTGAGCCACCACCAGCTCCCTGTTCCTCCTGCTGCACCCACCCCTCACTCCGCACCAGGCACAGATTGGGATGCATTACCTCCATCTTTTGGACGAGGTTCTCCCACCAGGCAGCCCCACCCCTGCAGGGCTGACAAATCGCTCTCTGCCCACCCCAGGACAGGGCTATGAGTCACCCCCTGATTAACTTGTTATAAAACCACGGCACACGTGCTTCCCTGGAACCACCCCAGTGGTGCAGGCTGTTCACATGTTCAAATGTAACTCTGTGCTCCTTAGCAAAGCTCACAGTAGTGGCTATTGCAGTTTCTGAATTGTGCTGTATGAAATACTGAACTATTTTACTTTATGTCTAATCCCCAGCCTTCAGCTGGTGGGTTCAGTGGTATTCAGATATCACAGCAACATACAGAATTGGCTCTACCAGCCCCAACCTTCCCTCACTTAATGGCTGTCAGGGCATGGAAGACAGACATTGAATAGGGGTGGAATCCCAAAGAGAAGCATGCTGGGCAGCACTGGTAAGACACCCCGTAAGTGATATCACCCAGCTGCATTCAGCACAGAGCATTCTCAGCAAGCCACAGAACTATTCCAGAGATGCAGTAGGGTGGAGATCAGCGAGAAAAAAAAGGGAACAGCAAGAGAGAAGGAGCTGATAAAAAAAATTAAACAAGTGTGGCAAAAGATTTAAATTCGGATTAACAAAGCTGATTTTTTCTTTTTGCCATTGAGCTGGGTATGCGGGGGGTGGAAGATGTGTGGGCAGGGACAGACCTGCAGCACAGCTCCCTCCTGCTGGCCTGTGGCACATCCAGCAGGCTGAGCCGCTTGGGGCAGCCCTTGGTGTCCACCAAGGTTGTGTTACAACCACAGCACACTCTTGGAACACTGCAGCTCTGCACTTGACTGGACAGCCCGGTCCTCTGTGGGATCTCAGCTGTGATCTGCTTAGAATCAGAGAATCATCTGAGTTGGAAGGGACCTTTAAAGGCCACCGAGTCCAACACCCTGCAGTGAGCAGGGACACCTACAGCTCGATCAGGTGCTCAAAACCCTATCCAGCCTGACCTTGAAGGGATGGGGCATCCACCACCTCCGTGGGCAACCTGTTCACTTATGACCCTTACTGTAAAAAAACTGCTTCCTTACATCCAATGTAAATCTCCCCTCTTTTAGTTTGAAACCATTTCCCCTTGTCCTATCGCAACAGACCCTGCAGAAGAGTCTGTCCCCTTCCTTCTCACAGCCTCCCCTCCAGATACTGAAAGGCCACTCTCAGATCTCCCTGGAGACTTATCCAGGCGGAACAGCCCCTCTCAGACTGTCCTCATAGGAGAGGTGCTCCATCCCTTGGATCATGTTTGCAGCCCTCCTCTAAGCACACTCCAACAGGTCCATCCAGAGGACTGTATCTCTGTTGCTCAAAGTGGAAAGTGTAGGAAATGTCCACCTCCTCCGCTGAAATCCCCAGCACAGCAGACTGCTGCCCTTGCCAGAGCCCAAACGTGGGCCTGCACACTCTGCTGAACAGCCCCACACTGAGCTCCCCGTGGCTGCCTACATGCCCGAGTTACTCACACAACCGCTTGCAGGATTTAAGCCAAAATGCAAAACCTGATTTCTTGACTTGGTGTCACCACAGTAAGTACTTCACAGGGATGCATTACATTGCTGTGGTCTGTGGAGGAGAGCCGAGTTACACAGCTGCATAACAGCAGCTTTACAGATCAAGACCTGTTCCCAGCCAAGCCTGCAGGGACACCAGCCCTCCAGGAGTTCCCATTGCTGGATGGGACACCAGGCCAATGAGGCTTTCTTCACCCACTGTCAGCATCAAGACAGCTCTGAGCTTTGCCACGCGGCCTTCAGGACAATGGAAGTTCAGTGTTTGGTACAGAGCTGGAGGGTGCCTGGGGACAGCACAGCACTGCCTCAGGGCAAGTGGGGAACTCCAGCTTTACTGACGGCCTGACACACAAATGCACATTTTGATCAAGTGCTTGTATCGAAAAGGTCAGAATAAGGCACATCAAAAGAGCCTGGCATCCACTGGCTGCTGCTGAAGATTGTTTCTATCGCTGCGCGGGCCTTGTGTCACCTAACAGGTCCAGAACACACTGAAGGTTCAGGAAGGCACCACACCGGCTTGCCCAAGCCACACTGTGCCCTGATCTCACACACTCCTTGCACTTAGCTCAGCTTTCAGCCCACACAGCAAAGCCCTCCCCGGAGTCATTTCCATCCTCAGGTGGCGTCTGGAGAGCAGCGATGCCGTGTGAAAGGCCCTTTGCCTGCAACATCTCATCATGACACACCTATGGCAGCAGCATGGAATCCCATGCAGCTTTAAAGGCTTTTAGAGGGGGGTTGGAACTACATGATCCTTGAGGTCCCTTCCAACCCGGGTCATTCTGTGATTCTGTAAAAAAAACAGAACCATGGCAATGCTCAGCATGGGACTTCCAGAAGACCTATGCTGCTCTGCAAACCCTGTGACAGAGAGACAAATTCTATATGGCTCAGTAAAAAGCTTCAACTCACGCTTCCTCTATTTAGACCACTGTGAAATGGTTTGCACTTCTAGAATTTCTTAGATAGTAAACCCCCTTGCTTCTGAGCTTGTGTACACCAGCATCATCCGCATTACTCTTCATTCCAGGCAGATAACCGCATTAATACCATTCTCCTGTTCCACCAGCATCAGGAGAGCTAATGGCTGCAATGAACACACACACATTCACACGTTGTTAGCAGGACGTCACCGACGATTACAATAAACATTTGAGAGACCCGCGGCTTCTACACACATACCTTAATGGATACAGCCCCAGCACAGCTTCTGAGATACTTTGGTACCCCATGGGGGTGTGTGTATGTAATGCTTGTTTGCCTCTCAAAACATTTAGTATTTGCTTTCGTTTTCACCTCCATGCTTACATCTTCACTCTGTCTCCTGAAATTTCATTTTGGATTACGGTCAGCCTGGCTCCCTTCTGACTCTTTAGTACCAGTTTCTCAGTTACTGTAGTTTCAGGTGCTTCCTCACTCCCCTGAAAACCCTTATTCCTTTTTCTGAATTCTCACCCAGAGCAAGGTGCACAGGGACACGGCCAGGTGCCACCTGGACATCTCCAAGGAGATCCGCAGCCTCCAGGCAGCTGTGCCAGTGCTCAGCCCCCTGCACAGCACAGCAGCGCTGCCTGGGGCTCAGATGGCACCTCCTGTGTTTCAATTTGTGCTCACTGCCTCATGTCCCAGCACTGGGCACCACTGACAAGAGCCTGGTTCTGGCTCCTTTGTGCCCTCCCTTCAGGTATTCAGGGACATGGATGAGGCACCGCTGAGCCTCCTCTGCCCCAGTCTGTGCAGGCCCAGATCCCTCAGCCCCTCAGAGCCCCCAGTTCTAACTGCAGACTGTAAATATCCTCCCCTGCTGCACAACCCCTGGTTTCTACATGTCCAGCATTCCTCTCACGTCCCCCCTGCTCTGACCCTCTGGCCCCACTACATCAGAGATGTTGCTTGTAAGGGCAGAACCAGTGCCCTCAATTATAGCTCAAACAAGAAGTATTTTCCTGGATGTACATAATGTCACACAGGAGCCGAGAGCACACAGCCCCCAAACTGAAGTTAAATCAGCCCATGGTCATGTTCTGCCCAACGTGTTCAAACCAAAGAGAACTGCCCCTGAGAAAGTGATGCAGCTTTCTGCCCGCTGGGAACTACCGCCTGGGGCACGGTTTAACACTTGCGTACAAAGCGGCAGCACAACCAAGGACTAATGGCAACTACTGTGGCAGCGCAGAGTTAGGAACCTGCTTGTGGTATTGCCCTTCAGCTGCACCCACCCTTATAAAAGCTCACCTCCCAAGAAAACCAAGCCCTGATGGCCACACACAGAAGCCCAGAGGTGATCCCCCCCCAGGCTTCTCCTTGTTTTGCACAGGTGCGAGTGAGAAACTTCTTCAAGGAAAACGACATGCAAATGCAGCAGGCTTTCCTAACAGACAGTAAGAAGTGTAACTGGGCTGAGCAGTGAGTGGCCCTTTGTCACACCAACTGAGCCAACCGCACACCTGATTCATGCTGGGCTTTGAAGGCTAAGGCTGAAGAGCCTTGGGAGGTGGTGGGGAAACAACCTACGCTGAAACTACACTATGGGAAAGAATGTGTCAGGCTGATTTCACCCCACATGGTCAAATTACTTGGTCTGGTTCAGATCCAGTGATGATTTTTGCAAATGGTAACGCAGTATTCTAAGTCTCTCAGATTCAACTGCAGTTAAACCACAGCAAAGAAAGCTCTTGCTTTTTCTGACTAAGTTTTTAACATGCTGATTAACGGTTCAAAGTTACACTGTGCTCATCTCCGTACTGCCCACAGACGCAGTGACATGGGCAGGTTTGGCCTTGCAATTAAAGCTGCCAGTTTTCCTGAAATGAAAAAAAGGAAAATATCAAATTCAGATGAATGTAAGCATACAACCATGAGCCGCAAAACAGATCTGCCAAAGACTGCGAAAAATCAACAAAAAGCAACAACAAAAAAAACAATGCAGGATGGTTTCAGTTTCATACTTGCTAAAGTGAAGCTGAGGATTTCCTATGACAAACTCAGTCTGGAATACCATAAAACTCGTGCAAATCTTAGGCAAAAAATACAAGCCTAGATGGTCTGCATGGTACACATGATTTCTGTCAGCCATGGCTCTGAGTGAGAGTCTAATGTGTAAAGTGGATTACCCACAATCTGTACAGTTTTATATATTCCTGGTAGAGAGAAAAGGAAATGACTCTGCAAGTACACTACACACCTAACATGTATTTTGAAGTCTTCTTATGGAGCAGCTGCTTCAAGTCATCGGTGCTTTGGACTGTCCAGAGGTAACAACAGCCCATCACAGAACTGCAGGAGGTCTGCGAGACCATGGGAGGCAGAGCTCATTTTCTCTGCAAGGAGTGTAACAGAGCTCGGGCCACCTCCATTCTGCAGGCTGCAGGACAGCCCAGCTGTGCCAGCTGCTACAAAGCAGGCAACCATTGATACAGGTCGGCCCCAATGGCATCTGTGAGTGATTTTTTTGTTAAATGAGTAATTGCAAAATCACACCTAGGGGGAGCTAAGGTGGTATTTATAGCACATTCAGTTCTTTGAAAGCACTCCCCAGGCAGGCAGGCAGGGGTGCGTACCAAACACACGGGGATTTCTCCGCAGTCCAAAACAGTTATTGCAGGTTACGAATCTTTGGGAAATGGTTTGCAGGGCTGCCACCTGAGCATTAGTTCTCCTTAAGCAGAGAGGCCCTAAAGGTACAAATAGTCAATTCAACACAGCATTTCCATGGCTAAAATTCAGATTAATAGACGGCTCCTCTACCTAAAATAAACATTTTACTCTGAACATGTCAGGCATTACTGCTAGCCACAGCTTTAAGTCATTAACAGAGATGAAGTCCTGAGGATCACTATTCATATTCACATACAAAAGCTATAAGCTAAGCCAGGCCGCCACCCTTCCATCTGTTTTAGATTGCTTCTGAATACAGTTGTTTTCCTAAGAGTAAAAACACCCATACTGCAATTTTTGCTTTCTTTAATTTAAAGATTCTATTACAGAAAAGTTTAAGTAAGGAATCCTTATAAGGATTAACTCTCAACGTAACATACTGCCAAGATACAGTGTAGCTGCAAGGGCTCTACTTGAACCTTCATATAAGTTGCTTTCTTACACACAGAGTCTCCGAACAACAAAAATGGTACTTACCACTGATAGAGAAGACAGTGGTATTTAACAGTCCTTTCACCAGTGTGTTCTGGTTTGCCCCATATTAGAAACACGCCACATTCAAATTGTGAAACTATTCTACAGAAAGTTGACAGAGATGAATTTTCTACAAATTGCAGCTGATGAAACATTAAAATGAAAACTAAGGAGTGTTGAAGATGTAGAATGGTTTCTCTTTTACTGGCAGGTCAAATATACTAGAAACGTACAAATATTTTCAATCATCTAATTCCAGATGAACTCAAAACACTGAAGTAACAAACACAGGCTAAGAGAATTCAATATTGTTCCAAGGCACTTACTGAATCTCTGTGACTAGATGAAAACCAGAACAAATTAGGTCTGACAATTAAACAGCATATAATATAAAAATAACCTTTTGCTTACAATTTACAAAATGTATTACAATCTTTATCTCTGCTAACCTGCAATTCTGGCTGTGTGTGTCCAGCAAGTTTGTAAAAAAACAAACAAACAAAAAAAAACAAAAAAACCCCCAGAAACTATTTTCTAAAACTTCAGGGCAAATAATTTACAAATAAGGTACACAAAAATTTAGATCATGCAGAGATTTCTTACATCTTCTGTTAATATTTTATGATTGCAACTTTATCAAATTATATACTTACTTGCCCTGTACATATACAAAATAATGCATACACGGTAATCAAACGTTAGCAAAAAGTAGTCCATAAACACAATCTGTCCCAAGTATTACTATATTAACATATGCCTACAAGCAGCGTGTAACAGGGTTAAAAGACATTAAGGCAATAATACTTGAAGTTACAAAATAAATCATATGTAATACTTTCTCCTAAGTGTAGTAAGGCAGGTAGATGGCCCCAGCAAAAAGTTAAGTTGTAATACTGGAATCCACTGTTGTGAACAACGTTTAAGGTTTTGCGTGGGATGTACTGTAAAGGTGTACCATTTGGTAGTTAGATCTACACTGCTCTGTGTTAGTTGCCCCCCAGAAAAGTGGAATACTATTTTTCTAGTTCAGTGGCACTTGAGTTTTCCAGTATAATTTATTGATAGTATGTCCATAAGCTCTTGGATCATGTCCATTCTGAAGGTGGTTCTCTCGGTCCTCTGGGCTTTCCGCAGCGGTTACCAAAACCTAAAGAAACACAGATGTTTAATACTGCTGTGCACTTCGACAACACAACCTCAAAATGTTGGCAGCAGTCAGAAGGAGCACTGTAAGATGTGCTCCAGCTCCTACATAGCAGCTATATTCTCAGGGGTAAAAAGACCGCTTTGTGGTATCAAGAACTCTAAAGGCACTAAAGCCATAGAAAATGCAATTATATACAAACTGCCCACGTCCGCGTGTCACTATTCAAACCAAAGCAGTTTTTTCAAATGTTATTTCTGAAAGCTGTCAATGCTCTGCAGAGGTTATGTCATAGAACTGCTCAGGTTGGAAAAGACCTTAAAAGTTCATCAAGTCCAACCGCAACCCAACCCTCATTAAAAAAAAATTAAGAAGTGATTAATGCCCAAGAACGCCTACATTTCTCATTCTGGGTAAAAGCGTTAGTGATACTGATGAGACGGGGACGGCTTATTTGGTTGGGTTTTGTACATTGGTAGATTGGAGGAAGGTAGCAGCAGCTATCTGAACCAGTACTGTTAACAAAATCTCCTGTCTCAAACACCAAGCAGTTAGCTTTGAATGAACTGCAATTACCAATATCTGTTATTTCTGTGGGAAGATCTGAAATTGGACCTCTTGGGTCACTGGAACCAGAAAAAGAAATCTGAGGTAAAATATCCGTTGGAGTTTTGTTGCTTATTTCAGGACGACCTGGAAAACAAAGACACACTCCTTGAATGCAGCGCTCATTCAGGCAGCGCTTGGTGCTATTTTTAACTACAGCTCAGTCCAGAACATTACGTGCACCAAGCACCGTTTACAAAAATAAAGATTAAGCAGCACATTTTTCTAATTTCTTAAAAACACTCTTCAAAACCGTCCACATGCAGATGCTCAGCAATTCCAGAGACACGTCCCTGCTTCCCAAATACAAAATTTCCTTTTAATGAAGCTTGAAAGGATATCTAAAATCCCCAGAGGTCACAACGTACCATTTAGTACCTCAACACAAACTCATCTGTCCGTGCCATTTCTAAATGGAAGGTGCTTAAGGACACATTCAGTAACTACGTATTGCATTATTTATATAATCACCTACTAGCAAACCTGTAATATTTCGGAAGACTATTTCACTGTTTAAAATTAGCTCTACCAAGCATTTAACACAAACCCAAATGGACTGTAACAGCCCATTTGAGCACACGCAGAAGGTGCATGGCAGATCAAGTAAGATCACAGCTGAAGCTGTTTGACCAGGCTCCTGCGCCACTGAAGAACAGCTGATGGACTGCTCTCCTTACTGAAACCTTTTCAGAAGATCAAAAATGCAATGCTTCGCTAATTATGCAACGTACACACAGACACACACCTGCTACTGCTGCAGTTTAGTAAACATGAAATAAATTTACAAGCTTCCACAATTACTACTGCAGTAACACAGGAAGGTTCTAGTGTAGCTGAATAAGGATATTTTTATTTTAACAAAGATGAAAATTCAGTAATTTTGGTCTTCATTATTTAGCGTACCAAAAGCATATTAATTTTTCAATGCGACACAGTGTCTTCTGAGAAAGCAGGCGATAAGTTTAAGGAACAGACAGCTCTTTCAGAAATGCCAACGGTTTGAAAATATGCTTAAAATACTTGGTGAGCCAAGTCAAGGCCCAAACATTTTGTGGGGTAGGAAATACCTATTTTGAAGTGAGAGATTCATTTGTTGCAGGACTACCATCATTCTTAGAGATGTGCTGAGGAAATAGAAGCACTGTGGATTGGAAATGGCTTCTGAAGCAATCACATCTCTTTTCCAAAGTTAGAGTGTGAAGTATTCGCATTTCCAGAAAATAAATTGTTATTTTCTGATCTTCTAATAAAAATACACCCAACACATCCTATCAGTTCAAGTGCTAAAGTTACTTGAACCGTCTCCTCTTACAGGGTTGCTAGACAAATTGGGAAGTGGAAAAAGCATTATTTTTCATATTGAAGGAAACCAGCAATGAAAATGGCCACCACCTTTTCCATCACTTACCAGGTAGTACAGGTGAAGTTGTTTTCAAACCCTGTGAACAAGAAACATTTACGATGGTTCTATTAAATGCTTTTCAGTAGTTTGAAGAAGTAAGAAGTTTAAGATTAAAATATCCTCAAAGAACATAAAACATCTGTGAGAATATCTGCTTATTTCTGCATTTAATACTTGCTATAACACAAACGTTACGGTAGCTAACAAACACTTTACTATCAGGACTGCACTTAAAATGTCATAAAAATTTGAAGGGATCACATCACAGACTATTTGCAACCTTGAACAGTTTCTCTCTCAAACTAAATTTAAAGATCCTGGAAATTCACTTCTACCTTTTTGGCAATCTTTTAAATAGTGTGCAAAGGCAGCTGTAAAGCATTTCGGGGGAGGTGTGGAAAAAGGTAGAAATGCAAAGAGAATTTATTTGATTTGTAAATTTTACCAAGTGTTTACACGTACTGACTTAGAACAATTAGTAGACTGATGTGAAAACTGAAATTCATGGTTGGAAAAGTGATGGCTTAAAAATAAATATAGACAATAAAATCTTCAGGCAGTGAAGCTGGTTGTCCACAGAGTATACGAGCTCTCTGTCTTGAGAGGTTTTCAAGACTCAACTGGGTAAAGCCCTGGTCTGACACATACTTTGAGCAGGAAGTCCAATTGGAAACAGCAATTCCCTTCCAGCTCGAACTGTGCTACGACTGGTTAAGGGCAGGAGCAAGCCCTGTAAAAGCAGTTTATTTACATTCTAGAAGGTGCAGTTTAAGGCATACTAATGATGACATTGCTGGACTCTGAAAACAGTTCTCTTGAAAGCCTGCTCTTCACACATCAGTTCAGGAGCTAAGGCAGGGCAACAATCAGCTGCTTGCAGATGCTCAACAGCCATAAGTTTTTGTTTTGTATATGTTTTGCTTTTGCCACTGTAGCTCCAAGCCAAACTAAAAATGAATAATTAGAACAGACTCATCTCCTTTGCTTACCGTATAGACTGTTTGTTCAGGGAGATGCTGATCACGCATTATGCTCCACTCAGACTGTGCAATCGTAGCTGACTTCGGTAAGGGTGTGCCTAGGAAGAATTAAATGAAAATCTTCATACTTGAATTCTCTGCATGATGAGGCATTAGAAATGTGATATAAAGCAACTTATTCTAGTCAAAAGCGTGTACAACCTAAAACTTTCTTCATGAAGAGTTTTCAAGTTCCAGGAAGGCTCGACAGCAGAAGCCAAACACAGGACTGCATTTTCTATTTACACTTCTATTCTATTATAGGGGTTCCTACCCAACACAAGAATTTTTCAATAGTGTTTCTAAAATTTTGCTCAGCAGTAATAGATCCGAAAAAGGCACAGGAAGCAGAAAAAAAAAGCACACATAAGAAAGGGCACCGTTTTCAGCTTCCGCTGAAATGATGAAAAAACACAATCAAAATTGAAGTACTTTCAGTGGCTTCAGGCCTGAAGAGATACGTATTTCTTGTGTTCTTACAGAAGTCCTAAAATTACGTATTCCCCTACCACAACATATCGAACAAAAGGATCCCTTTGACTCAACCAGCTATACTTACTGTACATTGTTACGCGCTTACCGCACTAATATTTTTATGCTGAAAATACCTGCATTACCTTCTTCAGCCATGTTTCTGGAAGTTCCACATAGTGATAACAGACTAAAACCTGACTAAAAAACTACTCCACCCCAGGCTTTTAATGTTTTTCTTCTTGGTTGTTCGTAGGATACCAAACATCATTCTATTTTGTGACTTTATTTCATTTATCTTTTTAATTCTCTGCAGCTGCTAGTTTGATGAGTGAAAAGTGAAGATATCAGCAAGTTTGTAAGCATTAGTTTACTCTTGCAGCTTCAGGCAAATAGTGAACCGCATTTAGCATAACAGGACTTGTTCACCACAGGCACTGCATTATGGAATGTCATTATCTTTTCTTCTTCCCTCTCCACCTTCTTTCTTTGCCCAGAATCAGATTAGCAGCAGTCCTGTGTTTTCCTGTTCCCTACCTGCAGCAGCAATGCCACCTAAAATATCAAGGGAATTCTCCAAATGGAAAAATTACCTTATTTCCATACAGTTCAGACTGAACACCAAATACAACACTGAAAGGCATTTCACACTTTCTCCACAACTATCACAGAGCACAAAAAACTCACTTGGTTCACTTGCTAATACAAATGATTCCGGTGTTCTTTCTGGGAGTGGGGGAGAAGAGTCTTCACTATTATCAGCATCTAAATCAAATACAACATTTAGTTAAGTTAACAAACACATTTCTGAAGTCAATCTTTTGATATGAGAGATTACGCTAAGCTAAAACAAAAAGTGCTCAATAATAGTTCCATATAACACAAAAAGGAACAGATTGACCCCAAAAAACAAGTAACAAATTGTAAAACTTTGAGAAAACAAAATTGTGCCATTCCTGTGAACTCAGCAACATACCAGCAGCACAAAGGCTGCACTGTTATTTTAGAACAATTGTGATATGCAGTTACACAGAAAAAGATGCTGTGTGATGTTTCTCCCATTCTTTATCCTGCTTCTGATATATTTTATATTTGCATGTTTTTAAAGCATCTACCTGAAGAGAAGTGTACGGAAGTGACAGTGTTCCAACAGTGATAAATAGTGACTGCCATGGGCAATAAGGAAAAAAGTCAGTACTGCCACAATAACTTAGTTTTGGAAGACCTACATGCTATTTGAGAAGGACTGCTTGGTTAAATGTTAAAGAAACTATGACAAAGTTCTTGCCTTTGCTCTACAGAACACTTCTAATGTGCCTCACAGTTAAGAACTGCAAGTACATTTATATGCTTGCATTGTTTTGTGTGTATAAATAACAATTACAGAATCTATAGAAACAGACTGTTTTTAAAGTTGGAAATAATTCACCTTTCTGAATACGTGAGCTTTGACGCAGCTGGCCACATGCATCATCAACTGAACTCATTCTTGCCACAGAAAAAGGCACAAGGTGTATACAGAATCCTGAAGCAAGGGCATCACTGTAAGGACTGCCTAATGCAAAAACCTGATCTAAACAGAGAAGCACTGTCACCTTCCAGCTCCACAGCCTTACCACTTCCTTTCTTGGACTTTTCACTGTCAGTTTCTGAGGCCTAATATTCTTCCCAGTTATGCCCTCCATGTGATTTAAGTGTGCCAGCCTGACTGAAAACCAAAGCTTAGGACCCTTTTACCTTTAATGAAGCATTCCGGCACTCTGCAGCGCCAGACATTCTTGCCTCATTTTCTGCAAACTTTCCATGCTCAAACAATTTCCAAAAAGCAGTAAGGTCTTCAAAGCACTGCTCAGTTCACTGGTTAAAATCATTACTGAAGCAGAACTTGGATTAATTTCACACGAACAGGATTGTTACTTTGTGCCTTCCTGGCCACATACAGAAGAGGAGGAAAGCAGAGCCGAATATTTACAGTGCTATGAAAACACAACAGCCAAACGAGGAGCAACTTCCAAGAGTGCTACAGTGGAAGAAACTGCATCTACATTTTTAAGATCAGCGCATCAACCACTAAGCATGAATTCCGACAGGAATTTCACACACACCATACTTCAGCTACCCAAATCCGGCACTGTTATAGATACTTCCACTAAAACCAAATTCCACTAAAACCAAAGCAGCAAAAAATCAAAAAGCAAAATTCTAACACAAGGGAAAAAATGCAGCAACCAGTAACACAGAAACCAGCAATTAACTATGCAATAATGCTTCTGAAGCAGGTTAGCGAGGTCTGTAGTTCCTATAACCTAACAGACACAGCCCTCATGAAAAACCGAGGAAGAGCTGCATCCTTTGCAAAGCTGCTACACTACGCCATCTAAATTGACATTTAAAAATCCACGCTGTAAAGAAACCAGCCCCGTTCTACAGATGTAACCAGGATAAAGACTAGCACTTCCAAAACACAGCAACACATACCTTTGCCATCTTCAGAACACATTACAGCAGCTAAGTCTTGCCTAGCAATTGACATTGGCAACACTTTTCTGGCAGAAATGTTTTCGGTAGTAGTGGCAGCAGAAACAGTGGCACTTGCGGTTGAAATATTAGATGCACTTCTGCTCATGGCTCCATCAAAGTTCATTTCATCTGTGTCAGAATCATCTGAATGAAGAGGATTAGTAAAACAGAGGGGTGCTCGAAAAGAAATAGCAGTATGATCACCTTTATCACTGGAAGGAAGTTCAACTGTGGTGTTCGATACTAGAGAGAGAGTATTAACCCCATGACATAAGACATCTGAAGACATGTCTTCAGGCACTGACGTACGCAGTGCATTTTCAGGCCCGTGCAGTGACCACCTGGCATGTCCCTTTTCTGTTAGAGGCAGACGATCCGGTCTTGGTGGAGGATCAGAAACCTGTTGGCCCTGCGGACTTTCTGGTGATGGTATTAAGGCTGTGTTAGACTGTGGCACACTGCATTCCATACATGAGTTTTTAGAAGTATCCACAAATGAATCCCCTGAAGTCTGCTCCTGTGACTTAAAGTTCTTCTCAATTACAGAGGATGATGCAGGCTTAACTTTAATTGCATGTCCCCTGTTCAACAGGGAGTTCCCATCAAAGCTTCGTGGGCCCTCCTGAAGAGGTACTTTCCTGATTTCAAAGCTCAAGTTGCGCTCCAGCCTTTTCTCCATACGTTCACTGGGTTCACTCTTTCCTGAAAGTTCTGTGGTTTTACTGTAATTCTCATTGAGGTCTGTTGAATGCTCTGATGAAACCATGTGCAAAACTGGCTTTGGATGGTATCTGTCATTGTCCTGCCACACCGTAGTGACTGTTGGATAAGCTGATGGAGGAGATGGTGTTAAGATAGGTGGTACTGGCTGAGGCTCCGGAGGCTGCAGTATTTCTTCTTTAGCATCTCCTTCTACAAGGCAACTGCAAGAAACAATGATGTAAGTTTTCTGTATTTTGATAGCGTTTTAGATAACCATCTGTCTCCACCGTAGCAATGCTTTGGTACCAATACTGAACTCCAAGAAGCACTTCCACTGCATACAAATGACATTTATAAAATATGACTAATGGAACAGGCAAGAATTATGTCAACACATACTAAAAGTTTTTCAGTATAACAGGGGTATAAATTCAGGCCAAAGCTAATCCTCACTGATGCTTTAAAGATTGCTCACATCCTTTCCCAGAAGCATTCTTTCAGAGACGTCTGCCAGGCCCTCTTGCGGCAGCATTCCAGTACTCTTGGCTTCCTTCTTATTTAAGAAGTAGCTCAAAGGAATTCGGCATTTGGAATACAATTTTCAATAGAACTAGGAAAAAAATATTTTAAAAGACCTTATATGAACTAGAATACAGCTTGTCCAATACCAAACATCTTTCTTTATTTTCCTTCACATGTCCAGAAAGATTTCACTATATTTATGTATTTAATAGTTTTACCATAGATGTAAGGCTAACAGTGTAGATCAAATTTAACTGACATGAGACAAACACTATAAAAACATTCATAGTAGAGTATGATTCAAATTATAGTGCATATGAGCAAGATCGCTGGCAATTATTGCAGCTTGTTTTCAGCTTCTTCAAAGGAGAAGCTCTACAGGCATGCAGTCAGTCAATTGACTTTCACATTAAATACAGAATATTTACTATCAAATATTTTGCACAACTAAGATCCTGTCCACAAATAGGAATAATTTTCATTTCAGATCCTTTAAGAATATTTCCTTTCATTACATAAGGTGATGCACTGAGGTGCAAAGCAAATGAGTGAAAAGAACAGAAATACAATTAAGTACTTTAAATAAACAGCAGCTTTGATCCAGGTAGATATAATCAAAACAAGATAGATTAAGGTTTGCAAAGGACTTCAATTTGGCCACAAGCTCAGACTGAGGAACTGGTCCAATGCTGGCAGAGACTTATCTCCATGAAAAAGCAATATGCTTGCGTAGAGGCACAAGCTGGCACAATGTCCAGGGTGGTGATATGTAGAAGGCAGATGCTCCCAGCCCCCTGTGCTAGACAGGTTGTTCCCAGAGTATTTACTGACTGGTTCAGGTGGCCCCAGAATCAGAGCAACCTTGACTAAAGCAACAACCAGCTAAACCCTGTATACCTTAAGTTTTTTGGGATAACCTGTGTCAGAGGAACTATAAATCACCCAAACCCAGCTCTGCAGCTGGAGACTTGGAACCTTCTCTTGCAGACAAAGTTATCACAGAACATTGTGTTCTCTTGAAAAATCAGGTTACTGCTAGACCGTAGGCTTCCTTTTGTAATCCAATATCCCAAAGAACTGAATCCATTCAAAGAAACCCATCACAATGCTTCTGTGAAATATACTTTTATTAACAATGCTAAAGACAAAAAGCAGAGGTTTCAGAATGGCACAAACTCTTACTAACTTGATAGATGACAGACCTGTTTGACAGTATTTGCAGTTGTGGAAACTTCAAAGCATGTAACACATCTAGCAGACCTGGAAGGTGTGCCAATAACAAATCTCACACCGTAAGGTCCAGCAAGATGATCAGCAGATTACATGGTACAGACTCTGTGCATTCAGGCCATTTACATGAAACTGCCATCCTCTCAGTAGCAGTCAATCAATCAATGCTAACGCAGATGAAAGATAAGACTTGACAAATTTTGTGGAAGAGAAAAAATTCATGATGCGCCATCAATTAACAAAGAAACCAAGCCTCTGGACTTTGTAAGTGAAGCTTGGTATCCAAATACAGGCTGCCACTCAATTGCCAGAAAACACACAGCTCTACCACTAGATCTCTTGCTCCTAAATATCTTCTGCAGAGGGAGCTCTGATTGAAGTCTGAAGCAACTGCAGGGAAGTTCAGAAAACTCAACTGGATCATCTCAGTCAGGCACTCACGTAAGATGATCAGAAATAAGATGCATCTTTTTGAAGTTCTTTTTAATCAGACAATAACTTGTACAGAGAGAGACCATCAGTACTGCCAAAACACAGACCAGACCAAAGAAAAGGGCTGCTAGTAACAGTTACATTTGCCTTGCTGATCAAGGCATTCAGGTTTCCTAGACAAGTCTCCACTTCCCTTCTGTTGCAATCAGACAACTGAAAAAGCTTTCTTTTTTTTCCCCTCTCACTTTAGAGAAAGCAGGCTAGTGTCAGCTCCATGGGCCAAAGGATGTTTACCTCCTGAGCCAAGTTTATTAAGAAAGCATTCATTAAAAAGGTAGGTAAAAGGCTTATATGGAAACCACAAGGTACCAAGTTAAGTTCGTTATCCTTTCAGCACTATATTACCCACTAATTTATGGTGAGGTTTCTTCTCGCACTGCTCGCATACATCAGTCCATCTTTGTCTGCCAGCAAAACATGAAGCAAGAATGACTCAGAAATCCTAATGGCATTTTCAGAAAGGTTACTGGAAAGCACAGTGGACAATGAGAAAACCCCAATAGCCACAAAACTGAACTGCTACCTCTTCCCCAAGGACGTGCCTCTTCTGTCTTTCACTTAAAGCATCAAACATACCGTTTCTACTACAGTGGAATTAAAAAAAACAGTGGGACTCGCTTGTAAGAGTTACAGTGAATAGGGCTCGAGACCACAGCATTGCACAACAATTCTTGACAGTCCATCCATAAGTGAAAGATATCAGGCAGGCTTTCATCATGTGCCTACATGTCACAAATAAAAATCAAAGCAATACTACCAACTCCCCAACTTGCAAATAAGGTCTGAAAAGGATTTAATCAGAGCAAGAGACTATCCAGGAGCTATGTACGAAACAGCAGACTGTTACCCCACTTGCATATTCTGCAGTACTGAAAGTTTACCTGATCCAGGGCAGACTACAGCTTGAATTTCATCCTTGTGATTTTCTGGTGTAGCAGTATGGGGTGGATAGCCAAGACCCTCATACAAGGGATTCCAAACTGAAGAGAGAATCATTTGGGTTTTCGTTTATCGATATCTCCACCCACTGAAATGCTGCAAGCTCTCCAGCTTCCAAATTCTCTCTCCAAAATTACTGTCTTTGTCGGAAATCCCCAGACCCAACCCCTGCAGCTCTCCCAGGTACTTTCTTCCAACCTCTGCCTGATCATACAGGGTTGGGCCTCAAATAACTTCTCCTCTTCATGCAACCATGTATTACTACTCACTTTACGTTAAGATTGAAGGAACACAAAGCACATAAAAACGACTTCAAAGACCATTCGGGAACTGTTTTACTGCTTTACTGTTCTTGAAAAATGAACAAGTTATGGAATAAGTTATGAGTCTGAGTTAGTAAAGATAAGTTGAACAAATGGAGTCTTACCCAAACTTAATACACACTAAGACAACAGGACAATTTCCCTTCAGTTTTCCCCCTCCTATGCCAGAAGGGAGAGTTCACACACAGAAATGGTTACATGCTCCCCTTTTACCATCAACGACTCTTAAATAATCACCACTGAATCCTCCTACTGAACAAGGTTTGCCCTCACTGACCTCATTTTCCATTCCCTGTTACATTTACAATCAGCAAAACTAAATCCTTATCTGGCACCGATATACCACTAATCATTACAATAAGCTAACAAACAGATTAGCAGTAAACCAGATATGACAAGGCCACAAGTTCATAATACTCCTCAAAATTCATTAGCATCTTCACTGATTACTGTTTAATGAAACCTCTTCTCCATTTGATTCTCTTGTATTAAACTGCCCTGGCGAACTTAACGCATATAGCAGATGATACAGGCAATAATATCCAAGTCAGCAACTCAAAATTCACACCCTTGTTTAGTCATCTTCCTCATACACTGCTTAACAGTTATTTATTAAATTTAATTATTCTACTCATAAATGAGAGCATAGAGTAACCAAATGGGAAACGCTCCATTAAAAAAATCATTCCTTACCATATTAATGTTGAAGAATATTCTCTGAAAACTAGGTGACCAGTGCTTGGGAGTTTTCTTAAAGGAAACAGATGTCACCCGGGACTTCCTGGCTTTCTCTGAGCATGCAAGATTTTTTCCACTTTACTAATGTCACAGGATTATTATTACACATACTCTGCATTAAAAATAATGTTTTTGTTTCTTTATGGAAAGCAGAAACATTGGGATAAGCATACCTTTAAAAGCTCTTCACTAAGCAGAAGCTATTTCTGAAACTCCTGCCAGACAATCTTGGGCATTATGGTCAGATGCATAATGCTTTCTTTGGGCACTTCCTTCAACAGCTGTGCTCTACAGACACTTCTCCCACAAAAGGCAGAAAATTATCTCAACTACCTACATTATTCCAACAACAGGAAACACAAGACAGTTTAACAAAGATAGCTTGATTGAAAGTTCCAGGAAAGCTCATGAAAGTGGATATTGAGACAGAAGAGATTCAGTGAACTGAAGACTGCCAGACCATTCAAAAATACTTTTCCTGTGTTAGATTCAAGTTAACCCTGCATTGCTTTTACATACTGCTAAAGCAAGAATTTCTCCAGTTCAGTTGTAAAATCAGCATGCTAAAAAATAGAAAACCTCCTCATAACTCAACCTTGACAATGTCTGTATGCAACTGTTACTGACTACCTGGTAATTCTACTACCTCTGCACTTCCACAGAAGTAACTATCTGGGGATTTTCCTTTAGTAACCAAGACAGCTTTTTCACCTGTTTTTACTGCCACAGTCTGAACAGCAAGTACAGCGTCTTATTGCCAAGTCCTGCTTGTCAAATACTTCAACCAAAGCGACTGACCCTTCAGGTGCCAGGTAAACCATAAAATGTCAGGTGCCATCTCCAAGCTACCACCTGGCCAAAGGAATGAGTGGTGGGAAGCTGCATATGAGAACTGTGAGCGTGTTTCTAGACAACTATTCAAAGGCTTATTTAAGAAACAGAACTTGAACAGTTGTGATAAAAGCTTATGAGCATAGGACATCTAGCTATTTGCTGAAGTAACTGACAGCACAGAATGGGGGTAGGATTAAATTAAACTTTGCATAAGCAGGCAGAAGGTAGAGAACTTAAGCATTAAATCGCTGCTATCCATGTGGAGAACAGCTGCAATTTGGTGAGGTTATCATCAACTGTACTACAGATAATGTATAGAGGATGCATGAGAAATAATAAAGTCACCTACTGGAGATCTTTAGGGGTAAAATTTAGTCATTAGACAGAATTGCAAGCACAACTGAAAGACAAGTCAAACAGCTACAATACGTTATCTCTTCTCTCCTTCAGAGCATGTATGTCTTCAGTGCACTGCAGTACTACAGAGTTGTTACCTTTTATGAGTTTACGCCTCAGTTTCTCAATTTCTTTCACATTGCATCATCTTCTGTGCACATTCAAGAGTTTTCCACAGCCAACCTGATTAAAATTAACCTTTTCTTTTTTTTTTTCCTCCCAAATACTTTAAAATGAACTACTGAACACAAATACCTCAGGGACTGTTTGCTAAACATATCATCTCCCCAAATTCTGATGTACCAATTACCTCCCGTGGACTTGAAGCAAAAGCTCCAACTGTAAATATATGTCTTAAATAGCAAATTAAATAGATAAGCAGTTTGATTACCTATGGTCTAAAATGTAAGACAAAAGTTAGTTATGCACTCTTCCCACCTTCAACTGAAAATAGTTAGACAAGTCTCAAAAAGAAGAAAAGAAAGATTTTCAAGCAAAATTTAACACAGACTGAAGCTTCAAGGTCATCTTCACAAGTAATTGCAAATTACAAAGCCAAGCAGTCTCTAGAATAAGATGCTGATGTATGTACTCAAAGCAAGAGTTGTTCCTGTTTACCTCAGTAATAATCAAGGAGTAATATCCTTTTTGTTGTTTGTTTAGACGTTAACACTGAATGCATATACATTAATGGAACCGGCTATATTTACAAGTCACGTAGCAAATGAATTACACTAAAGCATTACAAAGTGATAACATGAAAGGTCAGAAGGCAATACAATTCCAGAACCTCTGTAAAAAAAAAAAAAAAATACAGTACAATACTACATTGGGGGTAATAAAAGAAGAGAAGCAAGAAAAACACCTTCCTGGGAAAAATTCTACAATTTATAGTGGTTAGTCATTGGGAAGTGCCACAGAAAAGATGTCACAACCTCATTCAACAATTAAGCAGAAGTGTGTTAAAATAAACAGGAGTCAGAATCGTCACCGTATCATGAAATATAGTCCTGAGATGCAAGTTCATCTGGAAATGCATGTTTAACAGTTACATATTTCATACTATGATTAAATTCAGGTCTTCCTCTGCTGTCCTCACCACGGAAAAAAGAGTACTAACCTATTCCAAAACACTCATAATACATACAGCCTCGCTCCAGATCATACAGTATCATACTACAGATTTGTAAAATTAGCTCCCACATCAAGAAAATAGATGCTTATTAGTAAGTATTTTGTGTACACACAACTACAGGAAAACAAAGTGTTTCCTCAGAAGCTTCTTCCACGAAGGATGCAGTTAATGGTTTTTCAAAAAAATTATCTCCATTTTAAAAGGACAGCAGCTTTGCTAAACACTTCCATCTATTCACCCACAAGAAACCAACCTTCCTGCCATTGTTGGCAAATAGGAAAGTATTAGTTTATGGAAGAAATCCCGAAAAAGACCGGGTTTTGTAACAGACATGAAAAGATACTAATTTAATCATGCAATAAAGAACAATGAACTGCAGATAAGCGAGCAGACGCACGCCTAAGTATGAATTACATACATGATTATTACACGACTACAGAAAAATGGTAAGTAGGGACCTGAAATTATTTCACGAAACATTAGCTAGTAAGGGAATTACCTGTTGGAAAGGAATCATCTCTTCCATAAATAGTCTGAGTTAAGACCTCACCACTAACACAGATCACAAAGCTCCGCTATCACCATCCTTATCTACATAATTAGGTACAATCCCATTACCTTTGATCTAAGCAAGGTTAAATGGTGTTATCTACGCAGCACAAACTGTGTCGTGTTTGCAGAAAGCTACTCCTCTTCTCCATCTCTCTCTTTCAATGTCATCTTCTCTAACTTCTGCTTCAAGCAACTATTAATGAGTTAACTGTAATGACTACTAACATTCTTATATAATCACTATTATTACCAAATACTATTTCCAGTGTTATCTTATTGCAAATATCAGTCTCACAACAATGAAAGAAGTTGAGTGACAGATGCATGTGTGGTAGTTTGCAGATATCATTAGTAGGCAGACATTGGAACCCCATACAGAATTCCAGACCTGGTCCAAACTATTAGTTGGTATTAGAATACAACACTTAGATATCTGTTTTAAACTACATTTATTCCTTGAACAAGATGATGCTGCAGTACTCAATGGACATGCTCACTACTATCTATTTGAGTTGCCGATTTTCAAATGGCTCCTTATGTCCAATTATATCTTAGTGAGACACATTTGTAAATTTTCCTTCTTCACCAAACCTAAACTGCTTTAGAATTTCACATTTGTTTTATTATATAATCACTGATCTAATCTTGTCAGCCCCTCAAAAATAGACTAATCTTCTGGCACTGCTTGTACCCTGCCAAATACAGGGCTGGAAAGAAAAAATTCCTGCTACTGACCTGAGTTTGCACTACACCAGTTAGATCATAGTCCTAAAGCTGACTACTTTCCTTATATGAGTATTGCATAGAATTTAGTAAGTGGATGGTTGTTGTGTCATACAAAACATCTCGAAACACCAGTGCATGGCAAGCACTGATGGAACTCCTGTCCATCCAAATACAGACAACTGAGAACAGGCAGGATCACCTGCCAAAGGCCCCCCACATCCTTTCAGATACTAGCTAGGCACACAAGAGCTTCTTAGCTCATGCTCAGGTTGGGTACCCAATTTAGGTGAAGGTAAAAGCGGATGGACAGACATCTAACTCTTTCAAAGTCTATGTACTTCAAAAACTAGAGTGGATTTTATTTTTCTTCTGTTGAACAGAAGGTCTGGTGAGATCAGTTTTTCACTTACAAAGTGAAACTATTTGGTTAACAAGTCCTAGTCATTAACAGTCCCTGTTTGTGAAGTAATGTTTTATCCAATAAACATAATCTTTTTTTTTCCATTATGCTTTCACCTCCAAAAATAAGGGTTCCGACACTACCCGAGTTTACTTTGCTTTTTTAATTTGTTGCAGGGCAGTGCTTTCTCACTACTATAATCTAGTGGATCAAGTAGATCTGTCTAATCTTATGTGCTTGTCTACTTGTATTTCAATATTGCTAGACTGATACATTCAAACACAGACTTTACAAAGATATCAAAGCTTTCTGTTTACAGAGCTGACTACAAAACTCCCATTTTCATTGTATATATTTATGTTTATAAATAGAAAAAAAACCCATCTTAATATATTTGTAGAATCAGTAGTTTGATTCTACTTCTTAACATACAAAGCAAGATATTCTGAGAGCTTAAAATACTGTGTTATGATAGTCAAGTACCTGCGGGTCCGTGGAGGCTTTGGTGGTGGAGAATCCTGTTTCTGAACATCTGAAGAACTCACAGCATTCTCTGTATTATTTTCATCCTGATTAAAAAAAAAAAGTTCCCATTATTGATGTGAAGCTATTAAGCAAAAAAACTAAGTTCTGAAGACCCATAACACAAGGCAATACTTAATTTACAAGTTGGTAAGGTTTAACGCATTGTTTTAAAACATTATCAAACCATCCCCCATTTGTTTACAATAAAGTTTAGCTTACTTGATAAAGCACATATGAGGAAAACCATAAGTACATAAGATAGATATGCATGCATTTGCACACATTCATATATTTATACATATACACATTTCTACATAGAAAAAACAGTATGCAAGAGTCTGAAGTTGATAAACCATTTCCACACACACACTACAGCCAAAGATCCAATAAAAGCAAGGAGAAACAGCGCTCTCGGGTTTAGTGTACATTTACAATCATTATTTTTTTTTAAATCTCCAGTAATTTCTTAAATGACTTTTCAAAATAAAAAGGACTACAAACTTCTCAAATGTACATAAGGTATTTCAAAGGACAATACCGATTTCAGACAATAGGACCCTTACACTCTTTCAGCCAATCTGTTCATAGGGGGTGACTGAGACTGACCTCCTCTGCTTATATAAAACAATCAAAAAACTCCCTGTTAATTAATGTTTGTCAAATGCAAATGTGACAAACACTTTCTGCTTTGGAAGACAGGTGATAACTAAGTTATCTCAACTGCTAACTACCCTCACATAAATTCCAGTTGAACACATTACATGCACACCAGCAGAGGTGCCCTACTGTTTTGTGTGACAGTGGATTGTGCTAGCCCTTTCTGACAAATTAAACAGGGAGTTCATTGTCCCGCTGACCACTGCTGTAATTCTCAAGAATTCTGGAGTGAGATTCAGTTAGCAGATAAAAGCCACTCACATTTAGATGACCACAACTGAAGCTTCCATTATTGTCAGCCAAGGTTGACTGGCTTCAAGCCAGAAAACCTCACATTCTAGAGACCAGTCAGTACGATAAACATAAAAGTAACAGACCAGTCAGCAATACTAGTTGAGTCTTAAGCCTACATTACAAGCAAAGCCTGAATTCCAAACCAAGTTCTGCCATTTTTGTTTCCAGATACAAGCTTTTACATTTTGCAACACTAAAGCACACCACATTTGCCCAAAAGTCTCGATCTTTATATAAGTTTCTCTTTAAGACTCTGTCAGTTGACAACTATAAATAGTGACTTTCTTTTCCCAAAGAAACATAGAAAAATAAAGAGTATCTGACCAACTGATGAAGTTGCACCTAACTGCACTCTGAATAAGCATACCCAATGAATAATACAAAATGTGCTGTGAAACAGAGTAAACACACTTAACGCACTATTTTTTGTACCTATTAAGAAGCCAGAATGATAACATTCGTTGCAAATCAAACACCCTCAGAGATTTACTGCATCAGCACTACCTCAACAATCATTCTTAGCACAAAGTGCTGACAGCACAACACACCACTCAGAAACTCACTGTCCAGAAAAGGAGAGCAACTGAAATGGCTGATGAGATAGTAAGAGAAAACAAACATCAATGTAATGCTATATCTATAAGCTGAACGCAGGACCTTGTATTTTAAAATAACATCTTGATGCCTAGCTTTCCCACCATATTTTAGAAGTATTCTGGGCCCTTAATTTTCTTAAATTTAGCTTCAAACTATTCCAGACATGCAAATTTTAGAAAAATCTCTATTATAACATTCCAGACACTGATAGAACAAAAAATTACCACACAGCAAGGAGATCTGATTCTTCTACTACTCTCCTGTCAAATATCAAGAATAGCAAATTCTAAGTCTTTGGCTTCAGGCACTGGGTAACAATACACTCTGATTTTGTTCTGAACATACATGAAAACAAATTTCATTGCCTGTGTTCAGGCACAGAACCACTCAGAAGGCTGGGGCCAAAGAAGTAGCAGGTTACAGCACCCAACATCAATTCAGGTCTCAGCTCATTAGTTGTGTCATGCCCTCCATCTCCATTCCAGGCTGTGGAAAGTTCTCTGACTGCCTCCTGTGTGTAGCCATCGCTATGGAGGTGTTTAGGACTAAAAAGGCATTTTTAATTTTAAGAACTAGCAAGTAGAGTTAGAAACAATGAATGCAATGAATGAACTGCACCCTGGAGGGCAGGCTGTTCTGCCTTGTTTCACCACAGCACTTCAAAGCCCCATCAGGCAGGGATACCAGAAAGTATGAGACTGCACACTTAAGCCCTGGTTTTCAAAGAGTTACTGACAAAGGCCTCCTACAACATAAAATTCGACTTATCTAGGACATAACCCAGGAGCTGCAACCCTACTCTTCTGTTTGTAAAGTGAAGCATTGGTGAACACAATTTTGCATGAAATACACTTTTCTCCCAGGCAGAAGAAAAAGCTTGTTGAAGCAGCTAACATACATCAAAAAAATTTAAGGTTCTACATGCATACAGTGAGTAGCTCAGTTCCTGCTTGAGACAAACAACAGTAACTGAAGAGACACTGCAGTATTCTGCCATACAACGGGAAGGCTTCAGGCAGCTATTACATATTTAAGAGGTTTCAGTTCTGCATTAGCTTATAAATCAGGATCAGTTCACTTTTAGTCACTTCAAATCAAGAATAAGAACATTATAGGGATTGTCATCAAAAAAGAGGAACTTAAATACTGTGCTGAACAGACTGAGGATTTCAGGAGAAATCAATTCACTTTTATACAACCCATACCCCAGGAAGTAAAGGATTTTTACTTAAAAGGTAGATGACAACAAGAAGGAAGGCAGTAGCCAGATGCAGTAACCCATGCAGGAGAAAAGTCTTTGCATTAACCTTAAGCTGATGCAGCATTTTTAAATAACTGTGCTCAGCTACTACTGGACCTATTCTTCTTACTTTTAACTGAATAAATACTGCTTACTGAGCTCTCAGAGCAAGTCTGTTACTTGTTCTCAGCTGTCATGAGAGGTGCAAAGAACCAGCATCTTTGAGTGATACCAACTCACAGATATCACCTTTTGTCATACATACAAATAACTGCATTGGTAAACATGCAGAACAACTAGACTGAGAAGTACGACTGTAAAAGCAAATGTAGGGTATCTCACAGGAATGACCTCGTCACTACAAAGAGCAGATGGCAGTATTAAGAAAAAGCCTTCCAGCCTTCCTAATCACAGCTTATTGGCATCAGCCAGCATTGCTGGTTGTCTGAACAGATGTTGTGTTTTAGGGCAGAATATTATTTTGAAAATAAAACTATCGGCTCAGGAAAAAAGCAGGCCAACATACATACTTTACAAAGGCCAACATACAGGATTATTATTATTTTTTTTTAATTGATTAGTAAGAGTGCAAAATGACCTGTTTTCTTATTGAAGAAAGTTTTCTTACCTATGCTATCTGGGCAAGCTTCTTACTATAAGAAAACACAGGTAAACAGTACGCATATAAAAAAAAGAATAGGAACCTTTCCTAGGCTTACCCGCTATATTACTCAGATGCTGAACAGTTCAAGTGTTCCTATACACACATACTAAAGTTGTGTACATAAATATATATATATATGTATATAACTATGGCAGTGAATGGAGTTAAATCACGAGCAGTGTTCCCCAGGGGTTGATATTGAGACCTGTCCTGTTTAATAACTTTACTGATGATCTAGACAAAGACATTGAGTGCATCCACATTAAAACCTGCAGATAGCACCAAGTTGGAAGGAAGTGCTGATCTGCCTGGAGGTAGGAAGGCCTTACAGAGGGATCTGGGCAAGCTGGATCAATGGGCTTGAGGCCAGTGGGATGAAGTTCAACAAGATCAAGTGCTGGATCCTGCACTTTAGCCGCAACAACCCCAGGCAGCGCTACAGGCTCGGGGCAGAGTGGCTGAAAGACTGCAGAAGAAACAAGACCTGGGGGTGTTGGTCAAACACAAGCCAGCAGTGTGCCCAGGTGGCCAAGAAAGCCAATGGCATCCTGGCTTGTATCAGAATCACAGTAATCACCTGGACAAGAAGCATAGGTTATATGGTCCATATAAATATGTGCAAAGGAATTCATGTTCCTTTGCTAATGAAGAAAAACAAGGAATTCTCACAGCAGAGGCAGTTTCTGAATTCAGCTTGGTATGATGACCTAAATTTTGCTATCAACTCCCAAGAGAAAGTCTCTTTCTCCATCTGCAACCCCCAGTGCTGTAAGTATAAAACTGAGCTGTCACTAAGTGACTAAATAGAGAATCGTAGTTCTAGACCAAGACTTCCAAGGCATCACCTACGACTAAGGAATCCACCCAGTAACTGCAAAACATTATTTTCTTTTAGAATTCACGGTAGATAAAATGTCATGGCAGCCAGAAGCTTTTTGTACTAGTAAATTACTGGAAGACATACCGCAAAGACTCTTCCAGAAATAATCTCATAGTTTCCCTCAGAAGGAATCAAGGTATTCCTTTTGTCCTTACTGCCTGAGAACTACAGTGCATCAGTAGGTAAAAGAAATATCAGACTGAAATAATACACTCAAATGATTCAGATTAAATACAGTTTTCTAATCACAGACAGCAAGATAAACACCTCCCAAGACACCTAAGATTTTTTTTTTTACAATGCTATCATGGCCCAAAATCTCTCTCCAAGATGCAAAACAGTGATGAGAATTTCACTGGTGAAAACTTTTGGCCTAGTTGTCAAACCATTAATGTTCTGAATATCCACATTCTTCTTCCAGCAGCAGATTCTTCCACAGCTTCTAAAAGCACAAACCACAGTAACAAACATACCACTTTTACAAGAAGTACGAGAGATTCTTAACAGTACTAACAATATCATATTTTGGAGAAAAAGTTTTATTAATAAAAGTGGATAAGGGAAAACCACAAAAACTTGCAGTCCTGTAACACGGCTCTTACTGTCAAGATGTGACAAAATTCAGCAAGAAATATTTCTCAGCAGACAGTAGCAGTAGTTGTTTGTCTGTCCTTTAAACAATTTAGATTTTTCTACGTATATGACATTCAACTTCGTGGAAATCCATCTGATTCACTTTTCCATGACAACCATGGTATACACTTCAGCCCACAGAGATGCCCTTCAAACAACTCAAAAATACTCTACTGATACAACTGATACCTTATCAGACGATCAACACAAATGAGCGCACATACTTTGCATAACTTCCAAAATCAAAACCAAGTGTTATCTCTTGATTTAATAGAAAAAAAAAAACACCAGATGGAAGCTCCAAACAGGATGATCAAGAGTTTCAGTGGAAGGTAGGCTGAATCTAAGACTCAGCTTGATGTTTCAAACCGAGACACCAAGTCTTAGACTCAGCTCCCAGTTAACTGTTTGAGACATCAAGAGTCCAACTATTCAAGGACAGAATAAAAAATAGTTCTGATTATCAAATTTAGTACCTCACTCTCTTCTTACCTGGTTGCGAAATTCCTACTTCTGAGCAGTATTTCACCTTTGCCCTGGAATTTGTCTAGTACTTGGACAGTTGAAAGTACTATCTGTGTCTGAAGAAACCTTCCCTTCCTCTTACTCATGCTTTAGATACTCTGCATTACTTTAAGCACATTTACAGTTCTAAGAATTCACAATAAGTATAATATAATTACTACATACTATTACAGCACAGTTATACTACACCATACATGCATTTTCCACAAGACTTTGAATTCTTCTCTCAAAACGTAGCAAGATACAACCCTAACTGAACTCTAAACATTGAGTGCATTTTTGTTGACTTTGTACAGTATTGTTTCCAGCAGGGCACAGTTGGCAAGTTCACAGGAACACACGTTCAGCACTGTATCTAAGTTATATATCTATGAATACTACTACTCACTGCCAATCAAGATAAACTTTTCACTGTGATGTTGCTGGCAAACACTGCTTACAAAGCGTAACTCAATTCGTTTCAAGCGCTGCTTGAAACAAGAAAAGCAATTGGACAGTAAAACCACAAAGTACTCCAAAACTTCAGATAATACATAATATTCATAGCATAACAAGCAGGCAAATGAGAACACCTTTCAGCATCCTATAATAGTACTGTATCAGAAGTAGGACTATTCCTTTATCTGCAATTGTTTCCACTGAACATGATTAAAACCCCTCTCATAAGCAGGATTCTACACTTGCTGTAGCATCCATACTTTCCAGAAGAATAAAGTAACGATTTTGTTTCATAGCAAAGTACTTTCTTGGTAACAGAAAATATTTTTATCCATATTTAAGAGATGCCCAAAGCCAGAAGACAAAAAGCAACCAAAACATTCCATACAAGCGTAATGAGTCTACATAACCCAAAAGCTATCGCATATTTATCACAAGTAAAATGAAAATTCCCACTCCAATTATGCTGAATATCATACTCAACTCACTTAAAACAACCTGCCCTACCCATATTGTACTTAACCCATTAGGTTATTTCAGTGACGACTACAAACCTCACAACTATTGCATGAACTGACAGAGACACAAGAGAATTAACAGAATGTTGTCTGCCTTTTATCCAGGAACGAAAAGTGTTTCAGACTTCCTGCAAAAAAACATGTAAAAATGCTAAATCCCCGAAATTAAAGATTTTTCGCAGCAAAGTGCAGTAGTAAGATAAATGCTAATCTACTGGCTTAAAATGGGTCCAGCACTACAATGGTGGAAGAAAGGAAGGGAGAATAAAACTGGATGAAGTGTTTGCTCTTCCAGAATTTAAGTTAAACAACATTGATTAAGCTGAGCTCATACACACAAACTTACAAGCAAACTGAGTGTTTCACTTGAACATGCTCTTCATTATACCATTTAACAAGTAACTCTCAGAAAGTCAGACATTTTCGTTTTGTCATCAGTTTTTGGGCCAGTAATGCCAGTCAAAGCAAGATACCAAACAGCAGTTGACAGCTGAACTATCACCTCACCAAGATAACTCAATCTAAATTGACGTATGTGCTAAATTTTGCATTTCATCCGTACTAAAATTCTTTCTGTTACTCCTCCCGACGCAGCTGGCATTCGGTATACATGGCAACTATTCCGTGTTTATCAGACTTAACCCTTACAATCAAATTTCAGCGTAAGCTAAGTACAGAATAACTTCCCTACTCAGCAAAAAGCACTTGTAGTGCAAACCAAGTTATTCATCTTCCTTAACAGGAATGAAAAATTAAAAATAAGTCTTCACAACCAAAACTCAACCACAACTTAACAGTTACAAGTGATGGAAACTCGTATGGGAAAGGCACATACCACTCCATCCGCAATCTTCCAGTCCGTACAACTTTCATATTTTTGCAGTTGCTTTTCAAACAGCTGTGCTATGGCTCGATGGACAAGTTCATACTGCTCCTACAGTAGTTTATCAGATAAAAATTAGTGCACAAGACCTTTATAAAGAATTAATGGTATATTATCATAAGATGCATTTTAAAACAAACTATACCTTCGTCTGCACTGCAGAATGCCTCTGCGTCCTCATTTCCTGTATTAAATTAAATACATTGAATTCTTCAGGTATTTTCTGAAATATAGAAGGAAGTTGATTATTGCTATTTTTACAAGCAGTTACACCAATATGCTTTTGGATGTCTAACTTCTCCAATCCAAGTATGGGCAATCTATTCTCTTGACTTTGTAGCTACTCAAAATTCTTTTATAAGGCAATTCTTCTCCAGAATTTGTTTTTAACATCCCATTTTGGTCAGATGAGAGCATTTAAAAGCATTCAGAAAATGAGACATTCAATGGAAGCATTAACATGACACCTGAACATGAACGTTTCACAAGCTAGAAACCCCCAGAAGACATTATCTCTGTCTTTCTAAATATCATAACTTCAGAAGCGTCAAAATCAGAGACAGTGGAAACAACATTCAAAATCACTTTATACTGAAATATATTCAAATGAGGAATATAGTTTAATGCTTGTTTCCCCCCCAAAAATAAAACTTGATATCAAAGGAAAGTTCCCACCAAAGCATAAATGTGATGAAAGTAAACATCCAACCCATCTTAAGAATTTTAGAGCACAGACATTTCACAATTTGGAAGCTTAATCAATTGTTGTTATGAAATGATGAAATGCCACAATTTTTTCTTCTAAGGTTCCTTACCCCAGCTTTAAGCAAATTCCATGTATAATCTATGGCACAGATGGCTCCTGTTCTTCCACACCCTGCACTTTGAACATAAACAGGTACATTAGAAACTGTTTTAAATGGTTGAAAGGCACTACAAACTTCACATTTTCAGAACCCATACAAAACAAAAGACATTTAACTCCCCCAACTATCATTTTAAGCTAGTTTCACCTAAACCTGCAACATTTTCAAATAACAAATTTAGTAGAGCAAAATTAAAGCTTTCAGTGCAAGATTTTCATAGCTGACCAGAACTGCAGTCATGAAAGACATTTTGATATTGACTTGTTCAGTGCCTCTTTCCTTGCACTATCCCTAGTTACCACTGCTCTAACAGTGGTGATTTTATCAAAGTTTAATGACACATATTGCTAAGCAGAAGAATGGAACACATTTAAAGAGTTTCCACATTTTTCTGCTTCAGCAGCATATCTGTATTTTCTGCTTTTTATTAACAAACAAGTTAAAAAAGTGACAGTGACCTGTAGCAGTTATTCTTCCTAATGGCATAAAAACCTATTTTTACACATAAAGTTATAGTACAATAAATATGTATCATTACATGGTTGTGAAGTTGTACTGGCATTCAGGAAAAACCGAACAAAGTGAAACTAATCTCCACGCTAAAGAAGTTCCTTTTGGGTTTAGACCCAATTCCTTAGAAAGGCAAGTTAAAGCAGCATGCAGATGAGACAGCAGATATCTATAACACTTGTAGAGGACATCCAGAATTAATAAGCCCCTAAATATGTTTGTTGTTGCCTGCTGAGCCAAGGCCATTCACAGCAAAGGGCCCAAGGAGCTGGAAGGGAACAGAATTAGGACAGTTGACTTAAACTGGCCAAAGGGATATTCCATACCATATGACATTAAGCAGAAGTAGTTCTGAAGGGAGGGAGTTCATCTCACCCTCTTCCACAGCCTGGGGGGCTAGCTGGGCATTGCTCAGGGGGTGGAGAACAATTAATTGCGCATCACTTGCTTTTATAGATATCTATACACACATACGTATATATATGTATACGAAACAAGTGATATGTTTATTATATATATAATATATATTATTATATAAATTGTATACGTATATACATACATATATATAGTCAGAACTGTTTTCCTTTTCTCTATCTTCATAAATAGTTTATCTCAACCCACGAGTCCTACTGTGTTGTGTTTGGTTCCCTGTCCTATCCCCCTGGGAAGAGGCAGAGTGAGTGAATAACCGTGTGGTATGAAACCACCTGCCAGGTAGAACCACAACAAATGATCTTCAGAAAGTTTGTCCTAATGAGGATCTGAATGTTTTAAGAAGCATATGGATAATGCTCTCAACTGAAACAGAATCAGATTTCACTGTGATGTGAACTTAAGACACTGAGGACGACATCAGTCCAAGCCAAGTTTTGACATGAGGAAATATTCCTCCTTAGAAAACTAAAATAACAATTGCTATTTGGAATCAAACTAGCACATCTCCTACTAGAAGTATAAATTTCTAAAATGCATATAAACTTTAAAACTAAATGTACTTGATACCTGCAGTGTATGCAGATTGGTACATCCTCATGTTCCTGGTATTCTCTCATCAAACTGATCATGTCCAGAATAGAATCAAAAGATGACGGGACATCATGGTCAGGCCAGTTAACATAATGAAATTGATAGACACTACGAGTTTCCTAAGGGAGGAGGAATGAAAGTTGTTAATTATAATGCTTATTTGAGGAGCTTGTATGAAATAAATAATTTGGTAAGGCTCCCTTACGTCTGGACAATTAAAGCCATTTTAGTACATAAAAAACCTACAACTTATAACAGCTAAAAACAAACAGAAAATTCTGAAATGTTTGAGTAGTACTAGTGCATGGGTGAAAACACTGCAAGACAGTTTGCTGAAGGAGTGAAGGGAACACCTCATGAACATATGGGCTACAGGACCCATAATGCTGCACTGTCTCAGAAATTCTCTGTCCGTACAGTCTTAAACTTTGAAAGGGTGAAAGAAAGGCAAAGAACATCAGGAAACCACCTCCTTTTCCAATCATGCTCCGGTAACCGGAAATTTTCTGTCATGTCACTTAGACAGATTACAAAATTAAGTGTGAATGCAGGTGAAAATTGAGGAACTTAGAATAATAATTCAGGCCACATCCAAGATGGCTCACACTTGCAAGACAGTCATCTACTTTTATCCTAGTTGCTCATTTCACAAGGACTTAGGTAAACAGCAAGTTTTAAAACATATCAGTTACTCAGCTACCAGAATTCCTTACAGAACGGTTCAAATTCTCAATCTCACTATTACCCAAACTGCCCACAGGAAAGCTACTGTTACTGCAGCTCTCCACGCTGTTGGCACATCTCTAGATTCCCGCACGCATCCAAAATAATTCACTGGAGAGGCAGGAGCATGAAATTTTTTTTATCATTATTACAGGTTACAGGTTAAAGGACCTATTCTATCTTCTGTTTAGTTATCTGAGAGGCAATCTGGTGGGCCTTTTGAACCTGGAAATTTATATGATCTTCCAACTGAAACAATTATTTCGGAAACATTACTTTTATTATGTCTGTGAAAACACTGTCGCTAGCAAAAGTGAAAGAATGCCCAGTGTAAGAAAAAATAAATAAATCCAATTGATCACGTAAAATCACGTCAAGACAAATACCGCTGGATCTTTAAGGTCCATCAAGAACTTCCACTAAATTACATTTAAAGAGTCATTTTTCACATCGGCAGAACAGTCAAAAAAATTCTAAATCTAAGCTTTTTATACATCTTTTTTTTATTGTAACTTCCTAAGAAACCTGTTGATTTAGTTCATAATAACCTCCAGCTGTCAAACTAGTTTTCCTCATAGAAATTAGGATAAGTTTCTGTATTCACATAACTTAATTCCCCCCGTAGTATTTTGAATGATATCCCACTGAACATTTCACAGAAGGAACAAAACTTGTCCTTATTCTAGAAAACTGGAAAATATTCTAGGAAGTGTGTCAAAGGGTCTTTCTGCCACGACAGCACATTTAACTCCCTGGTTCAAGACTATATTTCGAATTCTTCAAGATAAGTGCCTGTAATTCACTGTCAGTGCATGTTTTACATATACAGCATAGAGCTTTTACTATCAAGAGGATAAAACCTCAAAATCCTAAAAAAGTACAGAAGTCAAGCAGCTGATTATGATTTGCATGTATGGTATAGATAAGCAAAATACAAACCCCTCAAAGTTTCTGAAGTAACCAGTTCTCAAAATTTGGGTAATAAAAATAACGCAGATTCTGCTCTGGGGTTTTTAATCTTTTCGGTTTTGTTTTTAATTCACCATACCAGCAAACGCTGCAAAAACCAGAGTTACTGTTACGCAGTTAATTGCTGCTATAGCAAAAATTTCATAGCACGGTCAGTTATGAGCATTCAGAAAACACAAACAAAAATGAATCGCTCAGAAGCGCATCTTGCTGCAAACACTGAGGAAGCTGCAGGAAGCACAAATTGCCCCTCAAACAGCACTGCATTCATAAGCTGTTTTAACAACTGTTGTGATATCAGTTATTGGAATGGAATAAAGAAAATAAACATGAGTTGTGTTGTAACGGATTATTTCTTAATACATTACACCCAAAAAGCATGACAAACATTCTTTAGAAGAGATTGTCAACCTCTCTATGTTTGCAGGAGTGCTCCACATTTACTTTTTTTCATTTACTGAATTCCTTTTAGGAAAAATAAATGCCAAATTTGAGGTTACTTTAAATTCATTCATTCTTAGCCCTTACATGAGAATAAGTGCTCTTATTTCACCAAACAGGTTACACTTCCTTCTCACATCTGATACTCAGTTTATAAAGCAGATTTCATGTTTTACAGCAGCTCTTTGGGACACAAGATTTTATCCAAGACAAATTAATTATTTTTTCCACAATGAGACAAATTATGATCTCATTTAACTGCCAACAAATACTACATATGAATTGAGTTACCAGACACATATTCTTGAACACTAAGATAACTCTTCAAAAATTCAGTTCAACTCTCTTTTAAAAGTACATTTCTACTTAAATCCTTCTATATAATTACACGCATTCCTCCCATGTTTCCCCTTGCAGAACTTTACCGAGCAAAAAGACAACTCAACTGCAGCAAGAATATACCACATTTTTTTATGAATATTACCATTTTAACTGCAAAATACTTCCCCCCTCCAAGCTACAAATAGAAATCTTGAAAAAAAAAAATCATGAAATTGTCATTCTTGTTTTATTTAGCAAGACAAGTGTATTAATGGGCATGAGAAGTATCCCTTAACATTGCAAAGCTACTCAATTAAAAATGAAAGTTTCTGGAATTAATTCTAACAAGCACTTCACCCAAAAAGAAGCTGAGAGGAAACACTCTCTTTTGACAAGTTTGATTCAGTCTGTAGCCATACTTTCAGTTTGGGTAAAGAATAAAATATTCCTAGGTTCGCAGCAGCTTTCCAGTTGTTAATGCATGACATTAAAGACCACACGCCTTTGTCTAACCAAGAAAAAAAAAAGGTAGTTTCACTACTCTTTTCTTATGTACCATGGTTTTTAACATCACTTCTATGTTTGACAATTTACATATGTACAGAATCATCACCTAAAAAAAGCAAAGCAAAGAGATTTTCATCAGCTCCCTTCACTGTATCATTGCAGAGAACTTTCTAGGCAACCATTAAGTCACAGGTCAGACCAGAATTCCTCACGTACTTACATTCTGAAATTCAAGTAATAATGTTCTAATGAAGTAATCTGTTCTTGCTTGCTCAGCTTCCTAAATAAGATAAAACAGTAATGAATGGAAAAAAAGAGACAAACATATGTAACAGTACACATACAGGACATAACTGAAATCCAAACTCAGGATTTGTTTTCATTTTTTTTTAATTTACAGTTTTCATATCTGTGATTTTTCCCAAAGATGGGCAACCAAAACGTCGATTCTAAACCAACAGCAACATAGCTTGCCACAAACAATATACTTGTGAGAGGTTTTGCTTTTACTTAAAATAAGAATTGGGGTTATCCAAGTGAATAACTTGCACCTGAAACTGTCAGTAAGTACAAGCATTGCAACATACTACTTTTGCTTTATTTCTCCATACATTTTGTTCATCTAGTTTTCCTCTTCCAGTTACCCTTCTGTAGCACTTCTCTTGTGTTAACTTCAACCTCCTACCAATCTGTCTTTTGATATCCATTCCTCAGGGATTATTTTCAATGAGAGGGGCATCTGAATGGGTTACCATCATTATTTTGGTTGTGGCCAAAAAAAAAAGTCTTCTAGCCTCTCACAATTTTTAAATCCACTGCTGATACACAAAAGAAGGTTTATACTGTCTATACTAAGCATATTGTTTTACTTAAAACATCAGTAATAGCACAATTTGAAGACACCTTAAAAAGCATGTGTTCCAGCTTTCCACAGTGAATTTTAGGAGACTGCATATATGTTTTTGTTTCCTTCTCCTCCAGGGTAATTACCATTTTCCATCAAGACAACAATTGCACTGCCTTGCAGGTTTAAAGCAGGTATTGCATAGCTAGCAGCAATGGAATCCATATACACCATCTTACACGGCAAGATGATTTATGATCACTTGACAGTTCTATTCAAGTACAACTTCAGTCCACGATTCAGGTTTTACTCATATCAGTACTATCTAAAGGACCCAACAAAAATTTCAGGAGCCCATTTTTCAGCACGCTTTCTACATACCTAAGGAGAGATGCTTACAAGAAAGTAGCAGAGGTTATGACAAAAGAGGACTGGCATTGGAAAGGTGTTTTTGAAAGACTTTGGGGAAGAGCAGAGGAATGGAAGACAGATGGACTGCAAGGACCCAGAAATAGATCCCCTTTAAAATCTACTACTGAATTGCTATGGATTTAAGTGCTATAAACAAGTATTCAAACAACTAAGAAGAATACAGTGTTACGGCTGTTCTACTGACCTGTAAGGACAGCAATAGTAAGAGAAAATGACAAAGACCTGCTGTCTAAATCAGCCTCAGGCGAAGAGACATTGGTACACTGATATCTTTCTATATTTACATAGCAGCCATGAAAATTCCAAGTAGTGAGTGACATCAGACATCTTACAGTAAGCTCAGAATCACCGACATGGTTTCAGCAGGATACAGTGAGAAGTAATCACAGCAAGAAAAGAAAATCCCAAACCAAAAATGTTTGTCAGATTCACGGTCCACTGCATTATATAAACACTAATTATCCAGAGGCAGTGCCCAATCAAGGAAATACTACAAATTCATTGCTAGAAGCTGGCAACAAGCGTAAGGAGAAAGATCATCCTATACAGTTTATTTCCTCTTCCTTAGTTAAAGACTTCATCTATCACTGAACACAATGTGATAGGCTGGACAGATTTTCTCATGACCTGAAAGTGAAGTCTTGACAATGTGATCACAACTCCAAGAACCAGAAGTGGGACAAAACGGGCCGCAATTTATGGAAGAAACCAACATACACCAACGGATATGTACAAAGGCAACCAGATACTACTTACCACCCAGGAAACACCAATCTTATGATCCTATAATTATTTTTGTGGTTATGCTCCTGCATACCTTATCCTTACTCATGCCCTGAATACCTCACGAAGAATAAATCATAGAACCACAGAGTCACCAAGGTTAGAAAAGACCTCCAAGATCATCTAGCCCAACCATCCACCTACCACTAATCTCTCTCCACTGACCCATGTCTCCTAGTACCACATCCAAACATTTCTTGAACACCTCCAGTGACAGTGACACTACCACCTCCTTGGGCCGCCTGTTCCAGCGCATAACCACTCTTTCAGAGAAGAAATTTTTCTAAACATCCAATCAATCCTCAGAGTCCATTCCCTCTAGTCCTATCACTAGTTATGTGGGAAAAGAGGTCAAACACCACCTCGCCATAACCTGTTTTCAGGCAGTTGTAGAGAGCCATAAGGTCTCCATTGAGCCTTCTCTTTTCCAGACTGAACAATCTCAGTTCCCTCAGCTACTCCTCATGAGACTTGTGCTCCATAACCCCCATCAGCTTCGCTGCCCTTCTCTGGACACACCCCAGGGCCTCAATATCTTTCTTGTAGTAAGGGGCCCAAAACTGAACACAGTACTCAAGGCATGGCCTCACCAGAGCTGAGTACAGAGGGATGATCAATTCCCTGCTCCTGCTGGTAGCACTATTTCTGATACAAGCCAGGACGCCATTGTAATCCAACAGATACTGCCAGGAGAAGAAAAAGTCTAGTTTCTACTTTCTCTATTTATGATACCTAACTCCACGTTCCTCAAAAAAAGTAAACCAATCCAGTGTTACTCTCATTTCTCTTACACATCTAGAAAGCATAAGCAACAATGGAAAGAAACAGCTTCTTGAATATTATCTACATTCCTGATCAGCTACACATTCAAAACTATATGATGTAAAATTAAAGAAACAGCATGAAAAGACACAAAACCAACGCACCTGGTCCCCACTTAAAAAATCACAAGGATATCAAAAATCCTGTAAAGTTTACACACACATACTGCTTTCCATCATTTTCTTTTGCATCTTTGGTAAAATTTGATGTTGAACAATTGAGTGTTTCTTTCGTAATACAAGGCCTGACACGAGTTGAGTACCTACTGTAAGGTAATGGAGCAATAATTCTACAAAACTCTTTTATAAAGCTTAATACTTACACATGAAACACGAAATGGTCCAAAAGTTACTGCTGCCTCTCCATACAATGGCCAGTAACGTTCACATTTTTTCTGTTGAAGCAAAGAATCCTAATTTAGTTTGTACATGGTATTGAAAGATAGTTAATAACAGAAAGAGCAGACAAGATGGCAGTTTCTAACGCCTTGTTTTCTATTCTTCTATTTCAACTGAAGGTGTCTTTTAAGAAAGTAAGGTGTCCTTTTTTGGGTATAACAAATATAATTAAAAAACCCCCACAAACAATGAAACCAATAAATACAGCCTGTGGAGTCTTTGTAAGTCAGAACATGAACTTCAGTACTGCCTACATATGTGCAAGCATGCACTGTACAGAGGGAGGCAACAAGAGCTAACCTAGTTTTTGCCCAAGTTCAGAGTTAAGAATTCCAGAATGCTTTTCTTCCTCTTGGGTCTTAAGAATATAAGAGATTTTAAAAGATGGACCGTTTACACCGCTCTATCAATCGAAAGGAAATTCTGAAGGAACCGTATGCCAACTATCAAAATACCATCTCACTACGATGCACTTCTTTAATTCAAAATAACACGACCAGAAGTAGACCATCAGTTTAGTTCTGTATACAAAGATACAATGCATATTCTGACAGAACTCCTAGATAACAACAAAACACTATGAACAAAGAAGAGCAGTCCCATCCATTCTTTCTTCTGTGCATAGGAATAAGTGTATTCTCATTCAGTCCTGGTGGATTACTTTTATAGTTATGAAATTCACACACTGTATAGTTGTTATTATACAAGGTTGTAACAGATGGATAGCCAGAGGTTATAGGGGAACAACTCACCCACTCTAAGGCTCACAACTAGGATAGATGCTCACCACAACTAACTCCACACAGGAGCAATCTCCAAAAGAGATGCTGCCTTAGTGGTGGTCAGCCCTTAAATGGGGTCTAGGAGAGGTGGAGTCAAGCTCCACCCCTTCTGGGAGCACAGCTGAATTACCTTCACCTGTGCTCCCGCAGCTGACCCGTCACTTGCCTCAGATGGTTAATCAGAGGTTCAGGCTGTGATTAACAGTTTCCCATACACACACTTACAGGTAATGGCATACTGTCCTACACAGAAACTGCTCGCTTAGTTTTGTATTTGGTACACTTACCCTTCCCATTTCAAATTCTCGACAGGCCATTACAATTATCTGAAAAGAACAAATGTAAGGTAGCTTTAGGTAAAAGAAAGATCACAAATATTTTACTGCTTGCTTCTAGCTAAGACAACACAGATACTCCTTAACCGGCTGCTACTGAAGGGACTGATTAAGCTTCTCATTTGTAGCTGCAGATTCTTTTAATACTAAAATAGTCCAAGTTTCATTCTGCAAAGAACAAACCAAAACACTAATAAAATATTTAAAGCCTACCTAATTTGAGTCATTTGAAATCACTGCAACCCTATATAAATACCTTACTCATTTAGCCAGATTGTACTACTGTAAAAATGCAGAACCTTTTACTAAATGTAAGAAAATGCACAGCTGTATCTGTTTATAACAACACAGACTGCTTCTTTAAAACCAGTGCAAAAAAATATTTCAAAAACTACACCAAGATTTCTTAGGCAAAAAAATTTCAGGTATGATAATCTGAATAACACTACCAAAAAAACACCAAAAGGTAACCTACTTGTTACAACAGTAAGCAATGACATGTAAAGGGTCTGCTAAAAAACAAACCAAGGAAAAAAAAAAAAAATCAGAAACTAAAATTTCTTTGTTGAATCCAACTTGAATAGTACTTAAAAGTTAACTCCCAACAATAACTGTTTGAAGAGATACAGAAAACACAGAAAAACAAGGTATCCAGAATTAGCATAACTAAAAGGTGGACATTCATTTTGTTTCTAATGCTGCTTCAGCATTTGATTGTCTGTCCACATTAGGAGTCAAAATGGTAAGGTCTCCTGCAGGAGATGGAATTAAGCACTGACCTGTTCATAAGACAACATGATTTCATATATAATTGAAATTATTACATTTTATTACATTATTAAATTGAATAATGACGCACGGATGTTAATTTTGTAGCTTAAGTAGCATTCTAAGACAAACTTCCGCTAAATCACCATCAAAATTCCTGCTAATAGCAGGCTCACACAAGAAATACAATCGATGTACCATGAAATAGGGTAATACACAATTTCTGTTTTTAAGTAGGTACTTACAGCCACATTGTATTCCCATATCATCCTCCAGAAATCTATTACTGTATTTGCTAATGGTCCCTGGGTAGCAACATACGCCTTCGGCCCATGTACTCCCTAGGATTACACAAAGGAACCATTAATGTTTACAAAGAAAATCTATGTGCACTGAATAAAAAGCTTTAAATTTTAAAACTGTAAGGAAAATAATTCATACCTTAATAAAGTTTGCATTGATGTAGTCAGAATCTTGGGGGGGAGTTTTTAAGGTCAGTTTAACTCGGCTGTGATCAACTGAAAGAAGAATATATATTTTTAAAAGTAAAGAATTACAATGTGCAAATCAGTATATAGCAGTAAATACGGAACATACAAATAGAGTATCAATAGGACAAATTAAGCAATGAAAGTGTTCCCCAAAACTACATCACAGAAACAAGTCAGTTAATGAAATCAACTTGAAATTCAATTGATTATAAGTAAGCCAAGTGGCAGTCACACAACATTATCACAGACCACAGTAGTCTGAATTAAAAGGCTTACTGTATCTATGAAGCTGAAAGAGTAAAGCACAACTAACTGCCTAGTTAAAGCCGTGGGCAGGGCTCAGTAGTCCATCAGCTATCACAGCACGAAACATGCACTGTAGCTTCTTGTTTCAGCACAGCCTGACCTCTGCTCCCCAAACACCGGGCTGGGCACTTGGCTGGGGCACAGAACCCACCCCTGTTCAACCAGAAGCAGCTGACTCCTTCATTTACCAGGTCTTAACATTTCAAATTACCACACCGGTCATTAGGGACCATCTTAGAGAACATTTCCTGTAAGAACACATCTTTGGAGATCCAAATTCTCAGAAATCTTTTAAAAATATCCTTTACTACCTAATTTGTTCCACCAACATCTTGGCTGATACCAGCGTTTCCTAGAAAGCACCAACATACCATTCAAACTGTTTCCGCAATAAGGACCAATTTAAAGTAACACCACAATTAAATTGGAAATCAAGAACGAAAAAAGTACCCTATAAATTTGAATTGGGGAACAGGAGTACGCATAGAAACAGCATCTGCCCAAGTAGTTTCTAATACTTCCTGCTCCCACGGTTGATTCCTAAGCCACAAAGCAGCTGAAAGTCTATTAAGAGTCTAAATTAAATAAAAAACTAAGAAAAAACCTAATGTTTTTTTCTGGGGTGTTGGGATGTTTTGTTGGTGCAAAACATCGCTGGTAGTAAGTGCCCTCAAGAAGTACGTGCTGAGTGTTAATTCTCTACTGAAAACTCTTCCAAAGCCCAAGGCAAGGAATTTCTTTCCAGAGCCCTGATAACATGCAGAAAACATTTGTGTCAGTATGTGCTGCTTCCTCAAAAGAGACAAGCCCCGATGAATGCAAAGGCAACACTAAAATAAATACCCAGAGAAACCATTATGACATACTGCACCGCAATACACTACCATACGTATAGTGTAAAAGCATGAAATCTTTATAAATATACAGTGATGTCACAAACGTAATACTAAAATGTATTCTTAAATGATGGATTAAAATAATTAAAACCGTAGGCTAATGAGGGCTCCTATCTTTCCAGCACAGCAGATCCAAAATTCTAAAGCAGCTGCCAGATGTCAGCACTTCCAGCCTTCCTTCATCTGCCACAGCTCAGCTCTTCTCCCATTTTAGCTCCAAAACACAATTCTCCAAAGGAAATTCTACAGCAAGCTCCAGGTTCAGGAGATTAACTGTGTGTTTGGCTTTTTTTTTTTTTAAGCTTTATACATAGCTTAAAGGCTCTGCTCAGAATTACAAATTGGTGTCTTCAAGTAATCAGTGAACACCACGGTTAATTTGAGTGTCATTAAGGATGGCTTAGTAAAAGAGTACATGTGGTCATACTGCATTTACTCTGAAGCCCGTATCGAGTTAGTATTGAAGTACTGATCTCTCTGGTAGCAGTAATCTTTTCTGATATATGGGGTAAATCTCCAGTTAAGCTGCATTTGTAAGCCACCTTCTGGATTTACAAAAATAAGCAAAAAAACCATACCCGCTCTTCCTCAAAAACATCTTCTAGCTTTCATTTCTCTGTCTGGTCTCCCGTAACTTCACTGCTGGAACTTTTCAGCATTCAAAGATATTCTCACTTCAACTGAAAGTTTACCTTCAATTTTCCTCACCATCAGCTTTGAGGTTTGCTCATTTTCCCCACTGTGATCTGTATATCCTTCCAGGCCCTAATGCCTCATGTTTTGACTTTTTTCAGACGTACTAAAAGAAAAGCTCATCCCCCACTCTAGCGACAGCCACTTACTGCCACAGTGGCTATCGTGCCCCATGGATCCAGCCTCAGTACCACTGATTTTTTCTTGTATTTTTATCTAACTATCAATAAGCCTGCATGGAATAAGCAGAATAAAGGTACTGTAACAACAACCTCTCTCTCACTGTACCCATTTAACATTTTTCCTCACAAATTAAAACAAAGCCCAATGACATTTCACTGTTTCGCTGCTTTTGAATTCAGTGCCATGCATGTCCTCCCTTCTCACCACAGCGGCAGCCATTATGCCCACCTTGTTAAACACTCTAGGGCCTGTGGCTCTATGGCCAAGCTGACTGCTGGAAGCATAGCTCCAAGCTGTGGAAAGCAGTAAAAACTCCATCACTAGAGAAACAAAAGCTACAGGTACACCACAGTCTGAAATGCAGAGTTTATTACTAGAATATATCTTGAAGCTGAAAGCTAATGATGCCTAAGAACATTTTCAGCTTCAAATGGATTATAAGCCTTCAAACACTTCTGAGAGAGCTAAGCGGAACAGACTTGTCGTTAATCTTTTGGGATATGAAAAATGGCACTCGTCAGAAGACCAGCCTTTAATCTTGCTGACAGTTACTCGTATTGAGAAGCACAACAAGAACTGCTGAGATGTGTGGCCTCACAAGATGCACAAAGTGAACTTGCAACACACTATCTTGACACAACAAAGCCTGTAAGAACTATATACTTGGTTTTAGAACTTAAAATTCTGCTCTGAGTCACGTTTTATATGCTTGAACATGAAACCATTTTACTTGGGCCACAGCAAAATACAAACAGAAGATACGCAACACTGACAGCTCTCAGACATGGCTCGCAGGGTATGAACCAGCAAGTAAAGATCTATTTTACTTCAAACCACAAACACAGGTTCCTTAAAATCTCACCCAGATCTTATGCTGACATTCATTTTGTAGCATGAAAATGAAAAAATACATACAGTTAAGGACCCAGTAAAGTCCTATACTATTCTGAGTTAAAATGAAAGCCTCAGTTCGATAGGGCTTGAGACCCAGCAAATATTGTATATTTGGGTGATAACTCCCCCAACAAAATACATAAATCTCCACCTTGCCTGACAAGTTCAAAATAAAAACTTCATGAAAACGATCTTTCAGAGTATCTCCAATTTTGTTTTTTGTTGTTAACTAAATCAGGAAATTTAGAGTACATTAAGACTAACAAGCCTTATCCTTCATCCTCTATTAACAAACAAATCCGACTTACATGGCAATATATCCTTGTATCTGTTCTTCTTCACATTTTCTTCCTTTTCACCAGTGGCTGTTGGATAGATCTTCTCTGTTCTGTATTTCGTGGATAATCTTCTTAACCTCTGAAATGAAACATTTACATATATATATATATATATATGTATATACACATACATATATTTTCAAGTCTTAAGGCACCAGAGACATGGCTAGCTTCACTGCTGTATAGGGATAAATAGGACACTCAAAAAAACCTCTTCGATCTTTTTACAGTTTTCACCAATTTTTTTTTTTTAAGCCTAATTACCTGGTAGGTACTTCCTGCTCAACAGCAGTTTACAACCAACTTGCAAACCACTCTATATAGAGCTATGAAAAAGCTGCTAGACCATGGTCATACAGTTAGATTTTAATTAGAACGCACACTGCCATGTTAGGGAATAAGGACTGCATTACCAAGAATACATGTGAGAAACAAACATCTGTTATTCCCCAGGATTCCCGCAGGAACATCACAGATCAGGCTGGCTTAAGAACAGCTGTTATTTTGCTACCGAGCTCACACACTGACAACTGAGCAGGAAGAACCCAGCTTTGGGCAGCTATCAGCTCCAAACGCTCAACTCCCACTGAGTTTCAAGCTCATCCAGGTTTCTCCGGTCCTTCTTTCAAAGGCCCTCCTGCTCAGGTATGTGCTGTTCTCAAAGAAGTGGGTGACAGAAGGTTTGCTGAACTCACAACATTACATCCAATTTTCTCACCCTGCATCTATTGCAAATACTCCAAATTCGAAATAAGCAAAGCCTCTATTAATAAAAACCTGTCCATCCCTTCCTGCAATGCAGGAAATAAAAGCAATACAGCTTCAATCATTCCACTCAAGTTACACACGTGCAACTTTAAACTGAGGAGGAAGAAAAGTACTTCTTGATCTTATACCGAATTGATGTACGGATTTAAAAAGGAACCTGATGGCCTCAAAAAGAAAATGCTGGCTTCCAGCTAACACTGGGTAGCTGCTAAACAGTCACCATTGTCACTGCCAGGGTAGCAGCATGCAGAACAGGCAGCAGGAAGACAGAATTTTAAAGAAGGTCAGTACTTCCAGTGAGGGGTGTCCTGTGCAGGGAGTGGAATACAGGTTGCTCATGCTTCCCCTTCATCTCTGATGCTTAAAAATCATTCCTGAACGCTCAAAACATTTATGGTTTTCTTTTAGGTTGTGCAACTGTGGAAGGCTGGTTGTTAATTAGTAATGCACGTTGTTTGTCACTGCTTACACAACAACATACAGACAGGACTTCAAATCTTGAATTGGCTGGAAAGGCACTTTTCTTCCTGAATTCTCCTAAGACTACAAAAACACTTGGAAGACTCACTGCAATCAACCTAACCAAAAAGGAAAAATGAGTTGGTAATTCAACTCCCTCCAACAGCTCTTCCAGAAAAAAACAGAAAGGAAAGAAAGAAATTTAGTATTTCTGCTACTTACAGAAAAATACTTCCACAAAATTTGGACACAGTGAAAAACATGTAAATGGTGCACAGAACTGCATGGATTCTGCTGACCAATAAGCATACAAGTCCATAAAAGTGGTATTTACGGAGCAAAAATAAAGGCAAGTTAAAAAAAAAAAAAACACATAGAGAAGCTCTCGGATAATTCTCAGAGGACTTTCATGGCAGATGAAGGCACTGAATGCTAGGAAGAGTAACGGAATTAGCGCACTGAATTGTTTTCTTTTGTTGGTTTGTTTTTTTAAGCACTATTCTTGTAAAACTTACAATGTTAGGTGGGACAGAAAGCCCGACCAAACGCTGATCTAAGTGCTAAACTTATTACCTGAAAAGATTATACAACAAATAGAAGGATTTGATTCTTGAGAAGACATGTTAACAGTTCCAGGCAAGATTCCATGCAGACCATGCTAACCTTTGCAACACTACAAACAAATTCACAACTTGTATATATAGTAGACAATTGGAGAACCCTAGTTTGTAACATGGCACAGACAAAGAATACCAGGGAATGGCGCACCATAGAATCACAGAACCGCATGGGTTAGAAGGGACCTTACAAGACCATCCAGTTCCAGCCCTCTGTCATGGGTTAGGCCTCCATCGAATCAGGCTGCCCAAAGCCCCCATCCCACCCAGCCTTTAACATCCCCATGGATGGGGCACCAACAGCTTCTCTGTGCCTTGCTGCCCTCTGAGTGAAATGTTTCCTCCTAAAAATGCATGCAGGAGACACAGCCCTATGTAACACTGCCCTTACCTGTGTCAAGTTAAAACAAAAGCTGGCCGTGCTAAGATTGGACACTGCATCAGGAGTCTACAAATAGCGAATATAATTCAGCTATGTCAGCCAACAACTATAAGACTAAAAAGTACTTTGAAAGAAGCGATGAGCCTCCAATCCAAAAAACACAAAACCCCACAAAAAGAAAGAGATACTTCCAAAGCATAGCCACAAATACGCTCCCCATCTCAATCTTTTATTTTTCATTGCCTCTTATTTTTGTGGGGCAAGTGCTTTGACTGTGCGTAGAAAAAGTAACAGAGTAAAGTTTAGAGGGAAAAGAAACCTCTAAACACCATGAATAGAAACAGAAGCTGTTTTCCATGAAAAAAGACACACGTGAGGAAGTGGTATGGGAAAAACAATAGGTACCAAAAAGCACCCTAGGAAGATGGTCATTTCTGCTATGCCTATTTTAAAGGTAGGCAAGAAAAAAACCACAACAGTATCAGGGTATAATAGGGATCTACTGCAAGATGAAAACACCAGGAAGGGCCCAGTACCAACTTTCATTCTCTAGAGACTGACGAGATAATTCATCATATCCTTCTCCCTTACAAAATCAGCAAAGCAGAGTGGAAAGCAGGACTAGCACAGGCCAGCTCTGAGGCAAACATCAGGAAAGAAACATGGCAGAATAAACATCCCTGTTCCTAAACTACTTTTGGATTCATTCTTTTCATGCATATTTGTCTGCTGTTTTGTGATATGGGTAACAGCAGGGTAAGTGAGCACAGTCATGAAAGCAACAAAAAAAAAATAAGTATCTTCATGCTTCTTTAGCATAGTATTCTGAGCTACGCAGAATAGCACCTACTTTATGCTTTGGAAGGGAAAGACTTGATTTAAATGTAAGGAAAGAATTCTGGAAACTGAGCCTTGAATCACCGACCCCAGGAGGAGTGCTGGACCACAGGAGCAGAATTCACACTGCATGCAAAAGGAGGCTTCTGCACAAAGGCACTGCAGCATGCACACGCTGCCTGCTTCAGAGTGCAAGAGATGCAGTGCTTCCTAGGCTACAGCCTGGAGTGACCAGAGCAAGGAGAATGTGCTCAGTGACAGAACGGGGTAATGGCAGGGCAGAGAAAGAAAGAATTTTGTTCAGACTACATTAAATCAATGAAAGATATCCAGCGAGCTCTGTCACGGTCTACTTTCATGCTAATTCATCATACAGAGCTGTCTGCAATACAAAGCAACGTTCACTTGGGCTAAGTAAGGCAGTGAGAACTGCCAGGAGACACGCAGCCACACACACAAGGACACAGACCAGCCCTGCACCCCTTCCACACTCACCACAACAGCTATTCCAGTACCTCAGAAACCTTCATTCACATCTTCTTTTAAGAATAAAACCGACAAAAAGTAACCAAATATTTGTGATAAAGAACTACATTCACAAGGCCTTGACTTTCATTCTCATTAAAAATACTCGAGTTTCATTCTGCTCACTCACTGTGCCGTGGTTACTGGGAAGGTAACAAACACCCCGTGAGGGTGGGGGTGAGTCCTTGGAACAAAGCGGGTTTCAGAAACCTAATTCCAACTTCCACTGTGGCTCAACATTCTGTAATATGATCTAAGTTCTACTTCAGTGTTTCTAGCAAAACAAACCAACTCTTAAAATCCAACACACGGAATCCTACTGCATGAAAAAGAACTTTGTCCAGTCAATTTAGAAAACATTTCTGACTTTTACAGTAAACACTGCATGCCTATTTCACACTTCAGAAAGCGTAGCAGAAGAAAAACTGAATGTGACACAGCAGTGTGCTGCAGCTCAGAAGGCCAGTGGTATCCTGGGCTCCATCAGAAGAGGGGGTGACCAGCAAGGACAGGAAGGTGACTGTCCCTCTCTACTCTGCCCTTGTGAGGACCCATCTGGAGGTCCTCACAACAGCATCCAGGTCTGGGGCCCCCAGCACAAGAAAGATGTGGAGCTGTTAGAGAGGGCCAAGAGGAGGGCCACAAAGACGATCAGAGGGCTGGAGCACCTCCCCTACAAAGACAGCTTGCTCAACCTGCAGAAGAGAAGGCTCCAAGGAGACTTCATTGCAGCCTTCCAGTATTTAAAAGGGGATTATAAAAAGGAGGGGAATCAACATTTTGCTCAGGTGATAGGACAGGGGAATGGCTTTAATCTCAAGGAGGAAATGTTTAGAATGGATGTTAGGGGGAAGTTCTTCACAGAGAGAGTGGTGAGGTGCTGGCACATGCTGCCCAGAGAGGTTGTGGATGCTCTGTCCCTAGAGGTGTTCAAGGCCAGGTTGGATGGGGCCCTGGGCAGCCTGGTCTAATATCAGATCTGGACATTGGTGGCCCTGCCCGTGGCAAGGGGTTGGAACTTGTTGATCCTTGGGGTCCCTTCCAACCCAAGCCATTCTATGATTCTGTTAAGACACACAGCTTGATTCTAGAGAAATGCTCTTTGTGGATTGGAGAAAATATTTATACTCTCTTTGAAAGCTTGAACCTTATTTAAGTTATGTTAGCTCTTGCACCTCCTTCCTGGGATCCTCCATAAGGGACACGTGAAAAATATTCACCAGGGGTTTGCTTATTCAAAGCCCTCCGCGACTCTCCTGAGACTTACTTTCCAAAACCTCAGTATAAAAAGCAGTTTGAAGCAAGCACTGCTGTTCTGACTGTACCTAAGGAACAGCACACAACAGTGTTAAACTCAGCTGCTGGAGTGCTCCAAGGCTTCCGCAGCTCATTCACCACAACAGGAGGCAACAGCCTCAGGCTTCACAGGCTCTGTATGGACGGCTGTGGCAGCAGGGCTGGGAGACAGCACTGATCACACAAGAACGTATTTTGCATCTCAAAATTCACTTTGATGTATCAAATACTCAAATCTGAACACTGAAGAAAATCCTCTATAATAATTCTCTTAATAGTCAAAGCATAAAATGACACCAAGACACACTTGAGAAGCAATGTATTAATGCACACATTTCCTAAGACAGCTCTTCCCAGCATAAGCTTAACAATTCTTTGTGCTTACTGGCAGGCAGAGGAAGAAAAACACACACATCATACGTTCAGCTGTGCTCTCCTCCTAGTAATTTAATACATATTACTAAGGCAGAATAGAATTCCCAGTCCTCTTATGCAGTGAGGAAAATATACCTGTAAGGAACCCTCCCAAAACCATCTTGGTTCTGCAAGCATTTTAGCCTACAGTCCTTCCAAATGTAACTGGTGTTTCCCCATATCATTTTCTGACTACTCAGAGCTCTGGGAAACTCCAGGGCAAGATGATGTGAATGAACTCAGCTGCAGGACGGACCCTCAGTGGAGCCCCGGGTAACTCTGCAGCTCCGGGCTGCACAGGAAGGCACAAACACATGCGGAGACCTGGTTTGCCTTTTGTCACTGCCAGCACAGGCAGCACAGGGCATTTCTGGGAGGATGCCTTTCCCCACGGAGCCTTGGGAGCATTTGAAAAACAGCCCATGCTTGTGGCAAATGTCAGTCTTTTCCCAGTTATTCCTGTGAGCTTGCAAAGAACTATTTTTAAGAATTTCTAGACTTCGTGCTGCAAGGAAAAAGCTTTCCCAAACACTAAGTATAAACAATGACAGGAAAATGATCCAACTCTATTAAAAAAAAAGTTTCATTGCATTTCAACACTCCGCATGGCTTTGGCTACAAGAAATTGTTCAGACTGAACCCATTTCTCTGAAATGAAGCCCTGAAACAGGATTGCGTTGTGGTTTCGGCCAGCTAAGACAGACTGCAAGCCAAACTGATCGGAAGAACCAAACTTCTGAGGGAGCCCATACTACCTCAGCTCTCCCTTCTGGCAACACCCACTGACACTCGAGCTCTGGGCATTCTGCTGAAGTGATTAATAGACAGGACTGATACAGAGAATCTTCCGGGAGTTCATCTTCTGTATTTCACTGCAGGAAGACATCTGAAAACCACCAGTGTTCAAGGAAGCTTGTGTGAACCCTATAAAAGTCCCTCTACAATTAGGTAGTGAACTGGGATCCGCACTGTTCCAGCATTACGTGGCATATTGCATTGTGTTATCTTGACTTGGCTGGCTGTTTTCTCAGAGAAGAGAGGAGTTCACATTACTGCATCATTTAGAGATTTAAATTCAGTAAAGAAGCATTAGTCAAGGCAGACAGCACACAAAAGGAAACCCCCTGCTTAAAGGAGATAAAGCAAAACACTGAACTAATAAACTTCACTATCCTGTATTACGTTACTAACATACAATTTAAGATATCCCTAAAAGCTCCACAGCATTTTCATTCACGTGTTCAAACTGAGGTTGTAATTTTTCTACTCCTGAACAAAGCAGTGTCCTTAGCACCATCTATTGTTACAAATGCATCAAGTGAAAATGTGCAAGACAACACAGCTGGCAGAACAACAGCAATCACAGTGAGTGATGAATTGGCCAAGGAGGCCGATGTTATCCTGAGATGCATTATAAAAAGCATGGCCAGCAAGGACAATGAGCAACGGCCTAGAACTGGAACACAGGAAGTTCCATACAAACACACAGAAGAACTTCCTTATGAGAAAGGTGACAGAGCACTGGAACAGGCTGCCCAGAGAGGTTGTGGAGTCTCCTTCTCTGGAGATATTCAAGACCCAGCTGGATGCCCACCTGTGCAACCTATTGTAGGGAACCTGCATTAGCAGGGGGTTGGACTCAATCATCTCATGAGGTCCCTTCTGTGATTTCATTCTCGTGAACGTTTCCATTAACATGAAAATATGTGATGAGGAAGCAGTCTGACTTCTGGTTTGAAGTCTAGGACACACGTCTCAATGCAAAAACAGAAAAAGCATTCATAATTAGTACATCCCACAAATAACATGCTGCTTAACAGTACAAAAGGAGCTCAGCAATAATTCCTATCAGAAATAATTCCTAACAGAAATAAGCCTCACATTTGTCCAACAGGCCACAAGATTTTCAGTTCTTGAAAACAAACACAAACAGAATAAGGAAACAACACACAAACACACCAGGAAACAAAACTCATACCCAGAGAACCCTCCTGCTTAAGAGCATAACTACCAGGTGCCTGGATTTCCTACTATCCTCTTATTCCTTTAGCCTTTAGGTTCCGGTATTTTTGTGTGTGCACTGACAGCAGAAGCATATTAAAAACTTCTCATCTAACCTTGAATTTCCCCTCAAGTCTTCCTTTGAACACACGCAGCTTTTATCTATCTTTCTTCTGTGTGATTACAAAGGTAACATGTTCCTACAGAAAGCTACGGTGAATACTTTCTAAGAGAACGTTTTTACAGCACTCCAGTTGATCAAGTGTTACAATGGGATCTATCAGCAGGGCTGCAAAAAGAGCCAAGAGCTTCTTACTCAAAAAAAAAAAACAAAACAAACTACTAAATACAGTTCAAAACTGAGCTAACTGTAACATACAACATATGCCATCTTCGTATGTCAGCTTTCCATACCAATCTTCTCACCAATTCCTTTTTCACAAGCAGTTCAGCTTTCGAGTCAAGACAGTAAGGGCTTGAGTTGTCCTCCATACAACCTTCTGCAAGCTTTCGAAAGAACTAATATTCATGTTAGTGCAAATAAATGATGACTTCCTCTTTTGTGAGAACTCTCAAAACTTGCCACGTAGCTATGCATGTCAACCTACTGAATACAACGTGTATCTTGCACTAAAGAAGAAAAGAAAGTTTTCCCAACTCCACACCTTCTTTGCAGCCTTTTCTCTGGGAGACTGTAGATGCCAACTCTACCAGTGCTGCACAGTTTTACAGCCAGCATTCTGACAGCCCAGCTGATTTGTTCAAGAAACCGACAGACACATTTAAGTCTCATTTCAGCTGAATCAGCATTCAGTTCTGAGCTAGGAATATAAGGTCTTATCATAAGATGCCTATAAATAACTGGCAAAAAGAATTGGCTAACTGCTCAGTTCTCATTACATGCATACTTCCTTAGCAGCAGGAAGCCCATTACCACAGCACAACAAGGGTACGAAGAGGAATAACCCTCCCACCTTCAGCAGCTTCCTACAGAAAAGGTTCAGGCACGCTAGAGGGGGGAAGCAGGACAGGCTGCTTATTGTAGCTGTTCTGCAAGATGTCATCTGCATGAGCACTTAGCACAGGCTTTTACAGAGCCCTCAGAACCACTGCAGGATTCAGCAGTACAACCACAGGTCAGCTGGGAATGTACCCAAAACCCTGAATCATGATGCAAGCATCTTGCTGTATGGCATCCAGAACCAAGAGGAAGACTGCTTAGTCTTGTTACGGTCCCAATGATTTCAGCTGCTTGTATGACACAACTGCAAGTGGTTTCACTGGCATTAGGTAGAGATATACCCATAAATACACAGATGTATACAGCAGTTTGAACAATGGCCTCATCTCAAGTCACCAACAGCAAGGAAAAAAACCTGCAGCACCAACAGAGAGGAGGTCTGTGGAGAAGCTGAGCCCAAAGCAAGCCTCAGAGAAGTAGGATGAGCTTTCCACTCCTACACCAGAGGTGGAGCATTTTCGCTCATTTCTAAACCCCAAACTGATTACAGGCAGAGGTAAGCATTGTCTTCAAAGCCTCCCTTTTTTCTTCCCTCAGCCAGGAGTGGAGAGCACAGCACAGACCATCACCCAGACAGGCCTAGCTCTGAAATCTAATGTTGACAGTCCTGAACATGATGCTAACAAACAGTGTCAGTATCATACCTGAATTGAGTGACCACTTCTAAGGAACTTGCCCTTCAGCAGAAACAGAAATCAAAGCAGAGACTTGTCCTACCTACTTCTACAGCACACTTAAAGTTTGATGGAGAAGTCAAAAACCTGATGGGTATGATGGAATAAAAACAGATGCCAGAGTAGCAGCATTGCCACAAACAAGCCATGGAAGCACAGAAGGAAGTGCCTAAGCATGACTTCAGAATTTCTCCACAGAGAACACCCCAAAGGCAGAAGGTTTCAGTCCAGCTCAGTCAGGCATCTGAAATGAACCCAAGTTTCAGAGCTGTACAAGAGGCAGAGCCAGTGACCACTGGCAGCAACCCCACAGCTCCTTCGTTTCAGTGTTTCTGTCTTACTGCACATTACACCCCCAAGCAGCAAAAAGCACGCTGAAAGCAAAAGCTCTAACAGACAGTACAGATATGGTACAGCCCAGACAAATTAGAAACTTTAGGAACTGAGTAGATATCATCTAAACCTCCTTCTTTGAAGAACATTTAGTTTGTTATCTTTTTCAGGGAGAATTAACATGATTAAAAAATCTCTTGCTGTTAAAACTTCTTCCCAACATCCTTTACCACTCCCCGGCTGTTGGCTTCACTGTATGCAGAATGAGGCATCAAATTCCAAAGATCATCAGTCAAATATTTGGACAAGGTTCACATAAGAGTCAGTCTCCAACTGCACACTGCCTTTACCACACTGCTGAGCTGTATTACGTCCTGTCCCCACTTGCCCCTGCAGCAAAGTCAGCTGCGGCTGCTATGGCTCTTATCAGCTACTTCATGCCCATGGAGCTGAGACACTGCCCAGCAAGGCTCACTGAGAACTACTTGATACTGAAAAGCTGAAGCCTAACAAATCCTCTAGCAGAAAGCATAGCTGTACATGCTCAAGAAGCATTGCAACTAAAATCCAGCTTGGGGTCCAAATTACCTTCCTGAAACACCTGTGGAACTCAGGCTTGCTACTCCTTTCATTTATGCAACATTTTTTAGTAACTGTGACTCAACTTCAATCACAGTTGAATTACTATGTGATGATATGAGCTCAGTGTGAACCATGCTGACGCTGGACATGAGAGCAATAAAAGGACATTGGTTTCCTCTCTCACCGTAAGTCTAACAATTAATTCCCTTTTTCCCAGAAGCAGGCTTGAACTTATACAAAAATACGCTATCTGCAGAGACTTTTGGAAGTGTAGAACCCCTATTACTCAGCAGGCAAAATAAGGATATCCTTCACAAGTTATGTTAGTTTGTAACTGGCAAATATAGCAGCCACAAGATTTAAGGACTGTCCCCCCCCCAAAAAAACAAACTCAACAACATATCCAGACTTAAGCACAGAACCGCCCTTCTGACATCAGTACATCCATGTAGTAACATATATATTACAGCTGAGTTTATTTAAGTATGTAGTTGACATGAAAAGCAAAAAAAAAAAAAAAACAAAAAACAAAAGGAAGAGGGGAGATGGAGGGGGAAATAAAGGTATCAAATAGAAAATACATTTCCATTAACTGCAGAAAACATGCTTAGAACTATTTTCAACCCTTCTTCAAGGCTGTGTTTGGAAGCCAAGGAATGTGCTGGTTATAAAGAGGCCATTTATGATGGAGTTCAATAGCATTTTAAGAGCCAGAAAGAAGTAGTCTCATTAAAGATACAAACTTGTACTAAGACTTCAACTGCAATAGCCCTAGCTAATCACCACCACGGCACTTACAGATAGGCAAAGAAACTTTGCATCCTAGCCGCGGATATCTGTTGCACCTGTCCATTTCTGGTTAAGAAATGCATCCCCGTCTGCTTGAAAGAGCTCGCTTTTCCATCAGACTATGCAGAAAGAACAGGGAATTTAGGAGCCAGCACCATTCTTAGAGCAGAAAGCCATAAAGAAACTACTCAGATGAAAGCAGAGCAGCAACCTCAAGTAGAGAAACAACTGCATTATGAGTCAATGATTCCATATTATATTGCCCTCTGCATATAAACGCAAGTCCAACGTTAAAGAATTTGCAGGTTGCCTTTATTATATTTATAATATAATTAGTAGGATATCTCAGAAATTCTTCTGTGTTGCAGACCTCGTATGAGGCATACACTCAATTGCAAAGAGTTCTACAAAGCCTCCCCCCATGCCCATACCCTGCAGACAGCCTCTTACACCACTCCTTTGTCAAACACTACCCTTCTGCAGCATCAAGTTTCAAAAAACATAAAGCTACTCAAGGCAACAAGTAAAACGAACCCAGTTCAGGCAAGTGCCCTGTCAGTCAAGGTGCTGATCATGTTTTTCAAGTAAACCTCAATTGTTATTGCTTTCCAGAGCTGCATGTTTACAATCAAGAAGGTAGAACAAGACCGCTTGTTTGGTAAACAACAGCCAAAGCCTCTATTTGGGATACAAACAACTTTATTCAACACACCCAGGTTCTGGATGACAGGTTTACTTCCAGGAATTTCAGAAATGTACAGGAATACTTTCAGATCTAACCTCAAGATTCTTATCTGCAATTCTCATCACTGGAGTAAGTGACATAGTAAGAAGAGCCCATTTCCTTTCTTGGGAAAGGAAGCTGTTCTCATTCGAGCTCCAAAGAAGTATTTGACTCAGTGCCAATTGCAAAGAGCGTGTGAATTTTCATAAGAATTCAGGCGAGACCAGGGGCTCTTTAGCCTGTTTTTAAGAAGAGAAACACTGGGAAAAACTCCCAAACAAATCATTTGATGGAAAGGATTTCACCAGTAGAGTTTCTTAAAAAAAAAAAATAATAATAATAATAAATCACAAAACCACAACACACACAGCTCTGCGTCAGTCCTGTCAGACAACTTCATGAATGACTTATCACTAAAAGCAGACGATGCTAATAGACTTTTTGATGACAAAGCTAGAAAGCAATCAATAAAGCAGATGAAAATATTACAAGAAGCAATGAAGTAGACTATTGAGGCAATAGAAAGCACACTAAGGTTTGAAAATACTGATAAAAGCAGCATGTGAGAAACCAACAGTGATGGTGTGGCTGTGTGACCAAGAACCAAGTAAGCTGAGTGACAATTTGTAACTGCTTCTAGCTGTCACACAAAGAAATGAGACAGGGGACATCCAGCGATGAACAAGCTATGGCTGCAACCAAAGAATGTAAGCGACTAATAAAACAACCTTAGCACTCATCAGCACAAAATGTAATGTTTTCTCAGGAAGAGGAAGCAGCATTTTCATTTTTAAATACTGTCACCAAACATTTCAGTCCAACACCCCCATTTTAAGCACTGTCAGTCTACATTTTTTCTGACAACAATCCTTTTTGATTTTTAAATGCCTTGGAACTGCCTCATTTTAACCTCATTCAGAAAGCGGCTGGAGGGTAAACAAGCCTCCCAACAGTATGTTATTGCTTAACAAGTGCTTGTGCAGAATGGCTTAAACCCTCAGAGGTGAAGCAATAACCCACAGCAGGAGCGCTACCTGCTCACAGACAATGGCTCAATAGCAGCACAAGGTATCATACCTGGCCATTAAACTGTTTATGTTCAAGCAGTGTTTATTTCCTTCATTAAAGAAGTTGGATCCCATTAACTCACCTGAAATTTCTAAGCTTTCTAACGAAAGCTTTCTAAATGCTGTCCTCTGCTTAGGAACATTTCAGGAGAAACTGTGCTTTTGCTAAAACTTGTCCTGCCACTCAGTTCCCAGCTAAGCCACCAGATGTGTGGGACAAGCTGCAGAGAACACTACTGTGCGTCATTAGGCTTTGAGCTTCATCAAAAGGAGAGGGCCAGACCTGAAGGCAGCTTAGAGGGACTCCTTGTCTCAGAGGTAAAAACCGCCCCATCTGCCTCTTCTCGCAGTGCAGGTAGCAGGTGCTCTTCATAGACTGGGAGGGCAACTGAAGAACGCAGTATTTTAAATCACTGTACTACAAACATCTGAGGCTTACATGCACTCAACAGGACTGAACAAAACGCTCCCAACAAGCAACAACTGGTTTGACAGTGCAACCCCTAAATCTCAAACCCCAAAAGAAGTTACTTAACATTGGCCAGGTTGCTTTCTCAGTCGTTGTTTTTTCCCCCCCCCCTTTGAGAAAAATCCCAAGGATCTGAACAAAAGCACAATTTAGGCAAGAGCCTAACAGAATAGAGATAACCACGGAACAGCAGTTTGCTTGCACCGTGCATATGGAACCCATCCACTAGATGTCAGTGTCCTCTTGGGCAGAGGAAGCACTGGAAGCCAACGACAAGAAGGCAACCTACAGTTCCTGCCCATCAGCTCAACTGTTAAGGAGGAAATCCTTATAAAGCATCCCCTACAGTGCCCTGTGCCCCCGCAGAAGCAACAGCAGCAAAAGTAACATTTATGGCTGTCAGACACAGAACACTAACACAGCCCTGGTCCCAAGGTTCAGCCAAATAAGCACTTACTCCTACAAATCAGTTTTGTTCCATCAACTCAATTGGATTATTGAAATAGTACACACTGAAATGGAACCATTTACTGAGAATTGCTGAGAATTGTCTCCGCAGAGCTCCTTGCTGCGCAACTTAAGTCTCAAAACCACTGAGACAGACTCAAAATCACTACTTTCCAAAGAATGTATCTGTTCCCTGATACAGCATGTGTGTTCAGCTACTGCACTAAGTAGTTTCAAAGAACAATTCTGCAAGGTTTCTGTTGTCCTGGGACACACATGAAAGAGTGTGGCCCGCAGGTCAAGGGAGGTGATCCTCCTCCTCCACCCTGTCCTGGCAAGGCTGAGAGACCTGGGGCTGTTCAGCCTGGAGAAGGCTGTGGGTGGGGACAGATCTCATCAATGCTTATAAATGGCTAATAGGCAGGAGGCAAGCGGATGAGGCCAGGCTCTTCTCAGTGATGTGCAGTAACAGAACAAGATGCAACGGGCAAAATCTGCAACACAGTAAGATCCATACAAATGTAATGAAAAACTTCTTGACTGTGAGGGTGTCAGAGCACTGAAACACTCTGACCAGAGGCTGTGGAATCCTCTTCCATGGCGATATTCAAAACCTACCTGGACATTTTCCTGTGTGATCTACTACCTCAGGATCCTGCTGAGACTAGAGCTGGACTAGATATCTCCAGTGGTCCCTTCCAGCCCCTAAGATTATAAGGCAAGTCTGAAGATCATGAGCTGCTTCAGAGAACACGATGGAGGAAACATACAGCACATATCAATAGATATTAGGGCACTCAGAATTGGTGATAAAAAGGCACTTCTGCTTCCTAACTCCTAAGTTGGCAAAAAAAAAAACAAACAACAAAACAAAACAACATAACTACAGTTCATGAAAGTTAAACCAGCACACAAAACATACAAAAAAAAAGAAAGAAAGAAAGAAAGAAAAGTACTTATCTAAATCCAAATGAAGCCAGGCCTAAATGCTTAGGCTTAGAAACAACAGATTAAATGCTTATAGCACAGTGTGAAATTCTCTGTAATAGACAGAAACACCACACCTACAGAGGGAGAGAACAGAAGTCAAAGTTCAGACGTGTGCCTGCTGCAGGAAGAAACAGGTGGGTGAGCGCCTCTATGAGTCTGCACTAAACCCAGGTACTCATATGGACTGCGAGCCTAGAAGGAGAATACCAATATAAAAGGAATCTTCAACTCTGTGGACTGACTGGGAAATTAACAGCAATGGGAGGGAACTGACAACAGACTGAGGCCATAGGAGAAGCAGTTCAGTACAAAAGCAGAGGCAAGCAAGGTTGGTTAAGGTCTGAAGACAAATTAAGCTGAGATTCTGTAACATACATGAGCACAGCTGAGACTGCATAAGACCTCTGCTGTTAAGGAACCAATCACAACACTGACAGCAAACAGCAAGTTCTCATGAAGGAGATAGGGAAGACTATGAAGCTTAGAAAACAAGACATAGAACCAGAACACGTGCCAAGTTAGAAAGTACCCAGCCAGTCACAAGATACAGATTTCTCTCTTTTTAAAGGAATCACATCAGTTTATTAGTGATTCCTCTCGCTCAGTCCCCCAGCAGGAAAGCCACCCGGGTCTGAGCTTGAGCAGACACAGCACCTGGCTGAAGTCATAGCCAGAAGAACTACTGGGACCCATATGCCATATCCTTGCCAGACAGGCAAAGCACATTCACCACAACTTTTTCTTTTAAAATAGGAACTAAAAAAAGAAAAAAGAGGAAATAGAACAAAAAGACAGTGGTAAAAGAGTAAAGCATTTATAAGCAAGGCAAGGACGGGCTGTGAAGATGTACCAGTGCAGGAACTGCTGCACTATGTGACACCGTGCTTTCCTGGCAGCTTTATACCATCTCCTCCACGTTACTGCTTTGTCCCAAGTATCACGGCTGTCATCAGGACAGTCTTCAGATCACTTCAGCTGTTCATTCTTTCATAAAACAGTTGTGTTTGGTTTTTAAGGAACCACATCTCCTACCAACTCACATTTGCCTGAGCAAGTCTTTCACAGTTTTACCTCTTGGCTCTGAGAGGATGAGAATCCAAAGAAACTACTCAACTGTGCTCAGTAAGGAAATAATTTCAGGCTTTTCTTCCCTTGTGCACACATACAACAAAAATACTCTGCTTGCTGTTCTGTCTTTGTCCAAAGTTAATTATTTTGATGATTTAAATGAAAAAGTGGCCCACTAAAGCAAAAACAGCAATAAGGAGAGCATCCCAACCAAGCCCCAACTCCGACATTTCCTATAAGTTTTATTTATGCTGTACCTGCATCTATTTCCTTTCTGGTTTAAATCACTGTGAATCACATCTGCGAATCACAAATGCTAACGAATTAATGGGATTTGATACAACTCTTATATTTTTGTTAATGTCCAAAGAAACTGAAGACAGCAAAAGTAGATTCTAGGCCTTTACACTTCAAAGGCAAATCACAGCTATAACACCTAAAAGAAACTGAATATTTTGTGTTCAATTCTTATGGTTCAGTTCAGACCTAGGCCAAGTTTCCTCCAGCTACAGCTGGAAGTGCACAACCTGCACTCATCTGCATTTCTCCATATTACAGTAGGGGAGCTAAAGCATGGAATCCAGGGAAGACCAGTTTCTGATGATCAACGTGATTCTAGAATGTTGACAGAGGAATATCCTACTTCTGCAGTTCTGGAGGTGTTAAAGCTTAGAATGAGCCATACAGCTTCAAGACTGCCAGCCCCCTTGTGCAATCAATGAACTGCCATTAGGACAGAGCTCTATCCCCACCAGCTGCAGACAAAGAGCAGTCTGACTGCTTTTACTGTCTGGGAAGCAACAGTTAACACAAGTGACAACAGCTTCTTACACAGTCAATTTATTGTTTTCATATCAATCACTTCACAGTCACCCCAGACAATTTAAACATTTTCTTAGACTTTTCTTTCAGTTCTCTTTCATCTTCTTTTTCCTAAGCCACTTTAATCTCCTTTATTGCAATTCCTTCCCCATATCAGACCAAAGGCTGTCTTTACAGTAACTTGTTACTGACACTGGCTGCAGCCCACAATTGCCCATCTAGAAACAGGAAAGTTGCTCAATACTAAATGCCTCTTCTCTGTTTACAGACATACTTAACAAATTCTGAGACTGTGCTACAGCTGAGGTAAAATTCACATTCTCATACTGGAGAAACAGAAGACAAAGACAGAATTAACAAGGTGTCTTGGCGAGCAACTTCGACTGCCAACAAATCAGAAGAGACACCGGGGAGATTAGCATTACAAAGCTCACTGTCTGCAGAAACCAGAGCTGTGCCTTATTTGATGGTAAAATCCTGGTGACAATTCCTGGCACAAACACAGCTTGTTCATTTTCGCTGCCTCTTTCACTCAGCATTGCACGACGTGCCCTCCCTGCAGCCAGAGGGATCGCAGCCCGCTAACCTGTGCTCACCCACCTGGCCGAGCTCACTGCAACACTGCGTCATCCCCACAGGGAACCTCCTGCTTTTGAGCATCTTCCTCCTGAAACTTCTCACTGCTTATTCTCCATCAAAATAGTTTTTCACCTCCCTCAAGAATGGTTATAGTTTATAGCATCTTACCAAGCTGACAGTCAAATTAGAGAGCTGACACTTAACTACACTTTAAGGTAATGGAAAAGCGGGTTGGAAAGCACCGGTCACAGCTCTTCAGAGTGACAAAATAAGCAGATGAAATGCAGCAAGAGAGGAAAGTTGCATTATGAAGTTACTTCCTCAGAACAGATCTATCAAAGCTACGCTTGGAAAGAGCTAGATAGGAGAGAATAGAGTCTGAAACATTAGAGTAAGGTAGGAAATAGCAGAAGTGAGTGAGTCTGGATTTTCATGTTACATTAAAAAAAGAACTGGGAAAGCAAGGCACAGTACTGAATAACTTCAGTGGAACAGGTTGCACTACTTACATCCACAAAAATTATTTCATCTGCTTTTCAGTGTGGAAACAGGTAGGTCTTTAGTCAGCAAAATATAAACTTCTAAAATCCTAAAGATCTCACCGCCTACTACAACACTTCTAGCAAGGAAACAGGCCAGGAACTGTGTGCAGTTTGCACTGGGGTAAGACATGTTCTGCTCCAAAAATAAAGGCATCCGACGCTCACTAAAAGATACTATTTTAACCAAGTAGGACACATATCCAGTTTCTCAGTCTTCCTTTCCCTCATGTGAGATGTGGCAGCACTCCAAACAAAATCAATAGTTTTAATACACCTCAATTTCATTCCAACCGTCAGTTAAGCTGAGCCTCGCAGCAACATCTGCTTTAGTTTCACTTGTAGGAATTTTCCTAAAGCTCTGGCACCTTTAATCCTTGTGCGATGCCTTCCCTTGAAGGCTTCTTCCCCTCATTCTGTTTCTAGCATTGCACATCAGTATTCCAGTGAGTAACAAGAATGGCTATGAATGCTAATGAGTCCAGACAGGAATACACATTTGTCCTTAAGAGACAGTAAGGGCATGACAAGTAATAGGATGAGAGGAGCAGCATTACTGCCTTCTGACTTTAAAATGCAAACTACAGACACACACTCTACAGCCAAGGAGAATCCATTCATAGGAGCACTGAAGTAACACACTGTCACATCAGGAAGAAAATGTCTCCTCTAGCATACATTATAGGGAATGGACTCTCATGCGGGAAAGGCCAAGTATGGCCAAGAAAGCACTATGTTCCAAAAGACTGCATCATGATCCCAGTGCAAACTGCACTGCTGCTCTCTCTGTATTGACTGCACCCTTGCAGTTGTTAGGGTTTAACATATTTCAAGGCCCTCACAGTAGGTCTTTGGTCTCCAGGAACCTTTGTAATAAGCAAGTGTCAAGGGGAAGCATTCAAAGCCAGGCTGTATGGGGCTTTGAGCAACCTGGTCTAGAGTTAGGTGTCCCTCCCTATAGCAGGGGGTTGGAACTACATGATATTAAAGGTCCCTTCCCACCCAAACCATTCTATAGTTCTATGGTTTGAAACTGCAGTTACTCTATTTGCAGAGACAGATTCATTAGCAATATTAACTGGCCCAATACTTATCCTGGAACATTAATCCTAGTGAAATGAACACGGCAATTTGTAAGGAACAGCACGCATGATGATTCTTACCAAGACTACTTCCAACGTCAATCGAGGAAGGCTTAAAAAGCACCAAATTACACTATAATCGCCTGCCTTCAGTTCACTCAATCCATAATAATTTGTACAAACCCAATGCTTGTTCTGAAGTTTCTCAACTATGGGAAGATAAAGATGAGGATGGGCACATTGCTCACATGATTTTCCACTCCCTCCTTCCACTCAGCATGCAGTGGCATCAGCATTCTCAAAGAAGTAAAAACTTACGGTTTAAAAATAAGGAAACCATTCCAGAAGTACAGTGCTAAGGAGAATAGTCGTAAAGGGGAAGGAAAAAAAAGAAGCATTCAGAAGCAGACTGGAAATAAAACATCCAAGACGGATCGCTGTTGACATGTGCTCAATCAAATACACATGTTGCCATTTGCATAAGATCTGAAACAAGTACTAAGCCCAGTGGAAAACTACACACTCGGGGGGGATAATTCAACTACTAGCTGACAAATGTAGAATTCCTAAAGGGTGCTGTGTTTATGCAGTGCTCAGAAGACAGATCCAACAACATCAAGACAAATCAAGAGACAGCAACAGATGAGTGCACAAGGAAGCCCACAGGCACATGCATTTCTTTAGCTTGCAAATGCTGGGGGAGATTTCTGCAGGACACGTACTTGAACCTACACACCTTGCACTGAAGTTCCCCCACACACAGCTCCTCCTGGAGGCATTCTCAGGCCCAGTTCACAAGTTTAAAGGTTTGATATACTTTCCACTCAGTATGACACTCGTATACACATTAAGCTGACCTAACACAGGAAGTGAAGAGTTGTGATCTCTCCAAACAAATCTTCGGTACAAGCATACAAAAGCAGCAAGACGAATTCCTATGAAGAGAGAGTTTCATGTTTTCAGTTGCTGCCTGTCAACATTAAATTCCAGAGCCACACTAGCAGGAATCTGTTCTGTTAACAGGGAAAGGAAAAAAAAAACAGATCTTTAAAGTAAATATTGTCTATTCTGTGACTGTCGCTCCTCTTGGAACAGACCGCAAGGAACAGCAGCTGGAAAATGCACACAATGAGCAATATGCAGTGAACTCACCACTTCGGGACTGAGTTCTGGAGATTTTAAAGCAGCGACTACTTCAGCGACCCCACAGCACCTAAAGAACTCAGCAATGAAATGGGAGAATAGGAGGATCTCACTTCTGCATCTGCTTCCTCAAACTAGCTCCAGCGGTTCCCTGACATGTCCTACAAGATCCTCCCACCAGACTAAATCCACGCTCCTATTTAACTCCAAAGTACCATCAGTTTCTCTGAAATATGCCAGTTCATCACTACATTACATCCCTGACTGAATTCTCTTTTTACTTGCCTACTATTTTTCCTCAATTCTAAGCACATCCTGGCTTGATGTACATTTAACGTCTGGAAGTTGTCTCCACCCCTGAGAGCTAAAAACACAATAATCACCAAGAATTTTTTAATATGCACACATTTTTCACTGGATGGTCACACTGCCTTACCTTACCAGACACAGAACATTTTTTCTATGAATACAGGAAGGGAAGCCTATTATGTATGCTATAAGACTGTACAAACAGGATGCTGGCTTCATTTTCACACAATCACCCATTTAAACAGTGAAGTGCTTTTTTAAGCGCTGCGCCAGGAGGATGTGTTTCTATAGCTTTGCACCAGAAGTACCATCGTGTTTAATAACGTATACATGGCCAGAGCTCAGCTCTCGTTCAGGGCACTCTGTAGTGGAACTCACCACCACTGCAACTAGTGAGCAGTTTTAGCATTAAATATTTCCCTTTAGGAAATGGCAGTCTATAAACAACACCGTTAATGGTCTCTCGATTCAAATCATTTATTTACAGCCTACAGATTCATGGAATTAGTAAAAAAAATAAAAAGACAGGTAGGCTTCCCTCAGCCATAGTTTGATGTATTCGGGTTTCTATTTGTTCTCTCCAGATAGAAAAACAGTAAGTTGAAGTTCTCAGCAACTTGCAGGCCGCGTTTTTACTGTAATTAAATTTAAAAAGATCATTTAAAGGTTAAATTTCATCATCTTAATTAAAATGTTTAAAAAGTATCTGGCACCAGTTTAAGAACCAACCGGTGCAACATTTCTACAGAACAGCAGGGCAATTCTACGATAATTCCTGCAGCAGCTCTGTGGAACAGCCTTTGAAAAACTTCTTCCATTTGCAAAGGAAAGTATAAAAACATTGAGAATGCAGATTTGTGAGCAACTTTTATAAGGCCTGACGCCCGGCTTACGAACAACTTACACTGAGCACTGAGTTTGGAAAACACACTGCTGTCCAAAGGTTTAAGCGCAAAACCCTGATGTAAGAGTTTCATGGCAAAAATCTGCTAAAGAAAGCCAAGAAAGTAACATTTCCCCTTCTATGCCTACACTTCATGAGCTGGAAGGAACAGAAAAGTACAGTGTCCATAAAAAACAGAACATTTCTTCATGAACAATCAACTCCAGTGAGTGCCTGAAGCACTTCACAAGACCCTTCCACATGCCTAAAAACACTCATTCTTCTCCATTACCATTACCACACGGCTGATGCTACCTCACAGGAAGCAAATTAAAGTTAGTTTTACACCTTAGCTTGGTCATTAAAAAAAAAAAAAACACCAACCAACAACGTACCTTTGTGTGTTACACCGCTAAAAATGGAATTCTCGGAGAACAAGTGAATGACAAAATAGTCAGTGATCTGGGGAGGCTTGCTGTATCTAAGAGATTATTTCCTTCCTTTCACAGTCTGTGCAATAGGGGTGCTGCCCTGGAGGCAGTTTATAATGAACCCGTTTCTGCAGGAATTCCCAGGTTCTTGAAGCAGATAAGCTAACCTACATATATCCTTCCCTCCAGAATAGGTTTTCATTTTCCAGCTTTATTTTGAGTTAAATGATCCCACTGAGTACTCCTTCTGGACAGCTGCATTCATTTCAATTAACAATCACCTACTTGCTAAAAATGATCAGAATATATGAGAGGTAGGAGGCAGTAAATAATAAAGAAAGCACAGCTACAACTCGCAATCCTGTTTTCTACACAGGAAGGTAAAGACTGAAGTAGAAAATAAAAGATTTAAAATTGATTTCTACACACAGAAAGGCAGTAAAAAAAAAAAAGCTGAGCACTGCAGAAATGCAAACCCTAATAAATTTCCCAACGCAGCAGCCTGTCAACACCTTACAAACCCCAGACGTCCCCCATCGAAGCGCAGCACCCTGTGCCCATCACTTGGGTTTGTTTGTTGAGCTTGTTCTGTTATTTACTCAAGTTCTGCTCAGTAAGGCTGTGGAAATAGTGGGCAACAAACCTAAGAACATCTGTGCAAGTAGGATGCTTCATGCAAGTGCCATACATGCTACCAGGACACCAAGTGCCTTGGGGAAAAGACACTATTCCATCACAGGGTTATGCATTAGAAAGTCAAATACAGTCCAACAAGAAGTGAAACACTTAGGACGAAGTGGAAGACCACGCATGCTTCTCAGGAGCTGCGCAGCTCCCATAGCAATCAGTCACTTCAGCATGATGTATAATATACGCTGGTGAGTCCCTTGAGCACTTATGGACAGGAAAGCCACATAACATCCTCCAAAATGGGAACCCAGACAGCTGTGTCTATCATGTACCATCAGAGGAAGTATCTGGTAAGAATTATGCCAGGCTAACATAAATGAAAGACAACAGCTATTAAAAAAAAAGCAAACAAACAATGGAAGAAGTTCACTATTCCAGACCAACAAGCCCACCCAAAGCTCCCAGAAGTGGTGAGCAGCTTGGAACCATGCCTACTGGGCTCTGAAGCGCAGCCAGACCTGCACAGACCAGAACCTACTGCTGCAGCTCTCCAGCTCAGCGGAAGAAATTGATTTCTCATCCACACTATCCACCCAACAGCAGACAAGATACACAGGACATCTCTGCTATCACTGCTTACAGCCCATCCTCAGCAAAAGCACAGAGTAAGCCATGTCAAGTCGTATGCCACTTCATTTTCAGCCTCACAGTGACTCTCCTTGCTTAGCTTTGTTTAAAATAAGAAGTTTCAGCCACTCGTTCCTGTTGCAGCCCTGCTCCACAAATGAGAGACAGTCAATACCTCTCCAGAACCAAAACAAGCGCTGCTCTTAATCTCACTGATCCATGCAGAAGCTGCTCTTCCTGCGATCACAAAGGGTACAAAACATCTGTGCGTTTTTAGATAAAAACAAAAAGCAGATGTCACCCTCATGAGCCAGTAAGAATGACAAGGCAATAAGACAGACTCACTACACAAATGCAGCAAGACGCAAAACTGCTTGAGAGAACACCACGAAACACTGACCTTGGAAAAATAAACAAAACCAGCTAGAACTTACACGACTACATAAGAAGGAAGTTAATGAAAGACAAGTTTGTTTAAAATTTACAAGTTCAGAATTGTAACTAAATAAGAGATGAAAGTAGTGCATATGTTCTTTAAAGCAGTATGGCTTTAACTAAGTTAATTACCCCTCGGGAGACTGACGCTTTCCAGTCCGCTACTTTAGACACCGAAACAGATAACTGAGACTACCTGCTTAAAACTAATACATTTCAGTAATGACCCGAGGCCTGCCCTCCAGCATACACAGAAGTAAGGGAATAGCCCTTCCCCTAAAAGAGAAAGCAATCTAAATTACATGGATAAGCTTACGATCACTTAACAACTGTGTTAGGAAGTCTGCGACAGCAACCTAAAAATTGAACAAGACAACTAATGCATACAGCACTCACTACTTTCACTCTATTGATTTCATTGCCCATGGCACATTAATAACGCTTGCCAATTTGATTGTTTTTACTAGATTAAGGGAGTTCAGAAGTAAAACAAATAAAACAATTAACCGTCAGAAGCATAATGGCAGAATTTCCTTCAGAACTGCTGATGCTTCCTTCTAGAAATCCTAATGAATGAAACTTATCTTTATTTGCTTTTGCTCTTTTGATCTCACGGACCTCTCTCATCATGAGAGAACATCATTCATAGCTTTCATCCTCTCCTAATAGCTGTTTTTCCTCCCTGGGGTCAGTAGCTACATCAGCTTGCTACTTTTCACTTGGTTTTTAAGCTGCTAAGTCAATTCTTCCAAACTTCTCTTTCAAAACACAATTCTGTTACAGCAACATTGCCCATAAGCATTCCCACACATTGATCATCAACTTCTTAAGAAATGAAAATATCCATTTGTAGCAAGACAAAAATTGGGTCAATCAAACTGGGTCATCCATTTATACATCTTATTTAGCATCTTCAGGGGTTTCCTTCTGTATTATCTTTTTTAGAATGTAACTCCTAAGACAGCTAAAGCTGATGGCAGAAGGGAAGCTAGAAGAAGCCCTCTGAGAAACAAGCTGTAACATTCCTATGCAACTCTCATGTGACTTAATCATTCTGATATCATTACTCAAAGACTTTAAAACAATGGCTCCCAGCTCAGCACAATGGTCCTTCACTGCCCTCTCTTCCTCCTCATCTTTTGAGGAACTTGCTTCCCTGGCAGAGCTCCTCATTAACTCTTGTACTGTCTCAGTGGCACTGGGCCAGAGCAGCACATCGTGCCTGGAAGGTGCAGGACTTGAGACAGTGACCCAACAGTGCAGCCACAGCCCATGACTCCCAGTTCTGGACCCAAACCCCCTCAGTGTGCTCTCCTTCCAGGAACATACTCTGACCAAATCTGGTGTTTGCTCATGAGATGAGTTTATACTGACAAGTTTTTAATCAGATGAAGCAGAAAAACCAGGAGCTTAACCTTTCTGCAACATCCCCCTGCTAGTTAGCAGAACTAGAACTGAACATCCATGCTTCACTTAAAGAAAACCTTGCACTTCCCAAAAGCACCAAGAGCTTTTGCTCTACTCAATTAATTTATGCTCCACTCAGTTCCACAACTGACCCCTAATGCCTCTGCCTAAAAGAAGTGTTTCAGGAAAAAAAAAAAAATCAAGAAGAAAATTGTCATCTCTCCTCTGCTTTCATTTCTACCACATGTACCCGTGGTGCTGCTCCCAGCACTAACAAATGCATTGCTATTCTCTGTGGGCCAAAGCTTCCTACGTACCAAACATTACAGCACAACTGCAGCACCACGAGTTGCTTAGCACACAACCCACAAGTTTCAAATAGTAGCAGTGAAGAAAAATCAAACAATTCCTATTTACTACAGATTTATGGCTTTGAGTTTAATTCTAAAAGTTCTGGACTTTTGTTGCACTTACCATTAACAAATATATGTTAGACAAGCAGATATTCAGATTAACCTTAACCTTTGCAGAACTGCTAACTTCTATTTAGCAGCAATTCTACACAGGAAAAATACCATGAACATATCATAGTTTTGAGGTAAATTGTGTACATCTCAGAACAAGAAACCCCTTCTACAGCAATCACACACACGCAGAAATACACAGACGTGTACCAGTACGTATAGATGTGTACAAACGGGGCTATGTAGAGCTCCAGAGTAGGATGCAGTGCAGATGATCTATGGTGCTCTCAGACATCCATCTCTCTCAGCATCTGCCTATATAGTAAGTACGTATCTGTGCATACCCCTACTTACACCAAAAGGCACTGTAAGATTGAGATCCAAATAAAAGCTAAGTACCTGACATGCCATTTAAACTATTTGGGGTGCACGTCACATGCCACAAAGTGCAATGATGAGACTACCACGTATTCCTCCTGGACATTTTTACAGTATTCAAAGACCGTACACAAACCCTCAGTACATAAAACAGGAGACTCTCTGCTGCCTTTAGAGACTGAACAAACAACTTATTACCACGCAAGTTCTCTGACAAAACCCAGAGCATCGCCCAACCGAGTTGTTTTAGTTTCATCTGCTTGAAAGAACTACCGCAATTTTAGTTTGTAAGCTTTTATATCCCAGAGTCTCTATAGGAGCTTTGTGGTTGCATTGAGCCACCCCTACAAGAGCATCTTTGAAACAACAGGAGAAGCACTCAAAAGAGTACAAAGCTTTCAGTTTCATGGCATTCACATAATGTTGTATTTCAAGTAACATTTCCAGAAGAGCAGTTCCCAAAATTCCAGAAGCCCCTGTGACTGCAGTGTGACTGCAGTGACATGCAGCTATACTGCCCCGGGCAGAAGTACTGCACAGCAGAGAAGCTCTGTGAATGGTGTGCATGCCTTATCACTGCTCACAAGGAAGCAAGCCGTTCTCCCCACACGCCCCGGATTGAATTAACAGCATTAACTGAAACACAATTAACAGGAATAAAGCTTCAAGAATATGTTAACACTCCAAACAAAGCCTCACATGGGAGACAAACAACAACAGAGATTTTTGATGCTGAGATTTCCAAAAGACTCACAGCCTATTTCATCATGACCCAGTGGTCTGTGACCTACTAACGTGTGTAAGAGCAGAGTTCCTTATGACACATCAACATACTTATAGGCACGTTCTCCAAGGCCAACATCTGTCTATCACAATTACAGGAAGAGAAACGCTCAGAACTGTCGATGCTTCCCCAAAACCCCCCGGTTTACATGAATTTCCCAACAACCTGTGCTTACACTGATTAAAATTTGTCTCAGTCTTCTGTAAAAAGAAGCAAGCACTTTCATAAATTAAAACCTCAGAGGCTAGTGGACTTAGTGGACTCCACCCAAGTGTTTTTCCTAGTTTAGCCACAGCAGAAACAATCTGTTTCTCTTGAAAAGCCACTGTGCATTCTATAATGTATGTGACAAAGTGGAGAGCTCATGCTTCAGACTGTATTATAAGCATGAAACTCATCCAGTAAGTAAACACTACAGAACATCACATTCAGAAGTATCCATACACTTTATTTTTTAAGAGCACATAAAAGTGATTGGCGTTTTGGAGACATATCACTCTAACCCCTCTCTGCTAACATTCCTTATTATATGTCCTGTAAAACAATTATATCCACAGGTACTCCAGAGGTACACTAGTGGTATTTGAATCAACGAAGTTCACACAAATGCACATCAATGTACAGACAAGCTTTTAAGAAGAATGTTCCCTAAGTGCTATGGTTACAGTTGAATGTATTATTTGTCCTCTCTTTAATGGTATATTAGATTGCACAAAAATTAGGGAAAAAAAAAATCAATGGCACGCTTATCATCAGTATGTGGACTTTCACTGTGTATCTGAGTTGTCCGGATCAGTGATTTAGAATAGCCAGGACTGCCATTCCACTGTTGGTAGTCTCAGCTATTTTTGAGCTGATGCAGTTTCCTCAGAAGTAAATAACATCCCACCTCCTCTTTTTTCATGGTGTTATGAGGGAGCAGGATCTAAAATTAAATTACACAAAAAAAAAAAAAAAAAAAGAGACCAGGAGATTACGAGGGACACCTAAATTATAACAAAGTCTTTTTATCTAATTCAAATGAACCACTTATTCAAGATCCCTTTCGTACTTTAGAAAACAGCACAGCAAGTCTTCAATATCTCCAAACCCAGAAGTCTAAGCTCTGATGGACTGAACAGAAGACAAGCAGGCAATGCTCACCTGTATGAATTAATTACCAGCGTTCTCTTGAACAAAAGGTGTAAGAAGACCCGAGACCGGATGTAGGCACCCAGTAACTCTGCAAAATCATTAAGCAATATCACCAGCAGTATTTAGACTGCTGATCCATGATGGGATCATCTTGATACCACTGTCTCCAGAAAGCTGAGGGTCTCCTACATAGCAGCCAGTGCAAAAAGCAGAGACTTTCAGCCACTCTCTGTGTCCTGTGGGAACAGTTTAGATTGTTGAGCAGTTATATACTGCAAAACATTCGTAAAGCATTATCTCCAAAAATCAAATGCTGTTTCATCACTCATATTTCAGTTCTCCAATTACATCAGCAACATCAGAGAAATGACAGTGTGACAGCAGCAGAACAATCCTGTTTGGAATATCACATGAGAAAAATACATATAACAGCTCTGGACTTACTAAATGAACATCAGCAAAACGGTATTTATTGAAGTCTTCCTAAAAGCTAGAAGCCAGAAGAACCGTTTTCTCAATATGAATGTTTGACTTCCAATCCTTGTTTGAAATGAGACATATTCATTGCAGAAGATGAAAATCCAGGCCAGGTGGGCTGTACTCATAGAACACAAAGCACCAAGAGGAAGCAATCTCTTCTTCATCTCGCCCAGGAATCAGTGTCAGCTTGCACGTACTGAAAGCACACGAGTGAAAATCTAACCTTGATTACCTGAGGCCTACCTGTCCCCAGAGCCACAGACATCTGCCCAAGGCAAAATGCACTGGCAAACCTCTACTGCTGTCAGACTCACGCTTCACTTAAACCCAACTGTACACAGCCAAAACACTCAAGAGATCTCCTAATAAAGTCCTACTTACTTATGAATGCAAAGCAATTAAGATTAAATCCATCTGATCGCCAGTAAAAGAGTTGCTACCGATGCCTAGACAATATAATTTACCTTGTAAGCAGAAATACAAATAGATATGCCAGCCCTCTCCCTTCCAAGCAGAACACACTCCCAGGGACACCCAGGGCATCACTGAATAGCAGCTGTATTGATCTGCACTTTGGACTTTGAGTAACGTTGAGCCAGACCCAGCAGGTAACTCCAGCCAAACCCAGCCTACCTGACCACAGCTCCAGCATCTTTAGCACCTCCTCCAGAACTCGCTGGCACCCACCTGTCAGACACATTTAGTTCATTTACCGTGTCCTAACCATAATTCTGTAAGCCAATTAGTCAACAGTCAAAGACAATAAAGACGTGACATAAAGAACTGCCTTCAGTTGCATTCACCACTATTCCATTCCTATTTTTAGATTCCATTTTGACTTGGAAATGAAAGGATGAGTAACAGCAATTCCTTTTCTACAAACATGCCATCGCATTGCAGCAACAACACATCCTGCGTGTACATTAGAAAATAACGCTTTCCTCTTCCTCCCCACAGAATCATTGCTAAATCTTAAAGGAAACAGTACAGAAACCTTTTACACCCTTCAGCTCTCTTCTTTTTCCTCCTCAATCATTTCAATGAGCACCTAAGCACGGTGCTGCAAAAATAACGAATAAACGTATAAATAAAAATCCCAACAGCACCACAACAACCACAACCCGAACATGATATGATTGAAAATAATCTGTAACTGTGATTCTCATTGGCACGGTAACTTGCACCTTCTCTGATACATGCAGGTGAACACTGACACTAACGTGAACATTCACATCGAGGAGCAGCATCCTGGTTTCCTGATTCTCCTGTGATTTATTATACAGAAATAAGGTATGAGAGTTTGAAATAGAAAAAAGCAGAAAAGACATTTCAGATGTAATCCGTCTCTGGGACATTGCTTTGGGCATTTAACGCTATTTTAGGCAATACACCTTTTTCCTGAAACGCCTTAACAACTGGTTTCTGAGCTCCTTTTTCTCATGTTTCCTTTTTAGCAGTACTTGTCCCCTGGTGCTCCATGCAAGCAATAAGAAAGCTTAGGGCTGGCCTATTCAAGTAAAAGCAAAATATACACGGTGTTGCAAACAAAATCTACTATTCCACAGAGGTGTCACTACACAGAAGAAAGGATGGCACAACTGTGTACAGTAAGGAAGCTCAAGCATGAAGCTGTGGATCAGCTTTGAGATGGCAGAAGCTGATTACAGATGTAATGCAGACAGTGCCTAGCAGAAAGGCCGCCAGAACCCGAGCAGCCTACGTTGCCCCTTCCATAAAGCGCATCCAGCCCGTGTGAACGAGGCAGAGCGAAGAGCACAGGACGAGAAGTCGGGCCGCGGCAATGGCAATTATACTAAAACTATCACTTCACGAGGGGGCTCGGCCAAAGCGTTTAACCCTCACATCGCGCCGCGGCGACGCTGCGCCAAGCTCAGCCCAGCGGCACGGCCCCAGCGCCGCGCCGCTCCCCTCATTCCCGCCTCCCCCCCCCCTTTTCCCACAGCCGCGCACTTCCCGGCGCGGCCCCGCCAGCCGCTTCCCACGGGCCCCCGCCCGGCGCTGCCCTCCGCCCCGCGCTCCCACCGCCCGCGCCTTGCGCAACATCCGCGGCCCCTCCCGCCGCGATCCGGGGCTGACAGTTGCGGAGGGCCGGCGATGCGGGGTCGCACCGAATATCGGCGGATAACAGAGCGAGCGGCGGAGATGCGCGCACGCGGCGCTCGTCTTCACCTCCGCGACGGGTCAAGCTGCGTTTTGGCATTGTTTGAACAATGCTGAGAAGTGTCAGCGCCGCCGTCGGCAGCCCGCTCCCGAGGAGATCGCCTCCAATCCTTTAACAGTCCTTTAACAAAACGGGCGGAACTAGCCGGGGAAGGGGCGACTCCCGATGGCTTCCCCCGGCAGACACCGAGCTCGGCCGGGAAGAAAGGGACAGAGACGGTGGGGGATGGGAGCGGGGGAGTGGGAAGGAGGATGGATATCCCCGCGGGAACACCCGGCACAGCTCCGCGGGCGGCACCGCGGCCAATGGAGGGGCGGGAGGGCGATCCCCCCTGGGGACACGGAGCGCGGCGGACCCGTACGCAGAGGCTGAGTCCCCCCCCCCCCCCCCCCCTCCTCCTCCTCCTCCTCCTCCACCCCCACACAGCTCGCCGTCCCCTTTATCTGCTGAAGGAGGAGGGGAGGGGGGGTTCCCGCTGCCTTCTACCACAGCCCTAGGGTAGGGAAGCGGGGCAGAACCTCCCGGGGAGCGAACCGGGAGCTCCTCCCTGCGCAGTGCGGGGCACCCCGTGGCCACAGAACGCCCGGGCAGCCCGGCTCACCCGCTCCGGTCGAGGGAAGCGGCACGGCCCCGACCCCGGCCCGCTCCCCCCGCACCGCCGCCGCCCCTCACCATGAAGTCGCTGGCGAAGTTGTCCTCCCCGTTGTGATCCGTGTCCTTCATGGCCTGCACTCGCTTAATGAATTTCCTCAGGATCTCCTCCTGGCTCATCCTGCCCCGCGGCCGCCCCGCCGTGCGGAGCCCGAGCCCCGGCCCCGGCCGCCCGCTCTCCGCCTCGAGCCCCTTCGGCCGCCGCAGCCTGCCCGGCCCCGCCTCGCCCCGCGGCCTGCTCGCACGGCTCCCTCCGCTCACGGCCGCCCGGCCGCCTCCCGCATCCTGCCTGCCTCCACCCGACCCTCCCCAGGCGCCACCGCCGCCACAGGGACACGAAGAAGTCCCCACCTCCTCTACCCGCGCAGGCGCAGCGGCCCCCTGCCCGGCCTTCCCTGCCCCCGCCCCGCTCTGGGAAAGCCCCGCCCCCTCCGCGCCCATTGGCTCTCTCTGACGGTTGCCTCTTCCTATTGGCGGCACGGCACGCTCATCACCGGCCGACTGAGCCCCTGGAGAGAACCTCGTTCCGCTCTTCGCCTCGCCCCGCGGTGTCGGCCCCTCCCGTTTCCCACGGATGGGATCTTCCGAAGGGCGCTGTACTGGCGCTGGAAGGGACCACTCGGAAGGCGGGGGAGGGGGGCTGGAAGTCCGGGCGGAGCGGAGCAGCTTTTTCTCTGGCCGGAGCACAATGGGGCGGCGGTGGGCGCCCGCCGTTCCGGGCCGGGCGGTTCTTCGCGGCGTGCCGGGACCCGTAGTCGCGTCGGCGCCGTGGGGAAAAGCTCCGGCACCCGTCCTCATCCCTTCCAGCGCCACGGAGGAGAAAGGCCCCGCCGGTGGCAACCGCGAAGCCATGGAAAGGGGCCTTGGGTCGGTGACCGAGTTGGGGCCGGGCGGGCGGCGCCGCTGTGGTAAAGGCGGAGTGGCGGGAAGGTCGCGGGCTGCTCCGAGCGCTGCCTCCCGCCGCTGTCGATGCGCTCTTTTAACAAAAGTGGCCCGCACGTGGGGACGGAGCGCTGCCGGAGCTCCCGGGGCGGCGGGAGGGGTCAGCGAAAGGCGGGGCGGGGCTGAGGGGAGCGGGGAGTGCCCGCAGCCCGTCCTGGGGACACGTCTGCCTGAGGGAGCATCGCGCGTTCTGGCGGCGTCCGAGAGCCGGCGGGAGGGGAGAGCGCTGCTGCTGCCGGGCTTTTGCGTGGGGAAGTTTATTGACGTTGACGTGTTACTAACGCGAATTACATCGCGTTTAAAATGCCGCTTCTGCTTTGTAGTGGGCTTCAATAAAAGTAAAAAGGAAAAACTAACATTCAGAGTCTCAGTTTTATAAAGACAACAAATGCTCTCCAGCAGAGAGATTTTAAAGTTAATTCTTTGGGAAGTGTGACTTACTGTGTTTTAAGAATAAAGCTGCTGGGTATTTTCCACCGTACGTACAAATGTATGTCAGTTCTTCATAAGAAAATTAGTCAGCCTCTTTAAAATGCCGTGTTTGTGCCCTGATTGCATGTATAACTTTTGCTGCACCACATTTTAGCATAGCAAAATAATGTGAAGTGTGCATACAAAGCCTTATAAAATAATAAATATACTAAATCGAGTTTCTTAAAGCACAGTTGTAATGGTGGACAGGTGCAGAGCATGCACCATTCAGTACTGTGTAGCAGTCTAATGCCGAAGCTCAGTGCTGAGGAGCATTGCCTGCTGAAGGTGATCTGCCCCATTGCCCCTTTCCTCCCGTGGACCGTGTGGGGCTGTGCCATGAACCAGGCCAGGGAACTAAGCTGTGATAGAATTCCACTGAAAGCTTTTTTCTTCTCAGGTGATTCCGTTAGCTGGCCTTGCAACACAAACACGCCTATATGTTAGCTTGTTCTTCCTGTAGCTATTTAGGGTATTACTGGTTTAGATGACCACTTTCCTAAAGGTTAGCTAAATGGCATGTTACTGCCCTCAGCCCATTTCAGTGCCCATTAACTTAACACCAATTTCCCAGTGAAAGAAAATGTTGAGCTGTGTAGAACTGAACTGCGGCTGCTGTGCTTGGACACGTTTCCTCCCGCTGCATCTGCTGCAGCAGTAGCCATCTCTGGCAGAGGGGCAGGTTGGGAAATGCAGAGGGTTAGAGTTCTTGCATGATTTGCCAGAGGCTGCAGCCTCTTGTAAAAGGGTTATTTTAAGCGGTTGATGTTCGCGAGGGCTAACGTATGGCAGATAGAAAGATGCATCAAGGAACTGAGGAAGGGAGTCATGTCTGAGCTGAGGCAGTGAGGCTTGAAGCTCTCCCCGCTGCGCTGAAACCTCTGTTGCACTGCATGTGAGCGCTGACTGAGCACCCGCACAAGCACATGGGCTGTCAGGTGTGCTCCTCTTCACGTCCCTGGTACCGCTCTCTGTAAGTAAGCTAATCAGCCCTGAAGAGCCACCCAGACGTCTGCTGTTCTTGCTTTAAAACCTCTCCTCCCTTTCCTACTCTGGGCCTCATCTTTCCCCTCCACTGACAAGGAGCATTACAAGAAAAAAAAGTAAATAAAAAAAGGCATAGCCACAGATAAAAAGAGCACAGAGATCACACCAGTGAGCTGTGACTGGTGCCATCAGACAACCTTTTCATGGCACCTTGCTTGATTTCCTTCTGCCTCAGGGAAGGTTGCTGTGTTTGCTCAGCAGTTATCCTGGCAAACCTGATCGAAGTGCCAGATGGCATGTAAATTTAGAAAAGAGGTATCTGGGACAAAGCAGCCAACTGATGAAAAGTCTTGAGCATGTTGTGGTCTTCACTCATTTATTTACGCAGCAGAACTGCAGAAGACTTGATTAGGAGAGAGGGAAAGGTCGTGATTTATTGTGTTTGGATCTCATGTCATTTTTTGTGCCTAGGATCCAAATTATCTATCTGGCCTAGTTCATGATATCACATTGTAATAAACTTTTAAATTAGCAAGTATAACAGTGACCTTTCCTCTGGGTTAAGTGATAAGAACATACCGAGTCTCGGAAAAAATCCTGCATCCAGGCACGTGTCACTAACCAAAACAGACTTCTACAAAACAAAGCAATTAGAAATACCTGGGTGGAGACCTCTGCTCAGCACTGTTTGCATATGTGTGTGTAAGTGTTGCAGTTGCCATCTATTCCTGTGCACAAACCCAACAGCACCAGCTCTACCTAGCTCAGCCCTGCAAATGTTCATCTATATCTCATCTCTTTGCTATGAGCACAGAAACCTAAACTTTCAGCAGCAGAAGCAATGCTTTAGCAGAGACTTTTGATCTGAAACTCAAACCGTCTGGGTTAAACCCAGACATCTGACCAATGTAGCATATGTGCATGAGTGTGTATTTGCGTAACTGTAGGAGAGAGGTGGAAAAAGAGAGCACGACACAAGCCGAATTACTCACACCGTAGACAGAACAGGAAGCTGTAAATAAGATCTGTACAAGTAAATCGGGTTGTCTTAACAATCGTCTTAACAATCCATACAAATATGGTCCTTGGAGGAAGTCAAATGGATCACACTCAGCCTATCTGCTGTAAATCGCATTCTGCCTTGCCGTGCACTGCTTTGGCTGCCATGAGGAAGGAGCACATCCAGGTTTGCTGTTCACAGGCAGCTTCCCACGTTCCCACAAGGTATGCGTGTTGATGAGTGAATGCTTGGTGTCCAGGCTGTGCTGTGCCCAGGTGACGGATGTGAGTAGCAAATCCCGCAGTTCACCAACCTTTGGTTTTCCCAAAGGCTGTGATCCAAAATGGACTGTCAGCTGGGGCTCTGGTGTAAACTCAGAGCTGTGTTCAGAAAACACTGCATTTCTGCACAAAACTGCTCCAGGAAAACATCAAAGAACTGCGTGGAAGTTGAAAGACCCCTACAGGCCAAGTAAGGACATCAGCTCCTTTGTCCCGCAAAAGAAGATGTCGTGTATGCCCTGCAGTTCAGCATGTCTACATCGCAATGATCGCTTCATCACCAATTTCTCCTCCTCCTTGCAAGAATGTCCAGTTTCTCCAATTTCAGCTTCAGTGTGCAGTAACCTATTAGTAACGCTGATGTATTTCTGTAATTATAGCTACATTCTGACCAATATATCTTGTATATGGAATCTCAATTAATTTTATCTGTACTGAGAGTCTGAAAAGTTTTTTTTATATAGTCGAGATCATTTGGAATAAAAGCTAGAAGCTGACACTCATAGGTTGTAAATAACACTCCTGGAACATGCTTTAAGTACAGTTGGCTGGAAGTTTTTAGAACTGTGGTATTTCAGTGGAAAATGCTGTTCTGTAAAAGTTAAATTTCCCACAGGAAACAATTTTTCCCCGTTTTTTTTTTTCTGCTTTCTGACAAAAACAATGCACTGTAATATTTACAGATGCAGAAATGTCTCTTCCATTGAAGACAACACAGTGTAGGATGGGGACCCAACACATGAAAGAAAGAACTGGAGCATGGAATATGAATGCCAGGAAGCCGTTCAACAGCTCAAGGGTACACATAAAATGTTAAACAAAGTCCAAATGAAACATTTGTCTTTGATCTGACAAACTGAAAAGCATTGTGCCTCTCCACAAATGTCAAAATATTTCATGCTGGTTGAAAATAGTTAAATGAAATGTTCACGAATATCAGCATCAAGTGCTTTTTGTATACTCTGGCCCTCAGAACATTCTTGCATTTAGTCACTTTTGCTTCTGACCAGGATAAAAATAATCATATCAGGTTTTCTATCTGAGGCCAACGTACCTTTTATACACTTAGACTGTAAGCAATGAACTAACCAGTGGGATTCCCCATGGATTCTTAAAATACTTTGAACACAAAGAACACCAAGGACATTAAACCTGAGGGAAGTGCATTGTAACCTTTGTATACAACAAGTAAATTGTGTTTCAGATTTAAATCTGAAGCGAATCACTTTTTAAATGAGTCATAAAGTCCTGATCCATCTCTTTATAATATGTTCCATTCATACCAATTAAGTGCCATGTGACCCTTGAATTTCTTGACATTTGCCTCTGTAACCTTCAGTCAGGCAATGACAGACTCCTGTGATTACCTCTGAAAATACTGCTGCTACAATTGGATTTTACCTGGCTTGCTCAGCTTTTAATTATTTGCTTACAGTCCTTACTAGAGCTCTTCTGGGATTGATTGCTCAGTATTACCAAAACATGTTCAATACAGTATTTCTTATACACGTAATACACATTTTAGATCATAATTACTGGCATTCATAACCAGTGCATAATTTGGGTTCCTCTGTAAGTGTAACATCCCCCTCCCCCCATATGCATGCAGTTTCCATACATAGAACAAACCTTGCTCTTGCTGCGGTCCCTATTGTAACAGCATTTGTGTCTAACGTGGTTTTTGACATGCAACTGAAACTACACTAAAATAAGCACATGCATCATGATCATCAGCCTCATCCTCCACCAGGACCTATTACAAAAGGAAAACAGCTGTGCAGTACTGTCCAGACACAGAACTTTTCTGTTTAGCGTTTTCAGGTTTTCATATAACTAAAGATGCACTCTGTTGGCTGAGGAATTTTGTTTGATTCTTGCAGATGTAATGGGAATAAAGAGCACACAGGACAGAAATAAATTGCTGTCTGCCTTTCTGATCACTATTTTTTTCAGTGGTTTTGTTGTATTTCAGATAAGTCTGACTTATTTATGTTTCACCCTCACGTAGGAACACTGAAATCAGTGGCAGACCTGATCGGCAGTATTGAACACGAGAGGAAAAATGAGGAGCTGTTTTCCATCTGATCTTCTGACCATATTCAAACTGGGCATAACATTTCTAAAAGAGGAACAGTGCTGTCCTTGGATGACGCTGCCCGCCTGACACAGGTCTGTTCTGCTCCAGCAGTTGTACACTACTGTAGGCTGCTCTGGGGCTGCTCCAGGGGAGCCTCATTTGCCTGCTTCTGACAAAGCCTTTGTAAGGGGTATTCCCCAGGTGCAGCAGCAGCAAATCTGAAATGGAAATACCATCAGCAGAAGGGAAGCCTGCGCACGGGGCATGGTAGGTGTTAGTGCTCCCAAAGCTTTACCTACAGGGATCAGAAATAAGCATTAACAGAATCAGCATGTTTAAGAAGACACAGGGAAAGGCTCTGGGTGTTCAAATTGGAGGCACTCACTCAAAAATTGGTTTTGAAATGGGTTATTTAAACAAAAAATAGCTTTTAAGTGCCTCTTTAAAAAGAATCCAAAAATCTTGCTTAAGTCAATCTGAAAGATGTGTCGAAAGCAAATATGCTTTACATCATTTATGGCTTAGGTTTTTTTAATCAACTTCAACCACAACAGAATTAATGTGTTTTTTATCAGTTCTCCTTCAAGGTTCTTGTACGGTTTGTATTGTCCATAAACAGAGATCAGGCTAATGGTTGTGTCTGTTCTTTTAGATTAAATGATAGAAATTAAAACATTTTCACTTCTTTAAACCTTGTCTTTACTAAAACAAAAGTAAAACTGATTAGACAGTATCTGAGCCATAATGACAAAACGCTGCTCTTTTACCTGGCAGTGACATTCTCTGGACAGACACGATGCCATTTCATTCTGGTAATCCTAATAAGATAATAATAACGAGGTCTGAAGCTGCTGCTACCAGTGCATCAGAATGCATTTGTGTTGTGCATGTTGGGGAGACTGAGCTCCCCATGAGTTGCTCGTGTCAGCTGCTTGTTGTTGTGACCATTAGGAGTTATATTGGCCAGCTCAGATTCTCAGCTAGTCTGTAGGTTTAAAAAATATATATATTTTTAATCCTCTCTTCAGGGAAGCAGTGAGCTCTATAATTTGAGAAACAATAGCAGACTAAAGCAAAAAAAAAAAAAAAATAGGAAAAGAAAGCTAAAGACACACCTCCCTGCCAGCCCATTAAAACTGCACTACAGGGAGCCACCCTACGTGCAATCAGATCTATTTTTATGATAACTTCAAACAAATATGGGTATGGTTCTGACTTCGTAACATGTTTTCCCACACATTCCAAGCAGAGGTTTACAGTCATATACATGTTTTTAAACAAAATGACATAAACCCAACGTATTCTGCGTTCATTGATATTCATATTTCTTTATCTGAGAGCACAACAATAGCTCCATTGTGCAGCATGGCGCTGCTCAGATGCAGAAGGAAGGCTGCACACGGGCTTCCAGAGTGGTCCAGAAATACAGTGGTGACACCATGCTGGCTCCAGTAAACAGGAAATCGAACCAGGATGTAAACTGGACTGCTTCCATACTCAGTAACGCTCAGCTAAAAATAAACAGCTTGAATAGAGGTAAGAAAGCCAATTCTCTCTGTGAACTCATTTTTAAAATTAAAGTTTTCAAGACCTGACAGAAAGCTTCAAATTATATTAAAAAAAAAAAAGTTTTAGTGTTGATTGATGAATATTTCTGTGATGAGATTGCACTTATATCCAGAGGGGCTTCATAGCATGACATGGAGAAGAGAAAGTCTTTTTTTCAGAGAATAACAAGGCCCCGGAGACAGAAGTTGAAGGCAGACATGACTGCCCTATACACACATCAGGGTATTTTAAAAAAGAAAAAAAGGAGAAAGGATTCTACTTCATCTGAAAGGCAACATTGTCACAAGAATAATTAAATCCACTGAGTATGAAATCTAGAAATGGTTAGGCATCTTGTTCTGAGAGGAATGAGGAGATCTAAAGCAGCCCATGCAGAATGGCATCATACATGGCTTGTGGCATCCCCTGCAGTCCTTATTTCCTCACGAGTTCTCTGGTTTCTGACCATGCCCCTCTCGTAAGGCAAGTCTTTCAGGAAAGGAGTAACTCTGCAGCATGTATTTAAGCAATGCATCGCACACAAATCTTTAATGAAGATTCCTTTCTGCAGAATTCCTTTTTTTTTCCAGATACCATGGTTTGAAGCAGATAATGTTTTTAATGGAAACATCGAGAGAATGTGGCAATTCATTCAGCCTTTATTACTAAACTGTCTCATTCAGATATGCCAGACGCCACAGTACAGGCTTGGAGCATGGCAAACTACTAGTGACAGAGCAAAAAGAAGAGAAAATAACCTCACATATAGGTGAGATCTGTGGAACTGAAGTTTTGAGCCAAAACTGTCCCTCAAATTCAGGAATAGATGGACATACGATATGAATAGGAAAGGACTAGAAAAGGTCATTAAGTTCAGGCTCCTGCTGTGATGTGTATACCTGGACACAATTCAGTTAGTTTAGTACACAGCTTCAGTCAGGGGTGGTTAGTTCAAGGAAGGTAAGGTAAACATGAAAATCTCCAAATCAAAGAAAGCAGTGGGCTGTCCTTAAGAGGTGATCTTAAGGAAAGATGTTGAGTTTCATCTCAAAATAAATCATGTTGTTGCCTCTGCTGGCCACACTGGGAGACCGATCCAGAACATCACTGCCACAGTGTTAGGAGGCTTTTTTGACTTCTGACCCCAAGCTTGCAAGCACCTTTTCTCCTTTGCCAAAATCCCTTCATTACAATCACCTTTGTCATACTATAGCGGAGAAGCTACACTCTAATGCCATAAACCTCTAATTGCTTCTAACAAGCTGCCTCCTTATCTGGAAAATTGAATTAATTCGTTAAGCTGAATCAATCTTTTTTGAATAAGGATGATTAGATATGTGCCAAGTTCCAGATCGTGTTTTATTGAAATATTTTCCTACTATCTGTGTCTGCTTGCCAGGGATGAAGGCTAAAAGATAATGAATAGGTGCAATGTTGATGGAAAAGAAGAGAAAGGAGGAAGGTTAGAGTCTGTCTGCTTAATTGTAAGCAAGAGGAGACTGGCATGGCCCTGGAGGACTGTTCTTGATGCCTGAAAACAGCAGCAAGGAATGGTCACAGGAGCAAAGTGGATCACCCTAATGGGTAGCCACCACTGTACTCACCATAAAGCCTGTATTACACCAGCAATATGGTGCAGGCATCAATTAACCACAGACATTCCTAGCACATTCCATTAACAGCTGGCATTGGTGTGAGTTTCGTGACACTGATGTAGGATGTGCTAGCCAAGGAAGCCAACTGATCCAGCATTTGAGAAGGTGTCTTTCTTCAGAAAGTGGATTCAATCCTGGCCCCCCAGGCCCGGTGGGAATACTGGCTAAGTACATAAGCAAGTTACCCTGTATTTTCTCCCCCGTGAGTCTAGGAGAGCTTTCTTAGGAAGACAGTGCCTGTGGGATGAGGAACACAGAGACAGACTTGGCTGCAAGCTTAAGATCTTGGTTCTGGAACCACTGTTCTGAAGCTGCCTTGAGCAGCCAGCTGGGGCCTGGCTCATTGGGGCTCCAAGATGGGCATCTTCAGTGGCACAGGCAGAATTTCAGCAGTTGCCATGAGAAAGAGGAATCACAACATAACCGAGGGTGTGGAAGCGCAGAGGGTAAGGGTTTTTACACAGCCCAGATGATGGTAAGATGAATGTAAGATGTAAATGCGGACTCCATGACAATGCAGTTCAATTGAACTTCCAGCCTGTTTCTATTCTCAGTGTCAAGGACTTCCTTTCTTCCTACTTGCTATACTATTGATTTAAATGCCTTTCATGTTCTGCCATCAAAAATGTCATTAGTACATTATTACCTTTGTTCATTACTGAACAGAACTATTGAATGGTGCTGTGCCCAAGGCTGCATTTTGAGAGATTCCCCTTGTAAGCAGCATCCCAAGAGATCACCTCTTAAGGACACACCTGAGTATTTCTTAACGATGGCAGTATTTGCAAGCAATACACAAAATATAAGAAGCAAATCTTTTCCATTAATATTTTTCTGAAGTTTCAGCATGTGTCCTGTGATAGACACGCTGCCTGGAATGTTGCTATTTTTTTGCAAATGGCCATGGGTTCTGTGCATTGGAGAGATGTATCCACTGAAGAAGTGGCAAGGAAGTCTCCTGCAATAAGCCACATAATTGGCAAATATTTCACATATCAAATCTGTTATAAATGCATACAGACTCTCCTATTGGAAATACCTGCAGAATCCATTAGAGTCTCTTCAGAGTGCATTCTTTTCCTCCCAAATAAGTAAGAACACAAGAGCCTGTAACATAATAATCCAATTATTTTTTTACTCTGTCTGGCAGAGGCAATGAATAGGGAATATAGTGGCTGAATGCTTTGAATGCTAAATATCAAGCTTCAGAGGACCAAACTACTCTCAGATCCACAAGGAACTCCTAAAACAGAATGTTAAAGAAGATGGTTGTACTGCCTAATGGCTTTAACATGCTTTTAATTTTATCCTTTACTTCCATCATAGAAAGACAGGGAAGTCAACCGACTCATGGTATTGTAAAACTAGTACAACAAAAGAAACTGCCTTTTAATAAGCTCTGTAAAATTGCAGATCCTGAAAAGCCTGATCTATGGCTAAGTTCATATACTCATATCTGCATACTGCCTGAGCCTTTTTTTCCCCCTTTGTTTCATTCTAAATGAAATGTGAACGGTCTTTTAGGTTGCTCACAGAAACGGACATCCAAAAAGCAGCATTAGCAGACATCAGGATAAGCATGGTACAATGAAGAAGAGGTACTGTGGCGTTTAAGAGAGGTCAAGCTTCACAAATCTGCCCAAGTCTTCAGACAGTTAATAAACCATGTTGGCAACATAGATCTGCTTAATACCATCTGCCTGGATTTTCAGAAGGCACTGGAACAGTTGCCTCCCTAGAGGCTATAGAAGATAATCAGACATGAAGAAATGGTCAGAGAATAGGAAGAAGGGAGAAGAACAAATAATTGCCTCTCACAGTAGAATCACATGTTGTGCTCCACACGGCTCTATGCTGAATTCTGCATTGCTCAACACAGGTCACAAGTGAACAGAAAACTGTAGAAAAGGAATGAAAATGTTTGCTGATAACAGTGAATTAGTCAGTGATACAAACTGTAGATGACTGCAGACTCAGAACTTCTGACATAGCAACTTAACGACTAGGCAACAAAAGCTCCTTGTCAGGAGATGCAAAGGGAATGCAGACAGGATGCCAGTAATCGCTAGAAAAGGAATCAAGAACATGTGAGAAAACATCCTTTTGCTGTTGTATAAACACATGACACACCCACAACTTCCAGAGTGTTTATAGTTATGCAGTCATCTGAAGAAAGATAGAGAAGTATGGTAAAATACACAAATTAGTGCAAGAAGGTGCATTAGCAAGTGTGGTTTGATATGGAACAGTTACAGTAAAAAGAACAATTGAATAGATGAACACTTTTGTCAGTAAAAGCACTAAACAGACATGATACAATAAGGATCGTTCTGGAAAGGTGAGTAGGAAATATTTTTTTTTTTTCAGTATAAAATATGAAAAATCAAGTAAAAGTGAGATTCCAGCCTCTAAGAAATAATAATAATAATAATAATAAAAGAAGAAGAGCAAAGTCTTCATTCATATAATTAAACAGTTAAACTGTAGAACTTGAGACAGTACATTGTGAGTGCTGAAAATGTTCCTGAATTAAAAAAAAAAATTAAAAAATTACTTTGCTGAAGAAAAAGACACCAAGGTCTATTCAATACAAAACCACAGCATCTGGTTTAGGAAACCCTAGAATGACTGATCACTAGATGCTCAGAAAATGTTTTGGGAAGTCTCTGTACAGGATCCTTATAACCTTTTTGGGACACTCACTTGGTGCTCACTCTTGGAAACAAAGTGCAGGGCCAGGTAAATCTTTGATCTTATATCTATATATAATAATTGATATATATATATATATATATAGTTACTATTTAGGTTTGAATTAGGATTGTAAACTAAGATCTTCCCACCCATCCACTGTAAAAGTAATCACTGTTGGACCTGCAGATGAGCCTGGAATTTCTGGGTTGTGCCGTCCCTTCTGTGCATGCGTGCTGTAACCAAACTGTGCTGGCATGGCTGCAGTTTTTGGAGATACATCAAGCCTACTGTCCACCTGGACCCACAATCTCCAATGTTCTGTTAATCTCCACGTCAACCCTATGTGCACAGCTCTGCATGCTCCTCATCAGATGTACCAGGAAATGGGCTACTGCACACCTAAAAATCCTTGATGAATATATCTCTATAACTGACCTGACAAGATTTCTAAGTGAGAAGGAAGATATATTCATGAGAAAACAGAAGGATGGTAGTTCTACTTGGAATATCATCTTTAATCTGGAGTGAATGTGGCTTCTCTGACTTGAAAGACAGGTTTCATATCATTTAGTGGTTGTTTTCATTGTCTGCAAATGAGCTGTCTTTTCTCTGCTTGGTGGTAGGTTCCTAGGGCTTGGTTTGGTTTCTTTTCTTTACCATTGCCAATTTTAGGTGGTTCAGGTCATGAGAACATGCTCATACATCTGCATTTTTGCCGAACTGATTTTTCTAGTCTGCATTATACATGTGAACAAGGCTCAGGAAGGGTAGAGGTGTGGCTGGGTAGTGAAGTAAACCAAGATAGATAGGGTCTTAATCATCTTCATTTGCCGTTGTTAGTGTTTGCTTTTTATTTCGACACAGTTTTCAAAGTCCACTGACCTCTGAATAATACAGGATGCATGTGTGTCTATGAAATCTCCATACGTCTCAAATATTTGAAATTCCCGAGGTATTTAATGCGTCCTGTTATCTAAAAAACATTTATCATGGATGTCATTCGCTAACACTGTCCTGTTGTGATTCATTTCCTAGCTGACTAACAAGTTACTTAGCTGAATTTCTTCAATAAAAGCAGTGCAATAGTCCACTCCGAGCAGTTCCTGGTCACAAGTGTGCTTAAATAATTTCATTACCAAACACTTTCAGGCTCTACTAACCTCATATATCAGCATAGGCTTACTGGGACTTTATCCTTAGTATTCTCTGTAGAGTGAAGGAATCTTTTTCTTTCTGCCTCATATTGTATTTTCCTTTAATTATTCTTGTATGTTCTTTCGTCAGCGCAATACCAACATAAGTTCTGTGGGATTTTCCCCAGATATGTGCATTTTCCTCAGAAAAAGCTCTTTTTTTCTTTTAGGCCTGGTTCACTTCCTGCAGTTCATTCTCTTTTCTCTCAAATGTCTGTAAGAATTGATGAGTTTTTTACCAGCCGTCCAGAAGCTTGGGCTTTTTTCTTTATTTAAATCCTAGCAATATTTGTGTCTATTTGTGATGGATCATTTGTAGGTCAAGGTAAGTGCACTGTGCTCTTGTCTTCATATCTTCTACATCTACAGTTGAGTAATGGAGGCCTGCTCTTCAAAACTCTTTTCTAGGCCTACGGAAGGTTACAAGCTGTACTTTCTCATCTTTTAAGCTTTCTCCCTGAAAACTCGGCAGCAGAGAAACCAAACCTTCCTCCAGAATATCTTCGAGATGTTTGTTTCACAATTCACCTATCCAGAGCTGGCCCAGACAGCCCCTGCTGTCACTCTCATTCTGTCTGACTTCAAGCTTTTCACAGATGCACTGTGATTTTATGCATCTCACAACCAAACATGGAAAGTTTCCTTACTGTTCCTAATATGACTTCCTACTTTTGTGAGGAGGTTGATGCTTTTGGCAGCTGCTGCATGACAACAGATAAACCTTCTGGGGACAAGGTGAACCAAATCTTTCCCTGCTCAAGCACAGCTTTGCCCCCTCAGCACTGGCATTCTCCATTTGCTCCATTCCTGCCACAAGGCTTCTCAAAGGGCTGCTAATGGGGCAGCTCAGATGCCTGCAGCATTTCTCCTAGTTCCACATGTGCTCAGGAGCAGGCTTTTCTGCACACCCTCTGCTTTCAGCAGTCAGCCCAGTGTAAGAACTCCAACACTAAAAAGCTGGGCCTGCATTGGTTTCAACTGCTTGGCTTCTCTGCATTTTACTTGTGAATATAGCATTACACTTGTGAATACACATTAAGCATTATACTTGTGAATGCACTTCCACTGCAGATTCTTTTCATTTCATCCCTGACAGCCTAAGCAAATATAATTCATCAATACCGAACAGACTAGTTCATAGTTTACAAAGAATCACATTTTCAGCAGACAAGTGCCATAAATGACAAACGTGCTGCTAACAGCCCCTCCCATTTATGCCAGGTCTTTTGCACAGCCAAGGCCCCACCAAAGGGGCAAGTGTGGGGATAGTGTTTATGGCCTTTTCTGAAGGTAATTATTTTTGAATAATTATTTTGAATATTTTGCAATGTTATTACTTCATTTGGTTGGGTGTGTGTTGTAGCCTATGAACACTAAGGATTTCATCCTCTCACTCCTTTTGTGCGCATTATTCACCACAAACTTGTCCAATGCAAACTTCTTTGTTCCACCCTGACAGTGATTTCAAATGTTTTTCACAGGTAAAGCTGATTTTTAGCAATGCTTATGGTAATACTCTTTCTATTACTATTTTCTTGCCACTTTTTGAGTTGATCATTCATAATGGATTATGGTAGATGGTAACTAAATCTAGTCTTTCACTCATTAAGAGCTTTCTAGTCTACAAGTTGAATAAGATTCAAGAGCCAAGCTTCAAAAAGCTTGTATTACTTTATAGGTTTTGAACAGCTGTTCACGAGACAAGCAGAGAGGATATCTTCTGGTCAATTCTTCTATCAGGAGAAACAGTTAACAGAGAAAGAGTTTTTTTCCAGTGATGTCGGTTGGAATGGGATAAAACCAGGATTAAGAATTCAGTTTAAGTGCAGAAAGTATAGCTTTGCTGAATGCACTTGTTACACATCAGTGTACGTGTAACTACAGGTGACATCCATTGATACTCTTCCCCATTTCCTTCTCCTCTCAAATTCAACAGGAGGGACATGCTACAGATGATGGTGCCCCAGCACAATGGTAGCTAACAGTCAGCTAATGATACTCACTAAAAGCCTTAAAATTATCAACGTGTCTGTTTTTATGTCCCTTTAATTATCTTTTGTAATGGTATTTGGTAGACACAGAGATCAAAGGAAGAATTTCAGCAATACAAACATATGAATTTGTGTTTCTTTCTAAAATTTCAGTAAAGAAAATAATAGAACATTTTTGTAGTTAAAGCCACAGCCGTTCAGATCCCAGTCCATCTGGGACACCACCTCCACGGAGCACTCCTCCACAGGCACTGGCACACTGCAGCTGAAGGGGATCCTGCTCTGAAACCATCCCATGCTATGGTTACCAAACAGCACCTGAGAACTGGCCAGCTTCTGTTATTGACTCTATTTCATGTCCAAAATTTGAGTTCTACAGTGTAATTATATTATGCAATATAGTATAGAAGATATCCTAGCTGCTCAGTACTTGTAGTTTCAGCTGTCATCTTTAGACTTGGCTATCTTGAATAATTTTTCACCATTTTCAGTCTTGAGAGCCACAATCTTTTCATACAAGACTTATAACTGTTATTGAGTAGTATCCATCTCCATTTCGTGGACTGCTCATAATATCCCTCATTATGAAGCTGAGAACCCTGAAGAGAATATTTTCTTTTATCATATGATACCTCAATTTAAAGACTTGGTGGGGGATTTCAGATTTTAAAATCTTAAAACATCATAAATATACTATTAACACTGGACCACCCTCGTCTTCTAGGATCTCTAATAGCTTTGTGAAACAGCACATCACCTACAGAGGTTTTGTTGATTCTTCTCCAACATATCTCAAGTAGGTGTTTACTTTTTTGTATTATTTTGTGCAGCTTCTACCAATCTCCTCATATGGCCCTCCTGTGTTTCAGAACAGTGCCTGAAGACTTGTCTTCTGTAGCGTCTATCAATAACAGAAGAAAGATTATTAATATTTGACTATCATTCATTCACCTGTTTATTAAATTCTCTTTTCATCTTCTGTATTATATGCATACTAACTCAAAATAATTTTAATTAAAAAAAATTTAAAAATGCATATGCAGAGCTCCAAATAAATGTTTAACTGTAGAAATGATAGGCTTGGAGGCTGCTTGGAACTAACTCATAGCCCACATGTGAGGTTTTCTTTCAACTCCAAAGAGCTGTAATGCATTTAGATCTTTAGGTGACTGTGTGTTTGATGCAACAAAATATTTACAGTCCAGGCTGGGTTGTAGAAAATGCTAATTACTGGTTATAATACTCTCTTCTGTCAATGTTTTCTAATGACTTCAGTGGGCACAGAATACAGATGTATCATCCCATTGTTTGTTTTGAGAAGGAAAGCCCATTCCGAGCAGTAAGATTTTTTCCGTGAGCCCTATGGCATGTTTTGTTTTAGGAGAACCAAATCTCCAAGTCTTTACTCTGGGAAGATCTCACTGAAAATAACTGCTTGAAGTTAGGACCACAGAAGACCATTCTTCTCCAGATAGTAAATGCCTGAGCTTAACTATTTAAAATGTTGCTTAACCATTAAAAATACTTCTTCAAAGCAAGGAAAAGTGTGTCTGGCATTTTACTGAACTTCATTTCATTTCTGAAAAATGTAAATGATCAGTGTCAAAAATATCAAGGCTTTATCTACCTCTTTATCTTATCTACCTACTTAATCTACCTCTACATATTTTTGCATATTTCACATAACTCCTTATCGATCCATTTGAAAAAAAATGCACGTTGTGTGTCTATTTTCCCAATGTTTTAACTAAAAACTTTCATGTATGCACTATAATTTGCACATTAAGAGCCAATTTACAACGCAAAAGTCCATCCTAATTTCTGTATGCAATTCAAATTACAAGAATAATGGTGCATAAACAAAAAAAAATCTACGTTCTGAAGATGTTGTTCTTATGTAGGCAGTGCATTGCTACTGCACCTACAAAAGAATATTATGAAACAGTGAAACGTCTCACAAGTCACAGCAAAACACACATTAGCACTCTGAGTACTAATTTGTCTGCAGGAAAATTAGCACCAAGAAATTTTGCTGGGAAACACAGTGCTTGGGTTTTCCATTAGAGAACTGAATGCAAGATGTGGAATTATTAACATTTTTTATTTGTTCCTGTTCTTCCAACCCACATGAAAACATGCACTTAATTTGAATTTTCTGGAAAAATCCCACCAGATTTTAAACAGAATACTTAGATCTGTGGTAAGAGATAGAGAAGACTGTGTTGCCTGTGTCCCTTCAAGGAAGGTGCCATCACCAATTCACATTCAGGAATACGATGTTTTATCTCAGTAGGGAGGTTTGGAGCTGAAGAAAGGCTAAGAGAACGCAGAATTTGAAAGTCTGCACTTTGCAGCTGTACAAGCCTCATCTCAGATAATACTGGAGAAGGATTTGTACAGTGATCAAGCCAAGCATTCAAACAGTTATCCAGCACTGCTACAGAAGTGGTACAAAGGAGGCTTAATGAAAGGCAGGAATACTCACACTTTGCTAGTTTTGCCCCTGCTGAGCTGCTTTGAGCAATTCCTCTCCTGAATGCCCATGCCATATCCCCACAACAAACTGCTGGTCAACTATAGCCACCGGGAAGAGCCACCGTTTGTGTCACAGTGAGACTGGACCTTGGGTGCTGTTACCAATACTTTTTGCCACCAACAAGAAACACTATTTCTGTTCACAAAAGGAAAAACAAGAACTGACTTAATTTATAGAATGGGAGATTTAGTATAGACGGTAGGAAAATAATTCCAATGTAAATTCCACCAAAACAGGCTACCTCAAGAGGCTACAGATGAGGAAGGATTTAAGAACCAGAAGTTTTAAAAACAGTTGGGCACACTTTTATTGAAGATAGTCTAGGACAGAGCTGACCAGTACAGTGTGTGGGTCAGACAAGGACTGACCCTTGAAATCCCACTCAGCTTTTCTGTGCTGTAGTTGCACAGAGGTAGGGCTGTCCACAGACCAGAGCACTGCAATCAATCCTTGAATTAAATGACTAATTCAAAATGACTATGTGAGTGAATAAATTTAAGAAAAAGGAAATGCCCTTACAGATTTGTTCCTACTCTTTATCTCAAGGTTGCATATTATATTGGGTCAGCCAAGAAAACAAATACCGTATTCTGATGCAATCCAGTTCTGCCTGTGTTACCCACATCACTGTTTCTTTCCCCCCTATCTTGATTACAGATCTGAGCAGCAGAGGCTTAAAATTGCAGTTGTCAGAGCAAGAGGTCATTTGAGTCATTGCAATTTTCAGAAATGTGGCTCATGCCCTCAGAATTTTCTCAGGGAATGCTTTATTCAATGCAAATTCAACGCATTTCACACCATCTCATCTTTGTGAGACTTGAGGGGACTTTTACAAAGTGGGACAAGCCAGCTGAAGGGTTTCTGCTTGTTTTCTTTGATTGTATAAACATCTGAACAATACATTTCTTTTTTGTCCGCTCTTAAGGCTAACTGCTTACAGCTCTGGTAAATACATGGTTGAAATTAACAAAACCGAAAGCAGCCTCCCTACTGCAGCTATTTTATCTGCATCCCCCTTTAGACAGGACAAACCCATTTAAGTAGCCACAGTTTGGCCTCTCAACCCAAGTCTTCACTCCTTTGCTGTGTGTAAACCTGATTTTTGCTCTCTTCAGCTTTCACAAATTTAGAACTTTTTTTGGTAAAAATCCTAACTCTCGAGTTAAATATTGTCTCGACCGTTACATAGGGTAAAACTGAAAACTGAAGGTTGAAATGACATATTTGAAAACACTCAGTTATTCTAAGTTAGATGAATTACTTAACAACACCAATAAGGAAAGCCATCAACAAAAAACCCGAAGAAAAAAAAAGAAAAGACAAAAAGGGAGCCAGTATAAATTTCAGTCATGTTCCCCTTAAAATACCATTTTATTGCCATCAGTAAAATGCCTGTCTATCTGGGCTCTGGATAACTAACAGCTGATTTTAAATGTGCATCCATACTTTCGCCATAAGTACAACCTGTAAATATGCAAAAGGATTGCAAACCTTTCAAACGTTACAGGAAAATTCTGATCCACATCAAAACTGAATTATGTTCTGGTTTCACACCAGAAAATCCCCAGTGCAGGTCAAAAGCACAAGCAGCAGCCATGAGGATAGAAGACGTCAGCTGAGCTTTGAGCAAAAGCTTGCACCAACCGCACTGAAGCAGGACTAAAATACACTAGCACAAAAAAAGCAGTAAAAGTGAGCTACATTTATTCTCTAAATAGCAGACAAAATAAGTGCATAGTATTTGTAGTTCTCACATGCTTCAGAGGATTGCAGAGCATCTAGTGGAAATCTTTCAAAATTGCCAACCAAATTGATGGACATCTTGTTTATACATGTCACATTACCAAAATTGGACATTACTATATTTAAATGAGGTTTTGTTGAGGTTTTTCACGTCCTACCAGTTTTAGACTAAACCAAACAGCATTTTATTGAAGTTGAAACATTTTCCAGTCAGTCTGGCCTGCAGACAAGCCATAAGTGACTTTAGTTCTGGCATTGTTTCCATTAAAAAAGAAAGCCTACGTATACTGCACTAATCATGCTAAATTACTTTTGTTGCATATAATTCTTTTCCAGCTTTTATATTTATTAGCTGTATTTCCAAGGCTTTAATACCTGCCTCTAATCCTCTTTGCATTTATTTTGTATTCTAGATGAGTTCTTAAAGATGAAAATCTAAAGAAAGATCTGATTACGGTATTTAAAATTCATGCTGTAAAATCTAAGTTCTTGTAGCTGCAGCCACATACTTGTGGGACAACAGCATTTGAGACAGTCTGAGACCAATAAGCCAACTAAATTACTATGACATTGGCTTCATTGTTGGACAGGTAAGAATAGAAGATAATGTGGTACTTGCAGATCCTAACACAGCTACATCTCACTGTTCAAATATACCTGCTTCAAGCAAAACCGATACATGCCTTACACACAAATTTGTGCTAAAACTTGCAGTTTTATCCATCAGGCCAGTAGTAATTCTTAAGCTTGTTTGCCTTGGCACCACTTATACCCCCATCTAGTCCAATCCCAATGAACCAGGAAGAATGAGATCCCCTCCACCTTTACAAACACCACTCCCCCAGCAAACTACTGAGCACGAGCCCAGTTTAGCTCAGCAGTAGTCTCCACTCATGGCTTCAATAGTTTTGTTAGTTCATTACTTGCACACATGGCTTGCATGGCTTTACATTACAAAATCACTAGCTAAAAGCCGTCGTGAGGGAACAACTCCCTCACTTCTTGCTGTATTGGCTAAACAGCTTCAGAGGTTTAGTTTCTTAGGTAATTCTCAACTGCTTGGATGCTTTCATTAGCCTTTGGCTACTTCTCGAAAAGTTCCTCTGTAGCCTCCACTGGAGAAGACAAAGCCTTCCTCCTCACATTAACCACAGGGCTCTTCCTCCCGCTTAACCACAGAACTGCTTCTTACTTTGCTCTCTGAAGCAGCCACATAGCTATTGCAAACTTTGTGTGTCCAAAATTTACAAGTGAATTCATGGCAGTTCACCTGAAAGAGCCAGTCTGCTCTGAGAAAACCCATCTTCCAAGAACAGCGGTGTGTTTCAGAACTCCTAGCTTCCCGGGCACATGATGGCTGTTAGCAAAGCTGTGCTTAGAGAGAAATCATTACAGCAGAACTGCAGAACTGGACAAAACCGAAGCTAGCAGGCAGGAGCAAATATACTCATACGGTGTTTTCTGTCCACTGAAAGATATTCTTACACTGGTGGTTTCAAAACAAGAAGTATACAGTGCTCACCCTGTGAGCCTGCTTGCGTGCTGGAGAAAGGACGGCATTACAGACCTCTGCATCTTAAAATGAAGCACTGGGGGGAATCTCTGTGGCCTGGGGAACATGATGCCCTGGGGATCCCATCTTTAGATCAGTAGACATAGGATAAAACTCTGGTCTGCACGTTGTGTGTTTGCTCAGTGCTCTCAGGTCACCCCTCAGTTGCATGAGCACAGCCCAATCTGTGGGTTGGCAGTGTGGCTCTGTGGGACGCTGCCTGCCCTTGAGTGGCTTCATCACATTGTACTGTGGGGACAACAGAACGTTTTCTACTTTCAGCTTGATTTTAAGAACAGTTACTCCTCTGCAAACTTTCCATACATCAAACAACTTTGCACCTTTCCAGAAATGACAAACAGTATACCAGCAGTGGGCTGAATTACTTTCCACTGACTTCACCGGCTTTAGTTCAGATAAATGGAGATGTGCTGACTTTTAAAATGACCTACAAATTCGATCTTAACATCAAGAGCCAAAAATCGTATTTCAGAATTTTTAGTAAAGGAGATTAATATTGATACACGTTTGTTGGGGTTTTTTTTAAATACTTTTTTTTTTTTTAACTATCATAGCCTGGTTTATTTGGAAGAAGGAATGTCAGTGATAGCATTGATATCTAAGCTGAAAATATGCAGCTGATGCTGAGTTCAAGTACCAGTAATTAAAGTATAGAATTAAGAAAAAAGATTGTGTAATTATGAAAAAGGAAAGCTTTTTGGAGCCCAGAACATTCAGAGGACTTGTTAGGTACAGTAGAAATAACAACAACAACAACAATAAAAAATAGCAATATGTATTTAAGGTACCCTAACAACTGTAACCTCACTTCAGCATGAAGTCACTCAGCAATCAGCTGATTAGAATTAAGGCATTCTTTGGTGTTTTAGCTCCTAAATAATTCAAACTTTTTTTTTTTTTTAATGCTATATTTACTTTTGGATTTTTTTTTAATTATTATTATTTTTTTCCAGCTGAGAACACAGCTTGAAGCTATTATTCATGGAGTCCTTACAAATAAAAGTTGTGAAGGAACATTCACTCTGCACAATATTGCACACATAACCCAGCAGCACTCTCTTTAGGCCCGGTGCAGAAGCAGTTCAGAGCAACTCAGCTGAGGTCCTTCAATAATTCAGAGGACAAACGCTGGGTGAGCGCCTTGCTCCCCTCAGCAGGATCCACTGTCCCACTGCCTGTGTGCTCAGCACCTCCCTGCACAGCCCTCTGCACAGCCCCACCGGGACCATGTGAACATGTAAACCCCACGAGATAAAGACATAAAACTATTAACCGTTAGCTTCCAAAGAAAGGCTGTAAACCTGGAGAATGGTCTGGAGAGCAAGGTGTGTGAGGAGCGGCTTGAGGTCCCTGGGTTTGCTCAGCAGAGCAGAGGAGCTGAGCGGAGGCCTCATGGCGGCCACAGCTCCTCACAGGGAGCGGAGGGGCAGCGCTGAGCTCTGCTCGGTGTGACGGCGACAGGGCCCGAGGGAACGGCATGGAGCTGTGTCAGGGGAGGGGCGGGAAAAGGGCTTAGGGAAAGGGTCTGCACCAGAGGGCGGTGGGCACGGAACAGGCTGCCCAGGGCAGTGGGCACAGCACTGAGCTGCTGGAGTTCAAGGAGTGTTTGGGCACCGCTCTCCAGGTCTGATTTTTGGGTGGTGCTGTGCAGAAGTTGGACTCTGTATACACGCTGTATAGCAGTGATGCTATACAGCTTCCTATTGGGGCTGATGAAATCGGTTCACGTCAGTGTTCTGAAGCCTTCAGTGTGGAGGGCACCTATTGCAGTCTGCTTCTGCAGCGGTTTTGCTGTTCACACCAGCCTGCTGCCCTAGCAAGTGCTGTCTTTCAGTTCCTGCCAGCTCCTGACACAGGAACTGCAGCACAAATGCAGTGTGTGATCTCTAATTGGTAATTAACCTTAGATGGGTTTTGTGCCTGTGAAAAACAAATGGCTCATTTACATGCCTTCATAAAAGATATTTATGGAAAGTAGAGTAGTAAATGGAAATTCGATGTCTTAGGAAGGAATTTGACAAGCAAATAAGCAATATTATAAGACAAGTCACAGGGAATCTTATTACAATGGAAAAGATACAAATTTTGGATCCACGAATCTCCCAGCAAAATAAAAACCAACAACTATAAAGGATAAAACCTCTGTATAATATGCAGTCATAGAAAAGCACTGAGAAGAGTAATGAGGATGAGAAGTAAAGGATAGGTTTTGTGAAGAGACATTAAACAGATTCCTTGCCTTAAAAGAAAGATGACAGGTAAAGAGATTGTGATAAATATATATAAAATCCTGATTAAAGCATGATTATGCACTATTTTTTCTTAAAATAAAGAGTACAGCGAACAGGATTATCAGATGGGAGAATTAAACAGACAGATGTACTTTTGTACTTTTACCATATCATGAAACTAATTGTCGCAGGAATTCTGGATGCTAAAATAATCAACAGCTTCCAAATTGTTTTGATCCTTTCTGAAGCAGAACTAGATAGTAGATGCAGCCTTTCATGTTTTTTTGTATGCTATGTCTTAGCATTGAACACTGGCCACTCTCAGAAGCAAGATGCTGTTTAGATGGAATTAGATCTAACTTAACACCTTCATGTTCAGTTAATCTGAAGTTTTATGCAACACAAATAATCGCTTCCATTTAGCCTTTCCTTCCCCCACCCAGGAGAGAGCAATGGCTAAAATCACATTTTTCTTGTAATACAAATAAGGCAACAGCAGAAGGATTGCCAAGTAAATAACACAGAAGTTAATATAAACTGAGAAACAGGCATGATACATTCAACTTCACTTTTAAGAGTGAAAAAACTCATGAGTTAACATTCTATTTAATCTAATTTTCTAATAGTATCATAAGTCTGCTGCGTAGCATGTGTATGTATCTACAAAATTAACACTAGAAAGATTTCTAGGAATTATGCAATGAGAGTTCTTTAGGACCAGGTCAAGTTGTTGATGGTCTCTAAATGACAGACTTAAACAAGCCTAAACACAGCATGATAGGACAGCAGCTCTATCTGCAGAAAGAACTCTTTATCATCAGAGTGTGATGATGAAATGGAAGATCAAATGCAGATACCTTATTTCTGTCTTTTAAAGAAAGTATTCCAAAATGTTTCTTCAGAAGTCATCCAGGAAAGGCTAGAAGAATAAAAAGCCTCTAGTCAGAAGACAAATTGTGTTTAACTTAGAAAAGATTGAAAAGAGCACTAGAAGACTGAAAAGTGCTATATAAGAAAGATAGTGCAGGAGTTTGAATTTAACTCAAAGCAATTAAATGAAGGCAGTTTCTTAAATAATTCCCTTTGTACCTCTCCCTTACTTCTCATATACTCACTAATTAGGCCATAGATAAAAAAGATCACTGAGGCCAAAATTTAAAGAGGAATTATACATTTTTATGGACTATAAGAAGACACGGAGTTCTAATTAATCTAAACATCCTGTAATATTACATGTTCATCTTTGTGCCGTGTATCTGTCTGTTTCTGGAGAAATCTGATAGTTTAGAGATCAGAATGAAACTTAACTTCGAAGACAGTTGCAGAATGTCTTTAGTTGACAACCACAGTGCTTCTTGCAACTTTCTCTGCAGCATCTGGAATTGACCTTTTCTGAAGACACAAGGAATGGAGTGCAGAAGAGTAGACGAAGGAGAAAGCTGGCTGGTCCATGCTTATAGGGAAATTGGCGCTGCTATCTAAAGCAGCAGTGCTTTGGAGGTAAGGAAGTGAACCTGGAGACCTTAGGGAAAAAAAACAACAACAAGGCATAAAGACTGCTCCTTTTGGACATCAGGCTCAATGACCTTTGTCATTAAACAGGAGGACTATATAAGAGAGCTGAAATGAATAAAAGAGCTGAAACCAGATCTAGAACTAGCATTTATCCACATGGAACCTTCATAAAACTGATAAATAAACAGGTTCCCTTGTAGGTACTGCTTGTGAGTATTGAACTTGCTAATATTAGCTGTAAAGATTGTCGTGGGGTACAGTAAGAGATCTCCTCTAATGCTAGTAATGCAATGGTCAGGGCAGACATGTTCTGCTTTCCACCATGGCCATGGACTGTTCTTGGGAGGGAAAAAATGCTCAGTCTCAACTTGCAGCATGGCTGACTGGGGGCTGCTCCTTTCCCTCCTTTCTGCCACTGCTCCTACCTGTATGTCTTCAAATCAAGGAAAGGTACCTGTGAGCCTTCTTTCATGAAAGTGGCAGTTACACTGCAAATGCGAAGAAACTAGAAAAAAACAAACAAACAAACAAAAAAACAATAAGAGAAGGAAGGATGCTAAACTATATATATCCTTTAAGCATCCTATACATTTTCTCCAAGTCGACCTCAAAGAAGTTGCATTATTATCACAGTGATGAAGTACATCCCACTAAGTGCACAGAAGAAGGTAACTACAGTAGGATGAAGTGTTACTATGCAGTTTTGGAGAGGTATCCAAATATATTTTAGAATAATTGGAAAAGCAAGTGTGTTCTAAATTGGTAACATTGCAGATAGCCAGTGTTTGGTTTTAAGTTCAATTAGAACTATAAAAGAAAACAAAAAAGCTCCAAGGGCTTGTGAAAGTATCCCAACTGGCAATATCAACAGATGATGTCAAATGCTGATAAACACGACAGTGCTGATTGAAGGAACTGCTTCAACTTGTCATAAACAAAACTGATTCTACCTTTACTGTAACTACTCAAGAAAAAGGCCTAGGCACTGTAACAGACAGCTAACCGAAGACGGTTATACTGCTCACTTGTATTCAAAAGAACAAATAAAATACAGGAGCAACAAAACACCTTCATACAATATAGTAATGATTCATATATTTAATAAATGTAGATTTGCCATGAGTGTAACACAATACGGGGAAACTGAATTGTTTCAGGTCTGAATGGAAAAAAGTACTGGGGACTTAGAAAAGCACTTGAAATGTTGGATTCTTCCACTTTAAAAGGACAAAATAAGAAAATGAGATAGGTATCTAACATATTTTGGAGAGATGATATCTCAACTTTACCTGTTTAGAAACTTTATAAATGGAAGAGTCATTCAAACAAGCTGCAGGATAGTAGACTGTTGAGAGTATTTTTGATACAGACCCACCTTTCTATTCAGCTTCACTAATGATGAGATATTAGCTTCTAAGAAAGGGTATCAGCCTGTGTCATAAAGAAAAATAATTATTAGCAACAGCAATAGTACTCATAGATCATGAGGGTTTTTTTTCTGTTTGCTATGGACTCTTTGCATCTTTTCTTTAACATCTAATCATATCCATGTCTGTGTTGCCAGTGTGTGTAGATAACTGAGCTAACCCATCGTGGCAGAAATGTTCTAACGATGTTTTATGATTTACTGGCTAATTCATGATCACATGATAGGCAGTGTTTTTAAGCAGTTACAATCATTTGCTGTTACGCATGTTTACAATGTAATCTTCTGGTTTTTTTCAGAAGATTTGGCTCTTCTAACTTAGGAATATTGGCCTAATTATGACATTAAACAATACAATTTAGTGTTGTCATGTTGAGCTAGTGCAGTCGCCTAACACTGAAACAATATTTTACTTCAAAATGATCATGTATCATTGAAAAACATTGCTGTTTTATTTAGTAATAATTGTTATGATTCAGAAACTTGGTAACTGCTTTCTTCTAAAAATAAATGCACTCTTTTCCAAAATACGGAGAATTCAATTGTTTTGTTTGTAGCTGTGAAAATCTAAAGTACGTAGACTCAGTTTATCCCTGTGGTACTGGAAGCAGAAGTTGGCTGTATATTTTTCCCTTGTTTTTGTATATATATAACATTGTAAAAATAATATATGCATGTTTAGGACTTGATTCTATGACATTTACCAAGTGCAGATGAACTGGGCATCAAGCCTGCAACATCATACTGATGAGAATGTGCTCTCCAGGCCGGGTCAGTGAATAAAAGCTCTTCACATGAGCAACGCTATAAGAACAGACTACAGGAGGTGATAAGGTCAGCTGTGAGTTTTGGCTGAGTCATGGTTGGAGGATAAGGCCCTTATGGATCCTATAAATACCTCATTGTTAAAAGAGGTCAGATGATAGAATTCTGAATGTATTTTGGAAAAAGAAACCGCTGTGTGACTAATGAAGTACACCCTCTTTGTTTATTAATGTGGCACTTATTGGAACTAATGCGTATAATAAATTAAAGATATTTTTAGCATGTGCGAGGGAAATGCATTCAGATTTGAGGGACTAATCTGAATATATTTAAATTGTTGTACTGTATCAAAGGAAAGGTTGTTATGAGATACAAATAAGGTATTAAAAACTAGTTTCTATGGATTCCAGTGGAAACAGGAGATCAGGCAAATGATACAAGTATGGGATTTTGTCATCTAACTTATATCAGCTAATAGTTAATACCTGGACTGTGCTTCTTGTAAGTGAGAAGAAGCACATGCCCTGTGGACAACTAACCCCATCCCCAGGTTGTGGTTTGGCAAAAATGGAAGATGTCCTAGCTGTGCTGTGCTGCAGCACTGAGACCTGCACTGCCCCAAGGCCCTTTGCCCAGCACCAGTGGGTTGTTCCACTTCTATACAATATTTTTGTGGGCACAAGGGTTTCCTCCATCAAGGAGGAAACTCGACGGGTAGGTGATATTACAGAAACCACCTTCTGCTTTCTCCCCTCAAGGTTATTTTTCAGCAAGATCACTTCTCTGGTCTGGAAGCCACGACAGTGGCGGCCAGGCAACGGCCAAGAGCAATGCAGGGTGAAAATGACTGTTTCTTTCACACCAAAAGCTGAAAGAAAATGTTTGTCAACCTCCAGCAAAGGCTCTGAATGTGCTGTGCGGCTCTGCCACTTCACTGCTGCCAGTACAGGGAGGTCTCCTATTCTTCTGTTCCCTTCCCTGCTGCCAGCTGCACATTAACGGTACTTCCTTTTACAATAACTGGCACTTGTAAAAGCTTTCTGTGACCTGAGACACCTTAATCACGTGGCAGAAAATTAAATCATTAAATAAAAATCAATAGACTTTGTGGATTAGCAACTAGAGTTGGATCACAGAGGCACCAGATGTGCAGCAGGGCTGGTAAACATAGAGGAGGGATGACCTGTGCATGAGGGAAGGAGGGGGAAAAAAAAGGAAAAAAAAAAAGAAAAAGTAAGCAAGGTGGGGGAGAAGTGTGACACCCTCCTTTCAAGGCCACGAGTCTTTAGATCAGCTGCTCATCAAACCACACCCTAAAGGACTCTTTTCAAATTACACTATGTGATCTAATTGCAGGCAGATTTTCTAATTGCAGCCCTGCTTTCCTCCAGCTGCACGTGACTGGTAGGTATGGCTGCAGGTGGAGGGAGTAGGAGGCCCATCTGCATCTGGGTTGGATTTAGAAAATGTGCCCTAAAATAAGTGCCAGTCCTGGGCTGTATCAGTTGTTCTCTGGGATTATCTTTCTTCGTTGACTAGCAGGAGACTAGACAAAGGTGTCACACCAGAATCCTATTTTCAAGAATGTTGAAGCTCAATAAGGGTAAATTCAACCAATACGTTCATCCTGTGCTATCCATGCTTGTAGTCCAGAATGTACCTTGTCTTTTGAAAGACTGTGTTAAATGTTGCTTTCATATTTTAAAATGAACACAACACTGAAAATAAAAGCATATCTAAAAGTGAATTGGAATCAATATGCTGACAAAGCCATTATTACATCTGTTCCTTAACAGTGATGAATCTGCTGCAGAGTATTGACAGTGTTCTCTTATAATGCAAAATGAAGTCAAAACTGGAAGATCACAAAGGAAAAAAGGGCAAGTTTCAAAAACCGCTACTGACTGGACCTAATGAGGCTGTAGCTGGAAGAATAAACAGAGCAAAGAGTTCCTTCAACAGCTGTTGAGACCATGTGTGTTCACAGAGCTTTCATCAGTGTTAGCAGGGGTTATTCCATGTGAAGAACAAAGGAGCCTCAGTGCCTGGGCCATGAGGAGGGAACTGGTGGAGGAAAAAAAAGGCCACTTGGGATATGGCCACAGATTGCGTTAGGCTCTGGTCTGTTTCCCTCCCTCGCTTTGAGGAAGACCTTAATTGTTTTCAAAGTCTCCTCAACTTGAAACGTGTTCTTGGCTTGAGCGTGTCGTGGACTTCAGCTGAACTATTTAAAGAATAAGGTATTGTTCAATAGGAGCATGAATAGCACAACAGAAATTTTATCATTAGTAGTTAGAAGATTATATCCTATGATTAATTATTAAACAAAGCATAGAAAAACATGTCCATGGATCTGTAATGGATACTGACTGACTTCTGTGAATCTACTCTGTTTTATGTTGCCATCTTGTGATGAAAGATAACGAGTGAGATGTTTTTCGTATACTGAGATAAGGATGTTTTACTCTACCACTCTTGAGTCACAGCTTTAATTCTTACTACAAAAATACTAATTGTATCTTATTTGTTTTTTTCTAGAGGATTTAATAAACATATTGACCATCTCCTTGGGGAAACCAACTGACAGATTTTGTGTTCTACTGTTTTAAAACGTTCTTCAAGGAAGCAACTGTCTAGACAAGATCACAATAAATCCTCTGTTGCACAAGTGGTGGGAAAAGAGGGTGGCCTTGGTAAGCAGTACTTTCAAAAGAAGTTATGAGCTGTTTGCCAGGCTGTCATGAGTTTAAATAATTATTTCAGATATTCATTCTGTCGGTTCCCACTAAGATAAGAAGGCTTAAGTATAATTTCCTGATGTGGAACACATCAATGATTTATGGCTCTGTATATAATTTTTTCCTTCTCATTGATAGGCATGAACGAGTCTTTATTCTGTTGAGAGCTCAAAGGCATGTTAGACTGGTTAATGCCAAGTTGGCAGTCAATCGTATCAGCCTCACACTTGCTTAAAGGTATGATTTTGTAATTCCTGCCTCATGTGATGATAGGCACATGTGCAATTAATACAACAACTTTTGCCAGCGGCAGAAAATCTTGATGCAGGATGCAGTGCAATCAGTAGGGTCACTGTCCCTTGATGATAGGTGTGCCTATTAATGCCGACTTTGTTCAAGAACCACTTCAGCTAAAAACTCCAGGGAGGTCCTCCCATTAATAGGAAAGGAACAGATTCCCGATTTAAAAAAAATAAAAAATATATATGTAAAAAGTAAAAATAAAAAAATAATCTGTCATCTTTTTCTAAGAGCTTTATTTTCACATCCCCATACTGCATATTGCTCCATTGGAATCACGTCCTTCACCTACATAAATATTCAGTCTGGCCGTAGAAATCCAAACCGGCTGAGTATGATTATCAGAAAGGGAAATGGAATAGAGATAGAAACTGAAATTCCTTGTTTGGTTTCACAATGCAAAGAAAAAGGAAGAAAAAGTCAGAAATGGATTATAGCACTAATTTCACTTGGCAGAGATAAGAATAAGCATTCTTTATTAAAAACAAGAGCTTCTTCCTCTATCTAGCAAAGCTAACGTTACTAAGACTATATCAGGACCTCTGCCTTAACATTTTCTTCGGTGAGCTTTGCTTTAAGGGTTATTTTTTTAGATGTTTATGGTTTTTGTGTCAAGCTTTTAATTTTCTGTATGTGGACTGAAGTGGTATCGCACACTGCACTGTTACTTGAAGTACACTGAATGAGTCAGTTTTGTGGTTTCCAAGGAATGTGTTGTGCTTCTAGGAATTCAGTCTGGATACTTGGTCCTGCAGATACGGCCTGTAACATGTATAGCCAGATTGCCAGTTCAGGAAACCACAAGATTTATATAAATCTATAGCTGAGTTATCTTTCACAGTTGTAAAGGAAATAGATATTTGCATTGAACATTAAAGGTGGGAGTGAGGAAAAAAAAAGCATCAGATAACAAGGGGAACACTGGAAGAGAAAGAAGAAACTCCATCCCAATTAAAAGTATTTGGCACTATTCAGGTGACAGCTGCTGTAGCAAACAGTGATTATCTTGAGGAGAAAGAGCACGTGTAGCTTCCTTTGCAGCATTGCAAATTCTCATGAAAGACAGCTTGCTTGCTCTGCCCCACCTTACATATTAGACTGTACAACCCCAAATCGGCAACTGTCTGTTGTTTCTTGAAAGATGGGCTATCTTTTACATGGTAGTAATCAGGCACTCTGAGTTTCGCTTTCAGGTTAACGCTGACGTGAATTCTCAGCATTTTATGATCTTTCCCATTAAAAATCTTAAAAAATTAAATCAGAAACTGCATTGCTTTCTGAATTTACTGCAAAGCCCATGTATTTGAAATATTTCTGGTATTGTTTGTGCTGGATACACACGAACAGGCAGGCAAACCATATGCATTCTCCTAAATATGTTTTCAGGAACTGAATGCAGACACAGATAGTCCTAATGTACATCATTACTGTAAATAAGTAAAGACAAAGTTAAAATTCAAAAATAAGAAATTGCCAAAAAACATTGTTCATATTAGATAACTCTCTTTGAAGTATCATTAATCTTGTAGTATACAATTCTTGCTCCTTCAGATTTCACTTTTATTTTGTTAATAGAGTGGATTCTGTTTTAGAAATGAAAAAAAGATGTAACAAATGAAACTGTTTTCTGAACCAAAAAATTGTCATTTTTTCGTATATATTTGTGTAATTTTTTTGAGGAAGAACAAAGAGAACAGCTAATTACTCCACGGAATCAAAATGACATTCCCAAGCATTCCCAAGGGTCATCATCAAGATCCAGCGTTGGATCTTGAAGAGTCACGAGGAAGCCTCTATCACTGGAACAAAAACCAAAACAGGCAGAAGTAATCTCATGCCTTTTTATATGGATAAGCCACTGGAAAATAGTGGTTTTCAAATAGTTTTCTAATCAACAGAGAAACGCAGGAATTGCAACTTAATTTCTGGGAGGACTGTGTGACTTCAGTTCTAAACAGGTTATAAGCCTATGTCTTGTCTTTTCAGATTCTTTCTTCTCTTCTGTTCTGGGTCCTTGCTCCTTTTGATTCCTTCAGCTACTGTGGATCCCATCTTCCCCAGCTCTACTTTGTTGCTTTCTTATGGTTCTGTATCTCTGAGGCCTGACAGTCATGTATCACTTCATCCCTTCCTGTTTCTCAAATCTTTTCATCTGTCAAGCTACGATTTCATCCTTTGTCTCACTGCAAAGAATAGGTAAGTTCTGAGAGCGCTTCTCTTGGATTCAGGGACAAATATCAGAGATGCATGTTCCCAGGATGGTGCAAAGGAGGTGAGGTCCCACCTCTATCCCAGCAGTCTCAAGAAAGAATATGTGTTTAACTTTAGGGAGACAATACAAATATTGGTGGTACAAAAATAATGAAGAACAAATAAATCCTTTGCAGTGAGAACGCAGACTCGGCAGAAACTTTGTTTCTCAACAATAAAGGTTTTTCCTTTCACACCCAACTGTGAAGCCTTGTATAAACTCTTACAGCAGTTTTCCTGAGTAAGGACTGTGGAATGGATCCCAAGCACGAGCCATAAGTGAATGGAGGGATCTCTTCTATACCCAATTGTCTGTATAGCTGCTCACCTGCTTATATCATATGAGAACATTTTTCTTTTTCTTTTATCATGTTGACCAGCTTAAGTTCCGTGGCACACTCAGCAGTTACTCCGGCTAACTCCTGCCTCCTGCTCAAAGGCCTCTCATATATTGCATGACACACCTTACAAGCACAGCATCATCGTTTGATTGTCAGTCTGTAAATGTTAGAGAATAATTTATTCATCAGCTTTGTGGGCTCTCTTTTGAGAACTGTACTGCCAGGATTGATTCTGAAACAAAAGCACAGCAGCAGTTGTTCTTTCTGTCCTTAAAAAACAAAAAAACATCAAACTGAGGAGTTCTTTTTTTTTTTTTTTTTCTTCCCTTTTGCATTTGGAGAGCAGACTTTATCCACCTCCACATTTTCTGCTTTCCAGTAGGACAATGTAAAATCCTGCTATTGGGCCTCATCCTAGCCTTAGCTGAACTCTACAGCTCATGGCACAGGAGGTTTTCTCTGTGAAAGTTTTCCTTTTTGCACATAGTTAGAGAATCAGTCATTTCTTGGGCTTGGCTTCCCTCCTTTGCTTTCTTCTCTTTTTGAATCAACTCCAAACATTTTTGCATTAACACCGAATAGTCATGACCATGAATTATCCATACATCATCTCTTAGAAAAAGCATCTTATCTCTACCTTTAAAATAAATATACCAGTCAAGATCTATTTCAAAACAGAGAAAACCTCAGCTGAAATTCTTACGCGATCACTTGATCCAATTTGCTTCAAGAAAGATACTGATCCTGAAACTTGTGATAGAACTGTAAAAGTTATCAATAGTTTGAGAGAACGCAAGTCCGCTTTGCATTTGAGGGACAACTTGCTTCTCATCTGCACTCGGCTGATGTACCTAACTCTGGTCTAGCCTTTATATAGCTTCTAAGCTTAGCAATGAGGGTAAAAACTCAGTACTGGCTGCTAGAACTGGCTGAAGCTGCTCTGTCCTTGCAGTGCAGCGGTTTGGTATGCGCTACTACAGCCTGTCCACATTTGTGCCACTTTTAGCTGCTGACATCAGCGCGCGTCAGAGGGGAAATGGTAATTACAGGCAGACTATAGATAGCCATGAACAGCATCTTATCAGTGCTACAAGTATTTTCAAATGCTAAAAAATAATAATAATAATAATAATCCCACCAAAGCAAACAAAACCCAGTAACTCAGCCTGAAGACCCCGAGGATCTCACTAAGCTTTACCTCTTCTGCTGTTTTTGAGTTGGATGAAAGGTAGCATGAGGCCAGGCCTGGTCTCAGGGGGCATCCCAAGTTCCGAGCTGCTCTGTCCAAGCCATTTGTACAGAGAGGCTCAGACTCCCCAGCACACAACTGCAGGGTCTGTAATTGCAGAAAACAGGGACCCTGCGGGGAAGAGAAATGCTGAACACTGCTCAGCCAAACGTGGGACTGCAGACCCAGAAGCAGGGCATTCTATCAGTGGCTGCTGCCAGATGCAACTTGGACACCAGCCCTCACCCACAGGCAATTGCTTAAAGTGCTCTGAATCCTTCTGTGAGGAAAGCTTGAAAAATGCATAAATATTCCTCATGGCACTTCTCAAGAGAAACATCTCCTTCAGCCCCTCATCTCTAATGGACAAACGAGGGCCTGCCAGACCACCCGAAGCCACCCAGCCAGCTGGAGACAGCGCGCGGGGACTCCCAAGCGCCGCTCGCACTGCCAACATCCCGCAGGACGCAACTGGAGCCCGCCAGGCCCCGGAGCAGCACCCGGACCGCTAACGGGAGCCGCGCCACCGCCCCGACTGGGGGGAGGCGGGACCGCGCTCAGCCACTCCGCGCGGTCGCCGACTGATTGACACCCACCCTTCCCAATAGGCGCCGAGCATGCCCTAGGGGCCGGCCCATGACGGAGGCAGCCCCGTAGCAGCCGGTGCGGTGGGGCGGGCAGCGCCGGCCGGAGAGCGGCCGGGTTGGGCTGTGAGGTTGCTATGCTGCTTCACCTGGCGGCCGAGTTTGACCTGCAGAGGGATGTGGTGCCCTGGCTGGCGGCGCGGGGCTGGGCCGTGGCTTTAGGTAACGCTGCGCTGGCGGGCGCGGGGCAGCGCTGAGGAGAACTCGCTCCCTTCTCCCCTCTCTCTCCGCTTCCAGCCGCTTCCGTGCGGTGCCCTCCGGCGGGCAGAGAGGCCAGGCCGGGCGTTAGTCCTCGCGAGCCGCACCTGGTATGGCCTCCCCGCTCCTTCCGCCAGGGACGGGCCGCCTCGAGGCCACAGGGGGACGGAGAAATGGCGGCGGGGCGAGCGGCCGGCCCGAGCTGCGCGGGCTGAGCCCGCTTGTCTTGCTGCTGTGCGGGGGCTGTGCCGGCCCCGAGCTCCACGGGCTGACCCTGCCGCTGTGTGGGGGTTCTGCCCTCGGTCGATGCGGTCCAGGGTGGTGGAGTGGGTGCCCTCGGGGCACTTTTCACGTCCGAAGGGACTTCTGTTGCTCCTCCAATGTCGTTTGGTTCTTCACGTGTAGCCCTTTTTTCCCCTTTGTTCCAAAAAGTATTCTAGCGTACCTCTTCTACCCCACAGCCCTTTCTGGGGAAGAAGGAAAAAAAAAAAAGCAAACACAAAAAACACTGAGCCAAAAATAAAACAACCAAAACTCTGCTTTGCGTGTGTGGTAAATAAGTGCAAATTAAAATCGGGCAGGGTGTTGGATGTCCCAGCAGGGTGAGAGCAGGTGGTTGGAAAAAGAGTGATTATGCCATGTTCTTGGCGCTGTGGTATTGGTATTGTGCTTGTGGTTGTTCTCATTTGTCTGCAAGCAAGATGGTCAAGTTCTGCTTTTCAGAAACTGCTGAAAGCCATCGTCTGAATGTTGATTTGAACAGCATAATAACCATGGCTGTAGTAGGAACACGGGGTGGTTGTGCACTGTGTCCAGGTCCTTTGGTTTAGTTTTTAGTTAACTAACTTACTTCCCTCTTTAAAGGTCTGCTGTCCCACAGAAAACCTATTTGGCTGTAAGTCAGAGCGTATCAGCTCCTTTGGCTTCATAAACCAAGGCACTTCCTATGCTGCTAGTTACAAAATCTGTTAATGTTTATTTCACATACACCAGAAAGTTTACTTAGCTGTGAGGCATAGGGTTTCCCCTGAAGGGTTTTGAGGTAAAATTCTGAAAACCCGTGTAATCAATTAATCTTTATGTTCATTGTGGAGGTAGCAGGAAGGTGTTCACCTGTGCTTGGGAAAGTGACAGACTTCCTGTTCAGTAAATGCACCTGATAACACAGAATCAGAATTTGGATTGGAAGGCATGTCTGACCCAATATTAACGTTTCTGCATTTCATGTTAGTTTCTGTTTGTGTATACTCTCTTTCCTCTGAATGTGATGCTGATGTATTAGGAATGTGTACGTGGGAGGTTGGGATCTGTAAAGATTACTTTAAACATCAGAGAAATACCTATTTGCAGAAAGCGAGTCATTTTCAGGTGTTCTGGTGCCTTTGTGTCAGTGATTTCAGATATTTCAGTTCTCCGTATTTACTACTTTATTTCCTGAAGACTTGAAAGCCCTTTGATAGCGTGTGAGAATTCCTAGTGGTGTGAGAGCTGGGAGTAGCTGTGATCAAGGGAAGGGAGTGGCAGGTGAAGAGAACCAGCCCAGCTCTCTTAATTCCACTCATTTTTGTATGATTTCCATATAATGGCTTTCAGGAAATCAAAACGTTCTCTTAAGCATGTCGATAAGGGCTGTTTGCTGGGCAGGCGGGTTGGGTTGGCTTTGTTTGCAGCCCTTCATCTGCCAGGTGAAGCTGTGAGATGAGGAAGAAGTTGTAATTCTACATGCAAAGCTTTACTGCAGGACTTCCCCAAGCCAGGGATCATTGCCACTTCTCTTTTGGTTACATATTCCCACGGACAGCGTACAGCTACGTGTAATTTGTATCAAACACCAAGCCAGTAGAAAGTGATACATTGTTAAATATAGGCTGAGGATTTTCTCTGTCCTCCCACATCAAAATTATTCACCTCTGATAATGTTTCTGAGCAGTTGTTTTTTTTCTTACCACCACAGTGTGTACTAGCAAGGCTCATAGTATTAGGCTTGTGAAACTAAGTTTCACCCTGCTTTCTCCAGTCAAAGCTTTGTGGTAACTGCAAAGTGATGCTTGCGTAGGGTTGCAGAGAATTCTTGTTCATATTTACATGCTACCTTTATCTTAAAATCAAGGCCAGTCATGCAGCTCTCAGGCTTATTAAGAACAAAATTTCTTCTTTAAATATAAGTTCCATCCAAGGTAAACACACTTTTGGTGATTACAGTGATTAGAATACAAAGAATTGAGGAAAGACGCACTTCTGGCATCTGTGGTACAATATCTTGTTGTTGTTTTTTTTTTTTTTTTTTCCTCCCCCTGTGTTTTCCTTTCTCTTGTCCTGCATTGCTTAATTCTTTTGTACCTGTAAATATATTGCATGTATATATAGTTTGGTGTTGTGGCTCTTGTTTTTGTTGTAGAGCTGATCTCTAAAGGCATCGTTTATTTCTAAGCATTCCTTAGGGAGCTGAGGCAGCTGGCACTTCTCCTCATGCTCCATCTCTATGTAGTGTTCTGAGGACTTTTTGTTTTGAAGTTTGAGAGTTAAATCATAGCATAAGAAATATTTGATCTGTTTTTTCAAAAGGTAGTAATTTCTGGCATGTACAAACACACGTAAAATGTACCTGGTGTCTTTGCTTAAAACGTGTCTGTGTGTGAGGAGTGAACTCAAGGAAAGATCTTGTGCCTTTTGTTATAATTTCAGATACTTCTGAGAATTCATCAGCGCTTCACATTGTAAATGTTGAAAGAAATGGAAAAATTATTTATACCTGGAAGGTAAGTCTGTCTTGGCGCTTTGTGAAAGTATTCCTGAGAATGTTACTGTGTGTTTGCCTATACTTACTGGAGTCCTCGCACATGAATTTATTTTTCTTGCGACAAGAACTAGAACATGAAAAATTAAATTGCGAATTGGAGGTTTGGGCAATGGGAAAATACCCATCTCCACTTCAGTCAAACATTAAGGGTAATGAAGTGGGGAGTAAAGCAGTGACCTCATCAGGTTGTAGGGGTTTTGCTGTTGATTTTTTGGGGCCGGAATCTCTCCTTGAATGAAAAGCCATTTCCACAACAGTTAAACTCTTCATAAGCAGCGTGTTCTTTCACCCTGAGAATTTCTTAGGGAAGTCTGACTACTAGATTCATATGCACTGCTTCAATTAAATATTCAGTCCTACCAATCTGTATGTTAAGACTCCATATTTGTAACTCTAATTCTGCTACTAGCTTTTTGTTGCTTTAGGATGCATCTGTAGCACTTTATTGCATGTAGTCACAAGTCACCTTACTTTATTTGATGTATTGAAGTACTAGAGCTATCCCTTTCATATCAGGTCGAAGCTCATGCAGTTCCAAGAAATTTCTGAATGGTTTGGGGAGGTTTCCCTTGAGGAGACAAACTGAGGTTCTTTGCTGTGCAGCTCAGAGCAATCTGAAAACCCAGGTGGATTCTGGAGGGTCTTGGTTCTTGGAAAGCACAAAGTGGAGATAGCAGACTCCAGCAGAGTAGAGCTGCTTTTCATTCTACTTTGTCTCAACTGTCCAGCTTACCTAGGGTTAAGGGAAGAGGCGAGGCCTTCATCAAGGTATAACAGACTTTAACTGTGGGTGGATGTTTCCTTTAGTACAAGCATAGGGAGGAGAGTGCAAGACAACAATAATCATAAGAACAATACTGAAGAAAGTGTCAAGTTTATATTGCTCAATGTTCTATACAGATTTAATGAAACCGATCCATCTAGCTCTCTACAGGAGACCTGCATGTGTGTGTTGTTGCTGCTTTCCAGTGCCAGTGGAATCTCACACTAAGCTTTGAGTGACTCCTTCCTTTCTTGGGCTTTCGACAGATGAGTCCATCTGCCTTGTGTGTTGTTTGGGCTTTTGCAGCTGGCAAAAGGGGTGAGATGTAGCTGGACATCCCATCTCAATGTGGGTGTCTGCTTGCATGCTGGGTGTTTGAGGTGCCATTGTAGTTGGTGCAGATGTGATGGAAGCTGGAATTTAGAGAAATGGCTGCCTGTAGCGTCCCACCTCCCACAGCCTTTGGGAGGAGCTGTACAAAGTGGAGGAGGCGGACAAATATTCACTAGGCTCCATTGACTGAAGTGCCAGAGAACTACTTCCTCTACTTGGGAAGGAGTTGGGAGTGCACGTGTAGCGGCCCAGTCTGTAGCTGCATACAAACAAACGGGGACCCGAGTTATTAACACTGAGCCTTCTCTGATGTCTGTGCTCTGTTAAATTAGCTGTAGAAACCCCTTGGGATGGTGATACTTTAACACAGGACTGAAATACTGGGGCATATATATATTTTTTTTTCTCGGGATTAGAATGGTATTGCTTAAAAAAAGGAGCCTCTTCATGAGAAAAAACGACTTTTGTTGGTGTTGGTGGGGCTGTGTCCGCATTTGTCTTTTTACTCCTTACTGTTAACAAGGATTCAATCCTATTGTTTTCTTTACTGATACAGTCCATTGACAATGTATGCATACACTTCTGTGCTTCTGGAGTTTACCTTTTAAAAGGAGTATCTGTTCATGTTTATATAGAAGGGGAAAGAGTCTTGGTAAACGTGTCTTTGTGAATGAGGAGTAGTTTTAACCCCCAGTTTGACACTTCTTTTAGATTGTTACAAGCTTGTTCTAAGTGATAACCATTGATTGCACTTGGCTGTTTTGTTCTGCTAACGAATATCATCAAACTAGAATGCTTACTTGGAGAAAACGGACTGCTTTTACTGTCTGAAGCTTCTGTTTCCTTAAACTTACTTTGGAGAAATCATTATTAGTGTAACTACTGTTTCTGGCAAACTACAGCTCTTACTCAGTTCCTGAATGAAGTTCAACCACTCTCTTTTTCTCTCTCTCTCTCCCCTCTTTCTCTAAAATCTATTTATAACTCATGAGCTACCACTGTTGCAAGCATAGCTATATGCGATCCTTCCTCTAGGTTTCATAGCAGCAAACTTTCAGTGATGGTGAGGACAGCGCACAAGCAAGGATGTAAACTAAACAAAGCTGCCCTGGCTTGTCCCCTAGTAAACACAAATGGAAAACAGTCTTTACCAAATAGAAGAAAACCAAGTGCAGTCCCCTAAAACCAGGAATAGGTGGAGAATGAGCTTTATTGTCAAGTGTATTTTGGAGTATTGCAAGATACCTTAGATTTAAAGTGTGTCTTTCCTGACATTGAAAGTTGGCTTAAAGGAAGATATTTATAACAGACATGCTTCTGTTTTGCAAAGCTGCAGCAAGAATCTTTGCAGAGAAGCTGACAACAAGTGTATTAGCTATGCACTGACAGTGCTGCTACCAATCTTGTATCTAAGCACTGTGGGTAAGAGTTTCAGACACTTTTGGAAAGAATGGCTGTTTGTGAAATCATTTGCTTAATATTTAGTAGACCTGAGGCTTGTGTCTTAACATAAAGACATTTTGTTTTCCTTGTTTAAGTTAGAAGTCAGAGAATTTTGTCACTGCTACAGCAATAATGAGATACTTGCAGATAGACCTTTGAGAAAGAGAATACTCATGCTTTTGTTTTAACATCACAAAGCAAGATGCCACAGCTTTGTAAATAACCAAAGATTTCTGCTCTCTCCCCCTACCCCTCAAGCAGTAGTTAAAAACAAAGATGTTTACTGTTTGAGTACAAGGCTCTGTAGATGGATGTAATTTCAATTTAGCACATGTACCTAGAGTATGCGAATGAATTTCAGCTGCATTTGAAATGAAATGTGTACCATAGGGCAGAATTAATTTTTTTTTTTTCATTAAAACATAGTTTGAAAATTTGAAGCATGGAAAATGTGGCAGGAAGAAAGTTGTCTTCTGTGAAGCTTTAGGAATATAAGAAAAAAATCATTGTATGTTTTTACCTATAAGCAGCACGCTAATGGTGTGATTTGCATTCATGAAATATATTTAGCCTTCAAATAATTGTTTCCTAAGATAGAGCTGAAATCTTTTTTCCAACCTGCAGCCAGGTCACTGGAAGCAGCGTGCGTGCGATGATGTTTCTGTGCTCCGTTTTGGTGCAGTGAGGTTTGGATTCCCAGCCTGCAGGCTTCCTGGGGCCAGCATATTTTCAGGTGGATGGTTGGCATTGTGACTGGCGCTATGTTCAGCGTTTTGGGTTCTGTGATCTCAGATGCACCTTTTAAAGGCCAAGCATGTTGACACAGCGTAGGGCACACCTCACGAGGTGTGATCATCTTTAAGTTCCCTTTTAACTCAAGCCATCCCGTGATCCCTTTTCGTTCTCAGAGATATCTCTTCCTTGCCATACTGCCTATAACTGAAAACAGCTGAGAACCAAAGTGAGAGAGGGTCACATGGCATATGGCACAGCCTGTGGGCAGTGGACTGACTAGTAGTTGTTCTCGTTCTTGCCTCCTCTTCTTGGAATGAGATAATTAACTACCAGGGAAGTGTAAGTGCATGTGTGTCAGTGGAAGGGGAGAAAAAAGAGGAGAGTGGAGTAGGAAAAAAAAGTGTTTAGTTGTTTTTTTTTTTTAAAGTTTTGTGTTTAAATTTGTATATGCATTGTCAGCATTGATTTGTTTTCATCCATAGGGAAATCAGAGAAGTACCCATATTGGATTGTATGACCTTCAAACTAGAGAAAATGAGGTGAGACCAATGCTTTTGACTGGTAAGGACAATGCTATAGCATTTTATGTTTTGATGCCTTACAACACAGTATGTTATGTCCATAAGGAATTATAGGTTTGTTTGAAACAGAGGAGAGGAGAGAACAGGAAGGTTCTCAAATTTTTCTCAGTACTATTAAGAGTAAAGAACCTCTGGATGACCTGGGAGCAGTACAGTGTCATGCCTTGAGCCGTTGTTTCTGTGTAACTAATTGAAGACCTCTCTTCTCTGAGCGTTATGTCCTTAAAAATAAATGTTCTTCTGTTTTGTTCTGTGTACCTCTTCAGTCTGTCTGGTGCTTCTATTTATGAGAAATGGTTCTAAAGTGGAAGGTACCACAGTTCAGTGGCTGGAACCATGATGATGGTCCTTTACAAATGTGTTAAATTTCGTATTACTGTGAAAGTTTGCTGTGCAGCTCCAGTGACAACATGGAGCTCGGAAGAGCTAGTAAGAAACAAACAAATGAGAAGAAGATGTGGTACGATTGAGGCTTAAAATATGGTTCTTCTGGCCTTGGAATTATTTGCTTCTGAAATTAAAAAAAAAAAAAAAAAAAAAAAAAAAAAAAAAAAAAAGATGAACTGGTCAGCAGTGTTTTCCTAGGGAGGAGTAATTAAAAGATTTTCTTGATATAGTTAAAATATAATTCATCATTAATGTACTTCTCTGTAGCATCTCTATACGTTTGAGAAAGATCTACGCATAATCAGTTGTTCAATCAACAGTGAAAGGACGTTACTGGGTAAATATGTTTCATCAATTTTTTTTTGTCATGGCAAAGATGATTTACTTTAGTAGTATGTTCTATTTGTGTCTTGAATTACTTCAGTCTGTTTTGAACCATATGTAGCTCACAGGGGTCTGTGCGTTTGAATGGATGCATCACCAAACAATGTAGTTGATGTACAGTCAGTACAGCTGTTGTTTTTGCTGTGTTATTGAAACAAAAATCTAAAATACCCTTTGCTTACTTCCCTCACTTGCTTTTATATATGCCTCCTACATGTAGTGGAGCTCCTGCTGGTCCTTAAAATACAGGGTGTTTTTTTTTTTTTTTTTTTTGTAAAAGTTTTGGGGTATTTATTCTCTAACAATGTTCAATAAGATTAATAGCAAACATGCATTGTTGCTGTGTTTTTTCTCTTGCTTAGCGGTCAGCTTCCGTCAGTATGCAGAGGAAGAAAGAGTGACTCAGCTGTTACAGTCAGGTACTACAAGTGCATTGTTTTAAACTGTTAGAAGTATTTGTTTTTCCTTTTTTTTCCTCCCTTAGCAATACAACTTTGTATTGTAAGAAAAGAAAGTTACCTAAAACATGTTCTTTTTGCAGTGTCCAAGTATTTAACCTTGCTAATTGAAATTCATCCCATTAATAATGTGAGAGTCCTAAAGGCTGTGGATAGCTGTGTTCGAGTGCAGGTAAATCATTCAAATAATCTAAATACAAACTTTTGTAATTCACTGTGCAAAAGTGATTGAGTGCAGAGATGTCTCATGTTTCTAGGAACTGTTATGGAGATGGTGTGCCAATGTTTTCATAAATCTGAAAAGATGAGAAACGTCATAAAATGTTCTATTTCAAACATTTCTCTTAACGTGAAGCCTGCTTCTCTTTTTTAACCTCTCTCTGCAATCCACCTGTGCCTTCAATAATAGTGATTGATAACTTGTAGTCTGTAATAATAGATCTTCTTATTAGTTGAATATCGTGCATGTGCTTGGCTTTATTTAAACATATATAACTGTTTGGCTAAGTAAGTATTGTAGATGAGTGTTGTAAACAACTTTGGTTATTTACTTACTTCTGTAAAACTTCCTGTATAGTTTCTTTATCCAGTGGAAGGCAGAAATACTTCTACAGAAAGTCATCTTTTGCTCGTTTCAGAGGATAAATGTGAGTTAATATTTTGAGAATACATTGTCTTTTTTTTTTTTTTTTAACTTTAATGTGATCATCATGAATTATTTTTTTCATAACCTTTTACTGTGGGGGAAAAAAACAATGAGAAGAAAACCATTCTTGGTATCCTGAATATCTTTCAAAACCTGTGTTCTTCACTGCGGCTTTTTTCCAGTGTTAGCAGAATGGCCAACTGTGCATTTTTTTTTCCCCTTAGCTCATGCATTCATCAGTCATCTTAATTTTTAGAAAAGCAAAATTAAACTTTTGTAGCTGTTTGTATAAATTCAGAGCAGCCCAGTTCATTATGACAGATGGTTTATGATTTAATAGCATAATAGAGAGGATAAGAAAGGGACAAAAGCACCTTGGATTCAGCAACTGTACATGTTCAGCCTAATCTAGTGGGAACTTCACCCCACTTGAGTGGGTAGAGGGGGATGCTTGCAAAAGGGAGTTCATCCCTCTTGCCTTTCCCTCATATCAAAGAATGAGATGGCTTTTCTCATCTTTTTAGGGAGACCCATCTTTGCTGCTAACCTAGATGCTGTCTATAGGTTCTAAGAGATTAGATTAATTAACTATATAAAAACATATAAAAATGAATGGCCTTAAGGAAATGTTTTGTGTTGCTTTAAAGACATCGAACAATTTGATATTCACGTTGTTGCAGAAGAGGAACACAGAGTGGTAAGTCTTGAAAAATCTTGGGGTTTGAGTGTTTTTATTTTGCTTTAATTGGCAGTTTAAGGGTCTGTTCTGTAATTCTAGCTAATTACTTTTGTAATTTGACAACACATTCCTCTAACCACAAAGCTGATTAAAAATAACTATGTAACAAGTAATTTGTGAGGAAAGTTAGGGGTTTTTGTTGCTGTTGATCTAAACTTGTCTGGATGTTAGAATTTGGAAGAAGAACCATTGAACATATTTGTAAAATCACCTTCCTAATTATTTTTCCTTCTGAATGCCCACGTATCCTAGGAAAGAATTTATTTAAAACAAACCCTTAGAACTTCAGTACACTCTAAGTACTGTGAATGTACCAATCTTTTTTTTTTCCCTGTAGTCTTTTTTTTTTTTTTTTTCATGTTTTAAACATCAGTTGGTTTTCAGCAAACTGATCGTGAATATTCTGCTTAAATTATTAATCAGCATACTTCTAGTATAGTGACAGATTGCATCATAAAATCCAATGTTTCATTTTATGGAGAAAGCCTAGTCTTTGGATGGAAAAGTATTAAGGTCCTGATTTTTCATTAGTTTGAAGTCTTTCATGGTATTCTACAAGTGTATCATTGCTTTTAGAGGAGGTAGATTTTGCATGGTAGTTGACAGTGGAGTTACAAATCTGTGTTGTGCTGACATGAAACCTCCCTTCATCTTCCAAGAGAGCATTCATACAGTCCAAAAAATTGTCCAAAATTCTAGCCTGTACTCCGCTGCCAGTACTCCTCTCTGTCGCATGAGTGAGTTTTTAGAAATCCTTTTCAGAGCTAAGCCATTTTCTCTAAGTAGTTAATGTAGCTGGTTCTAAACTGGCTGGGGTATTTCACTCTTCACCCTTTCTTTGATGAAGGGTGACATCTGTTTTTCTTCATGTACTTTGCACAGCAAAAGCGGTGAATTTCTTGTAGTCAAAGATATTTCAGAATATTTGACAGTTGAAGTACCCTGAAAACTGATCTTGAACGTGAGCATCTTGCACACAGCAGAGGTGGTTCTGCTGCTGCTAACAAGTGGCATGTTCCCTTCAAGCACCATAGTATTTGAGCCGTTCTTTCATTGCTTTTCTCTTTAAAGCCAGCTCTGTGTGTAATCATCAGCACAGAACTGTGCTTGATGACCTTTAATGTTCTTTCTTTCTTTTTAGGTGATTCAGAACTTAGGTCAGCTTCCAAGAGCCAGAGTTGCAGATGATCTCATTTGGGCACAGTGGGATATGACAGAACAAAGACTCTTCTACATTGTTCCAAAGGTGAACTGAATGTCATTCCATTTTTTTTTTCCTGTCTCATGGCAGCAAAGTTTTGAGTGTATGGGGTAATAAAAGTGTGAGTTGGGTTTTCATTATAGTAGTCTTTATTGTCAGTGTCTCAAAGAACCCAAATCAAAAGCGACACTTGTCTTAACTGCCATTTGTGTGCATGCTCAAAGTCTGATAGTCTCAGTGGTGCCTATAAAGATTGGTGAATTTGGTAGTTTTCTTTGCTTTAAAGAAGTCTTCTGTTCAGAAGGAACAAACTGGTGAATATATTCCCTCTTTTCTACAGAGTTGTGCACAAAGTATGTTGTACACAGTCTTGTTGAGTATGCCAAATGAGGACAAGTTCATGGCTAGAAATGCCCAGGTTCCTCACTTTTTTTTTACTTTTCGATTTGACTGAAGAACTATTTGCACTTGATGTATTCTGCCTACATGAAAATCTGCTTTTATCACCTCTTAGCCACCAAATATGTGTGTTAGGAAATAACAGAAAGCAAACTGCGATGGAGAAACATATTTCTGGTTTTGTTTCTGAGATACCCTTCTTGAACTGACTAAAGCCAGATATGGTTCCTTTTTCCTCATAGGTAGCTGTGGAAAAGTGTTTTTAATCTACTGGAGAATGAGAGCGTGTATGAGATAATGCTTCAAGTGAGGGCCCACGCAATTAGAGGTGATTGGTAGATAACGATCTAGGACAGGAAGGAAGCTTGTCGGAGTGTTATTGTGGGGGGTTATACGTGGTTTTTAATGTCATCTTTTGTCCCCTAATTTCTACATATTTGTTAGCAAAGAAGCTGTGTGTGGAACTCTGGGTTGTCCAGTCACTTTTCAGTCTGTGAGATACACTTAATTTTTTATTAGCTAACAAACGTATCCTCTTAATTGTAGGAATCAAGGAGTACTTTAAAATGTATCCAGTTCTACCCTGATGAAAATTTTAACTCAACAGTAAGTCATTAGTATTTTATTATGTGATAGTTGTGAGCTGGTTGTAATTTTGTCTTCCAAACACTAATAATGAGATCAATCTCAGTGTCTGTATAATCTCCAGTAGTAGATGTTTTGCAGAGGGAGACTGATTTTGGGTTTGCCTTTTGGGAGGGAGGATGTTTGTTCTTGTTTTATGTTATTTTCAAAAATACATTCGAATTCAGGTTATGCCATAGTAAGGTAATTTCAGTACCACTAGACAGCTATTGACCTGAAAGTAAGTGACATTCATTCCATTATGCTGATACTAAGTGTTGAAAAGTGGGGTTACCAAACTCACTAGACAAAAACTGGACTACTGTGACAGTTTTAGCTATCAAAAGGCAGAGAGCAGAACAGTTATGTATAATTGTTAATATACTTCCATCCCAGCAACTGAAATTCACTCTAATGCAAATTACTTGCAGTTGATATATATATTTTTAAAGAATCTCTTTTCAGATTGATTTTTGTGATGGTGATTAGAGGATAGATAAACTTCATTAAAATGTTCAGTCTGTTGAAATGTGTGTGACACGTTTCACTGGGATGAAGTATTAATCATAATTCAGTAATTATACTGATCTCAGTAAATGACATTGTTTTTTTTTTAACAGCTGGAATCACAACTGGATATTTCTGTAAATGACAAACAAGTAAAGTAAGTTTTGTTTTGTTTTGTTTTCCTTTTAATGTATGGTCTAATACTTTATAAACCTTGGTAAATTTACTGTTAGAACCATGTATCTGTGTTTGGAGTTGCCTGTGTGGGACTGGTACGTAACAATTACAGGAACATTTTTAATTGTTGTGTTACATGTTTTACTGGGGAGTTAACCAGATTGGTAGCTCCTTTTTGTTGTCCGTGAGGCAGTGCCTGTGTTCTTTTTATTCTCCAGCATGCTATTTCCAAGCAGCCTGCAGTTTCAAAGGCTAAGACGCATCTGATTCTGTGTCTGCAGTGCACATGAATGCATCTGAGCTTGTCTCCTTGAAGCTTCCTTTGAAGTGAGGAAGATCTAGTCAGAATAGTTACTCAGTCATATTCATCTCATTCTCGTCTTTCTACACACAGTTGAATTTATGTTTCAGAAGGGCCTGTGTTTCTTCATCAATAAAAATGGAGGTGAAAGCTACAAGTTCAGATGTCAGTAACTGAAGGTAGTTGTCTTACACCCTGAACAGAGCGTCTCACAAAGCTGCTGCAAACGTAGGTTGCCCTGAAGGAGTACTGTCTACTTTTGCAGTTAGTACTGAAAAAAATCCAAGTCTTCTAAGAGCTTCAATACTATATATATATGCATATATTTTTATATGTACATGTATATATGTATAAATATATTTAAGTTCTTGCAGAAAACCTAGGGTAAATATCCATACAGGAACAAAATCATTTTGGGAGGGGCGAATGGAAACCAAACCAATCAGCAAATGCCAAACAAAAATAAAAACCAACCCAAAAACCCAAAACAGATGGACTGCAGTTTTCTATTGCATGTTCTGCGTGGGAAACATGATACTTGTTTCTTTCAAAGATATGAAAATGGGAATGTCATGGAACTGCAGTAGGGGAGGAGGTTCAGACTGGACATTAGGAACAAGTTCTCCAGTGGGTGTTCAGGCCCTGGAATGGGCTTCCCAGGGCAGTGGTCACAGCCCCAAGCTGCTGGAGTTCAAGGAGTGTTTGGACAACCCTCTGAAACGTAGGGCTTGATTTTTAGGTAGGCCTGTGTGAACCCAGAATTTTGACTCGATGATCTTTGTGGGTCTCTTCCAACTTGGGATCTTCTGTTATTCCATGAAAAACAATTTAAGTACAGCCAGCACAAGATTGAAAAAGAATGCTTTGGTAATATAGGATCCATGTGAGGATCATGTCATTTTATCATTTCCTTTTCAAGTACACCCACTGAAATTGGTGTGCTTACTTGCAGATTTAAATGTAGCTTTAGAGTTATGAGAATGGTGCAGTTGGGCTGCAAAATCTTCTGAGTTCTTAGGCATGATGAGTTACTGGATTTTGGATGCTTCATCAGAACTGACTTACATTTCAAGTACAGGAATGGTTGGATTATACTGCAATAAATGAATATGAAATCATGCAGTTGTATTAAAAGCGTTTCCTACTAACAATGCAGCCTTATGATTCTCAATTCTGGCAACACTGAGATCATTGGTTGAAACCTGATTTAACTTGTATTAAAGAATATTTGATTATAATTCAGTTAATACGTTTTCGTTACATTATGGCTGTTCTCATGGTCTTTGTGTTATGATAAATCCCTTTGGATGAAGAATTGATTTATGTAGTGATCTTTATTTGCTCCTAGATTTGTGAATTTTGGATATGATGACTGTAAAGACCAAGATGTTGCATCCAAGTCTTTGAATCTTCAGGTTTTTACAAGTAAAGCAGGTAATGAATAACTACAAATTTTGTGATATTAGAGTGATCTCCACTTGTAATTTTTATATAGTGTAATCATAATTGATAACTAAGAATTTCTTTTTAAGACACGATATACATTTTTTTAAACAAGTGTGAGACTTGTTAATTCCTTAGATTATACTTGACAGAAAACTGAGGAGAGAAGGTGGCAATTGTACACTGCTTCATTACTGTTGAGTTTATCTACCCTCTGAAAGCTGCATGGCAAGTTGAGCTGGAGACTAACTTGGGTTTTATATATGAACACTAATAATAAAGTAGTCATCCAGAAATTTTCTGGTAGCCTAGCTCCAAAAAACTGATGTAGTGTGTATATACAGCAAAACAGATCCAAGCATGTGATACTAAACTTAGGACATTATACTTAATGGTTTAATATGTATATGTAGTGATGTTCCTGAAACCTTCAGGATTTAGGACTGCCCCTGCACCCTAATGCATGTTACGAGTTGGTGTTTTTTTTTTTAATTAAATACTGGACTCGAGACATCTGTTCATCACAGATGCCTGCAATTTCAATTTCTAAATTAGACCATACGGCCAAGCGATGGTACATGATTAACCTTTAAATGGTCTGCAGAGTTATCTGAAGGTGCGATGTGTTGCAGAAATGCTTTCACATCTTGCTTTTTAAGGATGCTTTTATGCACGCAGGTGAATTGCTGAGGCTGAACTGAAGTGCCTATTAATGCAAATAAAGGTTTCCTTTTTTTGTACAAAGGCAGATGATACAGTTAAAAAGATTAGAGGGAAGGGATTAGAGGTAAGAGAAAACCACATTTCCATTTACCAAGTACAGGTTAGGTTAATTTTGTTTGGTTAGCAAGACAAAGTATCTTTCAGTTGCATTTTATATACAAACTGCATGTATAATAATGGAAGAAGTTATTGATTTGTGTATACTTGTTTCCTTTTAAAGCTGCGGTTTGCTAAGGTTATTTTAGAGTCAAGCGCTACGTTTTAGATCAGGATGAAATTCGGTCTTCCTCCCTCTAGTCTATTGCATGATTACCCTGAAGTTAAAAATGCTTTTTTTTCCCATCAGGCACTGCCGTAAAGTTTTTTGTGGAACCTTTCACAAGTTGAACATTGTGCTTAATGCAAAACATAATTTGACAGTTACACCTCCTGAGTTGCTTCATTGCATTTGGCTCTTTGCTGAATGTTGTTTGAAAGTGAGGATTATGTTGTACAATTCATTTTGAGTAATGACAATTTGAAAAAAATGGTTTGGACACTCAGACCATACGTAGGTGTTGAAGGACAGTGTGGGTAATCACACTGAAGTTCCCTTTTGTATTTCTCATTTGTGGTAGTTTACAAGATAACTGCAGGCTCTTTGAGGCACGAACTGTGCCTTCTGTGGAGCTGCTAGCATGCTTCAACTGTTAATGCTGATATCCCTATTTGTATCATTTAGATATCCGTGGCAGAAAATAATTGGCATAACTTCATAATGAAATATTCATTATGACTTCCCATTTAATTGTTATTGAGCACCACCAAGCTGAACTCCGAATGAAATCACTCTTTCTTTCTCAAACTTCTGCAGTAACAGAAAAGTAGCCCTGTTCCTTAGCGCACACAAGACAAAATGTCTCCAGATAAGAGCTCTTATGTACTTCCAGGTTAGTTGAGATCAAACAGTTCTGGTCTCAGAATTAACTTTGTGTTCAGAGTTCAGTTGTTATTTAAACAGCACTGGATGGTAAAGTTTTCTTTTAACACTTTAGAAGTACCTTTCAGTTAAATTTGTTTGGTTCTGAAAAAGATGCAGGAAGTCAGATGACAAACTGGGAATTACTCTCACCAAAATTTACCTGCCTAAAAGCTAAGCATCTGGACTATAATTATGGAGAGACATAGGCGTCTCCAGAGGATGGTTGCTTTTATCTGTATTTCTTCATTAGCTGTGTAGAGGAAGTCTAGATGGGAGCTGATGGATGGCTGAAGTTAGGCGAAGCAAGTTACTCCCATGCCAGTACAAGTAGGCAAATGTACAAGTGCAGCATCATCTTCGGACTGTGGAGCTCAAATGCCGTGTTGAGAAATTTTTACAGCCTTACATCTCTTCTGCATGAATCAGAATCAGGAATTTGAAGTTAAGGTTCCTACAGAAAACTGTCTTCGTGTGTACTTCATGCGAGACTGTTTCAGTGGTATGATGTTTGTTTCTGAAGTGGCAGAGCTGTAATTGTTGTTTTCTTAATACTGCCAAATGCAGTAATTTGCTGCTGCCCAAAGCATTAGTTTTAAATGCTGCTTTTTTACTTTGTTGTGATTGAGATATTTTCCCCCTTTTATTTCTGAGAAGATGCAAGTCTGTCCAAGTATGTCTTTGTGTGAGTCTTCTGACATTGTGGCTCACCTGTTTGCAGTGGATTTTGAAGTTGGTAGTATAGGAGACTTGGTTATGCGAAGGCAGAAAGTTTTTACTGTATAGGTGCACTAGGATGACAAAACAAGCCTTCCCTGCATCTACACACCCCAACTCTCATTTGCAGAGATCACTGGTAAGGGTAAGAAAGGAATTTGTCTCATGTTCTCAGTCTTTGCACTAAAAGGACTGTCAAGACAGTATCAGATGTAATACTGCTTAGACAGTTGCTGATCTGAGTCGTTTATGTTTTCATCTGTGTTAACAAAGCACCATTTGGTATTTCCTATTGTTCGTAGTTCAACTTATTGATATTTCACCAGTATCCTGGTGTTGAATGTATACATCTCATTAGCAGTTCCCCATAGCCACTGTTTTTTGTGATCAACTTGGGTACACACTCACTGACACTTTGGTCTGAAAAAATTGACTTGCACAATTGCTGTACAATTTAAACAACAATGTATACAGTAGCCTCCTGCATGGAAGAAAGACATTTGCATTTGGAAGGGAGCTGTCGGTAATAAATCAGCATTGCGGATTGCTGGAGCTTTTCCAGTCTTACTCAAGAGTCCTGATGCTGCTATTTTAAAAATTATGCGTTCTCTGAAAGATGCTAAGTGCTCTGGCAGCATGCCCTGACTGTTTAAATGACTCAAGTATTAAAGCAAAACTGTATCAAGCTTCCCAAAGCTATTCAGTCAGGTAAGAATAAAAAAATGACACCTCAGGAAAGGAAAGGCTTTACCTTCCCTGGGAGTGTGGTGTGCTTCTGCAGCTGTACCAAGACTGTGGTCTGAAGTACTAGGCATATAACCAAGTAGAATACCTTGGTAACTGTGCTTCTGTACTTGTGCTTTTTCTTTTTTGTGCCTTTGTGTGTGTGTGTGTGTGTATGTGTGTATTCCTTGTATATACAAGCCTTTATTTTTCACAAGAGTGTATTTGTTTATTGTTAGTTTTATTTATTTATTTTGTCTTAAGTGATAAACTTTCGGCAAAGGTAGAAGAGCCGACAGATTGTATTGAGATAATGTGGTTAAGAAGCTGTTTCTGGTATGAATGCCAAAGCAGCTTGTCAAGCGTTGGTGAATGAAAATAAAACTTTACATAAGGGATAGTTGAAGGGCTACCACCCAATGGAATCGAAACAAATAAAATTGAGACAGACCTTGACCCCCCACCCCTGGAAAAACAAACAAAAAAAAAAGAGGTGATAGCTCCTTGTACTGGAAAGGGAAGAAGTGCCAATGATTTTTAGTGAGAAAGCTCTACTGGCATACCATGCTGCTACCAATATGGAACTTCTGTTTAGAAAGTAAACAAATTGTGTTTTGCTGTGTTCCATGCATATTTGACAGTCACTTAACAGATATTAAGGCAGGCTGTGGAGAGAAAGGCTTGGTCAGTTTTCTGGCTGCAAGCAAGGTTTCTACTGAAAAGGACTAAAAATGTGCTTCTTCAAAAAAAGAACTGGTCATGTCAGAACTCTGAATTCCATTGCCTCTCTTCTCCCTTACTGTGTCTTGGTAGGTAAATGATGCTTAGAGATACGTGGTCTGTATTTCTGTAACATGTTTTTTGAGAGGTTGTTATTGTTAGTTACTAATTTGAGACAGTCTTGCTTTAGTTTTGTGCGTTGTGAACAGTTAATTTCCTTTTCCTTTTTGTCTTTTTAGGAGGGTTGTGTGTGTGTTGTAGTCTTGCTTCGGATATTCCTGGAGAAATAACATACTCTATATATTTTCTACATAAAGGTAAAATTAATGTGTTAATTTATACTTACTTTGTTTTGGAGAATGGCATTTTGCTGAAAGGGTAGCAGAATGCCTTGCAAAACGACCACTGAAGTCTGCAGACAACAAACTGCTGTAGCTGATGTTTTAAAGACTGCAGCTGCGTTTGTTTGCAGAGTCATCTTTCCTGCAGTAGATTTTCCTGCCTGATGCTGAGCTAATATCTTCAAACTCATGACTTCATGACTGGTTATTGGTTGGGCTCCTTACTTCTAGCCAGATTTTTGACATGCTAAGCACAAACAACATCAATGAAATCTGTAGGAGCCGTAGGTGTGTTGTGCACTGATGCCATGAGGCATTTGTGTGGGAAACAGAACCAGCAGCTCTTAGCTTGAATGTGTGTTTAGAGTTCCATTTCAGCACGAGAGTTCCATTTCACAGCAAGAGGTGCAACTCCCACTGGTTTTGACAGTGGGTATGTAAGTAGGTATTTCAGCTCTTAATTTTAAAATCTGTTTTTTTCCTTGAAAATAATAACATTATTCTGATCAGAGCATAAAGCTTCTGATTGGCAAGATTTCTTTCTCATTTGATACATGGAGGAGAGAGGTGAATTATATCTCAAGTGAGAAGCTGCATAGTATGGGGTAACCACGTTCAAGTGGAAAAAAATGCTGCTTCTGTTTTACTTTAAGTTTTTGCTCTCTTGTGTGAGGAAACCTTCCATGAGTCAGTTGCACTAACACATTGCTTTGCTGCTGGAATGTTGTGGGATTGGGCAAACTGCATTATTTGGTTCTTGAAGGCATTAACGAATTGGAACGGTCCATTTGGTGTGTGACAGTACTCTGCGTTATTGCTGCTGCTTATCTCCAGTGAAGGACTGGCCTCTTCAGGTGTATGTACTTCATGTGTAGCTGAAGGGGCATTGCACTGCTTGGAGTCAGTCATGGCTCTTATTACATCCATACCTCTATCAGGAGCAGAGTGAGGATAAATAACAGTGCTATTGACCAGCTGCATCTGAAATGATCTTCATGAAATGGACTTGTTGGTAGATTCATGTGAGAATCACCAGTTGTGGCAGGGAGTAAGACTGCTCCTGAGGTGATGTGTACAAGCAGCAGAATATCAAAGCATTTTGAAGACATAACCAATTTTAGTCTGTTCTGGAAGCTTCCCTCTTTCACTTGGAGGAGGTGTTGCAGGTGAAGCTATACACCTCACTTGTAGGAGAGATGCGGCAGTGTCCTTTTGCTATAAGTAGTGATTTAACAAAGCTTTTTCAGCTTAACAAATTTGTTTTAACGAGGTTACTTGATTATGTACTGAACAGTACATAATCTCGAGTCTCGAGGTTTAGGATGGACCCTCTGGCCAGTTGTTTATGTCTAAAGCATTATATGTACAAGTTTTAGGCCGTTACTCCTTGTCCTATTGCTGTGCACCACTGAGGAGATCCTGCCCTCGTTCATTTGTCTTCCACCTCCCATTAGGTATTTATAAACATTAATTAGATCCCCCTTCAGTCTTCTTTTCCACAGGCTGAACATAACCACGTTACTCAGCCATTCCTCATGAGCGAGATGCTCCAGGCCCTTTGTCATCTTTGTGGCCCTCCACCAGACTCCTAGGAAATCCCTATATTTTTTGAACTGGGGAGCCCAGAACTGGACAGAGTACTCCAGATGTGATCTCACCAGGGCCAAGTAAAGGGGAAGAATCACCTCCCATTATGTGTGCAATAACTCCTTTATATCACTCAACACTGAATAGCAAGTTAGCAAACTATTAGCAGATAAGTCTTTCAGTCTTCCAAGATTAAAGTTTCAAGAAGTTGGCTATTACTCATCCATATCTGTGACAAGTAAGTAATCTTTTGACCTTGAGGAGTAACCTTGAGAGGCATCCCTGTTCCAGGGGAAGATCCTGGCATGCAGATGGCCTCTGTGCCAGGATTGCTTAACAGGCTCTGGGCTGTACCCTGTTCAGGGAGTAAGATGTCTTACTACCGGTCTTATCTACGTACCAGCCATGTGTGGTGAGTGTGTGCTGTCTCCCACAGAGCCACCCTGAGCCTGGTTCAGCAGTCACGACCAGGCATATCTATTGCAGACACTGCCAATGATTGTCGTCTGAGCAGGGTGATGAGTGAAAGGTCAGGTCAGGGAGGGCTGGGGGGAGGATGCTGCCCCCACAGGAGTCCCCTCAGTTTCTTGTTGTACAGTAAACACAGAAGTGATGCCACAGGTTCTGCAATGGTGGTATTAGTTTGCATATGTGTTCAGGCTGGTAAGCAGCAGAATAGGGTGGTGAGGTATGCTGATTCGTTTCAAGCAAACTTCAGTTGGTATCTTGTATGAAAAGCTATTTTCTTAGATAACCTTTCATCTTTAGCGTCAGTGTTGATCTTGGAGATATCGCTGTTTTGTTTTTTTTTCTTCAGCAGAGAGAAAGCATATTTCTGTGCTACGATCAGGAATAAAAATCTGTCGCCTTGATGATTTGCTGAAGCATGGCTCATTTTTTCTCGGTGGTCCTGTAGATTGTGGACCTATGTTACCTTGAACTTTCATGCAGTATTAAGTAGCATCCTGATCATGACACCATTCAGTATTTAGGATGTCACAGCATGGAGATCAGTCATTTTCTCTTTAGCTGTTTTAATCTCTAATTTTTTTGAGAAACTGAGAAAATGGAGGAGATGTCATTCCTACTGGATGCCAGAGGAAGTTTGGTGCAAGCCTAGAATAAAGTAAACGGTTGTGCTGATGAAAAAGCCCATGCAATCAAGGAGGGTCTGAAACTTGCGTATGTTTAAACAAATCTTGAAGTGGACTGTAGCAATAGAACACGATCGAACTGGAAATTTTTTAAAGCAATTGAAAGGTCACCAACATGTGAAGCACAACTATTTAATAAAGTAAATCCGTCTGTGCAGATAAGCCTGTAAAATGGTCTTAAAATATCACTGTTTGGGTATATTGACACTGCTGAAATTTCAATCTATAAAGTTATGTATACTTGGCTTGTAACAGATGGTGTTTCTTATTTCCATTTATTTACTTATTTTTCACAGGGTTTAGCAAAACTTTTACAGTTTCTCTAGAAAGACCAGAAACTCCTCAATTGAAGGAAGTGGCCTTTTTGAATCTTGGTAAGCTACTCATGTTACTTCCCTGCCTGTTATTGTCTGTCCCCAGTAGAGGAGACAAAGGACTAAACCTTTTCCAGAAGAAAAGGATATTTTTTTTTCTTAAGTTTAAGTAGTTACATTACTCGGCATTTGATACTGCATTACTTCACTGTTAGTAAGCAGCTGCCTTTGAAATTGATTCAACTTGTGCTCAGATCAGCTGCTGAGTTCTTGAGTGTCTTAAGCCTCTTGAAACCTCCCTTAGAAATCCGAATGTATTGCTAGTATTTCCTGTGTTAATACAACAGCAGCTTCTAATTAATTCCTTTCATATTTCCTAGATGTAATCAATCCATAAAGGAGAAATGGGCTGAGAATCAAGTGAAACATTCACTTATTTGCTTTAAGAAGCTAAGCGCTAAATTAACCACTGTGATTTCTTTAAATAGACTACTATGTGGCTGCTTATTTGCCTGGACAGTTCCTTCACCTCCTGAATATTCAGCATCCTGACCTGCTGTGCTATAGTTTATTTCTGTCAGGTATAGTACTACTGCTATGTAAAATTTTATTGTAGTAGAGGAAACTTGTTAAAATCTCTATAGGGAAGTTGAATTTGTTCAGGGCTTGCTTTATTGCACTTTAATGCACAGTGTTCTGAAAAAAGGAAACTGAAAATTAAGAGTGACGTTTTGCCCCTTTCCATTTTAAAAAGTGTTTCTGAAATGACTTTCATACTTCATCGATTACATACTTGCTTATTAGGAAATGGAAGGAGACCTTTCACTGAATTAGAAATTCTTTGCTTTAGTTGCATAGTTTCCCCTTCCCCCATCTTTGCACATGCTTCTCTGTCCTCTGCTGTTCTCAAATTTCACATGGAGATGTAAATTTGATTTTACATTTCCTTCCTCCAATTGAGTTGCTCTAAATGTGTGTGTTTGGAGGATGTGGGGAAAGGAAATCTGTGTTTCCTTCACCTGATCAGGCTGATGCAATTGGATTTAGAGTTTCATCTGAGAGGCATGTTATGTTTATTGGAAATGAAATATCTTTATGGGAAGTGGGTTATTTTTGGAAATGGAGGGCTTTTGTTTGGAAACAGAAATCCGTTCTTCTAGTTGGGTGAAGGAAAGGTAAGTGGAACTGGCACAGGGGGATCACATGGAGCTAATATTTGTTGTAAATGCCTGATTAAAAACTGTACTCACCACTAGCAGAACAAAGCATGACTATTGTGTGGTGGGCACGGTTCCTCTGATGAGCAAGGTCTGCAAATCTATTTTATAGTGCTGTGTTGGTGAACCTTGGAGCTAGCATAAATGACGTGGCTTTGGCTGATGGTTCATTAAGTAACTGTAGTGCAGAACTTTCCTGTTCTGGCCGCTGGGAGACATGGTAAGCAGTCTACCAGCACAGGGCTGTATTATGATCCTGAATTTAGTCAGTTGTGAACTGTGCTTAAGTGCCAGTTCCATTGCATCCCTGTTACTAACTTTGTACCCTACTCTGTTCCGTGTCCTCTGATTTGTCTTATGACTGGGTTGTAGCCTCAAATCTGTGCGTCTCCACTTCAGCAGTAGGGAAATAAAGGATTGAATGTGGACTGGGCTCCCGATTGAGTTCCTTTACCTAGCCAGCACCATTCCATCTTCTCTCTAGCATAATATCAGGGCAATTAGAACAAGAAACAAACTCTTTCTTACTGCTGGGGATCTGGGTGTCTTGAGAAATAACGGTAGCAGGCAAATTTTATATTCTTAGTCCTTTTTCTTCTCAAACCTGTGTTTTTCAGGTGAGGATGCAAGAATTGACATGTTGCCTAACTGCTCCATCCAGTCCCCACTTGTGTCAACAGTCTTGGATTACTGCATAGGAAGAATGTATGCAGTGAGCATCAGTGACAGCGCCTTACTGAATTTCCTACAGAACAGCAAACGAGACAGTGAGAGGTTGGCAGCTCTGCATTGTGCTCTTCTGTGTGTTAGAAGTACAACAGACTTGGAAATAAAGGTGGGAAAAGAATTTTCGCTGAGTTCTTTTAGTGACTGATGGTCTCTATAGAGCTGGGCCAGGGTTATGATATCAGTGAAAGAAGAAAAATTCTGATTCATACGTACCTTTTGCCAGTGCCAAGAGGCTCATCACCCAGGCTACCCAAGGTGCTTTGTTGGTCAAAGCTGACATGAAAACATTTATCTTTATATTATGACTTCATGCAAAGTGTTAGTAATGAAACCAAGGTTTCTGCAGTCTGTTTCAAGTCTCTTAAGTGGTTTAACATAGAAATGTGAGAATTTCCTCTGTTCTCATTCTGACAGATTATTTGGTGGATTTCTGAGAACCTATCAACGTGTCATTCTTTTGATCCTATTCAGGAATTTATCATTGGTAAGGTATTCCTTTTCCTGCATATTAACTTTTCCCGCATAACCTAATTATGACTTAAGGAGAAGCCACAATGTCATAAACTGACCCTCTTCCAAATTGTTTGTTATGATCTACGTTAGCTGACCTGCATATTGTGGTGTTGGAGGCAGTTTCAGTAGTTTAGGAGGTATACAGATCCCCTAAAAATGAGAATGGTTGTAGAACTTTTTAAGTGCATTTTTCTGTCTAGTGAGGCAAATAGATTTATCAAAATTTAAGGTCACTGGAGAGCGAATTCTCCATCTGGCTTATGTCTGATATCTGGGGTGTAAATAACTGGGATTGGAGAGAAGGAACAAATCTCTTCCAGCCCAGCCCAAGCCATTTTTTTCATAATGATTTTGGCATATCATGACATTCTGCTGTAATAGCTGATTTGTCAGCCTATCTGTTGTGTGTATTGTGTGCCTTGAGCCTGCATACAAAGAACCCCTGCTGTGCTGAGCTGTAGCCAAGCAGCTGACTGGGCCCTGCAGCCATCTGGACTTCCCTTCCTCCTTTTGTGCAGAGAATGGGATGAGTTCCGCCATGGAGGAAGCTGGTTCAGAGACAGCAGCAGGATTTGTCCCTAATCAAGTGTTACATAGATAAGGAACTGACTGTGAAGCCTCTTCTTGATAACTGGTAATTCATACAGATCTCACCCTTCTAAATCTTTTTATGTTGCATTCAGCCTCCCTGTACTGCAGAATGTGTCCAGAAACCAACAGCCTGGATAAACTCTTGCCTTACACATCACTGCTTGACTGGACTGGGGTGAGACAACAGCTGGCAATATAATAACTAGAGGAAGTTTGTTTTTTTCCTGCTTTAATAAAACCTGTAATTTACTTGTATACATCACCTTTTCTTAGACATGGTCTGATTCACATCTGTGTTTTATGTGCATTTTATATTGTCAAGTCTTAACCCCAGTGATGTTTTCCATGAATCCTATATTTTGTCAACAAAAAACAGCATTTATAAAATGAGAGAAGCTACCATAATAGAATGGATAATTAAATATATTGGTTTTCATAATGAAATACTAATTTATGAATGATTTTGTTAAGTTTATGATGAATACAAAACATTCTTGACCAGCAAAATCCTGAAGTTACTTCCAAGACAGCCAGCATCACTAGAGTTAAGATTGGTAACTTCAGGCAAGAGCAAACGACAGAACAAATAGAAAACTTTATTTTTTTTGGTCTGTAACTGTTCTAGTTTTACCGTTTTCTAGTGGGATGAATGAGAGACATATCTTCCTTTCTTCTTTTTGGCAAAACTGAATGTACAGTTTTAGCTAATTAGATGATTTTGTGAAGGAAACAAGTAATGCATTGTAAGGAATTGTATTGGATTGTAAAGAAACAAGCATTCGCTTGTATGCCTGTACAGGTGCATGTATTGTCTGAAATTATTTATATTTTATCATTTGTATTGCTAGGTTATCCCCGGAGTAGCATGTGCAACAGACATTATTTCTCTACCTGTGTTAGAGGTAAATTCTAGTACAAAACCACATTTGCACATATTTGCAGGTTATGAGCAGCTGTTCTGAGGGGTGGGGGAGAAGAACGGATGATGGTGGTAGTGGGTAAAGGCTAAATGCTAATGAAGTAGTGTCACCACAGCCCTGTGCAAAAATAGAACTGAGCAGAATGTTGCTGTTTGAAATGGCTTATCTGTTTACTAAGGTATTGGTTAGCCACGCTGATGTTTGCTAGCTCAAAATGAATTTTTTTTTTGCCTATTATGAATAGAAACTTTCCATTCACCAGGGAAGGTTCTCCAAAAATTAATTCTTTTTAAATTTAATTGATACCTTTCATTTGTGATTTTGTTAGATTGAAGCAACCTCGACACGACGGATGTGTAGGATTACATAGCCCCACTTTGGTGTGCTGGAGGGATAATTCATACTGTTGCTATTGGTACCAGGGGTTCACAACCTTCTGACTTTTTGTCCAGAGCATCCTGTCAGTGTAATGATGTCAGGGCTTTGGCTATCTAAATCTAGACAAATTCCTGCACAGTGTGGAAAATTTGGGAAATTGTCCCCCTGTACTCGGCATTGGTGCGGCCGCACCTCGAGTACTGTGTTCAGTTTTGGGCCCCTCACTGCAAGAAAGACATTGAGGCTCTGAAACGTGTTCAGAGGAGGGCTACGAAGCTGGTGAGGGGTCTGGAGCACAGGCCTTATGAGGAGTGGTTGAGGGAGCTGGGATTGTTCAGTCTGGAGAAGTGGAGGCTCAGGGGAGACCTTATAGCTCTCTATAACTTCCTGAAGGGAGGTTGTAGTGAGCTGGGGGTGGGCCTCTTCTCTCGTGTAATCAGTGATAGAACTAGAGGCAATGGTTTCAAGCTGCGCCAGGGGAGGTTCAGGCTGGACATTAGGAAGTATTACTACTCGGAAAGGGTAGTCAGGCATTGGAATGCACTGCCCAGGGAGGTGGTGGAGTCACCGACCATGGGAGTGTTCAAGAAACGTTTGGATGTTGCGTTGAGGGGTATGATTTAGCTGGGAAGTATTGGTAACGGTTGGACTGGATGATCTTCTAGGTCTTTTCCAACCTCGATAATTCTGTGATTCTGTGTGAAAAGGTGCTGAGCTGGATGGGGAGAGCACATGCTGTGTGTGTAGGAAACTCTATTTTCCATTGAAAACAAGATGAATGATTCTTCCCATCTTCCATTCCACTCCCTCAGATCCAATTTGGAGAAACATTTGAAATCTTCCTAAGTGCTCCCCACAAAATCTGAAAGATTTTGATAAGCAGCATGTTGTGGGGGACTAATGTGAAGAGTCAGTGCTTGAACCCAGCAGTACTGGCAACATGCAGCAATAGACTCTGGATACATGAGAATTTCATTCTTTGTAGCACTTTAGAAAGGTGAGAGACTGTTTCCTCCCTGACCCTTGTAATTAGCTCAAAAAGCTTAAGTTTTCATAGTATCTTTTAAAATTGGTGAAATTAGCCCCCTACTTACTTACTCTTCAACAGTGCCACAGCTGTCCTGCTGCAGATTTGTGTGACTACTATCAGGGAATTGGGCATTGTGTACTTTGCTTGGGAAGGCTGCCCTGGGAGGTGGGTCACCTGGGAAAATCAGATCTTGGGAAGTTTTGTTGCTAGATAATCCCTGTCAGTTGCTGAGGCCAAAGTTAGTATGTGTTTAATTTGTCTGAAATTGAACCTCAAGCCCCTGGGGGCAACTGCCTTTAGCAGCTATACTTCCTGATTGTGGAACTCATTTCCTATTTGTCTGAAACCTAAACAGATTTAAAAGGTCAGAGTTGAACTAAAGACAAATATTTCCTGCTACTTTTGACTACAAATTGCTCTGTCTACTAAGTACAATTATGGCAGTACACGCAGTAAGGCTTAATGCTTTGGCTGCATTGTATTCCAGAGCCACCATAGCTGGTTGGTTGATGGGGCTTCAGTTAGTCATTGTCAGAAGTCAGGTGTTGGTGATGAATCTGGTTCTATACAAGTATTATTTCTTTTGCTGCAGATCTTCTGGTATTGCTGAGAAATAGTGATGAACTGTTGACCTGAAAAGCTCTTTATTATCCTCAAGCCCATGAATTGTTGAGAGTCTCTTGGAGGTCTATATCCATATTCACAACAAAAAAAGTTTTGTTATTTGGGTGAAAGTGTTTTTTATCACTAAGTTCCTATTCAGCAAGAGATAAGGAGATCAGGGGAGTTGGAGTAGGTGACCTTTTACAGTCTCTTCCAACTTAAATGATTCTGTGATTCTAAAGGGGCAACAGTCGGAATAAGATTGTCAGAAAGCTTTACAGAAGGATTATGATTAACACAAGTCTGATGTTTCACTTTGAACCCAGAAACCAAACGTAAAGGAGTGCAAGTAGGCTTGAGGGGAGGGGGGAATAAGTGGGTGGGAGGAAGAAGGGAAGAAAATGGGAGGAAGTCTAGAAGAGTGAAGATGTATAGTACAAGCAATTGTCAAAGAGATCAGCGCAGGCTGAGCTGAACTGCAGAGGCTAATAGTGAAGCTTTATAGTGTAGCTGTCTGTGCAGTTAAATGATTAGTTTCGTGGCTCTGAGTACCTTTGCTGCTAGGTAGACATGTCCATGCAGTTCCTAAGGGGAACACATGTGCCTCATAGAGGTCACTGGCATCTTTCAGCCCTTCACTGATGTACAGCAGACTGCTCAGTCTCCAGCTGAAGCAACACTGCTTATAAAAAGGCTTCATGGAAATTTTTCATGGATTGCAAACTGGAAACACCTGACTGACTTCTGACAGTACAATGTCTTCAAGGTGTTCATGCTTAGGTATTAACTCAGACTCTTGAAATGTCTGCAAAATAAGTGCCATCGAAGACAAAGGGACCTTCTCTTTTCAACTTCTGGACTGATGATCCTCAAAAACAAACAGATTTAAAGTAATCTTGGATTTTAAACTTTTGACTCTTTAATTAGATCTAATTACAGTGCAGGTTTTCAGTGGTGTCTGCTTTTAATTCTAAAGTTTACCACTTCCTGTTGCAGAGTCAGTGTATTAAAGAAATACACTATATTACTTCCCCCCCATCACACGTCAAACAAAATTCACTGTGGTCTGAATGCAGTTTTGCAGTGGTGTTGCTGTTGCAATTGCGTAAGATGGTCACTAGATGATACCCTTACACTGTATTCTTGATATTTGTCTGATTTTTGTGTTGGTAGCACGTGGGCAACGTGCTGCTCTACTAGGTTGTAAATCTGATAGTTGCCTCCATCAGGGTGAACATGTGGTGCCATATGCATTCCTACTTCTCAGCTGCTAAGTATAGCATAGAGCAAAAAGTACGTTTATTTTTCTGCTGCATCTGCAATTAAAACAACAGTGAGCCCTGGCAGCATGAGAAAAGTGGGTAGCAGAATTCAGTCTCTGCACCTGATTTTCCTTGGCTAATTGTATTTCATAGAAGTCCTTCAAACCACTTCCTACTGAGGTTTTCTTCTAAAGTTATTGTAATTGTGGAAAACTGGGGGAGAGAGCAGAAGTTCAGTATGTTATAGCAAGTCAGAGCAATATTGAGGACTGTGAAGTTTTAAAAACCTTTCTGCCTTCAAGTGCTAATACTGTAATGTGTGTTTAGAGGAGATAAATGTATTTCAAAGGGACAAGAACTGTTGGTACTATCAGTTGTTTTAAAAAAACTGCCACAAAGAAGTGCCTTAATCTCATCTCTTCCTCAGCGATGACCACATTGCTCTTGCTTAATAAACAAGAGCCTCAGTCTTTATACCCAGTCAATAACTAGCTCAGGAAGACGGTGCAGGTTTATTTTGTGGGTTTTTTTTCTCCTCTTCGTTTACAGTTGAGTTTAAATTAATTTCAGCCTTCCAGTCAAAGGCTTTGGAATTGCTGTGGAAATGCTGAGATTTTATTTCTTTTCCGAGGATAAGGCTCTGTTACTTGAGGCTGGCGAATGGGAGTTGGCAACTGAAGTATTAGAGCAGACTGAAGATAGTGGAAGCCTCCATCCAGATGCCAGAGTCATGGTGTTGTTCCTCTGTTGCGAATGAACAGAAACCCAGAGTGGGGCTTCTTTGACCAAATGTAAACAGTCCTATTCTGAGTCAGGTGCCTAAGGCTCCTTCTACAGTCAAGTGAAACTCTGGACAGTGCAGCCAATGCAATCTATGGTGCAGTTCTTCCCACCCAAAAACAGCCATCAGAAGTAGGTCAGATGAAATAGGACCGAGAAGTACCCATGTCTTCCCAGTGACTCAATAGAATCCTAAGGCAGCTAAGTATGTGCATTGCAGGCATGAGCTCAAGTAGATAAGTGCTACTCCTGCTATCAAATTAAGGAAATAAAACTATTGGAAAAAAATAATGCAGCTGATTTTGTTTCTTTATTTCTTTTTTGTTTCAATTACAGTGGAGCTACATTTATTGCAGTTCTTTCCAATTGCTTTGTGGGATAGCAATTAGATATTTCTAATAGTTTCTAATATTTCAAATAGATATTTCTAACGGTGCAACAGCGCATTTATGTTTTCCCTGCAATACTTTGCAGATCCCAAACTCTAAAGGCTTCTGGGAGAAACTATACTCAAACTTGGAGAGTGTGAAGTATGCAGAACCACAGTTGCATTACCACAATAATGTGCTCAGGAGGGAATGGCGTAATCTCTCGGAAGAGGTAAATATGTGTGCATTGAAGCAGTCTCCAGAGCTGCTGCTGAAGAGTGGATGTTTTAAACCCAAAGATGGAAAGGTTGTTTGGTTTTTACTACGGAGATAAAGATATGGGGATCTGATTATGAGAAGTGCAAAGATTTGCAATCATTTACTTACGAGGTGGTTGCCTGTAGCTCTTACTTTGTTTACTTTCTCACATTAATTTCACAAAAGCAGAACTTAGCAGAACTTAGACATACCTGTGTTATTAGGTAAGGTCAGTTATGTGTGTCTGTGGGCACTGGTATTTGGGAAATAACACTAAGTGTTATTTCCATTCAAAATGAGAGTCAGCGTCATTCCTAGTCTGCATTTTATCAGGAAATATTTTAATTGACCTTCCACTTAATTTATTTTTTATTTATTTATAAAACAGACAGAAGAGAGACGAGCCACAGCGTATTTAAGGAATATATTTGAAAATGCCAAGAAGTAGGTACCGTTTTGTATATATACCCTTCCTTAGTTGAGATGCGTTGAAGGATTTAAATGTGTCATTTAAATAGCTGAACTGGTATCTGATTGGATGTCTTGCTCTGAAGATGAGTATCCAGCTGAAGATTGTTTATGACCATCCTTGTAGTCACTGCAGGATGATCTAAAATATCCAGGCTGCTAGAGCTCAGAAATTTATTGTAAATGTGAGAAGGCGCTACCCAGACAGATAAAGTTTGTTCTTTATCAAATGTAGATTTCTTGAATTTCTTTAGCTACGTTTGAAAGACCAAAGGGTTGTTCAAGTTTTTTCGTGTCCTTACAAAACCCTTTAGAGTAATGGTTGTGAAACAAACTGATTTTTGTTTCAAACCCCAGGGTGCTTTCTCATCTGGATGCTTGGGACTCTGGTAAGTAAAACTTTCCTTGATGTAGGCCTTAGCTCTAGTCTTTGTTAGGATATTTCCATCTAGCTGTTGTCAGCTAAAAGTAAATAGTTTGTGTTGTCAGCATTGAAGAGTTTGAGGCATTAGTACGAGCAGCTGTTAAATTAACACTACTATAAAGTTTTCCTCTAAGGTTGTATACTGGCTAGAAAACCATTGAAAATGAGGTTCTTCTTTCATAGTGGATCTGGCTTAATATAAGCAGTAAGCCCTTGTTTGCCTAAGAATTTCTTCTCCAGGACTTTTCTGAGAGTATCAGTGACACGATGTTACTGTTGTATCTTGCCCACTTGGAGCTGCCTTCACAAATACAGAATTTGTGTATGGTAGGAGAACATGGCTGGTGAAAGTGATAGTGTGAAGGATGGAGGCATGTAATGGACTTGCCTAGGCCAGGAACACCTGAAATTATAAGTGATGTTCAGTTCCTCTGTCACAAATGAGAAAAACTAAGTTTAGTGGCAAATTATGTTCCTGCTCATCCATCAGTGCCTTCTATGTGATCTGCTACTGTGTGCTGTGAAATTATACCGATCTAAGTGTTGGCCACATATTTTATTGCAAAGAATTTTCAGTGTGTTCATTGCCAGCCTCTAGCACTTGTTGTTTGTGCTGCTGCTGGTTATTGCAATGGGCTCTGATTTTCAGGGCCCTGTATCAGCTTTGGTAGCCTCACGTTGAAACTACTGGCATGTTTTCTAAAGGTGCATATTGATAATGTTCAGCTGTTTATAAAGAATTCTTCTCTTCTGAAGTCCTTGATTCTGTCACTATGTTAGTTCTGTAAGTGAGTAGGTATGTTAACAGAAGGTGGAGATCTGTGTTTCTCAGTGTGTTTGAAATGGTTTGGAATTTTGTAATATAGTGTCATGCCCTTGAATGACTGTTGCTCTGTTTATTTCAGAGGAAAGACTGGTACCTCTCTTTCAAGAGGAAGATTATCAGCAGCAATTACTAATGGGACTGGTATGTGCTTTTGTCACAGTGTGCACTAGAGGACGCACAACCTCAACAATTGTAAAGAGTAAGATCATCAATTCCAGTGCTGAGTAGAAGCTCACTCAGAGCAGTAATGGGACAAAAGCAGTGTTTCCTAAGTTTTGGAGTTCATCATCATGATATCGCAATATAATCTTAATAGCTCCTGGTATCGTAAGGCATAAGGGAATAACAGGAATGGGAAGTTGATCTGTCCAAGTGATTTTCTCCACTACAACCTTTTTTTTTTTTAACTGCTTTTCAGTACCCCCTGAACTTCATCTTCATCTGTCAATTATTTTGGGACTACTTTACATCATTCTAACTTTTTCCACCTTCTTCCTTCCTTCAAAAATATGCACCTTTTTACTGTCTCCCTTTCCTTATGCCTCTCTACTAGGACTGCTATGGCTATTCTGAGCTTACTTCTCTTGATTTCCCCCTCCCCCCCCCGATGATCTCCACCAGATCATCTTTTTGCTTCTGGGTGCTAAATCCTTTCTTAAATTGCTACCAATCCTCCCTCTGTTTAAGTGTGCATCTTTGCTTATCTCTTGCTGTCAGATCTAAATACAGCTCCTCAGCTTGCATTGGAAGGTCTTCATATGTGAAGAGTGTATCAACACTGTTCTGTCAGTCCAAATCTAAGGCAAGTTCTCATTCTTTGCAGTCTTGTTATCTTTTCCCCAAGTTGTGCCTCTCATCCTCTGAAATTTTCTCTACATCTCTTACCTTAAGTAAATTCAGAGATCCAAAAAAGCAGATAATCGCTGTCCTTTGTGCTTTCCTGTCACCTGTATTGTTTTCTTGGCATGTGGAGATTAATCTGCTTGAAAATTTCTCAAGACTGAGATTTTATTTACCTCAGTTTTTCACTGAGCTTTTGGGAGGGGAAAAAAAAAAAAAAAAGCACTTTGTATTTCTCGACAAAGAACTGCTTAAGACCACATAATGAACAAGCTATGTGAGGTCAGAAAGTATTTCAGAAAGGAGAGTGTAGGTAGCGGCACGGACTGTATGCAAGTAGCTGATTTTAAACACTTTGCAATGAATATTTAACCTAAAGTTGTCATTATTCACTCATGTTCTAAGTCATGTTCCATCACTGCTAGCACAAATTGTACTTGTGCTAGCTTTCTCTAAAATCCTTCAGATTTATTCATATGTAATAAACACAAGTCAGTGTTCATGTTAAAATCTTCACCCTGTTTGCTTGGTTTAACCCAGAGAGATTTAAGAAGTGTTAGCTTTTTCTCTTCAACATCACTGACAGTAGCACACATTTTCCTGAATTTACACCAAGTAACCGTATTGAATATTCAGATCTGCTATTGAGTTTGAAACCCCAAACTCTCACACAATCTTGCCAGGCCAAGCTGGAATTTTGTGGCGGGGAGAGGGTTGTGCTGGTTGCTGTTGGTCAGGCCCTGCAATTGCTGGGGCTTTTGCATCTTCTTGAAGAGAATACAAGGACACTGAATTGTTGGCTTCTTTTCCTAGATGGTTGCTCAGCTAAAGGATCATCTTATGAGACATCTGCAGTATGTAGGAAAAAAGAAGATTGACCAAATAGTGCTGGATTATGTTGCAAACCTGGTTAGTTTTATTTTGCTGCTATTGATGTGAGCAAACATGTATCGCTGGGTGGGGATGTGTGGTGTGTTGGATATGTGCTGTGTATCTTGCATGTTTTAGTGGGAGGGTTTTTTTTCTAAGATGTTAAATCATATTTTTTTTGCTCAGTAATGTGTTTATTGATAAGGTAAACAATACTTAAAAAAGAGTTGTTTTGGACTCTCAGAATACAAAAGAAAATTTCCTTTGCAGCTTGTAGAAATATGGTCTGCTCCTGGAAGTGAAAATCTGAACTCATCCTGAAAGCCGGAAGAATGGTCTTTGGATTCGTTTTGATTCTTATGCAATACATTGATGCATGATTTAAGTAATGAAAGTGTGATCAGGTCAAATAGAAATTAAGAAAAAACAATCACTCTAATATGAAATGAGAGTTCATTGTCACTGTTCCTGCCTATTGACTTCATTAGGCTTTTTGTGTAACAGATACAGTTTTGCCTGAATCCATATGAACTGTAGTTAAAAGTTACTTTCCAGATTCTGTTTTTCATTCTCTTAAGAGGATCTTAAGGAAAAAGCTGTAAAAACTGTCGTGCATAGAAATTATCATACCTGTTTTTATTTGTCTCAGAACCAGATCCTTTAAGTACGAAATGCAGAATCTGTAAGAGTTCACATGGCAGCAGGAAGTCATGTTCCTTGTCTTTTTGCTAGTCCAGATTCAGAATTTGATCCATGCAGCTCAGGAAACTTTCAGGATGCCTGCATCTTTTGTGAAGCTCTTTGCAGATCAGTTTTGTTGTGAATGTTACCATGTTCTCTGAACCACAACAACTTCTGCTGGGGTTACTGGCTTTTTTTATTCAGGCCTTCCTCCAGAGCTTCACAATCACCAGAGTATATTTCCCTTATCTTTATAGGAAAAAAAAGAAAAACCTAGTGGCTGATGGAAATAGGAACGGGACAGCATGAACAAAAGCTTCATAGCTGATAGCGGTGCTGAAAGAAGCAGAACTGGAATGCTCGTTCTCCTTTCATTTGGTTTTCAGTTATCATTTGTTTATTATTTATCTAAAGTAAAATAAAATAAAAAAGCAAAGCCTACTAAAACACTTCAGCAACCTTGATCTGCAAGACAAAATTATTGTAGACTGAATCTCATGGTCAAAACAAATCTCAGCCCTTCACACCCCCACCATCAGTGAAATCTTAGGATTAATATTTTTTCCTTTATTTTAAATTTCTCTAAAGACAAGAATTCTTTCATTTCCATTGCAGACTTCTTATTCTTGGAGAAACTACTATAAACAAACATCATATGTCTCTCAAAATCATTTCTGGTCTTTGGTGGGTACATGTTGCTGGAAAAAAGATTTGCTTATCTATTTGCTTTCTCAAAGGACGCATAATGATTAGAGAGCCTACTGACACAGGGAAGAAATGGATCAGGATAAACTGTTGAGATGTCTCTGTAAGTGTTTGCTGTGGGTGCGCCTCTTTAGTAGATAACCAGCCACATATATCAGATGTGTTCTCAACTGCAGATGAATAATAGGAAGACACCACTTGGATTTGACTGTTCTCAGAAGGACATCTGCTGCGCGCCCCCTTCCCAAGAAGGGGATCTAGAAAACAGCAAGACCTTATTTTTCTCCTTTTTCTCCTTTTCTCCCGATGCTTCTCTTTTAGTCATTCCCGTGTCTTTTCTGTAGAAAAGACATACTTTCTTCAGCCATAAAAGTTGAGGATTTTTTTTTTTTTCCCAAATGACTTCAGCAAAACTTCCATGCACTCAGTACCTTTACCTGAAAATGTAAATGTTCAAGATAGCAAGGTACTCTGCAAATGTCAGCTCAGGGCCCACTGCATACCTCGTCTCTTTGTTGATCATGGTTTCTCTTGCTAGTTTTGAGTAGTCAAAGGGAAATGGCTTCTGATACTTGCCTGGAGAAAAACTCATGTTGTACCTCCTTACTGACTGAAAAATGGTTTTGCCATGAAGGCTTTGATTTAGCTTCATTTTGTTCCTCCAGAGACCTGCTGCTGGCTCTCTACAGCTGGCTGCCTGCATTCCTTCTCTAAAACAGACAGTGTTTCCTTTCTTGTACGTACATTATCTTGTGGGTAGTATGCTGAAAACTGTTCAGGATATGTCTTCTTGTTCTTTGTGGTGTCAGTAGTGGCTGATTCTAGTGAGCTGTGCTCTTGGTGAGGTTGTCATGTTACAAGTTGTTAGTATTTAAGATTGTAATAAGTTGGTCGACTGTGATTTTAAAAGATGCTTTCTGTACTCTGCAAAAGCTACGTGATTGGCTGTGTCCTAAAGCAAACAGTGAAAATAATTTTGTTACACAAATAATAAGAAGTGAGTCTGGTGTTTAAGAAGCTTTCCTTTCACCTCAGATGCTTTCAGATCCAGTTGAAACTCCAGCAGAGGCCTTCGCTGCACTCTGTGCTGGCTGGAGAGGGAAGTCATTTTGGCAGCAGGTGTGATTCTTGTGACCCTTCTCTGAAAAGTGGAAGTCACTTATTTCCTGGAAAATGAGTGGAGAGAACCTGCTGTTCTCCAGGGGTATTAAATGGAAGCTTTCCATGGCTTCCAGAAACTGAGTATGGAAAGTATCAGGTGGTTGTTCTAAGGTAGCCGCCTCAGTGTCTGCTGTGCAAGGCTGGATGAAGTTCTGAAGGATGGAGAGAAAAGCTGCTAAGTTTTCTGGCCAGTACTGCAGAGGAGAGCGCTTGAGAGTGGTAGTGAAGAGCAGTGTTCCTATTCTGACTTTTCCATACTGATTTCTCTTGTGTGTCTGGGCACTATCTTGCTCAGAGCCTGTGACGAGTTAGAGGTTAGAGTGCGCTAGAAGGAGAAAAAAGAATGGGAAAAAGGATTCCTGGATTCTGGCCATCTTGAAGGGGGAAGGTTTGTTACTTCTTGTGACACCTGTCTGCCAAACAGGGATCAGCCTTGTTTCCTGAGAGTTTCCTGGGGTTGATTAATAGCACTTTGAGGCCCAGAGATAAAAGGCGTAGAGGAAGTGTCTCAGCTGTGTTAGTGAGATGTGGAAGTCATTACATATGACAGCCATAAGGGGCTGGCTAGTGGAAGTTATTTCAACTCCTTCATGCATGGTTTCTCTCTTTCAGCTGCAGAACGCTAGAAAATCCAAGTTTGTAACTTTTGCATGCTGACGTTGCTCTGGAAGCCAGCCTGGGAGCACACGGATCAACAGTGTGGGCCAAGAGATTGTTTTAATTCACTGCGGACAAGAAGGGAACTTAGTGGAGCCAGATAAGCATTTGCTTGTCTTGTGTTTCCTCCTCGCCCAGGCTAGGTTTATGATTCACACTCTAGACTTTTTTTCAGCAGACTGAATATTCTACCACCTTCAGCAGCATCCAGTGCTGTCTGGGCCATGGGCACCTTTCTTTGCCAATTGCTCAGTCGGTTGGGCATGTGATTTCACTTCCATGGCAAATTGGTCCTTTAGAATTTGATGCAAGAGCGTGAGACAGGTTGATTCCTGAGAAGCACAGTGTGTCAGGATGCTGAATGTCTTGCGTAATGGTCGGATGAGCTGAGAGCACTTATTGTAAACTTCAGGAATGGGGCAATCCAGATACGGTTCAAATGTAATGGTTTACCATTTTAAGCCCCATAGAAAAATAAAAATATAAATGCTGAGGTTTTAGTGGGAGTCATCCTATGATAAGTTCACAATCTAAACTAGTATGTGAAATAAATGAAAGCTGAGGACCTGCTATTATTCTACAGGATGATAGAAATGTTTTTTTTTTGTTTGTTTGTTTGTTTTAGCTGAATCTGGTACATCGAATAATGAAAGAAGTTTGGAAGATATATCAGCTTCATTCCTGCATCTTCTGCTTGTAAGCAAGTCTTTTTTTTTTTTTTTTTTTAACTTTTTAAAATGTGGGTATAATAATTTTGGTCTTGAGCAGTCAGTGCTGTGAATGTCAATATGGCTGTAATTTAGTCTTCGTAATAGTCCTGCTGGCCCTACTGAAGCCAAAATGGATATTAATCATACAGGCAGTTTTATGACTAGAGTTCAAAGCTGCCGGGTTCACAGTGCTCTCCAGCTGGGTAGTGGGTGTTGAACAGCTGTGAAAGCCAGGTCACTCACACCAGCACCTAGAATATTTCACCTGTCGATGCCAGGTATTACTGAGAGCCTTGCAGGTATGCAGTAGTGAGGGATGGAGGAGAGGGCATCACAGAGGTTGTGTGTTTGAACATTTCGAAGAACATCTAGTGCTGTTGGGTGACAGATGCTGAAGTAAGAAAGATAGCATTCCATAGTGATTAAATGAAAACGCACATTTAGTGCACATGTTGTTTGACCATAATACTCTGGTATGTGGGCATTTCAATTCATAATATGTTCCTGTTTTGTTAAATAGTGATGAGAGAGGAAGTGAAGCAGAGTTCAGAGTGTTTCACATCATGAGTCGAATTCTGGAAGCTGCAAATGGCATGTGTATGCCTTTACCTCCTGGTAAGTGCTATGTTTTGCTGCTGTAATGCATATCAATTCCTCCCAGCAGAGTACAAGTTGTAGCATGTGTGTCAGGTTAGCTTTGGCAGTATTTAAATCTCTTCAAGACATTTGTGGAGGGAAAGATCCTCTGTAAATGTGCACAGGTGAAGCGAAACATAACTGAATACTTTATACAAACAGAGACAACAAATCAGAGGCTTAGTTCACTGTTTTCAGTTTCTAGTGGAGCATGTGGGCACAGCAATAGCTCAGAACTAAGATTTAGATGACTTTCCCTAACATTTTATAAGACAGCTAGACTCAACTGTCAAGGGCTTCAAGGGAAAATCCAATCCTGGAACAAAACCAGGGTGTTTTTTTCTCATGTTATTGCTCTGCTAATATTTTTCAGTTTTATCCTGAACGAATTGCCCCTGGTCTTTCTGAAGGAGATGATGTGTAATTGCTTAGTCTTTTCAAAACACTTGATTATTTTTGTTAGGAAAAGGCTTTTTAACATTGAGTGCTTAGGTTTTCTCTGGCTGAATTTGCCAATACAGACAGGGAATGTACAGCCAAGCTTTAGATTTGGACTGGATTCTAATCCTTTTAAGAATGCTCTTACTGAAACATTGAGCTTGCTGTCCTGCTGTTAAGCTGTAGGACCAAGGCCTGGCTTGCCTGTAACTACAGAATGACAGAAACAGAAGTGTTCTGAATTTTATTAGAAAAAAAGAAATAGCTTCCAGTCTGTTTCTGCTTTCTGGTTCTCTTTGAATCTCTTTCTAGTTAGTATTTTCTGATTTGGTTTCAATCTGGCTTTGGTATGAGGCTGTGCCTCAAACTTACACGGTGTGAGGGGCAAATGCTGCAGTGTGATGGTGTCTTGTGGTTCAAGACCTTCATCTGGCTGATGCTCAGTGAGAAACTGAAGTCTTAACATGGCCTGTGGGAATGTGTAGGGTAGCAGCCATATACCGAATGTGACAAGGCCTCAGCTTTGATAAATTGGGAAGAAAGAGGGAGATAAATTAATGACACAATTTGGATGAAAGCCACCAATAAGCTCGGAGACATTTAATGATTGTTTTCAAGTCCTTAGCCTTCCTCTTTCTGACAGGGTTGTGCTTGACAAGACTTAAAGATAAACTAATTTCCTTACTAACTTGAAATGCTTAGAAGCTGCGGTGAGTGTTAGCTTTAGCTACAGTAACGCTGGTCAATGCTACAGACTTTGAAAGAAATGGGTTTTTTCCCCCCAAATAAGTTTGTCTTTCCTTCATAGGTTTTCACACTCTACACTTGGGGCTTGGTGTTCGATGTCTCCCCCTTCATACTCTCCTGCACTATATTGATAACGGGGTTCTACATTTGACAGAAACCTGTGTCAGGAAACTACTGAAAGGTATAGTGAGTTTCTTATGTTTCGTTTGCTTAACAGACAACTTGTTGGGTGTGGTGTCCTTCCAGCCATTCAGATACAGCCACAATATATACCGACCAGGAGACTCGGCTCTTCTTCATGAGTGCTGTTGCAGTGAGGAGTGTAGCTGTTGGTGTTGCTTGGCTGAAGGAGTATGACCCTTATTTTCTCCAATGATTGACCCTTACCGTAGTAAACAAAGAAATATTGGGGGATTTCTGTGATCGTTTACAACTAGAAGCCCTATACTAGGCTAAATAGCAAAATAGGCTAGGCTAAATAGCGATATAAGCAAACAAAGGCATAACCTGACTTAGCATCCAAATATTTTTAGTAAATAGCAAGCTTGTGTACTCTAAACATGATCTATTCTAAATGAATCAATATGTTAACTAAAGGCAGGGGTTAAAACTGGTTCTGTATCATCAGGAGCAGCTGCTTGTGACTTTCCTCTCAGCAGGAGGTAAGCAGCTTGTTTCCGTAAATGAGGCTTAGCAGCAAACTACCATACAGTAGGAACAATTGGGGCGTGAAGCTTTGGAACAAAATGGGGAGTGGTACAAAGTCACAGTTGTAGGGGCAGTTAGGATCACAATGGACACAATGTTTATATTAATCTATGCCTGATTTTGATAAATGTAATCTGATTATACAAATTCTTACTTAAGTGAAGTTATATGCAAATGTACAGAAGAATACTTTTATAAACTGTAAAAGTAATGCTCCTACTAACCCTTACGTAAAAGGAAAATTTTCATTGCAGAAATGGTATTTTTCAGTATGTCTTCAGCGGAATTTGAAAGTTATGTGGTTACTACTAAAGAATTTGAGTTTTTTCACCTTTCTCTCGCAGATCTGGATGACAATGAGAAGAATGAAAAGTTGAAATTCAGTATTGTGACAAGGCTTCCTGAGGTGACTTGAGATCTTGGCCTTACCCATTGGTGAGGTGTTGGGGCACATGCTGTTGGTGCTCCTTTGAAAGTTACAACAATGGGAGATTGCCTCTTTCTTTTCCCTTATCAGTACTACAGTGGAAGCACAACATCTGTGAGTGGAAGAAAACCGGGGATCCCCCTCTGGGAGTGCCTTGCTGTAGAACAGGCTTTTCTGACCATAAATTGCTTATTGTTGTCATTATGGACTGTTACATGTAGTTCAATTGGCCAGAAGTGGTGCTTCAGTTTTCCTCTAACAAGGGCTTCTTTATTTGGCAGCACTTTTGAGAAGCGGTAGGGAAGGAGAACTTCACAAAGTGTTCTTTGTCCTCTGTCTCTTGTTTTGGGCAGGGGTTTGGGAGCTGGAGGTCATTGTGGGGACTCTGAGCTGTCAGCCCCAGGCCTGGTGGGTGGGGAACACCATTCCAAATGCTCTGACTTGTGCTTTGGGGGAAATGTACTGCTGTACACACAGGAGGCTCAGTGCCTTGTTGTGTCTATTTACAGCTTTGGGAAAAAATGCAGAGAATAGTTTGTTTGCTTAAAAGGACACTTTGGGGTGACTTGGACTATTTTGAGTTCAGGTTACATTCACTAGATGACTTCAGAAGCAAGTATTTCAGCAACACTGAAACCCTTCAGCATTTCCTAAATGAACTCTTTCAATAGTCTGTATTTCATTACAACTGGAAGTGAGAGGAAAAAGGATCTAGACTGGGAGAATAGCAAGAAAAGCTAATTTCACAATTTGTTCATATTTGCTTTCTTACTGATTAGGACTGGAAGCTTTGGAACAATTCAGTTTGAATTTCTTGCCTTCAGGAATGTGAATCAATTTTGCCATTTCCCAGACAGTGCCCTAAATAATGGGATGTAAATTCTGTTCCCAGTATCTCTCCTTGTTGGCATTCTGTTTCTGTAAGCTTTCTGCCACTGAGCCTGTTCTGAACACAGCACTGACAAATAGGGCATCTTTGCTATTCTTTGTGAGAAGAATGATTCTAAACCACAGTCACAGTAAAAGATAAATAGTCCTTTTAAGCCTCAGTTGAGATTTCAGTACACATGCAAAGTGGGACAGATTTAATAGGACATACTGATTGAAACTTAGTGAGTAGCTCAGTGGGTGCTGAGTAGCAAGGGTTTGTTTGTTCCCCATGTTCTGGGGATTTATGATAATCTCTTAGTTACTGGCAAAGTAGTCTGTGTTAAAGCTTAGATTTCAATTTTATTTCTCCCCTCCTATTTTTTCCCACTGTATTTCCACTGTTCTCTGTTTTGTTACTGATCTTTTTGGGATTTTACTTACTAGGCTCTTGGTCTAAAGGCCCGTCAGTTCTGGGATCATCCAATAAATGCTAATTTCCTTGCACGGAAGTATGTGAAACTCTTGCTTGAGAAGCTGGGGAATAGGCAGGTAAGACATGGTTGAGATTCCTGACCTTGCTGTCTCCCATAACGCACTGAAGGTAGCACTGAAACTTGGTGTCATGCAAACTAACCTGAAACATTTTCACTTACAGTGTAGCAGGCCTGTCCCTGAGAGACACCCAGTCCCTGTAGAATTTTTGCCTCTTAACTACCTGACTAATGTGCTGGCAGAGATAGAGAATCAAGGTAATTTCAATTCTGTACTTTGAAAGACCAGTAATTGCTACCCTTTAATGCTCACACTCTTGCTATAAAACTGTAGTGATGTCTGAATGTGTTGGTTTAGTCTTTTTGTTGATAGGAATCATCAGATGTTGCCGTACACAGAGCTCTTCCTCACTGTGTATCTTCTCATTCAGAATCTTCTCTGTGTTGAATTCAGTTTCCAAACTGGCATACAGAGTGGTGGTAGCTGTTATTCTGTGTTTAAATGGGGAGAAGGGCTTGTTCATTAATTATACAGTATAGTAGCTAAAGCACTGCCTTTTGTCCAATAACTGGAGGTAGATAAAGTCAGAACTTCCACCTCAGAGAAGAATGATCCAATAGGGGGTTCCTTTTTGTGAAATGCTGTTCCTTTTTGTGAAATGAAATTCAAATTAGTCATGGTACTTACTTCATGCAGTGAAACCCATGCATCCAAAGATTTTGAATTCCACTGAAAAAGCAAAATGCACTAAGGAAGCGTTACATTGCTTAGTGTAGTTGGCTCTACTTTTACTAATAAATGAAGTAAAAGTGTGATAGGGACCTGAGTGCTAATGCAGTATTCTCCATTTATGGATATCAGCCCATCTGGGGGAGGAAAAAGTTAAACCATGCTGATGCACGTGAGAATATACTAGCACAAACATAGCTGCCATGCTTAAATCTTACTTGACTCTCCAATGTAGAATTAGTATGGAAATTCCTAGCAGCCTCCAGAAGTAGTCTAGCTTTCCTCCATATGGGGCGTAATTTACTTATATCCCAGTAACAGGAAAGTGTATGCCATGGGTGAGCATCAGACAACTGCACTGAAAGCTGTAGGTACTTTATTTAGATGAGAACACAGTTCCATCAAATACCATTTGGTATCGAATATCTTTTGGTATTGTGGGTCGGGATGTTTAGTAGACTTCAGGACTTAGTGTACAACAACATTTAGCTTTGCAAATACTGATTTTTTTTTAATGGTGTTTTTGTAGGTGTGCATCCGTATGACAAACAAGATCATATTAATGTCAGGTTTGTGGAGGAAGCAGCACTGAAACACACGATGACGCTCTTGGGCCTCAGATATTCCTGAAACGGCTTTCTTCAACTGCATGTAAATTGTGGTATTCAAAATCATTCACATAGAAGTGTGCAGCCAACTCTGACGTTTTTTAATCTTAAATGTCATGTTGTTTGCTAATTACTCTGCAGTTTTGAGTAGCCACCATTACTGACGTCAGCTATTCAAAGTAGCAATTGTCCAGTGCACTAAGGCTGAAATTACTGACCTCTACGTAAATTGTAGAGAAGCACATCTGACACAGACCTGGGTTTCCAACGCATCTGGGGTTTCAGGTTTGAAGTGGTCAAATCAGTGGAACTAGTGGGTATCAAAACATGCTGTGAAAAATGATATTACTCTTTAAGAGCTTTAACGAGACAGACAATGCTGGAAAGGGTAGTCCAGCTGTACAGTAACAAGAAATTGGCCATTATTTACTCATTTAGACTAATAAAAGCATTTCTTGATGTGATGATGTAAAATAGGTAAGAATAACAAATGAGAAGTCAGTCTTTGTATATAATGCACCAGTAATGATACTCGTTCCTTGTGGTGGCCATGTATTGTCTTATGGTACTTCTGCCTTTGGAGTGGGATTCTAATATATTCAGCGATGTAATTAGCACAAAATGTAGTCTCCTTAAATTATGTGGGAGAGGGATTTTATGTTATGTTTATTTTTTTTAAGATGCGTATAATATATGGAATGCAATGCAGGGCAAGAAGAAAATTCTTTGGAAATGTACCTTCAGAGCAGCATGGAATGAGTTTTACTTAATTCTTTCCTTCCGACTTTTTAGTATTACGTTTCAAAACTCAGCTTGAGGAAGAGCTGCTGCAGGTTGTTTTCTCCTCACTTTCAACTATTATTTACAAGTAACTGAAGTGGGTTTGGTTTTTGGTGTGCGCTTTTTCATATTTTGAAGGGTGGCATAAATTTTTCTCAGTTAAATATTTTTTTTTCAGTCTTGGACTGTGGAAAGCTGTGATGTTGTGTTTGTGTAACATGTGGAGACTTCATTCATGTGCTATTAATAACCAGAGAAGATCTTCCACCCTATTCTTTTTAATGAAATGTGCTGTAAAATAGATGCAATAAAACTTTACCTGAAAAAACAGAAGTGTAGTATGATAATTACTCATTTTAAAATACTGCAGTGCATTTGGCATACCAGGCTCCACCTAGCTGTGCTTCTGGCATTAAGTACTACCTTGTTTACTGCGTAGAACTTGGCTATACTCTAATAGGCATTTCATGTAGTCAAATGCTGATGGCTTGTGATACTCAGCAACTGGTAAGGGCTTCTCTTCCTTCATGTGCTGTCTTCTTAGATTTCAATTGGCTTTATAATTGGTTTTCTGAAATGTCTCATATTTGAACCAGGTTCGCTTGGTTTGAAAGGAGCCAAAGCGCCATAGGGCCGTGGCACCGGCAGGCTGTATGCATCATCTGGGACATAAGCAGTCGGCCGTGGTTCAGCTGTTGTGAGGACGTGGCCAGGCACTGCAGCTTGTTCCTCTTCTGCAGCCTGCTGTAAAAGAAATGCATTGTGAGCACATCGTGCCTACTTCTTTTAAGACTGCAATCAGTACTTTTCTGAGCCAAAGTAGAGGACACCAAATGAGGAAATACCATTAGTCTAATTCTTAGCAAATCAAGAAGCAAGAAAACACAGACAGGTATTTAACTGTTCACTGAAAGGAAAGCATAATTTATTGACCACGTAGGTATGAGTTTGTCCTTTTAAATACTGTATAGTTTGAGCCTGTAATGCTTTTGTTGTTCAGAAAGAAAATTAGATGAACTTATAGTAATTGCAATAAGTGTGCACAGACCATCTCAGGAGCAAGATAATAGTTATGATGCTTCAAAGCCCAGTTTGTATTTATGCTGACAGCAGCTATTCTTGAATACTATCACCGTACTGAAAGGAAACTGGGTCATAATATGAAAAGAGTCAATGACAGAGGTTTCTTATTGTAAACCAGTTTAACTGTAACAGTTCTTCATGCCCTCAGGCTCTTTAAATGTACGCACTGTGCGTTCCTCTCCCAGCTTTGTGTTCATTTCAGTTTTCTTTGGAGAAGGAATCCAGTTTCCTGCCTGCAGGTGTTCCCTCAATTATACACATCTCAGTTGTATTTGGCTATCTTATCAGTTAACTCAAAGCACTGTCACATAAAGCAAGATCTACCTTCACATAAAGCAAGATCTACCTTCACATAAAGCAAGATCTACCTTCACATAAAGCAAGATCTACCTTCACATAAAGCAAGATCTACCTTCACATAAAGCAAGATCTACCTTCACATAAAGCAAGATCTACCTTCACATAAAGCAAGATCTACCTTCACATAAAGCAAGATCTACCTTCACATAAAGCAAGATCTACCTTCACATAAAGCAAGATCTACCTTCACATAAAGCAAGATCTACCTTCACATAAAGCAAGATCTACCTTCACATAAAGCAAGATCTACCTTCACATAAAGCAAGATCTACCTTCACATAAAGCAAGATCTACCTTCACATAAAGCAAGATCTACCTTCACATAAAGCAAGATCTACCTTCACATAAAGCAAGATCTACCTTCACATAAAGCAAGATCTACCTTCACATAAAGCAAGATCTACCTTCACATAAAGCAAGATCTACCTTCACATAAAGCAAGATCTACCTTCACATAAAGCAAGATCTACCTTCACATAAAGCAAGATCTACCTTCACATAAAGCAAGATCTACCTTCACATAAAGCAAGATCTACCTTCACATAAAGCAAGATCTACCTTCACATAAAGCAAGATCTACCTTCACATTATTAAAGTAATTTGAGTGTAACATATCCTCTGCTTAAGGTCTGATGACCTGTTCTATCTGAGAACAGGTACTCTGTACTGCAGTTTGTAGCTCCAGAAATCCACAGTGTGCTGGTTTTGTAGTTGCCTCTGTCTGTCCCATCATCTCCACCAGCTCCTGGAGCCCCATGGTTGTCAGTGAGCAGCTGTGCAGTTAGTTAGTGCTGCTCTTTCAGAAGGATAAGCTATAGCAGTAAAAAGAGGAGGAGCCAAAGCGTAACGCAGAGCAAAAACTTACTCTAGCTCTGGCCTCTGCTGCTTCTTTGTGCATCTTCTCATTGCGTAAAACCTTCAACCATTCATTCTCTGTCTCTTTGGGAGGAGGAAGGCCTTGATCTATCCTTGATGACACAATCATCAAAAACTCTTCTCTGTCTCTCATTTCCTGCTGGAGTTTAATGGCAAGCGCTTGCTTCATGGATAACTCTGCGACAAGAGCCATCATCTTCTGGGTCCTGTCTTTTATCTTCTTCTGTAGTTCATTTATCTGGAATCAGAAACCAAATATGTTTTAGATATTTAATAACAACTACATCTGTAGACACTTACTGGATGTGGTGCTCAGGTAAGGGTAAGTAAGGTTGGTGAAATCAACTGTGTTTCAAAAAAAAACTCTGTTCTTGAAAATAATGAAACAGTGCCTGGTTCCTGTGTATGCTTGGAACCATTCAAGCACACGGTAGAAAAAGTCACATTTACTCCAATGCAAGGTTAGAAAATATCAACTTTGTAATGCTATCCTGACCCTTACAGATGACGAACAAGACTTCCATTTGCTACAAAGGAAGGTATTGAGCCTGTGTGCAATTACTGCATTATTAACAAGTGTGTTAAGTCCAGTCCTGACAAGGTAGCTCAGTGATAAACATGAACGCAGCTGTTTTGTGAGGTGCTGAGTTATTCTTAGCAGGGGGGTGGACAGGAAGGGGGAACAGGGAGGGAATCTGTGATTCTGACTGGAGAGAAGTTTAAAATTACAATAATAAAAAAAACCATAGAAGAGCTCAAATGCTGTTTTTAAGGTAACCAATAGAGAACTGGTAGAGCCAGAGCATGTAACTTCTGGCACGCTGCCATTTGTACAGTAAGTGGCCAATGGCTGTGATTTCACAAAGGCAACTGGCAGCCATGTTATTTCTTTCTGTAGAAAACGAAAGATTTCCTCCAGAGATGTGTTCTGATTTTAAGCCTGAGTGCCAGAGTTATCAACAAAGAAAAGAAAGTCGGCCCTGGCCTTGTTGTACATTTATTACATCACTGTAGTGTTTGTTTTCTCTCTCTCTCACTGGGTTTGGAGCTATTTGGAGCTCTTTCATCAAGGCGGTGGAGGTGGGAAGATTTCTTCTTTTGGCTGCTACTGTGTTTGTTGTGCTATGGCCAATGCTGATGACTTCCTGTCTCTGTCCTTCTCTCTTTTGCTTTCTCAATTTCCTCTCTGTTATTATACACTTTCCAAGCAGCCTCAAGTAATTTACTTAAGGATCAGGCCTCCTCTCCTTCCATGTTTCGCAGTTTTTGTTTACTATCTGGATTAGCTTGTTTGATGAAAGTATAGGCCAACTGCATAGCTTCCCTTCCTGCTTTGGATCTCGTGTCTGGAAGCACTCAGCCTGAGAAATAACTTACGGCACATTTTGGTGAAAGATCAATTGATGCCACAATTCTCTTTCAGAAAGAAAGTCCATTCCTAATGCTCATGCGGTGCCTATACTACTGTTATTACTAAATGTCTATCATTTCTTAAGACTAACATACAATTCGCCTGTCAGTGATTCCAGCTGCTAGTTTAGTAATTTGCAAGCGAGTCATCTGAGCTGCTGCCCAGATAGGGTTTTGTTTCCTATGGGCCAGTGAGCAGTGTGCCCTCCTTACCCTTGTTGCTAGCAGCAGTGTGCCCTGCTTCCCGTTCTCTGCTGTGGCACGGATCCTGTCCGTGAGCCGGGCAACGTGTTCGTAGATCACCTCTGTCTCCAGCAGCTTCTCCTCCTTCTGCACCAGCTCCACCTCCAGCTGCAGAGGGAGGAATATGCACAGCACAGGTAAATGCTGGGGGAAGGTGCAACGGGAGGTGTTCCTGTGGCTGCTTGGAGACACCTTTGGAACTAATGCAATTAAGCAGCAATATTTTTCACCAGCTGTTTTCCCAAATTACACCAGCATTACTACTGCTTCGCCATGATTTCAGTGAAAGCCATGATTTTTTTCTAGTGATTTTTGTTTGTTTGTTTGTTTTGTTTTTAAATTTCTGGGTCTTGGAGTTACAGCATTAACAGTTTCGGCTCTTGCTTGAAGTAATCTCCCCCTGACACCTTGCTGTTAAGTGTAAGCTCCAAATACTAAGCAAGTACCGTGCAACTGAAAGGACTTGAAAACAGAAGGAGAGATTGAATGGGAACATTAAATCTATGTCACGCATTCATGGAAGCCAGTTTTGTAATGTTGGTGAGGTTGGTACAGGTAGGCTGTGACCCTGTGCCCACCCAGCCCTGCTGAGATCCCTGCCAAAAGACAGAGAAGTAAAGCAAAAGGTTGGAGCAATGTGAGGGACCCCAGAAAGTGTTCATGCTGAATCACTGCTAACTGCCCTTCAGTAGGAGGATGGGGATGAGAATTGCGCCATGCTTGCAGGTACCTGAATACCTGCAAAGCAGAGGGGATAGTGCACTGGGATTTTCAGACCCATGGGAAGCACAGAATAGAGCAGGTGGGTTTTTTTCCCTGTAAGTAGGATAGACAATAACTAAAAACATCATGGTTGCTCCTTCTGTCCTTTCCCTTTCTCCCTTTACTCAAAACAGGAGGTGCCCTGAAATTGGCTTTTGTATTGGACTTAATGTTTTCGTGTGCAGCCCCAGGGGAGGGCACCTCCAGGGGTGCAGCCCCTCAGCTGGCCTGGATGCCTTTGAGTACCGACCTCTTCTGGGGCTTAGTCTGGAGTGGGAACAAAGCAGAAAAGTCAACCCCTGCAGTGAATGCTGGTTTAACCCTGTGTCACGTGTGCAGGTTTTGCGTTGAGAGGACAGTGGGCCTGCCTTGGGTTCACATACATTAGTGGTTTATTATTTTGCACACCATTGTCTTTTTCTAAAATAACTGAACCCACAGTGTTAGGGGCTGTGCAGTGAGACCTGATGCTACCTGTTCAATCTTCTTCTGCAGTTCAGGTGGAGACGGGTCCTTCCCTCCCAGGTCTCGCTTTCTGCTCTCATTTGTGGGGTCAACAAAGATTTCCTCCATCTCTTTAATCCTGTCCTTGCACTGGGAATACTGGCAAACAAAAACACGCAAGGGTTACTTTTCTTACCAGAAGCAAGAAGCTCCATTATTGCAGTGATGAGGGAGGGAAGGTCTCGGTGTGCCTGGTGTGCTGTGCCTCTGCAATCAGAGTTCTCAGGTGCACAGCTCATGGCCATGCTGCACTGCCGGAGCTCAGAAGCAGGACTGCAGCCTGGTTGTGAGCACCTGGGGTGCTCTGGCGGTGTAGGCCTGTGTCAGCCTGTGCCGGTCCAACACTGAGAACATTTCCCTACACTGCCAGACGTGGCATTGTCCTGTCGTATTGGTAGTGAATGTCAGAGCTTGTGCCACAGAAGGGTTCTTTCAGGGGAGTGGTTTTAAAAGAAAAGAGCGGAAATTTAGGTTAGATGCTGGGAAGAAATTTTTTTTCTCAGAGGGTGGGGAGGCACTGCCCAGAGAAGCTGTGGGTGCCCCATCCCCGGAGGTGCTGGGTTGGATGGGGCCCAGGGCAGCCTGAGCTGGGGGGTGGCCAGCCCACAGCAGGGGTTGGGACTGGTGGGCTTCGAGGTCCTTTCCAACCCAAACCAGTCTGTGCTTCTATGAAGGTCGTCTTTCTAGGATGTAAATACAGTTTCCTCTCATTAATGATTTCTTGAGCTCTCGTTCCCTTGACTATGAGTGTAACACAGCAACCGGAGTATCAGTACAGCAGTCATGCCAACCAGGGTTTTTCTCTGAACCACCAGGTATCCTGGCAAGAGCCTTGACTGGAAGATATTTTTCGCCTTCTAAATACATTTGGAAAGTTAGGGGAAAAGCAGCAGTCCTGGGGGGAGATGGTCAGCTTCAGCCATGCAGCCAGGAAGGGAAACTGGGACTGGTTTGTGCCCAGTCACATCCCTTGGGCTGCTGCAAGGGCATGGGTGAGGGCTGCCCTCCATCACCGCTGTCAGTGAGTGGCGGGGCCTGTCTGTGCTGCAGATGGCTGCGGCTCTGGGCAGAGGAGAGCAGGAACCCCCAGGGAAGAGAGTGAGCCTTGAGGGCCAGGCTGAATGGGGTTCAGCTGCCCAGCCTAGTGTGCCGTGTCTGCACCTGCAAGTGTGGTTGTGAGATGGACCCAGGCAAGTCACTGCTGGCAATGAAATGCTGAATGTGTTTTGTACCCAGGGGAATCCTGGTTTTGTCTGCTGCTGTTCTGAGCGTGCGTCCTGCAGCAACTTGGCAGTGGGGCACTGAGGAGGCTGTGAGTACTGCTTCTGGAGTACTGTGTCCAGACCTGGGGCCCCCAGCACAGGAAGGATGTGGAGCTCTTGGAGCAAGTCCAGAGGACGGCCACTAAGATGGTCAGAGGGCTGGAGCACTTCTCCTATGAGGAAAGGTTGAGGTAACTGGGCTTGTTTAGCTTGGAGAAGAGAAGGCTCAGGGGAGACCTGATTGTGGCCTTCCAATATTTGAAGGGAACATATGAACAGGAGGGGGAATTGCTGCTTACAAGGGTGGATAGTGATAGGACAAGGGGGAATGGTTTTAAACTGAGACAGGGGAGGTTTAGGTTAGATATTAGGAGGATGTCTTTCACACAGAGGGTGGTGACGCACTGGAACAGGTTGCCCAAGGAGGCTGTGGATGCCCCATCCCTGGAGGCATTCAAGGCCAGGCTGGATGTGGCTCTGGGCAGCCTGGTCTGGTAGTTGGTGACCCTGCATGTAGCAGGGGAGTTGAAACCAGATGATCATTGTGGTTCTTTTCAACCCAGCCCATTCTATGATTCCCAGAGTACACGGATGGAACTCCATGTGCCTCTCCATTGCTTGCTGGAGGAGTGACTGGGAACATTTCCTCATGTCTGGACTCACGGGGCAGGCCATGATTGCTGTGTGCCCGACGTGCACCTGGCCATCTGTCAGCACACTGCCACACCCGCCTGCATCTGCTGGAACACAAGTGTGGTGACTTCCCTGTTAGTGCTAACCTGCAGCTAGGGGTGGTGACATTGCCGAGGAAATGGTGCTCACAGCTCTGGGAAGAGTCACCACAAATACAAATCGAATGTTTCGCTGTTGCTATAGGAATAGGGTTTATTCACTGGAAGAGAAGAATTCATGTTCAACTGCAAATGGGAAAACTGACAAATATTCGCATGTGATAATGGAACACCAGCACAGCACTTGCTCTCAGTAGCTCTTTTCTGGGAAAAAGGCTTATGCAGATCTTTCCTGTACACATTGTCTAAGAACAGACAGAGTAAAAGCCCTCGATATCTGCACTTGTCAAATCATAGCGTGATATAAAATGAACGCCCTTCCGTTTGCAACTCATTTCAGGGGTACTGAAAGGTTTATTTTAATTTTAGCGAGCTGAAAATGGAGCTCAGCAGTACCTGAGAACTACAAGCGGAAGAATGCAAGAACAGGGTGAGCACAAACAACAGGAAGCAGTGCTGCTGCCAGAGATCTGGGGCCAAAGGGTTCCAGCAGCAGCGCAGCTGCAGGCACCTCAGTGGAGGCGGTGGTACCTCCATAGGATTAGCACAGCTCCCTGGGCTGTGTTTTACGGGGTCGAGTTGTTACTTTAGAGAAGGACTGATGCAGAACAAATGCTGCCCAAACCAGGAAAAAAAAAATCCAGGTTTCTTGATAAATGCTTGGCTTACTTTTACAGGTGATGGGAATTAAAGATGAGCTAAACCAAAAATATGGAAAGCAAAGCACAGTTGGAGATAACCACGATATCGTGTGTCTGCTTAAGCAGCGTAATGATAGGTAGGTCTTAAAACCAGAAAAGCCCTTTCTTGGAGTGTGTTTGATACAGGGAATGGGAAAAGGCCCTACAAGAATGGCTTTGCTGTGCTTGGCTGTAGATAGGAGGAACTGCTGAAGAATGAAAAGCTGAGAAGGAACACAGAGCAGATAAAGGGCTGCTTGGAGAGGGAAGGGCTCTTGCTGATTCTTGAAACCTCAGGGAACTTAGCGGGGCGGTACCTCATGCACCAGAAAAGAGCAAATATCACATCTGGATTTTAAAATGGGGGGAAATGGAGCTGCAGGTTATAGATGTTATTAATATTTATAGATGTAATATGTAGACATATAATTAATAAATCACTCTCTGAATAATAGATTTGGAAAAAAACCATGAAGCTTTCTTTGTAAATAGCTGGAAAATGAGTATGAATAATAGCTAATGTAGTCGTGTCAAACAGTCTGATCTCCTATTATTTAACCTGTGTGGATGAGAAATGGTAGGAATCCTACAGTTTGATTTTTACATAACTTCAATATTGTTTCATATGATCTCATCATGAACAAGCTAAGGAAACAGGTTCTTGAAAATGTAAGGTAAGGACTACATCAGGAAGTGTACTCACAAAGCAAACATGAATCAGTACCTCATGCTGTTGCAAGAAGGGCTGCCATCATACTAGGACGTGTAAGCAGAAATGCCACTTGCCTGAATGAATCCCTTTGTGCTCAGCTGCTGCCGTTAGGCACTGCACTTGAAGGCAGAAAGAAAGGAAGGTAGAAAAGAAGGATTGAAGCAGCACTAGATCTACGGGCTGATGCAAAGGAGTAGGGCTGTGCAGCCCAACAAAAGCATGGGAGAGAAATGTGGCTGACTTTTTCATGTTGCTGCAGAACAAGGAAGAGAATGACCTGTTTGTTGTGTCCTGGTGGATGGAAAAGAAGTCATTAGGCCTACACTGCAGCAAGAAAACTCAGCTTAAGGTTAAGAAAGTTGTTCCTGTGTTAAGGAAGCGCTGGGGCAGCTTGCCTGGGGAGCAGGAGCTTCCACCAGGAGTGGCTGGAAGAGCAGCTCTGTCCTCGGGAATGGCAGGCAGCCCCACCTGGGGCACAAGCAGGCCTGCCACAGAGCTCTTCTCCTCTCTGCTAGCTCTGGTTTTCTACAGCTGATGCTGTGGTCCATATACTTTCATGAGGTTGTATTAAAACTTGGATAAACTGATGCCAAACGCTTCCATGCAATTATCGGTCCCTGTGTGTTAGCTTAGCTCGGAGGCATGAAAGTGCCACCTGGAGCGCTGTGAGCTCAGTAGGTCTGTTTGTTGGAAGAATTAATGATTAGTGCCAGATATTTCTCACTGTTGAAGGCAGATTAGTTTTCATGGGTTGTTTCAGTCAGCAGGAACGTGATGTGCAGTCACAAGTAAAAGCTGTATGGTTTGATGCCCACCTTAAAATCTCATCGGGTATTTATTGTGTCAGATAGAGGAAGTGCTTCTAAATATTTCTGATTTTATTCCTTTACACTGATTGTAGCAAAAATACCTAGTCTATCTCGGCAGCACTTTTGCTTAGAACACATCTGGTGTTGCTTGAGGTAAAATCTATCAACATCTGTCATTCTTGTGAGAAAGTATATGGAGTTTGATGGAAAGGGTGAGAGTGGAATATCCATGGGTTTGATGATTGAGCAACTGGTGTGGAACACAGGAGATCCAGGTGACATTTTGTTCTTCCTGTCTTTCTGCGCAGCCCCCATCTGTGCTTCCCCACTTCCCAGTGGGTACCACAGCCACCAGGCGTGGGGTCGGCAGCTGCAGCCTATTGAATATGATGCATTCATTCACCTTCTGGTCAGAGGTGCGTCTCTGACGGATACAGGTAACCCATTTCAGAATAGTTAATTTAGTGGTTATTAAAGCATCTGGTGAGAATATGGGAGGCTTAGATTCAAACGATGTCTCAAAAAAAAAAAAAAAATCAAGAATATTTCCTTCCAGCTTGTTTTCTTTTCAGGGCTCTGTGTTTGAAGCATTGCCTCTAACTGCATCTATGGATGGAAGATTGTTCTGCATTCAGTACCAGAAAGTTTAATTCACATCTAGAGTGAGGAAAGGGGACACAGTTCTGGGGTAATGGGAGGCCAGGAAATGCAGGAGAGAAGAAAAGCGGTACAGAAAAGAATAAGATGACAAAGTTTGGAAAATGCCCGAGGTTTAAGGAGACAGGAAGTGTAGGAAAAGAGGAAAAAGCAAATCTAAAAGGTGCAGAGGCAGGATTTGTCCTGCCTAATTCAGATAGTCTAAACTGTATTTCAAACGTGGATGCCTTCTGAAGCACCTTTCCTACACAATTTGAAGATTCCCACGCAATCCATGAGGAGAGGCAGGCGCCCTGAGGACAAAGACCTCCAAGAGTTGTCAGGATCTCCTCTGAAGGCAAAGATGCTGAACTGTTTTTGTTAATACCTTACCCATTGATTTGGATATTTTTCCCAGTGGGCTCTAACTTCAGATTGGAGTGCCTGTTACCACCTCTTTAGGCTCCAGCTTGGCATCAGAGGTTGGGTTCACAGGAAGGATGCATTTAGACCTGTGCTGACCACATCAAGTCAAGGTCGTGTGCGAATGAGCGTTGCTGTAAAAGACTTTGCACACTGTAACCAAGTGATGCTGTTGGATGTCAGCATGGGGCCAGATCTGTAATCAGGACAGGAATTAATGATCTGACCAATGCCAGAATTCAGTGTAGGGTTTATGGCTTTTATTAAATCAAGGTGATAAAGCCAAATGATTTAAAACTATTTCTCAGTAGTCATAATGGTTATTACCAGCAGAAGAAAGAGTATTAATGCTAGAATAGCTGACAGCACAGGGAGGTGGCTGGACTGGCAGCCAGCTTGAACCACATAATATTCCATAACCACAATATCTAGTTACATTTGAAAAGGGACAACTGATTATTTGTCATTGTTTGCTAAAAAAAAAAAATCCCTGACTTGGGAACATGGATGGAGACTGTATCACAACACTAATTTCATTCTTATTACTTCACACAAAAAGATTTTAAAAGGCTCTAACAGCAGCCTCCCTTCAGCTGTGGGTTTGCTCTTAACACAGACCATCATCACAAAGGAGAAAGGAATTTTCTCCTTTCAGGAATGCAGAACGGAAAACTCAACACAGAAATCATCTGCGCTTTGTTACTGCATTTGTGACTGTTGGTCTCATTCTAAGTCTTATCTGGAAGCATCTCTTATTTTCTTCAGTCTGTCATCGCTTTTTGTGCTCTTTTTATTCATCATTTAAGTCTATAATTGCACTGTGAAGTTCTCTGAGGCATGATTTGCATGAGGTATTGCACGAAAGTGTATTTTATTAGCAGAGCATACAATCTCTTTAAAAGACCAGAAATAAGAGAACAGTGCAAGCACTATTTAACAGTGAGGCACGGCTCCATCGTTGCAATTACAGATGGCAATGGTACACCGTAATTTTGTGTAGACGTTAACAGAATATAAGTGGAAAAAATTACCATCTGGAGATAAGGTCAAAAGTAAATGGGCCGTTTCAGAAAGCAAGGAAAGAATGCCTAGAACAATGACGAAAACTGCAGTTTGTTAATTGTTTAATGTCATGTTGTAACTAGAACTGAAACTTACTCTGTTTTTGTGTAGAGGGAAATGGACGTGGCATCGCTGTGGGCAGCAGAGTTTCCAGAGTAGGCTCGGGGTCAAGGTTGAGTTGGGCTGTTATTTTAGAAATGTGAAGAGCTAAGTATATTCCCCAGCCCTCCACCTACCCCATCAATGCAGCTTTAACAGTTTTTATCTCTGTTCCCATATTTTCCCCATGACTGCCATTCTCCAGCTTAGTCATCTTGACATTTATGGCCCTGGGATGGAGCATCGGGTGTGTGCATGGCAAATGGAGTCAGTTACACACAAGCTAGAAACTCACATATTTCAAGATACAAATATATATCAGCGCTTTCCTGGTCAAGTGTATTAGTGATTTTCTATTTCAATAAGCCTTGACCTCACAGACTTATATTTTATATAATTGTTTTAAAATACAGAATCAGAGAAACAACAATGGGGGAAAAAAGGGTTTCTTTCCCACCAACCTGTATCTGAAGTACGACCAACTCTGCATCCAGGGCTCTCTCCATTGGGAGTGCTTTGAGCCAGATTTTAATCTGTCTCTCTTTCTCAGCCACCTTCATCTTCAGAAAACTGATCTTTTCATCCATAGCTTGCATCTCAATATCTCCTTTTCTACACAAAAACTCTTGTGCATTTATCTTTTCATATAAAACACATACTTCCTCTTCTCGACTTCTAAGCAGAAGGCCGCTGCAAGAAGCCCAAAATGAAAAGGTACATGTTTTAAAATCTTGGTTGGTATTCAGTGAATTCCATTCAGGAACATAAAAGGCAAATTTAAAGAATGATAGCAATAATCCAGGAAATATAACACGATTTCACAGATGCTATTTTAATAGCATTATAGCGTTTTAAAAAGGGAACAAAAGAATTACAAGCTGAAAATTGGAGAACACAGTTACCAAGATTACTTGGGTGCTTCATACTTTTGCTAGCAGCTTTTTTTGCCCTGCGCAGCATTCATTTGGAAAATGGAGTAACGTTATCAGAGAGCTTTTCTCTGCACTTCCATATGAGAGCGGTGCACAAAGCACAAACACAGAACAGAGGCTACAAGCTCTCGAGGCATTCAGCAGGCAACGTACTGTGCTGTTCTGTAAGAGTTCTGAAGAACGAATGGCTCCAGCAGTGGAGAACCAACACGCACATCCATGGCACGCAGCAGCACCGGCATTGCAGTGGGGCAGGCTGCTTGCGAGGCACCGGAGAAAAGGTGCCTATTGGTTTGACTTGCTCAGAAATTGGAAAGTATCGATTCATGAATTTCAGAATGACCCATTTTATTGCATCGCATTTACACGCGTACCTCTCAGTTTGTTCCTCAATGGCTCTTTTGTACTTTTTGTGCAGTTGCGCAATTTCCTCTTCAATGTGGGTGACTACACTGGTAAGTCCGTCGAGATCCAAAACGTGTTGCTTTTTCTTTTCATTCATGTCGTACATGACTTGTACGACTTTGGAACAATCATTTTTGAGACTCTCATTAATTGCTACGTTATTTTTATTCTTCATGTGTTGTTTCTGCAGTTCTCTTTAATGTAAACAGAGAAGTAGGAAAGTTTTGAGTCCTTTCAATTTGAAAGCAATTTTAGCACAAAAAAGCAGAGCTTAAACTAATTGCTGAGTTGCACAAAGAACCTTCTATGTCACTCTGCTTCGAGGAAGCATGACAAGAGGTAGAACCCTTTCCTGAGAACCGCCTCTGTACGAGCTCTTTCCAACTTGAGCAGATCTGAACTATGGCCCAGTGAAATGCTATAACTGGAGCCTGCACCACAGCTTTTCTGCCCTGGTTAAAAAATAACCTTAAAGAGTAGAAGCGTGGACTGCAAATTCTTAATGCGCAGTAAGCCTGTCCTCTTCATTTACAGTTCAGTATTTAAATAACACAGTTGCGACTCTGAGGTCTCCAAGCTTGTAATACACTGTATCCCAGCATTCACATGAGATAGAATGTTATTAATCCTCCTATCTGAAAGATGTGGAAAAAACATCATACCAAAATGTTGGGGACAAGATCACAACTGTGAATGAAAATGAAGAAGAAAAGGCGTTGTGTCCAGAGACTGCCGGCCACTGGATGGAGGTGCCTTACTCAGTAGACAGCTTCTTGTTGCCACACAGAGCATTCCTTTGGTAACAACAGGAATTCAGACTTACTGCATTTGAACTGCACTAAGCGTCACTTCTGGACTAAGAGACTACTTTGTCTATACTGGTACGCTTTGTCTACAACATACAAAAGAGGTAGTGAAAGAAGAAGCACTGTCTCCCATTAAAATATGGAACGGCAGACGAAATGCCCCGCCTCCCATTCTCAGTTCCGTCATGAGGCTGCTGAATTACTCTGTGCAAAGCTGTGAGATTCTTTCTGGTTCATTTCTGCTTTTGTAAATCAAGTGTCAGAATGACAGAATGGAAGTATTGAAGAAATGCAGCACTTTTGAATTTTTTTAATTATTAAATGGAATATGAAAAAACCCTATCTTTTCAAACTGGTATTCTGTCTTCCAAAGTGAGTAGTTTGCAGTTAAGTCAGGGATACCGTGATGGATTTTTACCCTATTTTTCCCCTCTTCCTCTCACAAGTAATTTATTGAGGAGGCCTCAAAAACTTTAGCACAAAATGCATGTTCTCAGAACCACTTCAGCCCATCAAGTGCCACCTCTTTTCCAGTTTGCTCCAGCATGGCTTTGAAGTCAAGGTACATGGAGATTCAGTATGTATACAGATTGAATTTATCCTGATTGCAGTCTTACATCTGGCTCTGCAACTTTTATTTATTTATTTATTTATTTGGCATCAGAAAACAAAGTTTTGGGCAAAACAAATTATTTGTAAACTTAGTTTTGACTCTGCTGCTTTGCTGAGGGAATTAACCCTTTCCTACCTTCCTGCTTTCCCAACTACCAATTTCAGCTATACTGTCATTGTCTGTATAATGCCAAGCAGAAAATCACCACTAGGATGACAAAAAGATGGCAAAAAGGCATCTCCACTAAGTAACGAACAAGGAAAAAACAGAATCACAAACACCAGCTGCACTTCCTCATCTTCTTTGCTGTCAGTGTAAGCTTTCATTTTGACGAGGATAGCCTAGAAGTTGAAATAATGTTTTGTTTGATCTGAAATAAATATTATCTAATAGACTACAGTTTGAGTTTGAAACAAGAAACTCAGTTCTAATTTAATAATTAATTGGCCGTATTTCTAGCTTGTGACTCATTTACTGGTACCATCCAGTCTGTTGCGGAGTTGTACATGGGTTGGAACTCTTTCTGCCGAACAGAGTTGTTCATATTCAGATACTTGAGATACTTGAGGCTTGAGAACAGTTACACAAAGAAAGTATAAAGACAGTTTTTCACTTGAAAGGATAGGAAAATGAGAAAGAGGGCAGACAAACTTCAAAAATGTATCCTCCCTATGCAGTGATGCCCAAACTAATTGTAAATTGTTAGGATTGGAGCAGGTTCTGTAAGGGTGTTGCAGTATTTCTTTGGATCAGGTTTTAAAAATCAGGGTAATAACTATAAATAGGGTCCTTTCTAAGAAATCTCTTCCATTTCTATATCTGTGATTTACAGCTTAGTTAAAACTCACCTTTCTTGGGTTATAAGAGTATTCCGTAAAGTTTCTCTTTCACTTGCTTTTGCTTTTATCCGGTCTTTAATTTCAGCTGTTTTCTGCTGAGCAACATGCACCAAATGTATACACTTATTCCTTTCGTTTTTAATTACATCACACATGTTAGCAATTCCTTGGAGTCTGAAGTGTGAAATAAATAATTTTTACAAGTTTATGCACACGTTATCTGGATAAGAATTACTTTATCTAACGTGTAATTGTTTTCTTACTGTTTTTGGACTCTTCTTTTCCTCTTTTTATACTCTGCTATTTCAAGATCCTTTCTTTTTAGTTCTTTAATAATATTTTGAAGTTGCATCTGAAATTTAAATAGGATTCAGTAAGCGCTCTAGTTTTTTCAAAGCAATATCTTCAAAGAGAAACAGAACAGCTCTCTTAGATGAGGAAAATACAGGCAAAATTCTTCCAAGCATTTATTCTAATTACGATGAGATGCTTTTACTGTAATAACACAAAGAAACACAGTCTTTCTGTATATACTACAATACAAGTCTTACAATGACTGCTAAAAATGTAGATAATTTATTTCACTCTCATCTTGAAATGAATGATCCCTGCTATCTGTAGTTCTTCTGTTCCTATTAAACAGCCTCCTGGTTCCATCACACTGTAGTTGTGCATATGCACTGCTGGAATCTTGCCTTGAATTTATGATGCACTTTTTTAAAGAAAAATTCGTCTTTTTTTACTTTCTCTGCCTTCTCAGTAGTCACTGGTGATTGAGTAGCATGGCACACTTGCATTTTGTTAGGGCTCTGCACATCTGATTTCAGTTCTGTTCAGTCCTTACTAGTTTGCGTGCTTTACATTCAGTGCACAAACCTCTCATCTCCCACTGATATCAAGGGGACAATATAGGCATCAGAAAAGCTGGTGGATGTCTGCTCGCAGTTCTGGGATGGAGTGTTTGTTAACAAAATTATATTCTTAATGATTTCATCTGTTTATGGACTTTTTAAAATTGAATTTGCAAAGCCTGAACTGCTCCTTTGACTCTATTTCTATAGACAGTCAAAAATTCACAACATACTATGAGGGTAGCCAGTCCAATTTATTTTAATACAGACATACATTGTGGAAGTGTAAATAGTTTGTCCCCGATATTTAGTCAGAAGAACAGGGGATCTTTCCCTCTTCCTTCTAATTAATAGACTGGTTTACATATTGAAGTGTATCGGGAAAATAAGAATTGGTGTTTCTCCTTTGAGTGAATAGTAGTTCTGATGTCAGTATGTTTGCAAAACAAAACAACCTTCTTGTACTTCCAAGGATCTCAGTTGAGGCTATTATTTGCATTTCTGCCTCTTCCATGGTTGTTCATTTTATCCTGTAGGCTTGAAAGAAAACATCCTTTCAAGCACCTTATTTCAACTGTAGCATATTTTAGTGCACTGTTGTATGGCACCATAAACTGCCACCAAACTAACAGAGTACTATGAGCTTCCTGTGTTAATCATAGAATCCTTAGAGTTGGAAAGAACCTTTAAAATCATCTGGTCCAGCTCCCCTGCAGTGAACAAGGACAACTGTGATAAACGTTTTGTGATGGAACTTTGATGTAAAATGAGGTTCTATAAGGTTCATCTCATCAGTGATTTAATTTCTTCATATAGGAACTTTTGCTTTAGAGTAGACTTTCAATTATATGAGCTTTTTTTTTTACCTGGACTTTCTGAACTTCCCTAGATTTCTGTTCCTTCTCTTCAACTTTGAGCCAAGTCAGATGCGCAAGTCTGGATAACTCATTGCGACGTTTTTCCTGCTCCTTGAACAGCCGGCCTTCTTCAGCAATACATTCCTCTAACGTGCGGGCATCCACATCTGATACCATCTCCTGAAGGAAATCAGCACCGATGTATTATCAGTGTTGGAAAACCCAACGTTTGAAATACTTTGGTTTTACTTGCAAAGCATACCTACATACAACCACATGGATTTAAAAATAAAGGAATAATAAAACTGACTTTAAAAACACCATCTGAAGCACCATGCACAATCCCGTGGTAACATCAAAATATTTTAGCCCGTACAAAGTTTCTGTTCCTCCATCCAGCAGCACTTCCAGCTGCTGAATATAAAAGCAATGAAATCAGAGCATGCAATAAACTGTGTTGCAAAAGGTTTGGAAAACACCTTCTATGCTAAGAATCTCAAAGAGCTTTGTCTCTTTAAAGCAAGATAACTGTATGATGAGACTGGATTTTTTTTTGTGGCCGTACAGTGAACAGAAGTTTGATAACAAACTGCTCAAATCAAAGGTCAAACACTTAAAAAAACAGAGTGACTGAAAGCTAAAACCAGTCAAACTCTGATGATTACAACCACAGGTTTTTAACATGGACTAACCCTTGACAGAATTTAGCAGGAACTGGTCCTTTCTCTTCCAGTGGTAATTCTGAAACCAAGATTTGGACTTTCCCTAAGTCTTTGCTGTAGTTCAAAGGAGAGTTTATTCAGGGAATTTCTATGATCTACGTTGTACTGCTGGTCAGCTGAAATATTCAAGTGGTTCCTTACGTAATCTTCAAACCTGCCTATTTCAGGATGAGGTGAATGGATGGATTTCTAAGCTCCACCAACTATGGCAGACCATTAAGAACATAGCGCATACACAAACAGTGACATGTAGGCACCCGTGCATATGTATTCAAACACAAGCTGAATCTCACCTGACAATGTTAATGAATTCAAAGACAGCACAAAAGAAAATGTGTATGAGAATAAGATAAGAGAATATGAACTTAGGAAGAATGTATATCTGAAATTTATTACTTATTATAAAGTCATCCGTATAGTGGCAGGTAGTAATACACTTGTGAATGAGACATCTGCATTTCCTCAGCATATTTGACCATGGTGAATACTGACAGACATCCACAGATCTAGAGGAAGGTGTCTGCACCGATGGCAGGGAGTTGGAAATAGAGGATCTTTAATGTCCCTTCCATAAAGATCAGCTAGAAACTATCACCATTTTTTCTTTGGTTCCTTTATTCTCACGACAGAAAACCAGCCATTACAGGGAATTAATATGAGAATGAAGAACTCATCACCTGTTCAGCTAAACATCTCTTTTTCGTTTCAATTTCCTTCTGCAGTTCTCGTCTTCTTTCTAGTAATACTCCATTAATTTTAGGGATAGCTTCTGCCTACAAAAGTAAATCAGGCATTCTGAATGATGGCAACAAGAGATGAGAAGAATGTAAAAAAATGCAGAAAATCTATTTATTTCAATTACTTATACACATGATGAAATGATTATTTTTCTGTCTTGTTGCAACTCTTAATCCAAGAGATACTGGTGGTTGAGTAGAATTCCTCAACACCATGTCCAAGTTTCTGAAGGTTATCTTAAACGTTACAAAGCCCAGTTTAAGTAACGGCATGTATAAGTGAAAGAAAAAGAAAAGTGAGAAGGAAGAAATTACTTTCTGATTAAATCTGAATAATCCAACTAAAACAGTTTGTGTGATACATCTTGCAAGGCACCAGGTTTTTTTTGGCCTCACAGCACCATGGTATCTTTCTCAGATCACAGCCAGATAGATGTTAGAAAACCTTCACACAGACAGGGAGATGTTCTGCACTCATGATTTTCAATTCAGTGGTAATATTATAAAACTAGATATTGTTCACTTGCGCTAAAGGAAAACAACGTGGCGTGGTAAAAGTCAAGCTCTGAGATTATTTACTTTTTGATGCCAGCTCTGGGACAGGTTGGATTTGACTTGGGTTTGTTAAAAGGTCAACATAACCCACACTAAGCAAATTGCTTTCACTCTCATGGAGGGAGCCAACACAGCATTTCTGCAGAGTGCACATCGGTTACCACTTCTGCTGTGCTGTTATCACTTCTGCTGTGCACTTCTGGCTGTGGTGGTTGTAGATACACATTTCCACATTTCCAAGATGGGATTCTAAAGCTGCTATCAGGCTCTTGAGTCTGAAAGCAGAAATCTCATACCAGCATCTTTTGTCCATTAAGGACTTTTGCTGGTATCAGACAAGACTCAAGTTTGGCGCTTTTGGCAGGAAGAGACACAGCCAGGGGGAAGAGCAGCAGCCCTGCCTGGGGCTGGACGCAGCCAGGGCCTCCAGTTCTCTTTCACACAGAATGTCACTTTAGCAATAGCTGACCTTTCACAACTTACTGAGAAGAAAAAAAGTTGAAGGAAGTGTTTATGCGATTTCCTTATTCTACAAATCAATTGCTCTGCACTTAGCATATCACTTAAACTAAGAGAAATCTGTGGAAGCACACCGATGAGCTGCTGCTTCTGCAATCACGTTCTTATATTAGCTATTATTTCTGGTGAGTTTTTTGCTTGAACCGCTTTTATATTAAAATATGTCAACTTTTGTGCTCCCAAGTCTTTCAAATGAAAATCATCTCAAGATAGCAAATGAAAGCAGAATTGAGCTTGTCACTGAAGTCTTTCTCACTCCAGTACTGCATGCGAGCTAACTGTGCTTCACGGGAGAGGTGATTTCACATTTTCTCATCTAAAAGAGCCAAGAAGGCAATCAGAGAAAACACAGGCAGCAAGACTGATGAGCTGAAAAGACTGTATTGTCCTGGCCTGTTCATGTTATCACACAGCAGCATCCCACAGCTTCTGGAGGATGATTCTACTCTGAGCTCCACCTTTATCTCTGCTGACATTCCCTCTCCCCACAACCTCGTGGTGCTGCAACTTGCAACACAAATTCAAGCCTGCTGTATAACCTGGTGTTAGCACTGAGGGAATCCCCTGCAATGCAACTAAACCTGTATGGTCCAACTGCAGTTCTCTGGCCCTTTCACACAGTGTAAAGGGGTTGGGTTGGGATCTCACCCAGCTCAGTGAACTTTAACCACAGTTATCAGTGAATTACGGGGTTTGGTTTTAACATCATATGACTTTGAACAATTGTGATCCTCACTCTAGAATTCTTTCTTCAATAGCAACGCAGGACAAAATCCAGCTTTCTGGATTCTCTGAGCTGATACCGAATAGAAACAGAACATGATCTTTAAGGTCCAAGTCTGCAATATATGTGCAAGCCTTTAACCAATAGCTCAGGAAATTCAGTTTAAAAGTTTGGGTGTGGTTATATAGAGCTTTTCCTCTTCCCAAGTGTGCTACCAGGCAATCAATGCACGTGTGAATTCAGGAGAAAATGTCATCTTCATCGATGCAGAGAGGAAGAGAGTAAACAAAAAGTCTGATCGACAAAGACCAAATATTACTGAGTAATGCTTAGAGTTGGACAAATAGCAAAGCCAAGTATCCATGGGTTCCGATATCATAAAGTTACGTAATTATTTTACAGTGATGTAACAAAGAATTCCTTTTTATGCCTGAATTGCTTAGAAAGACCAAGAAAAATGGTGCTGACACAGTGTCATCTTAAGAAACATCAACTCCTTGTACTTCCAAATCAGATAGTTGATAAATTATTCTCATGCAAAAATATATATATATATATTGACTAAGCAAGGTGAATTTTATGAGAGTGACTTACAGTCTAGGAAGAAATGTAGGAGAAAAGCTTAAGAAAGAGGGACTAGAAAGACCAGTGATGAGAGGAAGGTATTTGGAAAAAGAAGACAAAGTAGTGTTTTAAGAAAGAATGGGAAGGAGAAAAGAAAGGAAATGCTTCAAGTAGACGAGCAAACTAAACCTACTCTTTAATAGCAGTGTAGTACAAGGCACAAAAAATAGAGCAAATCAGTATGAGAAGAGTAATGGGTGATACACTAAAGCAAGGAGGAAGTTCAGGGGAAATGAAGGAAACATAAGGAAATACACAGGTTTTGCCAGACCTTATTAGTGCTCATTTCCTACCCCCAGAATAATGTTAAATAAATCATAAATTATTTGCAGCAATGTTCAAGCAATCTTCAAACTTAATAAAGATGATTTTTGTTTGTTACCTGATGTAAAACCCAGGACCTGGGTAACATGTGGCTATGTGGCTTTATTTGCCTGACAAAAACTTCTTTGATGCCAGCAGGCAAGCTGCTATGCTGCTGCACATAGAAAATGATACAGGGCTTCAAAGGAAGACATGATGCTACAGTGCCAACATAATCAGTGCCAGCTTTGATTAGGATGCTCCTTTAATTACTGTTTCTTAATAAGAGCCCCAGCATGGGTTGACACAGTATTCTCATTACAGCTATAAAACTGAGAGCATCCTTAGTAGCAGCAGCGCTTACTTTTAACACATCTCTGTGCATAAGACTTACTTAGGAAAGTCTTATCCTACTCCCTCTGTTAGGATCGGTCCAAATATATCATACATGAATTTTCTGTGAAAGAGTTTGGAATTCTTATGATCAGTGTGTTCATACAGACCTCTAATTTGAGTGTTTTGTGCTGTGACTTATCTTGTTCCAAGGACTCATAAATCATGTTCAGCTGTAGCTCCATCTTTTTCAGATTTTTCAGTTCTTCACCTTTCTCTACTTGCATGTGAACGAGAGTTTCCTGCTGTTGTTTTTTCTCAAAGATTCGTTCCTTTAACGTATGTTTCAGAGAGTCTCTATATAGATAAACAGAGGTAATTTGAGTAAGACATGTTTGCATCAGACATGATCATTTTAATGGGGTTTGAGTACAGTGTAATTATCTCCCAGCAGTAAGACAGAATCATAAAGTACTGCCACAAGCCACCTTACGATTTTATAACTTTAAGAAATGATAATATTCCTCATTATGTCAATGAGGTCTCACAACCTGTTCTGAATCTGCTACAAGTCAGTAGGAGATGAATTATTATAGGAAGAAGACACGTTTTTTTAGTATATTTGCACAGTCACTTCCCCCAGATATTTCAATTCACAGTGCTGCTATCCTTTAACATAAAACTTCAAAGGCAAAAGCATTTATGCTGAGGATATGACCATGATTATACCTGTACTTCTTCCTCAGGAGGAGTCATTTGAAGCTTGTGATCAACCAAACAGTTTATTTTACTTTACCGAGTACATATAAGATCATAATTTCAAAGAGAATATGAAAGGTATGAGTGGCCAATTCCCACTGAAATTATGGAGTATGTGGGGCAGAAATCTGTGACTCCCATCCAAAAATGAGAATACTGAACTTTTTTTTTGCTCAGTTTGCTTTCTGTGGGCTACACAGACAAAAAGACATTTTCACTGGAGGGAGAACTGTTTTCCCTTTCAGAACAGAATGCAGAGCTTCACTCTCCCAGCATTTGATCAAACATTTCTACTTCTTGATGTTCTTTTCTGAGCCAGATCCCAGAGACCAGCAGTTCATAGAAACATTTCTAAAGACAAAACCAACCCTGGTATTTCTGGTCTATCACAGTTGCAGCATAGAACTTGTAAACATAAGCACTGCAATACAAAAAGAGATGTTTCAGAACAAAGTTCTCCCTCACACTACTCAGCTTACATCTACTGCTCTTACCTCTCTACCAGGATCGCCAGTTCCTTTTCTCTACCAATTTCTAGCAGTCTTGCCAAAGCAGCACATTCTTGTTCTTTGCTTTCCAGCAAAGCTCGTTTTCCATTCAGTTCCTTCATTACATCTTCTCTTTCTTGCAAAATCTTTTCTGTCCCTTTGTCAATGTCTTTCAGGGTACTGTTTAACTCGTGCATTTGGTTATTAAGGTCTTCATTTTTCTTCTCTGCATCGCTGTGGATATGTGTTAACAGAAGAGTAGAGGTTGACATTGCTATATGTGTATTTAAATGAGAAAATTTAGGCTATCAGTGTTCATGGGAGCACAAAATTATTTCAAAGCCACAGCTATCTACTAAATATGTACAACAGCAAGCTACAGACAGTGAAAATCTTCACATTCCAAGATAGTTCTGCATCAAACTACAAATGATCATGGGGATCTTGGCATCAGGACAGTGTTAAAAAATGGTAACGGAGCTCTGTCAGCATCACTGGATACAGGGTTGTGATGCTTCTGGCTGTCATTCCAAGGCTGGAAGCTCTGAGTTTGTTCTGTGACCTATCTCTGGTAGAAGGACTCATTTCAATACTCCATTAATAATCTACTCAGTGCACTCACTCTTTAAAACTGCTTCTCTGTAACACAATAGGGAAAACTTCTTATATCTACAATAGCAGAGTTACATTAAGCATTAAGCAGAGTACTGAGGAGAAGAAAATTAAGAAAACTATGACAGAAATTTCAAAATTGAGAAATTTAACATATAGTCAACCAGTAACTTTACTTCTGACAGGTACTGGAGGCAGGCAACACAAAACCTTCTGTGTATCCCTGTGTGCTAGCAGGGCATATGTGCATTGTGCAGCTGGATGGGCACTTGGCTTCCAGCAGCTGGGAGAGACCGGGCTGACTCTGCAGGTACCAGATAGATTTTACACATGCAGAAAGCAGCACATCATGCTTTGATGGAGGAAAAAACAGCCACAGAAACAGAGAAAGGAAAGGCTGCTGACTGGCTTGCTTTCCCAGCTGAAATATTGACAGAGTTCACATTGAGAGCTTATAGTAAACCACCTCTGCCTGACAAACTGCTATGTAAGGTTTCCTTTGGGTCAGACCTCCATCTGTGTGAAAACTGCTGCAGTTTCACTGAGGCTGATGTAAATAAACTCAAGTGCACTCACTGAGATCTAGAACATGTAAAACAGGCTAATTGCTACGTTACAGTATACATAACAGCTTAATGTTATTAACCATTGAGAATCTACTAAGCAGATCTAATATATATTACTGTAGTGCAGTAAGATGGTTAAATAATTTTCAGCTACATTTTGTTCTCTATTTTTCTTTATTTTGCTTAAATTATGTAGAAATATAGAATAGTTTGGATTGGATAGACCTTAAAAATTGTCTTGTTCCAGCCCCCCCGACATGGACAGGGACATCTTCCCATAGAGGAAAGTATTTAAATGGAAAGTATTTCACTGCATACATGACATTTTTCAGAAGGGTGCATGGATTTTAAGTGGATTATCAACGATGTTTTAAATTACGATCCTAATTTTAACCAGCAGTTATACTCTAAGGCCTCTGTAACCAATGGATGAAAATAAGTAATACATATATACGTATATTTATTTTAATCATTAAAAGCATACATTTTTTTCTGATTTATCTTCTCAGCTTCTTTTTTAAGTTGCACTGGAACACCAAGGATCTTAACTAATTCATCCTAGCAACAAAAGAGAGAGGTTAGGTTCATAGCCTCGCAATCCTGGCTGATTTCACAGAATTAATACTCATTTGGAACTGCTGTGAAACTTGGCAAGAAACGTATTTTGGAATTATTTGAGCTTAACTCAGGGAATTGTAGCTGCTGCTTTTGAAAATAATTACTGTGTTATTTGCCGTGTCATTATGTCTGAAAAACAAGATTCACACTTGGACACTACTAATATGTCTGCGTATGTCATCTATGGAAACGTGATAGACATATGGAATATGTCTATCTATGGAAAGGAAAGATGCAAAGACCTGGGTGCGTTTTTTTAAATTCTCTGGACAAGTCTGTACAAAGTTGGATGCGTTAGAGGAGCCTTACAATAACACAACATAGCAAACATGGCATTCTGGAAAGCATTTTTAATCAAAACCATGACTACTGTTATTTCTGACAGGAATAGTAGTGAACGTGGGACAGCAGTATATCTCATGCTTATTGGGAAATGATGAAATCCACACTGCAATGCCATTAAATGATTTGGAATGACAAGCAACATCCAGTAGATTCACTGCACCCTTAGACAAAAGCAGGCACCCACACACACAGACATGCACAAACACAAAGATACGTGCATAATTAATTTTGTGTTACTTTTAAACTATCCTGGACCTCCAGAAGTTTCTCTGCTTCCTTCTTATCTATTAACATCAGTTTCTGCTTGGATAAAATGTCTTCTTTCATTGCATTAACTTCTGCTTTCCTTTGGATTACTTCTTTGTGGAGCTCATCACAATCTTCTTTCATTTTTTTCACTTTCTTATTTGCTTCCTTTAAAATGAAGTAGAAGTTGAGATTTTTCCCTTTACATTTTTCAGGTTTCAGATATTACAAAATTCACTGATGTTGAATGACGGTAACATTTTTTACAACAAGGTGTGAAATATCATCTTTTCTTCTACTGATAATTAGTAGAATTTTATTTCCAACAAATATGTATGTGTTCATCAGGATTTATGACTGAGAAAGCATTTTGCATACTCACATCCTATAACTTCTAGCTATCATCTGCACATTACCCATTTGCTGCATACTGTAAAAAATACTACATAAACTTAGGAATATCCAGATCTTTTATGTACCATATGAGCACTGCTTCCCCTGCAGTTATCAGACCTGAATGATTTACTATCATCATCTCTCCTATAAAATCAAGCTATTGATCTTTCAATGTAAGTTAAAGAACTCTAGAGCTGTGCACTCTGAAAATATTTTCAGAGATGTTTTGGTGTAATAGCAAACAGAACCGAAAACGTGGCTTTTCTCACATTTCATACTTACACCTTGCTTCGGAATTGTTTCACATTCTTTTTCCAGAAGTCTTTTCTCTTCTTGCAAACTGCAGGAGAATCAAAGCAGAGCTAGATGTATTCGTAATATGCCAAACAAGTGCTGAAGCCTGTCTGTTGCTCGACTAACATGCATGGTGAGCTATCATCAGGGACAGCTTAAGGGTGTTCAGATTTAAACAAAGATTGCTGTCTGCTAACTGAAAGATAGGTCATACACAAGCATCTTTTTTTTTTTTTTTTTTTTTTTTTTTTATAGTTCACATATCTAAACTTTTGATCTGGATTTTCTCAGTCTTACCACCTCCTCTCCTGTAGGGTTGCTTTTGTGCCTCCTTCACCCCTGTGCTTACACTAGCAAAGTTAGAGGATCAGAAACACGCTACACCCACAGGTCCTCCGTGCTGCAGAACACAACATTTCAACATGGCACTGAGGAAAAGGAAAGAGTAGGTGGGGAACACATCCACAAAGAGAGCACAGGTCAATGAAAGTGCATTTGTGGGTATGAAACTTTCTTCCTTTGATTGTTCACATTCACACTGTGAACAACTGTAAGTAAAGTTCCTCAAATCTAAAATGGGCTCCTGTGTCAAAATATTCCTGAAAAGTGGCCGGGGATGTAGGTTAAGGCAATGGGACATAGTAGCAAACTGAACTGAATAGCCAAGGTGATCATAGAATCATAGAATGGCCTGGGTTGAAAAGGACCTTAATAATCATCTAATGTCCAAAACTACATTGCAATTCCATGTCTGGCAACAAAGACAGATGATGAAGGAGAGCAGAAGGAGGAAAGGAAAGTATAGGAGAGCTCTGGGCATGTTTTTAGCCATGATGCCCTGAGAAAGTTGAAGGAGTGGCAACGAAAATGGAGCTGAATGAACAAGCATGTTAGACTTATAACAGGAGCTTCTTGATGGCAGACAGGTAAGACCTGCCAAATATCACAAACTAGCCTTGGAAACAGTGAAGGAATACATCAGTACAACCCCAGTGCATACAACGAACAACTCTAATCCTAAATGAGGTATGTGGTCTACAGCAGCTTGCATGTTAGCGCAACCAAACTGAGCTTTAGTCCTTGTGGCACTGGTGGGTCAATTAGGAAGCAGGTTCTCTCAATGCAATTAGTGTTTGTGATGACACTTTTTGAGTCTCAAGCTATAAATGAGTAATGATTACAACGAAGGAGCAGGTGAAACAAAATTCTTTGTCCCAGATATACAAAAGAATCAACTTCAAACAATAAATCTGTGTTTGTTCCTCCAACACGAGGATATGCTGGTCAGGTCTCCTGGAGACTCAGGGTTGTCTGCAAGAATCTGCTATCCCACTCTTTAAACAAGGGGAGTATTAACAGAGGCCTTCATGAAATAGTTGTGTCACCTGAAGGTGTAAATTGTGGCAAGAGAACCCTGGAGCAGCCTTGACTGCCCAGAGCAGATAGATAATACAGTTCTTCTGAATGTGGATGATACTGAAGAGAAGCAGCCCATCAGTGTTTCTTTGACACCTTCCAGGGGCAGCTTCAGTCTTGGCAAGGCGGTGGTTCGCTTTTTGGGTGGCGGTGGTGGTGGGGGGAGACCAGCTGACTGGTGGCCTCCTCCTCATGGAGAATCCTCCTTTGGATTTCTTGTTAAATTCTTTATCAGTGTTTTGTTCTTTTTTGTTTCGGGGTTTTTTTTAAGCCTCAGATAAAGACTTTTCAATCAGTCAAGGGAATAATACAGTTAAAAGTGAACTGAGCTGACAGTGTTGCAATCCAAATGCTCATGAAGAACAAGTTCTGACTCAGATGAAGAGCGAAGAGGAAATAAAGACACAGAGTAGAACTTCTTATTTGCAGTACGTACATAAATTCGTTTGCGCAGACTGCAAGTACACCTCCATGGGAACTGCTATGTCTGAAAACTAATTTGAATGCCAGAGTGAATGAGTATAGAAAAAGTTTTTTAAAGAAAAAGAAGGATAACTTTAGATCAATCTCCCGCCCCCCAAATTGTAAAAATATTTATAAAAGAAAGTTCTGTTTCAAAATCTATTCTAAACTGAGAAACTGCAGAGAACAAGATTGCAGACAGATGCAGGCATCTCTTGCAGTGTACTGTGCAAGTACAACTGAGCAGATAGAAACATCAGGTGGTTTCTTTGCTGAAGTGGGTTCAGCAGTTTCTCCCTTTATATCCCACTGGTTATAGACAAAGGGATCAAACTGTGCTGAAAATTGAGCTACTTTGATTTGGCGACAGCATCTTTGTTTCTGTGTGCTATGCCTCTGAGCTACAGCTGAGGCCTACCTCAGAATGCTGCGCTGGTCAAACTCAATATTTCCACCCAGTGACAGGTTGTCTGAGTGTATTAATAAGTTAGTGGTGACAATTTGTATTCCCAGCATGTTTGGGCAGGATTCCTAGCAGGACTCCCTGAGACTGGCATAATCACACTAATTGTAATCAATGTTCACTCTGCACAAATACCCACAACTGTCTGACTGCCACAGAACCTGATTAAATAAGTCCTGCTCAAATGGATTAAAGAGGTACTGCAGTGCTCGTCATCAGTCTGCACTGTGCCCTCTTTTATATCGTGCCAGACAATCAAAAGAACAATCCCAAAAATTAGGAGGAGAACACAGTTGACACTGTTTTCTTATGTCACATTCCTCACTCATGAGGACAGATTCCTGCGGTGCCATTCCAACCTCGCAACAAAGACTCTGCCATCCCTCAAAAGTAAAATGATTTGAACACCTCATTTTCTGTGACACAAATATGGGCAACTGGACACTGCAAGCACCAAGTGAAGTTGCCAGAGGAGCTGGCATACTGGCTACTTTTACGCAGAAAACAGTGAAGGGATAAAAAGAAAATGGGGGCAGGAGGAAAAGGTGAAAGACGTGGTAAAAAGGATAGAAAAATGAAGAAGGGAAATATTATTTTTGAATGTTACCATGTAATACTTTCAAAAAATGTGAATGTTTAAATAATTTACATTAGTTTTGCATACTTAACTTTCACTTTTGTGGATTGCTTTTTACATTTTGTTTTCCTGAAACTCATGTTTTCTCCCTGACATTGTTGGTTCTTTGGCAAAACATTACTTTAGTTTCTGAAAATTGTTTCCATTGGATGCCCTTTCGAAAAATTGCCTTTAAGAACTGCGTTTAAGGCTTAAAATGAATGTTTCAAATCTGAACTTAAGTTAGGTGCTAAAAGAAAACTCTGTGTGCACTCAGTGAGTGCTATTGGTGTGATTTATCTTACTCTTCTGAGTGGATGGTTTCGTGAATTGTTACGACTCAGTTTAATAGATTACCACTAATAAATACTGAACATCTCAAATCTCCAGGCCTCAGCTCTTGGCCACAGAACCCTCAAGGCAGCTCCAGGGTTCCTAAGAAACTACTCTGTGAGCCAACATAAGCCATTAAAACAGTTAAAAATCACCAAATCAGACTTTTTACTTCTTTTTCTCTTTTAGTGAGTTAAACTGGCTCTCAGAGTTGAAGTGATTATGGGTGTGGACTTGGGCAATGGAGGGGAAGAGGAGCACACACCAGGGAGCAGGAAAGGAGTGTTTGTGAGCATTTCTTACCTTGTTGTACTTATTTTCATGCTGTTCGATAGCAGTACCACGGCATTTAAAGCTATCATGGATGCAGACGTAATGAGTTAAAAAAAAAAAAAAAAAAGCATGTGGAAAATTGGACCATTAATGAAAATGCATTCCAGCCTTTTCCTCAGAGATGTTTACAGCTGCAAACATCACAGAAATAAAATAAAATTGACAGAGAGATTAAGAAATGTAGTGGTTGTTGTCAACAGAGGTCCATTTCAGTTCCTCAGCAGACAAATGAGCCGGAACCTTCTCAATGTTATAAATCCCAACACACAAGGAAGTGAACTCCTTTGACTACTCTTACACATAGTTGGGACTGCTGAGGTACCATAGAAAGTGCTCAGCACTTCGCAACTAAAAACCTCCCAGCTAGTGACCACAAGAAGATATCAGAGCTGACAAGGTGCCAGCATGGCATTCCTGTAAGGCTCTTAACGCTGTTTAGTTCATACACGCTGGAGAATGCACCCACAAGATGAGCTGGTAACAACTTCAAACTGTAATCTAATTTATTTATTAATTGTAATTCTTTCCCAGATAAACTACAGATAAAAACTTTTCCCCTTTTTAATTACTGAGTGACTAATACTGAAATAATTGCAAGCATTGAAGTAATTTTCCATACTTGTACTGCTTGTACAAGGACAAAATCTGTTTTGCAATCCCGATTTGCCTGCAATAGCACATAGGACTTGAGTGAGTAGCCATTTTGCTAGCTGGGTAACTGGCTATGAGAGCTGTAGATTAGATTGGGGCTCTGGGAGAAAATTGTTTTCAAGAATCAGGCACCCCTAACCACACAGACTCTGTGTGGTTATAGATAATTTTATTTCAAATTAATTGCTTACTTTTAAAAGTTTATGTCATATGTTCATTTCTATGACAAATTCATTATTTATCAATAATAAGCTATAATTAGTGCTATGGTCTAATAAAGCAACGCATCACTTCCTTAATTTATCTCAAAAGCCAGGGCTCCAAAACTCACAAGGGCACTAAAATGAATTTATTCTTCAAGACAAAACCCATCTTTGCTGATCATATTGGTCCTTTTTCAGTCTGTATTCTTACTGAGGCACTTCCAGTTGTACAAAACAATAAGTGATTAAAACAAAAGATGAAATACCAACTTCAGATGTTGAAAAATGTATCTGATCTGGAAAAAAAACAACACACGTTTACAGAGGCAAGAAGACAGGAAATGAAAGATGGAAGCGAGAACACAGAACAATAAGGAACATAGACAAAATATTCAAATGACAAAAAACCCCAACAGTGCCATGCTATATCACTATCACTCTTCAAGAGAAAAAGAAGAGAGATTACAGAAACAAGGGAACAGAAGGTCTGCAGAGGCTCTCATTTGCTTCCATCTAAGCAGGCAAGATCTCACCCAGGACTCCTAAGAAAAAGATAAAGCAATAGATAAGAGACATGGATTCCCTTCAAAGGCTTTCCTCCTTCATGTTCTGTTCAAGAAGGTAAATAAGCAGTATGTTTGTTTTCAGGCTAAACGGCCATTAGTCATAATTCCCGAAGTTTTGTTGTAAGTGCCAAGCACAGCTGGGACTGTTATGTTAACACAGTTGGACAACAAGGGAAACTGTTCTCCAGAGAGATCGATGGCCAAGAGAGGTCAGACCACGAGATGTGAGTCCATCCTTCTGAGAAATGAAGGAACCAAGCAGGCACCTAACACCTTAAGATGACTCTATGATACCTCACCGTATCTTTGGTGAGGTTTGCCTCCAGGCTGTGACACTGCTTGTGCAAACCTACGTGTCAGAAGGTATAATTTTATTATGTGGAGAAAACCATCAGGCACAGACTTCTTCATTTTACATCAGTGCTTTTCTTAGAGAACCTGCTACTCGCTACTCTATTCTGCAACCTCGGTTTCACTTATTTTGCTTGAACTAACACATTCCTTCTTTACAAACATATTTACATCTGCTATCTGTTTTTCTCCATAGCCTGTTTCTTGTTTCCACACCTACATTCATTTATTCATTCCTCACATTGATATGTAACTCTGCCAATCCTATTCATTCTACCCTCCTTTAACAATAAAATCCCTCTCCTCTCTGGCAAGTTAGCACATTCTCTCCCAGAATGCAAATCCACAGATAACGGAGGCATGTTCTCCTCACACCAACCCCACAGCAGTCATGAGACCAGGTGCTGCCACCAGGCATGGAACAGATGTTGAATAAGGAACATTTTAAAAACCTGAGGCTCTTCACTTTAGAAAGTGGATAAATGAGGGGGAATGCAACAGAGATCCATCAAACCATCCTGCAGCACTGAAGACGAATGGGGGTCCAGATGTTTGGCCTCATCCAGTACAACTACCGGCACGAAGTGAAGCAGTTAGGAGTCAAAACAGATGAGTTAGGCTCGATACAGATAACTGGTGGAAGTGCTTGTGGAGTTAATCTGTGGAACTCATTGCCCAGAATGTTGCAGTGCCAGAAGTTTATATTGGCTTAGGAGGAGACAGGAAAAGTTGAAGGAAGAGGGATCAACTGAGGATTCCTAAATAAAGAGGAATGCATCTGGCTTGTGAAATCTCTGTCTCACAAATGGATGGCTGCTGCGCTTTCGGTCGCTCTTAGGTACCGCGCCATATGGGCTTTGGGTCAGATCATACGTCTGGGTTTGATCTCATGCAAAGCATGAGACCAATAGAGGAAGCTTCTTATAAAAGTGAAAGAACATTTTTTCACAGTATTGCTGACCCAAGCTATATATTTTTAATTGACGCTATAAGATTTTAAGTTCATTTTAAGAAGTAAATGTTCAAGGGTAATTGAATATCTAAATCGTGTTTCTGCAGGACATATAAGTCTCCCTTTGACTAAAGGCAAAAAATAGAGCATGAGTAGATATCCCCTGATCATACAAAACCCACAGTTACTTTGGAAATGCAATACAAATTTATGAGAAATGTTTGTAATGCATGAGAGGAAATGGGTCAAAAAGCACGAAATTTTGAACAGTGTGTTTCTGGACTGCTTGTAGATTTCAATACATTCTGTATTTAATAATTATTTCAGGAAATCTCATGATGCTTAGTTATCTCATAGCAAATAATTTTTTCCAGATGATTTCTTTATTTCTCCCACTCCCAATTTGCTTCCTTCTCAAGTTTCCCTCTCAGAGAAAACATTTGGCTCTTCAAAAAATATCAGGGAAGAACTGCCAGAAAAATCTCCTCCATGCAGCTCATACAGTGCTCCTGATTTCCTTGTAGAAAATTAGTTTTAACTGCTGAGTTGCTGACATTACTTATCTAGCCTTATGTGCCAACTGAAGTATTGCTGGTTCGAAAATGAGTAAAAATACAAACACCCCACAAAGTGAAAATATGAGTTCATCTCCATAGGTACATTTTTTTTAAAGTACAATAGTGTTGTTTGTAATTTTACTGTAGAAGCAACAAAGTATAATACACTGATGTATAAATGATTCAATACAATATCATTGTATTGAATGTGTAATAAATTCTTATAGAAATTTCAAGTATTCACATCTTTCAAGGCAAATTTCTCATTTCTCAGATGTGAGAGTATAGAAATGCTTTTCCTACTTTAAATAACTGAGTAGAAAATCCTGAATAAAATGTGTTTTTGATGTTAAAAATAGTGTTGAGTCTATTTATGACATTGTTTCCATAAAATCCCAGTCACCAGGGCTCTGAGACACTTTAGCCATTGGTATTGAAGGTGTCCTTGACTAGAATTGGTGCTCAAAGTTTTGCCTCTCTAAAGATTAATCATACAATGTGATAAAACTCAAGTTGTATTTCAGAGGAAATAAAATAAATTTATATACAAACCACACGCAGGAGTAAGTTTATTAATCACTGACATGTTGTTACCAGGCAAGTTTGTTTCAATTTGCTTAAAAACAGCTGTCAAGAAATACATCCATGTAAGGTGGAGAGGAAACTGAATTACGTTCGATGTTACTACCTTTTTAGACAAACTACGACAAAACAAGCAGAAATTGACTGTTATCACCTACCATTTTATCCTGAAGTGAATTTCATGCTCTCTTTCTTTAATAGCGTTGTACTCATTTTGGCAATTAAGAAGCTGTTGCCTTAATCGGCAGACTTCACTGGAAGAATCTTCAGGGAACTGTTCTGCTTTTTCCAGTTCGTGCTGCTGTTGTTCCAGGTCTACACTAAGACGTTTGGCTTCCTGCAACAGCTGGATCTCAGATTCCTGTAAACTGCATTAAGAAGAAAAACTTAGACCTAAGCAATAGGAAGCACAAACTTTACATTTCTTTGTATTTCTGTAGCATATAAAGCAATGCTCTGGAGATGAGACTGCATTAAGTCCTGTGCAATCTGGTTGGATCTCATGGCTGATCCTGATCAAACAGGAGGTTGGACCAGAGACCTCCTGGGGTCTGTTCAAACCTGCGTTGTTCCGTGGTCTCATGAGAACAGTGAGTCTTGTTGAAAGGGGATTTTCTGCAACTAATCCCTTCTAATTTTAACCAGATGAAAGATGTTCAGTTAGTCCAAGTTATTCAAAGTTATTCATCTAGCACCTCCTAGAATCAGTGAAGAGACAGCAATTCTTTTTATCCTAAGGGGTACGTGGTATCAGCTAGTGGTTCAACTCACAGATTACATGGAAGGCATTCTGAATAACTGAAATACTCTGGAGGGTTAAGCAACATTTAACTGCTTAGATTCAGTAACTACACAGCGTGCAGAAAAGGACGGAAGTGAAAATCTGGAATCTTTGTTTCCTGGCATGAGAATAATGCACTTTCTCTCCTATGTGACCTTTTACAGCAGAGACAAGTATGAAGATGATAGCCAGTATTAGGGTTAAATCCTAAGCAAATACATTCAGTAGTAAAATTCCCATTCACAGAGAGTAAATGCACCCCTTTCAGCACAAGTTACTTAAGAACGCAAGAAAGGGATTTGGTCTACAATACAAAATGTTTTATCATATCAATGTGCTGGCCAGTATCAGGGTGATATTCACCAGGACAGGGCCCAGCCTGGGCTGTACAACGCCTCAATGTTCTTAGCTAACACCTGGACATGTACCCAGTGCTGAGCCATGTGTTACAGAATCACAGAATCACAGAATTATCGAGGTTGGAAAAGACCTAGAAGATCATCCAGTCCAACCATTACCAATACTTCCCAGCTAAATCATACCCCTCAACGCAACATCCAAACGTTTCTTGAACACTCCCATGGTCGGTGATTCCACCACCTCCCTGGGCAGTGCATTCCAATGCCTGACTACCCTTTCCGAGTAGTAATACTTCCTAATGTCCAGCCTGAACCTCCCCTGGCGCAGCTTGAAACCATTCCCTCTAGTTCTATCACTGATTACACGAGAGAAGAGGCCGACCCCCAGCTCACCACAACCTCCCTTCAGGAAGTTATAGAGAGCTATAAGGTCTCCCCTGAGCCTCCTCTTCTCCAGGCTGAACAATCCCAGCTCCCTCAACCGTTCCTCATAAGGCCTGTGCTCCAGACCCCTCACCAGCTTCGTAGCCCTCCTCTGAACACGTTCCAGGGCCTCAATGTCTTTCTTGCAGTGAGGGGCCCAAAACTGAACACAGTACTCGAGGTGCGGCCGCACCAATGCTGAGTACAGGGGGACAATTACCTTCCTGTTCCTGCTAGTAACACTGTTTTTGATGCAAGCCAGAATGCCGTTGGCCTTCTTGGCCACCCGGGCACACTGTCGGCTCATGTTCAGCCGAGCATCAATCAGTACCCCCAGGTCTGTTTCCTCAACACAGTCCTCCAGCCACTCCGCCCCAAGCCTATAGCGCTGCCTGGGGTTGTTGTGGCCAAAGTGCAGGACCCGGCATTTGGTCCTGTTGAACTTCATCCCATTGGCTTCAACCCAGCTCACCAGTCTATCCAGATCCCTCTGCAGGGCCTCGCTACCCTCAGGCAGATCGACACTCCCTGCCAATTTGGTGTCATCCGCGAACTTACTGAGGGTGCACTCAATGCCCTCATCCAAGTCATCAATAAAGATGTTGAAGAGGACAGGCCCCAGCACCGACCCCTGGGGAACACCACTCTTGACTGGTCTCCAACTGGATTTGACTCCATTTACCACCACTCTCTGGGCCCGGCCTTCCAGCCAGCTCCTTACCCAGCCGAGAGTGTACCCATCCAAGCCACGGGCTGCCAGCTTTTGAAGGAGAATAGCATGGGAGACAGTGTCAAAGGCTTTACTGAAGTCTAAGTAGACCACATCGACCGCCTTTCCTTCATCCATAAGACGGGTCACAGGATCATAGAAGGAGATCAGATTGGTCAAGCAGGACCTGCCCTTCACGAACCCATGCTGGCTAGGTCCGATCTCCTGGTCATCCCACACCTGCCGCGTGATCTCCCTCAAGACAATCCGTTCCATTACCTTCCCTGGCACCGAGGTCAGGCTAACAGGCCTGTAGTTCCCCGGATCCTCCTTACAACCTTTCTTGTAAATGGGAGTCACGTTGGCAAGCCTCCAGTCTTCTGGGACCTCACCCGTTAACAAGGAGCGCTGAAAGATAACGGAAAGCGGCTCAGCGATCACCTCCGCCAGTTCCTTCAGCACTCTCGGGTGAATCTCATCCGGACCCATGGACTTGTGGCAGTCCAGTTGGAGTAGTAATTCCCTGACCGCTTCTTCAAGAATCACAGGGGGTTCAGTCTGCTCCCCAGCCGAGACTACCAAGCCAGAGCGTGGGGAGCCCCGGGAATAACTGAGATGACTTTTAAAGGCAGACGTAAAGAAGGCATTCAGAACCTCTGCCTTTTCCTTATCGTCTGTGATCACATTCCCAGCCTCGTCCAGTAAAGACTGGAGATTCCCCTTTGCCCTCCTCTTACAGTTGATGTATTTATAAAAGAGTTTCTTGTTTGTTTTTACCCCAGCGGCCAGCTTAGATTCAAGCTGGGCTTTTGCCTCTCTGATTTTCCTTCTACACGTCTTAACAGCCTCTTTGTAGTCATTCTGAGTTGCTTTTCCCTCCTTCCACAGGCGATAAATTCTCTTTTTCTCCCGCAACCTTAAGAACAGCTCCCTGTTCACCCACGCCGGTCTTCTTCCCCGCCGGCTCATTTTGCGGCTCAGGGGGACCGCCCGCTCCTGCGCCTTTAAGACTTCCTTCTTCAAGAGCGACCAGCCCTCTTGGACCCCTTTGTTCGCTAAGACTGAACGCCAGGGGACTGCCCCTACTAGTCTTCTGAACAAATCAAAGTCTGCCCTCCGGAAGTCTAAGGTGGCAGTTTTGCTATTCTCCCTCCAGGCTCCACCTAGAATCGAGAACTCTACTATTTCGTGGTCACTCTGTCCAAGACAGCCCCCAACCTCCACATCTCCCACCAGACCTTCCCTGTTTGTGAACAGCAGGTCTAGCGGGGCAGCTCCTCTCGTGGGCTCTCTCACCAGCTGCATTAGGAAGTTATCCTCTATGCATTCCACGAACCTCCTAGCCTGCTTCTTCTCCGCCATGCCATACTCCCAGCATATGTCAGGGAAGTTAAAGTCACCCATGAGGACAAGGGCTGGTGACCGCGCAGCTCCTGCCAGCTGCTTATAGAACAGCTCATCTGCCTCTTCATCCTGGTTTGGCGGTCTATAACAGACGCCCACCAGGATGTCTGCCTTATCAGCCCTTCCCCTGATCTTCACCCATAGGGATTCAACCACATCATCCCCAGTCGCAAGCTCTGCAGCATGAAAGCATTCCCTGACATAGAGAGCCACGCCGCCACCCCTCCTTCCTTGCCTATCCTTCCTGAAGAGTCTGTAGCCATCCATTGCAGCACTCCAGCCATGGGAGCAATCCCACCATGTTTCCGTTATGGCGACTAGGTCATAGTTTGCCTGCCTCACAATGGCTTCCAACTCTTCTTGTTTGTTGCCCATGCTGCGTGCATTGGTATAGGCGCACCTCAGCCGAGCCCCTCGCCTCGCTCCTAATCCCAATACCACTTCATCAGGCTTATCCCCAGAAGACCTGCCTTTACCCCCTTCCCCCTTCATAGAGTCATCCTCCTCTGTCACGAAGGCACAAGACCATGGGTTCGTACAAGCACGCCCCTCTCCTGCAAGCAGCGGGTCGCTACACACCGACTTTGTGTTAGTGACCCCAGTTACACACCCATCCCCCTTCATACCTAGTTTAAAGCCCTCTGAATGAATCTGCCTAACTCTCGGCCTAAGATCCTTTTTGAACGCTGGGAGAAGCCACTCCTATCAGTTTCTAGCAGGTCCAGTCTCCTACAGACAGAGGCCAAGTCAAAGAAGCCAAATGCCTGCCGAGCACACCAATCTTGGAGCCAGTTATTAATCCGCTGGCCTATTATATTAAGTCCCTCATTATTCCCTATAGCTGGAGGGATAGAGGAGAACACAACTTGTGCCCCGGAACCCTTCACCTGTCTCCCCAGGGCTCTGAAATCCTTTTTCAGAGTCCTTAGGGAAGTCCTGTGTAATTTATCACTACCAACCTGAAACAGCAACAAAGGATAGTAATCAGTGGGCCGGACAAGGGAAGGAAGTTTCTTCTTTATATCTTTTACTCGGGCACCCGGGAGGCAGCAGACCTCCCTATGCAGAGGGTCTGGCCTACATATTGGCCCTTCTGCTCCCTTCAGCAGAGAGTCACCAATGACAATGACCCGTCGTGTTTTCCTATTTGATGATGTGTTAATTTTAGGAGGCCGGCTAGACTTGGAAAGCACCAACCGATGAGATCCATCATCACCACCATTATTCAGTTGTTCCTGCAGAGCACTGTACCTGTTTTGCAGGGGCAGCTGGGGGGCCTGGGAACTCACCGGGGGGGCACGCCTGCATCGTCGAGAAGGGACTGTATGCCACTGACCTACATCCTCCATTTCCTTGCCTTTGTTCCCAGGAAGGTAGGAGGACAGTGGGTTCACTGTAGCAGGAACGCCATCTGCATGTAGGTTCCCCTCCATTACCTGTTTGCAAGGCAGCAGGGGGTGGCATTCTCCATGCAGAGCTTCATCCGGCTGCCTGGATCTAGGAGCTGATAGGGCTTGGAGCCAGCAGTCAATCTCCCTCTCAGAATCCCTAATGCTTCTCAGCCTCTCCACTTCTTCCTTCAGGTCAACTACGAGGCTGAGCAAGTAGTTAACCTGTTCACAGCGTACACAATCACTGCTTCCCTCACCCAGCACTGCAAGGGCCAGGCTCTGGCACTCAGTACAGTCAGAGACCTGCACACCAGCATCACGGGTTGGGGGCTCAGTCTGAGTATCCTCAGACTTCTTGGTAGCAGCCGTCCAATTGGGCATGTGCAGGACCTCAGTCTGGGTCTCTGCAGTCTTCTTAGTTGCTGCCTCCCTTTTCTGATAGCATGGGACCCTTGCCTGAGCCTCTTCAGTATTTCTGGTTGCAGCCTTCCGCCGGGGTACAACCATAGCTAAGCAGAATACTTACCTTACCAGCACTGAGACAGGAAGTCACGAGGTGCAAGGACCCTAGCCCCTCCTATCCGTCTCCGGTGGGCAGCGACGCGTCGCTGCCCTCCTTGTGCCGGTTTAAATCTCCCGCCGTTGCCAGGCAACGCCCACGCGCTGCGTCAGCGCCTCCGTCAGCGGCTCCCGCGAGAGCTGCCGGGCTGCTCCTGTAGTCCGGGGGTTCCCTGCTTGAAGGAACTGCCCGAGATCCCCCTTGAACCACGCTGTCACTGGAGTGTTACCAGTAGCTGTAGCAGCTCACCTGGTGATCTCAAGCTGCAACTACATTTGTGGACATCTCTGGAAATGCATTAGTGGAACTGATCAGTTATCTGAAATCACCTGTGCCACCAAAGTCTGGCTTCACAGAAACAACACATTGTAATATTCTGTCAGTGCTAAGAGACCGGTACACATTGTATGCTTATGAGTCTGAATGGTGATAGCCAAATAATGTACCTTTAGAGCTGTTATTAAAACACACTGGTGATTATGGAAGAGTCTTTTTGAATTGCAGCATGAAAATTCTTATGCATTGTTTGACATACAAACTTGGTCTTCTTGCTATAACTATCATTGTACATGCCTTCTCAATATTATTAAACTGTAAGCTTTGTACAATGGTATGCCACAGTTAGTCAGAAGTAATGAGGAAGAACAAAGAACTCAATCACTTGCCCTTTATTAATTTAAAAAAAAAATGTAATTTTTTAGAATTCATTGTCACTTTTACTGAGAATCTCCATACCAAATTCTAGCTCAAAGATGGCAGTTGTGAGTACAATACAAGCTAAGTGACAACAAAACTACATCATGTCAAAGAATAGAGCTAAAATGCTAACTGTAAAACATAAAATACACAACTAACTACATGGTACAAACATGGCTGAAATGACAAAGGAGGAAGAGTTTTGTTTTGTGTAACACTTCTAGTTAAATTACCACTTCCTTTTTTAGACCAGAAAATAAGAAAACCACAGACAAACAGGGTGCAAGAGTGTGTCTTTATCAGGAACTTCATGCTTTGATGTATTTACATAATAATATTTCAAGGGGAAAATAGTTTGAGATATCTATGCAAGATCCAAAATAATGCTTAGAACTTAATTAAATAAGTCAAAAAGAATGAAATTGATATGGGGAGAAAATATAATCGGATGCAATAATACACACTCATTTATAAAATAATTCTTACATTAAACATAAATGTTATATAAAATTACCTTAAAAGTAAGTTCTTCCATAAACGCAAAACTCTTATGATTTTTTTTTTTTGAAGGTAATACAAAGAAAAAAAAACACACAAAAAAAAACCAGAATCAAGTAGTGAATCTAGACCAGATCTTGTTCCTTATAGTTGCCAACAGTATTTTTTCATGTGAGGGTTTAAATTCCAGTGAAGAAATGATTGGAAATCTGCACAGTGTACATGTTTAGAACCCCATGTCTACAAAAATATGCTTGCCTAGTCTGATGTAGCAGCTTCTGGTTTAGTGAAGTGACTAACAATTTCATTTAGACTTAAGAAGAGAAGATTCCAAAACTGTCAATGAACTATCATTACTTTCTTACAGCTTGTGTGAGAATATTCATATTTGGTTCCTCACTGGGCTTTGGACAGCCTGATCTAGGGAGAGACGTCCTGGCCCATGGCAGGAGAGCTGGACTAGAAGATCTCTAAATGTCCCTTCCTACCCAAACCATTCTATGATCCTGTCATTTTGTGCAACTCACAATTGAGCCACGCATCTGCTTGGCCAGAGAGGTGTTCTAGGATGAAATATGAGGTCAGGTATTTAAGCTTCAGATGCAGCCTCTCGGCAGAGCAGATGGGTGAGACAACAGCAGAAAGGGAAGGCAGCCTGTTCACAGAATGTGAGTAGTGCAGCAGGCTTTCAGCAACATGTAATAGCCTGACTCAGTGTGTCAAGGATCTTTCTGCCAGGTGACATTTCTCAGCTTTTCAGAATACCAAATTAAGTAAAACTGAAACCAAGAAATGAAGCATTTACCACTAAGGAAAGGACCACGGTATGTGCAAACCAGTGTGTACTTCATCAGCAGCCTTAAAACGATCTGCACACTTATTCATTTCACTCATCACATTAGACAGATCTGTGTTATATACCACGAGATCACTTGCAATAGTTTGACAGAACTGTCCCAGGAGTCTACACTCCTTGTGGTGCATAAATCTCAGGTTGTTCCCTCTGAGATAGTTGTACATAAAATTGTATTCATAACATCATAGAACCACAGAATATCCTGAGTTGGAACAGGCCCACAAGGATCATTGAGTACAACTCCTGGATCCACACAGGATCACCCAAAATTCAAACCCAGTGTCTGAGAGCAGTGTCCGAACTCTTCTTGAACTCCAGCAGCTTGGAGCCATGGCCACTGCCCTGGGGTGCCTTTTCCATGCCCACCTCTCTCTGGTGAAGAACTTCTTAAGCTTCTTGGTTATCATTTCCTGGTAATTAATGATTGGAGGCACAGTAATGGTACAAATGAGGAGAGGATCAGACTGGACATTAGGAAAACTTTCTTTACTGTGAGACTGGCTAAGCAACAGAACAGGCTTCCTAGAGAGGTGGTTGATGCCTCATGCCTGTCAGTGTTCAGGAGGCATTTGGATAATGTCCTCGTTAACTTTTACTTAGCCCTGAAGACAGTTGGGCTAGGTGATCTCTGAAGGTCCCTTCCTTCACTGAACTATTCTACTCTAGTCTAGTTTAGTCTAGCCCAGTCTAATATTCAGTCTGAACTTCCCTTAGGTTATATCACTGGCTAAAAGAAAGTACAGTCAGTTTGAAGACTTTCCTCACTTCTTTCTGCAGCACCACTACTTTCTGCACAGCATTTAACAGTGCTGGTAAACAAAAGACATTCTGCCTTGTGCACCAATTAAGTGATGAAATTTAACTGTAATGGGTGAAAAAATGAGTTACTGATCCACAGAGTTTTACTGAAGAACTAAAAATTAAAAATTTATATTGATTCTTCTGACTGATTGTAAAAAAAGGACAAATGCCTCATAGATGATCCCATAAGGTCTTGCTCAGTACCTACTGAAAAGAGCATGAGTCATAAGCACACTAGAAGTTTCATTATTTTTCTGCCTTCAGAAATCTGATTTTTTGGAAGGGTGGGCAGGGTTTTACCTCAGTTGACTGAGACCAACAGTATAAACATATACTGACCCTATCATCTGGACTCTGATTATAGTCAATGGACAAAAACAGATGCCTGCAGGTCTCTGTCTAAGGTGAAAGTGTATGGCTCCCACTATTGAGCATTAATGGCCTCTAGGTACATAGTTCAGCTGTACGTATCTACAGAAATATGGGCAAGTGTATCTCATCTTTGTTGTTTGGAAAGTCCTCAGAATATAGCAGAGATTGTGATGAATTTTTGGTTATTGATTTCCCTTGCTTTCTTCCAGTAGGAGGAATTAATCTGTGGAAATTAGCATTAGTGCATTCATGTGTTAGTGTTTTGCTTTGACACATGGCTAATCCAAAGAGTGCTTTGCGACTCTCTCCAATTGGCTTTCTTGCAGAAGTACAGTAACTGCATACTTCTGTGTGAACAATGAAAAGAATGGGGGCTATTATCTATCACCCAACACACTTCTGGTGCATGGTTTACAGCAGTTGGATGCTTTAAAGTAGTTTTGTGAATGAAAGAACAGAGTTCAGTCTTGTTTTCTCAGGCAATATTCCACCTATTCTACCTACAGAAAAATGTTGCCATTATAAAAAAGTATGTTTTATATTTAAAAAAATGCTATGAAAATATACAAAATGAAGTAAGTAGAGACATGATTGCATTTTTTTCCAGCTGAAGACTGGTTTCAAATTAACACTGGCTAAATGAAAATCATGTTTAGTAGCTACTGGATTTTTCCTTCATCTCAGGTAGTAGAACTGGTGTGATAGAAACATTTTCAATCAACTAACCCAAAATGCACATCATATGTTTAGCTCTGAGCGTCAGCCTTGGAGCTTCTACGGCATTGAACTGGTGTAGAAGTGCTGCTTTAAATGTTGTTTCTCCAAAATGTTTGATGTGCACTGATCTGAATAAAGTGAGATGACTTTTTACACAGCCAAAGCCTTATTCTAGCTTCCCATTTTATTAGGATGAAACTATCAGACATTGGGATCCTGTGCTTTCAGGATCAAACATGTTAATCACAAAGACTATTGCAAATATTGGAATCCTGCCTCTCTATTCAGCCCAGTAACACAGTACTATCTACTCTTCTTTTCCTTCCACTCAAGGAAGTGCACAAGCCTGGCACAGAGCTACAACCACAAATCCCTTCTCTTGTCTCACCAGAGCAGGGCAGACTCACAGCTACCATACCTAACTTCTGACTTTGAAGCTTCAGGTTATAACCTTTTAGATTTGTTATCAGACCTGTCTGATGTGACTGTATTTTCATGGCGTAAAATTAATCCCTATTTAGATGTGGAAGAATCTTGATTTCCTTCTTAGAAACAGCCTTTTAGCTTCTTTAATTCTCTCTAATATATTAGTTCAGCAGGTTTGAATATGTCGCAATTCTGGTTACATAATATTCAAATTTAACTTAATTTTAAACTTGTGTATTATTTATTGCAGCTCATGTTTCCTTCAGTTGCCTTTATTATTGCGTTTATGTTAAAAAATATGTTCTCCAAAGGAGCATTCAAGTGCCCCTTGAATCTTCATATTGAAAAATTTTGTTTTTTATTCTCTGTCATAGTGTAAGTAGGCACTGTAAGAAAGTTATAAGTGATAATTAGGCCTCAACCAGAAATTGACTTTAAATATGTAATCTGAAAAAGGCAAGGGATGAGTTGACAAATCCATTGTTTGCACAGAAATTGCACAAGTGAAGACATGCTTAGAAAACTGTAAATATTGTACCTTCTCACAGTTTCATGCAGCAGGGTGTACTTTGCCTTCAGCTCAGCTACTCTGGAGCCGGTGAGTCTTCCAGCAGAAAATAGCTAGGGAAGAGAAACAGACGGTAATGCAATCTGCTAAGCACTAATATTTTCATTATGCTGTAATTTTTATAACCATAATTGACTCCCTTAATTTAATGAGGTTTTGGTTATGAAAAAGAGCAGCTTGGCTCAAGCTAGACTACACCAGGCCACAGAACAGGCTGCCTTATGTATCCATGCAGGCCTTCAGCAAACTCCAAGAGCAAACCGGTCCACCTACCCAATGCTACAAAAGCCATGTATCTGAGCTGCAGCTTAGACATCTCTTGAAGATTCTTCAGGTGTCTTCAGGGCAGTAATTTGGCTCAATGAGCCAATGCTTAATGTAAATAGGAAATAGAATATGGGCCCAATTTTGCCAATGAGAGAAACCACAGCAGCAATACAATGCCACCTGATCTGGCTCTATTGAAACTGTATTGAGTTGATGGAGGCCATAGCCAGCCTTTTGAGGCAGCAAGTCAAATCTGCAATTTCATGGAAACCTGCCAAAATTTTGGTTGTGCAGGTCTTCTGAAATAAGAAACAAATCTTAGTTGTCTTCTAATGCAGCAGCAGGAGAAGCCCACAAGTCCTTATGTCCCTTAGTGCTTCACGCCCACAGACAAATGCCTTTTCCCAAGGTGAGCTAAGAACCGTTTAAGAAACTCATAAGTGGCCTATTCTGTAAAGCCTTTTTCTTGAATACCAAGGAGAAATTGTCCAGAATTAGTCCGCCAGTCAGGAAACAGATCTCACGTGAATGTACCAGAGGAAGCATATATTATGTTGATAGATGTTTTATTTATTTATTTATTTATTTAAGATTTGCTGCAAGATGTTTCAGGATAACAAGGACAATCTTTATTTTATATAGCCCTGAGAAAAGGAAAGCAGATCTAATCTGGTTTTCATTTCTTTGCATGAGATTAAAGATAAGCAACTCTCAGATATTTATTTTGGCATCTTTTTCAAGCTTAAGATGCTGTTCACTTGAGTTCACAGTACTGATTAACTCTTCTGTGAGAAAGAAAATATTTCCCCAACTCCACCCCCTCATTAGCCTCACGTGAAAGTATCATTGTTCTAATTAGGTATTATCTCATTACTGTCCTTTCCTCGTGTATACCTCATTAGATGAGGCCTCTGAGTTCCATTTTTTCTTCCCGCTTAGCTTCTCACTGCAGACATAGGTCATGAATATCTCCTCAGAAATAAATTTACTTGTCCTTGACTCTGTGTTTTCTCCTTTGTATGCATTAGTTTTCTACATGTCTTACACTTAATTTCACAGTTCAGTTCAGAGGTAAAAGGTCTGTTCCAAAAAGTTTCTACACAGTGCAGAGACACCTATTCTTGAAAACTTTATAAGGCAGGCTGTACGGATAGCATAACCACCATGTCAAAATGGGGCAATAGTTGGGAAAACTGTCATCACCATACAGTTCCCATTACCATCACTTTACCTGGGATCCAAAGATTTATTACTGAATCCCAGCAAATTGTTTTCTCCAAGATTCTTGGGAAGAAAGCAAGGAAAGAAAGGGAGGAAAGATGGTACAACTTGAGGAGAAAAATATTTGTTGAAGAAGGGAAGAAGAGTGTGAGTCAGCCGCAGGATAATTTATCTGGTGATAAATGCAGAAAAGCGGCAGAAAATTTATCTGGTGATAAAACCAGATGAGGGATGATGCCCCTGATATGTTGATATATACTGCCTTCAAGGCTTCTTTTCCTGCATCTGTGATAGTGGATGATGTGTGCATGAAGTGAACCTCAGGTATTATGCAAGCTGAATCAGTGGTTACTCCCAAAAATTCACTGAATGCCCAGAAAGAGGATAGCATAGACTGTTTTCCTTACACCTTTTTATAATCATGATAAAAAGCATTGTCTATTAGTAATAAAAATTAAGGTTTACACTGGAATAACACTAGGTACCCTCTTGGACCTGGAATTATTGTTGCGCATAGTAGGGGGAAGATAAGTAACAGCTTTTTGCAAATGGTGCTAAAGATATGTCTCCTTTTAAAGCCACTTTTAAAGAACAGCGTAACATACAGGATCCACGCTGTTTGCCATCAGGTGGACAAGAGGTAAGCAGTTTTGCAGCTGGAACAACTTTTCTTCCTAGTATCTAAAATGGAAATAGGGCCAAGAAATTTTTTGTCCTTTTATCTGCTGGAAAGACTACTAACAGCCCTGAAGCAAATCTCCTCTTGCAGTCGTGGACATACTCCATCTTAGTGTCAGCAGCATGCAGGCAACAAGGAGGCTGCTTTAGGATATGATTTTCACTGTGTTTCCTGCAATTAATGTGAGATGGCAAAGTCACGTGTTCATTACCTTGCTAGTCTGACTGAACATCTGTGATTCTTTCTTCAGAAACTCATGGCAGATGACAAAAAATGACTGACTGACTTATTCAAGCAATGGGTTTCATTCAAACACCAAGGAATAGAAAGAAAGAAGAAAGAAAAATAGTGCCTACATGTACACAACACTAACCTAAATTTACTCTTCATTATAGGCATAGATATGTGCGTATATGATATATATAGATATAGGATTTACTACTGAGTTACAGGAATAGCACAAATTCAAATTACCTTCATTTAACCAATGGTATTTTAGGATGTGACTTGGTGTCAACTAACTTTTCACCAAGTTATCAAACTATTCACTCCTAACAAACTGCTTTCTCTTTCTTAGGAAAGTATTTTCCCTGTTAAGTCTCCTCTTTAGCACACGATCTCAAGTTACTCTTTGTTCCAACAGTATTTAGTCATGTGCAGTGCTATTGCTAAAGATTTGATTTACCCAGTGACAAGACCCAATTCATGGGTTTAACTGAAGTTGAAAATGATCTTGGATTCACATAATGTTCAAACTTAAAGTATGGTAACTGTTCTAACTTTTGTTTTTCTCCAGAGTTTCTTAGAATATTTTATTATTCCATAGTACAGAAACAAAGACATTTTTCCTTCAGGGCTTGTAATTGCAGGCCTTGCATATCTTCTTCTGTGGGGACATGCTTCTGCCCCTGACATTCCATTCCAGGTCATCTCACCACTTATCTTTCCCATATTTTTGTTTACAAGGGCAAAGATTTTATGGTGGAGAACAACATAATCTAAGTTTATTTTTAGCCAAAAAAAAAAAAAAAATACCACGTGGAAAAATCTGAGGGCAATGATCCAGAATAAATCTGTACTCATGAGGAGAAATATTACTTTTATAAACTGACTTAAATAGGGATACCTGAAAGAGTGAACAGTGTTTGCTTAGCTAACTGTTGAAACGTTGACTCTTACTATACAACCTTCAAATCAAAACACAAAAATACACATCTTGCTTTTCTGCTTACTTTCATTTGGCTTTAAAAGAAGCTGTTGGAATCAGAATTTAAGTCATGTCAATAATTTTATGTGTTTGTGCTTTCAGTAGGTTTTGTCCCAAATGGTATATAAGATGTAATGAGCATTCTTTTTCTATTTAACATTTTAACAAAAAATTCTGAATTCTGGTAAAGCCAATATAAATATCAGCAGTAGGAAAAAACAAATTAAACTGATTTAGCTGAAATGTAAACTCTGAACTGATTAGTCAGCAAGCAGCTTTAAGAAGCACACTGTAGACAAAGTCCAGAAGAATTGTAATAAAACTGAAAGATTTCCCTGCCTCACAAACTCCACTGATCTGTACTAGGAATGGTTACCTATCTCTGCATAAAGTCAAAGAAAAGCTTCCACCATTTTATTTTTATGGATTGCACAAACACAACTGTAGAAGGAAAAAAAAACCCCTATATTGATACACATACACTGGTACCAAAGACCTTTTTGTAATGTATTTCAAGAAAGAATGATTTGAAAAAGGCTCTGCAATTCTTAGCTGAATGACATTTATTTTGTGAAGGAAAATCTTATACCATGTAACGTTATTTTACAGAGTTTACCCAAGAACACTGCCGTGAGTCCTGACATACTTTAATCTGCTTGTTAATTTTGTATAAATAGTCCTCCTTTCCTTGGCTTACAGACTTATTCTGTTCTGAAATCAGAGACATGGGTAATATTTCTAACAGGACCTGTAAAGCCATACGATGTATAACAGTAATTCTTCCTAAGTCAGGACAGTAAAAATCTCAAGCAGGAATATTAAACCCATATATTGAATTCCTGGATGCCAGTTGCCTCTCTAAACTACAGGTTTTGCATTTGGATCTCAGAGAAGTATATAAAAAGTCTTTTTTATAACCAGATGCCACAATATAAAACATTTGTACAGCTTTATTACTCAGCTTCAGCATTAGATTTCTTTCTTTTATGTCTTTTTTTAAACACTGAAAGGTAAATTGGAACTAGAATTCATAAATATTTCTTTTTACTTCTATTTTTGAATGTTGACAATGGATGACTCATATTTTCCTTTGAGAGTCTGTCTAATTTGAATTAGGGTCACCTTTGTCTTTTTTATCATAAAAGGCGTGCTTTAACGCAGGATAAGTAACGAATTTACTCTTAAGCATAATAATGTTGTTTCTCTATAGGAAACAAGGAAAGTCATCGTTCAACAACACACAATTAAAGCAACTAACAATAAAATAGCCAATGATATTTACGTTCCTCCACACATACAAACATCTCTAAACAAAGATTTGTGATAATTTTCTTTGACTTTGTTGGATCTGTATTGGCCACTTTAAGGGGAAAAAAAAGCAAGAAGATGCATACAAGACAAAAATCCAGTGTTTAAGTAAGAGGTGTTCCCATTCCCTAAGATGCAGTCATAGCTCTTTTTACTGCTTGTAAGATCGCACATTTCTAACTAATATAGTAGTTGTCTTCTGCTGAATTAATAATGGTCTATATTGCAAACAAGGAAAAGAATGAGTGAGAAGATGGAGTAGTGAGAAAAATAAAAGAGCTTGTGAATGACAACTGAAGGTGTCTTTTTTCAGCTGTGTTAACTACACTGCTCTGGAAAGAACTGACATCACTTGGTTATACAGGCCGGAGTGAATCTGAAGTCTGCAGTCTGGCATGCAGCCAGCTCTGTAATTGCTGAGTCTTCCAGTCCTGTTTGTATCAGTTATTCTAAACAGTATTTTGCTTTTCTCAGCTTTTCTTTCTCATTATACAATACACCAGGACTTCATATATTTTTAAACAGACCCAAATTTGCTAGATAGTCTGGGTATGCGAAAATAAATTTTCCTCATCTAAACAGAGAATTAGATTTGGCTGCTGCTCGTAGGTGGTTGCCTGGAAATTCTTTTTTACTTTTATCCCCATACTCCCATAAAAGTAATTACATAAAAAACAGGAAAGCATGTATCTTTTTACTGGATTTACTATTACCTTTCTCTTTTAACTTTTCTGTTATATTAATTTTATACTCTTACGTTACCCTTTCTTTCACTTTACTTATATTTAACTAAATAACATATTACACAGCACTGAGTGGAATCTTCCAATATTGTTATGTTTTTTTTTTTTTTTTTCATGTTGCTTTGCTATCTGAAGCAAAACAGAACAAATTAAAAACGAACAAATTTGTTTCCTTCAATCAGTGAATCCCATGAAATAAATGCACTGCCAGTACTGCATAATCCTGCCCTATGATGAAGATTGTGGATGAAGATTTTGCTGAAAAGGACAGGAACCTTTTAGGTACTGGAATCCATGAGTAAAACAGAAGAATACTTATGCCCAAAAAACAAAATCACTTGTGCTTAAATAGCTGTTCCACACACTTGCATAACTCTTTCCTATAACCTTACTAGCAGTAAGCTTTCTAACAACAGTTTTTCGTCAGAGATCTCTTGAAAACCTCTTGCAGAAAATTCCAGGAAAAAGTGAGCAACATCCAAGAATACACTGGATCTCAGCGAGTCCTTTCATATGCTTGCAGCTTGACTTCAGGTCCACTAGCCCCACATGTCAGACCACTCCAGTTTTTCTGAGGCAGTAGGTGGGTGTAGGTAAGACGTTGATAAGAAACAGACATCAGAATACAAATGGGAAATAAGAGTGTAGAAAGGAGAGGGTCTACTTGATAAATAAGATACACTTTCATGTGACCAAAACCAGAGAAATACATCTCTAAGTACGTTAAAATTTGTCCACAATTACTTTCTCAGTCTTAGTAGATTATATTCAATATTTTTGTGAGTCTCCTGAAAGCAATACACCAAGAAACTCACCTGTGATTTTAAAATGCATTTTCTTTAACTCCAATGTGATGTAAGTAAGAACTATAAGAACTTTGACTTTCCCTCTTTTGAATTTCAAGGGTTCTAAGCTTCTTTCAGAACTCTCTGTAAATAAATAAAACTAAGCCACGCTTTAAGATTCTGCAATCTGAATAGTGAAGTAATTCCTCACATGCTTTTGAGAAACATACATCAAGAAAAGAATGGAGGTTAAATATATCAATCACAAAGGCAATAGTGATTAATATCAATTACTCATAACATAAAGAAAGGGAATTGTTTGCAAGCTTCCTAGAAAAGACTTAGTTTCAATATTCCCTAAAACCCGTGCATTTTGGAGAAATGATAGATCCAGCATGTGTTTCTAATTAAGCTTGCAGATACTGCAAAATAACTAAAATGTATTCCAAGCTTTAACAAGACAATACCGTTTTCCACCTCTTCTTTCCAAGCTGAAGGTTGTTTAGTTATAGCCAGGCATTGTGACTGCACTTAACCAACTGTTATTTTATCGCATAAAATAGCCCAGTGCTTGATATTATTTTTTTTCTTATTTCAAACATGTGAAATGTCTCTTTAAACAAGTATTTTGTCTTACAATATGAGACAACGGAAAAAGATCCAGGGATTAAGATATTTCATAGTTTGTGTACACGCAGGATTTCAGTACAGTATTAGCCACTTTGCAAGCAGCTCGTCTTGCCAGCCTGCTGTGTGAGGTTTGGAATTTTCTAAGCTGTTTATTTGAAGAGCTCCTCTTAGTTCTTTTAATATTTCAATGTTTAAACATTTAGAGAAGAAAAAGGGCAAATGTTCAACATTGAAAGGAAAGCTCTGTATCTCTGTCAACTCCTCTTACGTCCACACTGTTTGGACACTTACTGTACAGTTGGTATTAGCATAGGGAGAAAGCAGCACTGTCTCCTAATGATTTTTCAGAGACTGTGTCTATGCTGCAGAGTGAGAACAGGTACAAGCGTGCTGAAACCATGCTGTGACTCTAGGATTTCTATCCACAGTGCTGGTTAATAGTCTCCAGAGAATCAATTTCATCCTTTAGAGGAGGAGAGCTAGGGATATTTGCTGGTGTTTGACTTGTTCGTGTCTGATACCTCCAACAACGCAGTAACCCAGTAGACAAAAGTCAAACACTAAAAAAGATGAACCTGAAGAAAAGATTAACAGCTACATTCTTGTTTTGATATGGAGTCTTTTATAGCAATACGCCACTGAAAGGCTCATAGTCTACTGCAAAGTATTACATACAGAAAAGCTACATGCAGATGTTGCTGCATAAACCAGACAACACTGAGAGTTGGGGTAATGTAAAGGCATAAATTAAATACATTAATACACCCTTCCGTGATAGGTAAAGCACTACATTACTTCATGCAGGATTTCTACAATTATTTTAATATTTTTATTAGAGGAATAGAAATAAATTGAAATCACATCTGCAGATGTAGAAGGAACAGAATGAAGACATAGGAGCATAGTTTCATAGGTATTTTTCTTTAATAAATAAGGTCCTTGCCACATCAGAAGGAGCAATGTTCTCTGACCACATTGAATGTGTGATATTTTTACTTTTTTATATAAGTATCTACTGTGTTTAGGTCAGTGTCACCTTTTTGCTTGTTAACAGAATTTATACAAAAAAAATGAAGACCAATTAAAAATGGTAAGTAATACATGCAGCTACTTGTTCTACCTAACTTGCATCTGAATTATTATATTAAAAATTAAAATCAAAAGGCATAGGACTGTCTGCATTTCTGTGCTCTGATTTGTTCTCCTAGACATATGAGGAAGCTGAATAGCCAGTAATAGAATCCACTGGACAACATATAGTCTGCTTTCATAAAGAATGACAGCTGAATTGAAAGAGAAAACAATCTAAAAGAATCTTAAATCAGAATTTGTTTCTAGCATGGAGTTCTGGCATACATCCCACACTGGGGGAAAAACTGAAGATGAATCTGATTACTTTTCAGCCTCTTTCTCAATATCCTGCTAACACAGAACCACTGAAATCTGAAAAAAAAACCAACAAAATATTACTGCAGAAGTTGAATCTTAACACCTCCCAACTCTGCCACAAAAATGGTTTATGTGAATGAGCTCAGATGTGCTTCAGGTTGATTCATACCTAACATTCACACTGCTTAAACAAACCAGGGTGTTTTGCAGCTCTGCTGCAGGAGATGGTAGCTCCCAGCATAATGCCAGAAATCACATGGCAAGCTGTAGTGTTTTAAATTGCCTTAGTCACTGGCTCAATGAACATCTGCTTGCAGTCTTGACTTTCTTATTTTCTGTTTGACCTACATTCCAAGATCTGCCAGAAAATAGAACAAAACTTGCTCCAAAAAATCATGGGAAATTTTTATTCTATTTTGATAAATATTGAATAAACAGCCCTAAGTAAGACAAGTTTGTCAAACCAAAATATATTACTGCTTTACCCTCACAACCATTGGGTAGCTCTGGGAATGGAATTAAAATCTTCAACAGAATTTAAAAATATCCTGAGCTCTTGGTTATTTTTCTTATCTTCAGGAAGACATGTCTGTAAGATTAAGAACTCTTTTCAGTACACAGAAAGATAAATAAGTTCTTGAAAGGAGGACTGAAAGGAATTAAAAGCTACAAGTAGGACCTTTTATCAGACAAAAAACTTCGACAGAAAATTCTCACTTGTGATCATCAGCTTTTTCTGTTGGATCTTTATACAGCTGGAAAAAATGTCTTCAAGATTCTTGTTTGGATTTTGTGATTGCTTAACTACTTGAAGCTGTAGCTATTATACAGAACACTCTAGGGATCTAGAAAAGCCCCATCTGAGAAGAAGAACATTGTTCATAAATAAACTCTGCAGTTCTGTTTTGGTCTGGTCTTTATTTCTCTCATTAATTACTTCTGCCATTAGTTGTGCTACTTCAGCACTTTACAGTGTAAGATTGCTAAGTAACACTTCTAGGGGCAAAGACTTAGAAAATCTCAGTTTTTAAGATTGTTTTGTTTATCTCAAGGACAATAAGAGGCATGGAGCACACAAAAAAAAGTCTGTATATAGTACTTTGAGTTCCTAAAGGAAGAATCAAGGCCAGTCAAATTGTTGGAAATGGACATTCCCTCATACAATGGGAAGAAAGTCTGGTCCTCAATAACAAGAGCTTTCCAGGTAGGAGAAGCATACAGTTACCTGATGGAAAGGATTCTTTCACGGTCCAAACAGACTGCTGGTAGTATAGCAGGAGAACACCAAACTAACAGTAAAATCAGGATGACAGCAAAGCATCTCAGGATTACAAAAATCTCATCTGAATGGGGAAGTAAACATCTCAAAATGAAGGCGTGTAAGGGAGCAGGGAATGAATGTCTTAAGACAAAGATGTTTGAAGGGTTTGAAACCATTTTGTTACTATCTGATCTTTCTTTCCTTTGACAATCAGCACTGCTAGACATTTCTACCCTTCCTGAAATTATTCAGCCCTGATGATGCTTTCAATGCAGCGTAATAGACTAGTAATAATCTTTAATATTTATACAAACATTTCAAGGCAATTCATAAGAAGTGGTCTACAAATATAATTATTATTAATTTTACAGACAGATAAATTTGTCCAATCTTAGGTCACACAACATGTTGTAGGGCTCACTGTAAGCTGAATGTACAACAATGTGCACAGGAAATATGTCATACCAAATAACAAGGATTTAGGAACTCTTTTGTATTTCTAATGCTCCTCAAAACAGGCTGGTACAGCTTTCTTCAGTTTGGCAATAGCAGCCATGCAGGAGAGTAAGGCTCTATAAATACCTGATTTTAGTCTGACAGAGAGAGGTGTAAGTTCATAAAAAGCAAATGAAAATTCTGAAATTTTATTCACTAACTAGAAACCTTAATTTCATCAGCTGCTACGTATATTTCTGTTTCATTTACATCTGACGTATCTTTAACAAAATCAAAGTGATGGCATTGTTTTGCATCCAGATTGCTGTCTAGGGACATCACTGCTGGGGAACTGGAGAAAGATAGGTTCAAAGCCCATCTCCTGGCAGAATGCACAGATAATTGCATAATGTAAAGAATGGAAGGAATTGCTTTAGCAAGTTAGACAATTAGTTGGGTTTTTTGTTTTGTCTTTTGAACAAAAGACGAAACAAGACTTCCTCCTATATTGTCAATATTTGCCTGTGGGCTCTATAAAAACTAGTAACATTCCAGAGATCATGAACTTCAGGAGTATGTGTGTGACTGTCTGGTTAATAATTAATCTGTCGTATGAGTAATTTCAAATAGGGTTTAGGAAAAGAAATCATTTGGGTTGGACTAATTCAACAAGAACTGGTGTAAATATCCTTTACTCATGCAAGTTATTTGGCTCATGACAGCACGAAGACGTGTCAGTTCAGCCCTACTTTCAGGCAGAAGGAAGAAGACCTAAATCATTAAAACTGAGTAAGGGCCATGTGAAAGTTGTAAAGGTGGTTGTAGAACAGAAACAAGGAAGTAGATGTAAAATGTCACCTGCAGCTGAAATATTCTGTTTGGTATGATTAGTCAGGCAAAGTACATGAATAACTCTTAAAGCTGATACAAGGAACAATAAAAGAAAAAAAAAAGCAGGAATACAGAAAAGAGTCCTTCAGATCGATGGGCCCATATGAGCTCTTTCCTCAGCAATCAGCCTGGCTTTAGATTTAGAATTCGAGGCATCGTTCAGATCACCAGTTTTTGCTTTGGGTTTTCTGGATATCTAAGCCAACATCTAGGACCCCAAGGAGGTGCTGCGGGTTTTAAATTCTCTTGCTTTTGCACAGAAATGTTCAATAAGCAGTTCTCAGAATCAGATAACAATGAATTGTAACTGTGAGGCCCCATACAAATGATGAATATTCCAGATATTCTAACAGTGCTAGGCAGAACTGGGAAAAAGAGCTTCTTGTCCTCTTTTCATAGTGACTCTGTATTGAAAAATACTTGGAACCAAAACTATATGTGTTTCAACATGCTGTGGAATTTAATTTTCTTGAATACTTTAACCAATTTTAAAAAGTTTAGGAAGAAGGGGACTCAGTGTAAGTGAAAATATTGTTGTAATAAGGCTCAAACTGGAAAAGGGGTTGATTCTCACCTTCTCCACCTGCTGTGGTAGAACAAGAATCCGGTTTCCAAAAACAGTTTTAGAAACTCAAATATTAAGAATCAGATGTTAAAAGACTATTATAACACTGAGCTAATAATCCCACTAAATAAACAAACAAACAAGCAAACAAACAAATATGTGTACGGGAAATTACGCTGCATAAACTATCAGCACACATGCATTTCATCATTTTGCCTACATGCACAAGTTCTGAGTCAGAAGCAATCACTGAAACACTCTACTTTTGCCAAGCACTACCTACTTTGCTCTGCTATTAATACCACTTGTGATGCAAGAACTCCCACCCATTTCTGAGAACAGTGCAGGCAGTCTGATAACTCACAGGCTTCAAGCTGCCCTTATAAAGTTGTTCCACTTTTGCATACTTCCTCATACTGCGAGTTACTCTGCAAAGATGAAGCAGCTTGTTTACTTAGTCTTGCTTAAGACAGCTCTCCTGGCTTTAACAAATGTGTTTGCAGTTATTTTAGAAGAAGAAAAGGATGTTAAGGAAGAAAAAACAATCGGTACTTGTCCTATAAAGCTCAAAACTAATGGGAATTGTGATGAAGGAGAGGACTGTCCGTATCAGATAAATCTGCCGCCAATGACCATCCAGCTACCCAAACAATTCAGACTGATTGAGAAGACTCTCAAGGAAGTACAGACCCTTAAAGAAGCAGTAAACAAGCTGAAGAAGTGTTGCCAGGACTGCAAGCTGCAGGCAGATGACAACCAAGAAAGAGACAGCAGTAATGAATTCCTGCCACCTAATGCAGAAACTCCAGCAGAAATCCAAGATAACAGAGTAAAGGAACTGCAAAGCAAAGTGAACAGAATGGCAACCAGTCTAAAAAATGCAAAGAACCAGATTCAGACACTGCAGGGCCGCTTAGAGAAGATGAGCCTCGTGAATATGAACAATGTAGAACATTACGTAGACAGCAAAGTTGCTAATTTGACGTTTGTTGTGAACAGTCTTGATAACAAGTGCTCTTCTCAATGTCCAGCAATGCAGCCAAGCCCTGGTATGTAACCTGCTTGTTCTTAATACCTGCAACATACGCTTTCTTTGCATTTTACAAATATTAGGTAAAGAAATCAAATATATGTTAAGCAAATATCTGTGCTTCTTACTTTGCAAAGTAAGTATGTGCGCATTTACAGTTTGTTTATATTCCTGTGCAACTTTCCAGCTGCCACTAGAGGGTTACTGAGAGTTGCAGGTGTTCAGTTCCTGCTATGGCTGTTCCTTTTGGGGAAAGTCATATTGTTTTTCCATAACATATAAGAACTTTTGCAAACAAGAAATATCCACAAGATTATAAGTAAGTGCATTCTAGCACTCAGATATCACAAATGTGAAGATAGGGGTCTCTACAGACAAAACAGAGAAATAACAGAATGCACTTCAGTTTTTAAGTCCCTGTGGTTTAGCATTCCCACTTCAAAATGAAACTGCTCTTCTGTCTGCCCATAAGAAACTGAAAAACTGAAAACTGAAGCCTGTGCAGATGATACAGTGTATGTATAGTTGAAATTCCCAAAAGAGCAGTAAGAGCAAATGAATAATAACAAAGGCAATGCTTTAACTATATCAACAATCAGCTTCAGACAGATACAATTCAGTATAAATTAATTACTGAATTAATAATTCAGATATAAAACATTAACAGAAAGGATGAGCGGTATCTAGTCTATTGATAATGGGCAATGAATCACATTCAGGCACAGTAGTTCATGATGGGCTAAATTCATTTTAGATGTTTCTCACTCTTACTGAGCTGTTGGGTACTATTCATAGCACACAATCATGTAGATGTTCGTTACATTTTACAGCAACTGATGTAATAGATAGAAAACTAGCTACAAGCTTTTCGCATATAAAAGTTATTCCTACCTCTTCTGAAAATAGCAACAAAACTTTATTTAATAGGAGTTGAATTGGGTCATAAAATGCATTTTAGATGAAATTAATACTCCCTGTCAATATCTGCTCTGCAACTTAGCCCAGTAAACATCTTACACAATGTTCAGTGAAATGAGAATCTATTGCGAACTCAGATTTGGTCTTTAAGTCTCTGGTTCCTACACTTTATGCTTTCATAGATATCCAGTTTTCTGCACTAGCAAACAAGGAGTCCTGAGCCTCACCCCCTACTGTGGCTTAAGAACATTTGTCCCTTACAAAAAGTAATTGAATTGTTTGACTTTTCCTGTAAAAATACAATATTCAATTCTACAAATGAACATATTCCTAAATTCAAAGCTACAATAGAGAGGAACAGTGTCTAAATGGTTTTGACTCAACTCGGAACTGACAGATGGAAAGGTCTCTGTCATTTGTTTAGGAACATGGAATTACTGTACAATGCATTCTGAATTATTGAACACAAAGTCATTACTAAGTTAGTAGATAAAAAAATGGATTTTTACTCTGCAGGAAACATCTGGGGGTGTTTTTCTTGTGAATAAAATATATCATTGAGAAGGGGAAAAACTGTGTTAATGGCAGATAGCAAATCTTTTTCCTTACTTTAAGGCCAGCAACGCCACATACACAGGAAAGCACTTAACTTTTCTAGGAATTGCTTCTAGGAATTGCAGTATTACTACAATAGATGAGATAATTCTGTAACATTTCTCCTGCTTCCTTAATTATTGTAGCATTAACACATGAAAGATTCCTAATGATGCAGTGTTCTGAATCAAACTGTGGCTATTCAAAAACAGCCAGCTTGAAGTTATTCCCATATGAACAAAGCTTTTTCTCTGACACACTGCCAGATAAAGATTTGAATTATAGACACAGTGTGATGGTATATAGTGAAATCTTACCAAAAAAAAAGGAGCAAGCGTTAGAAATATGGACTGAAGACACTAGTATGAATTTATTGGAGGTGACGAAAGGATGAGGAAAAGGGTAGAGAAAAGGAGAAAAATGGAACCCAAGGAAGTGACCCTCAATTGGCCATTTTTGATTTAAAAAGAAACAACACAATTTAAATGGTTTCTGGTAGTCATTTGATGCAGAGATCCTAGCTGATATCTATTACAGAATAAACTTGATGGAGAAAAAGTTTGTTCCTAGAACTGAAACTGTGATAACACTATTTCCTATCTAGAAGTCCAATCCAAAAGACTGAACAAATGCTTTTGCCTCTTCCAAACAGATTTCTTGGTCTTCACTCATTAGATGTACTAAAGGTAGATCCAAGTCCAAAATCACGGCAATGTAATGGACAGCTTTAGTTAATATTTGACTTTTTCTTATTTAACCATAGCTGTGGAAATAATGAACTTGGTAAGAAAAAGAGCCTGTATGAAGAACAGACAACAACAGAGTCTGCACAGCGTTTAGCATGTTCTGTAGGCCACATCAGTCTGGATAAAATTTTTGCTTGTTTTTAAATTGATGCTGTGTTTAATCTGACAATCTCTGTTTTTCCACCAGTTATACAAGTTATGCAGAGAGACTGTGCAGATCATTATGCAGCAGGCAAAAGGAGTAGTGGTATCTACCCAATTACCCCTGACCCCAGAAACAGCACCTTCCAAGTCTACTGTGACATGGAAACACAGGGAGGCGGCTGGACGGTGCTGCAGCGGCGTCAGGATGGTAGCACTAACTTCAACAGAACATGGAATGACTACAAACATGGCTTTGGAAACCTCAGCAGGGAGTTTTGGCTGGGGAATGACAAAATTCACCTCCTGACAAAAAGCCAGGAAATGCAGCTGAGAATTGACCTCGAAGATTTCAATGGTATCAAAGAGTATGCCAAATACCAATATTTCTACGTGGCCAACGAGTACCTGAAGTATCGTCTCAGCGTTCATGGCTATAGCGGCACAGCCGGAGATGCTCTCCTCTACAGCAGGCATTACAACCATGACCAAAAGTTCTTCACAACTCCTGACAAGGACAACGACAGGTATGCATCAGGGAACTGTGGCGCATTCTACAGCTCTGGCTGGTGGTTTGATGCATGCTTGTCTGCCAACCTCAACGGCAAGTACTACCACAAGAAATATAAAGGTGTTCGCAATGGAATTTTCTGGGGCACATGGCATGGTATTTCTGATGATACTCCAAGTGGATACAAGCAATCCTTTAAATCAGTAAAAATCATGATCAGACCCAAAAGTTTTGCACCATAATTGTAGACCTTTTCTTAACTAATTTGCATTGGATTGCACTCAAGATCATACTTACTCAGTATTATATTCAGAATTCAAATATTCAGTCATATTTGTCATAACATAGTTCTAGACAAAGTAACATATTTCCACATGCATTTTTAGAGATGGTGTTTCCCATATAATGTATGAAAGACAACAGTTGTTGCTAAAACTTAGCATAGGTTAAGTTGTGGTATTGTAACATAAATATTCTAAGTATTGCTTTTGGTGCTTTTACTGTATGTGATACATCTACAAACTGTGTATGAATGAACACCTGCATTTTTACCTGGATATAACTCAGAGGTACCCTGATAACATACTAATCTGTTAAACACTTAGTATGAAACACTGTAACCCTGATACTGCCCTACGCTTTGTATTGTCATTCCTTCACAACCTCAAAGATGTACTATGGGAATGTCAAAATAAACTGGGAGAAGTACGGCACGTTATTATTTTAAAAGGAGAAGGGAATAGAGGGCCACATGATTAGCTCAAAGACACAAGGAAAAAAGCTTGAGGAAAACTTAGACTGTGAATATGGCTCCTCAAACATTATTCCCTTTGTCAAAAAGCTATTCAAACAAGCTGGAGAAAGAATTGGATAAGAGCAAGAGGAAATAACACATAGAGGATGTAAGGAAGGATGACCTTTCATTCTCCTTTCAATTCTTCTTTCCACCTTTTGTGGGAGAAAGTAAATTTCATGTCGCTTATCACAGATTTGTACAGGGGAGTGGACAGGTAGGAAGACATGTCAAGAAGAGTCCATGTGTTTGTATTAATCCCTTTAAACACCTACAAGAAGTACTTTTTGCTTTCTTTTCTGAATCTTTTAGGTGAGCCAAACATTGCAAGATGACACCTGTAGAGACTCAAGCTCTTATTTAAGTACTTCTCACTATATGTATCATTAGGCCTTAAATTATAGGTAAATTATATTTTGTAACACAAGATTACATTCTTCCCATTTTCTGAGTACTACTCTTGCAATCAAAGAAACATGAGCAAACCACTGGCCGTTAGACTCTTTAGAAAAGAGAATATGCAGAGGGTTTTTTCCTTCTAAAACATAACAAAAGAAACAATGCACTTTTCACATACTTCGGGAAGTGCAATTTAAAGAAACTGTTATTCTATTTCACATTCTAGATAGCAAGCACAAATTTGCCTACACATACTTATTGTCTATGCTAGAAAAGACATGTCTATAATTATGGTGACTAATATTCTGAGAGGAGATGCCAATTATCTTAGCATGAGGTATCTTGCTATATAGCTAATAGCAATTCTCAGATGCAGATAAAATATACAAAGACTGTATTTCTTTACTGGTAAAAGTATGGTTTTTACTGGTATAGCATTTTCTTGCTATAAGAGCCATTTGTTGGTAATGGCAAACAACAGAACTGTGCTAACAAACCTATGAGTGCACATCTGGCCTAAAACTTTACAAATCAGACCTTAATTGTTTTTAAGATAATATCCAGAACTATCATGGTTATAAGCTATGGACATAAGCAAAAGTGGCAATTACTAAATAGCAGAGTATTAATATATATATTTGAGAGTAAATACTTTGAAGGATATTTCAGTGTGAAGTGTAATTTGGTTTGTTGTATTTCAATTTTAAAGACTAATGGAAGATTTTAATTGTAAGATGTATAACCTGTGCTTGAAAATGTTTTGAAGTCATAGAATATTTATTTTGTGATAAAATGCGTTGTCTAAAAAAAAAACAACAAAAAAGCAACTTATAAAATATTGGTTAGAAGAGCAAATATCTAATTGTGTATGATTGTATTTAATAATTTTGCACGAAATGCACAACTTTCTCCTATTCATTACATGGTAACTAGCTCTGTATGACTTACAGTATCTATAAGCTTCTACTTGAAAATGTCTTTTTCCTGCTAATTTGTTGGGAAGGAAACTGTTTCCTTTTTATCGTGCTAAAAGGAAGAATTGTAAGAAAGAAATTTCATCAGGATAAACAAATGTGACTGATGTCACCTACAAAGACTTGACCAACTTCTTTATAAAAAAATAAAATAAATAAAATAAAAAAGGAAAAAAAGATAAAAAGAAAAAGGAAGAAAGCCTGCCTGGAACTGTTGTAGCTGAATCTCCAGCAATGTGTATTAGTTTTACAAACTGTAACTCCATCTATTTGTTGCAAGCTTTATTTTATATTTTTCCTTGTTGTAAATAAAATTGTCACACTATTAAAGGTCTACAGTTGTCATACATTTTTATGGGGACTAAGAAAAAAGCTCTAATAAATGGGTATTTTCAGTAAAAATTGAAGCCGTCAGAAAACACAGGTATAGTAAGATAACAACAGATGGCCTGCAAAGATATATGTGCCATGTGACAAGAGAGTTACAGAATTGCTGTTAACAATTCTTAATGGATCCATTCAGATGCCAGATAATGTATAGGCTCTTCTTGAGGCTATTCATATTTTGGAAGAGAAATTAATTACCTAATCAAGTGTTTATACAACGTGTATCTTTGTCATGAAACAGGAGACACAAACTCATCTGCTTTTTAAATTATGCACACTTTAGAAAACATTCAAGTTTCAGGAAAGAGTGAGAATAGATATAATTCACAAAATTAAAGCATACAATTTTATATACAAATCAGAGCACTTTGAGGCTTAATAAATAAAAACATGTATTTTAATGTACAGAAAGTATCTATGTAACAAATACTATCACAAGAAAACCTTGTCGTTTTGATCTTGCTAATATTTAAAATGTGCGTATTAGTAAAGAATATTAATAACAGTGGGTTTGCTAGCAAAATTCATGAGTTCCCCCCCACCAAAAAAAAGCACAAATCCATCTGTTAATTGTGATCAGCCAAGCAAGCTGTAATGTCTGTGTTTTCTACGCAACATTTAAAAACAACAACAACAACAAACAACAGAGAGAAACTGAAAATAATCAATCATATAATAGAATCATAGAATGGCTTTGGTTGGAAGGGACCTCAAGGATCCTCAAGTTCCAACTCCCCTGCCACAGACAGCGTTCCAGCCACTAGACCAAGCACTGGCCCAGGCTGCCCAGGGCCCCATCCAACCTGGCCTTAAACACCTCCAGGGACGGGGCATCCACAACCTTTCTGGGCAAACTGTTCCAGCACTCACCACTTCTTCAGTTAAAAACTTCCCCCGACATCTACTCTAAATCTCCCTTCCTTTAGTTTAATACCTTGTCCTATCACTATCTAGCCATGTAAAAAAGCAGATTTCCCTTGCGTTTATAAAATTCCTTTAAATATTGGAAGGCTGCAATGAGGTCTTCCTGTAATTGTCTCTTTCCCAAGCTGAACAACCCCAGTTCCTTCGGTCTATCTTCACAGGAGAGGTGCTTCAGCCCTTGTATCACCCTCATGGCCCTCTTCTGAACCCTCTCCAAAAGCTTCCCATACTCTTGCGCTGGGGGCCCCAGGCCTGGACACAGTACTCCAGATGGGGTCTCGTGAGGGCAGAGTAGAGATGGACAGTCACCCCCCTGTCCCTGCTGGCCACTTCTCTTCTCATGGAACCCAGGATACCATTGGCCTTCTGAGCTGCAGCACACTGCTGGCTCATGTTCAGTTTTTCATCAACCAGAACCCCTAAGTCCTTCTCAGGGCTACTCTTAAGGAACTCTTCTCCTAGTTCGTATACTTATCTGGGATTACCTTGACTCAAGTGCAAAACCTAATCTGAAGAGCTGAAGATCTGAAATGATTTTTTTTAATTTTTTTTTTTCTGTCCTTTTAATGCAAATATATTCCCTTAGTTGTGTTTTTGGGGAAGCGCTGCAGTCAGCAGATATTTCTGCAAGTTTTAAGAGCAACTTGGAGTTTGACACTTCAGTGGAAAATACATTTGCATTTGTACAATTATTTATGAAGGAAATTCAGATGGTTCTTAAACACATACCTGGAACATCGTGTTTATGACCTAAAGCAAAATCAGTTTTAAAAGTGCCAAATGAACTTAATTTCTATGTCATGCAAGTCATACAGAAAAAAAAACCAACCCAAAAACCAAAACAGCAAAGGTGTTTAAGTTTTCATAGAGGTAGACAGAAGACAAGAACTAAACCTGGCCTACCAAAAAAAAAAACAAAAAACAAAAAACAAGGATATATTGAAATCTATTCTTATAAATGTGTTTTGTTCTCTCTCTCTTTTTTTTCCCCAAGAGATAAAATAAAAGCAATATGGTATACATGGGCCTGAAAACGCTGACATATGTTTAAAAGAAAAATTCCTTTCACAGTCCCTGATAAATGCAAACACTCCACCTACTAAAGAGCCAGGCTGCACTCACAGCTTTTGATGAAACTTTTATGGGGTTATAATATTTCTGTCAGAAGTGAATTTGGCCTCAGTGTTAACCAGAAACAGAAAATGTTTTAGGATGATGTGTCACATCCAACGCTCAAACAAGTCATGAGATTAGGATGTGAATCAGTTATTTTTTGAAGTCCTTGTTTACCATCTATTTCTGATCTCAGTATTACCTAATTATGTTCACACAACTAAGACAAACTGTTGGTCTAACTAGTGGTACACTTCTACCCAAACGGTATGCCAGCATTCAGAATTACGCAATAGACAATTATGTTTTACACGCTGATTTCTAAGAATTACACAGAACTTATGACTTTTACAGAGAAGTAGGATCCACCCTGAGAAACAGAAATTCCCATCTCTCCGTTTGGACAGAGCATAAGAGCCCCTGTGCATACCTCTGCAGCTTAGCCTCTATAAACCAAAAGATAATTAATTCTTCTTAACGTAGATCTTAAAGGCTCTACTCATTCAGGAATATTTGGACACATAGATTTTTTGAATTAGAAAACTAGAAATCAACTTTTTAACTTTGTAAGTAACCAGATCTATAAAAGTGATGACTCTCTATGGCTGGACACATAACCAAAGTGAGTATTGCTCTGGCTTCCTCACAACACAGCTGTGCTGACAGCAATGGTCTAAGCCAAGGCCAGATAGACTCCCAATTTTAGCACAAGGGTGCCCTAGTTTGGGATATCTGGTCTCAAATGCATATTTAGAGTGAGAATAGGGGGAGAGGGAGATAGCTTTGGAACAAAAGACAATAACGAACTTGTCTTTTTAAGTCTCAAGAGTCTCAGAAATTTCAGTGGAAAGGTGAAAGAGTAGGAGGAGAATGAGGTTACAGGCTATTCTTTCTTTCAGCCTCAGTGCCTTCAGGAGCTATTTCCTCTGTGCAGCACAAGATCTGCACTTGACAGCAAAAAATAACACATTGACAATGGCGTTCACTTTCAAACATGCTGTTTGATAATCAACAGAAATAATGCTTGCTTTGTGATAACCTCATTATATTCAACAGCCTCCTGGGTTTATTTATGCTCAATTTCACCTGGCAAAAAGAATCTCTCTATAGAGAGAGCATTGCACATTGAATCTGTTCTTGTTTGTGTCAGTTATAAGCATCTGTAAATCCAACTCACTCCTTTAAAGCTTCTGATAGGTATTACCAGCAATAAGAGCAATCAGTTTTCCCATCACATAATCAGAGTTTAACATTCACTATGCAGAACACTGCTTACTAGCTGAAAGCTTACAGTCACATTATCATCCCTAACTGACTTTCCAAGTGACCATATCAACAAAGTAAAAAATGTTTGTTTAATTAACAGTTAGATTCCTGTGGGTGGAGGTGGAGACAACATCTGTCCTCCCTGTCTGTGCCAGCATATTTATATAGCTCTTTTGCTGTGCCAGAAGCCCTTGAAGCACGTAACGTGGAGTGTGCCAGGATCAGCTTAAGTTATAAAATGCTGTTTGCGTTTAATGGTTATGTTAAGATTTATATACATATATATATATATTATAGCACATAACACATTTGGGGAGTACTGAAAAAAATAAGCCACTGCTGTGGTTACAGAAATATACTTCTGAAATCTATTTTAGTCTACCAAGCCAGCTTTTATAGGAAAAGTTCCATTTCACAGAATCACAGAATTGTAGGGGTTTGAAGGGACCTCCAGAGATCATACCAACACTTTTATCTAAAAAGAAAGTTGTTTACATCTGCCTTTTAACCTGAGTTAAGAATGAACTAAAAACAGACTTCTTAGCAAAGATAAATAAATAAATGAATAAAATGTTCCATTTTCTAGAGTGGCATTGTCAAATGTTAGAATACTATAGAAAAAAATATGCAAAATATTAGATCTTAGTCTTCATGTTTGAAAGCTGTAGCCAAAGTTCAAATAACAGATGAAAAAGAAGCACACTCAAGCACTGAACCTACGCGTCTTTCCATGACTTAAAGCTCTTCCAGCTAACAGACCCATATGAATCAGCTTCACATCAGCAGAAGTGAAACTCGTTGGAGAATTCTCTGTCACTACATTATTCCAACTTTTTTGAGCACGGGGACTTTGCTCTGTGTTTCCAGTAGAGCCAGGAATCTGGTTAACAGATATTAACACTTCCAATAACAATTCTCTTCTTTTGGCAGTCAGGGGTAGCTGACTGTTCAGTTCCTTAACCTCAGAAAGACTTCAAAGATTCAAAATAGTGATGAAAAAATATTTGCTAGTCACTAACAGAACATTGTGGAAGGCTCTTTCTCCTTTCTGATGGATGGTGGCAATAGGGGTGCTTGGACACTGGCAAAAAGTAACGTCACATGATAGTGACAATTTCCATTCAAAAAAGCAGTGCAAATGGAAGATATAGAGCTGCCTTCAAATAGGGTGCAGAATTCATTTTATCATTCTGCAATACAGAGTACTCCTGTCTGCATCAGATTAACCAGAGAAATCTCCCAAAGGAGTGTGTTCTTCCGCAGGTTCAGATTTAGCACATAAATGGACTGCGTTCGTTAGCAGAAAGGGATTACTGTGGTAACTTCCAAATAAGGTACCAATTCACTGCTTCCGGTAAATAATAAAGTCATTTTTATTCAGAAGCATTTTACAGAACGAATAATTCTCTTGTCATGTCTTCTACAAAGATATACATGATAACTATTGTAGAATACTTTTTCTGCAATTGTTTTAAAAATTGATGTACGCCTTTGAGAGAACTCACAAGTATCTTTCTAAGCCAAGAGCACACCAGCAAAGAGAAAGCACAACATAGAAAAGCTTAGAGACATTGCTCTTGAACAAAACCTAACAAGAACTGCTGACAAGTGAAAAAGGCCCCAAACTGGGGGAATCTACCCTCTCACTATTTCTTTTTCCTTTTTCCTTTTTCCTTTTTCCTTTTTCCTTTTTCCTTTCCTTTTTCCTTTCCTTTCCTTTCCTTTCCTTTCCTTTCCTTTCCTTTCCTTTCCTTTCCTTTCCTTTCCTTTCCTTTCCTTTCCTTTCCTTTCCTTTCCTTTCCTTTCCTTTCCTTTCCTTTCCTTTCCTTTCCTCTCCTCTCCTCTCCTCTCCTCTTCTTTTCTTTCATTTCCTTTCCCAGAAATACAGGATTTCCATAGAATCACCAAGGTTGGAGAAGATCTCTAAGATCATCCAATCCAACCATCCACCAACCACCAATATTTCCCACTAACCCAAGTCCCTCAGTGCCACATCTAATCTTTTCTTGAACACCTCCGGGAATGGTGACTCCACCATCGCCCTGGGCAGTCTGTGCCAGTGCATGGCCACTCTTTAGGAGAATAAGTATTTCCTAACATCCAATTCTGAATCTCCCCTGGCACAACTTTAAGCCATTCCCTCTCATTCTATTGCTAGTTACATGGGAGAAGAGGCTGACCTCACCACAGCCTCCCTTCAGGTAGTCTGTATGTATTTATAAATAAACAGCATTAACTAGAAAGAATAAAAAGGTACTAGTCTCCCAAACTTCTCCCTTCTTCTTGAAAGAACCTGAAGAACACTGAGTTTTGGATAGCTGTTTGAATCAGAAAGATGAAACAACATATTTTGTAAGCAGATCATCAATTTTATCAAACCTTTGTAATTTCGTAAAGATTGAGTGCATGGAAAACTGTCCTTAGAGTGTAGCCCTTTGATGACTCACTATCAATTTGAAAAGATGTACAGAGTAGGGCTTTTTTAGTTTGTAGGATTTAATCTTAATTGGGTTTAAAAAAAAAAAAGAAAGAAAGAAAGAAAGAAAGGAAAAAAGGCCTAAGTATCCAAAAAGGATTTGGAGATCATAATAGATTACAAACTGAATACCAGCAGCATCATTATGGCAACAGACATGCAGACATTTATTTTATTCATTTATGTTCTTATTAAAGGAACCTGGATCAGGTGGAAGAAAGGAAAATAATTAATGTCTAGTGGGAAATAATGCTGCTACAGCACAGGAAAGAGCCAAAATTATGAGGACAGAAATTACGAAAGAGGGCAGGAGGCAATTTGTGATTTCTTTCCATTGCCCCTGGTCTCTTCATTTTGAGCATTTATACCAGTTTTGTGTCATGTTTGCTAGATTTTTCTTTGCAAACGGCAATTTCAGTATCTCCTGTGTTATTATAGCAGTGAAAGTAACGTAACAATGATGACATAAGGTTAAAGAGAGTTGCAGACAGAGGTGAAATGTATAATTGTAACATCTGTTGGAAAAGAAAGCAATTTGAAAGCAAAGAAAGAAAGACTAGCTTGAGACTGTTTTGATGAAGCCAGTTACTAGTAGAATATTTATTTTATAAATTTGTTAATATATCTTAAAATTGAGATAATGGACATGACAAAATTCAATATATTCATGTTGCTTTTAAGAATAAAATTGCATACACCTAGTCTATAAGGCACAAAATTCAAAAGTAACTAGCAAAACATATAGAATCTTTATGTAGTATTTATCCAAGAGGTATATTTGTTTCGTCAAATAGGTACTAGAATGCGTAGTTTTCCATTAAACTTACTCAAATCATACAGATTTATTTATTTCTAAAAGCATACACTAGAAGAGAACAGGATTATGAGTTAAGATACACAAGACGAGAGAATCAATTAGAAGTGTTAGAGCAAAAGTCTTTATTTCAAGGACATAGCAGCAAAGGCTAAAAGAAGTGGAAAGTTCATTTTTTGAATGTCTGACAGTCCTCTAACCAACAGCAGTGGAAGTATTGAGTTATATTTGATGTCATCTTGGTGATAAATATAAATGCTTGATGAAAAGAAGCAAGTCACAATGGACTGAAGGGCTTTTGTTCAGACCTCTTGCCAGCTTTTAATAATTTTCCCAACTCCACATGACTAAACACTGTTACTATGTGTTATTAAAAATGAAGGAGAAAGTTCTGCAAGCTTGACTTTTTGCAATTTCTGCTATTTTCACAAGAAATACAGGACTGGTTTGGCTGGAAGGTTTACTGCCAGAAGAGCTATTTTTTTTTCTCAAATAAATCTTAATATCAAAAGGTGTTCCTTCTGATAAATATTTACTGCTACAAAAGTATAAACGACTAGCTAGTAATTCAGAGAAAATATGAAACAAAATATTTTACATGGAGAAAATTTGAAAGATATTCCAAGATTTAATCTGATATCGATGCAACAACCTCTATGGTGACCTCTTAAAGCCACACTCCCTGAAAGGAGTAACATGGGTATCTGTTGGGCACACCATCTCCAGCAAGAAGTATAAGCTTGGTCCTTCTTCATAAAACATTCCTTAGAAAAAAAATTAGAGAAGATAGGAAAGCTACAAATAGCCTATGGTAACATGCTTCAACTATTAACAAAAAATATATACATTTTCAATTATTAGATTTTGACACAATATGCATGCTGTAGCTAAGAAAACTAGAGTACGTGATACCTCATCTAAACACTGAAATGCGGGACTTGATGTTACATCAGTGGATCCTTCATCTTGGGTATATACTGTTGGAGCTAAAGCACAGATAGGTTGCTCCTTCTCGACTTCCAATTCTTTTTCATCGGAACTGGAACTTTCATCACCAGCTTGACTCATTTTCTGGAGATCTATGAAGTAACAAAAATACCAAAATTTGATTAATTGGGTCCTGGGATACACGTGACTATGCAAGACAAATACATAGTTCAGAGAACAGTGTCTACATGCGAGAACCACATTCAAACAATAAAAACCAGAATGTTAGCAATTTGGGTGTCCCTAATAAGTTCATGAAAGACTTCTAGGAGACAGCACTATCCCTCTAGCACTGTTTGAGTATTTTGAAAATGCTCAAACAGTTGGCTGAGTTCTCTTTACATAAGTGTTTGAAAATATGTAAAACAATACTTCTTAAAGGACAGGCATTGAGTAATAGCTCTAAGTTGGAAAATGCTTCAGGAGTCATCTCTCCTCCGCATAGCAGGGCTTACTTGAAACCTAAATCAAGTTTTTAGGGCTTTGACTATCTAAGTTTTGAAAATCTGTTGAAGTGGAGACTTCAGCTTCTGCCTTATAAAGAAAATCCCCAGGTAGGTGGGACTACTGCAGGAATAACTCCTATGACCTTTTTGTTGGTCATCCCCATAGTTCTAATCAAAGAACTCGTCTCCTCTCCTCTCCAGCCGTGTCTGCCCACCCTTTGCTGCACCTTCTGACCATGTGAAGTACCAAAATATAGAAAGGGAGCCGCTTTGCAGAATGTAGAGTTCTTGAGGAAAAAACATTGTCTGACATGTGGGTAATAATATCATTAAATTATTCGTTTTAAATCACTGCACGGTCATAATGAACAAAAAAAAAGAAAGAAAAAGACAAAACAAGGCAACAAAGCCATACAAAATGCAAAAACATGATATAATGTCTGAGAACAGGAGGTAGATATATAATGAAATCTGGCACACACAAGTCTTGCCCCAGAGCTTGTTTGCAGAGCAAAACATAGAGGGCAGAAGAGACAGGATATATATGGAGGAATTCAAGCATTTCTCCACAAGTTCACTATAGCTGGCCTTAGATGCAGTGGACAGACAAATCACTATCTTGGTATTTTAGTTCAAAATGTGGGGAGAAAGGTAGACGATGACTGCAAGTGTTCACCTGACTCTGACAGTTCTTTCCAGGGTAACTATTATGCAAAGGAACTCTTGCAGAGAACATTATTTTCTGCTGCAGTAATGACAGAACAGGATCCTGACATGCCAAAATGCTGAACACACATCAAATTATCTACTCTTGTCATTATTCTCCCACCAAAAAATCCTTTTTATTATAAATAAAAAATCTGCAATAAGAATGAGGGAAGATTTCTGTGAGTATTTTAATAGTATCCATCAAGTTTCTCCAATGAAAGAACCACAGTTTTGCATTCCGAAGTCAGAAAACTGAGTTAGCAGAATGTGATTTCTTTATACAGCTGTGATGGGAAAATGATATAAAAATGTTTTGTTTAGCATAGCCACTTTTTGAAAAATCACTTGTCTATAAAGGTAGCCTACAAACTGTCTATAAACCACACTTTGTTCAGCACTGTTTGGAATTCCTTCAAGAACAGTTTGACTTTTAGAGAGATTTCAGCAGCTGTATTTGCTTATGGAAAAAAAGAAAAAGCAATTTCATGATCACTCCTGAAGGAGTCAAAACATTGTGAAACAGCTGTAAACATCACCGAGGCCAAGAAATAACTCTGAAGCGCTGTTACGTACACACAAGTATAAAATGAGACTTGCTTCTCATCTACAATATTGCTGAATATTTGAGAATATGCATTTCACCTTTATGGTTGCTGTTGTTTATTTGTGCCTCTGTACAAATTTCTGGAAGAAAAGAGAGAGTGAAAAGCACAACAGAAAAAAGCTCAAAGCAGAGCAATGCCAAAGACTGGGAGCTTCACCTGTGTAGACATCTTTATTTATAATTGTACGTGAAACAGAGTAGATGCGAGTGAAAAAGTACCCAGGTTAACACTTCTCCACAGTATGACAGCACAAAAAATGTTTTCACCAGAGATTGCATTTTGCTGAGCAAAAGGAGAACAAAGTCCCCTGAATCTGAAATGTTTGTAATATAATGATTAGACGCAAATATAGACCCATCAGACAGAGGAAAACAACTAGACAGCCTTGGCTACTGGGATAAACGCTAGTCTCCATTGCTCTTTAAGAAGGAACAGAACAGATTTGCCTTTTCAAAACATTAGCAAGCAGTACTGTAACAAAAGACATGTGAAGTTCAGCATTCTTCAACTATCCAGTATACAATTACATTTAAAATCCAACTTAGAGAAAATCACATACATACAGTTCAAAAAAAAGGAAAGTGGAAAAGTAGTATTTTTGCCATATCTGATAAACTGTTTAATTCAAATAGAAATGAAAGCTGAAATGATTTCTAAATTTACAGAGCAGTTCAATAAATATGGATGTTCTTAAACGTGGTGTTCTTAAATAACACCATGGCCTTGAACTAACAGAGAGAATTGCCGAGGAGGAGAATTACAAGTCTGTTTCAGAACCCGGGTCATGTCTTATGAAATTGCTTCGGGACAGCAATAAAAGTCTGAATGCAGATTCCCAAGGTGAACTCCAGCACCTTTACTTCAGCTCCTCTCCAGCAATCAGCAGTGTTAAAACAAAACCCAGTGAAGAGTACAGAAAGGTCATGCTTAGTTATATTGGCTCTGTCTAAAATGACAACTGCAAAAAATAATAACATTACTAAAAGCAGTAAAATTTCATTCTGAGCACGAACAGATACAGCTCTTTGTATGAGGATGCATCAGCTAGACTTCTTAAGAAAGCATCAGATTTACAAAAGTCTCTGCTGGGGGAACTACACTTCATTAACACTTTACACTTCATCTTCATTAGGTTGGACATCAGGAAACACTTTTTTACAGAAAGGGTGGTCAAACATTGGAATAGGCTCCCCAGGGAGGTGGTTGAGTCACTGTCCCTGGATGCGTTTAAGAGCCGTTTGGATGTGGTGCTCACCCATATGATTTAGCAGAGGGTCGTTAGAGTGAGGGTACTATGGTTAGGCTGCGGTTGGACTTGATGATCCTTGAGGTCCCTTCCAACCTGAGCGATTCTATGATTCTATGATTCTAATTAGGTTACCTCAGAAAACAGATCCATTACAGTTAAGCCAAGTTAGTTAAATTGGTTTAGACAGACACATAAATGCTCCAAACCCCTAAAGGTTTTCTTGTTTCATACAAGAGCACAAAGCTAAGGTTTAGGCAAGTTTAAATGAATAGGTGTAAATCCACACTAAGCTGAACGAAGGCCATAGACACAGATCTCCTTCCCAAGCCAGTGACATTAGTGGATGTTGGATATCACTGCCTTCCTTTGCAGGAGGAGGTGCCTTCCTTCTCCCTCAATGCTGATCTGCAGGAGGAATGGCTTTAGGACCATTTTCTCAGGAAAAATCAGCTAAGGAAGCCTACTATTTTTAAGTCAATGGTATGAGAGAAAAGGGCTAATTTTGATGGAAGTTAGCCAAGGAGCATCTGTCCTGCTGGCTGAGAGGCATCACCCAGAGCAGGGAGACAATGAACAGAACCTCAGCCAAGCTACTGGGCATGACACAGGATATTTATCTGCATCTCCATGCTGCTTAGTTTGCACACAAATATTTAAAAAAGAAACATGGCTCTGAGAACAAGACAACTGGCTTAGCGTTTTGCACTGGATTAGTCAGGAAAAAAAAGTTATACAACTCAGCTGGAACATCAGAGCATTGATACCTAGAGAGAACCAAAGCTGGTTTAGCTCATCATACCTTCAGCCAGCACTGGATGCCAGGGGGCAGACAGAAGAATCCATCAGTGGTGTTTTCCTGAACTTGTGCAAAACTTTCAGTATGTGCAAAATCTGACAGAATGGAGTTTCTCATCTTACCTCTGTGTGACATGCATAATCAGTTCTTTTTGTTTGTTTTGAATCTGGCTCCTTGATGTCTGCTAGTTTTTTTACTGGATGGGTCATTGAATAATCTCAACCTTTCTATGCCACTTGTTTTCCAGAACAGTCTCCTTGTTTGGTAATTCTTTCTCTAGGCAGAAGAATACAACCTACCTGCTGCTACTGGTAATAAAGTCCTTCTCTGCCTTCTGCTGTCTTTGTCATCCTTCTCCAAGTCTTTTCAAGTTCTATCATATCCTCTTCACAGAGAGGGAGAAGATACTATTGGTAACAAAGGAGTACTGGCTATTTATTCAATGGCACAGTGGTTTTCTTTTCATTTCCTAATATCTTATTTCCTAATGTTTCTTTCCTGTAGTTAAAGTTTACAGTCTAGTAAATAGCAGGACCTCTGTACTAACTGGGAAAAGCTTCAGCACTAAAGGCTGTGTCGTTACAACACAAAGCTATACCAACATCAAGCAACTGCTGAAATTAAAATTACATGGTTACAATAGGTTATTATTCCATGCAATTCAGAGTACTTTGTTTGATTAGACATGCAACTGCATAGACAACTGTTTTGGGGAGATGGTAACACACCGCATACCTAAATTGCTTAACAATTCTGTTATGAATTCCATTGTTTCTGTTTGTTTTCAAGTCCCTGCTGTTTAGGATGGAATCACCCTGAGCCACCCACAGACTTCATCTGCTGGAGCCATAGCTAGATAGGGCTTAGATAGTGACAATTTGAATGGTGAGAATTGTCACTTCCCTTTTCATTTGGTTTCCATGAGGAACTTGATTTCCTCAGAGTTCTTGTAGCATGACAAACAAAAAACAGCCCTGAAATCTAAGCCTCTCTGCCCTCTCTACCCCGAGAAGAAACTGTTTCCATCGCTACAGGCACACTGAAACACCAAGACAAATCAAAACAAGCTCTGCCTAACCACCCAGTCCTACTCATGACTTGAACAATCTGAGGGCTCAAGGAAGCAGTTCAGAAAGATACAGAAAAATTTAAATTGCCAACCACAAAAAACAAAAACAAAAAAAAAAAAAACAACCTTCCAAACAGATTACAATAATGCCATGCAAATATTCTACAGTAGAAATGCATGGAATTTTTAATAAACTTAAAAAGTTATATCCTGACACTAAAATTCTTAAGCCATAGCTGAAGAAACACGAGCAGCCAGCTCTGAGTGAGGCTAACCTTGCCCAAGCACTGGGCGTTAACTCAAAGGACGGGTTCTTGCAGACGGGAACCCCAGCACGAGCTAACACCAGCAAAAATACTGCTGCAGGGAGCATTCAATACGAAATGGAATCAATGTTACAGCCAAAACAGACCGGGGCTGCTCTGAAAGTAGCGCCTGCTGATTTATTATGTTGGCCCATGATAGAGGCAGATGTTGGTGGTATGGCAGTAGAGTTTGAACCTTCCCACCAATATTCTGTTACATTTTGTTGCCGTGCAACACGTGGCAGCAAAGGGGCAGTCTGTCAGAACGGCATCTGACGTGGAAGTACGAACAAAGCAAAGGAGTGGAACTGAATTCCTCCATGTGGAAACAAGGGCACCCACTGACATTCACCGATGCTTGCTGAGCATTTTCAGAGACCAGCCAGTGGTTGCGAGCGCGGTAGGCGGTGGGTGCTGCGTTCCGGCAGCAATGCGTCAGCGGCGCTCCCACCGGGAAGGGGCGGCCAACCTGTTGCGTCTGCTGCCACCTACCGGCAGTGTCGCACACTGCAGCTCTGTCCCAAGAGCAACTTATTGCTGCATTTTCGTCCCGGTAGAGCTCTATTTCTCTACATTAAACCAGCATTTGGCAGGTTGGACCTTTCTGTGCTTCGTTTGGCGATTTTTGAGACGAAACAAGGAGCAAATCCCGCATCCCCACATGCCCGTTATAACTATCCTACACTGCAGGCACTGAATCCCTATAAAGCTTTCTTAACTGAACTCTGCGGCTCCCCACTTGCCCTCTCGGGATAACTGTTTCATGGCATATTTGTAGAGGACCCAGTAAAATATCCCCGCAGGGACCGCTAATTGTCGCCGCCGCCCGGCCCTACCTGCTCCGCGCGGCGCGCCCCGCCTCGCGGCGTCCCGCTGCTATGGCAACATGGGCCCGCCTCCTCCCGCTCCCTTTGCCGGCCCTCCTCTCATCCTTGCTGCCGATTGGCAGCAGCGTCCTTCCCGCTGACCAATACAAGCAGAACATGGCCGCGCTGCGCCCTCCCCCTTCGCTCCTCAGCCAATGAGCACGGCGGGCCCTCAGTGCCCTCCACACACCAGCGAACTACAGCTCCCAGGAGTCTCCGCGGCGGGCGGGGCGCTTGCGAACGGCCGCCGCCTGTTTACCAGAGCCGCGCCGGCACCGGACGGGGCAGCGTTGTCGGCACCATGCGGGCGCTGCCCCCGCGCTGGGTGCCGTGGGTGCTGAAGGCGGTGGGCGGGTGGTGCCGCGGCTGCAGCAGCTCCGCCGAGCTCGGCGGCCCCAAGCCGCTGAAGGAGTGGACGCTGGTGGTCGGCCCGCGGGGGCGGTTGCGGGTGCGGCTGCCGTGCCAGGTGAGCGTGCGGCCGCTCGACCCGCAGCGCTACCCGGGCGCGGACCGCGTGTTGGTCACCGTCAGCGGCGTGGAGCGGAGCGCCCGCCGCCACCTCGAGCACGTCCGGGTGCGCTACGATGAGGCGCTGCAGCTGCTGTCCATCGCGGCCGAGGGCATGGACAGCAAGGCTGCCGTGGACGTCCGGACGCCGGGGAAGTTCGGTGCGTGACGGGGCAGGGGGGCTCCCCCGGGGCGGGGGCTGAACCCGCGGAGTGCCGGCCTGCAGCCCGGCTCTTCCGGAGGTGTGTCCTGCGCGGCAGGGCCGGCTCGGGGCGCTGCGCCCAGGGCTGTGGTACGGCGTGCTTTGGGCTGCCGGGGCACCGGTAGTGCCCGTAGGGTAACTTGCAGGGAGCTGAGGTTCAGAAAGACTCTTAAGTGTACCAAAAAAGTCATTTGTTTCGTTTCGATTGGCTAATCAAGGCTCTGTGTCATCTGATGCCCTGCTGCAGTTGTGCTGTGAGAGATGGTGAATACTCCTGTCCAGTCTAAGTTTCATACATGTCACCTGTGAGTTTCTAGCCCACTGTTTTATACTCTCTTGGCTACCGCTTTTACAAGCTTTTATAGCAAAGATGTGCTGAACCTGTAGTCTGTTTTACTGTTACCTACTTTGTCTTGGGACAGCCACACTGATTCCTCTGATGAGTGGATCCAGCAGTTACTCAGGGCAGAGTAAGAACAGGACAAGCGGAAGTAATGCTTCACCCAGGAGTGCTCTCAGTTGTCAGCTGTTGTAGCCTGTTAAAGACCCACAGAAGATTTCTCAGAACAAGTGCTTGTCTGTGAAAAGCACTCCATGTCTTCTGACAAGGAGATTCATTAGGTGAATTTCCTGTGATTTTTTTATCACACAGATGTACAATTTATCAGTCAGTTTTAACTATTCCAAACAAATCGGTTGATGAACCTGGCTGTTTGTACTGACTTCTGAATTCACCAAGTGTTGGGGATGATTCGTCATTTATAGTCGAAAGAAAGAGAACAAATGGAGAACTAAGGGCCTTGTGTAACAAAGCCTTCTGAAAATCCAAGTTGGTTGTTTCTAAACAAATCAGCTGCTATCTGTTGATTGCCTCTTTACTGAACTGCAGCAAAATTAGGAGGCAGAAGTGCCCTCTCTAGCAGAATTCTGTGGATTTTACTTTCTTTTTTTAAGAGCTGTCTATCTGTTATGTTCTTGTGCTTTTTTTTTTTCTTTCCTTTTCCTGGTTGGCAATTACAAACGCTACTTTGACTTCTCTGTAGCTCATTGATAGGGTTCCTCCCAGGAGTACAGTCAAACCAAGACCCTTCATTTGACTAGACTTCACTTATACTTCATTTTCTCCAGGGTGTTTTGCGTTGCTCCTTACTTGTTACTCTTTTGAGGAGTGCGAGGAGAGAATTCATTGTGTTAAGATCTGGAGAATCTCAGCTTTGATGAAGTTTCAGTGTGGGGAGCCTCCATAAAGGCCTCAACGATGCATCCTAATACACAGAATTAATTTAGCCTTTGTCCTGTTTTGAGATCTTCCAGTGGTTTTGAGTACTTCCAGTGGTTCGGTGCTACTGAGTCACTTCAAATTAGGCTGGTCAAGTGTTTGAGTATGATAGCTAACGGTGGTGTTTCTGGGTACCCCTTCCTACATTCCCATGCTAGTGGGCTTTTTTTTCCCCTGTGCACATTTATTTCCAGGTCCGAGTTGTTTGCACTTCAGAGATTTTTGTGTTCTTCAAGGTTTGTGTGGTGGAAGTTGGCAGCAGTCCTCAGCTTTGCTGAGGAGAAATCCCCCTATTCTTGGAGCTTTGGCACTGAAATCGTATCCTTCTCCTTGCTTAAGGTTTCGTTAGCAGTATTGCCCAGCTCTTAGCCTGCCTTTTTTTCTTTTTTTTTTTTTTTTTTAATCACTTATTGTTGCACAGGAAGCTTGTTCACAAGACAGCAGCATTCCATTCCATTCCTTGCCTGCTAATTTTTTCCTAGATCAAGGCTAGCAGTGCACTGTGACTCTGAAGGATCAAGGCACGGTGTGTTTGCAGGCCAGGAATCCTGTGTTTCCTGACGACTTACACATGAACCCTCAGACCAGTAGTGAAGATCCATACCAGAAGAGGGCATCTAGGATTACATTACTAATATAAGTTTCAAATAACAGCCAGAATATACCTTGCAGAATCATAGTCTTTTGTTATTAAAAATCACTTAGCAGTCACTTCTACCAGCTCCCTCAGTACCCGTAGGTGGATCCCATCTGGCCCGATGGACTTGTGACAGTCTTTTTGTCAGAAGGGATAAGAGCTGGAGGCTTGCCATGCTGATAGAATTTAAAAGTTTGCATAAGCAAATCGCTTTTTGTGGCCTTTCTCTTTGCTGAAAGCAAAGTAGCAGAAGTCTTGTGCATAGGCCCTTCCAAGCACCGTGCAGTTTTCCAGTGAGTGAACTGAGCAATTTTCAGCAAGACAGCTTGTATTTCAAAAACCATATTGCTTTCCTTTTTGTCTCTGGGTTTGTGCTGTGCAGGGACATGCTGCTTCAAGCTCGAATATCTGAAAAGTGCTTCTGTTGGTGTCTCTCTGGGAACTGCCTTTAAACAATCCAACTGCTCCCCAGGAAATACAGCATCCTGGAAGAAGTGTCATCTGCCTGCCATGGCAACTTGAGTACCAGCAGATCAGCACTGATCAGATGAAAGTAGCTCAAATACTGCTCCGATATTTTTAGTCCAGTGAAACTGTCTAGGCTTTGGCCATGCAAACATTGTGGTTCTGGCTCTCCAGGCTAGCCAGATAGCCACCATTGGATAGCCACCAATCTCACTTGTCAGATTTTGTGCTTTTGTGTGTCTCAAAACCTCTTTTAAAATTGATTTGAGGTTTAAGAAATGTTCAATTAGATGAAATCTCAGTCACTGTATTTCTATTTTGGAGGACTGTGCATCTCCCTGTTCTATGAGGAAGCTAAGGGAACAAAGTATACAAACAAAAGGCTTTCTGAGAAACCTGCCTATCCAGTCCAACTCTGCTGGCCCCACTCTAATGAAACTGTGGCCTTCAGATATCACTGAACTTAACCTCTTAGTTTGCTGTGGCAATTAAGTCTTTTATATGTTTTTTACTCTCGCTACTTTTTCTTCTGTCTCTCTTCCTGAGAAGAACAAAATAAACTTCTCTATCTTTTTCTGGATTTAGCTCTTGCCAGTGTTTATAGTGGTCTCTAATGTAAGTGACTGTTAATACAGTCAGAATCCCCTGACTACAGGTTCTCACATTTCTCCCTTGTCCTTTGAGTTAATTCTTGATCTTAAGTGGCACAAAAATGCTGTCCTGCCTGGAGCATTCTGAGCCCATGAATTACTCACTTGATAATAAAATTATCTACAAGACTTAGGAACTTTTCTTTATGGGAGCCTATAAACATTAGTAAGGTAAGGTGATTCAGGCTCTGTCATGCCAGGAGGATAAGTCAGGCCTTCCAGAAGGCTAGGGAAGAATGATGCATGTGAACTCTTCTATACCTGTTTTTATGTTATGCTGTTGAAGCAATATGGATCTAAGAAAACTAACAGTACAAATACAGCATCTGCAGTTGAGTTCTGTTATTCTATGTATGGTCTTGAACAACTTGTCAGCCTTCCCATCCCAGCACCTATGTCAGGGTAGAATTGTTAATAGATATGGTGATGAGGGTGGCTGTATGGTAGTGTGGAGTGTGGGAACATGGTTCTTTTTGTGTGTGTATGTATGTGAAATTATAGCTTCACTAATGGGCCACACACTGCTGATTCCTTGCCAGTCACTGCTGCCACTTGTAACATTCAGCCAGTTTTCACTATTGGTTGTTGGCAGTAATTAGGTGTGCAGTTGAAAGGATGGCTGAATTTAGCTATCAGATTCCTTATATTAAAGAAGCTACTATCTTTATCCTACTGTGTATAAGTAGCTCTATTGTGATCAAGTGCTGTATTTAACATCCGATTCTTACTGTTGTGTTGCTAATAAAACTTTTAATTCTAGATTTGGATATCAAAACATCAGGAACTGGCTGTGTGAAGGTTCAGAAAATGGAGTGTGATAACTGCAAAATAGAAACTGAGAAGGGGACGAGTGTCTTGCAGTCAATAAAGGTATGATGAACCCTTCCCTATGCTGTCAGTGTTTCGAAAGGGGCTGTGTGATGGAGTATAGCATAATAAAGTGCTGAATGCCAGCTGTATGGGTGAGAAATACTCTGGTATTTCTAAGTATTACTGTGTGTGGGTAGCACTGTGCCTTCAGACTTAACAGTTATGTTTTCTTAGGTGGTACTATGAGGTACTTCTCTGTATGCATCATCATTTCTTTTTTTTTCTTGTGGGATATTTTTTTCTCAATTCTGATGCCTCAGTGCTATTGAAACTCCTTAGATTAATGTATAACTCGATCTTGAAATTACATGTCCGAAGTACCCAACTGAATATACTGATAAGTACTGTACGTGACATGGCTGTGACCTTGATTTTCTTGATCTTTCAACTTCACGTTTGCTGATATGCTTTTGTGGAAGTAATCGAAGAATATCCAACTTAAGTGCTATCTGGAATAAATTTCGCTTGAATAATTGAGATTACACCTGATTTTTGTTTGTGTTTTTTTTTTAAATTTTTCCCCCGGAGTCATTCCTTTAAGTATTTCTGAGATATGAAAAGCCTTTCAACATTCTTCTGTGAAACAAGAGGTGGTTACATAATGTGCAGCTACATGAGTGTGAAGTTCAGCTTACATGGTAATTCAGTATACCGTTGAGCCAGACTTACTCCATATTCAGTGAACTACACTCTATCTGTATCTTCTAGATTCTAATTGACCATATTAATCTTTGAAAGTAACTGAAATCTAACAAGCCAACAGTACTGTATGTTAGAGATATTCTAAAGGTTTGGAAAAAAATGAGGACTGTATATGAACAACAAAAAAATACATGAGAAACTGCGTAATATAAGAAAGAAAGCAATTTTAGCCATCATTATTGACAGTAATCATAGGATACCATCATAATTCTCTGATAATTGCCATGAGTTTTTATAATGTTTAGGAGAAAGGTGTCCTCCCTCAAGACTCTATTAAATGTGATGAGCAGCTTTTCTCAGATGCTTGAAAGATAAGAGACTTGAGAAAAGCTGAATTTTAAAAATGGAAAAATCACAGTCCTGTTTTCCAAGAGACTTCAAGCAGCGGTGAAGCGGTGCTCACTAATGAACTGAAAAGAACCCTGTGAAGTAGGCGGTGTGGGGCTTCTGAGCCCCGCTTCTCTGTGTCCTCACTGTAGTCTGGAGGAGCTTGGTGTTGCTGTTTCTACTTCATCAGCTCGCTGAGCCTGCTTGATTCGGGCAAGTAGAAAGTATAATCCTTTCCCTATGTATGTGTTTGCTGTGTTAGTGGCCACAGGAAGCTTCTTGGCTCCCTCAGGCTCCAGGAAAGAGGAATGATGAGAGGAATAAAGAGTTTTGTGATGGTGTCTTTGGGTTTGACTGCTTTGGAAGCAGGCGGCACATTTGGCAGTTAGTTCAGAAGAAACCAGTAAAACAGAAGTTTAAGTTTGTTATCATGATACAGCTTGGAAAAGGAGGTAACTTGTTTTCTAGTTATGGTTGTCCTAACCGTGTGAATTTAATTACTTTTTTCAGAGCCATAAAATCGATATACGAACAAATGGTGGCAAAGTAATTGGTCTTGGAACACTTTATGGAAATACAGATATTCATGCAACGGAGAAGGGTGTAAGTAAGAATTGAAGCTTTTTCATGGGTTTCTTGTTCAGCTTGTCTGTTGCTAAATGATTACATTTTGAAGGGCATACACTGAGGAATATTTAATGATCATCACTGGCTGACTGTCATTTCACTGTTAACTTACATTTGTCTGTTTAACTACACTACCTAATATTACGCTTTGTTTGGGTAAGGCTCTATAAAAGGCTCTGTAGAAGGAGGAGTAATGAACATGTGGTCATTCTGCCAGCTCTTGAGGCTGGGCTAGCTGATACAACACATCTGTCAGGGCCTACAGAATTAAAGCTGGAGACTTGAGCTTTTTAGTTGGTTGATGTTTTGGTGCTTGGATTCTGCAGAAGGCACTGAGGTTTATTGTAGTGTCTCATGAATAATGACCTGATATGTGCATGTGCTTTTCACCTCCAGCATTATATGATTTGTAAGAACTGAAGAGTAGAATGTTCTGTTTCTTTGCATCAGAGGAAGCAATCACATATAATCTTGCCATGACGTGCAGTGAGAAGAACCCTGAGAGCAGGAAGTTTCAGAGAAATAACTTGTTTCTTTCAGCAGATGGCAGCATGAGACAAGCCTGATACTACACTAATTTGGTTTTCTTACCACTAGTAGTCGATTCTGTATTTATTTAGGATAATGCAGGGCTAGGATCCCTTACATGATGGTACAGTTTTCACACCTGATCTGGTTCTTAGGCTCATATTCAGCCATTGTAACGTCTGTGCAACTGGTTGCATTAGGATTCATTAGGTCTGAAGCACTGTTATGTGAAAACGTGGAGCCAATTCTGGAAGTTGCTTGCAGTACTCTTGTCAGAATCAGTGAGTACCCTTAAAACCAGCAGGACTGAAAAGAATCAGAAAGAGTTCAGGTAGCTTTCTCTAGCCTAGGGTAGAATTGAGACCAAGCTGGTAAGTCCAAACTTGCCTCTGAGGTGTTGTTTGAAGCTGTTGCACACCTGGTCAGTTGGATTCTGTGATCATGTGATCACTTGGGTAGAGCCAGCTGTGAGCTGTTCTGAACTGCTGATGAAAACTCAACTGCCAACATTAAATTATCTGTGTTTCTTTGCAGTGGATGCTAGACTTCCTGTTACGTAGAAAGGAGCCCTAAGGCTGCTCTGGATGAGCTGTTGCTATTTCTTTATGAACATTATTTCATCCTAGCAAAACCTCTCAGCATAAAGTAGTGTGGGTAGGTTCTGACTACGATGTGCTCTGTTATTGCCACTGTTGGACTGATCAGTGCAGATCAATTATTAGTCCATTTGGGCCTTCTTACCAAGTCAGTGGAGTTAGGTTCCATCCTAAGCCACTGGTGACCACAGGAAATGGAAGAAGACCAGGATTAGTTTACAGTCTTCTTAATGTATCTTATGTTTTCCTACAGAGGGTTTCTCTTGGAAGGATTTGAAAACTGAAATACTTCCTACCAGTGGAAAGTATTTCATGCTATTTAGGGAGTGCTTTGGCCACTGTGGACTCATGCTCCTCACAACGTACTAGCATGGTGGTCATCTTTCATTTAGGCTCATGCTGCCTGGTCATTTGTCCCCAGACTAGTTTGTTACGCCACTGGAATCCGTGGATTTCATTTCAAATAGCAGCTTAATTGTATTGATCAAAATATGTAGGGAAATGAGATCTAGAGCTAGGTGGAAGTATGTGAAATGCTTTTGCTTTTAATTCTTAACATCATTCATTTGCCTTTTTTCCCACTCAGACGTTCTGTCCTGTAAAATAATAAACAACTTCATGCACATCACTCTGAAATTCTTATTTGTGATCATAAATGTTTATATAGGAAATAATGTTGTTAGAAGTCACTCTTCTGTTTGCAAAACTGAAGTAACTTGAGTGAAATGAGTAATTTTTAATAGGAATGTGTGGCTATGGAACAACTTAAGTTAATGTTACTGAACTCATTTTAAAAAATTGTTGCATACTTAGGATATCAGGATTTCTTTTCTCACTTGGCCACTTCAGTTAATAATCAGCCTAGATTACATCTCCCATGTGTGATTGTATGAGATGTTTCTTCCATCAGTTGCAGTCATTGTGCAGCTATGGCTCTGTCAGCATTTCCAGGCCCTCCTGGAGCCGAGGGGAAGGATGTGGTGGAAGACGCTGAACACATGTGAGAGAATATTCTTAAGGTGGGGAAAAGGAGAGGATATTTGTGAAGTGTTTGACCAAGAATAGCACCAAAAAGCAAAGCCAAGAAAAACAGAATATGTGAGGAAGGAGTTGTTTGTCTTATTTTAGGATAGCAAGGTGTTAGTTTTTGTCTTGAAAATATGTTCAGGTGTGAAAACATGCTCAACCAGATTTATGAGGATAGGCTGACTTTTCTTCTTTAAAGGTTAAGAGACAGATGGGACTTGAGCATGTGCTCAGTAACTGTAACTCTCAAGGCTTTACCCTGAAGGGAGGGAGATTTCCCAGAAAACCTGGAGGCTCGATGGACAAAAATAATCAAATTTGTTTGACTGGGGTGTCATTAGCTAATCTGTCTGTAGGGACTTTTCTCTATCACTTATTTAACAGAGTCAAACATGTGTTCTGCCAAAAAATCACAGGATTTGAATAATTTGAGATTGAAAACACATTTAGTCTCAGTAAAAAGCAAACCTACCTTTTTTTTTTTCGAGTGCTTTCCTTATCTGGAATATTTTTCTGTCTTTTATTTGAGCAGTCTGACATTTTTCCCCCCAGACTTAGGTTATTTTACAGCAAATTTTCACTGCATTGGTAGCTTTTTTTTTTTTTTTTTTCAGTAAATAGCTATGCAATTACTTCTTTTTCTCATGTACTTACATGACTTATCTTATGGCTTTGTGTTTTCAAGAAGGGTAGCTGCAACTGATCCATCAGTTGGTCAGTGAGCTTGTTTACAATAAGGTGCCTCATAAGGTTGTGTAAGGTATTACCTTACTGTGTTTTGGTTTTAGCTATATTAATATGTAGGCAATAGATGTAGCTTTCTGCTTTTTCAACTTTTCCTGCTCAAGACTGCCACTAGGCAGTCAGTTTGCATCTAAACTATGAGGGTTGCTCTGAAAGTAATACCTCCTATTTTATTACATTGGCCCACAACATCAGAGGCTGATGTTGGTGGTACGGTAGTAGAGGTTGAACCTTCCAGCCAATATTTTGCTATATTCTGTTGCTGTGTGACAGATGGCAGCAGAGGGGCAGTCTGACAAAATGGTGTCTGACATGTACAAAGCAAAGGTGTGGAATTGAATTCTTCCATGTGGATAAAATTGCACCCTTTCAGCCACAGAGACCAAACAATATTAGCACAGTGAGGTGCTAATTGTGGTGCATTTCAGCAGTGATGGCAGCAACATGAAAGACAAGCCATGTTCTGAATGGCCATGCACAGCTGTCACCCTGTGAAATGAAGAGTGTCTCAATGAGCTCATCCACATGAATTGGATTACAACCAGGGGGACCGTGTACAGAGCTGAATATCTGCTTCGGTGTGTTGGAGACGATGGCGGCAGTGTTGGAATATCACAAAGGTTGTCAAGTCTCACCAATGCTCACAATGGAGCAAAAAGAACACCGCTTGCATATTTGTCAGGACCTATTGAACCATGCAAGGCTGAAGGCGGCAGCTTCATGGATCGCGTCATTACCAGTGATGAGATGTGGTTTCTCCACTACGAGCTGGAGCCAAAACAGCAATATGTGGAGTAGTGACATGTGAATTCCCCATGGAAGATGATGTTCCAAACACAGCGCTCAGTGTGTGAAGTGATGTGCCCTGTCTTTTGGGATAGTAAAGTGGTGATCCTTCCACATTCCTTGGAACTCAGATAAACCATCAACTCTGACCACTACATCGTGACAGCGGCTAAGCTGAAGGCTTGAAATTCTGAAGTCAGTCCTGTCTTAGTTTCAGCTGGGGCAGACTTGTTTTAGTTTGTAGTGCCTGCTATGATGCTATGCTTTTAGTTTTAGGAAAAAAAACCAACAATGTTGATAACACACAGTTTCCGCTTGTTGCTGAACAGGGGAGTATAGAGCTGTGGACATTTCAGTTTTCTCAGCTTCCTCTATTGTCGTGCCAGCAAGGAGGTTTAAGGTGGCATGAGGAGCTGGGAGCGGCCAGCGTCAGGACAGCTGACCTGAACTGTCTATATGCCATAGGGACATAATGTGGAAGAAAAGTAGGGAAAAGGGAAGAGAGTTCATTGAGCTGTCCTCCACTGCTCAGGGACTGGCTGGGCATCAGTCAGCGGCTGGTGAGCAATTGCTTGTGCATCACTTGTTTTGTTTTAGGGGAAAAAATAAATATACAAAGTAAGAGGGATAACAAGGATAATAGTTATGGCAATAGTAAATAAGAATATTAAAAGGATAATAGGTATTAAAAAGGATAATAGGGTAGATATTAACAAAAGATAGTAGTTATGACAATTACTTATTTTCCCCTCTTTCTTTTCTCTATCTTGGTAAATAGTTTTCATCTCAAACGCATCAATTCTACTTTTCCTTCTGATTCTTTCCTCCATCCCACTGGGAAGGGGAGGGCTGAGCCAACAACTGCATGGTGCTCAGCCACCTGCGGGACTGAACCACGACAAGGAGACAGCCTTTCTCTTGCAGCAAGATAATGCCATGCCCCATACCAGTCTGAGACTGTCAAGCACACTGCCAACCTTGGCTGTGCTGTCCTGGTCTGTAGTCCAGTTCAGCACCTTCTGACTTCCATCTGTTTGGGCCGATGAAAGATAGACTGCATGGCGATGTTTTCCTAGCAGCTGTGAAGCATTGGTCACCTCTGCTGGTGCAGATTTTTATGAGGGAGGCACGTAGGCACTTGTTCATCGCTGGCAAAAATGCATAGCTAATGGTGGTGATTGTGCTGAAAAACGGTGTTCTGTAGCTGAGAATGTGCTCCCTGGAACAGTGCTATTGTGCTCTTTGTTGAAGTTTCCTGGGAAATAAACAGGAGGCATTACTTTCTGAGTGACTTCTTTAATTTTCTTTTCTGTAAGTCATGGCCAGCTCTTATTTTTGTCATGTTGATGGCAGGAATGGCTCAGCAAAAAGTGGCTCTGTGCACTGCAAGTTGCTCTTAGCTCCCTTCAGAATAGGTTAGATTGTTGATCATGGACGTGACAGTGGCTTTTCTTCTACTTATTGCTTTGGGTTTGCACCTTGACTGTTTTATGCTTTGTCATCCTCAGGGCCAATGAGTGAGGGAATAGTGGAGTATTTGGTGAGAAGAATACAATTAATTTTTTTCTAATGTCTCTACTGTTAAAGTTTTATTACAAGTGTCAAAATTCAAATTGCTGTCACTTCTGTAGCAACAGGTTGCTGTAGCTTCAAATTATGCCTTCTTAATATCATTTTCTGTTTGCTGTTGATGCTTAGATTCTGTAGCATTGTTATAAGCAGCAATATCTGCAGGGATTGGAGATGTTGGCTGTCACATATCCATAATTCTAGCACTGCACTTCTGTAATCAGAATTTCTTATAGATGAACATTGTTTGTTACGCTATTTGAGATGTGCTGTGTATTCTAGCATTATATAAGGTAAAATGTCTTACTGCAGGACTCCATTCTGTAATTTTGCTTAAGGCAAAAAGACCCCATAAAGCTTTTTATGTATGGAATGCTAAGATCACAGTATAATTTAGCTGTGATGCAGTGCCATGCCAAGTCAGTTTCTTTAGTTATCTCTTGTAACACAGTTTTGTGTGGAATCTGTACAATACTGGTTGCTGCCTGTCAAAATACCTCATACTCCATGCAAAGCATGCTCTTTATGCAACATAAAAAGGAAAGGGGCAGCAGACTTGTTTTTTTTGTATTAAAGTTTTTCCTACAGGATGATAATGTTAAATTGACGAAATGAATTTCAGTTGGCTTAAGGCACAGCTTGATCAAGAAGGCCATATGTCATTCCACATGATAATAATTTTGTGCAATTCACTTGACTTTGGTATAAGCAAAGTAACAACAAAATGAACGAGGTTTAAGTACGACCTGTCACGTGATTCCATCATGAATCAAGTTTAACTTAGGAAGAACAGAAGTAAATTCACATGGTAGTCACATGAGAATGCAACTTAATGCTGTTCTGGATTTAGATTATGTCATGTGACTGGTTAGTTGGACGTAGGTAACTTACTGCCTTTTATTCCCCAAATCTATCTCCATTTCTGTTGAAAAGAAACAGATGCTGTCACTTGTTTTTTTTTTTTTTTAAGGCTTCGTATAGCTTGGGGCTTACCTCCAAATATAGAGGCCTGGATAACCAACGGTAAAATGAATGGTTTTGCTGACTTAGCCACAGCTAAGGGCAGCTGTGGCTTGTTTGTAATCTCAAACATTCACCAAAGCTGGGCCTAAAGAGTGAACAAATTACAGCTCGTTGTGCAGATTATCATGTTAACAAAAAAGCCAGGGGGTGTTTTGGTATTTGGTGCCAGAAAACTGATTGCTGGTGCCTTAAGTGTTTTAATGGTGCATGAACATTAAAGTAGTAGCTTTAATAATGAGAGCTAGTTTTCAAAGGAAAGGGTTTTTTTTGTCTGTTTCAGTTCTTCACTTGTCTGATAGATGCAGCAATTCATAGAAGTGTTGTAAAGAATTACCAGCTTGTTTGTCAGAGCTCTTAAATGAAAATATTTGTAACGAGGAACTTTGCTTGTTCTGCACTAACAACTATCCATTTGTTTTCTCCTAATGCTGTTATTTCACTTTGCCTTTTCAAACCATGATGATGTTTCCCGTTACATTTATTTCTTAGAGTGTGAACATAGAGAAGCTGCAAGGGACATCTGTCAACATATCCACAGAAGATGGGCTCCTGAAAACCAAGTATCTCTATGCAGAAACTTCATCTCTCTCTTCAGTAGCTGGTGATATTCTGCTGGGAAGTATTCATGGTAAGAATTGAGTTAGGGAAATTCTGTCAAAAATTTAGCTGCTTTGAAGGTATTCATGATGTTCACAGTACCAAAAGGACTAATGCTGTAGTCTGTCTCTGTGTAATCAGCTGCGCACTGTACATGAGCAAAGCAATCCTGTATTTGCTAGGTACTTAATTGAGGAGAGCTGACTTATCACATAGTATGTTGTATTCTTTTTGAAAAGAATCTTGTAAGCACACATATGAAATAGGAAAGAAGCGTAGAACATATACTAATGAGGTCAAAATATTTTTAAAAGAAGCAATGACAATTATACTAAAAAAGGTAGAAAAGAAACTCTACCCCACTGCTTTATTTTACTCATAGGTAAGGTAGATCTTAGAGTTTCTATGAAGATTTGTTGTAGAACTTGGCTGTATGTCAAAGATTTTTAGCAGAAATAGTCTATATGTGTACTGACACTATAGTAACAGAGTGGTAGCAACTTTGGTATCTGGGGGGACGGAGGAGGGAGTCTCTCATCCGTCTGCCCTTTATTGTTCACCTAGAACATTTTAATTAATTTGAGGGTCTTTTGATATAAACAGTAGTCAGGGTTGTAACCTAATGTGTATTTTTTCTATTTTAATGAAGTTCCCTGACTGTACCATAATTCAATTGTGATGACTTAACAACAAGTAAAGCAAAGTGGAAGATGTACAAGCTGTGAAAATTACTCAGGCCCGTTCAAGTTTCTAGCTATGCATCTTTATAAGCAGTTTGCTGCAATTTTTAGTAGTTTTCTGTTAGCTTGTTCCAGAAACAATTCTCCATTTTCCATTTATGTTAGACAGAAAATTGTTTTCTAAACCCGTTAGGTAAAGTTCACTTTGCATGCATAGACAGAAATAATGATTTCTGTTGTATTTTTACAACATGTAGTCTGTTCTGCTACTGGTACTTCTAGCCAATATGCTGTTGAGCTTTTTGTTTTTGTTTTTTTCTTCTGACTTGTATCAGTTACGCTTTTGTGGAATAATCATTTTGCGTGCTTGTTCATGCCTCTGTGCGCATCCGGACGTTTTCATCTTGATAGCAATGAAATAATAACAGCTGTTGTTAATGACACACTTCCTTAGTAATGCTTCACTGTAATTTCACTAAGGAACAGTGTGAAAACAAGTTCAACTGTTTCAAAATTATACGGACACTTCTAACATTACTTCAGAGTTATTTTCATGAGCAGTCTACAAAATGGATCTGGAACACCTAACAGTATTTTAGCTGCTTCTTTCAAAAAAGTTTATGGTTTTCACACACAGAACACTGATGTGAAGGGAACGCAAATTTCACAGACCTGTATGAGGCCTGTTTTGTAGTTGAAACTTGGGCTGTATAATCCTAGCTCTGTTGGTGCACAGGCTTGAGTGGAAACCTTGGCTCTGCAAGGGCCTGAACTGAATTAAAATTAGGAACTGAAAGACTAGAAACGACTCTAAAGAAATATTATGGTGATTCTGTGTTATAGGCCTCAAGTAATCTCATAATGGTAATTCTGTCTTCAGTACTTTTGCTCTCCAATGCCTCAGATTATGGAGGCATGAGCATATTGTCAGAAGATTATTTCCTGTCACAAAAAACACGCACAAAAAAACCTACACTGCCAGAATAGTACAAATAAGCAACAGGCAAAAAGACTGTCCTGGCCTTTTCTTATTAAACAAAGTGAGTGTGTATTATGTCTACATGTAATACAATGCTGAAATTACCTGGTGGTTTTGCTAGAGAATGAAAACTACTGCTTTTTTACAGAGTACCCGTATCACTGTTTGCAGGATGAATACAAGTAGTAGTTTTAGCACCTGACTTCTAATTTATTAGCTCAATTTCTTAATGTCTGTGAGATTTAATTCCTTCTTTCAGTGCTGTTGTTTGTATTTTTTTTAGCTATTAAAAAAAATGTTGGATATATGAATATAAATATAAAATACATAAAATATAAAAATATATGAATCTTCCAGGAGAAGACCAATGACAAACAGTGTTCTTCAGGGGTTGGTATTGTGACCTGTGCTGTTCAGCATCCTGGTTGACCACATGGATGGTTGGATTGCGTGCATCCTAATCCTCTGCTCTTGTGAGACCCCACCTGCATTACTGCTTTCAGCTTGGGGGCCCCCAGCAAAAGAATGATGTAGTCCTGTTGAAGCATACCCAGAGAAGGGCTGTGAGGATGATCAGAGGGCTGGAGCACCTCTCCTATGAAGGCTGGCTGAGAGTTGGGGTTGTTCAACCTGGTAAAAAAATAAGGTTCTTAAGGAGATATTGTATTAGCCTTCCACTGCCTAAAGGGGGCCCACAGGAAAACTGGAGGGGGGCTGTATTCTGGTGTTTGCGGTGATAGAACAAGGAGTAATGGTTTTCAAGTAAAAAAGTGTAGATTTAGATTAGATATGAGGAAGAAAGACTTCAGTATAAAGATTACGAGGCACTGACACAGGCTGTCCAGAGGAGCTGTGGATGCCTCATTCTTGGCAGTGCTCAAGGCCAAGTTGGATGGAGCTTCAAAAAGCCTGGTCTATTGGGAGGTTTATCTGCCTATTGCAGGGAGGTGGAGCTAGGCAATCTTTAAGGTTCCTTCCAACCCCAACCAATTTATAATTCTATGATTTTTTGCAGGTCATTGCACCTTTTTACATAAAAGCTAAACAACTTCTATTCAATGAGACAGTTAGAATGAAACATCCAGAAATATACTCTTATGGGATGTTTTGGATCTGGTGTCACTGTATTATTTAAGATGCCCTTAGAAAGGGGGATTACAGTCTGCATGGAAATATCAGTGAAGATACATGTTTGTTTCTGTAATCTAAGCCACAACTGAAGGGAAGGGAGTAAATGGTCCCAGTTGAATCTAACTGGTCTTGCAAGGAAACATAAAGGTAGAGGTAAGATGATATGCATGTAGGCATTCGTAATTGCTCTTTTTCATGCTTCATCAGCATAACCCAGCTTCCTTGAGGGTCATTGAAACAAACAGAAGAAATGGAAATAGCGTAAAATGATGCCCTTATTTATATTCCCGAGTCTATCTTTTCTCCTTGGACTTGTACTGACCCTGTCTTGCAAAACTATAGTCTTTTCTTTGCTGTTGACATATGCATAAAATAGGTGGCTAACTTCAATTGTAAGTGTTGGTTTATGCTGAACAATTATTTGACCAAAAATATGCTTCCCTGCGCTATTTGTAGACACAGCAGGAAACTCCCATCTGCTTTAAAAGTAACTTCTGTTCTAGCTAGATGTTTGAAATGAGTTTATCACTCTTATATGTGCATCATGCAATTTAAGTCATATGCAGTGTTTGTGATTGATATGGTTTTGATTTCTAAATGTTTAATGTTCTTCAAGGATCTGTTTAACGAAACAGAAGGGAGAAAGAAAACCACAGAAACAAATAGAGCAGCAAATCCACAAGTCCTGAGAGCTCCATTCAGATCGTGTGTAAGCTATGGGAGCTGCTGGTTGACGAAATCCTGGGGTTTTTTGTAGATTGTATAAAAGTAAATACTAATAATGATAAGGTGCGAAGGATGGGGTAACTATTGTGTGCCTTAAAACAACATCAACGAAACCAACAAGCGAAACAAAAACCCAACAGTGAAGCCAAACCTCTTTCCAATCCATTGGAAAATTGCTTTGTTTCAAATATAATTTGCAGAACAGCTCAGTATTTTATACAGTGTCTGCTTGAAACAATGAACTCAAGACTATTGATGATAGGCTTCTTTTCTGGCTTTCAGTTCATGGGCTGCTAAAGAAAACATTACAGATCATACAGTGGAATGTATTCTACCCTAATGACTGTATAATCACTGTGTAATTACAGAAGACAGGAGCAAAACTTGATCAGGATCTGGAAACTTTTGTGAATACTGTACATTATTAAGTTAGACTAAATTACTGTGATCAGCTTTTTTTTTTTTATTTTGGTTTGTTATCCTTCTGGGATGATGAGGGAGTAGCAAGAGTGAACTGTCACTGTTCAGTTTTTGCACTTAAAGCTTTTCTTCTGAGGCAGTATGCTTGGCATAAATGGGAATGTAAGATCTTCTACCAACTTTTAGACTGTTAACAGCATGGGTGGCTCTTCTGTTATGAGGTACATCCCACATCCTTCCAGATTCTCTTGGTGCTTTATGTGATGTGGAAGGAGTGTTTATTTTGAGATTTACTGGTAACACACCAGGGCCAGTTCAAAGTAAGCAATGGAATAGGCTCCCTAAGCACTGGAATAGGCTCCCCAGGGAGGTGGTTGAGTCACCATCCCCGAATGTGTTTAAAAGCCATTTGGATGTGGTGCTCAGGGACATGATTTAGCAGAGGGTCATAAGGTTAGGTTGTGGTTGGACTTGATGATCTTTAAGGTCTTTTCCAACCAGAGCAATTCTCTGATTCTGTAATGCAGGGTCAGTAAGAGACTGTTCTGTGTTGCAGGCCTTCTTCTTGTTTGATTCTCCAGTCTGCCCAGCACACTCAGATCTTGCTGAATTCAATGAAGAGCAATGTCAGTGGGTTCTTATGTATGTAACAAGAGTAAGTTTGGAGGGAGTAGGTAAAGTTTGGTGATTCTTCGGGCAATTGTCTAGAAAACAGCCTTTGAATATAAAGCAAAAATCCCTGTGTTGGAGGATGAGGGGCCATGTACATATTAACACATAAGAAAAAAAGGAAAATAGAAACTATTTTGTTATTCATCCTGTTAAACTCCTAAAATAATCTGTAGTGTTGATGTGGGCATCTGACCAACTTAAAAAGAATTAAAAAACTGTTCCTCTGTTCCTTTTTTGCTTTACTCAGATCAGTTTTTTTCCACCCAGGATCAGTTCTTTGTTTCTCATGTGTTGAGATTTTTTTGTTCGTAAAGCAATAGTATTGGAACAATATAACTGGTTTATACTCTTTTGCTTTTATATGCAAAGCATATATCTCACTATGAGATCACATTACTTTAATCTCTGTTGAGATTTGAGAAACCAGTCAAATAACCCACTTTTAATATTAAAATCTCACTTTGTCTTTCCTTACTAGGTAACACCAGCCTTGAGACAAAAACAGGGAGTATCACAGTAGGTACGTTTTGACTTCTCTCTAAGATAATGTTTCTTCTCTCACTCTTCCCTTTTAAATATAAATACGCAAAGGAAAAAGCTGGTTTTCTTATAATCTTCAAATGTTTCTGCCCTCATTCCTTTTTTTTTTTTTTTTTTTTTTTTTCAGGAATAGCATTCACTACTGTGTATTTGAAAGATATTTCCCAATCTTAGCTCTAACAGCCTTTTGCAGAGTAGGCAAGTCACCATACCCCCTGTGCTTTAGGCATTAGACTGAATATAAATGTCCTTAGATTAAGACTAGACTAAAGGGCATGAGAAAATACTAAGTGTACATCAAGTGTAATCATTTTGCCTTTAACCTAGTCCTGTCTTATGTTTGTTATCAGTGATTATCTATGTTTAATTTTCATATCATGAAACATTAATCACTGATGTATTGAGGTAGGAAAAAAGCTTGTGAGAACCTAGCGTTTCCAAACTATTGTGTTGACGACTCTCTTTTCCCTTCGGAAATAGTAAGTAGCTCTTAAATTTCTTCTCAGTTAATAACTTTTACACGTTATCAGTTGCATTATTTTAAGAAAGTGTCAGGGCGACTGATGTTCTGTATATTGAGTTTCTCACTTTCTTGACCATTTTCTTGTTATTTCTCTGGTATTAAATTGAAATACTATAAGATATGAATAAGGCTAATGATGGTTACTGCAGTCACTCACTAAGCATCTTGCAGGGACACGCTGTCCTATTACAAGTCCTCTTATGTTTCTAAGCAATCTATATTAATATTCCTGGAAAATGAATGCAGTACACATTCTCATGAGTTAGTCATTAAACCACAGAATTAAATCAAGCTTGCTAGTCTGTTTTTCCTTCAGTTAAATAAACTCATAGAATCTGAAGAGTGTTTGAAGGTTTCTTAACACAGGAGTTAGGTTTTTCCACCAACAGATGATTATTTTCCCTTAATTAACCTGGCTCGGCTTAAACATTTAGAAGCCTTGTGATTGTTGAACTAACTATTTCTCAGATTTCGATTCCGAAAGCATTGGTTACAGTTAATCTTTTCCTAAAGAGGATTACCCCTCTTAATTTTGTATGAATTTTTCTAAAGGCTTTTAAAGACTCAGTGGGTGAACTGTGAAAACTTGAAAATGTAAAGTGTTGGATTTTTGCACGTGAGGAATCAATGCCACAAAATAACTCTGACTGTCCAACAAGCTGACATTTGCTGATAGAAATAGGAAGAAAAACTTGCATCTTCTGATGTCCTCAGTTGGGTTTTCATGGGTATATAATTATTTAATTATCTGCAGTAATAATTCGATCAGATAACTGAAAAATACAACCCTTTATACATCATGAGGATGTATCCTTCTGGAAGGCTTATTTAATAGGCAAAGCGTAGTTGAGAAAGCTGAATTTATTTTCAAATTATTCAAGAGAAAATACAACACGATTTTGAGTAACCTCTCGTGTGCTCCTATATTGAAACAGCAAACCAGTGTTGTCTTTCACTCTAATTTTTGTTGTTGTTTTTAGATTGGTTTTATCCAGTTTATGTATTTTTTTTATTTTGGGATGTTTGTGTAAAATATATATATTTTAAAAATTTCTCTCCAAATTTCAGTGTAATTTTAGGTATCTAGCATGTGTTAGTGTTCTACGCTGTTACTGTTAAAATATGAAAGTAGGGACCTTTTTCCCATACCATGGGCTTTGTTAGTCACTGACAAATTGTTTGCCAGCCCTTCAGTAGAAGCACTTTTCTTCTAGCACATTCAATGGATTTTGAATGACTTCTTAATCTGAAACAACTGTTTTTACTTCTACTGTATGTTACTACTTAAAATAACCATTAGAAATCCAAATCACAAAAAAATAGTGGACTGCTTTTTCTTTTTTTAAGAATTTGTTTGATTTTTTTAAAACTCTTATTTACTGAGTTCATAGAAAAACTTAGGTTGTAGGAGACTTGAGGAGGTCAGTCACAGAATGGCTGAGGTTAGAAGGGTCCTCTGGAGGTTGTCTTGTCCAACCCAAGTGCTTAAAGCAGTGAGTGAGGTTGCTCAGGGCTTTATCATGTAGTCTTGAAGGTCTCCAAGGATGCAGACCATACACCTTCTCTGGGCAGACTGTTCCAGTATGTAATTGCCTTCAGGATGAAAAAGATTTTCCATATATCCAGAAGAAATCTTTCATGTTAAGTCTTTTGTCCCTTGCGTTCTTGTCATTCTCCATTCTGAGGACTGTCTTTTGTCTTCTTCATTGCCTCCTCGTGGATAGTAGAGGGCTACTGTCAGGTTCTGAAGCTGCCTGTTCTATGGGCTGCGTAAGCCCTCAGCCTCTCCTGACTGGGAGGTGCTTCAGACCCTGACTGTCTGATGTTCCTCCACTGAATTCTCTCCAGTTGATTGATGTTTCTTTTTTATTGGGAACCCTAAAACTAGGTGCTGTATTCTAGACGTGGTCTAACAAGTACTGAGTGAGTAGAAGTGGAGATAATCCCTTCTCTTGGTGAACTGGCCATGCTGCAGTTAATACTGTCAGGGTTACTGTTGGCCTTCTTTTCTGCCAGGGTGCAAGGCTGACTTGTGTTCACTCCAGCTAAAACTTATTTATTCCTCAATGCTATTGTTATTGTCTGACTATGTATTCACTGCTCTGCCGCCAGACCAAATTTTCCCCTACCAGTTAAAAAAAAAAAAAAGAGAAAATTCTTTTGGTATTACTTACTTTAACTCAGGGGAAATGACTTACAGGTTTGAGGATAAATTGACACTGGTTTATAAGCAGCAGGAGCTTACTCTGGAAAGTAGAAATGTGTATAAACATCCAAGAAATCCCTTATCTTTTTGTTCTTTTCCCTTTTATGGATGTCGGTGTCCGTTGGCATTATTCTGCCAGCTTCTTTCTTCAGCAACCAGTACTGGAAGACCAAAAGGCTTCGGTGACTTCCAGTGGTAGACTCACTGTCTTAAATGAACTGAAATCTAGCAATTACCGCAAAGCTTCAATTTTCTTGAAAACATACAGAGTAGCTGCTTACTCTTTGTGAATGCTCCTCACATGAAAGTGAGCTGAAGTGCCTTCTGATTTAAGAATGCTCTCATAAGGTAGTTCTCTTCTCTAGCATTGAGGCAGAATACCAGAATCTTATTTTCAGAGAGCTTTGAATGTGAAAAACGGTGTTTCTTTTTTGGACAACGGAAAAGTTAAACAGTGAACTGTTTATTTAGCAGTGATGCATCTGATTTTCTTTTATTTTGCTGATTTTGCTCTCCTTGAGCATTTGATTTTTAAAATGTGCTCAAGGGAATTTTTAAATCAAAAATCTTATTTCAGAATTCCATTGAGGCCATTTTTGTATCATCCTAAAGTACTATTCATGTATACATTAAAATACATATATGTTAGCCATGCACATGCCTGTGTCTCAGTACTTCAGTTGATCCAGTCTTTGCCATCTATATGAAATGTGTTAATGTGTTTGTCCTCATGTTAAGCAGCCTTTGTCTTCTAGAATCCTGTCTCAGAATTTGGCCTCGGCTCTGTTGATGGCAAATTCTTTTTGCTTTGTGCCCATGCTTTCCCCCACGCCATCTTGTATGAAGGATCCTGCTCTTTGGAGAGAGACTGGAGTCAGCTGCTTTTTTTTTTTTTTTTGTCCCTCAGGTGCCAGGTTATAAGGAACAGAAATAATCATATAAAAAAAGAAATTAAAAGCTTAGTCTGCTATGAATTCACACCTACTGTTATTACCTGGTTTCATCATCAGTCTGTTTTCTCTTTCCCCTTCTCTTTCTTTGTGTCCTATGGAATGCAGAGTGTTTTGAACAGAACTTATGTACTGGAGAAATCAGTTAATAGTTTTGAGTGTACAGTAAAAGTAGATGCTGCCTGGGTGTAATAGCATGTTTCTTGCAGCTTAGAAAGCCACAGAAGTTTTTCTTTTGTTTGTGTTCAAACATTAAGCGATGCTGATGATGCTGCATCACGTGTTTTATAACTCCTCATATAATGACACTGCAAATTCTCAATGTTGTTGCAGTATTATATTTAGATACCTAATGTATTGGCTTGGGTTGGAAGGGACGTCAAAGGTCACTTAGTTCCAACCTCCCTGCATGGGCAGGGTTACCACCCACCAGAAAAGGCTCCTCAGGAACCTATCAAGCCAGGCATTGGGATGGGGCACCGGCAACTTCTCTGGGCAGCTGTGCCAGTGCCTCAATGCCCTCTAAGTGAAGAATTTCTTCTTAACATCTAAACTAAACCTCTCCTCTTTCGCTTTAAAGCCATTCCCCCTTGTCCTGTCGCTTCACCTACAAATGGATGCTTTTGTTCCAATGCAGAGCTAACTGGTCTAAATTCCAGGCAGGAGAAGTAAAACTAGACATCAAGTATGATCCAATTCTGCTAACCTCTAACATGCAATATTTTCCTTCAGATACGATGTCGGAAAGTTTTTCATAAATGCCACAAATGGAAAAACAATTGGATATATTTTTAAATTGTTTTCTTCCCTCACAAGTTTAGATATTCTGAAAGCAGATCCTACCTGGCCTACAGTAGGTCAGAAGCTTATCAAGATGAAGTCATACTTGGCACATTGTGTTGTGATGCAGGATTGAAACGTGCAATGATTTTTTTTTTTTTGCCAGCAAAGCAGGTTATTCACAACAGACTGTGGCCTTTAAAAGCAATGGTTATAGTCATAAAACCGGTGTGGAAATTAGGGGTTGAAAGATGTTCTGTTAGCAACAGAGTTGTCTCCATGGGTGATTTTTCTTAAAGCTTAACAACTAACTTTGTAGTATTAGTAGTAAATTCTTAAATAGCTGAAGTTGCTTGAGAGTAATAATCTGCTCTTTTTGCAGCAGAGCAATTCATCCTTGTATTTCCTCTTGAGCTGTCAGTCCCTAGGAAACTGAATTTTAAAGTATGCTTTTTTCTTGTTTTTACTCTGTTATTTGCATTAAACCCCAGTTAATGACAGATATATACTTAAATATCAAAACTAATTGCCTTACTTTTGTTCAGTTGAAATTGTGAATTGTATATTGTCTCTATTAAGTGTTTTGTCCTTCCAGATTCTCTTATTTAATGTAAGGTAATTTTTCCTGTTAAAATCTTGATTTATTTGAACTCACCTATTTGAGCTGTAGAACTTTGTCATCTCTGTTTTTAACCCCTTTCCCTGTTCTGTCCATCTTCCCGTGTCTCACTTATTTACCTACAGAGATGCAAACCTTAAACAGCATTAGAAAAGATAGGCTTCGTAGAAGTCATGGGCAATTTTACATCTTTCAGTATCTGATTTGGTGTCCATAACACCTTTCTATCAATCACACTTGGTTGTTCACCTAAAACATGCTTCCTATTGTTTGTGTTGATCTCTGTGGAGTGCCATCAGCCAGCTCTGCTGCCCAGGCTGCTAGCAGCTCACCCTGCAGCAGCAGCGTCCTGTCACAGCAGGGTCATCTTTCTTCACAGCGCACAGAAAAGAACTAATAATATGTTTTGTTTAAAACAGAAGAATTAGAGGCTGGATATTTCCTGTATCTGTTGACAACAAACTCTGTCAGGATTATGGAACACAGAATCATAGAATGGCCTGGGTTGAAAAGGACCACAATGACCATCTGGTTTCAACCTCCCTGCTATGTGCAGGGCTGCCAAACACCAGTCCAGGCTGCCCAGAGCCACATCCAGCCTGGCCTTGAATGCCTCCAGGGATGGGGCATCCACAACCTCCTTGGGCAACCTGTTCCAGTGCGTCACCACCCTCTGTGTGAAAAACTTCCTCCTACTATCTAACCTAAACCTCCCCTGTCTTAGTTTAAAACCATCCCCTCTTGTCCTGTCACTATCCACCCTTGTACTCGTGGATACTCAGTGATAGGCTGTTACTACATTTGCTTGCAAAAAAAAAAGACGTTTTCCCATAAAAACTCTCTGCTGGTACCAGTTTACGTGAGTCAAACTTCTAATAAAAACATAATCTGTTTTGTTGTGACTGTTGTTTTCAAACTGAAATATTACAAACACACTTTTAGAAAGTTGCCAAGAAAATGCTTCATTGTGACCTACCTTAGCAAAACATCCATTTAATTAATTTCAGGTAACAAAGAGTTCATTTATTCCTTCAGATTTGAAACAGAACTCCTTTTACATGCAATCCACTGCATGGGAAAAGCATTCACATGCAGTTCCGGGTGTTATAGGTTTCTTCTTGGCCAAAGACGGTGTCAGTTTTTCAGCTGACTAAATCAGGATTGGCCACTTTTTTGTTACTTTCCCCTCCAAAGATCTCAGCTCTAACTGAGGGATAATAATCCTTTTCCGTGATTGCTTGTAATATGCTGATCTGCCACGTCTGCTCCAGATGTGAGTTTAAGGCATTAATGGTGGACATCCTTGTTATGATTAATCAAGTTTATTCCCCAGTGAGTATTTTCACTCTGGAAATGATTACTGTCAGTCAGATTTGATTTTGTTGTTGTAGCTACTTCAGAAAACATGACCGTGCTTCTTGTTCTGTGCCACTGTGGAAACTAAGGAAAATACTTTGGGTTAATATTTTCACTTTTTGCAGTCTTCCTAATTTGCTCGTGTACATTATGTGCTTTTTCTTCACACTTCTCCGGAGTTGCTTTGTAATTCCTTTGCAATTTTTATCAGCAATAGATGTGTTCAGTAGCTCAAAAGTAAGTTTACTCTTAGATCCTTAAGAGGATCTTACTGTAATACTGTGGAAAACTGTGTCAATGCAATTGGAATAGGTTGTGAATTATTTGCGTACTTGAGAGAGCAGCCTTTGATAAATGTTTTCTGTTTGAGAATAGTGCTTTTCAGAAAATTCTGCTTTCGTGAATGGCAGTTAGTAAGCTATAGAAGAAAGTGTGTGCTTATTTCTTCCAGGGCAAAGAATGAATGTTGGTTTCCTATGTATCTTATATTGCAGCAGTTACTTCAGAAATTCTTCCATGTCACCACGTTGTGATGCACAACTGCTGGTCCTTTGCTTACGGTATCTTCTGTGGGTAAAACTCCCCCTGCACGGAGTGGTTTTTAGTGCAGTTTTTTAGTGGACAACTAAAATAGTTCAGATGTGGTGCTCAATCTCCATACAAATATGAACGTAGCCTCATAGAAGGAGGTGGATCTTGCTTATACAGAGGAAGAAAGAGTGCTGTTGAGACCTGGTGGATCCTACAAGTCCAGTAACAACTGCAGGGGTGCAGTCCATGTCATAATTCTGGTTTAGGAAGTGAAGTTTTGATCAGAAACCTGTTTTTCTCAGCAAAGTCTGACATTCAGTGCTTCAAAGGAGCTTTTTAAATGGTTAGATAGCAATAGGATAAGGGGGAGCAGTTTTAAACTAAAAGGGAAGATTTAGGTTTGATGTTGCAAGGAAATTCTTTACTCAGAGGGCGGCGAGGCCCTGGCACAGCTACCTTAGAGCTGTGGGTGCCCCATCCCTGCAGGTGCTCAGGGCCGGGTTGGATGAGAACGTGGGCAGCCTGAGCTGGTGGGGGGCAGCCAGCCCATGGCAGGGAGTGGGGCTGGTGGGCTTTGAGGTCTCCTCCAACCCAAGCCTTTCTATGACAATTCATTAAATTAACAGCAAATGTTGCTTAAACATACAGGAACTGATAAAGTTAATTTGAAGAGCATAAAAAAGATTCTTGTAAAATTGTTTTCTAACAGTGAACGATAGCGCTTTTCTAAATTAAAAGAATGGATGATACACAAATCCCTTCGTCTTTTTTTTTTTTCCTTTATAGATTCATCAGATGGAAGTCTGAAAGCTTCTACGCTTCATGGGGCGATAGATGTTTACGTCAGTCAATTAAGAGAAGTGGATCTGAAATCCCAGAAAGGTTAGAAATCTGCAGAACATATATATATATATTTTTTTTTTAATGGCAATTTATGATATAAAGTAAAGAAGATTAGGGTGTGGTTTCTTTTGTCTATTTAAAATGAGTATTATATGATTTTTGGTTATCTGTGTTCTTTTTTTACCTCATGGTTAAAAAATGTGCACAGATACTTATAATGCAGTAAGCTCAATAAGGTGCAACCATGCTTTAAAATGGATTACAGGTTTTGTTTGTTTGTTTACTTTTTAAAATACTTTCTCTTGGCGATCAGCTCAGTAGAGTTCTGCAGAGCTGACTTGGATGATGATCTCTGTCTTGAGTACAGGGTAATCCATGTTGCTGGCATACATTGCATTACACACGTATTCACTGATGACCACCATACAGTGACATTCCTTTTCCCGATGAAATGTCCCATTACTGAAACAGGAAGGCAGAGCAATAAATACAAGAGTGCCCTCTACCATTCTTCCTTTTTTTTCCCCTCCTGATTACTCACCGTAACTTTGCTCGCTCCAGAAGTTCATTATTTTAGCCATTCGGAAGGGATGATATTGTGCATAACTAAGCACTAGGGACGTCTTGTTAGCCCTAACTTTGCAAAACAAACAAAGAAATCCAAAACTACAGCACTCTTTACATTAACATGATGTCACACGGTTGAGGTGTTTTAAATGAATGTGGTGTTTGGTATCTTCCTCTGGTTATCCGAGAGATAATCTTATGCCCTACTATGTGTAGCAGTTAATCACAAGGGAAATAATGAAGAGAATGGATTGGAATCATTTATGCCATTCTTTATAAGCTGTTCTGGCTCCATAGGTACGAGTACATTTATATTATTTCTGAGTTACGTTTTGAATCACAGAGTTATGTCTCTTTGATGTAGTAGTAAAGAATAATGTATTTAACAAAAGCTAGTTAATGTTATTTTGAAAACATTGCCTGATGGCTCATCTGGCAGCACAGTTTAGTTAAGGCAAAGTTGATAAAGTTCTGTTTTCATTTACTCTGTAACTCTGGAGTAACTGCTGACAGCTGCCGAGTAGAAAATGTCCTATTTGTGATAAATGAGTTGCATGTGTTGGATTTTATGAGTCACGTCACTGAGCTGCTCCCAGAGGGGAGGACCAAGGAAAAGACTTTTCCCCTCTTTTATCTTAACACTTTTGTGTATCCAGCAAAATCTAGGCCTGAAGTCTTGTCAGTTATTTGTTTTTCAGGAGTGTGACAGGCAATTGATTCGCCTGACTGTAAACTGTGTAGCTCGGGTTCCTTTCTGACTGCTACATAGTTATTACATCAGTTTTACAACTGTGATCTGCTTCAGCTTTTTGGATGTAACTAAAGGAAGGGTTTTATGTTTTTCTAAAGTGAATGTTAGAGCTGGGTAGAAACTAAGAAGTATGTATGCAGAATGTGTATTTTGATTATTGGTAGTGTTTTGTTTTAGTGTGCAGTGTGCAGCTTCCAAACATTGCGATTGAGTAATTCCAAATATGACGGACATTGGTGGGTTGGGGGCTCAGTCTTTGTCTTCAATCTGATGCGCAGAAGCACTTATTTAGAGGAGACAGAATTCCTATATACAGATACCTTTTATTTTACTTTTTGCTAGCGTTAGCGGTATGTAAGCAGGATCCCACCATTGCAGAGGAACAGTTCTTCTATAACATTCTTGTGTTGTACTGCGTGCAGTAGCTGGGTTACTCATTAAATCAAACCCCGTGTCCATGCGCAGGAGTGCAAATACACAACTGGAAGATGAAACCAGAGTCATAATACTTGTGAGATCTGTTTTATTTTCTTCCTTTGGCCTTCCTTGCAGTAAGGTCCGCTAGCAAGAGCTGTTTCTGGCAGCGTATGTCACTGTTAATTCTCATGCTGTCTGAGGAAATACTGTGGTTCTATTTTATATGTGACATACAGTATTCTGGTTATGAGAAATGAAGTTAACTTTGTTAACCTTTTGACAGCAAAAAGAGGTTACAGACTATCTGCCTTAAGTTAGCTGTATAATGGCCTGTTTCATGCTTTGATCTCAATGTTAATCTAACGAGCTTCCGTTTAAATTTATGTCAGGTTCTATTACGGTCAAGGTACCTGCCTCTCTCAAAGCCTACTTACAGTTGTCTGGAAGAAAAGTGGATGTGAGCTCAGAGATCGAGTTAAAGGAAACACGGAGTGCCTCCAAAGATGATCACGTAATTTTAAGTGGTAAGGCTTACTAATCTTGGCTACCATTGAATGTCTGTCTGGCGTCAGTCAAAGACATCCACATTTTCTTACGAGTTTATTGCTCTTGGCCTCTTGTTTCAGCTGTTTCAGATTTCAGATGTTTGCTTGTGCCATTGAACTCATGTTTCTAGATGGCTCTTTCGTTTTGTTCGGTAAATGATTGAATGCAAGCAACTGCTTTTTTAACAAAAATCTTAGAGCCAAACTCACTCTCAGCATTATTCCATTGAATTTGTGGGATGGAAGCCAGGGCTGAATTTGGCCCATTGCTTTGTTGCCTTAAACAATCTCATGTAATAAATTGCCAGAGAATGTCAATTAAAAATACACTGAAAAGTTTTCTCTGCGTTGGTAGGAGGGTGAATTAAAAGTTGTGTACAGTATGTTTATAAATGTACAGAATGAATGTTAAACAGAGTGGGTTAGTCTGAGAAGTGCTGGGTGGGAGATGGCTAGGAAAGGAACAGAAGTTGGAGTATGGAATAAAGGATCCATGGAAAGGGGCCTGCAGTTACTGGGAACGTTCTTCTAATGGATTTAAAATTGGATTTGGGAATCCCAAGTCTTATTGATTCCTGCTTTAGGAAACAGCTTTTCGTTGTCTGGGTGCGTGTGTCTCCTCCAGACAGGTCCATCTCCAAGTCAAGGCTCTTACTGTTGCCAATTACTCAGTTTGCTCAAGAGGCACTGCTAGTACAATGTCTTGAAGGCTCCAGCTTTATTTTTGAAAGCGTTATGTCAGTGTGACCTGATACGGTAACAGATGGGTGAGGCTCTGAGTTTTCCTTTGTTTGAAAACTAAGAAAATCTGTTCAAAATTTCTTTTCCTCCCCCATGTAAAGTAATAACTTCTGAGTTCTCACAGTTCAGAAAGATTAGAATTGTACATTAATTGTACATAACCTGCTTGTACTCTTGAAATGTATGGACATATCTCTTCCTGCGTTGAACAGTAACATGCATCTAAATTTATTACTGGTTATTAAATATAATTTTTTTTAAAACCATGTTTAAAACTCCTCAGTAAATTGTGGAAGGGCCACAGATTCCAGGTGATGAGGTGCCTCAGCAGCAAAGCGATGCGTTTCCTTGTTGCCAATCATCCTCCTATTCTGGCAGTGTTAATGATAAAATTGCTGTTTCAGATATGCGCGGCTCAATGGCTTCTCTGGTTTTGCAATCCTCTCACTGTTTCTGTAGTGCCATCAACACTGAAGCAGAAGCAATTTTTCAGCCTCCCATACCGTATCTAAATGATCCTGGCAGATTAGGTCCAGTCAGTTAATTCTCAGATACAAGTATCCCAAAGCCAGAGAAATCATCAGGAATTACGCAGAGGCAGCAGCATCTGGCCACTGCTCATTGATTGCTTTAAAGAGGCGTTGCACATGAAGTCTATTAAATGTACATATAGGTTTGTCAGAATACAGGTAAATGGAAAACAGACCCCGGAACAGATTTTCTGCAGGGTGTAGCGCTGGGCTATGAAGTGACACATCTTCATCTGCCTCACGCTGGGCATTCAGCTTTCTTAAATATTTTCTCATACACCCAATGATTTTTAGCAGATTTCTTCTGCCCTTTTCTTCTCTGATCTTTTACAGATAGGCACCAAACCTAAAGGAAGATGAATTAATTGGTTTTGAGGTGTGCTTGGTTCCTTTTCTTACTCTTTTGAAAATACTACTTTCCCTTCCTTTGCCAAGCCAGCAATGTTCCTTTGACATTGGCGAGGGGGAAGCTTCCTGCTTCTCGTCATAGGGATGCTGTGTTCTTTTTGCAGCCAAGCACCTGTCCTCTCATTCTCAATGAACTCTTTTAGAAGTTGATATTTGAGAATTTTCCTTTAAATGTAGATTCTCAAATAATTAAAAAGGATTTAATGCTGTTTCTATATCATGAAAACGTTGTTTACTGTTGAAGTTTTAGGTACGGAGATCATAGACGTCTTTCTGCTGCAACTAAAGAAATATAAATGGGGAAGGGAGAGGAGTTTTGCCAACCAGAGAAAAAAAAAAAAAAAAAGAACTACAAGAGGCATGGCAGCTCTGAGCTCAGAGCTTAGTTTAAAAATAGATGGCTTTTCAGAAACCAGCCAGTTTTCGTGTGGATGAGACAGAAACTGGCTGCTTTCAGGAAGCTCTTCTTGCCTCTGGGAGTGCTGCGTGAGATATGAGAGAGGGGGTTCTCCAGTGAGAGCTCTGTGACTTGAGTAAACGTGCACCTGGACTATCACCTGCTCTATGTGACACAGCCTTCCCTCCTGCTGTTAGGGCAGGTATGACCCGTGTCCTCACCTTGCTTCAAGGCTCCTGCTTCCGTAGGAGTGAGGACGGTGGCACACTATGGCCCTGCAGGCAGTCACATCCAGGGTTTTGCAAGGCAGCCAAGGAAAAGATGTGGATTTCATCAAAGCAAAAAGATAAAAGGAGCAGAGTGATGAAACTGCCAAAAGGTGTTTTCTCTTTCAGAAGAGTGAGGGACTTGCATGCAAAGCTGGCATGCTTGTCAAGGAAGGGATGGAACCAGAGAACGTGCCAGTGAGTTTATTCCTCTGAGTAATTTGCGGGAATAAGGCATCTGTTTCCATTGGCTTTAGCAGGCACTGCTGTACTATGGTACAATGAAGGTTATAAAAACAGATTTTTCATGCTAAGCACTGGTCCAACTTTCATCTGTGAAAGCATTTCTTTTCCTGCCTAGTTTGAGATCGTTTAAGTAATTTCAGTAATTTACAATAGTAATCATGTCAAGACTTTTTTTTCCTTCCCCTAGCAAAGAGGGTAGGAAAAGAGGACTGTCCTTGTCAGTAGGCTGTGTAGTTTCTTGCAGCCCATAGCGCTCTTCCTGCAGGTGTGTGTGCCTTCCGCTTTGCTCCAGGTCTGCCTTTATCTGGGAATCAGCTCACCTATGAAGCCTGTGAGACCATTAACCACACCCGGAACTATGTATGGCAATGGGAGAGGTAGCAGGCTAGTAATTGATTCTGTAAATTAAGCAGATAAGGAAATTAGGAAACTCTTAAGTCAAAGAGGTTACAGACATGTGAAAAGGACTGATGAGCATTTAAATAATCCTGATTTGTTTGCATTTTAAGTTATTTTTCCAGAATATCATTTTTACGTTCTAAATATGGAGGTAGGAATGTATGCGTTCCTAAGATGAGGAGTATTTGAGTAAACAGGAAGCAATAATGTTGTGCAGTTGAAATAACAGAAAACCACCCAAACATAATAGTATATTAACAGGACTGTTCTGTAAGACTCAAAATAATCCTTTGGCTTTACTTGGCATTAGTAATACTTCGCTGGAATGTGTCCAGTTTCAAGTAGTCCACTTCAAAAAGGATATGAGCCACTTTAGAGACTCCTAAAGAGAACATACGCTCAGAGGCTGAAAATGTCATTTATGGGAGGGAGACTTAAAAAGAAAAGAAAAAAAAAAAGTGTTGTTTTCTTCTAAAGAAAAGGAGTCTGAGGGAAGATGCACCTTTCGAGTATGTCAGAAATTGCTGCAGAGATGAAAGAAAATGTCCTCTGTACACTGGTGGTGGAACTAGAAATTATGATTTGATCTTACGGTTATGAAAGCTTAGCTAAATAGCAGGATAAGCTTTCTAGTAGTAAGTAATGGTTTGGAGAGGTCACAGTACTTGCATTGTAGCAGGTTATGAAGAAGGGCCTAGTCAAGCATGTCGGGTTAAAGTACATTGGAGACTGCTTTCAGCCCTGCTTCCTCATCTTCCAAGCTGATGTCGCCATCTGCTCCCCTATTCTTCAAAGTAGCTGCAAGGAAGCCTATGAAGCATGTGTGTAGATGAATCTGGGGCGTAAATGAATGCAGCTGTTGGGCGTGCTTACATTGCCAGCTTATGTGTTGACAATTGTATGTTTGCTGGAAAAAAAAGTCTTGCAGTCATTGCTTGATGGCATCAATTTCCAAATCGAATGGTCTGGAATATAATCCATCTTTTATATCATGTAAATCTTCTGTCTCTGAGTGGTGCCAGCAACTCATCTGATTCCAGATCTTTCTTTCCCCCAGCCCAGTTCTAGTGCCAAGTTGATATCCAGCAGCAACCTTTGACATGGTGCCATCCATCTACTTGGAGCTGAGTGAGCTTTTAACTTTGGCGGTCAGTTGCTCCATCTGGTTTTCAGCACTGGCATGAGTTTCCCTGGTCCAAGTCCCACAGTGTCACAGGTGCTCCTCAGCGGCTGTGGATGTCTGTATTTACATGTTACCACATCCCACTGTTCTTACTTTCTCAAGTTGACAAGCCTGTCCCTTTGTACTTTTCTGTTCTCTTACTAATAACAAACATATTCTTTGTGAACTCTTATCTTCTCTCAAGTCAAGAAGCATATCTGCTCCCTTATTTCAGATAACATGACAACAGTTGCAAAAGTTAACAGGATTTGTAGTTTGGGTTCTAATCTCATCAATCTACAGCACAAACACCTTGCTGAGCCTTATCTGCAGGATGCTTCTCTGAACCATGTCACCTATTGACCATGCACACGAGTAACCAGGACTCTTTCCTTCATGTTAACATATGCCTTTCCCACTGTATCTGTCCTGGTGATGGAGAGGAATCTCTATCTTCGTTTCCTGTAAAAGTTTCCAACACATGTTGTCTCTACAGTATGCGTTGACTCATCTCCAGTTATTCTTCCATCATTAGAAACACCTTAGATGGCCTTCTTCCTCATGTGCTTCTGGAGAGAGTGAGTCCAAATACCAGATCCCTTTGGTAGGCCGGGCATTGCTACCACCATCCTATTTCTGACTGCTCAGGTTTCTGCAATAACTTAGTTCATGCCTTTCTACCCTGCCTGGTTCTCCAAGATGACTGTGGCGAGAAGCACCTTTACCCTCGGAACAACTGAGCATGCAGTGAAATAATAAAGATTTCATGTCGGCTTGAGGTTAGGACTGGATTCTTGTCTGGGCCTTATGAGATTTAGACAGATTATTTCCTACCTAGATCTTCTCACCACTCACACAATGGCTCCTCATCCAGTAGTAGTGGGAGAGCTGCCTGTGGGCTTACCTTTAGTTCTGCTTCAAGGTTTGGCTTATCCAGTGTACACGGAGAGAGCTGACTGCACGAGTTCCATCAGCCTTGTACACCATGTGCAAAGCTTTATGGATGTATTTATTGCTTTTGTTATCAGAAATTCATATTATTTAAGATAATTTTCTTGCTGCACTGAATTCCAGAGTTAAACACAAACACAGTAGAAGGGGCAGTGAATAATGTGAGGCATGCAACTTGCCTTTAAAAGGGAAATAACAGAAAGAACGTGTATCACAGCCCTCGGCTGAAACCTAGGTTTCTTCTGAAACTTAACAGCTGTGAAAGCATAGCACTCCTTTTCCCCAGTTTGCAGCTGACTTGACTGTTGCATTCGAAGTTTCAGTTCTGATCCCAGGAGTAACCCTATTAGCTGTTGTGTCCTTTGTTGTTTTCTTTGTTCTCAAGGCGCTTCCTTAATACCTCCCTTCTTTTCTAGAAGCACTTTTATTGAATCTTTGCCACTAGGTCTGAGTGGGAAGAGCTTTGTTGTACAGATTTAGTGTCCCTCTAAACAGTGTCCCTCTGTGAAGCCTTGATCCTTAACCAGTATCTTAAAAAACAAACAAAAGCCCAGGTTGTATCTGGAAAAGATTACATTCCTTTAAGTCAAATAAGAAGTTCATCCAACTTCTAAAAAGCACATCAGATGAGATGATATCCTACTGATTTTTATTGGTTACAGCTTGTGTTTAACTCAAGCTGTACGCAGCATTTTTGGGATGCACCACAGTGTTCACAAATGCAGTGAAAAGCATTTAAAATCTGCTCATCTTTATATGTCTTGTGATACGAACGTAGAACTACTTCAGTTTTTCTGGCCTACAGTAAGGCATACGGATCAATGGTCAATGCTTGACTGCATAAAGTTTTGCAAAAACCTTTTCTGCCTTACACACATGTGGAAAAACTGCCTTTTTCCTAAGTTTTATATTGAGAAGGTGGCCATGCAGCATGTTGGTGCATCTGTCTTTCCCTGAGTTCATGCTGTAGCCTTGTCTGGTGGGTTTTGAAATGAAATCCTTTTTTTTTGGTGTTGTATTCTCGGTCCAACAGTCTGTTGGCTTTTGTGATTTAATCACGCCAAAAGTCATCCTCAAAACCCACTTAACATTCCCACAGTACAGGCAGTTGGGTATCGAGAAATCTCCAACTAAGCTTTGTTGCTTGATTAGCACCTCCTACACAAAACAATTCAAGTATCTTAAGCTTGATTTGAACCTGCTACTGGGAATAGGATTAATAACCTTAAGGTACTTTGAAGATCTGCATCCCCGGGGAATGGAATTTGATACTGAGTTTGCTGCAGGCAGTTTTATATTTCTGCATTCCCTTCATGGGCAAATCTCCAAAAGAAGCATAAGGAACAAAACATTTTTCTAAGTTCACATAGCAAATACAAAATGAGAAACAGAGCTCAGCCTACAACTGAGCTTTGCAATGACTCATTACTTTGTTTCTGTGTTTCTCCAAAACTCTCTGTTAAAATTTTAGCAGAAATGTAGCAGGGTGAAATCATCTGCAGGGCCGGTTCTGTGCTTCAGCCTTTGTTCCTTCCACAGAACAACGTGACACGGTGACAAAAACACAAGAGAGGAAAAGGCTGTGGCCAAGCACTCCAATAGGAGCTTTCTGAGAAAATGCCCTTGTCCTGTAAATGTTCTGTCTTCTCCTCTTAGAAAAACAGCTGCATTTTCAGTGCTCCAGAACTCTGTGAAGGGATCAGGTGAAATCCTCCTTTGTGTTACTTTGTCGGTTCATTTTTTTGATATCTGCAGACTCTCCTTGTTTAAAATTCTGACTGATTTAATATTTTAAGGGCTCTCTACTTAAAAAGCAGAGTTTTTTTAAATGTCTGTTCTCTGCTACAGTGCTGGTACAAATCAGTGAGTCAGAGAAGCTTGCTTGGGAGTTGAAGTTTCAGATGTTACCAGATTGTGTATACAGTGCATTCACCTGGCTTTGTAGGGATTATCACAGATGTATTTTAAGTCCCTGATTAGATGGAGGATAGAACTGGGGATTCTACCATACTGCCACTGCCTTCAGGTAGAAAAGATGCAGTGAGCGTGTGTGTGGTTGAGGCCTCTGCTGCCTTGTGCAACCAGGAGGGCAGAAGTTGTAGTGGGACATCCACATGGGGATCCCTGAAGGCACGCTGCAGTCTGTTAGGAAAGAATACTGAAATCCTTCTTCATTTAGTGGGAGAACTTGTTCAGCATGGGACTCCTCTGAAAATCGTCTGTTGCTGAATCGTGCTTCAGCCTGCTAGTATCGGGCTTGGCCCATAGCCATCCAGTAATCCCGCTTAGCTGTACCAAAAAGCTGAAATGCTATTGAAAAATCCAGCACATTGGCTTAAGCTGTAGAAACCAATGCAGTGATGTAAGTTGGAGGTTTGCCACTGCTTTTGACATGGCCAGAATTTCATTTCAGCTCTGTTACAGGTCAGAGCGGAGCATGTTTGCAAAGTTGCTTCAGAATCTGCTTCCCTGCCATCTCTCATGCTATTCCAAGCTCAGATTAGTTCTAAACTTAGAATTCACTCAGTCACACGAACACTGAAATAACAATAAAAGGCACTTCATAAAAATAAACCAAAATGAAGGTTGATCTTCTGATAAAGGCACTGATTTGGGACTAACAGATCTCAGTTTAAATCTCAATTTGGTCACAAACCTTCTGCATAAATTTGGAAGGCCTCTTAATCCCTCTTGGCCTCAATTTCTGATCCATAAAATGGGGTTACATTCAACTTTCTTCTTTGTCCGTTACAGAGTGAGCTTTTCAGAGCGTGACCCTTCTTACTGAGTTTAGATGAAACACAGAAAAACACATCTCTGTTTTGTTTTGTTTTTAAGCCATTGGCATAAGAAAGCAGAGATATTAGCAACGTGTTTTGTCCTTGGCATCATCGGGTCTTACCAGCATCTCTCTTCCACATTTACAAAAGAGATGTCAACTTCAAATTACCTTGAATGTAGGCATATTTCCTAGTCTGTGTTATTATATTATAAATAACACAGTAAAAAATATAACAACAAATTACGGGAAATGGGATGACTACTGAGAACTGTATCAAAAAGGAAATGTTAGAAGCCCCAGCTAAAAATACATAAAGACTATTTGGGTACAGTCTGAAATATTTCCATGGAGGGTGTGAAGGTGATTTGTTTACTGTGTGCCAAATTAAGCTAAACAGAACTCTTTTTTTCCAGGTCACATGAATCAAAGGAATGAAACAGACAAATGGATTAAGGCTGACACACAGAGTGGCAAAGTGTATCTTAAAAGCCAAAGCTGGATTCAGTCTGTCAAACTGAAGATTTCCTAAAGTCAAAACAGTCGCATCGAGAAACTGTAAAGGAACATTTTCTCTGGAATTATGAAACTTTGTTGATACATATTCTTAACGTAAGAGAGAAACAATATTAAAAACGAGGGCTTTTTAACCCAAGATCTGCTGGTGACGGTGACTGGTGATTAATGGGTCTGGTTTACTTGTTAGTGCCTTTTAGGAACTACAAGGCCTTACACATGCAGAATTTATCTGACCTGACCCACTCACCAAATCAGTCTTAAAAGCTGGTAACTTTCAAACAAAAGTTTGGAGTCATTGTTTAAAATCAAAAAGGAAAAAAACAAAAGCACTTTCATCTCCTGGTCTTTGGAAACATGAAAATTTACTTCCAAGGAGCTGTGCTCTGCCAACTATTTTATACTTTTTAGCAAAATATCTTTCTACTGCAGGACTTCCACTGTTTGTGCAAAACATAGAATTCTTTCTTCAATCAAATTATGTGTATTGTGGACAGGATAGAACCACTTTCAATCTGTAATTCATCACTGGTTTTCTTGTCTGTTTTTAACCCCTGAGCAGTTTCTGCTTTGTCAGCAGGCGCTGTATGTGTAAAACGGCTTCTATGAAACAAAGAAACTTGTTCCGTGTTGTCCTGAACCACTTCCTTGTAGGCCGAGTTAGCAACTCGATGTATGCTGCAGTTTGTCTGCAAAGAAAAGCTTGTCTGCAAAGTGCAACAGGTGTGGCTGATTTCAAGGAAAAACATTCCACCAAGCAGGACTTGGGATAAGGGTCCATATGAATGTTCCCCAAAGTAGGAGCTACTGGGCTAATAAATGAGAACTGTAATCTCCTTGCTACATTTCCAGTGATTTATCATCAGCCTTGCACGACAGGACTGTAAGCTCATGGAGGCAGAACGGCAGAGGAGGAAGGAAGGCGAGGGAATTTTATACACCCTGCACAAGAGACAATGATTTTTGTGGAGGATTTTGTTACTGTATTACAAACACACAGTAAACTAAAAGGAGCTTTGAAAAGCCTTTCTGTTTATATATGGCCCCTTATAACAGAAGCACTGAAGTTTGTGTTTTACAGCTGAAATGCAGGACTGCCTGCCAGCTGAGTGGATGGAGAGAAGCAACGAAGAGTTCAGAGAGTCAGCTCAGGTTTTAAATTGTGTATATGTGTTTGTAGACCATAACATTATAAAATGAGATTCCCCACGGGCTGCAGTTGCCCCTCGCTCATGTTCTGCAGCAATCAAGGGCAGTTTTCTTACTTTGAGAGTTAAAAAATTCCACATTCTGTTTCCCATTGTGTGTTCAGTTTGTTCTGATGTCTATGGCAAATTATATGTATATTTAATACACTAGTATATAAAACAGTAATGTCACTACTAAAAGGAATATAATATTACTAAATATTATTATGATATTAAAAGATACACAGTTAATAAATGTGTAATGGTTTCCTCAAAAAGCGTTGAAACTAATACTTTCTGAGCTGCAGGCACAAAGTGAAAGAAGTACTCCTAAATTCATGTTGTATCTGGAAATAAAATATGTAGTCGATGTTTCACAGAGTGGAGTCTGTTATTGGTTCCATTATTCACCCCAATTACAAAGCCTGTCAGCATCAGTGATTAAGGTCTTGTTTTGGGGTACTGCTGCATTAGCTATCTAATGGAGAGCGTAGTAAGAAAGCATGTTATTTCCTCTGTTCAAAATTAAGCAGAAAAATGCATTCTAAAACTCGCTGTGATTAAACATTAGGAGAGAGAGTTATCTGCTTAAAGAAGTTTCAGTAAGCCATTAGAAAAATTGTGCTACCAGTAGAGCTACTGTGGTGGTATTCCTTCTAAGTTAGTAACTGTTGAGACCACTAGGACTCTTAACATAAAGGTCAAGAATGAGCTGAGGAAAGATAAAAGTTTGGGAGATTACCCAAAAGACTTCTGAGTAATGTCTTGTTCTAATATAATGAGGAGAAACTTCTACTTTTTTTCTCTAGACAAGAAAAGATTAATGGGTTATCAGTAATTGGGATTTAAATGGCAAGCCCCATGTGTGCTTATTTTTCTTGTCCTTTTGATAGGAAGACAAGTTCTTACAACTGGAGAAAAATGAGGCTGTAACACTTTTCCCATCTGTGCTCCCTTTCCTTTGAAGCTCCTGACTTTGTCAGCTGCCAGCTAGCCTGCAGTTCAGAACTGAAAGTATAGGCATTGGCTTGCTTAGAGAAATGAACTCATCATAGCCTGAGAGGCCTTCGTAAGAATTAGTGCTCTGGGTGTGCAACTGACTGCTGAGAACTAGAAGAGTGCTTAAACGTGCACATATTATTGTGTATGAACAAACAGGTCGTCGCTACCTGGACGCTGTTCCTCATCGCTCTCCTGTGTTCAAGAAGCACTTGATGAGTACCAGCCGTGTCGACGGGGAAGTTCTGTGGGAAGTCTCAGTGTTTATGTTCTGGAGAACCTTGATGGCAAATAAGCCCCAAACATATACAGATTTATTTATTGCTTACTCTGCAGGAGACTACAAAAACCTCTTAATATTGAAAGATGAAGACAGCTTGAATCAACATGTGAAAGTTAGCAATGTCGTTTCAGTGCAGCTGTCTTGCTCGAAGGCATACGTGTCCCTGTGAGAAAGATTTACAGAGCATCCTTACTAATCCAACGTGGTCTTTTATTGAAATCATTTTAATTTCAAGAAAAATAATGTAGTGTTCTTTTCATGTTCTTGTGAGAAACAAACAAACAAACAAAAAACCAAACCCAGACCTTCAACTCTAGATGGTGCATCATTTCTTCATTTCTCATTTTGAAGAATTTGTTCAACCAGGTTCTCACTTGTGCTTTTTGATGAAGGCGTGTTACCATCCCTGTCATAGCCAAGCCAGGAAGGAGGGTCAGCATCGCTATAGTCTCGCTGCTCCAATTTGGCTGTATATTTCAAGACAGCTTGTCTGCAATAACAGAAGAAAATAAGGCAAAAAAAATTATCTTGCAGAAGTTGTTTCTACAAAGAACACTAATAGCTTCCTTATCTTAACTGAACCTCTCGATGTTAGGTGTCGTGGAAATTAGAAAAGAAGATAGGTGGTTAGATCACAGTCATGGAATAAATCAGGTTGAAAGAGGCCCATGGAGGTCATGGTAGTTTTGGTCTTTTTCAAAACGGATCCAGCTAGACCAGGTGGGTATGGCTCTGCTAGGTGAGCTCTGAATAGCTCCACGGCTGGAGACTGCACAGCCTCTCTGGGATCCTCTTCAAACATTTGACCAGACTGCTGGTTAAAAGATGGTTTCCTTCTGTGTAATCTGATCTTCCCACATGCCAGCTTGTGGCTGTAACCTTTTGTCCTATCAGTATGTGCTCTTGAGAAGAGTCTGACCTTGTCCTCTCTTTCATATCCGCTCATCAGAGGGTTACAGACAGCAATATGGTCTCTCCCACTCTGATCCGAGTCTTCCCATGACTGACCAGCCCAATTGTCCCAGCCTGTCCTTTCCCAGCCTGTATTCCCACCCTATGGCAGTCCTGGTGGCTCTCATCTCGATTTCTTCTGGCGTGCCCAGCTCTGGCTTGGCTGGGGAGCCTGTGGCAGCTGAACCACAAGTCTTATGGTGTCCAAAAGCACAGACTGTGTCACGTCCCTCCTTTCTGGTAGCTGTCACCCATTTCCTACTCATCTATCCCTTCTATGGCCACGCCCCTCTGCAATGTTCTGTTAGAACAACGAAACAATGAACGAAGTGACACAGACACGAGGCAAAATCAGCACCGCTGACTGACAGACCTTCAAGAGCAACTCTCACCTTTCCAGGCACAGTGTCTATTGGCCCAGCAGCTTCCACTGGCTTCCTGAGCTGAAGAAACTCGACCCAATGCTTGCAGTCTTTTGAAAGCCCGTTTCTTTCCATCCCTTCTGCAGCTTGGCTCCTGGCCTGCTCCCAGCTGCACAGAGCAGCCGCCCCCCAGCTCCCTCCCCTGGCTTCCTCCTCCCTGCCTGCGTGCCAGCGAGCTCCCTGGGGCCCAGCGTGCTCATGTGCTGCTGGGGAAGGGCCAGCCCTGCGTCGCCTGCAGGCAGCTCATCCTATCTATGTGTCACGGCCACAGCAAAGCAGCCTTCCTCCCCGTTGAGCTCTGTAAGAGAATATAATATATAGCATCTAGACAATACTAGGAAAAAAAAATCCAAATTGAAGTGGACAGATAATTAAAATTATCCGACTAATGCTGCTACAATATTAGTAAATATTCTGGTATCTCTTTCTCCAAAGTGAAAACCATGAAGCTGGTTACAGCAGCCCCAGCCATGCACAGCTGTGGTGCTCACATCCCTGCAGCAGGCTGGGGAAGCAGGAGGGCTGCAAAAGGGACACGAGCCGTGGGGCGGGAGGGCTCCTTTCCCACCACTGCAGGATACGTATTTTTTGAAAAACAACCCTGACCGCTGTATTAGCCGCATGAACACAAGGCTCAACTGTTTTTCTATTAAGGAGGCCTTTGCCGTTGAGGAATGCGTGCACAAATTTTGTGAGCTATAAGCTGTAACTATAAAACAAAATCAACTCATCCAAGTCCAAATTCCTGTTTTTCATGGAAACTGCAATGTATAGAGGCTGGCTGAAGCATGTATGAGTGGAGCTGTTACTATTTTTTTGGAAACTTCTGCTGTCCCATGCCTGGAGCTACAGCTGATTAGTTTGCCAGAAACAGCCACTCGTTAATCACCAACACATGGCAAAATGCATCATTTACTTAAGATGTGCTGTACTATGATAGAGCCTCTTTATTCATTCATATAAAGTCTTAAATGAATACACTGATGAATAAAATCTTTTCGGTAAATAATTACAATTATCTTTGGAAGCAAATGTCTCCTGGTATAAAACTCAGACCACAGACATGGCTTGAGCAGTACTGGAAGACATAATTCAATCCTTACCTAAGGTTTCAATCCTTTTTACTAAGAGGAGTTGACTGTGCAGTTCTTCCTCATGGTCTGCATTCTGAGTGGTTCCAAGATTCAGAAATTTTTGACTGGATCCATTAAAAGCAGAGATTTCAAGGTAATAAGGTAAGGTTAAAAAAACAATCAAGAAAAAGTGATGGAAGAGAAAAACCTAAACAGGGGCAAAATGTAGTGAAAATTCAGGAGAAACTAAGCTACAGAAGCAAATGGAGGCAAGAATAGCAGAAAGCATCCTCCAGGTTACCCAACATGATAAACCCACATGCAATCTGGAGTACTACGAGGTCTATGACAATGCTGTAGCAGTGTTATTTTAGAGTATCCAGTTCAAGTGCACACAAAAGCTGAAATGTGGCTTTCCAGGAGCCCCCACATAGCAGTGAAACTTCTACTCAGTTCACAGCTGAAAACCAATTTACAGTGAGTGAGAAGACAGCACTATATTTTTTGGTTGCTTGCTCAATTGAAGAGTACTCTTAGTCCATCACCAACTTGTGTGTAGGCTGCCTTCATTTCTGATTACAAGGCTGTCAGATGCCCAAATCTTTCCTGAGACCTGAATATTTGGATAGTATTTGGAAAGTGTTTGCTTTTTCAAGAAAATAGAGCTCTTGCAGCCTGCTTACTACCCAACAGCAACCATCAGAAACCAAACCAAACCGAAACAAAAACCAGAATGTTCTCCAAGTGTCAAATGTATTGCAGCAAATGTATTAAGAACCAATGCCATTTCCATTTCAAAGACAAAAAAAAAAATCTAATAGTAATTGTTGGTGAGTCATTTGTTAACAAAATGGTCATGACTTTGAAAGAAATGTAACTGACTCCTTATTAGCACAGACGAGGAAGAAGGAAGCATTTAATCTTGCTCTTCGGCAGAAGCAGACTGCACACAACATACCCTTTGTGCAGAGCACTACATTGGCTGGCACGGAATTCAGATGGCAATGGCAGAACTCCTCATTCATTTTGCACTCAGAAAGGTTAATAGAGACCTACAGCTTTCTCAGCACTTATCTGACTTCATACGGTGCTGAGAAGTTGCATAGTTTAAGGAGACTGTTGCAGTGAAGAGTGGTGTTTCTCTAAAGACACCAATGACTTCCCTCAGGATTACTCCTAAGCGCATCAAAGCTGGCATGGCCTTTTCCTACAGAAGCCACATTTAAAGGAGCAGTGAGTTTTCCTCCTACCTTTGTTTTCCTCTAGTAAAAGAAAAAAATTGCACCAGCATCACTTCATCCCACACGTAGATCATCCATGATTCTTTGTGGCATTAATCAGAAGGTCATCAGCCTCCAGATACTGAAGTATGCTGCAGGATATCAGTTCATAGGATGTTTTTTAAACTTGGCACCAGAGACTAGTATGCTGGCAAATAGAATCTCAAATGCTATCTAGTACTGGAAAGAATGGACAATCTTTGTGCTCGTAACTGTTTCCAAAGAAGCTGCATTGCAAAGCCTCAAGAGCCATATAGAGTGGCTCCATATGTTTTCTATTTAAACCTCAGGAAAGAGTGAAAACAAAGCTCTGAAAAAGTGTGTGACACAGTACGAGAGATATGCCTCAATGCTTGCATGGCTCAGTCTATTAAGAGATGTCTGCTAGGACTGGTTAGTGTTTAATAATGGGGAATTCCTTTGGCAAAATGAAGTATACATGATTTATAAATTTTGTAGAGCAGCTTCAAATTAAAAACATATTTTTTTCTATTGCTTTAGCAGGTTCTCCAGATTCATCTCTTCTGTATCCTTGAGTATGGAATGAAATGTCTCTGAAATGTGTTTCACACCAACGGAATACAAAATACACCTGAAAACAGACTTTTCCAATACCTTCTGTGAGACTCAAAGGGCCAGCAGAAGGTTTTAAGAGTCAGTCTGAAAACAAGGAACGGGGATTTGTTGTTCATTTTTATGCCAATCTGTTGCTTGCAGTTCATTTGTAAAACATTCTGGTTGTGACTAAAAAACACAGTTTATAAATATATAGGGTGACATGTAAGTGACAGTAGTGTCATTGCTTTTGATGTTACCAGTAAAAATCTGCTTCAGGATGACTAACATCGCAGAATCGCTGTTCTATTTTACTAAGCTTTTGATGTAGTTTTTGGCAGAAAGGTGTTATCTTCCCAATATTGACCTTGAATTACGATAAAAGAAAAGATTTTTTTTAGAAAAGGTGACACATACAGGATCTGGAAAATATCTAAATCCAACTGCGATCCCCTTTCTATGTTCTGCATATTGTTCCATCCAATACCAATTGAAAAACCACTCCGATCCAACAGGTTCAGTGCATTCTGCAGCCTGCCTAGGTCTAGGGAGGCTCTTTGGCTGTGAACAAGCAGAAAAACATCAATGCTGAATTATTTTACATCATGGAGCCACTTGATAGCTTTTGTCCCCGACTCAAGTTGCACGTGGTAAGACTTTCCTATCACTGAATGTACGTGCAAAGGATCAGAGACTGAGGATAGCTGAGAAAAGAACCAACTGCTGTCATACCCCAAAATGTCAGGATCAAGAAAATAAAATTGGTGTTTTTCCTGGTTTGAAAAGTCACATAAACTAGACAGATGACACTGGGTGGAGATACGCGTCTCATGGCTGCTTTTTGTTTTGTAAAAATCTGTATCTCTAGGGCTTTCTTTACAGTAAAAATAACTAATTGGGAAATTCCTTGGCTTAGTCAGGAGAGTTTAATCAAGACTGTAAGTGAATCCATGGCATGTGGGACTTTGAGGCAGAGCCACAGCCCTGGTCATCCTGCAAAAGCTACAACGCTGCAAGTGAGTTTCTGAGAAATCAAGTCAGCCTTTTGTTTGTGGCTCACCAAACAAACTGGAAGGCCCTGAATTTCCATTCCTATTACATACTGTTTTTACAAAAGGATGTAGAAGCAACCAGAGCCCCAGAGGGCTGATATACTGCTTAGTGCTCCAGAGAGAGATATGAAGAGACTGAAAAAGCAAGTCAACAGTAATCTGTGGGTAGGAGAAAACCCCCTGAGGTTTAACATGGAAAAAACTGTAAATTGGAAACATGAAGAAATTAAAACTATTTCAAATCCTTTTTTTTTTTTTTTTTTAATAAAGTGTAATTCATTTAGGATGATTTTTTTCAATCACCACTGTTGCATACCAGTCCTTCAAGACATTTCCCATAGCTAACACGTATTTAATTAGAAGTAGAGGTTTTGAGAAGGAAATTCTAAGATGACATTAAAAAAACTAAGTTGGAGAGACAAAAATGAGGCCTGACAAGTGAAAAAAAAAATAAAGTAATGAGAACAGAATTGTTTGTGGTGGTGAAACAGTTAGCGGAAAATAAACCAAGGAGGGTTTGGAAAGCATGAAGCACACTAGATATCTTTTAAGTTGCTAAGGATCTGCATTGGCTTTGTTGTCTATAAAGTGACTATTGAACTCTGGGATGATTTAGCTGGGAGTGCTCAATCTACAGCAGTCCTGTAAATGTTCTATGTTGGGGTTAACATTCTTTCTTAATGGATACTCTCTATTATCTAGTATATATTTTTTTTACTCTTACTTAAGTAAAAAATTTTATACCTAGAAATATCAAGATTTTAGATTTTAGCTCTTTTCCAAGCAGTGTCAGTACCTTTGGTGTGTCTGGTCACTTTGCAGCTCTAGGTGTGAAGTGATTACACTGCAGGGCTCTTAAACACAATGGAACTGTGCATCTTGGAGACTCAGAGCTGAAAACTCAAATCTAAACCTGACCAAAATGGACTGGTGTTGAATGTCATGGGGAAGCAATAGAGTAGGTCCATTTAGAACAGGGGGGAAACTGGATTACATTGTGGTAGGTGACCTGCTTTTTCCAATTGTAGTATGTTTCACTCATACTTCATGAAACTATGCTTATGATAACTTGATTCATTCACTGTAACTATGCTACATCATGAGCATAGGCCCACATCAACGCTCACTTCCCCTTCACCCCTGAACTGACATTTAATTGTTGGGATATGGCGCTCCCACAGGCTCCCACAAACCCACTGAGTGAGCTCAAGTACGTACTCAAAATGATGGCTGAGAGAAGGAGGCCCAGCATGGTTTTCTCCTTTGCATTCCACGTTTCCTTCATGTGATACCTCATTTCTGTGTAAACTTTCCTAGCAGATCATTTTCTGCCATAAAGATAGATGGGGTCCCTATCTCTCTTCACTTCAGGCTGCCACTAGGACATGTAGATACCTATACCGAGCCATAAGAATCCTAGCGCGGCCACGTGGGCATTGCCCACACTTCTCACTCCTCAGATAAAGGAGAAAGATGAAGATGAAAGGAGCAGCAAGATACCAGTGAAGACAGATCTTATGCTTTGAGGTTTAAATCTAAATGAAGATTAGGAAATATCCTCTTACTTGGTAATATTTCTACAGTAGAGCATCTTGAGAATCTGGAGTTGCTTACACCCTTTCCAAAGACATTTTAGTGCTTTGTCGGTAAGATTAATGCAACCTGAGATGTCTAAGAAGTGGAGATAATGGCAAGCTGTGGCCAAGTACTGGATACAGGTATCAGTCATCTGTAAATGAAGCAAAAGGGATTCTGAAGTTAGAAAAAAGTTGGAAAAAAAAAACAAAAAACCCACCTCATAGCACACAATTTCAGTGTCTGAAAATTCCAGTTTAGCCATATGCTTAATGATAAGATCTGAAATAGATTAACAAATAGATTTAGAGGTTAATAAATGGACTAATACTCCTACTGAAATAAACAGAAGTTGCTGACTGAACTTTGCTGTCAGATGAGTTTAAGAGAAATCCACATTCATCAAACTCCAAATGCTAATCCCACCACACTGAATTATTGAATTCACTGACCACTGAACGGGGTCTTCAGAGCTTTGCTATTTAAATACCTGAATCATTCAACCAGAGATTTAGTTTCAGTTCTTTCTGTATTTTTTCATGTATATGTTTCCCAGAGCAACTTCATTTTTTTCCTATGAAGTAAGTTAAGAATTACTTCTGAATCAGGCTCATTCCTTGAGTTAGACTCAGAACTGCACTGCTGAATATTTTATATTATCAGCATAAATTTTATCTGCTAGGGGTATGCAGATACATGACAGAAAGCTTCACTGAAGCCAACGGGATTTATTTAAAGACAATTAATTTGCCCCCAAAATATGACTGAAGTGAAACACTATTCTAATTTCATAGTAAACTGTTCAGCACATGCTAAAACACTCTTACTGGATACATATTTCTATACTGTATTTTAATGTCCTTTGGCTATTACTTTTTTTAATTCATTTGGGTTTGGTGTTGTTTTTTTTAAAACAGCTGATGTTGCAGGACATGACTGTCAGATGTATTAACATCTACCCTTTGCAAAAGGTTCATTCTTACTTTAATCTCCTGGCCATTTTTAAATAGTCTCTGAGTGGAAAATATTTCCTTACTTAGCAGCTGGACTGCCTCAATTTGTACTAGAAGTTGCCAAAGGATTTGAATGACCCATTAGTTTTAATACAGGTGTATCCATTTCATTTTATGGAGCGGCAATTTGGATTCAAGTCAAAACAAGACTTGTAAACTCATACGTAGGTTTATTTGAAAAAGCCTTGATGTTCTTTTCTGAATACAATAGTTAACAGATTGGCTTAATAACCATTTAAGGAGGAAGATACCATCTAGGAACGAAGTACTAGAAAGGGATTACTAGGACACTGAGTTTAGTTTTTCTTCCTATTTGAAGGAACTACAAAATATAACCCAGTTCATTCCCTTATTAAGAGCCATCCTAACATTACCTGATTTGTCCCTGGTCTCCCTTTCTGGGATTCTGTTTTACAATTCACTACTCTGATAATCAGAAAATGAACCAATTTCCAGCCTAGATGCATCCACCGATATTTTATGCTACTTTTGATGTGTGTGAGAGATGTCTAAAAGTTGCAGTGGAATGCGTGGCTTGCAAAAATATATAACTTCAACTACTTTGGCAAGATAAACATGCACAATTTCTGTTATTACTATTATTATTGAAAAAAATTGCTTAGTATCTATCAAAAAGCAAAGAATACATAAGAGTGGGAACCATGTATATAACAATTAATGTTGTGTAGTAGATATCCCTAAGATATGATCTAAGGGCTATTCTAAGACATGGAGCAACATCCTTGGCCTACATCCTAGAGAGGATATGAAGATACACAACAACACGCCCATGAGGCATTTCACCAGGCTTCAGCAGCCAGTTTCTACAGGCTCGTCTGGTACAACCAGTGCTTCATCTCTGGTTATGAAGCTTGCTCTCCACTTAAATGCCAACTTTTGATAAAGTACTCCTCTGTGTCTAGCTTTTCTCATACATTGCATTAGGAGGTTTGGGACAGTATTGAGAGTTTAAGTAGGTAGAGGCTAGCATTCTCTTTCAGAAAGAGCACTGGAGAAATAACAAAGCATGAAAATATGGAGACATTAAAACAAAGACTCCCTACTTTGGGAGCACCCAGAACACCAGTAGCTGAGACAGTATCTGCAGGAAGCATCTCTAAAAACTCTTCTCTTTATTCATTTCCAGATCAAAAACTCTTCTCTTTATTCATTTCCAGATCAGCTCCTTGAGACAGGCTTGTGTCTGATCCACTGCAGGCATCTTTATGTTCTAACCACAACGATTAGAAGAATGGCAAACAGACTCAAGAACCAAGTCTCAGCACATAAACCAGTTGAACTTAGGCTCTGATTTTTAAATTAAATAAATGCACTGCAGAACTGTGATAAGAGACAGATGGCAGCAGGCCAAATTCCTGAATGAAATACCATGTATTCCTTTGCAGTAGCAACCCCAAAACTATTGTCCCAGTTCTAATACATACCTTTGGACAACCAGCTATGCTGACAGATGTTAGTTTGTGGCAGTGAAATGCCAAAGCTTTCACAGCTTCATCTGTCAGCTGATGGCAGCAGGAGACATGACAATATTCCAGGTGCTTAGTGCCTTTGCAGAGCACCTGAAAGAGCAACAAACAGAGCAATCATTCTTTGGAAACGTGCCTGCTCTGCTTTTCTTACTGCACAAAACATTCATATCAATCCTGTGGTCCACCTCAGGCACTTTAGTTGTTCTATGTAGCCTTCATAGCAGTGAATTCTCTGAGCCACAGGCTGGGAATTTCACTGGAAAAATAAGAGCTTCATTAAGAGGTTATTTCCACTGCTGAAGCTGATTTATACTATGTGGTCATTAGAATAAAATTCTGTTCCTTTCTTCTAACTTAGTGTGTTGAAACCTTTGTTTTATGAGCCTGTAGATTTGTCTCCTCAAGAACAGAGTAACCTAAGATACTATTTCTTCATTTAATAATGCCATGATGTGAGTGTAGCAGAACTCTTTGTGGCATTAGCTTCAGTGAATATCTCTCCTCTTCCGTCATTTCCAGCCTAAAACCATGGTAAGATAACTCAAACTTGTTACTGAGATGATCTTCCACGTCTGGTCTAAAGGCAGTGCAATTTGGCATTTTTTGCAATAGAAATTCTACCTCAGTGGGTGGAATCTCCCTCTATAGAAAATATTGGCTGCTTGAAGCTTCAAAACTTTCTAGAATTAGTTCTGAAGTAAATTGACTAAGGAGTACATGGATAAGTAAACGCATGCACACAGAGATGCATAAATGCACTTACTTATTTATCATTGTGAAAAAAAGTCCATAATTTTACTACTGACATTTTTTCCTTGCATTAAACAGGAGCCCAGGCACCAGCCTATGGTTGATCAGTGGCAAATGCTAGCTTTTTGATGACCAAGAGGTGTGTGATTTTAATGTCTTTCATTAACAGATCCAAAGAAACTTATGAAGTCTAAAATTTGTTTCATGGACCAAATTTTTTAGCGTTTTTCACCTGTATCTTAACTCCAGTTTGCTTTTTTTTTTTTCCCCATCAGCATAGCTGTACCAATGTGACGCTTCTTGGGTTTGGGGTTCTTGTTTTGTCCTACAAAATATTTGATTGTGAATATTTTAAAATAGAACTGGTTAGATTGAACAGGTCAGAATTTATAAAAATTGGCTTCTGTACCTCTCCTATTTAAACCCTAGCTTTACAGGGTGTTAAGAGCAATACAGAAATATTCTAAACACCAAAACTGATATATCTTTTTTTCCATGTGTAAGAGAAACTGAACTCCCTTCAGAATTAGCCTCAGACATGCTGATCTAATCACTGCATTCTCAGCTAGGGTATGCAGCACAGGCTGAAGCCAAGATTTCAATGCCTGAGAGATATGTTTATCTTGTTTATACTGGCATAGTTTGCCACATCCATACTTAATATATCCTTCAGAGTTAGAATCTGTATTTGCTCTTAAAGTCTACCCCTACATTATTTTTTTTTTTCGCAAATAGCACTTAAGATGTAATTTTCAATCAAAGGAAATGGAGCTTGGTTTATCTTCATCTCTGTATCTTTGGGTCTAATACCTAAGATCTCCAGAAGAGGTTGTGAAAATAAATAATGTTCGCAAAACATGAAAAATAAATGAATAGCTTAAGAAGAAAATATAATTTTCTGTCTTTTTTTCCACTGTTTTAATTTAACGCAAGTATTAATGAAAGTCTGAAGCAGAATAGCTGCACATAAAGTGAGCATTGTCTGAGCTATGAATGAGCAGAAATCCTATTTACAAAATATGCGATCAGATTATAATTTACTGTTGTAATGCCTATGAAAAGTACATGAATTTACACTGTGAGATCAACATTATTTTTGCTATTTTATAACCCTCAGCATTTTACCTTAACTGCGTTAGTAAAACCCCCTCCATACGCATTTTTTTCACATAATTTAAGTATATTTATATAATCAAGGAATAATCATGATGTGCAGCATACAGTGAGGTTACTCTCTACAGTTTTTTTCCATAAACTTATATTCTTAGATTCCATCTTCAAATAAAAATGTGCCATTTTGTTTTGAGTTACTTTCTTATCCCTTCTTCCTCCTGCCCTTCCTAGGTCCATGACTGCATGGTTTCTGTTACATCTTCATGAGCTCTCTGCTGGGGGATCACTTTGACTCAAGTCAAATTCATACTGCAGATATAGAAAGTGTAAACACTTGCTTTTTTCCACATTCTTGTTTTGGAGTATGTAGTGAGATACTTACTGAAACGGCTTTTAGCAATGATCATAGCACAATATAGAACTGCACATTCTCCTCTGAAAGAAGCAGTGCTGGCTCCACACCAACTTTTGATGAAATAGGAAAGGTGTACATACTTGGTCATTGTTTCATGGAAACAGATACATGAAAACACAGAACTTCACAAGAACATTCATGAATGGACATTAAGATTTATTCCTAAAGAAGCAAATTCTAGTGGCCTGATGTATATGCCCCTAGAAGATTCAAACCAGATGCATCCCTTGTGGTGCAACAACAACTGACTCATGCATATAATATATGGTTATAAAATGACGGATGTTGGAGCCTTATAATGGAAAAAATGTAGAAGCCAGAGACTAGGATTGCACAAAGGCAGTGCCTGTACCTGCAGCTTGAATATCTGCAAGGGTTTGAAATTGGTACCACTGAGCAACAAGACTTAAGTATTTCTGTTCCGTATGGTTAGAATCAATTCTCAGTTACAGAAAAAAAGGGCTCTTATTTGGATGTAAATCCTACTTCTCTCCCACAAGATTGATAATTCCTTCTTCCCCTGACAAATAACCAACTAATGCCTATTTTTTGCACTGTTCTGAAACATGAAGGTGTAAGTCTATGTAATCGTACTGAATCTTGAAAATGTCCTGAAGTAAGTATATAGGTAAGCTTCAAGCATATAACTTTTGATAAGGAACTGCACAGCTTAACAGTACATTTTGGGGACATCCCCTTTTCTTCCTCTCAGACCTCAAACTACATTCACTTCATGCCCAATAGATAACATATGGAAGCAAACAGCAAAAAGTTGACCCCTATATGCCGTTTTTGTGCCACTTGTGATTATACAGATCTCAGCTGTGTTCCATCAGCCATCTCCTTTCCAGACCACAGGTTCCATGCTTGCTTATTTGCTCCTTTTATGGAAAGCAGTCCATAAGTCTGATCATCCCTGCTCCCCCTCCAAGTCTCTTCCAGTCTGCAGTCAATGCTTTACCCATAAAAAGACTTCCAGTAACACAGCATAACTGATTGCAACTAAACAAGATAATGAGTACTACTAAATCATAATTTAATATGTAGTTGCTGCTGTAGTGATAGTGCAAGTAGGATAAACATTTGGATGGTAAATCTCATTGTCAACTAATTAGAAAAGCAAAAGTTGGTAAACCACAAATACAAAATAATTTATAAGCATTGCAAATGGAGTTCAAATATTGTATTAGTATTAGAAATTTCTACAATTGCTGATTATTCCAAAGAGGAGATACTGTCTTACTGTCTAACTTCATAACTTATCATCAGTGAAAGTAACTGCCTCTGCAGCAACATTAATTTGTATGTTGTCTTTTAACAAATTAAGTAATTTCCTATCTGATCATTGACCTGGAATATTTCTAAGTTTATAGGCTAAGTTTAAGGTCAGAACACTAAACAATGCATAGTTCAGGATAACCTCTTATTTTAAGAACAACATCTGGCTTTATACTGTTGAGATCCACTGTTTAAATTTTCAAACCAAGGTTTGAAATTATCTTAAGAAAAACAGTGTAAAAATGAAGTTTACAGAGATTCAACAGATATCCCACTGTGAGCATGAGATCTTAAGAATAACAATATCTAGCTAAAATACACGTAGTCCATTTTCTAGCAGATTAGCTTCATCGTTAGATATTAACAAATTACTCAGTTGATGTTTTTATAGGACATTTTAAAAGGTTCAGGGTTTTTTTTTTTTCTGAAAAACAACACAGTACAATATGTGTAGTTCTTTCCATAAAGCAGCTATGAAATCTGCTCAGTGTGGAGAAGGCATATGTGCATATCTTATTGAAACATAAGTTATTATTTTTAAGGATTTCTTCTGGTAAGAAATCTACTTCAGAATTACACTGAGACATATTGTTGTGCCACTAAGAGACAATAACACATAGCAATATATCAGCAGCACATGAAGAACCTCATGTAATAGAATAAAAGTTTAACTATTCAGTTGAGCTAGACATGCTTGGTCATGTAAGTATTACATTCAACAAAAGGCTGAGTAATAAAACAGAAAGTGTTACGTGAAAACCCAGGCTAGCAGCAGGAAAAATATATATTAAATAGAAATTGGTAAAGGATTTGTAGAGCAAGGGAAAGAGAATAATTATAGCAATTTAGATTGTAATTAGCACGGTACAGTGCAGTAGAAGGTAAAGCTCTCTTCATTCAGAGCCAATGCAGAAGGCAGAATTTGAAATTCGTTAAAATTCATGGAAGAAAAATAAAATGAAAAGGACTGTAAGAAGAAAATCGCTTCACATAGAGGTGGCAACGCACTGGAACAGGTTGACGAAGGAGATTGTGGATGCCCCATCCCTGAAGGCATTCAATGCCAGGCTGGATGTGGCTCTGGGCAGCCTGGTCTGGTGGTTGGTGACCCTGCACACAGCAGGGGGGCTGAAACCAGATGGTTCTTGTGGTCCTTTTCAACCCAGGCCATTCTATCATTCTATGATTCTATGAAAGTGTAGAATAGTGTAATGAAAAATGAATGATGTAGCACAGAGTAAAATATGATCTGTTTGGACATGGTTAATTTGAAGAATAGAGAGGCTTACAGGAAACATCAAGAGAAGAGGTGAAGTTTTACCTGAATCCCAGTGTCGGTGATGTTTTTGCATTCCAATAGAGAAAGCCGCTTGATTTTTCCATGGCGGCCAAGGGCTCTCAAGCCCTAAAAAATTCCAGAAAAAAATAGAAGTCAAAACATGCAGTTATATATAATTACTTTATATGTATAATTACTTTTTTTTTAATATATAATTACTTTTTTATGTATGCTAATACATTCAATGTTTGTATATTAAACGCTCTATCTAAGAATTATAGCATCTTTTAAGACACACACGAAAAAATAATCCCATAGAGCACCCTCACAGAACTTTACTACTTTTTACAAAGAGGATTGGAGATGTTATGTACACAAGCTGCCTAAAGTTACACAGAAATCCTTACACAGTAAGGACTATAGTCTGGATTTCCATTCTAAGATATTCAAAATAACTTTCCTATTGGCTGGAATTATTTTCTAAATCAAAATAAAAGTAATTTTAATTGTTGTCTGGTTAACCTCTGATTCTGAAGCATTTCTTAAGGATTTTCATGGATCCAAAAGAATCCAGCAAAACAGCCAGTCTTATTTTATCCACTTCTATTGGGAACAAATAAATTCTAGGTTCTTACGAGCATCTTCAGCAGAATGCATGTAGTTTATCTTCTGATTTTTTTCTTAAAGTACACAAAAAACAAAGTCAAGAATTCTTTACAGAAATAATGCACTGAAGAAAGCAAACAATAATTTAAAAAAATTTGCTCAGAAAGAAAGGAACTGGAGAAAAATAGCACAATGTGAAATACTTCCATGGGACACAGCACAATCATAAAACAAAATAGATTTATAGATCTCCTTCAAAATTTGAGTTTGAAAGAACTTTTCAGGTTTTTTTCGCTGTTGCTGAAAGAAGAAAATACTACTTGCTGCAACCATAAAATATCTTAAAATTGCTGCCTTTAGGATTTGCTTATCAGTGAGCTCTTATGACTACAGCCATGATTACAGCTACAAATTTTGACTACAAGAAGACAATACTTGAAATGGTGGATTCACACTCACAGGTATATTCTACTTCAGAAAAAAAGAAAACCAACAAAACATATTAAAGACAATTCAGAGGTGGCAACTTCAGTAAATTCCTACTTCAGGAGTGCAAAAGGATCAGAAGTCGCTTTATCTTTTTCACTGCTTGTACATCAGAATACAGGACCTTGCTCTGAATTTCAGCTCTAAATCTGAAGGAAAATTAAATGTTGATTCTGTAAATTGTATTTTGATATTCACAGCAGAGTATCTGTGTTCTTCATATCATTAAACGAACTTTACTGAAAAACAAAAGTTATCACTTCAATCCATATGGTTAAAAAATTATCTACAATTAGGCAGTGAACTGTGCTGCACAGAGGAAATATCATACCGAAAAACTAAGCACATGTAAATAGTGTCTGGAACCCAGATGTGGACACTGTAATGATAATACTGGGAGAGTGCGTCTGGAGTTCAAATTTTGCAAATGCCTGAAATCTCACAGGCTGAATAAAAACAAAACAAAACAAATGGAACAGTGAAATAGATCTCCAATCGTGGATGTTATGAAAACAGAGAAATCTGCATTTTTCCTCAGCAGACGCATTTATATGGTGACCATTACTTTCAGCAGCTTCATGAAAATCTACAGATTTCAAATTTTTGTTGACCAAAGCAGTCCTATTCAAGGCAACAAAAGATTCCGTGCTTTATCCCCAAATATGTTTATGTCAAAATGTGATTCCCTTACAGAAGAGACTGACAGTGATAGGTGTGACCTTGTGAACATAATTTCTTCATCCGCTTCTCTTTATCTAAAAGTGGCACAACTTCATGGTATTTGGAAATGAAATATTAAATAATTATTTTTGCTAAAAGACAACAAATGCTGCTATTACTTCAAAGTTAATCTACAATAGTTTTATGTGACGATACCAACATTGCGTCACAATAAAATTATTTTTATTATAACAATCAAGGTTTCATTAATAACAGCAGATTTGACAAAGGAAAAGGCTGAAGATATGGAATACAACAAATGTCATTACAGACTGTCAATCACACAGAGAAACTATGAAACTGACATTTCCAACAATGAACCTTTTCAAGCAAGTTCAGTTCAGGAATCTATATGAAGTTTTTAACTATCAGATTTAAATTAACAGAGGTATAGAGTATCTAATTATCCCTAGTTTTTCTAGAATTTATTCATTAGCATTCTCTGAAAAACAACATCAGGGTTTCCCATCTGGGATACTGACCTATTTCTGAGACTTTTATCTCCTATGCTAAGCCTCCAGACATTTTTACAAGATATGGTCAGAGCTATGATATTATCATCAGAACTCCTGAAAACATATGCTAGAACAGACACGATGCAGCATACAGAATATGACTCCCACTCTACAGGCTTCCAAAACCATCCTTCTTCTTTAACGTAAAGAAATCTCCTCATGTCTCTTGGATCAATGCTCCAATGCCACAGAGAAAGGGAAAATTTTGTCCTGCATCTCTTGTATAGCATATTTATTACCATCTCTATTTAGGAAACAACTTTATAAGAAACATTTCACCCTTCCCCAACAGCTGTTTTTTTCAAGCAACTGAGTTTTGTAGCATTGTTCTATTTCAGTTACTTCATGTAAGGCCTACAAACACTTGCAGAACATCACTTGTTATTATTTCACCAAAGTTTTTGTAGATGAAAAGATGAGAATCTACTGCAGCATCTGGTGAGGGTCTTCACTTGTTTGAGATGAAAGTCACCTATGTCTTACCAGAGAACAATTCTTTATTGTTTATACTCACCAACTACAAGTATATGCCTTCCAACCGCGGAGTGCAATGAATGTGCTATGCTATTTTCAACTTCTAAGATTTCTGTTCACGTATCTCTTGGTAACCCTAAAGGTCAGCATCTGTAATGTATCTTTGTCTTCATGTTCCGGAGACACACAGATGTCTCTTCCTGTGCCTTCCCTAAATCAAAGAGACCGACTTCAAAGTCACCCCTATCCTGGAAGAACTTGTAAGTATCTCCCACCTTCCATTTGAGAGCTATTTAATTTGAAATGGCTCAGCTCATTCTCTAAAATGCTTAGATTTCTGCACATACTAGCCATGCTCTAGCACCACTTTCAAATGCTTACTAGTAGAGAAGAACATAACTGAGACCTTGTAGTATCATCTAGCTAATAATAATATGTAGATGGCAGAACAGAGTTCTGTTTCAGCTAACACTTTCTGGAAACCTGGTAAGTTCATAACAAATATAGCTATGTTGTCTCCAGTACCTGAGCTACTATGAAGGTGAGTCAGATCTGTTTAGAGGAGCGCAAAAAACACATTTTTAGTTGCAGTGTAGAAATCTCCCTGTATGACTTCATGCATAATAGATTCCTTAAATGTATTATTACTTAATTACTTAATTTCTGTATCTAACACCATTTGTGGCTAGACAAAATCTTGACTTGTGAAATACTAATGTTTCTTGCAACTAAGTCCAGACAACAGGCCTTCTACTGTGACTAAATGTTTTGTCAAAATATTGAGCCCAAAACAATTGACTGCAATATCCCCCTGTGGTAATGTCTCCTATGCAGAACTAAGTTACTAATTCTTCAGTCCAAATTCTCTTCCTCTGAACTGGACTGCTAAAATCTGAATTTGGAGCTTGCTTGAGTATTTATCATTTCCTTCTGCCCGCCTTAGGGATGTGTGATTTGTCTCTTCCTTTTCTCTAGAAATCAAATGCAACCAATTCATTTGCAGTCTGTTGCTGCTTATAAGTAATATTTTCTTCCTAACCTTAATAAGGCTCCTCCTCAGTCCTAATGTTCTAATTTTCTGACAGAACAAATTGTGGAGCCAGGCTATGGATTCAAGACACCATAAATCCAGAATCCAATGAACACTGCAGAAGAATTACTCTAAGTAACTGCATAAAGCCAAGATGTATTTTTTTTTCCCCCCCTGTGATCTGTTTAGAAATATTTTATTAATATATTAGTAAATATTTATGTTGCAGCCTGGCCTTCAGGCACAGCCAGTATCTGAAAATCATTAAGCACAAACACATAGGAAAAGAAAGTAGAACTAATTGTTTATACAACCATCATGTAAGCACTACTGCTTAGTTCCCAAGGATTACAAATTACCCTCAAATGTAAAGACCAAATACATGGCCAGGATGCAAAAAAACTGTGACTGATTAAGCGATTTGATGTCACTTATGATTCTTGAGAGGGAATGTCAGCCAGAAGAGAGAATGGGACCTTGGATCATTACAAAGAGAGACTTTCACGCCTAACAGACACTGTGGAAGAAGATGAAGAAACAACTGTGATAAAAAAACGTCTTCACAAATTCTATATTTACTTTTAGTCTTCTAATTTTAGAAGTATATCAGAGTACTTTCAATTTCAATAGTATTTTATCTACGTTTTATACTTAATGCTATCTTATTCCCTCTCATTATTACACAGCGTGTAATTTACCACTGACACCAAGTTTCCCTGATGGGCATACGCAGTTTTTCTTGCTGGACAGTGTACATGTGTATGTCAGGAGTCAACTGATTTACTTTAACCATTCCTTTTTTATCCTTTGTTATGCTTCTTCTGACTGTCTAAATCCTGCTTGACTTAAACAATTCTCCTTAAAAGTCCCAATATTTCAATATTTAATGATATTCTTTTTCTATCAAAAGAAGATGGGTGGTCCAGGCCACGTGCATCAGCAACTTGTGTCAGACTGAAGATGAATACTACACAGCTGCTCGCTTCCAGACTCACAACTGGAGCAAAACTGCCAAAGCTGTATCATATCGAACATCAGAGATAGTTTACAACATTTTGATAAAAATATGGAGAGTAACAGAACAAATCTTATAACTAAAACTGCTTTGCCATCTCATGGAAGCATTTCCACTGAATCACTGGAACTGATTTTATCTGACAGGTAGGTTTTGGAGCTGACTGACAGTGTTTCCATCACAGTAATAGAATAGACAGTCCCTCACACACATAAAGCTGACATCCTCTTCTGTGGATGGTATTTGTTTTCATTAATGAATGGTCTTTGACTTTGACTTACCAAGACACTTAGGCATACATACGAAGTTAAGTATGTGATGAAATTTCTTAACTTGTCCTACTATTGACTGATAGATTCTGGACAAATATAATAAATTTCTGCAAACACGAGAGACTGACAGTGTATTTTTTCTAAGCACTATATTTTATTATTGCCATGAGTCTACAATGACTCTACAGTATTTTTCTATATTAACAAGTTCTCTTGTCAGGCAAAAGTTTGAGCCAATATATTTCTTCCAAATGCAACAAATTCTCTGAATGAAAGACAGAATTTAGCAGGAACATTTCTCTTACTGGCACCAAAGAAACTATTGAAGAGAAAGGCACCAACAGTGGAAAAGAAAAGTTTCCATTTTGATTAAGGTCTTAATTGAGTAAGTCATACACGAGGCACAAATCTGTAAGAAAATCTAATGTATCTTTTCTCCCCTACTCTTCCCCTAAGTACGTACTGGTATTATCATTCCAGTAAATTCTGCTCTGCTTTGGTGGGCTGAATGATTCTGCCATCATTTGTAAAACAAACAAAAAAAAGAACATTCTCTTGCATACTGCAGACTTACGTTGCACATTCTGCATGTTTCACAAACAAAGACAGCAAAAACAAGAGATCAAGTGCACAGACTGAGAGAAAGAAGACGAGTCTTACAACTTCTCTTTATCAGCACAGTCAATTACTGAACATAAATAACTGTTCTCTATTACATTTTTCAAGCAATTTGGCCACAGTACTTGCAAAAGAATCTTAATACAACTGCATTTATATGCTAATAAAATGCATAATATAAAATCAAAACATACAAATAATAGTTTTTTTACAAAGCGGATTGCTATATTTCTTTCCATCAACTCAAGTTGTAAGATTAGGAAATGTATTTATTCTAAATGTGAGCCAGACACTTAAACACAGCAAACAGTGACAAACTAACAGATTTTCAGTTAGCACAGGCACTGAGATCAGAAATGACAAGTATGATAAACGGTCAATTTCCGGCTTAGTTTATCTGTCCTGTGGGAGGGAGGAAACTGAATGCCTCAAAAATGCAGCGTAAGCAGAAGAGCTTGGATTATTGCCGACAGCATGGGTTGTGCTATGTGAAAACTAGAGGAAGAAACAATACAGCACTTTAAGAGGCTATGTATGGCTAGCAGAGAGAAAGAAACCATTTATGTCAAAAGACTGTGGAACAGTAATTCAAGGCTTGTGAAGGCGCTATAAATTTCATACACGCATATCTCATAATATTTAAAATAAGCACATTAAATTAAGTCTTCATGGATTTCCCAACTCTCTTTTTTTAGCTTAGGGGTTTTGTTTTGATTTGTTTTGTTTTGGTTTTTGTTTGTTTTGTTTTTTTTTAAATTATTTTTAGGCCTCTGTGAGGGATGAGGGTTTTTTTAAAAAAAAAACCTGTCCTGCTTGTACTAAGAGTAAAGTTTTGGATCAGAGTTCTGATTGAACAGCAATTGAACAAATATAGCAACAGTTTTCTTATGAAGTCATAGAGTCATTCACTTCTTCATGAAGTTTCTGCTAGATTTCAGTGTTCAGTGAAGAGTTTGCCTGAAATGTAAAAGTAACAGCAGAGCTGGCTCTGAACCCTGCACACAAGGCAGGATCTGCCAAGAACATCTTATGTGGAGGCCTGCTATGTTTAACCTGGCTCCTACACTTGCTATATTGCTTTCCAGAGTCTTAGCAACTTGACAGTTTGAAGCCACCTTGTTTGCAATTCTTTCTCGAGCGATTATTTTTCTAGACCACAGCATAGTGCAGTCCCTCTATTAGAACTAACACTTTAATCATAAAATCTATCTTGTGGAAAATATGATTTTTGAAAATTTAGCATTTAAAAACACCAACTTTTCAGCTTGCCTCAGGCCTAATCATTCTGGAGAAAAAAAAAAAAAAGAATAATCTGTTTAACGAACATTTTTTACAGATCAGATTCAGAGATGTTAAATATCTTTTTTTTGTTTGTTTCTTTTTCTCTCTTTCAAATGTGAAAAATGTCCAACATGAGAATTACCTTTTATTAGGTACTGCCTATGCATGGGCAAATACTCTATTACACATTTCTAAAATATGTTTTAATGATATTGGAACTCCACTGCTTCATATACATGCTAGTTTGTAACTGGTTAAGTTTGTGATCTCAAGGAACACAGGCCTGGCAAAGAGCAGAGTCAGGACACTGAATTTCAGGAGACCAAACTTCAGGCTGTTTAAGGAACTGTTGGATGAGATCCTCTGGGAAACTGTCCTTAGGGACAAAGGAACAGGACAGAGCTGGCAGTGCTTTAAGGATGCCTTTCTGAGAGCACAAGAGCTCTTGATCCCCCAGAATAAGAAATTAGGCAGACAAGGCAGGAAGCCAGCATGGCTGAGCAAGGACCTGCTGGTCAGGCTGAGAGGAAAAAAATGGAAAAAATATAAGCAATGGAAGCAGGGATGGGTGGTCTGGGAAGAATATAGGGATGCTGTCCATTTGTGCAGGGATCAGATTAGGAACGCCAAGGGGTTGAGGGATGTGAAAAACAGGGGTTTCTTTAGATACATTGGGCAGAAGAGACAGACAAGAGAATGTACACCCTCTGATAATTAATAAGGGAGAGCTGGCCTCCTCAGACATGGAGAAAGCTGAAGTACTTAACAGGTTCTTTGCCTTTGTCTTCACATCCAGTCAGGCTATCTAGGCCTCTTGTGTCCCTGAACTTCTAAGTGAGGGTTGGGGGATCAAAATCCCTCCCAGTGTAAAGCAAGTCAGAGACCACTTCACAAGGCTGAATGTGTAGAGGTCTATAGGGCCACATGACACGCCTCCCAGGATTCTGAAGGAACTGGCTGGCAGTTGCTAACCTGCTCTCCATCACATCTGAAAAACTATGGCTACTGGGCAAGGTCCCTGGTGACTGGAAAAATTGAAACATCACTCCTATATTCAAGAAAGTAAGAAAGGAAGACCTAGGAAACTACAGGCTGGTGAGCCTCACATCTCTGCCTGGGAAGATCATGGAGTGGATCCTCTTGAAAGAGAAGTTAAGGAACATGTGAGATGAGGAGGTGATCCGAGACAGCCAGTATGGCTTCACCAAGGGCAGATCATGTCTGACCAATCTAGTGGCTTTCTGTGATGGAGTGATGGCATTGGTGGACAAAGGAACAGCAACTGATATCTGCCTGGACTTGTGCAACATTTTTGACATGGTCTCGCATCACATCTTTATCTTTAAATTGAAGAGATACGGATTTGAAGGCTGGACTACTCAGTGGATAAAGAATTGGTTGGATGGTCACAGACAGAGTGTTGTTGTCAGTGGATCTATGTCCAGGTGGAAGCTGGTCACAAGTGGTTTCCTGTAGGGGTCTGTATTGGTACCTTTGCTCTTCATCATTACCAGTGATATAGGCAGTGGGATTGAGTGTACCCTCAGCAAGCTTGCCAGTGACACCAAGCTGAGTGGTGCAGTTACTACAACAGAAGGAAGAGATGCCATCCAGAGGGACCTGGACAGGCTTGAAAAGTGGGTGCACTGAGAATCCAGTGAGGTTCCATAAGGCAAAGTGCAAGGTGTTGCACTTGGGTTGAGGCAATCCCAGATATGAGTACAGACTGGGAGAAGAACTCACTGAGAGCAGCCCTGAGGAGAAGAACTTGGGGGGTCCTGATGAACAAGAACCTGGACATGAATCCGCAGTAGGCACTTGCAGACCTGAAGGCCAAGAGTATCCTGGGCTGCATAAAAAAGAGTGGTAGCCAGCAGAGAGAGGTAGTTGATTGTCCCCTTCTATTCTGTTCTTGTAAGGCCCTATCTAGAGTGCTGTGTCCAAGTCAGGGACCTCCAGTACAGGAGGGCTGCAGAGCTGTTGGAGCAGATCCAAAGAAGTGCCCCAAAGATTATCCAAGGACTGGAGCACCTCTCCTATGAAGAAAAGTTGAGGGAGCTGGGCTTGTTTAGCCTGGAGCAGAGACGGCTCTGGGGAAACCTCACTGCAGCTTTCCAATACTTGTGGAAGTGCTGGAATGCATTGCTGAGAGAGGTTCTGGATGCCCCATCTCTCGAGGCATTCAAGGCCAGGTTGGATGGGATCCTGGGCAGTCTAACCTGGTGGATGGCAGGGAGGTTGGAACTAGACAATCTTTAAGGTCCCCTCCAACTAAGCATTCTATGATTCTGTGATTTATGATTCTATTTTTTTCTGAAAATCTACATAAATAGTAAACAGATTTTATTTTTTAATTATCTATGTATGTACCTTATCTGAGATGCAGGTTCCAGAGAGATCAATTGATATCACTGACAACATATTTCCCAAAGCTTCAATTCCAGCATCAGTCACATTTTCACAGTGATGTAGATTAAGGTAGGTCAGTTGATGACATCTAAATTATTTAAAAAAAAAAAAAAAAAAAAAAAAACCAGAAATGTTGGCTTTCCATGTTTTAAACAGAAGTGTAGTATAACAAGTACATTTTTGTAATAAGCCCTGTGATTTTTTTTAGGGTATCTAAACTCTCTAGATCCATGGGATTGTACCAGACTCTTGACATCTATCTTATGTAGGTACTTCCAGAGACTATATTCATAACATACAAGTATTGCAAATGCTTCAAACCATGAAGACATTGCAAGGTTCTCCAAAATCAGCACACATGCAATATGGAATTTTACTTCCTCAATAACTACATTAAGTGGTGTGTTCCCATTACGAAACCAAAAGATCTAAGAAATAAGCCCCCTCAAACAGTTAATGCATCTGTGCTCAGAGCTTTAGGGGCAAGACTCCATCAAAAAAACCAGATGGCATTCCCTTACAAGCAAGCATGCTATACTTGTTCACAACTAATGTTATGAAAGTATAAACAAGGGCCCTGCTGAGACATCAAGTAATGAGTGGAAAGACTGACTCCAACCTTCTCTTGAGATTTAGAAATTATATTTTGATTGCCAATACCAATACTCCTTCTGAGAACCAGGAAATGAAGAACTTTAACAATTGAATGCTTTTTGTTTGTACAGACATTATTTATTGAGCTTACAAAGATGAGACTCAGACTTACTAATCATTTAATGCAGTTTTGTTACTGACAACAATCTCTTAAGCCCCTTTTTCATAAAATTAAGATGTCTCAGGTTTCCATATTTATATTGATAAATTCTTCATTGTATAATGGGTAATTTTAAGAGACTCACAATAACAAAAGGGACTAGCATGGGACTAGTGCAAGGGACTAGTGCAAACTTCTGTATATAATGAGTTGTATAATTTTACCAATTTATTAACTTATTAAGAACTTTGACATTAAAAACTTATTGAAAGTCTAATCACATCAGAAAAATATTGTACTGGACTGTGGTACCTTTGTGCTATTTCTTTGACAGAAGCATCAGTGACATGGATACAGTTAGCCAAATTCAGCTCTCTCAGCTTAGCTCCTGAAGAACCTCGCACAAATGGCTGTACACCTCCATCGCTGATTCTAAAAGAGAAATGCAAACAATATCCATAGAAAGTATTTTTCCTGTTCTATACAATTCAGTGTTTAATTTAAATTCAGTAGCCTACATAATAGATAAGGAAAAATGAATGCCGATAACTTTAAATATCCTTTTAAATTAAAAAAAAAAAAAAGTCAGAATAATTAATGGCTTGATTAAGCTGCTTTTTGTGACTGCTAAAAAAGAGAACTTACTGAAATAAAGTCTACTGGAAATTATGAGAACTTCAATTACTTCCATCTTTCAGATATGATAGCACCCCAAAAGACAGAGTTTGGAAAACTAGGAGGTATCAGAGCCCATTTAAACATTTGTTATTGATATAATATTTGGTATTAGGGTTTGGTTTTGTTTTTTTTTTTTTTAATTTAAGTAATGGAAATAATTTAAATGAAAAACGATCTTCCAGCACACAAGCAAAAGACATAGGTTGTACATGTATGTGTGTGTAGTAGCTATTCTGTATATGCATGCTGACTGAAGAGTTATTTCTTTGAGTCTTCCACCTAATCAACTGCATGTCAGACACACAACTCTCCAACTCATAGCATAGAAGTAAGTTATGAAAGATTAGGTAAACAGAAAATCCATCATTCAACTTGAAAGGCTTGGAGGGCTAACTACAACTTCATAAGTGCTCCAGTACTGTTCCTGTCTTTGATATGTTTAATACTAGCACACTTAGCTTTCCAACTTATTCTCAGTATTTCTTCTATGTTCCCTGACAGACACACAAGATATATCCAAAATGTATGTGGGACAGGATCATATTTTAGCTTGTACAGTTTGTTGCAGCGCAAACAATCACAGCAAATCCCAAAGTCTTTGAAACATATGGGCAAGAACAGCACTGCTGAAATAATTGTGCAGTGAACACATACGTTAATTTTTTTGTCAGTTGAGTAATCATGTAAGAACACAAATCACACACTGCTTTACTTGGATTAACATACAAGAAGAGACAACATATGTAAGTGGAGAAAATATGTCAGCAGTTTGAATCACTGCATCGCCTGTGCTGACTCTTAGTCAGCTTTTTACTCATATCTCTATTATTCCTTAAATCTAATAATCATGACCAGTTTCTTTCTTCATTTTTACATGTAGTCAAACACTTAGCATAATTTTAGGAATTCTGAATTGTTAAGATTTGCTATTTCTGTTCCATTCATTTCTCAAAAAAAAAAAACAACAACAACAAAAAAACAAAATTCCAGCTGACTCCTAAGTTGGAAAAAGTTGGACAGATAAAGATAAAATGATAATGAAAAAAGGGAACTGATTAGGAGTATTAATCTTAGACAAAATATTTCAGAATCTGTTCTTAAGACTCTACCACCACCATGGTGTTCCCTTTGATTTCCAAGATAAATTCTTAAATGTTGCTGATTCAGAGTGAATTTTTATATCAACATACTGTCCAAATAAAAGAAAAATAAATGCTAATAATTCCCTTTTATAGAATCATCACTCTTTTCTTAAGAAACACTCTTTACAAAGAACTGCAAATACTATTTTAAAAATACAGTTTTATAATTGTTTTTAGAATTTTGTTAACATAATTCAATAAATGTTTGGCGTTAGAGGCAGTAAACAGGTGTACAGACAAACTCTCAGCACAGGAAGCCAACACTGGAAATCCAGCCTTCTAAACGTTCAACCAGAATATTAAGGCAGTTGTCCCATCTGCACAACTGAACTTCCAATATGATGTCACAGTTTTACTCAGCACTTCTCAGCAGCACATCTACATGCAGCACTATCAGATTTCTATACATATTTTTATGTATTAAAACAGAATCCCTAAAGCTGAGTTAGAGTAGTATGGTTAGGTTGTGGTTGGAATTGATGATCTTTAAGGTCTTTTCCAACCTGAGCAATTCTATGATTCTATGATTAACATGATGATAGAATTTTGAAGAGCAGTAGCAATTCTATTCTCTTCTTAGTATTTTATAAGTTTGTTGATTTTGAAATGTTGGGGAGGTTGCCTTTCCTGTTCCCATCCACCCTTAACTCCCATCACCATGCCATAGAGTGAATAAGTGCTCAGCTTCAGGAGGTTTATCGCTGGTCATTTTTCTGCTGATACATGACACACTTGAAATAGAAAACAGTCTCTACATCAACTATATTGTTCCCCTACAAGACAATGCACTATATTGTCCTGGTAGTTGTCAAAAAAAAGGCAGTTTTGCTTGTAAAAGATAGATACAATGTACTATTTCAATATTCACAAAAATAAATAACATTCAGATATTAATAGAGCTGTGACACTTGCCGTGTTCCATTAAAATAGGCCTTAATTTTTAAGTAATTTTACTTCTACAGTTGATCACTTTGCTTGAACTGGAGTAATAGTGGATGGACTTTTGAAAACATGATATGAAAACAAAAAAAAACTACTTATATATATATATATATATATATGTATATATATATATATATAATTGCTAATATATATATATATAAATATTATAAGAATGTGTATATTTTTAAAACTGAGAAATACGTTAACAGGACTTATTATGAATACAATTAAAGTCATTAAAATTTCTTTAGAGTGGTTTATAGAAAATTGGATGTGAGATAGTACCTTAAGCAGTCTGCCATGTTTAAGACAAGAATATATTTCAATTTTGAAATCATCTTAAGACCAACGTCGGTTATCTTCCGGCAACCCGCAAAATGAATATGCCTGATGTATTGGCAGCATTTACTCATCATCTTGAAACTCAGATCAGTAATTTGGTTATTTCCTGTTGAAACACATAAGATAAGGTTACACATCTGGCATACATTAAGGGCCGGATCCAAATACTCAGTAAAATCAATTGAAAGATTCTTATTGATTTCTTATTGATTTAAGTGGATTAATTTTTAAAATCACTCAAAATAATTTTGTGAAATATTATACTAACCTTCGATCCTGACTTTAACAAGTTCACATTCAGTAAGGGCTTTAAAAGTTGTATCAGAAAGATGTGGAGAGTCAAGAAACACTACCGATGTTATTTGTCGACATTTTTCAACCAGAGCCTTTGAAGAGAAAGGTGAAATAAATTATTAACATGCTTACGTGGTCACATAACAAAAGATCAGCAAACATTCTGCATATAATACTGGCAGTTAGAATTCTGAACAAATAGTTGCAACCCATTTCAACAGTAACTTAAAACATGTGAGTTCTAAATATACATAATTGAAATTCTGCATGTATTTATTATCTTTGGAAACACAAAGCAAAGAAGTAACTGGAGATGTGAAGTATGGCAAACACCTGTCATAGTGATGTAGTTAACAACCACTTCTGCAGAAGCCTGAAAAACTTTTTGTGATGGCTTAAGTTAGCAGCAGAATGTTCCCATATTTTATACTTCCTGCAACACTGAAAAACCACGTAAACTAGAAGATTTTAATTCATCTATACCCATGCAGCAGCAGAAGACAATTGAAATTTTCTGTTAGTGAATGAGAGTTAGTAAGATTTTGAAACATAATCAGACAATAGTTTTCAAAAATGCTTTAGGAAAGAAATTTTCATCTTTAACTGTACACTTTCTTCAAAATCACTTGAGAGAATAATCCAGTTCTAACATCAGATATTCCCCCCAAAATCATATTTCAATTACTTACTTGAATACATCTGTCTGTAAGAGTTGGCATTTCATTGATTAGCAAATCTTGAATACCACTGCAGCCATTGGCAATATTTCTGAAGCCATCAACTGAAACCTGAGTAAGAAATACAATATTTGTGTCTTCACAAGCATAACAAAATGGTCATTTTCCTTTAGTATGGTACCTAAAATTAAGTGGGATTCCCATTCTCAAAAGGATAGATAGTAGGTAGCAGGTAATCAGGTCAAACTCAACAATGTTTAGGGACACATGTAGTATATCTATTTCTTAAATTCAGTAAAGACTGCAAATGTTAACTGTAGTCTAAAGAATTTTTAATTTCTTTGTCTGGAGAAACACTGCTTGCTTAACATAACAATTTAATACCACAAATAGCAGCAATTTAGTGTTTTCCTCTATGTAAGCCAAAAACAATTGTACTGAAGCAGCTAATAAAACTCTTGTACTGTTTGTTTCTATTGTTTTCTCTCGAACTGTTTTTTAACTTGAAGCTATATAATAGATCTCATGCATTCAGACAAGATTCAATTACATTACTCAACATTTAGATGCTGTTGCAATATCGTATTAATCTCTAATTTACTTTCTAAAGCCACTGTGGATTATCTAAGAAACTTCAGGCACTCTTGAAAATAAGATGTTGAAATAATGTGAAATCTAATGAACATTTTGGTGAAACAACTGCTTTCTCAACTCACTGGGAATTTCGTGTTTAGAAGATTGCTTCAAGAACTACAGTTTAACTATGGAATCATCACTAGAACATATATGGAATACCATATTTTTTTGCTTTAGATGAGAAAATCCTACTTAAACCTTTTCCTTCAAATGAACTGTGAAGGATGATGTTATGAAGTTAAAGAAGTTATTGAGTCTAAGATGTTATAAAATTGTGCAAAACAGAATTTTGCTGCTTGACTCAGTAAGATATATATATATATTTATCATTTATAGGATCAGAAGTCAACACAGTAACCCTATATAAAACATAATTCCTTGTCTGTGAGTTCTCAGTCTGATATATAAACAACTGGTTTGCTTTTTTTCTTAATTGTATGCTTAATATACTGTTACCTAAAACAATACAGTAAAACCAACATGGAGCAAACTACAGCTAAATATAAAGAGCTAATAAACAGTCCCCACAGATTTAGAAAATAAATGTAGTGAAATGCAAAAATATTTGTGAGAATGTCAAAATTCATTTCATTTAATCTCTAAAAACATATTTTCATAATTCCAAACAATGGGTACACAGAAATTTTATTTGGCTTTTGGCTTATTTGTTATCACATACTATCACTGCTCTAAAATTCCTACGCTCTCACTCTGAAAAGATTGTTTTTGTGGAATCCACCCTGCAGGGCAGAATGCTCTCTGCAGCACAGAAGGTATTTTGAAGAATCATTTTTTCTGTGATTCCAGTATTGTCAACACATTGTGAATGAAGAATCTTGAAAATCAGTGTTCCACATTGAGGAAGTACTCCTGCAGCGTACAAGAGGCTATCATTTTTTAATTTTATTTCAAAATTATCAAGAACAATAAAACAAACTGTGACGTACATTCTGATGTTTGGCTTCTTACATTGATGAAAATGTTATTTCTCTTATTTTTTCCACTATCCAAAATAGCTTATATTAACGTACTCCTAAACGATCGCATTTCCAGTAATAAAGAATAGTGCATGTGTAACTTATTCTTCAGTTACACAATGTTGTAATTGGGAAACATAAACAATGAGTCCTCTTCTTTGATAATTAATAAACACATTTCAGATTTTCTTCTTAAGCGCTGGTCTATTTTCCTGCTTGATATGTCTGAAGAAGACAAAATCTGACAGTAGCTGCCAAAAAGAGAATTCTCTCAGTGAAGCGAGAGCAGAAAGAACTCGGTGAAATCTGGTGAAGCCTCTATGTTTGCTAGCAGCTTCTCTGTTATCCCCACAGACATTGAAGCATGTCAAGAAATGAAGAGGTCAAATTCATTTTTCCCCAGTGCCTTGTAATCTCTTAGCCAGCTGTTGTTAACTACAGCAATTGATAGGCTGCTCTAAAACAATTTGGGCCAGAATAGTTCATCTAGAAATCAGTAAGCCTTGGCTCCAAAAATAAGTCAATTTCTTGACATATTTTCCATGTTTCTAATGTAAATGAAAATATCTCTCACTAAACTTTTCTCATTGTATAATATGTCAGTAAATTACATGCAGTTCCTTTATACCTTTTATCTTAGTTTTGTTACTAATAGCAGAAACTATTGTATCTATACCGTTCTGCTCCAGAAGCAGGACAAAGCAATAAGGTTTTCTGAGTACGTCTTTGAGACTATCAGTGCTATATTAGGACGCTTTTGAGTAGGACATAAGGAAATCTCTGTTTTATAACAATAGTGTGAAACTTTTTAATGAAAATGCTTACCATCCATATCATAAAGACACAACCTTAATTTCTGAAATTGTATTAAAAAAAAAAAAATCGCTAAAATTCGCCCTATATTATTACCATGAATTATAATAATAGTCAATCAGAACAAAAGCAGTCGTGTTTTACAATAGTCTGGAAAACGTTTGCTTAATACTTATTTTTTCTGCCTAATTAAGCTTTAATGAGTTATTTAAATGCTTGGGTCCCCAAATTGCCACCTCTAAGACCATTAGTTTAATCACTCATTTTACAGATGGGCTTTCCAAACAGATATTTGAGCAATACAACAGTAAGGGCAATATAAGAACTCATTTAAAAAGAACAGTGATGTTAAAATGAAGGGAAAAACAGGGTTCTACAGAACATATTTTCTGGTCTAATTTCTAATTCTGAAATGTTATCCACACAGAAGTTCCCTTTTACTTAGTTAATCCAATGAGGTAAAAAAACACCCACCATTCTGTCCTATTGAAAGACTTTCAGCAACAGTGATGCAATTTGATGCTCTTTTTTGGTTTTAGCTGTTTACTTAATTGCTCAGTCATGATCATTAAATACTGTTCGAGAATCAGAGGGAAACCCAAAATGGAGGAAGCTGTGGAATGACTTCCAGAACTCTCAAATACACTGGTGAGCAAACCCACTTCATTCCTCTGGAAAGTGGAAAGATTGCGGTTTTCCTAGTTCAATGATGACTACTTTTCTCTGACTGCTGTTAGATCATGCTTTCTAGAGGCAGATCCTTACAGTTCATGATTGCACTTCTGAAAAAGCAGGAAAGAGACACTCAGAGCAAAAAGCAATCAGAAGAAGGCTACTGCCCTCTCTGCCCTCATCCTTGGCTCTGGAAAGGTTCTGTCAAATGGGAAGCTAAACCATTCTGCTTGTCAGACTCTGTCTCTTCACCATTTTCCATGTATTTTGTACTTTGGAGAAGTCTATCAGCGTAAACAAGAATATATGTGGGAGCTTTTATTAAGACACGGGCAGGCTTTTACTGCCTTATGGTTTAGTAATTCATATTGCTTTTGTATTATGTTTTGAGATACAGAACATATTTGAAAGTATCTAAAAGAGTACCAGGTTCTAAGACATTGGGCATCTTTAGAATTTTAGTAGGAGACTGAAATAATCCAAAACATTAACTATTTTTAGATTATCATTATAAACACTACTTCAATGTATTTTAAACCATTATAAAGTAGTAACAAAAGATTACTTAGGAATTACTTTCCTTTTCAGAAATTCAAGTGTAACTTTGCATTTTTCCAATGCACGATGGCTTTTCTTTTAATGCGTTAGTAAAAACTGCATTTTCAAATCTCCTGATTTAAAACCCTAACTAATCATAACACAGAATTAGTTACTTACGGCCACAAAAAGCAAGCCTTGTTCTCATTATGCAGTAAGCACTAGCTGTTTATAGATCTGACAGTTTGTTGGACGCGATCCAAACCTATAGTGCTATTATTCCTCAGTAAAATTTAAACAGCTGTAGTCGTGTAATTCAAAACCCTGGAAGACTGCTGCAGTGCTTGTTCTACTTCAGTATACCATGAATGCAGGATGCAGCCAGTCATATAAAGGATTCTCTTCTTCACAGAATGGAAGAAAGACGTGAAGTACAAACCTGAATGCAACCTGAAAGGTCCAAGTAGATGAGCTTGTGACATCCTGTGCCAGTGCCCAGGTACTGTAAACCTTTGTCTGTGAATTTTCTGCAGTGAGCTAAACTCAGATACTGCAAATTGGGAAAGTTCCTTTTCAGGATAAAATAGAAAAGAGAGAAAATTATCACAAGAGTACGTTATAGAATCAGAAAAAGAGAAAATAGTGGAGCTAAACTATTCTGAAAATTACTGTGAAGAAATTGTGTTTGACATCTAATAGAATTCTCTTCTTGCTAAAAGTCTCTTTTTTTCCACTGCACTTTCTACTCCGGTGTATTGGAGAATAGCATTATCATATAATATACTTCACTGCATGAAAACAATACCATTTTAAAGTTATTTTGAATAACTACAAAACCATATTTTTTTAATTAACTGTGATTCTCGTGTGCATACTTTGGAAACTAATAGGCTTTTCAGTGCAAGCTAGCTGGACTGTCGTTGCCATTGATTTTACAAGCAGTGCCTAGTGGAAATGAAAGCCAGAGCTCTATCAGAAGACATTAACAACAAAAACGTACAGTTAGAGCTTCTCTGCTCCTACAGTTATTTAGAAGAGTACTACTAAAAGAACCTGAAAAACTGATAGAGATACAAAAGTGAATTAAATACCAACATCTTACGTCTTTCAATGCTTTCTGAAGTTTTAATCAGTTCTTTTGGAAAACACTGTTTTATACTAAATGTTAGCTAAAAGAAAGTAAATTGTATAAATGGAAAATGTTAATCTACAGCACTCTGTAAAAGCTAAGAATCTATACTAGGACTATATTTAAATTTCCATCTGCAGATCTGGTTTATAGCACAGTGAAAACCATTCATTTTACTGAACTAAATTTCTAACTGGAATAAATAACCATTGCCACAAGCGCCACAAATGAAAGTATACAGAAAATCAGAGCCTAGAATTAGGACCTACTGCTCTGGTAGATATTTAGTTGTAGGCATACGGTGCTGCAGTTCTGCAAGTCAGCAAAAATTAGCATTTTGAAGAAATTCCCGAACACCCACTGAGAAGTTAACTACCTAAGGAGTGGTATTGATTTTCAGAGCTGACTTTATACTTTCCACATAGAGTGGGGAAACATAGTAACTTGAACTGAACTGCATATATATATATATGCATACGTATATATATATATATATACGTATATAGGAAGCTGGAAAATAATGTTAACTTTTAAAAATGATAATAACAAATCTTTTAAAAATAGATCTAAAATTACATTTCATGAAAACATTAAAGAATACATGCAATGTAAATCAAGACCAGATATTAGAATATGAGGTTATGTGTTCGTTTTGGTTTTTTGTTTTTAATTACATGGAAACTCCTTATAAATCCTTGTTTGACATGAAATCTGCAGAAATGCTCTCATACTGGCTTTTTTTAAAAATTAATTTGGTATTAACAGTCTCAGGATCATTTCTTTAATGCAATCTGATAAAATCACCATCTCATGCTTATTCTTAATAGCTAATATGCATGCCTATCATAAAAAGAAGCACTTTTCAGAGGGAAAATGTACCCAATAATCAGAGTCAGTATGGAGGAAAAGTATGGAAAAGTAGGAGAGAATCAAAAACCACCAACTAGCTTTCAGCACATTCAGCCTACACTACTTCCTTGTTCCAGTAATGGACATTTGATATACAATAGTAAACCCCATGTGCAGTACTACAAAATACAATACTGCCACCTTTGAGAACTCTGTACTACTTCCACTATTAAACAAGACCTGCGGTGAGCTGTGCCTTTTCAGATGGCACATGAAGTGTTTATGAAATGTGTCTTCTAGCAAATCTTTCACGGAACAGCTACTTTTTGTATTTCCTTGTAAACTTGGAAACAGCGAGCTTTGCTTTTTGTCCAAAAATAGTCTCTAGAAAGAGTGGTATTTTATACTTTCAAACCAGAAGCTTCATGTGTGAAAAGGAAAATATACTATTTACGAGGTAGAAGTTAACTGCAAAATATATACTAGTATGTGACCAGTGAAGAACTTTCCTTTTTTGTTTTAATCATTTTATTGCATTGAAAGCTTTGTCTACTCTGAAGACATTTTTCTTTTGTAAACGTAATTTACACATCAAAAGAAACATACAGTTCTGACTCTTGGTAGTAATAGGATACTTAGATAACCAGAATAACATAGGCTGGGATTACCTATAGAGTAGCTTTTCCAAACTACAACAAAAAATATGTGGAAATGTAAAAAGACAAAATATCAGCCAATGTGGACAAAACACAGATTTGATGAGAAGAATATTGATGAGGAGGTGACTAGCAAGACTGGAGACACTCAACAGAAATTTTTGCCAAAGCACGTGTTAGTAATATTAGGATATAGCACACAGAATTAAAAAGAATACAAACTGTGATGACAGTGAAAAAGAAAAAGAGATTTTTGTACTTTAGGGGGGTGTTGCTGAAAGGACAGCATTAATTTTATTCATGGGAAAGAGAAATAATGTACATCTGCCTTCAAAACCTATATACATCTTTGTGGAGGCACATCCTTGACCATCATGCTTTTTCTTTATGTCAGCTTGTAATGCAGCAACCAACCTCTAATTCACCAAATCTTCATGTCTCATAGAGGGACACATTTAAACAGGAATGACAGACCTCTAACAACATTATTTGTCCTCCATACACTGATCTTTTAAATTAGACCTTAGAATAACTCTTTTGCAGTTGGCACACAAACTTGGCTCTCACAGTAGACCCACCCACAATCTTCCCTCACAAAAAAGAATTTTTACAAACATTCTTTTGGGCAAACTTCTTGTATCATCAGGAATAGCTGGACATGCCACAGAATTTTTTTAACTACCATGTTCTCTTAAAAGTTTCTGTAGAAATCTGTGAAATATATAGGGTAGCCTAGCATATATTTTTAATTATAATAGAAAGTGAAAAAGAAAAAAGAAATGTCATCTAAGTCAAATGTATTGAGTGTTTTGTAAGTTTTGTCTAGCCAACAGAATCTGGTAAATCTCTTTAAAAGGGTATTTCTACAATACATGCCTCTAGGCTTACTGTGAGAGTAAAACAAAGATACTGTAACATTTGTTTAACTTTACCTTGACAAAAGTTGTAGTGTTCCATTAGTAATATTTGTATATGACAAATTTAAATAGAGAAGAGATCTGCAGCCCTCAGATATGAGTCTCATTGATTCATCCTGAATAATAAAAAAAAATCCAGATGTACATTAAAATTCCATTTGCATTAGTTTATATTATATTTATATATATATGTAGATTTCTCTGAAAGTAATGCCTCCTATTTATTTCCTCGGAAACATTTACAAAGAGTGCAGTAGCACTATTCAACAGAACGAACTCTCACCTACAAAATACAAACTATTTTTCAATATAGTCATTGCCAATAGCATTTTGCATTTTTGCCAGTGATGAACAAGAGCCTGCATGCCGAGCTCATAAAAACCTGCACCAGCGGAGGTGACCCACTGACAATATTGCACTGCAGAAATGCAGTACCCACTGCCTCACTGTGCTCACATTGACTGTTTGATCTCCATAAACGTTCAAAAATTTTCACAGAGATGTCAATGGGTGACATTGTTTCTGCATGGAAAAACTCAGTGACATGCTTTGACTTCATATGCACTTCCATGCCAGAAGCCATTTTGTCAGACTGCTCCCCTTCTATTATGTGTCGAATGGCAGCAAAACATAACTGGATACTGCCAGGATATTTTTCAGCCTCTACTGTCATACCACCAACATCTGCCTCTGACATCATGCACCAACATAATAAAGCAGGAGGCATTACTTTCAGAGCAGCCCTCATATAATAACAAAAACAAAACCCCACCTCAACAAGTATTTTTAAATCGTCATATTTATTTTTACACATGAAAGCCATTTTCTTCAATCTCTAAGCACAATAGTAAGAAACATATGATACTACTTTTATTCACATGAAGTATGATAACATTAACATTGCAGTTCAAGGAAATGTTTAACACTGTAGAGTTCAATTAAGCATATGGTACTTTTCACATCTGCTACTGAAGCATGTCACATTTACATATTCACTGTCACTGAGTCCTCATTCATTTTTCAAAGATCTAAGTAACAAAGGAGATTTCAAATAACTGGGGGGAAGGAAATGTCACATTCACCTTCAGGAAGCGGAAAAAGAAGAATCCAGGAAACTTTGAGTCTTTCAGCCTCACCAGAGTCCCTAAGTTTATTTAGCAGACCCTCCTTGAAGCCATGACCAAGCAAATGAAAGATAAACAGGTGACAGGGAACAGCCAGCAAAAATTTACTGAGCACAAACCATTCCTCACTGATGTAATAGTTTTCTATGATGAAATAACAAAATCTTTGGATAAGAGGAGAACAGTAGTTTGCGTATCTTGACTACAACAAGGCCTTTAACGCAGTATCTTTTATAGCCAGATGGGTAAAATATAGGCTGGATAAGTGGATTTCAAAGTGAGTAAAAATTTGTCTGGACTGCTAGGCCAAAGAACTGTCACCAATATTGCTAAGTACCATTGCTGTCTTGTGGCAACTGACATCCCTCAAGGGTCAATATGTCTTCCTCCTTGCAAATATTGCTAAGTATCTACTACCTCCAAATGTCAACAGTTCTCCAATTTCACCAGTCCTCTGTGTTTGCCAAAATACAACACTAGGAAGTTTGCAGTGGTTATGTCATTACTGTTGATTTCTTCCTTTTTTTTTTTTTTCCTTTTTTTTTTTTTTTTTTCAAAATTCACTATGTAGTGGTTGGGTCAGAAGCCACTGCCCTATTAGGTATAATTAAAATTCTAACAATATTTTAGAATAAGTAGTCCAAATCTATGACAAACTAAGTATCTGAAGTAATACAGATAAGCAAGTACATTTAATACCCATTAAAAAGATGAGAGAAATTTTAAAGAAGGGTTGCACTTTTTTCCTGCTCTTTGCAAAGACATGCTGAAATTAATCATATCTAGAAGATGGTTCAGGTCTATGTTATGTAAATTCAGATGTGAATTGTATATAATCAGCAATTTTAAGACCATGCCAAATGACAATTCTGAACATGACAAGAGCATATACTACATGAAGCTTGTGAATAAATAAGTTTTAGCCTCTGGATAATTGGATAGTCCAAGACAAGCAGCATAATCCTGAAATAATTACTGTCAAATTTTGATACTTGTTGAAAAGTTTCTTATTTTTTAATTCGTTTGAAAAAAATACAGTGGAAGGCTGACTTGCCAGCTTCATCTGTAATAGGTATGTGGATAAAGTTTGTATTACTTACATTCAATCCCTGACATTCAGAGAGATTTAAATCTTGCAAATTCCTACATTCACCTAAAAAAAAACAAAGGCGTTTTGAAGGTTAAAAGTTCAAATTCTCTGAGTGCCATAGAAACTTCAGTATTTCTATTATAGTTTCGGTCCATCTAGGCTAATATCCTACTTGAAACTATTGCAGTATCAGATTACCAAGGAGAAAGCCCACTCACGCACACACACACAAAAAAAAAAAAAAAAGAAGAAGAAAAAAAGTAGTATACAAAGCTGAAGTTGTCCTGAGGAAAAATGTCTTCTTAACACTTCATCAACTAATATTTGGCTTATGAATCAAGCTGCTTTCTGTCTTACATTACCAAAGGATGAGAAAGCTCTCTAGTTAAGCAATTTAGTGTTAGGAAATGATGGAATTAAGTTTTCTAAAATGTGTCTGTTCCATCCCACTGTTACATAATGATACCATTATCTGATTATATATATGAACTATTTTTTCCTTTGACAAGTAGAGGAGCAGCAACTAGACTAAATATACAAAATGCTCTGCTTATCTTCCGCAGTTAAGGAATTCAGGAGAATTTAGTTGAGACATTCTCTTCTTTAAATTTCCTTAATTAAGTCCCTTTAAATTTCTTGTTTATAACATCTATTTTGCAGAGATCTTTGCAATTTTAACTAAATAATGAAAAGTGAATGTTTGACCCTAGAAGCAGCCCTTACATATCCTTTCAACCACTCTCTTTGCCAAATTTTTAGTCCATCCTCAAAGGTAATTATGTAATAATGCTTTTTGCCTTAATCCAACCTTTAAAAATAACCAATCTGACTAAACTGAAATGAAAACAAACAGTAGGCCTGATACACATACCTAACGTGGAAAATGCAGTGTGAAATGTGTATAGAATTAGAAGTATTTTAAAAAACACTCACATAGTAAGCCTAATACAAGTTTTCAATTGCAGACAAGCATTAGTCCAACCAGAGGTCTGTCGTACAATAGTAGGATCTGGATGCTCAAGATCCCTGACAGGGATTGCACAACTCAAAAGAATCTAAGCAGTTAAAATCATCATTAAGGCTGCTAAGCCACAGAGATGACATACCTCTTATATGCTTATATGTCTTGCCCTAAGACTAAATGAGACGTATTTCACATGTGAACTTGTAAACACTACTGAAAGGAGTTACTCGTTTTGATACTACAGCTGAGCATAATATAATTCGATGGCAGAATAACACTGGTAATAAATGCCTATTCAGATTCACGAGACAGAAAAGAAGAAGAAAGAATATTTCATAATTATTTATTATCTTTCATCATCCAAGTTCTTATCTTTTTCTAGTTCCAAGCACCTCGCGGATAGAACGAATGTTAAATATTGAAAAATGTTGAAAAGTTCAAAACAACACAGAGGATCCCCGTTATGACTGATGTTATTAAAACACAGAATCAATACACTAGTATGTAACTTCTGAAAAGTAACAAATCTCATTTTTCATGTGAGGGATACAGTCGTTAGTGTAATGCACATTACATATTAACAGAAACTGAATGCCGATAGAGAACTGACAAGTACAGCATTAAAAATGGAGAATCCGATTAAGGGGTTTTCAAAGTTGATACTGACAGCAGGTCACATGGTTTAGAGGTATACAGCAGTATACAGATAGGATCATTTCGGGGTTTTTTATAAGCTATAACTACAAAAACACTGAGGATGCCCCTTAGTCCAGAATTGGTTTAAACTATCATTTTGCTCAAACATGACAAATTTCTTTGCTTTCGGAAGGATTTTATTTTAGTTTTTTATTATAGAATCTTTCCGCCAGATAAAGACAAGTTTTTTAAGACCAAAACAATGTTGCTTCAGAAACAGAACATCTGGGAAACTGTCTGCATTCAAGTCTGGGATCTACTACCATCTTAAGTACTAAGGTCAAAAAAGATAGAGTGTAACACAAAGATGTCTACAGGCATAGAAAAAATGAGTACACAATTCAAACAGTGAAAAAAAAAAGTTTTAGAAGGAATGATACTAATGAGCAAAAAGTAGGAAATTAACAAGATGAAAAAAAATCAGACAATATAAAAATCTCGAGTGAAAATGTTTCTGAGGAAACACATCTTTGTGGGCAAAATTTACTGAAAACAACTGCATTAAGGGCATAGGACCACTATAGGAAACACAGGAGCAAACAAAGGCTAAAAACATACCAATGCAATTTTGGATGTGGTTGCATGGTGCAGTTCTTATCTTCCTCTAAGAATAATCCCTGGGTGAAAGCTCCTGGCTTACCCCTCTATCCTCTGTCTTCTCAAGTGGGCAGACCTGGGAGCGGTTTGAAGCAGACCACTGTCAGGTTCCTCAGGTTCCTTTGCATCCTGCTTACCCTCAGATGACACAATAACCTCATATGCTTTTGAAAATTACTACATTTGGGTCCTTCACAGAGAAGACTATGCAACTTTATCTACCTGACATGGGCCATGAGAGACACCTGGTAGTACTAGAGCTGGCTGGGATAAAATGGGAGTCAACCAGAAAACAAAGCACTTAATATTGTGTTTGATAGAAACACTGGATGTAGGTCAATTTCTACATCCTACTGGAATATCTAGTAGTAGTAGTAGGTCAGTACCCAGAAAGCTGGAAAATACCAGCCTCAAGCTCCTCTTTCAAGCTTATCTACCAAGATGAATTTAAATACAAAGATTCAGTCTGATAGCATTTCTTGAACACCCGAACCTTGTGACAAAAATCAGTTATCAAGCAGTTTGCCTAATCTTCCATGTTTTAACGAAATAAACAAAAGTAGATCACAGATAGCAAAAACAATGAAAAAAGGACACTACTTTTTCAAAGTAACTATGAAGTTCCAAGCAGAGTAATGACTGAGTACTTTATTGAAAGCTGCATACTATGCACAAGCCTCTGTGAAAAAGCCTATTATTTCATCTGTTCTAATATTTTATTTTTCTTCCAACACAGGGATACCACATACCCCAGCTGTGCCTACTCAGATCTGAACTACACTGATTAAGACAACCAAAAATTTCTTCTCTCCCAGTTGTCACAAAAAAAAACAAGTGGGGCAAGCTGAATGTCAGGATGCAAGTCGTTACTATTATAATACTACTTCTTCTTTGTAAAGCAACTGACTTTAGGAAGACCAGGAATAGGAATTTGAGAAAAAATGAAAGGGAAAACATCTTAAGAAGAGCATCTGGCACTGTTAAGCGCAATGCCCACGGCCAGCCATGTGATATATATGTTTACCTTCATGAGAAATATCTAGATTGTCAGGAAAGAAAATTGGTTTTTGTGGCACCTGATTGGCCTGAGGATTTGAAGCACATGCTGCTAGCAAGAAACAGGATTCGTAAATTGAAGAATAATATGTTTTCTAAATATAAAGTACTGAAAAGTCTGGATTTACAGCAGAATGATATATCAAAAATTGAGAGCCAGGCTTTCTTTGGTTTGAATAAACTTACCACACTCCTACTCCAGCATAACCAAATTAAGAGTTTATCTGAGGAGATTTTTATTTATACGCCCAGTCTAAACTACCTTCGTCTTTATGATAATCCCTGGCACTGCAATTGTGAACTAGAAACTCTTGTTACAATGCTACAAGTTCCAACAAACAGAAATTTGGGAAACTATGCCAAGTGTGTGCACCCAATAGAACTGAAAAATCAGAAGCTGAAACAGATAAAAGCTGAACAGCTATGTAGTGAAGAGGACAGGCAAGATCCCCAAAACATAAAACAGAAGCCTGAAGCTACCAAACCAGAATTTGATTCTTCTTTATGCCACATGTATGTGTTTCCTGTGCCAACTCTGAACTGCAAGAGAAAAGGTTTGTATCTATTCTTCTAACTGAATGAATTATTTTCATATTCTAGCCCCCTTACTGCTGCACATATTATTTATGACAAATCCATATGGCAACAGTTCTTGCTTGACTTTCTTTAACAAATATTTTAATTTTTGTCTCTTTACCACAGATATTTTTCTCACAAATATTCCTTAGTTCTCTATCATAACATATACAATGAAAATCAACAGGAGTTAAATTAAGCCTATGCTTAAATTACTGAACCATCAGCACCTCGACTGTCTGATACTACAATGTCAAGCATACTAATCAGTCATATTACAGCTGTCCCAAAATTGCTGCACTGACAAAAAGAAGCATGGAGCAAATTTCCTTTTTTTTTTTTTCTTTTTCTTCTTTTTCCCAGTGTATAAACTCAAAGATTTCACAAAAGTTAACTGTGAAGCAGGATTGGACCTGCCAGCTGTGCTAACAAACCCCATAGGAACCTAGATGCAAAGAAGAGCCACTACAGCCTCACATGTACTTTGCGAGATTTCTTCTTCTGAAGGAAGAAACTGTATGCTTTTCTTCATAAAGAAATACCTCCCCCGTGTTCTTCCTCTCAGTACTCAACAAACACTTCAAATCTGAAGTGTCTTTAAGAAATGTTTTTCAGACTCTTGGATCCATTCCATTCCCAAATGTATGTCAGGCTCCTAAAAGCCACAGTTAAGCCCTAAGGGTAAACCAGCTGTGGCATGTATCAATACAAAAATGCACATTTATTCATGCTTGGTATTTCTCATATTTTATACCACAATAAAAAAAAAAAAACCACAGAATAAAACAATTCTGAAGAGAGTTGCCCTTTAACAATATAAAATCTGAACTAAAAAGCATTAATAGAAATAGCCCAAATTGAGAGAACTGTTTTTCCAACTTTTGCAAAGTATATCCTGCAAAACTAGATCACTGTAGTATGTTTTGTCTACTTGCATCTCGCAATGTGTTTGCTAAACTTCTCTTTATTTAACAGTGACTTATATTTATATAACCCTTAGTGAGTTCTTACTCTTGAACTTTAATGCTGGAGACGTTACCTAAATATAAAGAATTAGTAATTTCAGCATTTGATGACATGGTTTGTCTGTTATGCATACCTTTTTCTCACTGCTAAATTCCTCTCTTACTGTCTTTTTTATTAATGATTCATGTTTTTATTGGCTAACACATTAATTTCTTAATATTCCCTTATCTTTCCTCTCCTTGTGAATAAGAACTTAAATATTAGACACAAATTATGATCTTAACTATCCTTCACATGATCTTAATTAAATCATCAATTACCTCATGTTTCTAGAAAACAGTGCTGAACAAAAGCTGAACAAAGAGGTATACATTATTCTGTACATATATCATTATACACCTGTCTTATACATATATTATACATGTACGTAAATATATTATACATATACATATACATTTATTGTAATATAAATATTTATATAAGACCGACTTTCTATCTCTTTCCATTCAGTGGTATACAAGAGATGAGCTGAATACATTACTATACTCAAAAACCTTCAGCAAGAAAAATGTTATGTATACTTTTTTTCCCTAACTCCATTGTGACCTTCAATCATGTCTGCTCTTCATGGGAGCTTCACAGAATTGAAAAATAAATTACTGGCTTCAGTAATAATAAGGAAAAAATAAAGTTACTTCAACACCCACAGGAGAGTACTGCAGGGTACAGGACTCCTTCCTTCAGGTCAAGAGCTAGCTCTATCACCCCCAGACTTCCCGAATGTCTAGCATGCACACACTGAGTAAGTCTCATTTAGGAAGTACCAGATCTACTGTGCATATGCTTGACAGCTGGATGCATGTATCTCATGAAAATTAGGGATTTCTGAACATATGGTAATCTTTGATGAAAGCATCGTACTTATCTGTCCCTGCATATGATTACTGTGCAGCAGATGCACAATTTCACTGGAATTTCATCAGAAAGATGAGAATGATGGACTCAAATTCCTGGCAAAAGATAAAATTTCTTCTAAAGCCATGTGAACAAGATTTCAGAGAAGGGGGAGAGTTTATCACCTGTCAACTCAGTAAGATGCCCCCAGAAGCTGAAACCCATTATTTCTTTACAACTGAGGGGATGGAGTGACAAGCAGGATAGCATTACTATGCACTTCTATAGAGAAATGACAAGGCCTGCACTTTGTCCCTCAGGTAATGAGCTTTCAGTTAATGCCAGAAAGCTCATGGAATAAACATCTTAAAAAATGTAAATATTGATTTAAATATATGAATATATATATCTCCTCCTTTTTGAAGAACTTTTTATTCGTGTCTCATCAGATCAGTGATACACCAGAACTGACAGTGCTTCAGAACAAAAACATCCTATGTCCTTGACTGTTATAAAAAAGAAAAACAAAACAAAAAAAAAAACAACAAAAGTTGTTTGCTTTTCTTCAAAACAATCTGGATTCACAAAAATAGCTGAAAAAATCTGCATTCTAGAACACAGACATGAAGAGTATGTTAATGAATATAAATTCAAGCATTATTTTCATTCATTTGGTGATAAATAGACCCTAAACTTTGACATCTGCTCAAGCAGGAAACATTCCAACCAGAGCAGACAGGAGCATTTATAATACTTACATACTTATAATACAGGTATTATCATATGAAAGCTCTACTGAAATTCAAATATAGGGAAGGAAGTCTCTGATGTGTTGCTTTAGTCTCAAGAACACTTGAGACATGTTCAGATTTCTGAAATGTACTGATGACACCAATTTCAGCACAGATCAGGAATTATACTTCTATTTAAAGACAATCATAGAAGGGGTACTACCACCCATTTTATTCTAACAGCCCAGGATTAGAACACCACCTTTAGTAGACAGAAAGCCTGGAGATAAGGTTTAATAACTTTAGCTGGAGAAGATTCAGACCACGCCTGGCACTTCTCAAGAACATGCCCTAACTACCAGTCTAGAAGCTGTTCTTTCTGTAAGTCTTTTAAAAGGAACTTTTAATAATAGTGACTGAGACATGCTTGTCTACTCTGTAAATGCCAATGATACAAGTAGGGTAAAGAAGCAGATAGATAGAATACTTAGAAATGTCACTATGCTGCCTGGACAAATAATAACTATATAATAATAATAACTATATAACTATATATAACTTACATAAATAATATAAAAACATATATATTTTTTAAATAATAAACAACTATAATTATAGAAGTACAATTACAACTACACATATTACTAAATACTATGATTATTACCACTTTTATTGCTAACAAAATTTTACCTCTTGGCAACACAAAAGGTGTAATAGAGGACACCGTAATTTGATTATGGAACATGTTCCCATAGCAGTGAACATTTATTTACTCTGCATATTGTTTATTTGCAAGTTTCACTCACACCTTTCATTAGTGTCTTTACTACCTACCCCATTCCCACGCAAATGAATAATATGGTACTACTAAAATAAAAATGTACAACTCCGAATGAGGTTTTACTATAAATACTAGTGATGAAAGCAACTTTCATATGAAATGTAAAGATGGAAAAGAAAAAGGCAGTCAAAGTCAGAAACTGAAAAAACACTGATAGAAGTAGTGGGGGAAAAAAAGGGAAAGAAATAACATGAGAACAACAAAGCTCTGTGTGTAACTGTGAAACCTAAGCAGTGAGAATAACCTAAAATTGATACAAATTCTCTTTTCCATTTTTTTTTAAGATTTAAAGAAAGTTCCAGGTAACATACCTCCAGATATAGTTAAACTTGATTTGTCCAACAACAAAATTAGACAACTACGACCCAAAGAGTTTGAAGACGTCAGTGAACTGAAGATATTAAACCTAAACAGTAATGGAATAACTTACATTGATCCTGGTAAGAATTATTTTAACTATTCATTTTACAGTTATTTGTCTTTTATGGACTGTAAACTTCGGTAAAGTCTCTGTCATATACAAATGTGCAAGAAAAAATGACCTAAAAATTTAGAAGTTGGTGCAAATTAACCTTTTTAGCATTCAGTTCACAAAGGTTTGTACTGAAATTTATAAATCGTCAAGTCAATGAAGACTGACCTGATTTCAGCAGCCCTTTAACACTAAGTCAGCCAATGCAAAAATAGAATTCTGCAGACTGAAGGCTAACCATTTTCCAAAGTGCCAAGTAGTTAAATACCCTTAATTACGATTTCCAGTTCAAAAAAAAAGCTGTAATAAAGTGGATGCTGCTTTTAAATTGTAATGGATATGAAGTAATAGACAAACCAAAAGAATTAAAACTCCTTTTGTTCAAAAAATGCTACACATAATTCCTCTTATGTATTATTAGACCTCAAGCGACCTTGTTTAGCAGTTTGCTTATTGCTGATGTGTATTTGATTTTTCATTGTGAAAGCAGACACAAGGAGAGATAGATATAATGAAGCAATAGAGTCTTCTCTAGTAGTATTTTAGAGGGTAAATAGGAGAAAGTGGTAATATCAGTAAAAGGGTATTTCTGAGGCTTAGCAACATTCTTATTCAAATTAAGTCTTCTATCATGAAACAAAACTTGCAAAAAGTATGAAGTGCTCTCTGCAGTATGACTCAGAAATAGTATTATTAAGCTCCTAATTTATTATTACATGAACACAAACATATATATTAAAACAACTAGCCCTCCATTTTTTGTCTAATTTGCAATCAACTCCTGGAATTCTACAGGAATTCTGTGAACTCTGTGAGTAAATCAAATATTCGTTCATCTCCATTGGCACTATACCACACTCATGCATTTTCATTAGTGTTTTACAACTTCATCAGCGATACAACCACTCTAATGTTGACATTTTCGGGACAATATATGTCAATACTCAGGGTACAAACCATATTATAAAGATCTGTGTTTGAAATCTGTCTTTTGAGATCTGTCTTTTTGTAGCCCTTAGTAAAAACAGAGTTATGAAAAAGTTATTTCTTGTTGCAGATAAGCATATCTTCTCTAATTCATCTTTACAAGTTACAAATAAATATCTTTCTTTTGATAAGCTGCTTTCTCAGGGCTCAATAACTTAGAAGAGCTGGATCTATCTAACAACAGCTTGCAGAATTTTGAGTATGGAGTACTGGAAGATCTTTACTTTCTGAAAGTTCTATGGCTGAGAGAGAATCCTTGGAGATGTGATTACAACATTCATTATCTTTTCTACTGGTTGAAGCATCACTACAACGTCCACTACAACGGCCTAGAATGCAAAATGCCTGAGGAATACAAAGGGTGGTCTGTTGGAAAATACGTTCGGAGTTATTACGAGGAGTGCCCAAAAGACAAGCTGCCCATTTATCCAGAAACTTTTGATTTGGACAAAGACGACGAGGAATGGGAACGACACAAAGAAAAGTCAGTTCAAACAGTTAAAAAGCACAGTGTAATTGTCACTGTGCTAGGCTAATAAGGAAACCCTTTTTTTTTTTTTAGTAAATTCAAATATTTGGTACTCTGACAAAAAAAAAAAAGGAACCCAACACACAGTTTACATTTTTGTTAATTATACGGATTGCAAGACTATTTGCCTAGAAGGATTTCTGTTTAATGAAGTAAATAAGTACAGAATGGCATTAGTTACACAGAAACCTTCAATAAGTAGTCGTTTCTGACAGTTTGTTCTGCACACTCTTATGAAATTTTCGGGTAGAAATTCAAAACTATGCAGTAAAAATAGACAGACACAAATGTAGACGTGGTGGGGAGGAGCTGTGCATGAACATTATGTATGAATGCAGTTTATGTGTTGACACGGAGTCGCTGCAAGATTGTGACCAACACACAACTTTCTTGAATGTATTGCCAGTTCTTTGTATCTATCAGTTTCCTAAAGTATTCCCAGAAAACATTTTTTAAGATTTTGTATCAGCCTCCTGTTGTTTTATTGTATATAAAAAAAAACAACACCAAAACCAGAAGACTTAAATCTTAAATACAATTCTAGAAGAACAGGAATGGTAGTTGATATACTGATTAACATTCAAACACAGAAGTTAGGTTCTATTTGCTGATTTACCTGTGTTCCTATTCAGTCCTAACTCAACAACCCAGCTTCTGCCTCTTCTGTACCTGAGCTGCCTGAAAATAGGAGTAGCCAAGACATGGTCAGTTCCCAAGACGCAGTTCCACATGCTCATATTGCTGAAGCCTTCCTAGGACTCATTTTAGTCATCATATCAGCTTACACGACCTCCCTTCTAGATGAAGAGGAGCACATAGGCTGCTGCAGTCTGCATCCCACGTGCTGATGCCCATGCAAACTGAAGGTAAGTATGCATCTAAGTGCTCACAGAAGAGCTGGATACTCTCAAAGATTACCCTTCCCAAAACTCATTTCTAAAAATGCACATTATTGTATCTCTTCATCACTCAGCTGTCTATGTGAACATATAGTCTTAAAAACTTGTGATTATTCTAGTATAAAGCCATAGAAATGCCCTGGCTAACCAGTCAGTATCTCTAAAGTTCCTTGCTATGTATTCCTTTACCAAAAAGAGCTATTTTTACTGAAAGACTCCTACTAGCTTTTACATAATGCTTCTGTCTTTTTTTAATTTCTGCACCATTTAATGTTGAACTAGACCTAATGCCTGTTAAAGATAGATATTATAAACTCTCCACACACAGAAAGGATAAGAAGCTCCCCAGACAAGTAGGGGATGCTGGATTAAAACTTCAATATTCCCAGCTCGAGGAAATCCTAGATCAAGCAATAAATATGCAGTGCAGGATAGAGATTCAGGGTCAAAACTTTAAATATCCTTTGGCCATCACAGAAGAAAATCTGGAACATTCCAGGGAGAAATCTTGCTCTTTAAAAGCTCTTCACAGAAGTGTGGTGTTTGTGGGTTCCTCTGGTTCTCCAGCAACAATCCCAAAAAGTCAGATGTTTTGGTTTAGAAGTGTAATACAAAGTACCCAGCACTTCTAAGCTTGCATGAAATAAAAGCACAGCATAAAGGAAAAATTCAGAAAAAAATTAAATGTGGTAGAAATTCCAAAAAATTCTTAAGTAAATAATAGCATGTTTTAACTGTATTTGTGCATATCCTCCATTATTGAGATTAAATTTACTTAACGGTGCAGATAAACTGAATAATTTAGACATTACATCTGCGTACACCTTTAAAAAATTGTATAGAAATTACAACAATATATTACTTCCCTCTCTGTTCCTGGGAATATCCTAAGCATTATCCTAACTTTTAAAGGATAATCCAAGAAAGATAGAACACTGATGAAATTCCCATTTGGCCAATAATACTCACTAAATAGGACACTTTCTAGAAACTTCTAAAAGTGCCAAAAGTGCCAAAATCTATCATGGTCAGCATTAACTAACAAACTCCTCCTCTCAAATTCTGGAGCATTTTTTCAGTACAGAATTGAACTACTGGGAATGATTGAAAAGGACAGACAGTGGAACCACAGTAGAACATCTGTTAGCAGCAGTACAGCCAAGACAGAAAAGCTGAGTAGGAAAGAATGAGTTTATAAACCATGTCAGGATAATTTCTGTACAGAATCAGTGTTAAGAGGAAAAACAAAACAAAACAAAACAAAAAAAAAACACAAAAAAAACCCAAACTTGGGATAGGCCAAAGTCAGAGGAGGGAAAGGCAATCCAGGAAAAGAGTATAGGAGGAAAGCTGAGTGAGAGTTCTCTGATCTTTGGTCAGCAGGAGGTTTGTGGTTGGAAAAGCAGTGAAATAAGATTGAAGACCACAAACAGTGGTATAACAGTTGGAAATAACAAGTTCTCAAACACTGGCACCAGAAAATGTTGCATTTGCTGATCTTTGGTTCAAGAGAATGATCAACAGAACACGCTGTCTGTATCTACCTGCACAAGATGTTTAGTGGCACCTCACACACATGCAATGTGTAAGTGAAGGACATATCAATGCATACAGGAAGGGATCATGGTTCAAAAAGTGATCATGGTTCAACAAGTATCTTGCAAATAACAGTTTCGGTGTGGAATTGTGAAATCAGTGTCATTCCACAAGCTCCAGGAGGATAATAAAGAAAGTCTCATGCAATTACACCAAAGTGAAGTTCAAGTACTTAGAGTGGATCAAAGGATGAACTAAAGTACTGAATGTGGAACTTCTATCACAGCCATTATTTTCCTTAGATGGCCTCTAGAGCTTCAAACAAGTATCTAGAATTTGTACACTTTTAAGTACAACCCACTGGGGAAACAGAAAGAGCTAAGAGAGAGAGAGAGAGAGAGCCTGAAAAAAAAAGTTTTCTATATGTTGGCATTTTCAGACACTCATATTGAGGAAGTGTCAAAATAGACAGTTAATGGAATAGAGGAATGGAAATATTAGAGAAGAGCAAGAGCTCATGCAGAGTAGTATATTCTCTGGACATTGCCTAGTAGCAAATTCTTGGACAAAAGACTGCATGAACGGGAAAAATATGTAGGAACTATGAAGATAGTAGAGAATGAAGCACCCCATGGTAAGAAACAAAAATCTATTTGAAAAATATACAAGCAGCTAACAGTTGATATGCAAGTCAGCATTACAGGCTTATTTTTTACTCCTCTGAGCTTCTCTGGAATCTACCGTAAACAAAAGTATATTCTCCATGAAACAACACAGTCACAAGCCACAATTTAATCTTGAAATTTCTTTATCTCTGTACTCTTTAATTACAAGGGCTACAGGATCACTTCTGTATCTAAAAGTAATCCAAGGGTCTTTCTCCTCTTTTGCACACTTCTTAAGTTTATTTCAGTAATCTCTCTTCATTCCCCTTCTTTCTCTGTCCATACCCAGGGAATAATTCCACTATAGTGCTGCTTGTCTTCTTGAAACACAGCATACACTAGGAATGCTCTCCAGACGAACAACTACACTACTCAAAAGCAGCATGGCCCTTCTCTGCACAGCACACATTAAACACAAAAAGGATTATTTTGCATCGCTTTTGGCCATGACAAGGTGAAAGAAAAACAAATTCATATGTCAATACTCTGACCACTGGTGGGGATAAAGCACTTCACATCCCTCTGAGGAAATCCCAGCTCCTGCACTCTGAACATGAATGGCAGTTTTTAAACACAGTTCTCAGTCATGCATGGAGATGAAATGATTCTCTAAGATCCCTGAGTGGGTGGAGTAACACCACAAACAGCTGAGCTATAATCCACGTATGTCATGTACTCATTTTTCTTCGGCTCAGCAACACATTCATTTGCCAAAGACAGTCTGGGCTGGAATCACAGAACATTCATATGTAGACACGAAATAGTGATTACCTTTTCATACATACACTACATAACTAAGTTGCTTTAAATAAAAACGTTTAAAAAAAACACAGTTAATTTACAAACAAAAAATATTAACAAGATTACCAAGGCACACAGACCTGAAAAGCAGCTAACATCATTGTGATTTTACCATTAACAATAAAAACTCATTGCCAAAGTCTGTGTAATCTTGGATTTATTCAGAAATATGAGGTCAGAACTGTAACTGGGGGATGCTCCAGTGGAAAGGATCATAACATCTGTAGCATATAACTGAACAGACAGTTCAAGAACTGAAGAAATGTCAAAGGAAGAGAATTTCAATATGATACTCAATCAGTAAAAGAAAATAGAGAAATCATTCTGCAGCAATTTTAAGTCACCCACAAGAGCTTCAGAAGAATGGCATTAAATAGGCTGTATGATCAATACGAATGCTTTTTAATGGAAGAAATATGCTATTACTCTAATTGGCAATAGTACACTGACACAATAATCTTTAGTTCTTAGAAGGAATTACTGGGTATCTTCAAAGTAACAGCAGCTTCAGTGTTTTCTAAAAGCCCTGCAGACTATCACATGATTTGCCATGATTAGTTTACAATGAACAGCATTGAGTAGATGAAAATAAACATAATATTTGATTTTGAACCTATTAGAGATGTAAGTACATAATGATCCATGTATGTTGTGGCAACCACCATACCAATTTTCCAACTGATACAGCCAACATGCTGATGTTTCTTATTTCAGTCATTTTATCTAGATATGAATCACTTAAACCATGTGATAGAAAAGGCAGTGCATAGATAAAGTTTAATGCTACAGCAACATCTGGTTTTAGCTTTGAAGAGAGCTGGTTTTAATACAGGCCTTTATCTTCAAACCTCACCTTAGACCAGGCATATCCAACCAAGTTACAGCAAGCTAAGAATATGCAGCTGTGCTTCTCATTCTGATGAAGGAATTGGAGAACAGATTTCAAAAATGCTGAAAAAGTCATCAATTTTTTTGTTTATTTGTGACTCCATTTTCAGTCTACTCAGGTATAAGTGCATGTAGTAACAGGACAAGAGGAAATGGCTTTAAACTGGAAAAGAACTGATTTCGACTAGACATTAGAGAGAAGTTCTTTACTGTGAGGGTGATGAGACACTGTTCAAGGCCAGGCTGGATGAGGCTGTGAGCAACTTGGTTTGGAGGGAGGTGTCCCAGCTTACAGCATGGGGTTGGAACTAGATGATCTTAAGGGTTCCTTTCAACCCAGATAATTCTATGATTCTGTGACTCTATGAAGTATATAACCTGCAAATTTTCCAAGTTAATGTATAGACTCACAATAAGGTATTCAACTAAAAAAATCTGATCACGTCTGTCTACCAGACTTTTATAATCCCTCTCTTAGCAGAGAGAAATATCCCTCACTTTACAGCCACTCCTTACTCATGTCATTGCTTTTTGGCAATACATACATTTGTGAACAACTGCAATGCCATTAAATGCTAGATTTATATCAACACACACATTATTAACAATGGCATGGTGTCCTAAAATAGCAATAGAATAAGAGAAGTTCTGTTATTCTCCTCATGAAAACTTAACTGGAAAAAAAAAAATCTGTCTTTCTTATGACAAACATTAAAGAATTAGTTCCCAGAACTTCATACAGGCAAAGTATGGAACAACATTTTTAACTCACGGAGAACTCAGAAATGCTACACAAAATTTAAAAGAATATATTACTATAGGATATTAATGGACATGTTTTCCAGAAGACACTCTGGAAAGCATATGTTAGAGTATAGGAAATGTCACACAATAAACTTTACTATAGTTTAGTTTTGTACTCAAATGCATAAGGAAAACAAGATCATAAAAGGATGTAACATTTGAAAGTCCAGCGCCCAGAAAGGAAACAGTGTGGCTGTGTATAATTCTTTTTGGCTTTCTGGCTTTATTATCTGCCAAAGTTCATTATAATATTTAAATCAATTAGTTTACTAAGTAAGTTGCACGCTGATATCATCGAGAATGTTATTCTACCCTCTGATTTAAAAGCCAAAACCATGATCAAATATTTTTTTATTCCTGGCCAACCGTTCTTTTCCATCACCACTCTAGAGAGCAAATTGTTCTCATCCACAATTACACAATCACTCTCTAAAGGAAAACACACTGAAACCAACAATTAAAATAATGCATTATCTGATGGAATAATAAAAGCACTGTAGTCTCAAAACATCAAATTACACCTTTTTGGAAAATAAAAACATTTTCCTTTCTTCTTTTTTAATGCATTAAAAAAAAAATAAAGCGCAGTGTAGGAAAGAGCCAATTGGTAATACTCTACTGTTAGAGAAACACTGAAGAAAAGGGGAATCAAAAACATCCCTTGGGGTTTTGCCAGTTGTAACAGAGAACTTACTTTTCCCCATGGAAACACTATGAAGATGTTTTAACACTATTCATGATAAAATAGCTGAGTAGTGGTTAGGATGCAGGTAACTCCTGATGAACCAAGCACACTTTCACAGCTAGTACCGAACCTTTAACACTGATCATAAAGGCTTTTATTTTTCCTGCCCATTTACCTGCTTAGTGGAGCCATCGGCAGCCCTGGGAAAAATATGACTGGCCTGAAATGATTGTAAAATGCTATCACAAAGAGAATTAACCTCTGATCACATGGTCATATGCACTCCTACGTATATTATCGGGAAGGAATAAGATATTTTTCCACATCCACAGGAACTCTTTGTACTGTACTGTAAATATTCCACAGTCACCTCCCTGTAAGATTTTCAGCAGCTATCACCTCTAAGTGACACAAGAATGAACTCTTACCATACTGTTTCAGTGGTAACAGATCCTGCAGAAAGAGACAGAATTGTGCTACTCTGTAAACAGAGTATGAGTAATTAAAAAATAATGATGGACAAAACCAGTCCAAACCTGCTTCTAAAATATTGATGGTTCAGATATTTGTCCTTCAAAGTTGGTAGTGCTATGCAGTGTACATAGATTCACAAGTCTATTAATTTAATCTTGTCCTGAAGAAACTAATATTATTAAAGTCATGATTCTCCATGGGTTTTCTGTCAGCAAAATACATTCTCTAAACAGACACCATGCATGTTTTCTGATTTATTTTGAATGACTGGCAGGCAAGTATTTTTTTACGAAGTGCCGAGGGATTATAATTGGGTAGCACGGATCTTTATGCATCTGCTTTCCATTTCTTTGGGGTTAAAAAAGAGTAATTTATTTGAGGAATCAAAACTTCCTATGAACTTCATCTTCTGAACTTGACTTTAAGTGGTTACATAGTTATCATCTGAACTTTGGAATAATCATAGAATCATAAAATTGCTCAGGTTGGAAAAGACCTCAAAGATCATCAAGTCCAACCACAACCGAACCATACTACCCCAACTCTAAGAACCCTCCGCTAAATCATGTCCCTGACCACCGCATCCAAATGGTTTTTAAACACATCCAGGGATGATGACTCAACCACCTCCCTGGGGAACCTATTCCAGTGTTTAACTACCCTTTCTGTAAAGAATTTTTTCCTGATATCCAACCTAAACCTCTCCGGGCACAGCTTGAGGCCATATCCCCTCATCCTGTCACCTGTCACCAGTGAGAAGAGACCAATCCCACCCTCGCTGTAAGTACCTTTCAGATATTGGAATAGAGCAATAAGGTCTCCCCTCAGCCTCCTTTTCCCCAGACTAAACAGCCCCCATTCCTTCAGATTCTCCTCATAGGGCATATTCTCCAAGCCCTTCACAAGCCTTGTTGCCCTTCTCTGGACCTCCTCCAGCACCTCAGTGTCCTCTCTGTACTGAGGTGAAACAAAACTGAACACAGTGCTCAAGGTGAGGCATCACCAATGCTGAGTACAGGGGCAGGATGACTTCCCTAGTCCTGCTGACCACACCATTCCTGATACAAGCCAGGATGCCACCGGCCTTCTTGGCCACCTGGGCACACTGCTGGCTCAAATTCAGCTGACTGTCCATCAGTACACCAAGGTCCCTTTCCACCACGCAGCTTTCCAGCCACTCCTCCCTAAGCATACAACAGAGAATTGTGCTGCTATCCAGAGGGGGCTTGAGAGGCTGGAAAAAGAGGCTGGCAAGAATCTCATGAGGTTCAGCAAGGAGAAGTGCAAAGTCCTGCACTTGGAAAGGAACAACCCCAGGCACCAGGACATGCTGGGGGCCACACAGCTGGAAAACATCTCTGCTGGATGTGGCCCTGGGCACTCTGCTCTGGGTGTCCCTTCTTGGGCAGGGTTTGGGCCAGATGGACACAGAGGTCCCTGCCAAACTCAGCCAACCTGAGATTCTGCAATTCTGTTATCTCAGTGTAGCTGGATTCTGGCACTCTGATATATTTAAGCATACATTTGCATTTCAATCTTATTTGTCATGTTACAGCATTTCACACATAATAGAAACCACTCTGTGACATTCTAGCAATATTCAGCCATTTGGATAGTTCTGGGCTTACAGATTGTGGTGAGGGAAAGGGGACAAATTTCAACTAATTTTACAGATCCCATACTCAATTATTTCATTATGACTCAACCTCTAGAAAAGAATACAGGCTGCAAAATGAGATGAGCTATAGAGAAGACTTAATTTAAAGAAAGAGTGAAAATAAATAGGTATATGCACGTGTAGTACTTACTGATGCTTTTAAAGCTTGGCCAGTGAAGAGAATGGCAACCTCGAAGGTTCAAGCGCAGTACACAAGGACGCCTCTTCTGCAATATATTTACTACTATGTTGTCCTGAACTTTATGCTTTACTGATGAAAAATTGATCTAAAAATTTAAGCAATTCGTATATAATTCGGTACTAAAAATATATGTGTGCACATGCAAAATATACATAATTATGAAAATCAATAACAAAAATAGGAAGTTGAATTGTTACTCTATCTTTTGTCTTTAAGATGCAAAAAATCCTAATGCTGTTTAAGATTTTTTTTTCTTAATTACTTGTCTACTGATATATCGAGGTATCAAGAAGTGGTAACCTGTTATATCAGTTTTAGCAGAAGAATCTTTTATTAATTTAAGCTGCAGGCTAGTGATAACTAGATCAATGACTAAAAACATGATATTTCATAGTATCTATCAAAAGTTCAAGCTGAAGAAGTTTTTAAAAAATGCTAAAAATTGTTTTAACAGGATGACTACGAAGTGTTTCAAATAGTAGTGAGAAAGCCAACATAAAAAAGTTTAAGAAGAAATGTCTCTTTTTTTGGAAGAGACTTTTCCATGTCTTCTTTTTCATTAAAAAGAAAGTAAAGGAAAGCTTTTTCTTCCCTTTTTGTAGAATCTGCTACAGCTACAGTGCATCTGCGTGTTGTATATTTTATAATAGATGCTTGTTACCCAAATACTTCAATAAATTAATCACCATTATTTTTGTGTATAATACTTGGAAGATGTTACCAGGTCAGAAAGACAGGAGTTCAGAATTTTCTTTACTGGGATTTTGTTCTTCTTACATTAAAATTAACAGAAATTGTAATATTTTTCATTAAGATTATGAAGTCTTAAGTAACTTAAGTAACTTAAGACTAGACCAAATAAAGGCTTCGTGTATCTAGAAGCTGGGCATTGCAGTATCTTTTGGGTGTTGGTGCTCCAAATTTGAGCAGGCACTTTGCAAAATATACACAAAAATAAAGCACATCAGAAGTTCAACTGAAAAAAAAAACCTCACACAGACAACAGGCAGCTGCCCTGAAGCAGAAAGTAACTTAAGATACTTCACTTAACAGTTTAAATTTAGTGGGCTGCAGCCAAGAATTATTGGCCAATTGTCCTTTCAGTTCCCCTGGTTTCATAATGACATTACACAAACAACTTTTTTACAGTTGCTCCAACTTTTTTTATTCATAAAGCCAAGTAGAATAGGTCAAATTGTGGGGTCAAATTTATATCCTATGTCTTTAGCATTCTTAAAATAACCTGCCTCCTTTTTACATTCTTTTTTAAAAGTAAATAAAATTACAATAAAATATTGGAAATTATCATCTTACTTACATCACTCCATAACGAACTGTTCTGAGTTAGTAGCATCCAGGTTCGGCTAACTTGAGCACATCTTGCAAGATCAACTAAATTTACATAACGGAAAATCTAGGTCAGAAAAACAGATAAACATGGTATTGAAAGATATGTGCTTCATTAGGAAGCACAGCTTCACTAAACGATACACATACATCTATTCTAAAAAGAAGACTAACAATCAGGAGCTATTTTCAAGTCAAATACTTCTTAGCATTCTTAAGCTCTTAAACACACTTTAAATGTGGGCAGAATGTCACTGATTGCTCTTATGAACAGCCTTAACAAAGAATACGAGAAGATGGCTTTAATCAAAAACTGTGATGGAGGAAGATGTGCACGAGGTTCTAAGCTTATGTTTTTCCATGGACTGTCAGCCGTTTCATTTCATCCACATTAAAACAATACTTGTAAAAGCTATACTGATAGTTTAGCATATAAAACATTGTTAACCACAAGCACCATTCTGAAACATTAAATAATGTGGCACCTAATTATTCCAAAAAGATCTTGCCCTGATAGATAGGTTATATTGGATACAGCAAACTCAAGCCGTAAGAGACTGAAAGTAAATAGCATTTGGAAACCTTTTTCCATAGCTTTGCACATGTCCATTTAAGGCCAAGTTCCAAACAGTATTTGTGCCAATGTAATACTAATGTTTCAGTTCAGAAGAAACTCAATAAACAAAATGAGAGAAAATATGGTAAAATTTAATATCTTTGCTACAGAAGAAAATATGCATTATATTCTAATCATCTGAAAATACAAAATGCATTTAAGACTCAGAGTAAGACCATATAATGAATATTATATAAGACAGCAGGAGGGAGGGTTTAGAATGGATGTCAGGGAGAAGTTCTTCACAGAGAGAGCAGAGAGGTGCTGGCACAGGCTGCCCAGAGAGGCTGCCCCATCCCTGGAGGTGTTCAAGGCCAGGTTGGATGGGGCCCTGGGCAGCCTGGTCTAGTATTAAATGTGGAGGTTGGCGGCCCTGCATGCGGCAGGGGGGTTGGAGCTTGATGATCCTTGAGGTCCCGTCCAGCCCAAGCCACTCTATGATTTACACAGTAAAATATCCTACAACCCTAATCATTTGCAGAAATACTACACATATGCCAAAATACAATAAAATACCTGAAATGAAATTCAGTGTTTAAAATGTTCATTTGAAAGTATGAAAAAAGAAACCACCTGAAAGAAGCAGAGTAAGAAAAAATGCACATCATTTTTCCTAAAGCAATTCTTATGTAAAGAAAACTTTATGCCTGTAATATAAACAATTACTTTCATAACTGCACAATAATCTTGATCTCTCTGAAAGTAATGCCTTCTATTTATTTCCATGGAAACCACAGCAGATACAAAGAGCACAAAAACACTATTTAATAGAGACAATTCTCACCAACAAAAACACTACTTTTCAACATAGTCACCACTATTAGCTATGCAAGTTCAACAGCGATGAACAACAGCATTCATGCTGTACTTGTAAACATTTGCACCAGCGGTGGTTCCTCACTGTCACTGTCACTGTCACCACCTCACTGTGCTCACATTCATTGTTTGGTCTCCAAAAGCACTCAGGAGTGTCAACAAATGTCAGTGGATGTCACTTTTTCTGCATGGAGGAATTCAAGTACAAAGACTCGAATCCCACGATAATTACAATTGGACCTATCACAGACTTCTGTTTCATATGGATTATTTCCTTAACTTCAAAATTCAGCCTAACTTAAAACTGTAAGGAATTCTGATACAGCTCACAAGAAGTATTTGACGAAAGGAACTGTTTATTATCATTTATTATCAGGGCTTAGTTTTATTGCCTAAAAACAAAAGCAAACTTTTGATTTGGTACTTTTCAACCTTATAAATAGTCAGTTCTGAAATGGTCCACTGAAGTATCTATTTCATGTAAAGTCAAGACCACTATTACAGCTCTAAAGCAATGAAGCAAAAGATAGAGCAATAATTTTCTGCCAGTAATTCAGCATTAGGGTACTGTCATAGCAGTGATGTTCTTAGGAAACTGTATCGTAAAACAATGATATTTAGAAAGCAAACAATTTCCAGATGGCTTTGAACACAGACTTTATCCTGGCGTCAAATATAAGCTGACAAGCCTTTATTTATTTATTTATTTATTTCCCCATGGGAGCAGAACAGAAAGTTGCACTAAATAACAGCATACTAATAAATATTACTACTAAAACAATCTGTGGTTTTCAAACGATCCACTGACAAATGCATCTGCAGTGTTAGATACAGTAATGTCTCCTCATAAGTTCCAAAACGTTGAGAAGCTCGGGCGTGCTTTATTTTCCACAGTCTGTGAATGCTTAAGCACAAATTCTATGGAAGCTACCAAAGAGGAACGAGGAATAAAAATATTATTGAATATGAAGGATCTCGCAATCTTAATATGAATGGAAATTGCTGAGATGTTATGTCAAAATTCAACAACTATGTCTCACCTTGGCCATGTCCTCCCCTGCTGGAGCTTATCCAGCGTTCTTAAGGAAGACGTCCTAACTAATGACCAGAGGCTGGTGGAGATGGTACCCAATAAAAACCTCTCGTTAAATGAGATTGTATCTAGTAAATGGATCTACCAAAAATAGAACAGGAGAATTTATGGAGGCAGGAAAAGAAAATGTTCTCTGCCTTTCTGTAGCAAATGGTCACAGATATTTAGCAAGTGGAAACTGTTGCTAGTAAGCAGAAGAGTTTTTTTCTGTACTTACTGCACTGAATAAAGCAGTGACAGCTGAAGAAAGAATAACCAGGTGACAGAAATACAGGTTTGCACTACTCTCTGGAACAAGAAAGCTGTGTTTTCTTTTTTTTTTAAATACAAAATGGAAGCATTTAGATTAGAAGAGTTTGGTGTTCTTTCTCCATAGCAACAGTTCTCAATGTATCTGGACATCTCCCAACTGTTCTGTAACAATTTTTGTTCCCGCTGCAATTTACACATAAATAAAGCCATTATTTTTTGGCACAGGCACCTTCAAGTGCACTTATGTAATAGCTTGTACCATTTATTTCATATCACGAACACAAAAAAGTACTTTCAAAAATACTTCCAGCACAGCTGTCTCCACCTGTTCTCCCATATGTGCTGTAAGACAACCTGCAAGAGGTGCAACCCAGTGCCTCACACTTCCAAGTCATATCTAGGCACACCTAGTTGGAATGCCTCCATATCTTTGTAGTTGTTCATTCCAGCCCTTAACCCTCTCGACACCTAAACAACCTGAGAGAATTGGCTCCCTTACCCTGCGTCCCAGCTTCACTTGGGGTAGCACTCAGGAACATCTACTACAGCTGTGCTCCCATGCATCACAGCACAGCCCGCTACAGCTCAGCGTGCCTCATCACTAAGAAATGCCTCATTGATGGATCTCAATAAGCTTAGGTTAGACACGCTGTAGTTCAACCCTTTTCCATCAGCAAAATCTGAAGCTGCTGCCATAAGACACAGATTCACCCCTTCACCCATTTCCCCACCACTCGTTCCCTTCTCTTCCCCTGTACCAAGTAAGTGCTTGTGCACTTAGACTAAGGAACTGAACCAACCAATTCAGTAGAAGAAAATGGATGTTTTTTCAAATGGATTTGTTCCCCGATGCGGTTCACTACAAAGTCATATAAATGACCATAATGAACACAAAGGGGAGAATGGTGCTGGGGGAAGAATGAGTGAATGAGAATAAGGGGTAAAATGAGGCAGTTTCCCTCCAACTACAGTTGCAGGTCCATGATCCTCAGCAAACCTAACATTCCGAGGAATTTGAATACCGAAAACTTGATTGATCATGTTTAGCAATACTAAACCATCATTGTATGGATATATTTTAAATTCAGAGGCTGAATCTTAATTCATCCAGTTGATAGAAGTAATTTTGCTTTACGTTTCTGCTTATTGCGGTGGAGTTGGACTAGATGACCTTTAAGGATTCCTTCCAACTCAAATGATTCTATGATTCTATGATTTTATGAAATACAGTTTTACTAAGTATCACTTTTGGATTTTAGATGTGCAAACACTATTTAAATAATTACAAAAATAATTCTTCTTCCTACAGTTACATCTTTCTTTATATATGGATCACAGAAATATGGGTTAAAAACTGTGTAAATTATTCAACTTTTTCTGTTATACCTTGTTATTTCCTATCAAAAATTGGTATTGTTCTCATCTTCTACTTGATTCTCCTCACAAATGCACATAAATCGTTTTCTATATTGTGACCACTGTGTAGGCTGGCAAACTACCTTGCTTTTCAGATCCAGACCTCAGAGTTGGAATTGCATGAGAAGTGGAAAACATTAATGTTTTCTGGTAAGCCACTGAGGTAACACTTGACATTATATTTGATTTATAATGGCTATAAAATTAATTTCATATGTAAACAGAAGATAAATCTTATTTTTTGTATTTTTACAGCTGCTCTGTAACATTAATCAAAAAGAATGGCTGCATACCACACAATAGTTGTCACTCTTTGAATTTTTTGTGTGGATTCTGGGTTTTGAGTGAATAGATATTATGTATGTGAGATCTGATTCTTTGCAGCAGCAGCACCCACACATGACTGAGTCTTCACCACTCCTCCACCCTGTCCTCAAATACCAAGAATCCCAGCAAACTAAGAAAAACCATGCACCATCAACGTTACCCTCTCTGAAGAACTACAGGCATTGTATGATAAATAGCTATTCTTTCTTGTTTGAGAGATTAATAAGAATAATTTTACTTCTCAAGTGAGATGCAGCTGGCAGACTAAAACCACTACACCACCACTGCTTATTTGCAGGTCGCACCAACGGCTGTACTTGCTCAGTTGACTTAGTTCTCAGCTTATTGATAGAATTTTGTCTTTTGAGGTCTCAGCCTACAAGCTGAATCCCACATTTTGTGACAGAGATTTACATACACTGTCCAATATAGCTGTAAATAACTTTAAGCCATAAGTAACTGCTATCAATTTTGCTTTGAGATAAGTGTCTCTAAGTCAAAACAGAAGAGGTACAAGAATAACACACCTTGAGCTCACGATTTGCATGTCGAAAAAACAGGGCTTGAGGATTAAGAAGAAAGAAACAACTCTCTCCCAAACTGGAAAATAAGGAGGGCTACTGTTGATATTGTTCATTATGGAACTAACAGAAAGATCACGTTACCACAGAGTTTTTTAATGAAGAATGATATTGCAGACCTCAGACTTTCTGAAAATTTGATCAATTACTTATTTACAGTTATGAAAAGTCTGATAGGTATGGACACATGCAATAATAATGGTTACTGAATGAGCCTGTACTAAGAAAATAGCACAGACAGACCCCGTTGATGGACCCGAACAAAATAAACTGATCTCATGTTCATGAAAACCATATGCACCAATAGTGGAAATCATATAGGTGACATCAGTAAGACTTAAAGTATGTTGTTTTTTGGTAAGGTCTCCCTGTTTTACAGAGCTGCGTTATCTCCATACAGTCTTATCTTTGAGAAAATAAACTGCTTTTTATCACCTTCAGGGCTTGGATTAAGAGCTCCTACCCACTGTAAACAAACCCCTTTACTTCTCTCAAGAGTTCCAGTGTCCACCTCCCTGACAAATTTCCTGATTTCTTGTTCTTCCTTAGTTTGTAGAAGCTTCTGGATGTCAGAATGGGGCGTGCAATACATGCTCACCTGACATTAAAAAAAAGAATACTTCTATCCTTCAGAGGTTGCACCTGACTCAAACCGAAGCAGCTAGAACAATGTAGTCGGGATGCTTTGTTTCCATCACATAAGCATATCAACAAGAGTAAAATAAAAAATATCAACAAAAAATAAAATATACACATAAAAATTAACTAGTACATCAGAAGCGTTCTATTTAATCACAAACCTGTAATAAGGCTTTATCTGGGAAACGGTATGTTTTGTGTTTGAGAGTAAGACCATTTGAATCAGAAAAGCCTTTCTGACTTTCCTTTGCCAGGCTCTGAAAAAGATGGTACAAGAAAAGTACAATTTTATAGTAACTGCAGGTTCAAACGTTTGAATACTTCTAAATATTCAGAAATATAATCAAAAAAAGGAAAATTGCTAAATTAGATATAATTAATTAACTAGATATAATTAGATATAATTAGATATAGTTACATAACTGTGAACATTTCTAAGTGCTAATACTGAGAATAATTACAATATTAGAGCACACCTCAAGATTTTGCATTGTAGCAATGCAGTATAGAAACACAGGAAACAATCTGCATTTCCAAACTAAAACACTGTATATACTAGTTTGTATGTACAACATGACAGAAACGTGCACATTTTTAAGAAAAGACTTCAAAATATATCACTACTAAAAATTTCTCTGCTGTTATACTGTATCCAACAACGGATACTGTAAGAAAAGATCAACATGAAATGCTCTTTCTGAAGAGCTATAATCTCTACATACGAGTAACACTGAATCTTTTTTTTTTCTTTTTCTTTTTTTTCATATTTTAGTTCTATAAACAGAATAGCTTCAGGGGTTATGAAGTGGGGTTTTTTTTGTTGGTTGGTTGGTTTGTTTTTCATTTGAATATTGCTAAAGGGATAAGATGAGGACAAAAAAGGAACAAATATGGAAGAAGGGAATTCAGGAATAAAGAAAATGCAAAGGAAGAAAACAGTGGAAACGGAAAGCCAGAAAGAATCAAAATAACGACCTTCAGGCTGTAATTTCCATTATGAAAATTTTTTTGCTCCTAAGTCCTCCTGGCCCATTAAATTTATTATGTATTATAATCATTAATGCTTAATGCTTAATACTGCATTTTAAAGTCAATCGAATGTCCTGGATTATCCAAAATACCTACAAAAATAGGTATTTTTCAAATCTACATGATTTGCGGAGGATTCTTGCACTTCTGGTGCACTGAGCTAGAGGTCTGCCTAGTCTAGCCTTGCCTGAGATCATAGAATCACAGAATCAGCAAGGTTGGAAAAGATCTTTAAGATCATCCAGTCCAACCATCCACCTATCACCGGTAGTTCTCACTAAACAATGGCCCTCAACACAGCATCTAAACGTTCCTTGAACACCTCCAGGGTTGGTGACTCCACCACTTCCCTGGGCAGCCCATTCCAGTGCCTGACCAGTCTTTTGGAGAAGTATTTCCCAGTGTCCAAGGCATATTGAGTTACATCAGAAGCCTACATTTAGGCAACATAATTGCACCCAAAATGCTTGTAATACTGTACAATACAAAATTCGACAGTAATCAAAATAATTGAGTTCATTTATATACTTTCTGCTATATGCATTCTGATTCACTTATGGACGTCAAACCAAACCTTATATCTGCTGTTACGAATGGAAAGAATTGCAAGAATGTTATGTACTGAGTATGCCCTGATACAGCCCAGAAACAGGACATCTTTTGTGCATGCAATCCAGACAGACAAACTTTTTAAGCATGTTAAGATACCAGCTAGAAAACAGAATAATATATGGGAGGGACAAGAAATAAATATAAAAGCAAGAGTCAGATAACTGATCTGAGATAACAGAGAAGAATCAGTACTGAAATAGGCTTTCACCAGAAAAGATTTGGCAACTGGTGCCTGGTAACCAGCAGTGGTTAAATAGTCAAAAGCTCGTTTCCATTCTGACCAATCCCTCTACAGGTGGAGAAGCAAAAGGAGCCAAACAGTAGAAGAATTCTATCTCTGTGCTACCAGTCTTACAACTCCCATCACTCCCCTTCCACACACACTACCTGCTGAGCATCACAGCATACTATAGCGTTCTCTTCCTTGGCAGGAAAAATCTCCCCAGAAATGACAAGTATGACTGTATCTCAGTGAGACAGTGACAGTGAGATTAGATAGAGATTAGATGTCGGAATGTAGGGCATATTGGGCTGTCCATGTGCTGCCTACTCTCAGGTGATTCCCCATTTTGGCTATCCCATCCTCTTGGGGTGTGAAGGAGGTTCTGGAGGCCTCTCCTTGCTCTTTATGCGTATACATCTCTTGGATTCTGGGGCTGGGGTCCAGAAGCATCCTCACTGCTAATCATCACCTCAGTGGATTACCTAAGACATCAGCAATCTGATCTAAGCCAGGGACATCACCAATAATAGACAACAACAGTCAACTCTTTTTGCTGCTTTTGATATAACTATACTTCCGCTCATGTGATGATAATCTAGATCACAGAGGTAATGTTCTGCCTCCCTAACATCATAATTACTAAACATCAGTATTAGCAGTAGTACAGTAAATTACTTCATTTAATAATAATTTAGCTGCTTTTCTGTAACAGTTGGAATTCATAGAGGTAATCATTAATCACTGAACTTATATTTAAAATATGCCACTACTTACCACAAAATATGCATTAGTTTTTGAAGAACTGCGGGCCTCTGCATGCCAAGCTTTCAGGAAAGCACTTAGATTTATTTTATTAAAGATATCTCGCAGTCTGCTTGCTGCTACTGAAAATATAAATAATCAAATTGAAGATAAGTGAAAAGAAGTGTATCATTTAAATGCTTTAGATGAATGACCATCTATTGAACTGTATTTCAAACAAACAAACAAACAAACCCACAACCATTCAGTTCAGCTTTTGTAAGGAAATAAGTAACAACTCTCAACAATAGATATAACACCTTTGCAATAGGATTTTGATTGCAAAGCATAAACATGACATAATCCCTACTTATCAGAGTTGTGTGTAAGATGTTATTGATCTACAGACTGAACTACAAGATTATCCAGTGATTTCATATTGGAGCTGCAAGATACACAGAGACCTCTGTGAAATCAAATACTAAAAAGAAAACTTCAATAATATTTCAGATATAGCATAGAAGTCAAGCCAAAAGAATAAATACAGTAAAGTTAGGTACTAAGTGCTACACTAACATATTAAACATACAAAAGAATAGAGGATATTAAGGACAAGTAAAGCAGCACATAAAAGATCACAGGTTCATAATGAATTAATGCAAACTATTAAAAAAGAAAAAAGTAATTTTAAGAAAAGTTTGAAGAAATTGAGGGTTTTTTTAGTCCAAGACACCAATTAAAAAACAAACAAGCAAACGAAACAAAACAAAAAAACCCCAAAACCCATAGTAGTTGTCCTTCTGTATGTAAAATGTGTTGCAAATGCAATGGAAAAATACTCTTCATAGCCACTAAAAGATAAGAGAAAATAAGTGAGATAAGTGCGATTTTCTGAATAATAATAATAATAAGTAGTCATCATTTAAGATGTAAAATGTAAAAAATTGATATGTTAAATACACACTATAGAATTACTTATCTACTATTATTTTTTTTTAAAAAAAAAAAAAAAAAAAAAAAAAGGTCTTGAAATTCTACTAAAATAAACCAAATAATGACAAAGGAATATTTAAGACCCACTTTTGTTTGTGGAAAAAACACCCATGTGTCTTAAATCTGACAAAATGTTAACAGTCTGTTTTCTGTTAAATGAGTGATGCTCATACACTAATGCATTGTAGAGAATCTCTGGTAAGATACTACTCATTTATATACTTTAGCAAGTGTACATTTTACACTTTAATTATAAACTTTACTAACTTTTTATGCTACGCAATCTGTCAGTTAAAGAAACCAGAAAGATTTACAGGGAGAATTCGTGCAAAATAATACCAAACTTTCATTATCTAAAAGACCCAAGGAAGCAGACAAAAACTCTCAGGACTGCAAAGCAAGATAAACACTACATTAACATGCTCTGGTGTAAATCAGTCAGGGTCTAACAGCACATTGGCACACTCCTCTCTTTCTCAGAACACATGGCTCACTCTTGAACTTTTTCCACACATCACTCCTTCCTTGGTTTGGATCACAGTGTAAGAGTGTTTCTACTATAAACAGACCCCAGAAAAAAAATCAACACTTTTTCTACTCCTTCTTCTCTTCTTCTTAATTCTCAGTCATTCCAGTTAACTTGTTTACAGTGCAACCCGACAAACAGTTATATCGGTACCACCACACTGAATGGAGTTTAGCCATATGTCATAGTAGGGAATATATGGTGTAAATATGCACTATAAATGTTTCTCCTGGTTCTGTGAATTTGGAATTAACAAAAGCTGCCTCGTTTGAAAGTAATACTTAGAAGAGAAGAAAGAAGTTAATAATAGGAAAGAACAGGAAAGGTCTGAAAACTGGCTAGGGGACACAATAGCATGGCACTCCAGCTCTGTAAAAGCAATGTGTGAGCCATCCACAACTATCTGAGCAGAAACCCATAGGTACAGTTGGCGCTTTTTGACCAATCTTCTACAGAACTTCTGTTTGAGTGGATTCATGTTAATAGTACCTACCTTTAGAGTTGATGTTGTGTGGAAACATTAAAAATAAATAAATAAATAAACAAATAATCATACCTACGGGATTGGTGGAACATAAATTCTCAGGCAGAGCAAATAAAGTATTTATTTCTTTTTCCTTTTTATGACTTTTAATTTTGGTCTTCACTCCTTCTCCACCTCCCATGAAGATTCCCTCTAGCTGAAGCCAAGACTATGACTCTGTGATTCCTCCCATTTTACCCCTAGCACTGTACCCTTCCCAGAAAAGGAATACTGGCCCACACCATCCTGTACTTCTGACATATGCTCCTCTTTCCTACCACATCCCATGCCTGCTTTTCATCAGCATCACTACTCAATCTTTACAGAAGTGTATCACCACCACTTGTCCTAGCAAAGCAATTCAGGAAAAAGCTGCCTTTCATGGCATTCATGGAATCAAGCAGCAACAGGCCAGCCAACAAATAGCATTTTGCAATACAACCCAGCAAGAAGACAGATACATCACTGGACCAAGAATATTTAATTTATGCACAACAGTTTTCTCTTATATAACATGTATTTTTCCCTTATGCAGAATAGCTACATAGACTTACATGCAATTTTTTCCTTGTGAATCCAAACCCACATGCTCCACTTCTGTATAACTGCTTTTAATATTTGGACGTTATAATGAACTACTGCCAGAGCCATCTTCTGCTCTGCCTTTTTTCTTTTGTTCTTTTTCAGCAGATTGTATTTTATCCATCCTCTGAATTATGAAACAGAATGAATAATTTAACATGGCTAACCCAAATTGAATGCAGTAAAATCTATAAAACTGCAATTTACTTGGAAACACAAAGTAGTCAAGCTCATCAAAATAAATTTCTGAATATATAAAGCTGTTTTTTATTTAATTTAAATAAAGTATGTATTGGTCATTTTAATAAATTTTCTGTTTTTTCTTAATTTTCTACATTATCACACAATAAAAGCTGCTTGCTTTCATCACCATATACCATGCTGTCATCCACTGTTCTTTAATGTATGGGTCCATATTTAAGAAAGGATTTTTGAGTATTTGTACAAATAAATTTATAAATGCAAGCATTTGCTTAAATGTTTCTCTGAATTGGCAACTAAAAGGGTTAGGTTATTTTTTGTTATTAACAATTTTGAACTTTGCTAAAAATCTCATTTCTGTTCCATGTGAAGTAACAAGATGTGATTAGATTTAATGTCACCAATACATTAAAATATAGTATTTCTCCTCATCTGATTTTCTGAAAGGGCTGTTGAATAAATTATATCTTATGTCATGGAGTTATCTAGATCAATCTGATCAGGTCACTTGCATTTGACAAAATCCCTCTCATTTTGCATTTAAAATATACAATGGATGCATTAATGAATGGAACATTCTATTGCTCTTGTCCAACTTCTATTATAATTAAAAAAAAAACAAAAAACTGTTAGCTCAGACAATCTTCAAAATGCTGCTGTAAATGAAAAAGACATAACTGTCCATGTCCCTGGTGTATAAGACAAAAATTTCCTTGCAGCAAGGAAAATTCAGCTATGAGGAAATATTTCCAGTAGAAAGGATTATGAAATCCTGGAATAAACTGCCAGCAGAGACTGTCATGCCTCCAACACTTGTGATCTTTAAGATCACTAAAATCAGCCTAGAAAAACACTCACCAAGCCTAACCCAGATATAGCTTGTAAAATGTTGGCCTCCCTACCAATCCTATGATGCTGTCATTCTTAGTAAGAATTTACACTAGTGCTCCTAACAGAGCTGTACATCAGATATAATTAGCAGTCTATGATTTCCAAAATAAAATGGCATTGTTAAATCTCTAATCTAATTTATTCTAAATGAAGGATCATTAAATTTTGATGCACATGCCTATTACAAAGAAACTAGTGAATATCTTTATTTGTAATTATTGTATTTTAAAAGATACCTATGTATTATTCTCATTGTTTGAGAGGAAAAGAGGGGTGACCAAAAGTATAAATTACCTACCACCAAGCACAAAGGAAATTGAATGAAGAGCAGAAGAGAACCCTGATCTATTACAGTCAGACTGAAACTCAAACTATACTTTTATTCTTGGGTGCATAACATATCCCTAACAAACAGAGTTCATCAAAATGCAGAAGTGTCAATGGACTTTGATCCTGTCTGAAATGAAATTTACTGGTTTTAACATAAAATAACATTGCTGAAGAAAAGTGAAACCAAACTGAAGTCTCTGATCTCTCTTTGTTTTGTTCCATTAAAATGAAAAGCATTTCCTCGCCCAAAGGAATTACATAGGTATACCTTTGACAAAAGATGTTTTATAAGATGTTCCTGACTCGTATGTAAAATGCAATACTTACCCAAAATACAGCTTCATTAAGTTTCTGCTGTAAAAGTTCCACGCTTTGGTACATAATTCTTCAGTCATCTAAACAATTCATTTATGGCATTAGTACACAAAACAGTTCTGTATTATGAGTATTTAAAAATCAGACAAATATATGAAATCTTATATTAATATTGTCCATGTGCAAATTAAAGTATCTATTTTAAAGAGATGAATGTTCATGTATTATTTTCTGTTCACAGTCAGAAGTACTTCTGCTGCCAAATCATACCTCTGTTTCTATACATTGAATTAAAGGAAGAGCTAATTTAATGTGTGAAACAAAAGTAATGTGTGTTCTTGAGGCAGGACTCAATCTAACTGAAATGATCTTCTATCCTTCATATCCTCTCTTCAATTGATCAACTTTATCCATCAACTGAGCAAATTAAATACTCTCTGCATAAGTCTTCTCATGATCCATTACTATGTACACCCTTTGTTACAAGACTTTAACCCATATTTATTTTAATAATCCTCTTTGAACTTTTAAAAAATCAAAGTTGCTTAAGACTGGGAGCTATGATCTTTTATTTTAAGAATATCCCCCTAGATGCTATGCTCACCTCTGATGAAATTAATTTTCAGCAGACTACAAATCAGTATCAATAGAAAGAAATACAAAGGATTGTTTTTCTGACATCGGATAACAAAAAATAACATGAGAAAATCTTAAAAACATTATTTGAGTTATTTGGTATTAGAAGGTTTCTTCACAGAATCACACAGAATCACAGAATTGTAGGGGTTGGAAGGGACCTCCAGAGATCATCGAGTCCAACCCCCCTGCCAAAGCAGGTTCCCTACACCAGGTAGGGACAGAGTACAGAGTTAATGCGTATAATACATTCAATGATTTTTACCAGTTGTGCATCTACTCCAAAAAGTGTGTCAAGGTGTGTTTCTGAAATCCTCTTTAATTTTGGGTGTAAAGATGAATCAACACACAGATACCTTCAAAAAGGAAGTAAATTACATTAAATATAACCATTGCATTAAGCATAACCAAATTACACTGAACATACGAGTATCCTGAAAAGAAAATATTTTATCTGTTAGTTAATACATTATAGTTACAAAATACAATTTATTAATAAAAAGATTAAGACCTCTATCACTTTAATTACAACTGACTACAGGAGACATTTTAAAATGTTTACAGAATACAAAAATAAATGACCACACTTCATTGTTACTCTTAGGGCAACTTTGAAATACTGTGAAAATCAGAGCTTAATGCATTCAATGTAACATCAGCCATTTTCAGTCAGATTATACTATTTTGTTTCTTATCTTAATATTGAATTAAGAGACATCTCAAATTTTCAGTACTTGCAGTAATGTTTCCTTCTGTTACAGACGATGGTATGTCTAGGTAGGTAAACTGTTCTGTTTTCATTTTAAAATACAGATGACACATTCAAGAATGAAAATAAATTTTAAAAGCCCACAGCTCATTATGCGTTCACGAGAAACATAGGAATGAAAAGTATTTACCAAGATTAAAGGATAAGTCAAGTCATGTTTCAACATTTAGAAAAGACATCATAAACATTAGCAATAAAATCTCATCATTGTGGTTCAGGCTGCTGACATACCCTATGATGCGAGGAATTCTGATACGCTGCGGAAAGGACACAGTAAGGGCACAAATCTACATCACTCACTGCAATGACTTTATCTGTGACCATGAGGTACCAAAGTCAGTCTGAAAGCATTCAGAGTGGCTGGGCTCCAGGCAATGCCTGAGATCCCTTCATAGGTGGGCCTGATGAGTAAGGATCCACCTCCTAAAAAGAATCTGCAATGAAGTGACACACGCATAAAATACGTAAGCAAGTTCTTGAGGGCTTCAGTGGTTTGGCACTGGCAGATTTGTTCACAGTACAGAGTTAATGCAAATACTCAATGGTAATTTTCTGACAACGATGAGCCATTTTGCATAACTCAGGATCTCAACAGAGTAGTCACTTACTAAAAGGCTATATCCATGGCAGACAATCCAATTAAGCTAAATTAAAGAAAATAATAATAATTATATAGCATAGATTTTACATGCAACACAAAATGTAATTCATATTGAATTAAAATGTTCCCATCTCCTTCCTTTCCAAAGCTCTTTCATTCCCCGTCCCCGAATTTTTGTCCCTGGTTGTTCACATTGCTACAAACTTTTGTTCATTTTTTCCTCTCTTCCTATTCCCTTATATTACAACCTCAGAAGTTCTTCTCAATACTCAAAGCTTTTCTCATGACCTAATTCGATGATACCATACAATATCATACCCAATTATTGCACAGCTGTGGCACCTACAAATGAAACTGCATTACTGGACGAATTCCAGTCAGTAAAAAAAGAGGGTACTCTAGTGACTCTTGTCAAAGTAAGTATCAGCACAGCTTGCTCTCTTTCCTCTACACCAATTGAAGACTTTTTCCCAATATTCAAAACCTTCAACAGATTAGAATTTGTAATCTCAGAGATTGTAAACACATCTGAATGATGAAATTAATTACTTACATATGAAAGCTAAAACAGGAGGAGAAACTAGATTCCACCTGAGCTGTGCATGAGCTTTCACTTCAAAAAAGAGTAAAAACATACAACCTTAAATACTCAAAACTAACGCAAAACTCCAAATCCTGTTTTCATTACGCTGCCAATATTGGTCTCACTGCATTTGCAGTATCATAGGCCGTTAATATTTACTTTTAACTTGCAGTCTATGCAGTAGATGCTGTAGCATTAGCATGTTTAAAAGGCCAGGTTCAACATTACAAACCACATCTCACACACACACACACACACACTTAATACATACCATAAAACAGCATCTATTCCCTTTTCCATTATTTCTCTGAGCTTTTCCTCTAAAAATATAAGTGGGTCTTCTGGACGCATAACAATTACACCACAAAGTAGAGCCTGAAAAAGAAACTGCAAATTAATGCCTTCGTGGTAACAGTAAAGAATCATCTAGATGTGAAACCATTAAAATAAACTCGAGATTACAAGTTACTTTTAAAATATTGTAAAATAAAAGCAATTTTTTTATCGCTTACATTTCATTTCATTTATATCTTAAATAGAATATTGCACACATCAGAATATTTCAGTCACTAGTCTTCAAAGAATCAGGTTTAGGACAGTAATAAAATACATGGTATTTCCATAAATATTCCTACTAAGAATCCCATTTTTTAATATGCATTGAAGAAGGATATGCATCCATAAGACAGGATAATTTTGTTTATCTAATGAAAAACAGAATTGAAAGCAATATTAATTCTGTACAGCATAGAATATGTTGAATTAGGAAGCATGGCCAGATATCAATCCTGCAACCAATACTGACAACAAAATACAGATAATTTGCATTACATTTTAGCAATGCTGCAGAATAACTGATGAACAGTTTTTCTCACGTGTGTTCAGCTGCCTTCATCTAAAATCTATAGCTCATTTACTTTTGGATTGTGAGTTCACATACAGTCAGAACTTCTAAATGATATTGATCTTTAAAAGCATATGGGCAAACTCTGGTTATTTAAATTAATACTATAAACTAGAAAGCTTCTATTTCCAGGTAAAAATTTCAGAACTTGACTGTGCATCTTTAATGAGATACTAATCCACATTGAAGCAAAAGATGTTATCCTGGGACGTACTCTCTTGTCTACAGTTCCCTCTGCTGGTTATCAATAAAGTAGCTCTTAAGAGTTATCACAAAAGCAGCATCTGAATTTTTAGATTTTCTTCCAACCCTGACCCTTAAAAACCTGCTTTTCTTTGTCTCAACCCACTCCCCACTACCGCTGTTCTCCGTGGTGCAGCTGGATGGTGCTAACTCTCCATATCTAATTTCTGCCATTCAGAGTCTGGTCTAACCTCTGGAAGTTAATCACCCAAATTCTGACTGTGCAACTCACTATCATAGAATCATAGAATGGCTTGAGTTGGAAGAGACACCGAGGATCATCAGGTTCCAAATCCCTGCCACTTATCTTTAATTTTTTCACACCATTTATTTATATGTATGCACCCTATGGGTAAAAACATTTCATTTTCCAACATCCATGTTGATCTTCTCATGTTATCACTATAATACAATGGATCTGTATAAATAACTAAATTTTTTTTAAATAAATATATTAAAAAAGAATTATCTGAAGCAACTTCTTCATATGTGCTGGATCAACTCAATATCTTAATGTAACGGCTTACTCATAGTACCAACTCAAATCATGTGTAACTGCAGAGCAGTGGCAGGATCACTGACAGTTAAGACACAGAAGCACAATAATGGAGATTTTTGGCCGTGAGTATGTGCTGTTTATTTACGTGCCTAAAAGTTAAGACCACTATAATAAGGCAAAACAAAACATTTTTTTAATGCATAGACAATGAAGGGCAGCTGCCTTCAGTTTACACACGGAATATTTGGTAATACTTATCAACCCACTACTTATAACCTTAGTATGACGTTCTTAATACAAACACAAGTTTCTATGTATACCTTGATGGGGGATTATATTAAGAAAATATTATAAATCTAACAGTTACTGTTGTCATTCATGACAAATAATACCATTTTAAATAATACCTCGGCATTTAAATAACTTTCCTCAAAAGCCCTCCTAAAGACAGATTTCCCAAAGCCAAGCCCAAGGCTATTCAGCTACTCCCCCTCCTGGATCAACCCAGTATCTGTTTGCCATATGAATTCATTATTAGAATAAAGTTTCGTTTATGCTCTTTTCTTTTTCCCTTTGATGTGAACACAACAGCTTTTTTTTTTCCTTTCATGTTCTGATAGGTCTAACACACAGAATATCCACAACAGCCAGCAGGGTGACCTAATCACAGCCTCTGAGTACCTAAAGGGAGCCATAAACAGGAGGGGTGCCAACTCTTTGAAAGGGTGGATAGCACCCTTTCAAAGACAAGGGGAAATGGTTTTAAGCTGAAGGAAGGAAGGTTTAGGTTGGATATCAGGGGGAAGTTCTTTACTATGACAGTGGTGAGGTGCTGGCACAGGCTGCCCAGAGAGGCTGTGGATGCCCCCGTTCCTGGAGGTGTTCAAGGCCAGGCTGGATGCGGCCCTGGACAGCCTGGTCTAGTATTAAATGTGTAGCCTGGTCACCCTGACTGTGGTGGGGGGGTGTTGGAGATTCATGATCCTTGAGGTCCCTTCCAACCCCTGCAGTAAGGTCACCAGCTGCCTCTGAGACACATGGGCAGGGAGCACCTTTTGCTAGATGTACAGCACCTTCCACAACACACTGTCCTGAGCTATCACCAAGGTTTCTAAGCCTTACAGTGACGATGACTACTACAAGAAGTAGTATGTGAGCGCAATGTACCAAAAAAAATTTCCAAGAAATACACTAATTCAGTTATTTTGTTACCACAAAATGTTATTTCCCAGCCTCATCCTTGCAGTACTGAAGATCTGCTGTTCACTGTGTATTCAAATTACACTAACATTTACATTTTACATTCCCCATGACAGCTTGCTTATATGTCACTGCAGTATCATAAATGTTACATGTTATTATTTCAGATCTACCTGCAATAGAAGACAACACTGTACACCTCATGCATTTTGGCAAAGCCAGTGAAAGCCTGCATCCCCAGGAAGAGCTCCAAGTAGGTGGGCTGCAGTCTAAAGCAGCACCAATTCCAAAATAGATCTACAAATGTGGCACAACTATTGTCAGCATCATCTCTTCTGGAGGCCCACAAAGTCTGGCCTACAGCTGCTATCCCTATCAGCACAAAAGGAAAAAGGAGGGTGTGTGAACCACACGGCCTGGCCACGACCTTCAGTTTTCTGCTATCCCTGACCAGATGCCTGACTTCTCTCACAGCCTTCTCCATTCCAGCTGTAATTCCTGATGCTCCCAATCCTATTCCTAAATGTGTAGCAACCTATCCTTCAAAATTCAGCTGAGTCATATGGCAGAAAAACAGTGATCCAGCTCTGCATTCACATTTAATTTAAACATTGCATGAACATAGCTACAGTGAAATCATCCTAAGCATATAATTTGTAGGATTTCATTTTTCCTGATGTTTTATGGTTATTGATTAAAGTAAATCTGGGTGAGATCTGAAAGAGGGAAATCACACAGGAATTAAAGAATCCGACGCAGCAGGGAATCCCAAGTTATTTGGACACGACTATTTGGGCACCAACTGTGTGTGGATCATGTCCAAACCACAACATAACCATAAATGACTTAAGCAAATGTTCACTGTAGAACTCCATATCCTTCTTAATTTTGAGAATGTTTACATAAATGTTTATAGAACTCAGCCTAGCTTTGGTGTGCCTTAATACCGAGGCCAGTATCATCTCATTTATCTCCATACAAAGCATACTGGAACCTCACAAAGAAATGACAATGACAAAAAACCAAAATATATATTTGTAGGCATCAGTGAGCACCAACACCTAGGAAACAAGGGGAAAAAAAAAAAAAGAGGATGAAAAGATCTTAGACTGATTTTATAACTAGTTGTTTCCCTTAATCTGAACCTTAATTATTTCATTTCCAGTTTCATCTTCTTTTGGTTTTCTGAACTTTAAAAAAAACAACAACCCGAAAGGAATGACTGGGAGAAAGATCCTCAGAAGTGCTCAGTCTGCCCGGTGTGATGCTCTGTAATTATTCTAATTGGCTCAGGATTTCCTTACGAATGTTTCCATGGAAATCCTGGCTGTAAGAGCTGCCTCCAAGTGGGTCTATTTTGGTACCTGAGGACTATCATGAAGCCTCTGAAACTGCTTTGTGCGTCATCTTTGTTCAAGGAAACTGAAACACGGGTGCTAGGTAAAACAGGAAGAAAACAAACAAATATAACAGACTGGTGAAGAATCCTGAAGCCAAAAACGCAAACTCTTTGTCCCAGTGCCCGTCATGCTGCAACACAGCCCCACTCCCCAACACCTCACAGAAGCTTCTTTACTCCTGCCTCAACACGCCACGTGAGGCACGGCCCACATCCGCCTGCGTCAGGCCGCGCGGACGCCTTTACCTCGTAGATCTGGAGGAGGCTGTGCCGCCTGAAGTAAGCGCGGAGCTCGGGGCCGCCGCTGCGGAGGGCCGCCATGGCCGCGCGGCGTCGCGGTCGCGTAGCAACGGGCCGGCAAGGAGGTGCTGCCCCGGGCCTGCCCGCCCCGCCCCACCCCTTCCACGCATGCGTTGATTCACCGTGAAAAAGCGGTGGCAGCGAGTGGTGCTCGGTGTTCGTTCGTGCTGGAGGAGGGGCTGGTGAGGGAGCGTGGTGCCTCCCGGTTTGGTCAGCGCTTACACGTGTCCCTGGGACACGTATTTCCAGCACGTATTGTATACAGCGTTGTGCTTTGTTAAGACGTCGGTACTTTGTTGTTGTTGTAAAAACAAGCCGAAGCAGGAGCCGAGCCGTGGCCGCACCGGACGGGCTCACAGCCCGCGCCAGACCCGCAGCCCTCAGCACGGCGGGGCGGCGCCGGATACTGCATCAGCTTCCGCGGGCGGGAAAGATGGACGAGCGGCGCGGCCTGAGAGCGGCCGTGCTGGGGCTCGTGCTCGGCGCCGGCGCTTGCTACTGCCTCTGGCGGCGGGCGGCGGGCCGAGGGGGGCGGCGGGGAGCGCCTCGCGTTCCGCCCGCAGGTGAGGAGGAGAGGCGTGGCGGGACCGGCTGCGCGGGGAGCCCGCTGCCGCAGTGACCTCCGGGCAGGCCCGCTGCTGCGGGGGGAGCGGGGCGGCAGGAGAGGCTGTGGAGTCTCCTTCTCTGGAGAAATTCAAAACCCGCCTGGACTCTTTCTCGTGTAGCACAACGTGGGGAGCCTGCTGCTGCAGGGCTTGGAATAGGTGGTCTCCAGCCCCTGCGGTTCTGTGATCCTGACAGAACGGCCTTTCTCTGTTCATCGCGGGACTCCATCGCTGAGCAGCACCGTTCTTAACATCTGGCTGTTTCTTTGTCAGAGGAGCACAGTATACGGGCACAATGTCACCAGCACGATTTCTGCAAGCAGTAGTCTGCAAATTAGAAGGCTTATTTACCTTCCCTCCAATGTCCAGACAGATCTCCACATTTCATCTTGTGGAACACAAGGAAAAAGTTAACGTTTGGTGAATATTCCCTGTGATTTTGTAAGGGAGGTTTATTGTTAATTAACCATAGAGAAATGTACCCCAAGCTCTTGTTACATATTCCTTTCTTTCCCCTTCTTTTTGTACTTTGAGAAGGAGTAGTCACGGATGAAAGTCCGTGCTGTGGTAAAGCAAAATCTTTTTGCCATTATATGGTTGTTGGGTACAATCAAACGCGGAACATGTACATGTTTGTGGCTAGCAGGTTAAAGGAGGTAATCCTCCTTCCCCCAGGAAGGAACTGGAACACAGTTAAAACTCAACTAGCTAAAAAAACATTCATTGCTAACTAAGTGAAATGTTTCAAACTTGGTATTATTTAATTTTTCAACAGTGATGGAAGAAATTTCTCCTTCACCCCACAGCATGGATGCAGACACTTTACAGAAGCTTATTCATTTGCTCAAGGCCACAGATGATCCATTAATTCAGGAGCAAGCTTTAATCACTCTCAGTAACAGTGCCGCCTTCTCTGTAAATCAAGTAAGTGTTGTTCTGTAGAAAACAACAGCTTTTCACTACCAATCAGTATGGAAAATGAAGGGTGCTGTTTTGCTTAAGAGTGTCACAAGATTGAGAGCTGGGTTAACCTGTGTTCTAAATCTTGTGTTTTATGTTTATGCCTTAATTTCCTGCTAGTCCAAAGAATGCAATTAACCAGCCTCACAAGATTTATCTGTGCTTCACATTTGTGTAGGTTAAATGTACTTAAACTCTGTACAGTGTCCTGTATTTTCAAAGTGCTGTAAATATGTATCTTTTCTAGCCTTCAGTTTTATAATGTTAATTAAAGGGTTGAATTTGATACAAGTTAAATAATCTCAGGATCCAATCTGAAATCTACTGAAATATTTTAAAGTAGCTTTTATGTTTACAAAGCTGTGTGCCATTTGCAGCAGCTTCCCTGCTATCCAGCTTGCTTTGATTCCGTTGGACATATGATGCAGAAAAGCTCTGGCCCTATAATTTCCATTGAATTAATAGATTCCAAGTCAAAGTGCAGCATAATGATTACATGTCTTACAATTAACAAGTTGTATCAAATCCTTCTTCAATTTAGCACAAGCAAAATATAACAGATATTATTCTGCCTGCTTTAGGAGCTTGCTTAATGTGCAAGTTCTTCGAAATTCTATTATTTTATGAGCAACTCTTCAGAAGGATGTATGCTGTTGGTGTCTGTCAAACGAAATTACTTTCCAACGTGATTTTGATACTATGAGCTGGTGGCAGTTTTAAAAGAAATACCACAGTTCATTTTTGTATGCAGTCATAATACAAAAAAATAACAAACTAACACTTGAAACAGAGTACTCTGTTCTGAAAGTCCTCATGTACACAATTCCCTTTGCACTAAAACAAACTTTGAGCGAAGCTTTCAGCATTTAATTTAAAATCTGCAATGATCTTATTGAGTACCTTTTATGTTTCAGGATATAATTCGAAATTTGGATGGCCTTTCTGTAATTGGAGGGATGCTCTTGGATTGTGCCCCTGCAGTTAAAGAAAAAGCACTAAATGCACTTAATAATTTGAGTATGAATATTAAAAATCAGGAAGAGATACAGGTAAGTTTATTACAGGGAAAAAATAAAAGTAGCTGAGATGCAGGAAACAGTATGGACCTTTCAGCATATTTTTAAAATACAAGGGAAGATGTGAAAATGTTTTGAGGTCAGACATGAGAGTCATCAGCTGTAGACGATCTGTGCACCCTAAGGCCAAACGGATAACTTAATGTGTTTGTATCACTGGCAATTCATTTTTTGAAAAAGCACCAAGGAAACTAGGCAGGCTGCATTTAGCTTTCACCAAGTGCTGCTAAACAGAGACACTGCTGTTAAGTTTATAGGGAAATAATGTGAGGGAAGGTGACTTCTAAATATCCCTAGAACATCAGTAAGCTCATGTAATAAGATGGGTAGCATTCTGAGCCTTGCATGACTCCTTAGGCAAGGGAACTGGAGGAGAAAATGGTAATTGATCCCCTGGGCTTATCTGTAACCCACTTCTCAGCGTGGTGTTTTACTCTTAGAAGAACCATCTGTAATAACGGTGATAAGTCCTGCTGATAAATACGGTGGATGGTACAGATGAGATGGGACCAGCCATCAAAAAAAGCCACTTTTGGCATTATTTGATCAAGAAGTGTCCAAGCAGTGAGCTTACATGCAGATTTGAAGATTTTTTGGAAAGCTTTTTCATTACCTTGATAGAAAGACACTTTGATTATACATTGTCATTTATAGCACCTTCACTGCTGAACAACTTTTTTTAAAGTAGTGCTTGCCTATGGCAAATATTTATATAGGCAAGTAGATAGAAACCAACTCCTTTGACAAAGGCAAGGTAATTTTTTTCTTAGTCAGAGCTCCAAAGTTCACTGTGTGATGTCATTCAGAAGAAAATTGGGTAGATAATAGTTGTGAGTGTCAGTTGTCATCACCATTCCCAAGAAGTACTCCAGTGAATGGGCCACATAATTGGAAGGAAGGATTTCATTTCAAGCCTTATCCTTGGCTTGTTCTGAACGTTTAAGACCTTAGTTGCTTTAAGTAGGTGATTTTTAAAATAACTCCTTGAAGCAAATGCACCACTTCTGAGATGGTGTCAAAGCAATTTGAGTTTTTAGAGTAATTTATGCTTCAGGAAAGTTAGGGAGTGTAAGTCTAGCCTGCTTCTATTCAGGCCACAGTATTTGTATGTATTAAAAATGAAACAAAACATAAGTGCTTATTTCTAAGTACCTTGATCAGATTATGTATTCAGCAAGCAGTGTTCAGTAGGCATTTACACTCCTGTTGCTAGACAATGCTATTTGTGAACAGAAAATCTGCTTGTCTCAAAGAAATGTCTTTCCTTTTCATCTCCTCTTTTTCCCAAGGTACACATTATGCAAGTTTGTAACAACATTGAATCAGCTCCTCTGAACTCTGATCTGCAGCTAGCTGGACTCAGATTGTTGACGAATATGTCTGTTACCAGTGACTATCATTATAGGATGATAAACAAGATTCCATGCTTTCTTCATTTGCTTTCAGAAGGATCTGAAAGAACACAGGTACTGGGTACTGTATTGTTGAAATGCATATATTTATTACTTACTCCACATAAATTCAGGAAGAATGGAGAGAGGGAATGAAGAGAATCTTGATAGTGCAATCACTGGGCTAGAGCTCTAGCTAGCAAAACCCTATTGTGTGCACAGTTGTTGCTCTCTTCCTTTACTACAGCAACTCTAGAATTCTGCTTACCAAACACTGCAATTGCGCAACAGGGCAAGGAAGATCTGGATTTGAAAGGCTGCATGGATGCATGAATTCCTGGGATGTTCCATCGATATCAATGCACTGAATTATTCTACCAGATCAAAAATAGTTTTCAGAAATACAAAGTTCCACTGAAGTTACTAGATATACTTTACTGAAGTACAATAAATAGTATTTGGCCTTCTTCCAGTGTTTATATAAAAGATTAGTGCCACAAAGTCCAGGAAAGAACAAAGTTATGTTTGTGTGTGCTTCTGATCATGTTTTAACATCTCGTTTTACAGTCCCACCTCGTGCCTTTAAAATACTAAGGAAGTTCAGTCTTACATTTCAAACATATATAAGCCTTACTGATGTAATTGTGTGAAAGCTTAGATCCTGAGAAAAATCATATTGTATAATCTTCTGTTGACCATGTTAAAGAATGATTTTTATGACTCTCCTTGCTTTAGTGAAAAATACAGATTCTCTGAGGGAAGGTGAGAATTTGCGTTTGGAGACTATCAGAATAAAGGAAACCAGACGATAGTGGACTACACTAAAAAGTGGTGGGGTAGAGTGGGTAGAGTGGAATGACAAGGGTGCCAGGGAGTGCTAATGTCTGCTTACACATTCTAGTTCTGGAGACTGCAATGAGCACACGTGTTCCTCATTTCAGATACAAGTTTTGAAAGTCCTTGTGAACTTGTCTGCAAACCCAGCCACAACAAGACATTTTCTTAAAGCTCAAGTAAGGTTTTAATTATTTATTTTTTTAGCATTTATTTATGTGTATGTATGTAGGTGTGTATGTGTAATATGTTTAAATTCTTCTAATCCAATTATTTATGTAACTCAGAAGTAAAACTTGAGCAAGTACCTGGTTTGTATAAGTAATTAGAAGCATACATTCTTTCATAGGCTAGCCTTCTACATTGTGGTGTATTACAGGTTACATTACTTGCAAATATACAGGGCATATGCACATAAAGGCACTTGATCATACTTCCTGTATAATATTCCAGATCATAGGATCACAGAAAAGTTTGGGTTGAAAAGAACCTTATAGATAGTTCCAGCCCCCACCAATAGGTTGCCCAGGGTCCCATGCAGCCTGACCTTGAGTATTTTCAGGGATGGGGTATCCACAGGTTCTCTGGGCAGCTATGCCTGTACCTTACTGCCCTCATAAGGAAGATTTTTTTCCTAATGTCTAATCTAAACCTCTTAGTTTAGAGCCAAATAGTGGCAAGTTAGAAAAGCCCATTCTCACTTTCCCTTTTCACCTTTTCAATTGCTTTACTCCTCAGAAAATCAAATTCCACTGAAATCCCCACCTCTTTATTCAAATGCATCCATAAATCTTTTTCTCTAGGCACTATGAATTAACTTTTTTGATGCATTACTTATCCATGAAGATAACTTTATCTGACAGTTCCCACTGCTGGCTTAGCATACACGTTTATTTCAGTTACATCCTTTGCTCATACCAAAAACAAAAGGTTTGGGGCTGGAACAGTACTGCATCTTCTTCCTCCTCACTAAAATATGTTCCTTAAAATATGCAGTGGCTGATTTAAAAAGCAAACTTTTCACTTCTCTCTTTACTTCTGAGATATTTCCCAAACACGGAGCTAGTCTAGATACTACTGGATATTCACGACTAAAACAAGATTAGGGTAGGCATGCGTTCAGTCCTCTGTTAAAAGTGTATCCTGTTCAGTTCTACCAGACATGTTAACAAACATTCAGATCACCACAGAAGGCAAAAGCAGGCTCTTCTACAGACAGAAAGTTTCCAGACCACTGTATTTTAGCAACTGAAAGTATGAAGTATTAATTAGCCTGTGACACACATCTTCTCAAAAGAGTAAACCTGAATGCTGTGCAGGTTTCCTGCACCATATCTCAGCATTTGTAGTTCTGGTATTTCATAAGGTTTCTGACTTAGATTGTTTAGGTGCAGATTTCTTCTTTTCCATTTGTTGAAGTTCACTGATGATTAAGTATGGATTATTTATTTAATGTCCTAGGTGCCGTCGCTGCTGTTACTCTTTGACAACTGTATAAACAGAGATATTCTGCTCAGAGCCCTGGTATTTACAGCAAACTTGAGAAGGAATGTGAATAATGAAGACAGCACCATGACAGAGGATGAATACAGTGAAGACTCAGTTTTCTCTATACTCTGCAGAGATTCTACCACATTTGCTCAGAAGCTGGCATCGTTACTGCATCACCCTGACACAGATGTAAAAGAGCAAGTTGTGAGAATATTAACACAACAGTAATTTACTAGTGACTGAAAAATATCTAATCTTAAGATTAGATATAAAAAAAAACCAATGCTGAATATTGCTATAGTACTTGGCACAAATCAATTACAAGAGACTCTGTATTAAATACTTTGCAGAGTATAATAGATTTCTTGTAAAAAGCAAGATAAGAAGCAGGTTACTCAGTACTGAGAAACCACTATACAAGTGGTATATGTAAACAGAGGGAGGCACATTTTAAGCATGAGAGCTTTTACATGTACAGTGAACATTTAAAATTCATGAATAAAGTCTGTCTAAATATTCTTAGGGTCACAATTTTTGTGCCTTAGATATTTACAGCTGTTGAATAAGCATCGGTATAATGATGTATTAAGGATTCAGCAATCACAGCTTAGTTGTTTACATTTTATTACTCTGAGACCTGTTAAACAGCTGCAGGCAAACGTTAGAAAAATCTGAAAAACAGTGCAAACTATCACTGGCTTCCTGCAGAAACACTATTTTCAAGAAAAAGTGCATATTAAAATTATGTAGTCAGATGTTTTCACTTATCTGCTCAGAATATTTTCATATGTTTAGTACATCTATTCCATTTAGTTAAAATGCAGTGCAGTCACACACAACATGAAACGTTTCTATACTTTAACAAAATCAAAGGGATTTTTATCTCCCTTAGATGACTGATAGCTTTAAATGAAAGCATACATACTTTTCAAATTATATTACTGTTGAAGAATCTGCAAATGCAACTCTGTATTACCTTTGCTAAAAGAAGCCAGGAAGAGCAGCATCATACACGTTTTTACAAAAGCTTCCTGTTCTGTAGCAGCCCTCAAGCCTGCTTGGAGAGGCTCTGTGAGAGCTCATGGAGAGTTCTATTCCTGGAATGTTATCAGAACAAGTGCTTCTGTTGAGTTAGCCCCCGTAAATTTTCAATCATCTCTGCGGCATTAATTCAAAGTTACATGGAATGTATCAAAACATTGCAAAGGAAACTGAAGGAAGTTTCAATGACGAACAAAGAACATTTAGTAGAAAATACTGTACACGAAAACAAGACTACTAAAAGAGGGGTGAGAGGGGATTTGATCCAGGTTTATAAATACCTGAGGTGTGGGGGCCATAGTGGTGAGGCCGGACTCTTTTCAGTAGTGCGTGGGGACAGGACAAGGGGAAATGGGATGAAGCTAGGGCATAGGAAGTTCCGCACGAATGTGCGCAAGAACTTCTTTACGGTGAGGGTGACGGAGCACTGGAACAGGCTGCCCAGGGGGGTTGTGGAGTCTCCTTCTCTGGAGATATTCAAGACCTGCCTGGACGCCTACCTGTGCGACCTGCTGTAGGGAACCTGCTTTGGCAGGGGGGTTGGACTCGATCTCTAGAGGTCCCTTCCAACCCCTACGATTCTGTGATTATGGAGACACCTTGTACAATTTTTTTAATAGAAGTGCGTTACCTAAACTATTACCAGATGATTCATCTTTAAGTTAATACATACACTCAACTGCTAATAAAAATACTACCTTTTTCTTTCTGTATATTCAGTAGATATTTTACTTATTTTCAGTAGACAACACTTTCCAAATAGATAAAGCTGCAAGAAAAATATGGCCTGGAAAATACAACATATATCTGTGCCCTGATCAATGAACAGGTAAAGCCAATTAATCTATACAAGTAGTTTTAACTCAGAATCACCAAGGTTGGAAAAGAGCTACAAGATTATCCAGTCCAGCCATCCACCCATCACCAATAGTTCTCACTAAACCATGTCCCTCAACACAACATCCAGTCGTTCCTTGAGCACCTCCAAGGTCGGTGACTCCACCACCTCCCTGCACAGCCCATTCCAGTGCCTGACCATTCTTTCAGAGAAGCAGTATTTCCTAACATCCAGTCTGAACCTCCCCTGGCACAGCTTGAAACCATTCCCTCTACTCCTATCACCAGTTACATGAGAGAAGGGGCCAACCCCCAGCTCACAACAACCTCCTTTCAGATAGTTATAGAGAGCAATAAGGTCTCCCCTGAGCCTCCTCCAGACTGAACAATCCCAGCTCTCTCAGCCGCTCCTCATAAGGCCTGTGCTCCAGACCCTCACCAGCTTCGTTGCCCTTCTTTGAACACACTCCAGGGCCTCAATGCCTTTCTTGTAGTGAGAGGCCCAAAACTGGACACAGTCCTCAAGGCACAGCCTCACCAAAACTGAGTACAGGGGGACAATCACTTCCCTGTTTCTGCTGGCAACAGAATGCAACAGTTTCTGATGCAAGCCAGGATGCCCTTGGCCTTCTTGGCCACCTGGGCACACTGTCGGCTCATGTTCAGCCGAGCATCAATCAATATCCCCAGGTCCATCTCCTCTACACAGTCTTCCAGCCACTCTGCCCCAAGCCTGTGGCACTGCCTGGGGTTGTTGCAGCCAAAGTGCAGGATGCGGCATTTGGTCTTGTTGAACCTCATCCCATTGGCTTCAGCCCAGCTCTCCATCCTGTCCAGATCCCTCTGTAGGGCCTCGCTACCCCCAGGCAGATCCACACTCCCAGCCAACTTGGTGTCATCTGCAAACTTACTGAGGGTGCACTCAATGCCCTCATCCAGGTCATCAATAAAGACACTGAAGAGGAACACCACTCGTGACTGGTCACCAGTTGGATTTAGCTCCATTCACCACCACACTCTGGGCCCAGCCCTCCAGCCAGTTCATTACCCAGCCAAGGGTGTACCTGTTCAAGCCATGGGCTGCCAGCTTCTGCAGGAGAATACTGTGGGAGACAGTGTTAAAGGCTTTGCTGAAGTCTAGGTAGACCACATCAACAGCCTTCCCCTCGTCCACCAGATGTGTCACTAGATCATAGAAGGAGATCAGGCTGGTCAAGCAGCACCTGCCCTCAACAGGAATACCATTAAGGCAGAAGTGAACATGAATCCCAAACAGAACTCTGTCAATCACTGCACTTACAGTGAACTTTTCTTTCTCCTTCCGACTGGTCCAAAAAACAATTCATTCTGCAATACACAAATTATATTATAATCACTTAATGTTTTTTTGCTGGTTTTATATATATATATATATATATATATATAATTTATTTATTTTTACTCTTTTGTATTTAGCAAAGATAAATAAAGTCTAGGTCAGACACCAAAGAGTCACTTCTTCCACCTCTGTCTTCTAAGACAAAAAGATATCAGTCTATTCTTGACATATCATCTGATTTTTATCAAAATTTCCTTTCTTAACCTCAGCAATGGAGATGCCTTGATGTTCCTCTCTACACTCTCCAACCTAAAAATCAGTTGACATCTTTTGAATAATCAGAAGTTTCTGTCAACTGCCAAAGGATACGAATGAATTCAAATGACCATTGTCCTCTTTATCTAAAAGACAAGAAAACATATCGCATTGTTGCTTCAGTCTCCTTCTTCCGGTCTATATCTATTTTAAAATCTTTTCTTCACAGAACAATACTGCTGAGGTGTTTTGAAATAATGCAAGTCTGTCTAATGTGTCTTCACGAAAGGGTCTTATTTTTTTTAATCTCCTGCCCCACACCTGGTGGAATCTTATCAACACCAAGCAAAACAGCTGTCACTGTTCTACATACAAATACTGTAGACGAGTACATCTAAACCAAAACATAAGCCATTACTAACATTTAAGGCTCTGATCCTTGTAACGCAGTACTGATATCTTGCTGCTTATCTACATATAACAGGTACTCCTTCAGTTTCATTTTTTCCTTTCTAAAATACAGGATTTTACAGAATGCAGTCTAATAGTTTTGAAATGAAAAAAACCAACTGAGTTTTAATAATGTCCTCCAAAGATACCCAGCAACTTGATCTCTTCCAAAATATTACACATAATAGACTCTACATATCCAAGACATTACTGAAGGTATTGTGTAAATGAAAGGCCCAACACAGACTGTCTGAAACATCCTTGCAGAAATCAACGCTGAACTACTAGCAGTAGTTTTAAACCAGTTTTGAACACATTCTGGTTATTACATTCATCGTAAAAATACCTTTTCAAATAAAGAAATCTTGATGTTTGTTAAATATGAATTACACTAAAGAAATATAAGCTACTTTTGCTTACCTATAGTTTAATTACCTATTCCAGAAGCCTTCCACATCATTAACTTAGACCAATTGATCTTTGCCTCCCCGCGCTGTTCTTCGTTGCCATTAAGTTCTTGAATATTTCTAGCATTTCCTACTGTAGGCTTCTAAAAGGTAACTGTTGAAAACTGAAGCTTACTTGCAGCATGAGATCTCCTTGACTGGTTTGAATTAGTTGGCAGAAGTCAATGCCTTAAAATCCCAGGGAATTTATTGTTTTTATTGATCTTGGTGGAGTACGAACATAAAATGTAACACATAAAAGTAAAAATAATAGTAACAATACAATCACAAATTATTTAAGAGTTATGAAGCAAAAACAACCACCATTTTTACTTTTTGGTTTTGGCAACAGTAGGCTTTAATTCCGTAAGTGAGCATGGCAATTCGATACAGATACATTTAGCCAAGTATTACAATAGCAAGTAGTTTTGTAGTCTCTCATTCAACTTTAAGATTATAAGGAAGCTATAAGAAAAATTACCACAGCCCTTAAGACTTTTCACTTAAAAAAAAGAAGTATTTAATTGGCTGAGTCAATGCAAAGACAAGTGCCACTAATGGACTTTTCCATTTCATGTACAGTATTTGACAAGGAAATTATTTTAGACACGTTCAGGCCTAACTTAAAAACATAAACAGTGAAAGTGCACAGATACTCTGGTCATCATTAAGCATTACACATGGATGTTGCAATATTGAGGCGCTCTCTCTCTGCTAAAGGCACATTTCTTTAGATCATCTTCAAATTCAACTTTTGTGGTTCCTCAGTAAATGAAAATGTAGAAGCACACAGTAAAATAATGATTTTACTGTGCTTGTGCTTTAATAACACAGATATATTGGGAGATGCCCCATACAACACTGCGAAGCTACTGAGGAACAGGATATAATTTGAAAAAAAATCAATTATTAACAAGCGAGACATAACAATGAAGAATTAATTGTCAGACAATTACGAGACTGTGTCCTGCTCTGAAGGTATTATTGCTGTTATAGGCAAGATGAAGAGCTTAAAAAAAAAAAAACTAAACAAAAATGTTTATCACTGGTGTAGGTAAAAGTTGAAACTGCAAGTTAAACGCAAACAATATCTCACATATTAACCAGTGTTTGGATCACCTCTCAAAATTCGTAAACAAACAAATAAAATGAATATAACTGAAAAATGAAAACAAAAACAACAGTAAAATGAAATTTGTATGAGAACTTTAGTTATGAAACCGACAAACCTGAAATCTAAAAATCCAATTAACTCAATCTACTTTGTAAGTACATCAAATTAACATTTGCAATATTAAATACTCGTTCAAATCAAACAAGGCTTGCAAGGAATTGCTGCTGGTTTACTATTCAGACCCATCGTTTGTACTCAAGTCCTGTGACTCTCCGTGGTTTAAGACAAAGAAGTCTTCTTTTTTCAAGCCGTATCTTTCAAGAGCTTCATTCAGTCTAACTGGAGGATCCAAGTAATACTGGAAAAATCACAACACAAGGAAAAAACATCACTACCACATTTAGTGGGCAAGAAAATAAAAAGGAGTATCATCACTCTAAAAGACTGCTTTACATATTAGCTATTACCTTAAAAGGGAAAGGGAATACATTTGTCAAATGGAACCAAAATGTTTTGTTTCGTTTTTAGTTTTCAAAGAATGAGAATACTGATTTACACTCCTCCAGTATCTAGTAAAGCATAACCTACCCAAAAAATCAGTCCTTTTCAATGTAAACAGATCTCTTAGAAGCAGAAACAGTCATTAGTCATTCCTAACACAGGAGGAAATGCTAACAAGCAGTAGATGGCGCTTTCTCATATTAGTAAAACAAAGTTGTCAGTTTTAATGTTTACAAAACAGTGCCGTTCCAATATAGTAAATATAATGTTCAGAGGAACACTATTTGTTACGTTTTTAAAAAGGCATCTTAAGGGAGAATAATCCAGTTTTCTGTGTTTTGAAGTAACTGATCTGTTAGTGCTAGTGACAGAGAATTAAAAGTATCTCAGATAGAAAACTATGAGTCAAGTAAACAGAATCAGAAGAAAGTTACAAGAAGTAACAGTGCAACTGTTGCAAAGAAAGTTGAAAAACAGCTTTCAGACAAGGTGCCTCCAAGTACATGTGGACTTCTTGCCTTGCACTACAACAAGTGATACAGAGCAAGGGTGGAAATCAGCAACAGTTCAGAATAACGAAGTTCTCCCATGTTTTGTCAGTAAAAGCAGCTGATATTTAATCATAAATACCATTCAATGCATTTACTAGACTGACACGGTGCATAAAAACCATACTGAAGTAAGGGCACTCAATTCTTACGGCTTCCAAGCGATTTATGCAATAAAAAAGTAAACTTGGCAGTGAATCTCCCTGTCTACCATGTTCCTCAGCTGTCAGACATCAGGTTTATCATTCACTCTACAGGATATATTCTAGCTATTTAAATCCCTATACAAACACTATTTCTTCAGAAGAGACTTGCTGGGTTGTTTTTTTTTTCCTGTCTAAATATTCTGTAACAACTGCTAGTGCACTATCATATCCGCTTTATTTTCAGTATGGAATGTTCAGAACTGAAGACTCATAGGTTTGTCAGCTGCACTGATTTCTCTTTCCAGATTTCAGATGAAAGGACACAGAGGAGCTGTCATAAGAATCAATCTACCACTCAAAGGTAGAAACTTCAGGAGAAGAGAAAGTTACTGAAATGCCAGATTACAGACTAACTTTCTTGTCTGGTTCAATCATTCTCTGCCCCACGATTTCCATTTTAGTGTTTGTTTTGTTTTTTAATTTAACTTTATGCTAAATAAAAGGTAGGCAAATAAATTAACTAATAAGGGTGCTCAATTGGAGAAATCTACTATCCATAATATTTACTTTCTCTAACTCAGAAAGAATATAGTTACAAATATTTCTGTGTATCTAGTTCCTTCAGCAACAAAGAAGGGGCTTTAAAGATGCTGCTTAACATAAGATCCCCAATATGCTTCCCTGCCTGATGGGATTTTCTAACAAAAAGAAATTCAACCTTTAGAAAATAATTTTGCTGAAGTTACAAGATGCTAATAGATCTCCAGGTGTTTTAATATCTATAGTTTAAAATTAAGGTTAACTATTTTATACATTAGTTATGAAAAACTACACATTGTTTTGATGCACAGCACATATAGTAACAACCTTTCACTCACTACATTTTAATCATACGTTTATAGATAGATGGGTTAAATTGCGTGAAGGAAATATCATTAATGACTGTGTAGTCAGAAAATTTGAGCTCACATGTAGTGCTTAAATTTACCTCATTTGCTAAAGCAAAGGTTCCCCAATGAATTGCTACAGACTTCTTTGCTTGAACATCAATATGGATTCTTACTGCTTCTTCAGGATCCACATGTTGATGTTTCATAAACCACCTATCAAAACACAAAGTAAGTGTTTTGGGTCACCAGATTTCTTCCTTACCTTTATGGAGTAAGTCGCAAGGAATCTAAAAATACACATTTGCCCAATCAAAAAATTAAGAGTATACGTGCCTTAAGAATATACAAACACTCAAAATCAACAGGCTGGAAAATACAAACATACAAAACAGCAGCTCATGTATTTTTACTCCCCAGAAAGTTATTTTCTTACCTATAATTTTAATAGCATAAGGACATATTATTGATACCTGGAGGCATCAAGACCACAGATTTAAATTCCACTTAATTTCATGCTAGTAGCACATACCATAAAATATATGCTTCAGAAGATAACCAAAGATGGTGAGAAAGCAGAGAAGGTGACCTTAGGCATTTTTGAAAAACGCTATATATAGATATATCTATTTTTTAAACATGTTCTGATTCCTATCTTCTTTTCCCAGATTATGCATGCTCTGCTTCCAGCATAACATGAATGTTATCATCTAAAAAAAAAAAAAAAAATGTAGATACCCCATGTTAAGTAGGATATGGATTTCTGAATAAATAGGTCCTTCACACACTAGAAAGGATTCATCTTTGCTTCCAGATAAGTTGCAAAAGTAGCATAAGGACTTCAGCAAGGGAAAAATGCGGCAACCTATATGCACCTAAATGACATGGATTGAGCAATGCTATTTAAGAGAAAAAGCCACCAAATAATTCCAGATTTTGACTCAACATTTCTCATGGAAGTCAGCCAATTCATCCTTGCTATACTTACGACTGAAGAATAAACCCTCAGATCCTCTGAGAAATGCAAATACACAGGCAAGTGAACTAGACATTTCAGTTCCATCTTTTGGTTGCTGAACTACAAAAACCTCAGGAAAATGGGCAATTTGTCTCTTTTGCCTATTTTGACCAAAATGTAACATTTTCATACCTTGGCTCATAAGCTCCAATGGGGATGGCTGCAAGGTCAAAAGGTCCAAATCTTTTACCTATCTGTTCAAAAGCAACACAGTATCCGGTGTCTCCTGCAAAGAAAAATCTATTCCAAGGTCCCAAGACAGACCAGCTGCCCCACAGAACCTTGTTGTCATCTGTCACAGTCCTTTTGCACCAGTGCTGAGAAGGGGTAAAAACAAAAGTCACCGCATCATGACCAGGGACACAGTTCTCTTCCCACCAATCCAGTTCAATCACATTCTCACAACCACATCTCTGCATCCAGTCTAAAAGCCCCAGAGGCACAAACCAGCGCAGCTCACTGCCAAAGCGTTCATTTAAACTTTTTACAGAGTTGTAGTCCAAATGGTCATAGTGGGTGTGGCTGATGACGACAGCATCTATTTTGGGGAGCTGGTCAACTGTGCACGGAGGTGGTCGGAAGCGCTTGGGGCCCATCAGCTGCACAGGAGAAGCCCGTTGGCTGAAGATGGGGTCAGTAAGAAATACCAGTTCATCCATTTCCACCATAACTGAGGCATGTCCCAACCATGTGACTCGCATACCAGTTCCTGTTTTTCCAACAAGTTCTGGGTTCTGAACAAAGTATGGTTTTAACACTGGAAGCTCTTTGTCAAGCTCCTATCAGGAAAAAAAAAAAGAACAAAATATGCATGAGACATACCAGAATGTACTTGGCTGTGAAACAAAAACTTCACACAAGGCACAAATCATTGCAGTCAAGACTTGGGATTTGTTTATATTTTTAGGCAACTTAAGAACTGCAATGCAGATGTCTTTTTAATGGCCCTTTTCCCAGCAAGTTCCTCCTAAATCTTTTATTTGGACACATTTTCACTTCCCTTCCTCAAGAGAAGAGTTCAAAAGAGGCTAAGAAGTGTACTAATGCTGATACTGATGTCCCAGCACTTCTGGTTCCTAGCTAGTTTTTCCCTGTGATTCTTGTTGCCCTCTGTCCCTAGCATTAGATTAACACTATCAGATAGGTTATACAGAGCTAGGCTCCTGCTCCCTTAAATCCCATCTGACTCTGTGACAGATCAGGAGTCTAGGGTTTCCTTTGCTAAAACAGTCCTGAGAGCTTCAAGGAAGTTACATCCTCTGCAATATTTTATTGATTTGGAGAGTGTATGTTGGGACTAAGATACTGAAATCTTACCGCAAGTAATTAAACATTCATGAAATTGCTTTTCTGAGAGCTAATGGATGAGACATGCCTACTGAAAAAGTTTCACTACTGCCTTCAGGAAAGAGACATATATTAAGTTGCTGTACAGATAACCTTCTCCAAAGCTGAACAGTTGGTGCAGTACAGTCAATTAACTCATACAAGAATGAATGAAGTATGATTATTAGACTGAGAAAAGCCACTGATTCTCTAAGAATGAAATAAAAACATTTTCGTTTAAGTACACAGAAGCAGCACAAGTCTCAAGAACAGAAATCAGGTCAACTCATGAAATTAGATGTGGTTAAGTCAGTACGTCAGCTTATGTCAAGGAAATTAAAGCCAGGTATGAAATGTAATAATTCTCATAACACAATTTACGTCAGTAAGTGCATTGCTATGGAAAACATTCTTTTTAGGTACTTGTTTTTAAAGTTGGGCTACAAATTACTTTGCACTGGAGGTGAGACTAGTTTCACAACTTGGCTTTCCCATCAGTTGAGTAAAAGCGAAGTCATTCTATGTATTGGCAGCGGTATTTATATCAACCAATTTTCTGGCCAGTACTAGTAATGCCTGACAGTATTTTTACTAAGCAAGGAGCTGCTCGCATATAAAACTTTTCACTTTCACCCTGAACAAACCAAGATGAGACTCAGTTACAAAACCCAATTCCTCCTCCCAGGGCCAACTTCAACTAGTAAGGAAGGAGACAGGTAGCAAAATTAACCACTTCCCAAATCATAAGAACAAACTAAACCACAAGTTCTATTAGCAGTATACTTCATATGAAATTCTTAAAACTTGTGCAATGGGATAATGAACAAAGCACATAATCTTATAGAACCTTCATCCTCCTATAGCACATTTTGTCCTCTGTCAAACCAACCAGAAACAGCAATATTACAAAAATTATATCAGAACTTTGAAATACAGCATCAATTTTAAATCAGCTACCAGCAAAGGCAGATGTGCTTAATACCATCCTGTCTTTATTGCTAGAATAAGAAAATGTTTCTACCTACATTGTGTCATACTCCCCATCCCAAGTTCTTCCTTCCTAATGCAAAGCAAGAAGAAACACATGACTGGCCTCAGTAAACCTAGCTAATTAGCTTAGGATTTTTCGTGCTTAGCACATACTGGAGTACCACTGGATTTTTACAGAAATAAGAACAATTTATATTGTTGATCCAAAACCTAAATACTTAAAAGACACTTCAATGGCACCGGGGGGGGGGGGAAAAAAAAAAACAACAACAAATTTTTAATAAAGCGTGTAATAAATGTACAAAAAGTATATTCATTCTGGATAATGCTAGAGGCTTGTTGAGAAAGCATGATTATAATACGCAGGGCTTTTTTTTTTTTTTTTCCCCAATAGTGAAGTACCTGGATTATTATTTTTTAAAAACGATATGCAAAGCATTTGGTACAGATAAATTGAACCTACTCAGTACAGGAGGCACCAAACATGCTTAAAGCTGGAAACTGGAGCAGGAATCTCTTCTAAGGCTATGTTATCTAGCAGTGTTAAATAAAGTATGGAGCACCTAGTTTGAATTTTAAACAAGCTCAGAAGAGCTTTACAGCTTGATTTAGGCGTGGAACAAACATTGCTGGAACAAGCATCAAAACGGCTGAGGACTAAAGGAGTGCATTTCATTGATCCCTATCTGCGTTCTTCTGTTCCTGATGCATTTCACTGAGCTACTAAATAATTAGAGGTACTTAATCCGACAATTTCAGATGCAAAGCAATAAAATTAGTGCAAAATTAATCCCAGCTGGGTCAGAGAGAACAAGTAAGCTTTACAACTGGGACAGTGCATATTTCTTTGTAATCATCCTTTATTGTAGGGATAACCAGTATATTAAAGAGGAGCACTGCAGGTCTCCACTGCCATCAAAGCTGCTCTCAGTAGTATAGCTGAGCACTGCCTTCTAGGTAACTCAGACACTGATGAGGTTTCTCACTTGTGTTGACAAGAGCTGAAGCTACAGCTACTGCACACATACAGAACAGGGCAGCAGTCAAAGGCAACTGAAACCAGCCAAGTTGTGAATTGTACATAAATCTGACTAAAGATCAACACACTGAGACAACTGCTGTTAATACAGATAATGTATAGAAGCAGGGTACCATTTTTAAAAACATTAAATCATTGGAGGAGAACCCAAGACCAAAATAAGTTCGCTGTGCTTTTTTTCTGAAATTGAACTATTATTACTGTAGAACAATTGCAGCCAAGATTAATTCTCCCTTAAATAAGCTCTGTGCCACATAACCTTAAAGAAATCTCAAAGTTTCTCAGGGCTGTGTTAATTAATAGCACGCATTCCCAGTCAGAAATCTGATCAGATAACTTCCTTCACAGGTAATTCACATAAGATAACAGAAGAAAAATGTAAGCTACTTGTTGAACACTGCCTGTAGGATTTATAGCTTATGTCTGCTTTCTAGGGTGCTTAAAAGCATTACTAACTCCTGTTGGTTCAAAAATACTTTCCCTAGTTGTGTACCCTTTTGCACAGTTTTTCTGTAGGTCAAGAAAACACATTAGAAAATACACAAAGAAGTAATCCTGTCAAAACTTTAGCCCAACACTGTGAAGCTTAACACTGCTGTGGCCACAGAGATAACCAGTGGTTTTCCAGTATCCAGTACTCCTCATGGACATGAAGCATCTCTCAGAGGTTGCTTTCTCCAACCTCCACTTTTTAAGGCCTTCCTTATACACCACATCTGATAGAAGCAACACACATAAAGAACAAATAACGATGTTTCCCAGTAAACTGGCACTGTACCTTTAATATTTCAGTATAAATACTTGTTCCAGTTAGTTTTAATATATGCTTTTTTTTTTCCTCTTGGTTTACTGAAACAGAAACATAGATTTGCAAACACTTCCATACGTAAAAGAAAGGAACTATTAAGAACATTTAAAAAAAGATATATTCCATGGCAGTCTGAAAAAAAAAATTGTAATGATATATGCCACAGCTACTTTGTCCAATATGAATGATGTTTTTATTGTATGATTCATAACATAACGCCCATTAAAATGGAAACAGTATACTTGTTTATGTAGTTTATGATTGAGTCAGGTTAGTTCAATTTATATTTATGAAAACAACAAAAATAACTAAATCAAAGGTTGAGAAACTAATTGAAAGGCAAAAACTTGAAGAAGCAAAAAGGATTATCCCTCCTATTGAAAAGTACAAAGAAAGCAATTACAAAATCAGAAAAACAGCACCAATGAGGAATATCCTGAAGCTGTCCAATGGGTTAGCCAGAAATCGTCCTGCTTTAGACGTTACAGTTGAGGAAAAAGCAATCTAAATCACAAGCAGAGAACACGTAAGCGCTTACCTGTTTTGAAGATGGTACATTGCTGTTATCTTTTTCCATGAGGCACCATTTCAAAACATTGGGCAAGGTTGGTGACTTCCATGTTGGCCATGGATTGACAAATCTCCCATCTTTGCCTCTCTTTGATTTTGTTACATCTTCTTCTAGCCTGTAGTCCAGCCTGAAGCTTTTCCTGGAGGCTCTGGAAGAGTCACTGCCCCTGGATCCTCGATCTGAGTTGTGATGTTTCCTCGCTGCTTCCTTAGGGTACTGGCTGGATGCAGATGGAGCAGGCTCTTCTGTTTTCTTATCCATATTTTTTTGAGAACTAAAATACATTTTAAATTAATCAATGTTTTTCTGGAGTAATGTCAATGTTTATAAGACTGAATGTTCTCATACATTAGAAACAAGCCTGTCCTACCCATTTTATGATCTACTGTATTTTTCCTCAACAAAATAAGCTTTTTAAACTGTTGCTATTACACAAAAGACACCAAAAACATGCCGTAGCAAGTAGACATCAGATCTCTTTGTAGTTCAGGCAGAATTTTACTCCCTGGTATGCACTGGTTGGGATGCAAGTGCTATTACCTACCCACTGCAAGAGCTAGGGGGAGGGGTCCTCACTTATGACATTTAGTGCCTAATGTAACGTGATCCTTCAAGCATGTGCAAGAGATGCTGGAACTACAGAGCACCTTAGGACTTGCTCACATAGTGACTGTTGTGTAGTAAGAGCAGCAGCCTCATGTAGCATTAATGAGGCTGCTTCTGACTACAAGATGTGTCAACACATGCACACACATGCATGAAAATAAGTAACACAAGAGTTATTTGGTTCTATCTTGTCTGAAACAAAGGTAAACTTCAGTGAAGTAACAGCAAGATTAGCCGTTTCAAAGACAAATTTCATAAAAATTTGACTGTACTGACATACGAAAGGACAAAGAAGCTTCAATATCACAAATCATACCTGCAATGCCTGTTTTTAATCCCACTGTGAAATGAAGGAAAAAACCAAGTGAAGGAAAAAAAACCAAGTGAGAAAATAAGGACTACTTTTCTGAAGAAATACATGTGGGGCATTCTTACTAAACTTTCACACTGGCAGTCAGAGGCTCTTATTCTAAACCGCACTGCACTGTTGGAGAGCTTAGGAGTACAGAGTCCCATTGACCTCTGTATGTTCAAGGTGGAGAAAACATATATAAAGATTTACTTTAAAAGGAATTCAGTCAAAACTAAATGCTTCCGTTTCTATATTTAATGTCAGTATTTCAGTATTCTGACGATATGCACAAAAGAGGTTGCTATTTTTAAAAAGTTACCTCCTTTCAAGTACTTACAAATTCTATCTGTTAAGAACTAAAAGACAACTAGTAATGGACGGAAGGATATGCTGCCTACATGTTGGAAGTTTACAAGTTTTAATTAGAAACTGTGAAGTCTGTTCTGGGGAAAATTCTCCAGTACACATTTTAGAGCATCTAACAATTCATTAACTCAGCTATTCGGACTTCAGCAGATGCACTCATACGTGAAGCACTGGTCAGATGTACCAAAGTCACTCCACTCAAAATTTTCAGAAAACAGAAGTAAATACAGCGGATGGTTTTCTTACAAATTATTCCTTAAATGTGGTTGTTTTTTTTTTTAAGTAGTCGAATAGGCAGGACTCACTGCATCCCTCTTAAGTTCAGAATTACAGAAAAAAAATAGATTGCTTCTGCAATATTACAGCCTGGTTTTTGCAAACTGATAAGAAGCATCATCAAATTAAACTCAAATCCATTTCCTTGTGATGCTCCAACTTCAAATGCAGAGCTCTTCCCTGCTACTTCAGCAGGGATCAACTGAAAAAACAGCAGGTGAGATATCAACTGTGAATGCACAACAACTGTTCAATCAACATTCAGAAAACATTCCTGATCACATTTCTGAGAAGTAACACTCCTGGTCATAACCACATTTTAACTTATTTGCCTTTTATTCTGGTTCCCCCAGAACCACTGAAACCACTTCATTTTGTGTTTTCTATTTAGCAATAGCATATTACATCTTCATCACAACATTAGTTGTAACCACTGATGTTCCCAAGCTGTCTTCTCTGTTCCATAAAATATCTGCTGGAATCAGCCTTCATTTCAGCAGCCACCCAACTTGCTCTATGCCATTTCAAACAGATATAAGTGCTAAGAAGCACAAACTGGTAAATGGAATATATAAGAAAATTGTAATGATATGTTAACTATTGCTTTAACTTGAGAGGGTTTTTTGTGCCACTCCTCAAGGAGCATTTCCAGAGTCCAGTCAAAGCATTAATTTAGCGAAGCACACAGGCACAGCATAAGACATCTACCCTTCCACAACACACGGTGAAACTAACCCAAAGAAGTTTAATCAGGTAGACACTTAATTCCAGGAAATTCTTCTGTTAACATCTTGGAGTCTGATTTTTAAATATATATGACTACTGTAATTATTATTCCTATAAGACATTTTATATTAGAGAACAAAGTGCCTAAGGTTTTATTTTTAAGCTTCTGTCTATCTATTCATTCATCTCCGAAATAGGTGAATTCTGCTTTTGCTTACATTTTTATAAAAAACCTTTGATCTTATTCTGAAAGAATAAGCCTCTAGGGGAAGAAGGGATCAACCACGCTGATTAAACAAAGACAATGCCAAAGCATTTAAGGCACTGCAGGTATATGTCTGCCAAGATATTTTCCACATGATGCACATACATTACTTTCATTAGTATTCCATTGGCAACTGAAGGGAGAAAAAACATCAGTGCTCACAGAATACTTCAAACTCTTCTAGATACATAAAGACAAATTGACCAACTATTAACTGACAAAGTATTCCTGATGAACAACAGATTCTTTTGAATTTTCAGTCTCACCAGATCACTTCTGTTTCACTTAAACTGGTTAAATGTTTCCAAGAATATTTAAGGAATACAGTAGAAGAACTCTGATTTTTCGTATTAAAAGTATAGATTCATTTCTAGAAAGCCAGTATGTTTCAACCGTTAGCTTAAAACGAGACTCAACCAGTTATTAGTTTAAGGAGACTCTTACCCTTTTTGCAAAAGAAAGCCTCTAACAACAAAGAGATTCCAAAGTTATATTTTAAATACTAAAAACCAAGCAGTCAGGAATGAGCTGATATTTCAACCATCTTTTATGATTTCTTCTCCAAGAAAAATAATGGCTTGGCAAACAGCTTCAAAGAATTTAAGCACTGTATTACAACTGGATTAGAGCTGCGGGGGCAGAAGGAAGCAGGAGGAAGGGGTTGTGCCCTTAGTGAGTATTTGATCATGTAAAGCGCTATGAGAAAGCTTCATTTTCCACACCTTTAAGGGAAGAGGAAAATTCCTACTTAGAAGCACTGAACTGATTTCTTAACATATGGAAATCATCCTTCAGGATGAGGTGACTTACCACAAAAAAAGGGTAAAGGGATTGGCACAGTGGTTTAAGACAGGAAGAAACACAACCATTCCACAACTACCTGACCCAGTGGGTGGCAACCCAGCCCACCAGAGTGGGCTGGAACTACATGGCATTTAAGTTCTCTTCCAACATAAACCATTCTATGATTCTGTGCTTCTATGATCTCCACACGCAGGGATGCTTCACTGGTTCAGCTTCATTCAGAAAAAGAAACACATCACATACAAACTAGCGTATGAGCCCATGAGTCATGCCAAACCCACAGTGCCAGAAGGTACCCTAGACAGAGGGGAAGAACCCTTTTGGATGAATAGGATGAAACATAACATGAATCAAAACGCAAAGCTCACACAACTGGTTTTCCAGCAGCAAATGCTACGGGGCCCTTGTGAACCCACAAAGCAAAGGAAGTTGTAGATGAGGCAGGACATGGCAAGGAAAATCCAGGCCTCACATTCTGATAAACAGGCTTATTCCTGGAAAAAAAGGATAAAGCTTTTATGACAGTAGATTTGGTGTCAATTGTTTAGTTTAGCATTGCTTGTGTAACTGAAAGCTTGGATAGAAATATTTTGGCTTTAAGCCTTTTCTATATTTAGGAATACCATTAACAGCTTATGTAAACATCCTAATACTTCCTCAAATTTGTTCCAAAAAAATTTTGAAAGCAGTAACTTCAAGCAACATTGAAGTTACAAGAAGCACTGTCATTAAAACTTTCATTTTAAAACGCTCTCTGTGGAGATTTAAGAGCCACATCATTTGAACTTGACTAGCAGAAAAGCAGCAATGCACAAACTAGTGCACAGGTCTTCACCTCTTCCATCCGGCCTTCTCTAACAGTCACTGCTCAGTACCTGACAAGGTGCTACATGTGCACTGACACGCTAACTGTGAAGGCTGCTGGAACAAATTCATCCTTCTCTACACAGAAACGTGGTCCTTATTTAACAAATTTATAAGCCAGAAAAGAAAAGAAAGAGTTACTATGAAACCATGGTTTAATGGAATCCAACAAAACATCTTATTTACCTTGCAAACATTCCCCAGCTTTTCAAATATCCCCATTAATCTGTTTTTGAACAATCGAGCTTGGTTCATTTCTAACTGCTGTCCTTCTATTATAGATCACATCCAGAATTGAGTTGCACTGTTCATTACCTAAAACAGACAGTGCATGGTACTTGGGGAACTGCGTTGGTTTCTGCCTTTACCATACCACTACAGTCTTACCAAAGTGAGAACTTTCTGTAAGCTGTGTATTGCTACACAACTCAGAAAATGCTTTTCAATAGACATGTTTTATGGTTGCAAAAAGCACGCTTTTGGCTCAAAACTGAAAAAAAGGATTTCAGCTAAGAGGTATTTGCAAACACTAGGCAGCACACCGGTTAAAAAAAAAGCCTTCTGCACACTAAACTGCCAGCTAAGTTCTGGCTGTGCTTTTATTTTTCCTTTAAGTCTGAAATTGTCTGCATTAATTAATGAACAGTTTGAGACTGGAAAATTCTGAATGCCTCTAAACCTTTATTGTTAAGTACTTCAGGCTGTCCAGGCCAGTTGCAACAGCAGTTATTCCAGACTCTCCTGGTCTTAAGATTTCACACAAAGAGGCTCTCAAGCTTGCAACTAGCTGATCTAGGAGTACTTTCATTATTTGAGATTTCCAGTAAAAAGTTGCAAGCAAGAACAAGCACTGCAAGACTTTTATTCAAACTATTTGATATTTTAAGAGCCAGCTAGAGATTCTGTGGGACATCCTGTTCCCCAGGTTATTTTCAAACCCAACCACAATCCTCCCCCTAACCCATGCTACTACAGCCTTCTTCCCTTCTTGCATGCACAGGTGTAAGCTGCAAGCTGTTCCTCACCTGCTCTTACAAACCACCTGCAAGTATCCTGATTCGATCATGACTCTGTGCAATACTACAGAAAGATGGATAACTGGGTTAATAAAAAAAAAAAACAAAACAAAAATAGCCCTCTAAGAAATAGGATGAATCTAGATGTGAGGACCAACAATACAAAACTTCATCTAGTCATTACTGAGAAAAAAAAATTGATTACCAACAAAGCAAGTGTGACGCATCTTACAACAGCTGTATTACTTCAGCAGCCACTACTGCCAGCCAACCCACCTCTGCCCTCAGTACTCCTCTAGCTTGAAAACAAACCAACCAACCAAAACAAACACATGTCCACATGGTGAATCCCCCCAAGGAGCTGATGCAGCAGACAGTCACTCCTTACCATCCTGTCCCCTACAGAAGCCCTTATTTCCACCCAGATCACTGTGTAAGCACCCAAGGATTTACACCAACAAACTGGCTCGGGCAGGGGAGGGTGCCAAGCCAACAGGAAGTTATTCACAGTGATTACAGGTGCTATCAGCTACATCCTCCTGCGCCCTCAGATACAAATGCAAACAGGCATTAGTCAGATCCACCGGCAGTACCTGGAGCCAGCTATTTCTCAGTGCTGTGATCAGCTCTGGACTTGCACAAACTGCACGAAGCTGCCTCTTCCTGGAACTGGGATAACTCATAGCAACCAACCCTTTGCCATCCAAATGCCCCAGCTGGTTAACCATCCCTGTCCAATATGGAGAGACTTTTATAGCCCCTGACACGTTTATGCCCTGTATTTAGCATTACAGAGTTTTGCAACATGTGTATTCCGTATAGTTTATGACGCTACATGATAGTAGTTGCCTTTAGGAACCATGCATATAAACAGAGATGACAGACCCAACCTCCAATGTCTTTACCTATACATGCCTATTAAAACTAATTATTTCCTTCTCTATCCTCATCTTTTACTGCAGGCTTGAATCTCTGTTTCCAAGAACAGGCATATGGCTATCACATTTAAAAGCTCAGTCTACCATGAGCGCCTAGCTTTTTGGCTTGCCTGGACCACACTGAGTGAAAAGGAATTGTCTTAGACCACATATAAAATACATAATATAGTTAATATACGTAAGCATTAAAACATACATACATAAAGACGTATATAGAGAGAGACATAGAAAAATAGAGGGCAACAAAAACAAAGCTAGTGTGTTGGACACATATGGGACCACTATTAAGATTAAGCGTAAGAGCAGCACTGCTCTGTGCTGTTCCTGGGGAAGGCAGAAGGACAGCAAGAATCAATTCTCCCTTCACTATGAAGTGCTTTACTGTACTCTCTCTCTCTCTTTCTAAACAACCCATTTCCTATTTCTGCTTAATGCATTGGGAATAATGGGGGATGCACATTCTGGAGCTGTAATTAAAGTTTTCTTGCCTGCTGTGCTACACAGGCCTCCAGCTGACCACACACGGAAGCAAAGCCTGTGCAATATGGCTGCAGTATGGCATGCAAGACAACCACTAGATGGTGACTCAAAACACAGACCATTTTTAAAGTCAACAGAAAAATACCAGAAGACAGCCCATGCACAGAGCTGAGCACAGATAACCCTTGGACTCCAGCAGCAAGGATAATCTCCATGGACAGCCCCTCACAGTTGCAAGGAATTCTAATGAAGCTGTTCTAAAAGAGCAAACCCTTCACTGGTACCCATCCAGCCACAGGATCCAGACCCCAGCTTCATGTTCTGGCATCAGCTCTGCATAAGTTCCTGCTGGAGTGGACAAGCTGTTCATTAGCTGGACTCCTGATGTGAATACAATTAATCACAGACACAAACTCTTCCAGCATGAAGCTTACGGTTAGAAGAAACGATCAAACTTTAAAGCCCAGTATTTACAAACACACTTTAGCCACTCAGATGCATTAACAGACAACACAGCTTGGGTTTAGTATTTTAAGCCATTGTGTGATGCTGATGCTGTGCTGTTAGCACAGGTTTTTCCTCAACTACAATGAAGTTTTAAAGGCTTGCACTCTGTCCTAAGGGCAGAAGGCTCCCTGCCTAACATCCTATGCCAATTAGATATGACTAAAACAAAACAGCACCACGCTACCACACTTGACGAGACTAAGGCTCTATTTGAACATACTATGGTAGAAAGAAAGGCAGGTAAGAACTGTTTTAGAGAAGTGCACAGAAGTCCTGCCAAAACCTTCATCCATAGGATCCACATGGCAAAGCAGGACCTGAAGCAGTTCATTTCTATCCAGTGCTGGCATTTTTATGTCTGCAGCTCCTCAGTTGCTATCTCCACCTCATTTACAAAGCCTTTTAATTTTCTTTTTTCCTTCTCTCTCTCTCCATGCCAGAAGGGAACAAACTGCTATGCAAAATTTCTCTAGGCTCACACTGAAAATAATCCTTTAAAGCCCGCAAAGCCTCAGCTATCCAGGAAGTGCAGCAATGCTGGAGCATTAAACAAGTTTTCATTGCTAAGTCAACAGACACACATTTTTGTTTATATACATATTTCAGTGCAGGTTCACTTAATTCCCTCTCTTCAGTTCCAAGTCTAAGCACACAGTATCCAACACAATTTCTATCTAATATAAAAATATTTCCCTAAATTCTTTTCTAATCTACTTTCACACCTGGATTTCAACATATGCTCAATTTCTGCTTATCCAAATAACATCCTCTCATTCTATGTACATACACCATATGGATCACTTAGCCACATGGATCTGACAAAACTATAACATTTGACCTCAGATATGTGAAGGTGATTTATTTGGATTTCAACACAATTTAATGAATTTAATGAAAGGAAGTTAAAGTTTTTCTTTATTGAAAATACGTTTTTCTTGAATGCAACTGTTCAAAGACCACCTTTCCCAAGAGTTAAGCTATGAGGTGATCAGCCTTCCCAAACACAAAGTTTTTGAATGATAAGTAGTAGAACACTAGATACAGAAGAACACAAACTCAGAAGGAAACTGGGAACGTCCCAAGGCATCACCCTTTTTCCCGGTATACAAACAGCCTTTTTCTCTATCCCCACAACCACAGGTCAGGAGGCCTCCCCAAGTACTCTCAAAGAAATGCAAAGTGCTTCGGTTGTTAGTCAATAACAAAAGCGTTCATGTTAAGGCTGCTTGTTTGTTTTCCCCCTCTGAAGGAGCGGAGGCACATTTCCAACATAAACGCGAGCCATCATCTAATTCTCAAGGCACGATTCTAAATACAGAGGAGTTTTCAGGAGACAAAGTGTTTCGTTTAAACAAGTCTAAATAGATGCTCTCACAAACAACTCATTATTGCCACAATTTCATCATCAGAAATAGCTGAACCGCACTGAAAACTTCCTTCAAAAACCAGCCCACAACATGGGAGCCTTCAGCGTAAACAACTGAAATTGCTTCCAAACATTATAAGCAATGAAAAATCGACACCTTACAACAAACCTCGCTCAGCAGATAGTTCCACCTGCACCAACTGCACTAACAGGTCTTACCCAAGAAAAATCTCTCAATATACATCCACAGCCTCATTCCTCACCACCTGACCGCTCCCTCGCACAACACCACACCAAACCTTATTTCTCACAGCAGGGACACCCGAGGACTGCAGCCAAGTGTCCTCATGGCATCACTCGGTAATATCCAGTTCCCTTTGCTGAACAGCTCTGAGAGAGTTACCCATTTTGGTGCAGTCGTAGGCTATCTAAATCCATATTATACCTCCTTTAATAGCTGCCGAGCACTAATATATTACATGCAAGCAACAAATAATATGACTCAACTCCAAGGTTTTCTAAGAATATTCAAACCATGCACAACATCTACCACACAGAAAAATCCCTTTCATTTAAGCCTCCAGCTGCACACAGAGGCTGGACGACCAAGTGATTTACCACAGCCGTGCTCTGAGCATGTTAAAACGAGGATCCTGACTACAAGCTAAAAACATACAGCAATCGACCAAAAAATTAAACTGAAATCAGGAATGGATTTACAGATGTAACCAAAAGAGAAATAATTTCACCGCATGTGTTATACATAAAGGCACTAATTAATATGACAGCATTTTCTTCATCACAGACAAAACTTTTTTTTTTTTTCTGTAAATGAGAAAGCAAAAGTCTGAATTAAGAATTAGCAGTTCTGTTGCAATTTCGAGCTTACAGAGGTTAAGGAAACTGTAGGTTTCTGCTGAGGTAATTCCTCAAATCCACTTAGTCTACACAAGAGAAGAAAATAACAATTCTGGAACGCTTTTCAAATGGCCGCAGATCGCTTTCGATCTGAGCCAAGCCAAAGCCCCATTCGCTGCTACTTGTATCAGTTCCACTTCCAACCCTTACTTCCTCCTCTTCACCACACTGCACATCAGAGTGGGCTTCTCAGTCCGCCTGAGATCTTCTTGTGACAGGGATTCCATTTTCAGACCATCTCAGGCATTTCTCAAGCAACTGCTGCAGTGATTCTCAAAGCAGCATGGTTTTTATCTTATTAGCATTTGTGGTTTGTATCTATAACATTAATCAGGGTTCCTATCTCATTAGCTGGTAAAGCAGCTACTGTGAAGAAAAATCCATGGCCATTTTCAAAAGTCTTTTGTCAGAAAAGTGATGAAACTACTTATTTTCCTGTTCTGACCTTTAATTTTTGATGTTGCTTTCTTTGGTGTCATTTGAAAAATAAAAAGGAAACGCCTAAATGCAAACAGTACTTCAAAAGAGAGGCTGAGAACTTGCTTCAGACTTTCTATTTGCTAAGTGGAAAATATATCACGATCACCACTAGAAAAATCTCTTCAGCTGAAGTCCAACACGGACACAACCGCATGCAGCCAAGATATTCAAGGAATACTTTGCCTAAACCCTTACCAGAGATAATTACTGATCACTGATATTATTTGACTGAGCTAATTACGTTAGATTACTCTGTTAATATCTACCACTTCACGTTCGCATCACACAGCGCAGGAGGAATGCCGGCCTCAGACACCCGCCCGTGTCTCCCCCTCCGCGGGATCAGTGGCCGAAGCGTCAGTTCCACGGAGCGCGTTTGCCGGGAGGTTACATAACCCGTCGCTCCAGGAGCGATGCTGCAGCGTTACCTCCCGTCCACTCACGGGAAACCCGGGCACAGCCACGGGGGCGGTGGGGATGAATTAGGACTTCTTCCCCATCACCCTCCTCGGGGCGAACGCGGTCCGCAGCCCCGCGGCGGGACGGGGCATCGCCCGCAGCCCCCGCCGGGAGGACCCATCCGCAGCCCGGCCCTGCGCCGGCAGGCACCGCAGCGCGCCCGGGAGCGCGGCCAACAAAACGGCTACGGCCCGGGAACCCTCCCCCCACGCCCAACTTCGCCAAAGCGGCCACCCGGTCCCGCCCTGCCCCATTCCCTCCCCACCCGTCGAGACCCCGGTACCGGACTCTCGGCCGGTGCCGCCGCGCCCTCCCGGCAGCAGGTGCGCAGCTGAGGCCGCTCGGATCCCGGCCGGGCTGTGGAGGCGGCGGGGCGCACAGGTGCTTCCTTCGCACGGCTCCCAGAGTTCTGGCTCCGCTCGGTACCGCCCGCAGAGCCCTCCCTGCCCACAGTAAAGTGCGGGGCAGCGGCTCCCACCCCGGCGCGCCGCTCACCTCCCGGGCCGCTGCCCCTGAGCAGTCCCGTCCTCTTCTTCCTCCTCCTCCTCCTCCATGGTGCCGCTCCACCCCCTCCGCGGCTGCTCCGCGGCTCTCCAGCAGGAGCTGTTGAACGGCTGCGGCTTCCCGCCCGCGCAGCACACCGCCGACGGCAGCGCGCCAAGCTGCAGGCAGCAGCTCCACAGCGCCCTGCCCCGCACCATGTCACAGCGGCCCCGCGTGCGCGGCCGCCCCCGCCCGGCCGTGTATGGCGCTGATAACAAGATGGCGGCGGGGTCCGGCGCTTTAAGCGGGCAGCGTCGGGCTGGGAGCCGGCCAAGACCTGTGGTTGGCCCCGATAGTTTGTAAACGGTCCTTGTCTGGGAGCCTGTGCGTGCTCTGACTTAGTGGTGCTGTAGCGAAAACTTTCCTAAAGTTGGTTCTCTCAGGGACTGGGAGAAGGGCCACCGACCACTGCCTAAGTTAAACTGGTACTCACTCAATCCTGCGCCGCTGGAATGGGACACACGGGCTCTCCTCCCGCAGAGCAGCCCTCACAGCCCTGCATTATCCTCGTTCTTTGCTACTAGGAAGTTAAAACTCCTCACACGGTTAAGTCCACTGCCAAGCCCGTGTGAGCAGTCCTCACCTGGTAGGAAGCGAGGGGCTCTGAGGAACCAGTCCGGAGAAATGAGAAGCCCAGAGAAGTAGAATAGGTACTTTTAAAATCTTTCCATAGCTCCCTAAGAATGTAATACGATGGAAGGTAGAGAGCAAAGTTATGCACGTATAATACTGTATGTAGCAGCAGTATGGATTTCAGAGGCTATCTGGAATTCAGACACGTTTATATGCACCTTATCTGGAAGCTCAGGAATCAATTATGAGATTGTTGGGAAATTTCACATAGGATCAGAGGTGAAGGTCTAAAGATCCTGGGGGAAGCACAGATATAGACAAGGTGAAGAGCCCCAAGGAGAAGGATTTGGGGGTGTCAGTTGATGAAAGACTCAACATGAGCCAGCAATGTGCACTTGCAGCACAGAAGGCCAACCGTATCCTGGGTTGTATCAAGAGAAGGGTGACCAGAATGTTGAGGGAAGTGGTTCTGCCACTGCTTTGCTCTTATGAGACACCACCTGGAGTACTGAGTCCAGTTCTGGGGCCTCCAACACAAGAAGGACATGGAGTTGTTGGAGCAGGTCCGGAGGATGGCCACAAAAATGATCAGAGGGCTGGAGCACCTCTCCTATGTGGACAGGCTGAAAGAGCTGGGGCTTTTCATCCTAGAGAAGAGAAGGTCCTGAGGGGACTGAGGGAAAGGCTAAATGGCCTTCCAGTACCCCAAGGGGGCCTACAGAAAAGCTGGAGAGGGACTTTTTATAAGGGCTGGTACTGACAGGACGAGGGGAAATGCCTTTAAACTGGAAGAGCGTAGATTTAGTCTGGGTATTAGGAAGAAATTATTCACTGTGAGGGTGGTGAGACACTGGAACAGGTTGCCCAGAGAAGCTGTGAATGCCCCGTCCCTGGAAGCATTCAAGGCCAGGCTGGATGGGGCTGTGAGCAACCTGGTCTAGAGGGAGGTGTCTGCCTATAGCAGGGGGTTGGAACTGCATGATCTTAAAGGTTCCTTCCAACCCAAACCAGTCTATGATTCTATGGAAATGCAAGCCTTACTTTTCTTGTTATTAACCTATCATTCCCTTAACCCCTGTAAGGTAAGGAAGGCTAATACTGCCACATTATCTTGTTCAGAATGAGGAAAACCAGTGTGTATTGGTTACCTTTGGTCAAGCAGATTTGCTGCTGATTTACTAGTGGGAAAGTCCCAGTTCATTCCTTCTGACTCTTCTCACCTGACTTTGCCTGATCATTTAATCTCCTATCAGTATGTTTGAAGATAAGCAGGCCTTGTAGATTTTTTGATTTGGAAGTTGTTTGTATGTCACCAGTGCTACATAAGCCATACTGGAAGAGGCTGTGCTTTATTGTGTTTTGTCTATACTGCAAATAAAGATATCAGCATTTGGAGGCTGTAAATAAAGACAACTGGTGTCTGTACAACACACAGTGTTCACAGTGTTTAATTTGAAAGAGAAACATCTCTTTTTCTAGTGAAGAATTACACGGTTGTTCAAGTGCATTCTGGCACAGCTAGAAGTCTGCATCTAATGTGTGTTACCTCCTCTGCCACACCAGTCTGCTCAACACAAGAAAATTCAAGTTGAGAGGTGTTCCACAGCAGAACCAGAATTTTAAATTAATTAATTTCCTGTTTCACTGTTCCCACGAGCCAGCTAAGATCTCAGGCAGGTCCTGCTGCTTAGGTATGTTTTGATCTTTCAATGTCTTATGTTCACAAATGCACTTAAACCAAGGAAAAGTCCCAATGTGTGCTCAACAAGTTGTGTAAACCCAGAGCACAGATCTGTCTGACCTGTAAAATACCACAGACATGCTGCTGTGCTCAGAGGACTGATGTTCAGATTCTGCAGAAGTCGGGGGCCAGAAGTAACTAACAGATGGGGAGATTCCAGACATCTGTGAATGAAGTAGAAGGTTTTCTTGACATCTAGTCTGTAATAATTTTATTTTCTTCAGTGGCACGCATTTCTGGTAATTTTACTGTCCAGACTGGCCCTATATATGCCCACTACAAATGGAAATGAAAAAGATTTGGAATCTGCTTTGTACTGCAGAGAGGCACAGATACTGAGGAATATCAATCAAACAGATTATTCTTGGGTTGGTGTATTTTATTTTCTCACAGTGAAATTTAACAGCTGAAATAAAATCCTGTTTTATTGAGGAAGTTTTTATGCTATATCATTTCATTAACCATTTGGAAGGAGATATACCTTAACGTATCTTAAACTGCTTAATACAATAACCTATATCTTAATTAGAATCACACAGTTGGTATTTCATGAATTGTATCCACAGTGGCGTATTTCCCTTGGAGATAAAGTGTGAATTAATCATGAGCAAGACAGCTCAACTAACTTGACTATAAATCTTCTCTTGATGAAGGGTTTCACTATCAATGCAGCAGAAATTTATCAATATTTTGTTTAGAACTTAGGAGTGTAGAATTAATATCTCATTTACAAAGTGTAATTTAGTTAGTTGACATAAGCTGTGTCAGAGGAAGGTACCTACTCTCTTGGACAGTAACTGAAGCACAATCTAAAGAAGAAAAAAAAAACCCAAAATTCTTATAATGAACCATTTTTTTAGCTTTGTACCTGAGCTGTCTTATCTTGATTGTGAAAATCCTCCAAGATCATAAAATTTAAAATGTTCTGCCATCTCTTGCTCACATTAGAATATCATAGAATCATAGAATCATAGAACCACCAAGGTTGGAAAAGACCTACAAGATCATCCAGTCCAACCGTTCACCTATCACCAATAGCTCCCACTAAACCATGTCCCTCATGGACACAACATCCAGTCGTTCCTTGAACACCTGAATCTCCCCTGCCGCAGCTTGAAACCATTCCCTCTAGTCCTGTCACTAATGACACGAGAGAAGAGGCCGACCCCCACAACCTCCCTTCAGGAAGTTATAGAGAGCAATAAGGTCTCTCCTGAGCCTCCTCTTCTCCAGACTGAACATTCCCAGCTCCTTCAGCCTCTCCTCATATGGCCTGTGCTCCAGACCCCTCACCAGCTTTGTTGCCCTTTGAACACACTCCAGGGCCTCAATGTCTTTCTTGCAGTGAGGGGCCCAAAACTGGACACAGTACTCAAGGTGCGGCCTCACCAGAGCTGAGTACAGGGGGACAATCACCTCTCTGCTCCTGCTGGTAACATTGTTTCTGATGCAAGTCAGGATGCCCTTGGCCTTTTTGGCCACCTGGGCACACTGTTGGCTCATGTTCAGCCAAGCATCAATCAATACCCCCAGGTCTATCTCCTCTACACAGTCTTCCAGCCACTCCACCCCAAGCCTGTAGCGTCGCCTGGGGTTGTTGTGGCCGAAGTGCAGGACACAGCATTTGGTCTTGTTGAACCTCATCCCGTTGGCTTCAGCCCAGCTCTCCAGCCTGTCCAGATTCCTCTGTAGGGCCTCGCTACCCCCAGGCAGTTCCACACTCCCAGCCAACTTGGTGTCATCTGGGAACTTACTGAGGGTGCACTCAATGCCCTCATCCAGGTCATCAATAAAGATATTGAAGAGGACGGGCCCCAGCACCGACCCCTGGGGAACACCACTCGTGACCGGTCGCCAGCTGGATTTAACTCCATTCACCACCACTCTCTGAGCCTGGCCCTCCAGCCAGCTCCTTACCCAGCCAAGAGCGTACCCATCCAGCCACAGGCTGCCAGCTTCTGCAGGAGAATACTGTGGGACACAGTGTCAAAGGCTTTGCTGAAGTCTAGGTAGACCACATCAACAGCCTTCCCCTCGTCCACCAGATGGGTCACTAGGTCATAGAAGGAGATCAGGTTGGTTAAACAGGACCTGCCCTTCGTGAACCCATGCTGGCTAGGCCTGATCCCCCGGTCGTCCCGCACATGCCGTGTGATCTCCCTCAAGACAATCTACTCCATAACCTTCCCTGGCACCGAGGTCAGGCTAACAGGCCTGTAGTTCCCCGGATCCTCCTTACAACCTTTCTTGTAAATGGCTTGGCTATCACCTCTGCCAGTTCCCTCAGCACTCTTGGGTGAATCTCATCCGGCCCTATGGACTTGTGGCAGTCCAGCTGGAATAGTAGGTCCCTGACCGTTTCTTCCAGAATCACAGGGGATAGATATATCAATATCATCAAACCCCATTGGACTTCGGCTCACTATATACTAGGCAACATTTTCTCTGACAGTGCAGATGCAGTTTATAGCATTGGAAAGCACACTCACTGGAACAGTCTGAGCTGGATCTCTCAGTGAAATAAACTATCCCAGCAAAGACATTTTTCACCACTCTGATAGTGTTCCTACTAAATTTTTTTACTGGCATATAAATGTTGCACCAAAAGGAAGTCTGCTAGGTTAGTAAAAGTCTCTCTGGTAAAACTGTACCATGCTGGGACAAAATGGAAACATTTTCCATTACGGCAACCTAGCCCTTGTAATTGTAATGTGGGGAGGAAACCATTCTCATGGTATCCATGCTGTTTTGGAAAGAAGTCAAAGAAGAAAAGATATTTGGCATGGTGCAGGCAGAGGCAAGCAGTTTCAAGACATGTTGGATGATAAGTTATCCTGTGAAAGAGGGTTACACTGCCAGCTAATGCATGTACATAAAGGCAATGAGTGCTTCACCGTAATGTTTAATTAAAACATACCTAACCGTAAAATATTTCTCCAATCTAGGCATAGCCCTTGAAAAAATACTTAAGCTAACATTCTCACTGAGCTCCAAGATGTGTTATTGTTTTAGAAAATCATTCTGAGTTACTCCACATGTCAGAAGCCTGATGGCTGAAGGATGTTTTGGGAACTAGAAAGAAAAATGGCTCAAGAATGATCAGTGGATGCAGACCTGGCAAAAGAGCCCTTTATAGTTTAAATAGCAGCTTTAAATTGCCACACTCACAACATTGATGCAGAATCAATATACAATACTTAACAAAGTAACTGTAAATGTCATGTTTACTGTTACAACTCCAAACTTCTTGTATGGTAAAGAAATTGAGCATTTGGGAGACTACAGAGAAGGAATTTAGAGAACTACTAAAAAACAAAACAAAACCAAAAAACCACCATGCTTCTAAGTATTAAGTGAAATACTCTCTAATGACAAGCTAGTATCTCTACTTTCTACTTTCTAGGATAGCACAGAATTATAGAACGGCTTGGGTTGGAAGGTACCTCAAGGATCATCAAGCTCCAAACCCTCTGCTGCAGGCAGGGCTGCCAAACAGTAACTGGGGGAAGACAATAACTGGGACTATAATAGAGGCATTTAGCTTGCATCTGTACTAGTAATGGTCCAGGAACATTCTTCAGCCTTGAAGCCAAATTGTTCAGTGCATATATTTTCATAAAGATAACTTATCCTAGCCCAGAAGAGCAGGTGGCTTCATTTGCTGCTGTGATTGGGCACTGTATGGGAAGAGTGTTTGTTGGCACAAGCCAAAATGCAGGTTGTTAAACCTTGGTAGTGATTTAATAATTCCTAGTAATATTGCAGGTGAATTCAAGGTCCAAGCCCTATTTACTGGAACACATCTGGCCTTAGACAATACCTGATTTTACAACTTAACCTTCTATGTCGGGAGTAGTGCCAACCATTATCAGAGAGAACCAGCACTCCCTGAACCCAGTACTGCTGGAGCATGGCCACATAGACCTCCATCTCAAAGAGCAGCTCTCAGGCCTGTGCATTGCCCTTGTTCCTTCCTTTCCTGCCACAGTTTCTTCATGCAGTGGATGAAGACCACTGCCTCATACCTGTCCACCCCTGTGAACAGCTCACGCCTGGCTCCAGTGTGAGGTTTTGAGGAACCAGTCCAGAGAAATGAGGAACTCAGAGAAGTAAAACAGGTACTTTTGAAATCTTTCCATACCTCCTTAAGGATGTAATACAATGGAAGGCAGAGAACAGAGCTATGTACATATTAAACAAGAGACTGTATGTAATCACAATATGGATTCAGAGGCTACCTGGAGTTCAGACACATGTATATGCACCTTGTCTAGAAGCTCAGGAATTGATGATGAGACTGTAGGAAAATCTCACATAGGATCAGAGGTGAGGGTCTAAAGATCTTGAGGGAAGAAAAACACAAGCCTTTCTTATCTTGTCTTAATCTGTCATTCCCTTAACCTCTGTAAGGTAAGGAAGGCTAATAATGCCACATTATCTTGTTCAGAATGAGGAAGACCAGTGTGTATTGGTTACCTTTGGTCAAGCAGGTTTGCTGCTGATTTACTGGAGGGAAAATCCCAGTTCATTCCTCCTAACTCTTCTCACCTGACTTTGCCTGAATGTTTTCTTTCCCATCAGCATGTCTAAAGATAAGCAGGCCTTGTGGATGTTTTGATTTCTACTCACACTCTATAAAACATAACTTTATATGGATTGAAGACTTGCCCCATTTTACTGGAACACATCTTGCCCTAGATAATACATGATTTAAAATTTAACCTTGTATCTTAGAGGAAATTAGAACTGTTGCATTTGTTTTCAAAATCAGTGAAGCTTGGCAACTTCATTACAAACATGCAGAACTAGGAGATGATTCTGTTATGGTTAGTACCTGTAATGAATTGTAACGTTGCATAACATTTTGTGAAATAACTGTGATTAAAATTCATTTAGGAAATTCAATTATAGGGTCTAAAAGGCCTGGTCAGATTTGCATTCTTTTTTTCAGTGGCTCTAAGCATAAAGAACAATCCTTGCCTTTTTGTGACTGAATTTGTAGCTGGAGTAGGATATATTAACAGGTTTAATAAATAGGAAGAAGTACCTTTGGCATGAAAAGGGGAGAAACAGAAGAAACCTTAAGAATATATAGATTAGCTCCTTGCGTGGTTACATTTTTATGAGTGACTTGACTTTCAATTACAAATTAGAAATCCTAGATCATTGTACTGCTTTCACTGTAGGCAAGATGACAACAAACTGTTTTTAGTGTCTAAATGCATTACTGGAGGGTGCCCTTCGAGCATTCATTTTAGACTCATGCTGTAATGGATTAAGCTTGTATCTATCTTTTACATCAGGGAATATTTTTTACATATGGTACCATGGCTTGAATGTGAATGTCAGTAATTGCTAAGATCTTAACTATACCCTCTAGATGTATTCCTGATAGGACCAGATCACTGTCTGTACATTTGATGAACCTTATTCTTATGTCACTTACGTCTTTGCAGGGATTTTGTTTATTTATTTGTTTGATTTGTTTTTTTTGTTTGTTTGTTTCTTTGTTTTTGATGTGTGGCTCCAAGAAATATCTGGCCTTAGTTCTGTGCTTCTATTTTCAAGTGGTAAATAAAGATATTTGTCATCCCACACCCTCATCAGTGGAGGAGTGAGGGGCATGGGTCCTTAGGATGGTCTGGCTTCCTTCATGGCTGTGAGTATAACTCTTTGGCAGTACTCTTTGGCCCATAGAGAGTCCTCTGTGATGTGGGAGAAAAATACATCCTGCCAAATTTATCCTGGCCAGCCTGCAAAATGAGGGGGTAGGTGCACTGGAAGTGCTATAAAGTGCTTGGGGAGGGACAGAATGGAGATATGCAGGAAAGGAAGGAGGCACAGTATGGGACTGTGGAAGCATATACTCTGACATGCTTCATGGTGGAAATATGCTGGTGGGGGCACGCCAGGCTGCGTACATCTGCAGAAGAAATACATAGACTACAGAAGGAATGTTTAGACTGACCAAGGAAGATGCCTTAAGAGTGCAAAGGCCTGAGTTTTCATCAGCAGTGTCCTAAATAAATAGATTGCTCTCATGATGATTTCCAAAGAGGACCAAGAGAATGAGCTGATCTTGGGAGTGAGACAGGTCAATTCAGCTGTTTATTGTACATAATTTATAGGAGCTACCTATAAAGCTGTGGAGCACTAGAACTCTCTTTCTCATATTTGAACATAACACCTTTCAAATCTTACAGACAGTCTGTGTTGGAGGTTCACAGATGTTTATTTCCTGCTAAATAGTGACATATCCATTTCAGGAGCCTAGGATTGAAACAACTTTGCACTGTTTCTCTTTTTTTTTTTGAGCTTAGAGCCAGTTTAGTACCTCTGACAACAATGCAGAATAAAACCAATGATATTCGTGGAAGAACTGGAGCTACATTTTAGTTGTATGCTTTTGGAGCACTTGTAGAAAGCCAATGTCACATCAAACCATAGAGTCCTATCTAAGTAGGCTATTTCAGAAAGAATGAAGCTAGGGAAGCTGCATTTTCTGTTCAGTTTTATTCGCTGCTCTGTACATTCACCCTGCCAATGCAATAATACCAGCCCAGCCCTCTCTATGCCTTCCTCACCAACTCCTTGGGCAAGGGAGAGCATGAGCTGTGGCCAATCCAGTTGGTCACATGTGCAAACTGGCTGGCAGCAGGAGCCCACTGGCAATTGCCCCCTAAGCATAACACACACTGCTGTTTTCTACCTGCATTTTTCATACTCAGAGAATAATTTGAGTCTCCTTCCACTGTCTAGCTACTGATGTTGAAGAAAATTAGCTGTGACTGTATTAGGCTTACTTTTGGGGTGCACTATTGTGTGTTCTGAGGCTTTGGTCATTTGACTCACCAGAACAAAAGTTTTAGAACAACCCAGCAAACACAAATTTTTGGTGACTGCTTTCTTTGAAAGTCAGACCACAGGGAAAAGGACTAATATGAAGAAATCCCAGTAAGAATTGGAAGGTAGCTGAGTTGTCCACTTTTACTAAGAAGCAAAGGAATGCTCTAAGATTCTGTAATCCATCAAAAGCCCTTCAGATTTCTGTCCTTCTTTGCAATATTTTTGAAATTGGCTGGTAAGTTTGACCTGGTTAAAATCAGCTAATGCTGTGAACTTCTGTGTAAGTTCAATTAAACTTGTTTTTATACTGCAATGAAAACTATATAGTGAAATGAAAAGAAAGAAAAAACAACGACTTTTAAATGCAGTAGAGTTACTGTCGGGGAAATAGATGTGAATTAGAAAAAAAAAGTGTATAACAGTGAGATAAGTCAAAGCTTCCTTGAGAATTTTTGTAAATATTCAGTGAAGGACCATACTTTTTCTGGCCTGTGAAAACTGTTTTTGCAGCATTGTTGTACATACATCACAGATATACAGGGCTAGAAGCAGGGCTCACATTCAGTAAGGCTCTTTCATGTAACTGGAGCATTATAATTGTCAGTAACACCACACAGGCATACTGCATGCTGCAGGAACTGCTTTCAGCTGCTAAGAGGCTGTTGTGGCACTGATGCAGGCTGCTGGGCTCCCAGGCTGACCTCCCTACTGAAATGAGGCTGAAACCTCGCCTTCATCCACAGCTCCCAGGAGGGAGAGGGAAAGGAAATCCGCTTTGGCTTTAACAGCTGGCACTGAACAGAGGAGAGGGTTATAAATAAATGCAAATGAAGAATGAGGGCATGTGACAAGAGCCGGGAAGGTCACTTTTTGGTGTGCCAATAGATGAGCAATGCTCAGAGTGGCATTTGACAAAATGTCACTATGTGTAGACATGATGGTGATGTCAAAAGAGGCTCGCTTGAGTTGAGGTTTGGGAGGATCCTCTATTTAAATCCTGTCTGAGCTACTGACAGGCTGTATGACCTTCTAGAATACACTGAGCTCCATGGGTCAAAATAGTTCTTGCTGCAACTAAATTGATGACAATGGAATTATTCTGGGAGTGAACTTGATTTCTCAGACATCAGTCAACACAGCTGGTTCACTGAATAAGTGAAAGAAAGCAACCATGGATATCACTGGAAAACAGATGAATCTGAACTGAGTCATTTAGTATCTGCAAAACAAGAACAGAAGCACACAGTTGTTACTTAAAATGCATAAATAAATGTTGATGGTGGTTTATGGGCAAAGTAAACTCCACAAAAGTAACTTAAATACTTTTTCAAGGTAATTAGTGTCATTCTGTTTCTCTATTTTTTTTTTTAATGGGATGTAATGATTATGTGTTTTATTTTTAACTTGTGAGATGAATTGTGCTTCTTTAAATATTCTAGTTTAGTTTTTTTCTTCAAGAACTTTATAATTGACTCAGGAATACAGCCTCATGTTGCACAGTGGTAAGCTTCTGTCAATGAAAATTAGTTTGGTGTCAGATTATAAAATAATTATGATAATTAGTGAATGATAAGAATTGGTATAAAAAGTACCTAAACAACATAAGCAGATGATAAAACTGTGTGTAAAATGGAAACAAAAATTACTTCTAAATAGGAAGCTTTCTACCTCCTGAGATGGAAGCTGATAGAAACCACAATGTTATGGATTTGGATGTAGATGAATAACAAGTGATTTACTTCTTTGTGGAAAAATAGTGAGTAACGAGCATTCTCTTACTGATGTTTAACTCCAGTATTTGCTTAAATTTCAAGTGCTATTTCCCCTAGTTTCACCAAGACCTCTACAAAGGTAGGCATACATTTCTTTAGAGTTGAAATAAAGAAGTCAAACTGTGATCTTGCTTTCAAGGCTAGCTGAAAGGAAACTAAATCCTGATGTCAGTGCACCTGCATCATGAGGAGAACTTTGGGGAGTTTAGAAAGCATAAATTGACCTGGACAAAATGATTACAGAGCAATAGTGATATGTTCTCCAGCACAGAAAAAGATAAAGGGTTCTCTTATCTCTGCCATTCCTGTCATTTAAACAAAATGAGTAGTTACAAATCAAAGGGTTCTTTTATCCCTACTGCTTACGTGATTTAAGCTAAACAACTATTTTCAAAACACAGCTTCATGTATGTTTCACTTCTACCAGGGATACACTAACACTAGATAAAACAATATTGACTTAGCAAGCAAAAAACAAACAAACAAACAAAAAAACAACCTGACATAATTTAAGAAAACTTAAACACTTAAACACTTAAATGACACTGGTACATTTTTTCCTTCATTTTCATTCCAATTTAGTAGGGAGGATAATGGAATTGCATCTCCAGGTATAATTAAATAAAAAGATCCAAAAAAGCCTTCCATTTCTTATCAGTGCTGATTAGAACAGGTCGTTGCTTCGTGAGTCTTTTATTATACCTGTTTACATATCCCATTGTGCAGCTGCAGCAGTATGTGGTGTCATAACAGCATTGGCTTGTTGGGTTTATGGTGAAATAATACCGCAGACACTTTTCTGAGGGGCTTGTTAGTAACACTTCATCATCTTTCTGTGCAGCTGATTATCTTTTAAAACAGTACCTTCCATTCTGAACAACATCCTATTTTTTTTTCCAGATGATTTCTCTGGTTAGTTACCATTTTTTTAAATTTTGATCCTATTCTCCAGAGTTCCTGCAATTTCTGTACGTACAAGGGTCACCTAAAATGTATTGAATATCCTTTCTTCTCTGTAATCAAAGCCAAGAGTTCAAATATTCAACAGTGCCAGGTACAGGACAGGCTTCTTCAGAAGCCTGTAATGTTCCACCATATTAATAATCTTTCCTTTGTATAGATGCTTAAGAATGCTTTACCTTTTCTGTTATTTGGGAAAAGGAACTAGAAGGCAAAGCTAAAGTACTGCCTTTTGGATTCTTTTCCCATTTGAATGTTTGATCATTTCCTTTCTTCAAAATCATTCCTTATTTAGAGCAGGAATGAAACAGCTACTTCTTAGAAATAATAAATAGGTGAATTATATCAATCTGACACATTAGAGCACTTAATTGATCTATGATGTCTTTACTTGTTCTTTTCCCTTTCTTTCTGGAAGTCTTATTCCCTTCTTTTCTAATTTACATACCAATGCAATGTGTAACATGCAAGCATTTGCGGAAGTCAAAGCAAGGAGGTAAAGAAAGGTTAAGAACAAGAAAATTTAAAAAATTACAATAGATAGTAGGAGAGATGATTGTAGAGGAGGGCTTCAGTCAAATTGAAAATGAGACTTAACAGGAATGGTGATACAGATAAGGACTAGCATTTTTCAGATTCTCAGTAAAAGAATTGTTGCGGTTTAACCCAGCAGGTGGCTCAGCACCACACCTTTGTTCACTCACTCCTCCCCTTCCCAGTGAGATGGGGGAGAGAACCAAAAAAATAAGGTATTATTTGTGATAAAACTACTTACTACGAGAAAAGGAAAAGGTTAATAATTATGACAAATATATATATTTGTATAAATGTATATAACAAGTGATGCATAAGCTCACCACTGCCCAGCCAATGCCCAGATTGCCCCTGAGCAGCGGAAGAGAGAGAGATGAACTCCCACTCCTGTCAAAAACCCTTCTGCTTGATGTCGTGAGGTATGGAATATCCCTTTGACCAATTTAAGTCAGCTGTCCCAATGCTGTTCCCTCCCAGCTCCTTGGGCCCTTCGCTGAGAATGGCCTCTATTCTGAACAACACTGCTTAGCAGCAACTGTAAACATTGGTGTGTTATCAACGTTGTTTTTCTCCTAGAACCAAAACATCATAACAGACACTCTGAAGAAAAAAATTCCATCCCAGCTGAAACTAAGACAAGAGGATAATGGGCTAGTTCACACTAAGAAATCAGTCACAGTCTTATACATGATTCGCTATAGTTTTTCTTGATATTTCCTATATCTTAAACAATGGTCTTCTTTGGGGTAAAAAACACATTTGCTAAAACACATACATGAAGGGCAACACAGAATGTGCCTTCCACTTAATCCTTAAAGAAAAAAACATCTCAGCCTCAAGTATAAGCTGTGGTTAAGGTGCAAGCTATGTCGACGGTCCTCTGCCTTCTACAGAACAGTAATTCGTTCTGCCTGAAAAATACAGATCTCTGGGACTTCACAATATAGTGTAAGAATCACAACGGCATTTCCTCCAGGACTGTATCTTCCATTTTGTATAAATGGAAATTGTTAATGTGTGAAACAGAGGATTTCTTCTCTCTCCAATGACCATTGAAGAGTGTTACTGGCTACACAGAGTTCTTATGTTTCATTTATGTCTCAAAGGCAGGTGAAATAAACACAGACCCAACTCTTTCACTAGACTAAAATGCCTTGCTAGTCCATATGGTTTAACATGAAGTAATTAGGAGTCTGAAGTAGGATGTATTGGATAAAAATCTGCAGCCTCTCTGATACAAAAGAACTGACTTTATGGGCAGAATTTTATTCTCCGTATTTCAAATCTGTAAAAGTTTGTAATGGAAGAAATCAGTACGAGCTTCAGACACTGAAAATATAACAGCAGAAGCCCAATAAAGATGTGACACTAACCAAGGCTGAAGTATTCTAAAGTAGCACAAATGGGGGGAAAAAAAAAGAAAAAAAAAGAAAAGAAATTTATATTACACTGGGGTTTATAGAAAATGAATCAGTAATTTGGGAACTGGGAATACGGCTTGGTTTGTAAGTGTCAGCCACTATCCTATGCAATCTGGGTACTTTGAATTACATCAGAGTGTCTCGTTGACTCCGCTGAACTTTGATTCATGCCTTTAAAATCTCTGCTTGTAAAGACCAGATAGTGAATCTTCTTAACTATGCACATAGATCCTCATGCTTTATTGCAAACTGGGTGGATGGGTTTTCCATATTCAAGTATGCATGATTTGGGGTAGGAAAAGAGAGCTGATGCATACATTCCTGAGAAATTTATGAGGACCTTATATGGATGAAATAAAAATTGCACGTAAATGCCGCATACTCCTATTATTCATCCAGAATCTGCTGAAAACCTTGAAAAATAATAAAAAAGAATAGTTTCAAGAAGCTCTGGGGAGTTCAGAGTTTCTCAATAAATACTTTTAACTCACATCATATTTATCATCATACTAAAAATGAATCCTGATACTTAACATGTAATTTAAAAAGAAGAGATGTAAATAATTTCACTGCTAAAAAGTCAAGACTAGAAAATACTTCTATGGTTTTATACTTTCTGTAGTTTGAAAAAAGAAAAGTAGGGAAGTCAAAAGCAATAACAGTGAGATTTGTGCTCTGCATCTGGCAGCAAGTTCTTAGACTTTCTGGTTTTATTTTTTATATCTCACTGTGGACAAATGTTTCAGAATAAAATGAATGTTATATAATATAGAAAAAAAGATCTGCCTCCATTAACAGACTAGCAGGATGACTGATAGCCATAGTCAGAAACACCCAAGATTATTGCTAAAGCTTAAAATAGTGCAAATACTATTCTAATGGAATTTTGATGGAATAGAATCAATGCAATCAATGACTGAAACCAGCTAGAGAATAACTGCCAGTCCCATCCCCTTGTTCTGTTGAACTACTTAGTAGTTGTCACTTGGATTCCTACTCCAAGCCTCTTTTTGTTTTCATACTGCAGCTCATCTGCCATGAAGACCATGTCATGTTTGGAAATGCTTTTTAGGTAGATTTCTTAAGCCTCTTTTATTAACCCAGTTCTTTAGCTAATTGGGATTTTCAAAGAAAGAAATGTATGTTCCAGGGATACACAGGTACTCTGCCTACCTCCCAGTCACTATCTCAAGTTCCAAAGGTGGAAAGAAGCAAACGTGCTTAAGGTATGCTGGATCTTTGGACATGTATGTCTATTTCAACGTGTCCTGGGTATTTCAGGCTTACTGCATGCCTAAAACTCAACTCAGTAATGTGCTGGCACTGAAATTCTTGCATTGCAGACCTGACAATTCTATGAGAATATGCGGCTCAAGCTGCATGGATTCTGAGAAGATGGAATGTATTTTGTAGAATCGCAGTGCGCATAAAATACGCAGCAAACCTTTGCATACACAGTGTCTGGGACATGTAGATGTTTGGCAGCCTGCTTACTGTTCCTGCTCCGCACTGGCTGCCAAACATCTGGGAGTTAGCTGAAAAACACGCAAAAATGGTAGGGAAGAAAATAACCAGCAAAAGCAGCCATCTCCCACAATGAGTGGTTGGCCTGGCACTATGGGCTGTAATAGGGTTTGAGAAAGGCATCAATCTGGGACATGGGAGCATGGTGGGTTATAGAAGATCCATTTTTTCTTTTTTTTTGCAGAGAGCTACAAAAGAAGGCCAGTGAATCTGAAATAAATCTACAAAAAGACCTTAGGAGATATGCACCAAGAAACTCAGTGCAATTCAATTGTTTAACTGAAATTTAGAAATATAAACTTCAATGAGTTAGCTGTTTGATTATGTGAGAAATATCTAACCAATCTTCTCACACATCCTCAAGCTCCTTCTGATGGCTTTTCAAGTGATAAAATCTCAATTTCTTCTTTTCCAGACATCTGTCAACACTCTTAGCTTTTCTCTTGATAGTTTCTACAGTGTGGTTAATTGTTTCACACACACACACAAAAAGCAAAAAATACCATTGCTGTATCATCTTGAATACTAAATATGTGCAAGCATCAAAACATAAACTTAATGTAAAGATAAATAACACAGAGAATACTCAATTGTTTTAATTTATATTTAATTAATGACAAGAACTTTAAGTAAAGATACTACTGAATTTCCAGTTCATTGCACATTGCTGAAGATCCTTACAAAATATAAGTTCAGCCTGTCGTGCCCTTAAGTAAATATATTTAAAGTCTGTATAATACCTTCTAATAATTTAATAAAATGTATGGATCTGATCTTCAGATAAGTGACGTCTGGAATGTGCTACTAGCCTGAAGCTCAGGATAAGATTTGCTTTGCCCAAAGGCATCTGCCTTGAAGTTGGGTTATCTTTACCTGTTGAACTATTCATTAGTTCAGAGATAAGTGCCAGCAGCAGACATTTCTGAGTAACCATCCTAACAGAGGTCTCCAGAGTACAGTGAACCACATTTTGGAGCTGTCTTGTTTCTGTCTTATCGGCTATGGAGAGAGTGTGGAGAACTATTTTGCAAGAGCTGGCTAGTCCAGTGCAAAGGGATGAATGAGAACTCCAATTCATAGTATCATTAAGGTTGGAAAAGACCTCTAAGATCATCTAATCCAACTGTCCACCTACCACCAAAATAGCCAACTAAACCATGTTCCTTAGTACCACATCTACATATTTCTTGAACGCCTCCAGGGACAGCAACTCCACCACCTCCCTGCACAGCCCATTCTAGTGCATGACCACTATTTCTGAGAAGTTTTCCCTAATGTCCAACCTGAACCTCCCCTGGCGCAACTTAAAGCCATTCCCTCTCACCTTATCACTGCCACCTGGGAGAAGAGGGTGACCCCACACCTTGCCACAACCTCCTTCCAGGTAACTGTAGAGGGCAAGAAGATCTCCCCTGAGCATCTTCTTCTCCAGACTGAACAATCCCGGTTCCCTCAACTGCTCCCCATCAGGCTTGTTCTCCAGACTCTTCACAGCTTTGTTACCCTCCTCTGGACACGCTCCAATGTCTTTCTTATAGTGAGGGGCCCAAAACTGAACACAGTGCTCAAGATGTGGCCTCACCAGCATTGAGTACAGGTACTCCCTGTCCTGCTGGCAATACTATTTCTTACACAAGCCATTGGCCTTCTTGGCCACCTGGGCACACTGCTGGCTTGTGTTCAGCTAAGCGTCAACCAACACCCCCAGGTCCTTTTCCCCTGCACAGTCTTCCATACACTCTGCACCAAGCCTGTAGCAATGAATGAGGTTGTTGTCAGCAAAGTGCGGGACCTGGCACTTGGTCTTGCTGAACTTCATTCCATTGGCCTCAGCCCAGTGATCCAGCCTGTCCAGATCCCTCTGTAGGGTTTTCCTACCCTCAGGCAGATCCACACTTACTCCCAACATGGTGCCATCTGCAAATTTACTGAGGGTGCACTCAATTCCCTCATTCAGATCATCAATAAAGATATTAAATTCAGCTAGTCCATAGTAGCAAGGACCTCTGAGAATTTACAACACTATGGAAATCAGTGCAGGGTTTAAACTAGCTAAGAAGTTGGATAGAGCTATAAAGCTGAATACCTATATACGGTGCTTCCCCAGTTCTATCGCAATGGGGAACTGTGGTAGCTAAATAAAAATTGCCTTGAATCAGTTGCTACTATGGGTAGGTCTGTATTCATGATGAATTAATAGCTATGTTAAACTATAAAGTCTGAAGTTTATGTTTGCTAACGCATTCTTAAACATTACTGAGATTACAAAGATCAAAGATTGAAAGTTTAAGTACTATATCATAAGCTGCGAAGAGTAGCATTAACAGCATTTTTGCTACAGGTTTGCCTTCCAGAGATCCTTACGAAAAGATGCTCACAACATTGTTACCTGCATGATGTCTGAACATAGAAGGAGCATCTGTTGAATTATTCTAGCAATTTGTGTGCCCTTTTGATTACTTTCTCGAGAAAATATTTTTTTAAAGTGACTTTTCCTTGAGGTTGGCAAAAGGTTGAAATAAATGTTGGAGTTTGGGGAAGTTACCCACCATCAAATTAGAATAATGATATAAAACAATGCACCTGAATGTGGCTGTAGCCAAGGGAAGGTGCAGAAGCAACACTTTTATAGAATGCCAACAAAAGCAAAACAAAAAGAACTGTTTCCTAAGATCCTTGTTCTGTAGTAAGCCTGCTAAAAGCTAAGAAGAAGCCTATCTGTTTCGCTAAATCAGATGAACTTACCCACAGTAATTTCCTATTGAGTTTCTGTATCAGCCTGAATTTGGCACACTGTTCTTGGAAAGAGTATTTTGTTACTAACTATCCAAACTGCTTCCATTTATCTTTCTGATAAAAGTCTTCAGAACTCAGGCAGTGAGTTGTTCAGTACTTGGTGACAGGTCCTCCTTTCTTATTTCAGAGCACAAATATTATTAAAAGAACTTCAGTCAGATAAAATACTATAATATTCCCCGAAGAAAGTTTTTAAATCAGCAGCTTCAAAGGAGCTGCTCTCTTAATGAGAAAATGAAATGTTGTAAATTCAGCCAATGGTTCTCATGTTGAATTTGCACAGGCTTCCTTACAGCTCAAGAGTGCAAAAGACTGATGCCAATGGCCTGTAGGCACTTGCACTTATTGCCCAGAAGCCATGGGATTGAAAAGTTATTTGCAATTTAATTAGCTGGAGGATAACCCATAGGTAGTAATGACAAAAATAATCAGCTCAATGCCAGTGAGCAGCTGACATGAAAATTGTATGTGGAGCTTGATTTATATACTCAGCATAACTTTATTCACACACAAAAAAACAAATTCCTCTCCAAAAAAGTATCATTTTCTTAGCCCAAGTTTTTAGGCTTGTTTGAATTGTACTTGCTTGGCTAAGCTAAATACAATTCCTGGCAGCAGCATTTCGGCATGTTCATTAAGTGCAATAGTATATCATTGCTTTAAACACATAGTGAATTGTAAATAAGCGGTGAACATGATGACTCCACAAAAGCAAACCCAGCACTAACCAGTAGTTAAGCTGCAGGCAATTTCAATCGTTAATGCTTTTACTGCGTGCTGGTTTCAGCAGTTTTGAAGGTCTTTCTCCCGAGCAGTGCCATTCTGATGCTGAGTTGCTGTTGCCTGCTGACTGAAGTTGAATCAATCTGCAAGTCAGGACAGTGCTTCCACACTACCTCCATAGCAACCTGATCGTGACAGCGTGTCCTGCTGACAGGAACTTCTTTATTTTGGAAGAAGTATTTTATCTATACAATTGAAAGAAAATCCCTTTGATATGATCATACTTTACTCATATCAAGATTGTCATTCTAGTTCAGAAGTAAAGCAGTGCTGGTTTCAAAGCGTGGTGTTCAGCCTCTGTGTTGACACCTGGTTATTACATGAATCAGGTAGGAACATGTAGATTTCCGATTTATATCACTTTCACTGCCACTGCATGGCATTTTTTTTATGAGGTGGAAATGTTACTCAGTGAGCAACCAGTCAGATATATGGGCACAGGGAGCAGCTGCATCTTTTTGCTGTTGTTGTAATTGGGTATTTGTAACACAATCCCTCCCCAGTGTGGGTTCTAAAACAATGTGAGTTGCTACCAGAGCCTCTTCCTCAGCTGCAGTTTCCTGGCCACTCATTATCATGAAACATAGGAATGGTATTATCTTTGAGTACTCCGTGTCCAGTTTGGTTGCCACTGTATAGTAATGAGCACAGAAACCTCATTTCCCCATAAAATTAGCTGGAATTGTATAATTCAGACCATGTTTTATTACAGATTTTGATGCAATTCCTACCAGTTTGGACACTAAATCCTGCTTAAAAACTGGAAGTGCTGTAGTGTTCATGAGGAATGCTGATGTAGAAGAGCTACTTAGTGTAAAATGCAGAGCTGCTCTTTCTTAGGGTGAAATCTGTAGTCTGAATTTGAAGGAACCAGGCTGTCATTCTGAGAATCTCATCTCTGTCATCTACACACTTCATAAGGCTACACGGCATCCCAAAATTGGCGCGGAACTGTTTACGTACCATGTAGATAAAAGTAGGATAAATTACAAGGACGTTGTTTATTCAGAACCTCCTCTGCTAATCCTGGTCCTCCTGCTTCACTGTTGCTTGAGTTAGATGTGTAATAGCTATAAAGTAAGGTTTCTCCATCTGGAAGCTGCAGGCTTACCTAACCCATAGGGATATTGCGAGCACTCTTTCTTATAATAGCCCATTTTTAAATAGTCTAATTGTAGACAGATATTGTTAAAACCATTTGAAAAGTAGTGTTTCAGAGGTGCTTAGATTGTATTTATATATTCAGATCGTACAGTTAAAGCACCAGTATCTGTTTGCTTTTCTTGCATTTTTAGTTGAATAACAACATTTCTTGATTTGAAACTGCATCTCTCTAATGACCTCTGCTAAATCTTAGATTGCATTTACATATGAGACATTGCTATTTTGTTAAGTAGGAGACATAATATGAGGATAATCAGTTTATCTTAAGCTGTAATTCTCTGTCTAGCAAGGATTCAAATTTCTAGGATAGCAAATGGCTCAGTGAAGTCTGGTAAAACGTCTTTGAGATAAATCCCAGCATAATGAGATCAGTTAGATCTAACTGTAAAATAGAAGAGAAGCTTAATTCTAATTTCCAAATGCACAGTTTGATGCTTTGCTTTTTTTGTTTTACTGCTTGACAGAGATGCATCTGAAACAAGGAATGCTGGAACTGGAAAGGTCTTTTGAATATGCAGAAACTAAAAAGGGAGAAACCAAACAGGAAAAAAAGCGTGGCTGGCTTCATGTAGAGATGGATTTTCTATTCTGCAGAAACTAATTTGCCTCCAATGCAAATTCTCTGTTGAAAGGATGTGCCTACACTGCAGCTGAAAATGCTTCTGACATAGGTTATGTGGGTACTACAGCAGTATGGGCAGCAAAGTAACAGTAACAGCAACAATTTAAATCACAGAGATCTGCTATGACAAATGCAGTCGAGGGCACCCTGTCGAATTCAGAAACACCTGGTTTCTTGGTGTTTAGGTTTGTACTGTAATAAACGTGTTAACAACAGTTACCACTTTTATTTTTAAATGTATGCAGTACATTGTGCTTTTGGTTTTACTGTTACAATGCAGTCCTTGTGTGCTTCTGTCCTTGTGACAGAAACTGGATCCCCACTGCAGAATCAAAGCTTCTGCTTAAGCACACGGCACGTGCAGTGACAGTGCAAAGGTTTTAGGGCAGTCAGTGTCTTTTCACTGTGAACTGCTCAGGAAATGAGGATTTGCCTACACACAAAAATATTCCAGAACAACAACAAAAAATTATACATGGTGACTTCTGGTATTGCCCCACAATTTGGAGTCTGGCAATGTAAATAACTGTGAATAGCCTTCTCAATCAGCTTCTGAGACAGCCCAGGAACTACCAGCAAGTGTCACTGTTGTGTGTGATTGGTGGTAATACTGTCACCTAAAATCTACATTAAAATTAACATTTCAGTGGGGAAAGAACACCACTTCTGACAGCTCTTATGAATTAACTCTGAATGACAGGATCTTGGTAGATGTAGGAGATAGCTCACACTGAGCAGAGAGATCCTCAGTTCTCACCACTTCTGAGACTCAACATGCTCACAGAGTTGTGAGCAAGAGACAGAGGGACTGAGGGCTGTAGCACTCTCTTAGCACTCAGCTCTTTCAGACACTGGCTGCATATATTAAAAAGGAAAACATGAGGCACAGAACACGGGCATGAAGGGCCTTCTTTCTGGAGCAGCACAGAACAGCAGTAGAAAAGCTTTATTGTGTCTGTGCTGAGGCAGAGGTTGTGATAAGCACTGTGCTTCAATCTGAGGCAGAGGGGAGATCCTGGGTTAGGAAAATAGTACAAAAAAAAAAAAAAAAAAAAAAAGAAAAAGAAAGAAAAGAAAAAAGAAAGAAAGAAAAAAAAAGTGTACTTTTGAGAGAGAATTTAATAAGCTAAGTAAAAAGCCCTTAAATCCAGCAGAAAAAGTAAACATTTCAAAGAGGAAATGAAAACTTACAGCACTGCTTTCTGCATGTCTGTGCATGTTTATCTACACCCATACACCCAAAGCATAGTCAGAAACGTGGAATGCATGGCTCTGAGATGGAATTGCCTGTACTAGCACACTGCTACAGCCTTTCCCAGCCCAACCCTGGCTCCTGCCAAGGACCCTTCCTGCAGGCTGTGCCCAACACTTGGCAGCTTCAGTGCCCAGGGACTCCTTGCACCAGTTTGCACAGGGCTTCTCCCCATGTCAGGAACTGCATTTCCTGGCATGGATGAAGCCTCCAGGTAGTCCAGCCTCTTGGACATGTTCCTTATGTTCAGAACACTTTGTAAAACAAGATTTCAAATTATTACCCTGGATCTTCCTAGTTGGCTTGATCCTGTCTGATAAGAAATGCCACAACGGCCTACTCTAACTCAGTGCTGCGTGGCGACAGGAAGCTCAGCAGACAACAGCTCTACACACAGCACTGCACAGAGAAAACATCCAACTTTGTATTACAGAAACTGCCAATAATAGTTTATTAGGAGGAAAACTGACTTTCCTGAATAGTGCAGTTCTGTGGAGCAGCACGAGGAGGGGAGTGTGTTTAACACTTAGGCCTGTTTTGCATTTTACAGCTGACCAGCCCTGGAGCAGCTGACTTTGAACGTGGCTTGCTCGAACATCCTACTGATATTAACAACTATGATGAAGCATTGGTTTTGTGAAGAACACAGACCTCTGGCTCCCCGGCAGCCCGCCCGGACCCGCCAGCAGCAGACCGGCCCCTGCACGCCATGGCGCCGCCGGTCGGCATCACCACTCAGGGCCGACCCCGCCCCGGGGACAGCGTGCTCGGAGGGAGGGACACCCGCAGCGAGGCGGAAGCGTATCAAGAAAAGGGCAGACAGAGAAGAGAGGCGGTGTTCGCTGCTAATTTAATAACTGATCTCCTGGAATACGAGCAACACGCCTAGAGCACTCCAAAAACGACGGCACCCACCCAGACCCCGACTGAGAAGGGACGGACGCGGCACCACCGCTCTGCGCCTGCGCAGCGCTCGCCGGAAGTGAGCCTCGGCCCCGCCTATCCGCTGGCGAAGATGGCGGCGTCTACGGGGCGCTTAGCGGCGCGGCGGCTCTTCCTGCCCTGGTGCGCTCGCCTCGTTCGGCCGTCCGGCTCGGGGAACCGGGTAGGCGGCGGCGCTGGGATAGAGGGGGGAGTTCCCCCGGATGGTACCGGTACTTCAACGGCTCTCTGCGCTGCCGCAATGGGGGCGGGGGAAGCTGTAGGCCGCTTGTCGCGGTGCACGCTGGGAGTTGTAGTCTTAGCGTGGGGGCTGAGGCGCTGGGGCGGCGGCGCGCCGCGGGGCTGGGCGGGAGGTGTCAGCGCCCGGCTGCGTGCCCCGTGGAAGCGGGAGTTGTCGGGAAGGGTTGTGCGCTTTCTGTGTATCCCAGGAGGCTTTTGAGACCCAGCTGAGAAAACGTAACCAAACCAGAGCTGGACTTCTTCCCTTTGGAGAAGAGGCGGCTCTGGAAAGACCTCATTACGGCCTTCCAGTGCTTAAAGGGCGCTTATAAACAGGAGAAATCAACTTCTTGCAAGGGCAGATAGTGATATGTTTTAAAACTAAAAAAGGGAAGATCTCGATCAGATGTAAGGAGGAAACTTTTTATTCAGAGGGTGGTGAGGCCCTGGCACAGCTGCCCATAGAGCTGTGGGTGCCCCATCCCTGGAGGCACTCAGGGCTGGGTTGGATGGGAATCTGGGCAGCCTGAGCTGGTGGGAGGCAGCCAGCCCACGGCAGGGGCTGGGGCTGGCTGGGCTTTGAGGTCCTTTCCAACCTAAAATATTCTGTGATTTCTTAATGTTGAAAAAGTGCAATAAAGTTTTTCTTGTAACTTTTATTCTGGATTAATGTACTTGAGCTACAAGGTGGCAATTTCAGTATCTGGCTTTATTCTGGACAGCAGATGACTGTGAATTGCAGACTTAGACACAGGCATAGAATCTCCCTTCACTTTAGAAAGCAAGTACTCAAGAGGAGTTAAAGTGCTAAAGGACATATCCAGTTTCCTGCAGGCTCTTATTAGCAGACCTGGGAAACAAGCATGGCACTCAGAGTGTTTGGCTGATGGTGGCAACAGCTTTCTGGCAGAACGTTCACTTGGAGGGAAACAGGTGCAGTCTACTCCATTTTAGTTGTCTTAAAATGTATGAAGAGCAGTTGAAATCCATTGGTTTGTTCAGCCCAGAGAATGGGAGGGGAGCTTCTTCACGAGGAGTGTGGAGGGGCAGCACTGATCTCTGCTCTCTGATGACAGTAACGGGACCCAAAGGAACAGCATGAAGCTGTGACAGGAAATGTTCAAGTTGGATATCAGGAAAATGTTCTTCACTAGAGCGTGGCCGGGCACTGGAGCAGGAGCACTGGGGCACTGCTCAAGGAACAGAGCTTGCCAAAATTCAAGAAGCATCTTGACAACACTCTCAGACATATGGTCTGATTGTTTTTTGGGTAGCCTTGTCTGGAGCAAGGAGTTGGACTCAATGATCCTTGTGGGTCCCTTCCAACTTGGGGTATTCTGTGATGTTTGGGTTTTTTTCTTCTAAGTTGGTTAACGTATTCTTGTGTGAAGTATTGACAAATAACTTTGAGAGAAAAATATTTTTTTTAATGCATATTTTAAAGAAGGAGCCATGAACTTACAGTGAAGTTCAGGAATACATTTTAGGAAGAGCATTCTAGGATAGGATAGGACTAGAGCCCTCAGTATGGGAGAGAAATGGACCTGTTGGAGCGTGTCAGGAGGAGGGTCATAAAAATGACCCCAGAGTTGGAACATCTCCCCTACGAGAACAGCCTGAGAGCTGCAGCTGTTCAGCCTGGAGAAGAGAATGCTCTGGGAGACCGGAGATTGGCCTTTCAGTATCTAAAGAGGGGCTGTAAGAAAGAAGGGGACGGAGTCCTTTAGCAGGGTCTGTGGTGATAGGATAAGGGGAGATGGTTTCAAACTAAAAGGGAGATTTAGACTGGATGTAAGGGTGGTGAGGCACTGGAACAGGTTGCCCAGAGAGGTGGTGGATGCCCTGTCCTTGGAGACGCTCAAGATCAGGCTGGATGGGGCTCTGAGAACCTGATCAAGCTGTAGGCGTCCCTGCTCATTGCAGGGGAGTTGGACTGGGTGGCCTTTAAGAGTCCCTTCCAACTGAAATGAATCTGTGATATAACTTACAATCTAAGTATGACTGATGTCTTTTTCTTCCAGTGTGTACATGTGGGAAAAGGCAGATTCAGAGCTGCCCAGGCAGCAACAGAAGTAGTCTTAAATGTTCCTGAGACTCGTGTGAGTCCTCTGCAGAATGGCTTGCAGGTAGCTTCTGAAGACTCCGGACTTTCAACATGCACAGTAGGTAACCTGTAAAGGGGATGTCTTTTCATAACTTTGTACATGTTTTTGTAACTTCTTGTTTTTTTCCTTATGGAACTTCATTGGAGTCTATAAATGTTTGTTAGTAATCGTCCTTAAAATGATCAGGGAAATAGGATTCGTAAGGCTTTTGCAAGTGTTTTGTGATTAGAATTTTGTGAAGATCTTTTTTCTTTTTCTCGAAAACCTGGTTCACTTAAAAAAAAGCCATTTAAAAGAAGGTCTTAACAATCTTAAGTGTAGTTCATGCAGGAAAAACAGCAGAGTTGCATTATTGATTGATAAAATTATTATTTGTTTTCTTTTTTCCCCATTGAGGTCGGACTTTGGATTGATGCTGGAAGCCGGTATGAAAATGAGAAGAACAATGGAACTGCTCACTTTCTTGAGCACATGGCTTTCAAGGTGAGTACTGAGTATTGGCTTAAAATTTACAACAAATTGCTAAGTTAGTCATGTTTAGAGTTCAGTGATAGAAACTTGGTCAGAATTGTCTAAATACAGTTTACAAATCAAGGGGATTGGATTTTGGTTCCAGTCAGAAAGCAAAGCCAAATTGTTCATCCTGTGTAGCTGATACAGAACTTTAGATTTGTACCAGGTCTACTTTTAATTTGCTTTTAACTTGTTAAATTGTTCTTAGAAGATACGTAATCCAGCTTGTTGTTTTAATTTGTGAACATAGTAGAATTTAGATCTGCCTAAATATTGGAGAGATTGGTATGCCAGTATTCATTTCAGAAGGCTCTTTCTCTTGACCTTGACTTTTGCAGACAAGCAGTATTAATAGTCAGCAAGCGGATTCAAAGGTTTAGTTTGACTTCCTTATTGTTTTGTTTCAGGGTACAAAAAAGAGATCTCAGTTGGACCTTGAACTGGAGATTGAGAACATGGGAGCTCATCTGAATGCCTATACATCAAGGGAACAAACAGTGTATTATGCAAAGGCTTTTTCAAAAGATTTACCGAGAGGTAACTGCTATTATTAACCTGAAAAGCAGCAAAGAGCAAAACGCTTATCCAGCTCCTGGTGAAGCACGAGAGCGATGCTTTTGCTGCCTGACAGTCCCTTCTTTCTTGGGCAAAAAGTACTTTCTTAAACTTACAGGACTGTGAGAGCGCAGGTTTGGGAAGGGTTGTGGCAGAAGCCATGTTGATACTAGAATTATTTCTGCTAGGCTCGCCCTCGGAAGTGCCTTTTGAACTTGTACATTTTTAAAACTTTTAAAGTTCCAAACTGCAGATCTTATTAATGAATGTTGGGCCGCCCCTGCTTTGAGTTGAGTTTTACTTTTGGGACCAGATTTTTCTGGTAGTCTGAAAATTCAATTTCCATTCCCATCTCTGTTTTCAATTAGCTGTGGAAATCCTTGCTGACATAATCCAGAACAGCACCCTGGGAGAAGCAGAGATTGAGCGTGAGCGAGGAGTTATACTCCGAGAGATGCAAGAGGTTGAAACCAATTTACAGGAAGTTGTCTTTGATTACCTTCACGCCACAGCCTATCAGAAAACAGCCCTCGGAAGGACAATTTTAGGACCCACTGAGAACATCAAGTATGTCCCAAGTTTGTGGCCATCTTCAGTTGTGGGGTAACTTTTCTGTATTTAAAAGATCCCTGTGAAAATGTGGGGAATGACTTTAAATTTTGGCTTTGGAAGGTACATGAAGTTGCCCTGGATGTCACTGTAAGAACTTCCCTATTGCCCCTTTATGCAGTCGCAAAAGTGTATGTGAACTTCACGTGTCTTCTGCACCTCTTCATTATGTGCCACTATTTTTGTTATTGGTTAAAAACGTACCTGGTGCAAGACTGGAAGTGCTCCTTTTTCCCATCAGTCAGGTGTTAGGCGCTGTTGTAAGTAAATCTGTGTTTACACTGCTCTTTTCTGCACTTGTTTACAGCAGTGCAGATGAGGAGATCGCCAAATGTGCTATTTTAAAACTGACGCGAGATCATTGGTGGATGCTGGCTCCACCTGACCGAGGTCGACATGGAGTAGAGTTGTAATTCTTACTCCTTGTCAGGAAGCTGTAAGAATTCTGAAAGACAAAATATGTGAAGCTCCTGTTTCCTTTTGAGGAAGTCGCCCTTATCGTAGCTTTTTGCTCTGTACACTGGCAGAACTTATAATTATTTTGATATAAATCATACTGTACTTTTATTTCTTCATCTTGTCATAAACTATACTGACATGGTAGTGACGATTTCTTGACTGTCGCAGATCCATAAACCGTAATGACTTGGTGGAGTACATAACAACACATTACAAAGGACCCAGAATAGTCCTGGCTGCTGCTGGAGGTTGGTATGAGTTACCCTGGATCATGTGAAACTGTGCTTAAAACCAGTCGTTTAAGTTCCTGGGAACAACACGATGAATTGCCCATTGTTCAGTAGGTCCCAGATGCGCATTGTTAGCCCTGCCTGTTCAGTTTGTCCTCTGTAGCCTTTGAACTTCCGTTCCCTTTTTCCCCAGTAAAATTCCAGAAGCATTCTTAAATCAATAAGTAGAACTGAATTGGAGGGTGAGGTCATTGTTCCATGTGAGCTTGAAAAGAAGGGCCTAGGAGGAGGAGCTCATTGTGAAGAGGGGGTAGCACATAATAAAAAAAAAAGGGGGAGAAAAAACGTTTAGTCTTGAAATTGAGAGCAGACGGTTTGGTTTGGAATATGGTCGTGATTTTATGCTGAGTAACAGCACTGTGAGCAATCTGAAAATGTGGCATTAGAGGTGGGAACCTTACTGCTTGGTATAGCAATTTAAATGAACTGTTTGCAGAGTAGCATTATGAAGTATGTGAAAAACCTTTGTTCAGGGGTCTGTCACGACGAGCTGCTTGACCTAGCAAAATGCCATTTCGGTAACTTGCCATCTGCTCCAGAAGGAGGACTGCCACCCCTACCACCGTGTAGCTTCACAGGCAGTGAGGTAAGCTGTTCGGCGGCTTTTTGAGCTGCCCTTTATCTGCTTGGAACACAACTGACACATGCAGATGAGAGCTCACTTGTTCTGCTCACAGTGACAGTAACAGCAGTACATCGTTTCCAAAGCAGCACTTTCTTACCAACTTCTTTTCGGCAAGCCTTGCTTCCACCACTTTCTCTGCCCCATCGATTCGTGGAAGAATACCTCCCTACTCCTGCTGCTGCTTTCCTTTTATTCCCTTGCCTTCACTGTTGGAACATTTCCACTTGTTGGGGGTATGACAAAGAATGGAGGCATTTGTGTTACATTCCCAACTGTATTCAGATACTGAAAAGTCATTATCTTTCCTTCCCGCTCCTTCTCATAAAGCAATTTGTAGTGCCCTCTGGGTGTACATGGCAAAGTGCTACAGAATGTCCAGAGTGCAACTAGTTAAGGCTGATGTTAAATGTAACTTTGTTAGCTTTGATTTTTGGTTCTGTGCGCGTGCTTTGTGATACTGGTGTAGTGGAGATGTCTGTCTCCTAATGCTCAACTTCTCACGTACGTTACAACGTGCAGGTTGTGCTACATCTGCTTTCATGTGCTCCCACAGATTCGTATAAGAGATGACAAGATGCCCCTGGCTCACATCGCCATCGCTGTAGAAGCAGCTGGCTGGTCTGACCCAGATACCATTCCCCTTATGGTAGCAAACACTCTGATAGGTAACTGGGATCGTTCCTTTGGAGGAGGAGTGGTAAGTGGACCTGCAAGCACCCTGCTGCTTATAATGAGGCTGGTGAGAATTGCCTGATGGGGTTCTGCCAGCGCAGGTGGACTTGAGCATATCTGGGGGTGTTACTGTTACTTTATGATATTATTTCTGAAGGCCCTTCATTAAGGTAGCATAAAGGAAACCCAGCTGGAGGTCAAAGAGAATTTGTTGCCCAAGATCTATGAAAATCTTAGGAAGTGGTCACTAAAATAGAGGTGACTTGAGGTCTGCCAGCCCTCATCGGAAGTGGAACGGTTCATACTTACACGTTATCAGAACATGTGGGTATTGCCAGCTGTCCCTTTCTTGAACCTGTGTAGCTTTATGATTTGGGCTTAAAATCTGGGCTGTTATTTGGAAGTGTGAGATTACGTGCACGGGAAGAAACTGGCAATGAAGAACTGATACGGGATTATGTAGCTTCTGCTGGACCTTCTGATACCATTGCATGTTCTGCCACGATTGAAATGAAAACAAGACACTAGCCAGCCTTCAGAAAATTCATGAAACGTGTTTTCTCTTGCCTCAGCAGAATTTATCCAGTAAACTTGCTCAGATTGCCTGCCATGGTAACCTGTGTCATAGTTTCCAGTCCTTCAACACCTGCTACACTGACACGGGGCTGTGGGGACTCTATATGGTCTGTGAGCCATCGACTGTACAGGACATGGTGCATTTTGTTCAGAGAGAATGGTAAGCAAACAACTTTTGTCTAAAAAAAATATTTTTGTGGACAAATACACTTAAAATAATAGGAATTCTCTGAAGAGAATATTTCTGTTTGTTAGATTATTGCTTAGGCTTGCCTGGGAAAAACAACTATATCTGGTTCTGAACTTCAGCACATGAGATGCACGGTCCCAGCAGCCAGTTTCTGGCACTTTTACTTTGAATGAATTCCTTGGGTTTAGGTGTGTTTTTGTCCCCTGGAAGAACAAGTGTGGGTAGCAGTGCTTTTACAAGGAAGATGTGGCAGTGATTTTCTTTTAGACTTTCACGTGACAGCTGTTATGAAAATGGACGTCAGACTTTTTAGAATGCTGCTAAGCCAGCATGCAATGCCACGAAGTGCGTCTTTGACAACTGAAAGAGTAAATATTCAGCATAATGAGCATAATGAATGTACAATTACCTTTAAATACTGTTACCTGTTAATGATTCTGCAGTTACTGTCCCACATGACACAGCAGGTGGTAGGAGTACATAGGAGAATGATGCATCAAGTAGCTGGGCTGTCTGTTATGTATGGAATCTTGAAACCTGGGACTATAGATAACTTAATTCATTTAACACCTTATATCTAAATTGAAAACATGCTCATAGGTGCAATTCTACTGCTTGAACTGAAGATGTAATTAGAGATGGATATATTATTTAAGGGCTTGAAGTGGGTGAACTTGAAAGGAAACGAGTTTTTTTTCCCATCATGTAGCACTTAGACACCATTACTCTGAGATCTCTGTGAATAGCTCATAGGTAAAAACATCATTGCTTTAGCTGTGTGTATGCTGCAGCTTCACACCAGAGAAGCCGAGCCCTTCTTGTGCTTGAGTAATGGGTTAAGAGTACTGCATCCTTCTGTCCTAATAAAGTCTTCTCTATGCAGTGTGATGTAGTTACAGTTTGCTATCTTAGCAAGAGCCAGGAAGTAATGAATTGCCTTCTGGGCTAATCACCCCTAATTGCTTGGCTCCTGGTAGCTTACCAGCAGCCGTTCTCAAATTGGCAAGTATGGACCACACGTGGCTCAAAACATTCACTTACTTAATAAAAGGAAACACAGCTCATCTAAGGGGAAACGCTTGATCTTAGGCTGAATATTAGTATGCTTCCAAAACCTCCCCTACTTTTATCATGCTGCTTCTGCATATCCTGTGGCTTGTTTTCATATCAAGTACTCTTATCAGCATTGCCTGTAGAAAAGATGTGCTTGGGTAGATTGCCTGCGGTAAAGAGGCGCACAGCCCTCCTGCACGCCGCAGGTCAGCTTTAAGTAATGCTTTTGGATCTAAACTGTTTTTCAGGATAAGACTTTGTACAAGCGTCACAGAAAATGAAGTAGCTCGAGCAAAAAATCTTCTGAAGACAAATATGCTGCTACAACTCGATGGTGAGACTTACAGAGCTTTTTTTGTTTTCCTTCCTGCATTTGTGTGCTGATAACTGAAGCTCATTTTCTCCTGGCTTAGGCTCCACCCCAATCTGTGAAGACATCGGAAGACAAATGCTGTGTTATAAGCGCAGGATTCCAATTCCAGAACTGGAGGCAAGAATTGAAGTAAGCGGCACCCCTGTTGTAAACTTTTAATTAGGCCCCTACTGTAGTAATGAAGTTTCTTAATTAATTGTTAGAGGAAGTAACAGTACAGAGGTTAAACTTTCTGATAGAAACAGTCTATCTGTTCTGCTGCCTGTTCCTCTGGGCTGTTCATAACTTTTTGGACAGGGTTGGTAATAAAGATGTCTCTCTAATTATTTTAGGCTATTGATGCCCAGACTATTAGAGAAGTTTGCACAAAGTACATCTATGATAAGCATCCTGCAGTTGCTGCCCTGGGTATGTTGCCAAGTTCCCATCTTGTAACCCCCTCTACAGCTTTCCTTAACGGTCTAGAATGTGTCGTCTCATGGTCAACTTTCTTTAAATTCCAGGTCCAATTGAACAACTTCCAGAGTATAACAAGATCTGCAGTGGGATGTATTGGCTTCGTGAGTAGAGGATGACAAGAACTTTCAGTATGTTTGACCTTCAAAAGATAAAAGAGAGGGGATACCACTGTCTCCTTCTTATAGCTTTTGAGCTGGGAGAAATGCATTTGAAAAGATTAAAACTCAAACACCAACTGTAGTCCTGTGTATTTGTATACTTAAGGAAGTAATGAAACAATGTATAGTATTTGCATTTTTATTATAAAACAAAGATTGTCAGTAAAAGTCATTTCTTGACTTTAGTAGCATTCATCACTTGTTCTTGAGCAGCTTTCTTTGCCTTGACCATTTCAACGAGTTCCTGGAGAGTTGGGAAAAAAAACACACAACTTATTGAAACGTACAGCTTAACCATGCAGGCAGCCTGAAACACTCTGATAGAGCATTAAAATTAAAGTAATTAAAATTAAAAAAGAGGTGGCCAGCAGGGAGCGGGAGCTGATTGTCCTCCTCTACTCAGCTCTTGTGAGGCCCCATCTGGAGTACTGCGTCCAGGCCTGGGGCCCCCTGTACAGGAAGGACGTGGAACATTTAGAGCAGGTCCAGAGGAGGGTCTTAAACTGAGACAGGGCAGGTTTAGGTTGGATATTAGGAGGAAGTTTTTCACACAGAGGGTGGTGACGCACTGGAACAGGTTGCCCAAGGAGGTTGTGGATGCCCCATCCCTGACGGCATTCAAGGCCAGGCTGGATGTGGCTCTGGGCAGCCTGGTCTGGTGCTTGGTGACCCTGCACATAGCAGGGGGGTTGAAACCGGATGATCTTTGTGGTCCTTTTCAACCCAGGCCACTCTATGATAGTGAGCAATCTGGACAGTTTAATACTGTAACAATTTATCCTAGAAAGAAATTAATACTGACATGGTGTTGAAGGTCAACACTCATCCACGTCTCTTGTGGTATAACATGAAATACAAAGGGCGGCTTATGGATAGAACTTCACAATCGCTAATAACCTGCTGTTACATTTAAGACAAGTTTCAAGAGGCAGACTCTTCTTCCCAGCTTCCACCTTCACTACCTTCAGGGAAAGAAAACCTAGTCCTTACTGCTCTCTTGGGGCCAAATTACAAAAAAGATGATTTTCTCTAAAGCTCCATCTTGTGCTAGCTTGCTGTTGTCAGGTACTGTGTCCAGGAGGGCAACAGTGAACACAATAGATTCTAACGAGACCTAGATTACATGGTAAGAAAACCTTACCTTATATCGCTTCATGCAGTCTTTTTTTGACCGGCCTGGGACAGCTGCTGCTATTTTCTCCCATCTTTCAGGAGTATTTACTGGGTAAGTCTTCAATGCTTGTTCTAAAAGTTTTTGTTCTTCTGTAGTCCAAGGGGATGAATCTAAAGGAGATCCTGTGTTCAAATGCAAAAGTGACCAAAAAAAAAGTTTAGTAACAAACTTTGGAGATAAGCATAATGCCATTAACAAAATCAGATTTTAAATCCTTGCAGTACTGGCCAAGTGGCACAGGATCTTTGGAAGCTATTAGATAAGCAGGTGTTAGATAACCATAGCTGTCCTGTGAAATCACCTCCTTAGGACAGTGATATTGCTTTTCCTTTTGTTTTTCAGTAAGGAAAGAGTCTGTTGCAAGACCCTGGAAGGTCTGATGGGAGGTGTTTGGGCTTCAGCAGGAAACCAAAACTTAGCTGTAGGATGATCCTGTATTTCAAGACATCATCCCCTCATGTTTCCTGAAAATGAGGAGTGGATGATCTCAAAATCAGATTCAATTTGTTGCCCCATAAAGCAGCATTTCAAACTGTCCCTGTTTAGTTAATCTTGGTTTGTACTAAGCGTATGAAAAATTATCAAATAGGTCTAGTAACTGAGCTTGCATCACCTTCTTACTCATTAAAGTTTCTTTGTAAGCAAGTCTTTACCTTCAAATCGTTCTGAGGGGGCAGCGCTGTCCATCTGAGGCACCACACCGTGTTCCTTTTTAAATTTGTCAAATGCTTTCTTGTTGATATCATCTTTTTGATGAGGGTCTGTGAGAAACAGAATAGTTACTGCAACAAAACAGAAGCCAGCTGTAATAATAAAAACATTGTAGCAGATACCTTAAAAGGCACAGAATAACATCAAATAAAAGCCCCAGTTCATGCTTCCTTTACAACCATGGCAAAGAGGTTGGTAGATAAAAATATTGTTCAGGGCCCAATACATTTTGCTCAAAGCATCAGGCCCTCCAAGTCCTATTTCACTTCATGCTGCTGAAATAAATACCTCCTCCAAGTCAACTTAAGCCTGAACGTGCTGCTTTAGTGAGATCGAAAGGGATTGCCTTGCGTAAGGACTGCAGCACAGATCTTTTGCCTTACCGAGACTACCTGTGTCACAGGGGCAGTCAGGAACACAGGCAGTCTCCAGCCTCCTTATATAGATACATGGCACAGAGAAACAACTCTGATGCTGTTTTGTTTTTTCTCTATAGTAGCACACTTTGCTTTTCCTTCAGAACATAATCCAGAGCCTATTCTCAGCCTCCCAGCTCTCTAAGCTCCACTTACTACAGAAGCCATGTTAATTTAGCTGTCTGACTGGTGTTGAATCCCACAGTTGGGTGGACAGTTCCCTTCACTCCAAGTATAGATATAGGGCCTAGACATTCACAGGTGCACTGAGTTAGATTAAAAGAAGGTTTCAGGGATTCACTCATGAGGTAAAGACTTAACGTGATAGCTATTAGGGTGGAAATACCAAGTCACGGAAATGCTCTCCTAATGTTTTCCACCCAAGCTACATTTCTTTCTGGGATATACAGAGCATTTTCTCCCAACCGACACACTGTGCTGTTTGAAGATCGAGCTGTACAGAAACATGCAGACCATCTTAGTACAAAAATAAGCGAATACAGTTACCAAGCTTCTGGAGGCTCTTTGCTTTATTGATGACATCTTTTGCTGTTCGTTTTATTCCAGTGGTAGAGTGCAAGTTCATGTAGTTGGCAATAACTTCCCACCTAAAGCAAGGACAGAAAGAGGAAAAATAGCACATAATATAGCTGCTTATCTTTGTACGAGCTACAATCAAGCTTCTGTATGCAGCTGAACATATACCAACTCCTAAATTAAATTAATTAGTACTTAAACATGTGAAAATTCTCCTAACTAATATGGAATGTTTTTAGCCACTAAATACTATGTTTCTGTTAAAAATTCAGTCAGCTTGTGTGAGGTTCTTGGCTTCTCAGACATAAAAGGCGCAGGGGTAGAATGTAGGTGTAGAAGTGCAAAACTACAGTCCTTGACACTGCTCGGCTGTTGCTAACCTGAATTCCCTAAACAACTCCAATATAAAATACTGCACCAGCTCTGAAATGGCAGGAATGTTATTAACACTTTTTCCAATGCCCCTTGAAAGAGGGCCTAAATACCAAATAACAGAGATACAGCACGAGAGAGCTAGAACAACCCGGCCCTAGAATTATCCATAGTGCATCTTAGAAAATGGAGGGGAAGATGTGCACCTGATCAGACAGGAGGGTCACAGATCAAGGCCTGTGGCTCTTGCTGTTCTTAACAGCTGATACGCAATGCAGAAACAAATAATGATGCCATATCTGTCACTACCAAAAGAATGAAGGCTTGGGCTTGTTTGTTTTTTGGTTTAAAGTAGGCATCCAAACCTGGTAATAGAGGCTTCAAATCTGTGAATCCTAAGGGGAAGAATGTATTTCAATCCTGGGAAAGATCAGGATTTAAGGCACGAAGAAGCTGATCACCAGTGCTGCTTTCTGTCAATCCCAGCCTTTCCTTTTCTCCCAAAGAAAGAAGAGGCACTTAGCTCTTCTGTATGTTTTCCTCCTAACATGTAGAAGGGAAACAGCAACACATTCACTGTGGAACTACTGCAAGTAGCATACATACTCGTGTTCCCACCCAGCTGGATCACAGTCACCGTTCCAGTTTTGTTCTGGGCTTTAATGACTGGCGCCTGCCATGAGCCCTATGCAAACGTGCAGCAGGGCACAATCTTGCTGATGGACTGAGGCCCAGCTGAGTGAAACAAATAGGGCCAGAAGTAATTCCAGACACATGTACAGCACAGTATTAACAGAAGAGAAACCAGAGGCTGTTCAACAGTCAAGGAAAACAAGGAAATTTAAAGAGTCCTACTGACATATTTAAGATGGTCTGAAAATAAGTTGTATTATGCTTGTTATTTACTTAAGATTATTAGTTAGCTTTTAACACCAAAACTAAGTACCTTGAATTAGTCCCTGCTGGGAAGAGGTTGACTGCTTTAATTAATAATTGTAAATCATCTTCTGGCCAGTTTTTGCTCCCACCTCCGCCACCTGTTGTCGACTTCTCTGAACTCTTTGTTGCTTGGCGCATACGAGCCTCTGCCTCTTCTTTCTCTCGCCTTATTTGTTCATTTATTTCTTCTATCTGAGGGGTTGTAAATGAGCATTTTCATTTTTAAGAAAGAAACATTTTATGTTGCTACAAACCCCCTCTCTGGAATTGCTTTGAGCCTTGAATTTTGCTTAGTTTCTGTTCTGCACATGATGCACGAAGAAACAGAGCTCATCTGCTTCAGCATTATTTCCTCCACCACGTGCACAAATGCAGCCATCCCAGATCAGCAGCTACAGTAGAAGTCCATCCCAAGTTCACTAAGAAATGCAAGGATTGACGCAAGATTTCTGAATATAGTGGGAATATCCACATTAACATCTGACACCAAGAGGCAGATCCACAGAAGGATTAAGAACCTAATCTGGCTAGGGGGAACAGTTCAACATCCATTGTGAGCACAGTAACTCCCAAGGCTTCCAGTAGAACTGCTACCTAACCCTGGTTAGGCCAGAAATCCTCCATTATTACGATTATAATTCAAGTGAATGCATTAGTAGGACAGCTAAATTAGCATCGACTGCAACAACACAGAGTTCAGCTACTCAGTGTTTACTCAGGCTTAGGTGGCCATATGTACAGCATGTTAACAAGCAGAACTGAATTTATCTATCACACAACTTTGTGAACTGTAATCACACCTTGAGACAGCAGTTAAATACCATTCACGTATCTACTTCTGAGTAGATAACTGGATGTACAGGATGGTCCTGATGATATTAAAACGCTGCACACTTGCACCTGTTGGAAGGATGCCCACCATCTCTTAATTAAGTCTTCCTGGCAAAAGGAAAACTACCTTAGATAATTTTTATTAAAGCAGAAGCAGAACAGCTTTAACAGAGGGACAGAAAGATCAATATCTTATATTTTGGATCTCTCCTGGAGACTGGGAAATTGGATTAAGTCATATGCAGTACAAGAGGGATTTGAATCTTAAATTTTCAGTTGTCTGATGAGTAAATCTAACCCTGGGATGGGGGCAGATGATCTCGCCATCAGGAAATAAAGTTCACAGACATCACTCAAAAGCGGATGAGAGAAAGCATCTTATTCTCTCTGCAAGACATGGGTTCAGCCTTGTTACTCCAAATGGATTTGCTTTCCTGGCAAATCGAAGCAGATGCTCGTGGAGGTTCATGAACCTTGAGCACAAGTGTCTTGCTTTTCCTACACTTTGGCATCCAACCCACTGGCCCTTCCACGTGCCTATAGCATGTAAACCCTTTTGAGGATCCGGTCCCAGGTCATGAATAGTAGAGGCAGGATTTTTCTTTTGTAGAAGAATTGGTTGAGATTGCTCTCATTCCCCTCCTAGGGGATATATAATTACCTGTTTTACTACAGCTGCCTTTCCTCCTTCCCTTGTTGTGGATGTAAGTGCTTCATTCAAGCATTGCAGACTAAAAATAAATGATTAAGTTACAATGCATTGCTAGTAGAAAGAAGGATATCAAAACGAGCAGGAATAGGGAGCAAGAAAACTTACCTTGCTAGCTCAAGACGATCACAAAGCTTTTCCACCTCCTCCATCATTTTAACACAATCTGCCTCATTATCAGAAAAGTAATTCCAGTTCTGGAAGCAGAAATACATGTTCTGCAAGGTTCTTGAACTTTACTGTCCTGTCCCTTCAGACAAAATCTTAACACACAGCATTCTTCAGCCACTGCTGTGCTTGGGCCTATTTGGTCAGCCTTACTCAAAACTGCATGGTAAGTATGCATTTTAACATTTTGCTGTTTAGCAAACCCACTTTCCATACCCATCTCTGACCACAAGAACAAGCGCATGATAAGGTCTGATTTAAGCAAGCATAAGAATTTCCCTCACATAACCTGTATTTCACTACAGTAACACTGAAGTACCTTGCACGTTGTTCTCAATTTTTGCCTTTCCTTCTTGATTGCTTTTTTCTGTATCTCCTTTTCTTTCTTTGCTACTAACGCTTGTTGCCTAACTTCTTCCTCCTCTTTTTCTTTTGCTAACCGTGCTGCTTCTAATTCTGCTTGTCTTTGCTGCAATCAAAACAAAAAAACAAAAAACAACAACACAAAACAAACACACAAAAATATACACAAAGCAAAGTCATACTGTTACAAGGTCATTCTATATTCAAATCTGCTATTTCCATATTCTGGAGCACAGCAATACTTCAGCATTGTCTTTGAAGGTACTTTTTAGTACCTTACATTTCCCAAGCCTTTCATTCTGGATACTGTTTCCACAGACATATTTTCCAAGCTGTTAATATTAATCAAGTAGGTAATATTACCTCAAAGTGTTTCACACCAAGCAACCGCTCACAGACCGTACCCACGAAGTGGATAGAGCTGTTTGTTTTTTGTTAGAGGAAGGCAGGTCACAGAAGTTAGCGACTGCCTTTAAGCCAGAGGGAGCGTATGCAATAACAAAACCCAATTCTCTAAGTTTTTCATTTCAGATCCACGCTCCTTATTTTCATCTCTTTCTCAAAAGGCTGTCAGCCTTGTACTGCCTGTTACACTGGGATCAAGGACAACGCATCTGTAAAGTCCAATATAACTCTGACAGTAATTTTCTGACACATCTAGAAGCTGGAGCCTCTAGATCAGGCGTGAATGAACCAGGCTTTTCCAGCCAAATAAACCAAGTGGTTAACTTACTTTTTCTTTTGCCTCTTGTTCTTTTCGTTTTGCTTCTACCTTTGCTTTCTTCTCTGCTTCTTTCTTTGCCTTTTCTTCCTCCTTAAATTTTTTTATCCTGGGATCACAGCTATACGCATTGTCTGGCAGAGGAAAGACATATCACATACAGAAGAAAAACAGGGCTTTTCCACTGTTAGTTAATAAATCTCTTTTACAAGAGCAGTTTGTATGCTCACCGACAAGTATCCTAATTCTGTTCATCTCCTCTTTTTTTCTCAGTGCTCTTGCGGCCCTATTCTGCTTTTCAATCCATCTCCTTTCATCTCGACTGCAAAGGGAGAGCGTAGTTAGTTGAGCACTAATACACAACGCCGCGTCTGCAACTGTCAGAAATTCAGCAACAAACAAATCCAGAGTTTCCCCACACAGATGCTTTTCTGTGAATACTTCAACGATAAACTTCAAAAAAAGGACTTTCAGGCCCCAAGATGGTGTCCCAAGTGCTAAGTGTTAAAACAAGCAAACAAACCTGCCAAACACCTGACAAAACAAGCGTCTCACCTCTCATTACAGGGTATGGCATCGTGGACTCTGTTTCCAAAATACAATCCATTTGCTGACCTAACATTAAGCCCAAGCAAAACAACTGGAATGCTAGTATACAGGTTAATTAAAGGGCAGTGGAATAATTAACGCCAATTATCACCATTTCACACAAAATAGGCTGTGTTAAGTAAACGTGTGTGTACAGAACTAACTCTTTCCATGAATTACTCATCCATACAACCAAATGCAGATGAACATCCTTTGGAACAAAGTAAAATCCCCATAAGAGTAGGGGAGTCAGTGACAGACTGAAGGATTAGAACAGATGTGTGACAAAACCTTTGCCAAGATAGGATGACAAGAATCACAAAAAGAAGAACAGGAAGCCAAAACGTGCTTCTCTTAAGTACAACATGCTATGAATTGTTGGTCTAAACATTTTTAAAGCAGACATTGAATGTCTGGAAATAATTACAATACAGGGCTACGCAAATAATTTGAGAGCTTTCCAATAAGCAGCCTAGAAAATAATTTATCAAAAATACAACTGACACAGAATTGATTACAGCACCTTCACAGAACCTTCACAGTAGAAGAGAACACTGAGCCCAGAAAGAGAAAAAACAAAGTAAGTGCAGAAAAAGGCATAAGAGAAACAAATGTCCAGCCAGAGCCTAAGTATGGCACCAGTGTTAGACACAGAACTGGCTAACTGCTGCAGCTAACTACAAAACTGGTTTCTGTTCAGACTTGGAACAGGAGTTTATGTAATTACGGGCATACAGGAGTGACTGAGTGAAAGGTTGTGTCCTGTGAAATACAGGTCAGACTAAATGATTCAGTGCTTTATTTCAATTTAAATGTTCTGTGTTTACAAGAAGAGAATTAGAATGTATTTTCCAACAGCAACATGGTCTGGGTAATTCAGCTACTATCACTACACCAAGAAGTATGCCATTTTTATTCATATCAAGCCATCAAAAATAATTCTTCTATATTCCAGAAAGCACTGCTTGTCTCAGCATAGTTTAACATGAAGTTGGAGAAAGAAACAATACCTGCTTGCTTGTCTACTCTGTTTTGGGTCTGGTTCAACTTTCTGGGCAAGTTAAGAATAACAAGCCTGAACTTCAATGAACACACGGGAGATGATTTTAAACTTTTTTTTCCCCAGCCAAAACAAATTCAAAGTACCTTAGAAACACCCCAAGAACTATTAAAGTACCTTAGAAACACCCCAAGAACTATTCAATCTCACAACTGAATAAACCAAAACCAAACCAAACCCAAAAGCCCACAGTCCAGCTCAGTTCCACAGCTGACTACTGAACTGGGAGAGCAGAAGTCCATCTCAGCTCAGCAGCCTTTCCTCATCTGTTTTATAGTCTTAAAGCAGCAAGATTTTCCCACTTGCCATTAGTCTCTCACTCTCCTACCAAATTTCTTTTTACTTACATACCATTCTGCTTTTTCTTTTTCTTCTTCATCTAAATAAGAAAACTCTCTCCAGGAATCAAAATTATACCTAAGTTAAATACAAAAATAACAAGAATTAATGAATAGAAGAAAACAGCAAAACTATTATAAATAAACAATGTTCTTCAATATTAGTTTTTTCGGTAGGCACTTAAACAGCTTTTACAATTTAAAAGCTATCATTTATAATTTACTGCACCTACAGTGATGCCATTGTGTTAAGTCAGTGCTATTGAAACTAATAATTCCTATCTCTGCAGGACCACCGACTTCACAGTGTACTAAGCTCCCAGTATAGGCAGTGGAGATGTACAGCAGTGTTAAGAGAGAAATCATTTAATCTTTATGTAGGCATCCATAGTTAGCAGATGAGTCAGGCCATAACTCTTGACTTTCTCAGACTAGTCAAACCCTCTTTAACTATGGGAGTTTCAATACCTACTGGATACCTTCACTGAAAACACAAGTGAAACAACCCCCCCCCCCCCCTACTGTATGGGACAGCTCAGTTTGCAGCCATTCTGACCAAGCACTGTCCAAAATTCCTCTGCGTTGTAAATTTACAGTTGCAGATGTTCTAGCTACAATAAATCTAGCATGGTTTATGGAAGGCACCAAACAGCTGCAAAGCAATTTCATGACCTTACACAGCCAGAACAGACCATAAGGCAACAATCTACATACAAACAGGTCTGCAAATCCTTTGTATTGCACACCTTGAATACTGTGAAGAGCAGCTGAGATCATCACCTAACTTACCAAAATGAATAGAATGCGTCTACCTCTTCGAATGAAGAGTTTGCATCCCCAAGTTTAGGAACGTTTTTCTTATTCGACCACCTGAAAATAAATGGAAATGTTCAGGATGTAATATATATGCAATCTTATTTCATAAAATGGCATGTGTTAAGTACAAATCAAAATGCCAAAACTGAGTTTCCCTCCCACCACACAAATGGATCATGAGGAAAGAGGAAGAAATCATGATTGTCTGCACAAACATATCCTCCAGATTGTGCCTTTTTTGGGGGAGCTCTCCCAGAAAAGCAGCCTCCTGCTTCCCAGGTTTGGAACATATACAAGCAGATCTGATGGAGCACAAACTACAAACACTAGCAACAGGGCCTCAATTCTCCACACACATCCTCCTGGTAGAGGAGCTTACAGAAAGTGAACAAAAGGTGCTCTGTGAGTAACTCAGTTCCGTGGTAGGCAATAGCAACTTTCCCATGTTTTCTAACAGAGTACAAGAGAATAATGCATGCTCTGCCTCTATTCAATTTCTTTTTTACAAACAGGGAACTATTCCATAGGCTCTAGAGTTTATTATTCCATGACAGGGCATCCATATCCCAACAGAGAAGGGAACAACTCATCTGAGAGCTATAAAAGCAGGTCTGAATTGCTGGACTACTTACTAAGACACTCAATAAGTCTACCTAGAATAAGCAGTAGATCGTTCAGAATGCACTGTAATGTGCCTCACACAGTAAAACACTTTTTTATATTAAAAAAAAGTGAAACTGAATTTAGACTCGTGTCAGCCTTAATACAAAGTTAATTGGTAAGCATGGATCAAATGCAGGAAAAGCTGCACACCTTACAAGAGAATCACCAAATATTGACAGTTACATATATCTTTTCTAATCAGCTTAATTGTGAACATAGCTACTGTTAATGTCTCACCCTCATAAGAATATCATAAAACAAAGGAAGTTTTTGTAAGTAGCATACACACACTTGGCACAGTAAATTACTTTAAGATGAAGCAAAGTGTTGTACCAACAGGACAGAATGTAATATGGAACTGAGAACAGTCTTTTTTATGAACACCTCACAGGTCAAACTCAGTCACTGGTGTGGCAGCGGAGATTATTTTAAAAAGAAATCATTGAGAATGCTCTGTTTCGATTGCATTGTGCTTATCATCAAATTAACACAATTCCCAGCATCCCTTAAAAACTGCACCTGCTACACACAATGCCAGAAGAGTTTGCAAATACCGACTCTGCAGCACAGCAAAAGCAGCAGGACATGGCTTACCTGGCATTTCTTTCAAAAACTGGTGAAAAAACTTCAAAGAAGTTTTCTTTTGCTTCACTTTTGGAAGGTACGGAGTTATCAAAAGTAGGATCTATGCTGTTGAACGCTCGTCGTTTCACAGGGTCAGACAGTATCTCATAAGCTGAAAAAAATTACCAGACATCAAACACGAGACTGAAATGAGTTCTCCCAGCAATGTGGGAATGCTAACAGAAAAGGCTCTACACGTTTAAAAAGGAGAACCCAGATTTGCGTTTGATTTATCATTCTGTACAGACTGAAATTTAATTATTTTGGTCGCATCTCAACTTGTACTGCTGGCAATTCCTGTTTAACTAAGCAGTAAGAAAACCTCTATGAAAAACAACACATTTAACTATTAAAATGTAACAGATTTAGCTTGGGCATGACATCTTTGGGCTTTTATCTTGCACCAAATCCTTGCAGACAAATTAACAGTCTTTTAAGTCCTGCAGTTGGGGAACGGCACATTACAACTTTATAACCTGGAAATCACACTCTGCAGCTCCAGTAAACTCAAATTGTTGCCTCAAGGAAGCATGGAATTTGTCTGTCAGATCTACAATACCTATTATTTTTCATCAGGAGTAGAAATTCAAGGAAATCAAATTCATATTGTAATTATTAGTGGGCTTCTCTGACTGCTTTCCTGGAGAGAGAACACCATGCTGTGAAGGTGACATCTTGCAAGTGATAAGCTGGAGACCTTGATGCTTTGTGGTTCTGTAAACTGAGGAAGGAATGAATGCAAGGAAACAACAATAAACTGCTGCATGCCAATCTTCCCCTGCCCCCAGGGAAAGGGACTGCTTCTGCCAGTACTCCAAATGACATCAGTTGTCTTCTGCATTACAAGATGGGAGCTTCAACGACTCTCAGACCATTTCCCTAGTGCCACCTGTAGCTGAGTTCAGGAATATGCTGTATCTCAAACATCTGCCAGTTTGCAAAAACACTGAACAAATGGACAAACTGTTCCTCGGGCTAACCAGGCAACGGCAGAACTCTGTATGCAATTCTATATTGCCTGAAGATTTTAATTTCCATTTGAAGCTGGTTTTCCCAACAGTGGAATACAGGCCAGTAAATAATTAGAAGAGGTGGGAAACAGGCTTCCCGACTAATTTTCAGATATTAGGATTTTTTTTTCCTGTTTCAAATTGAAACAAAGTCACGATATTCTGATATTTGTTAACATAACTTCAAAAAGGTCTGGTTTCAGTCGATTCATGGAATTGTCTGAGTTGGAAGGGACCTTTAAAAGTCATCTAGCCCAACCCCCCTGCAATGAACAGACTGATCAGGTTACTCAAAGCTCTGTCCAGTCTGATCTTGAATGCCTCCATGGCAGGGCACCCACCACCTCTCTAGGCAATCTGCTCTTGTGCCTCGTTACCCTTATCGTAAAAAAAAATTCCACCTTGTATCCAGTCTAAATCTCCCCTCTTTTAGTTCGAAACGATTTCCTCCTGTCCTATCACAACAGACCCTGCTAAAGAGCCTGTCTCCTTTGTTATAGCCCCAACAACACAATTGTTTATTTTTGAAAAGTTTTAGTACAATTATAATAGCACTTTTATAGAAGACTGTAAACATCATTAGCTTGTCTAACGTAACACTTCCTAACATTTTAACAAACAAGAAAAAGTCACTTAGAAGGATTAGAAGACACAGATTCCAGGCTCTCCCCTACCCTGACCTTATTGATTGAAAGCATTTGTTTAAAAATAAAAGCTCTTCTAGGAGCATAAGTCTGGTTATACCTAAACTAATCTCAAAGTTTCTGCCATTAGCCAGCAGCAGCATTCTAGGTCACTGCAGGCAGGAATGAAACGTCATTCAGTACACCAGGTCATCTGTGGGCAAAAGCAAGAGTCTGAGAAAACTGATATCCCAGATGAAACCAACAGATACTCTGTTGGCAGCACTAGAATTCCGACTGTTTCTACTGCGGTTGGTGTCTTGCAGGAATTATTTTACAGCGTTTCATTTATTCTAGGCGTGTGGCAACCTCTAGTGGTTCACCCTCGCATACACTGTTGTAAGAGTACACAATAACTTCTGCTTTGTTACCAAGTGGCAAAGGTTGGTCAGCTGTATTTCCATAGTGCCTCCACCCAAAGAGAAGTTACACTTAGGTGACGGCTGCTGAGTAAAGAAGTTTGCCAGAACAGAAAAGAACTTCTTTGGCTTTGTACAGTTCTTTAAAAGTAGCAACAGAGACAAGTCTAATTAAAGAGATCAATGACTTACCTTTAGTTATGCATGTAAAATAATCGTTATCACCTTCTCCTATTTGCTCCCCTGCTGCTTTTCGTTTGTCTGGATGATGCTTCAAAACCATGGATTTATCTAGCAAGTAGATGCATAACATTTAGAAATGTTTCCTCACAAACACTCTGTAATTTGCAAGAAATAACATAATAATTCCAATTATCATTTCTCTAACTAGGTTCTGCAAGCAAAGTACAGCCACAAGCCTGTGAAGGCTGCTGCACATACACGTGGATAAAGCTAAGCGCACACACATGTGTCTTTCTGGTCAAGTTCTCTACTCAGGCCTCAAATCCTAAGAGATAACTTATGGTTATCTTCAGAATATCATCTGAAGTTGTTATCAAAGTTATCTTAGAGCTCTACAGTCATCAGGAGAGAGATGCCCCAGTTCTTGCTCAAGAACATTAGTGAGGCCAGGTGTTGCTCTATGCAGTACTAACACAGGACCCACAGTGGCACTGCTAAGGACTCCAGCATATGACCATGTACCAACTGCAACATAATTTTCTGTACAAGTCAGTAACTTGCTATGTGTGCTGACCAAGCCAGTTCCAAACATAACGTAATGTAACCAAGCTGTAAGTGAAGAATGATTTCTATTTATGTGCTCTCAGTGACCACGTAGTCACTCGCCATGGCTTTGCTGGTAGGCGACAGGCTGGCACATTGCCTTAGCTCAGTCAAGTGAGTTCAAAGGAACCCCTCTAGCCACTTGCAAGTAACTTAACCTTCACCTGTGGTTAAACTGAGGACAGTGATTCTACTCATACAGGGACAGCTTTTTTATGTAACTGTTTGCAAGTTCAATTCACAAAGCCGTTGGCTTATTTCATAAAGAGAATTTAACAGTCAACTTCAATCTTTAAACAAATATTTGCAGTTAGCTCTTGGTCACACTGCTTTCTAGAAATAAAAGTTCTGAAGCCTGACACGATGTTTCTTGGTGTGTAAATATCATAAAATACCCTTGATAACCCAAGTGCACTTGTGAACCTTCACATTTCATGATTTCAGACACAGGCCCATGATAGCATTAAGCAGCACATTGCACGTCCAAGTGCTATTGTTTGCTTATCTGAAACGCCAAGGGAATGCAACCTCACAGGAACACATCCTTAATAGCTTGATAATATCCCCAGCACTCAGCAAAAGGAACTCTACATTTCCACACAGCAAAACGACCAAAGAGCACAACTGAACTTCTCAGAGGTCTGAGTTACCTTTAGTACAATATTTAAATACATGAAAATTTAAGAGTTACCACTCTATTCCCACAAAACCCTGAGCCCACCACTTGGGAAGATAACGGCAGTATCTATACTTCTATATATCCGGTAGTATTAATGTGGCAGTTAACAATTGTAAGGGGGACTGAAGGTAACAATTTGTTGAAACAGGCAGGGCAGGGCCAGACATATTTCTCTACCTTTCACTGAGCCTGGCTGCAGACTCCAAAATGCAGAAATATACAGTTACAGCCTGTGTTGGGATTTGTTTGTCTGCCTGTTTGTTTGTTTTTAATCAAAAATCTTGAGATAAGAAAACAAGATGTGAACTCAGTGGAATTTTCCATTTCACTCGCTTTGGGCCTGTGGATTTCAGAACTGTAAAGTGAAATTACAGGCCGGTAAGCAGTCGGAATCAAAGAGCAGGTCTGTGAAAATAGTAAAAAAAACTTCTTCGTGACATGTTTGTATTTGTATGTAGAAAACAGAGCTGTACTTCTGAAAGAAGAATATGCTTATTAGGGAAAGATACTTACGAGCTGCTTTGATTTGTTTCTGAGTAGCCCTGTATCGTATATTTCCTAGCCCAAGAACTGCATAATGGTCTTGATTCTGAGGAACAAAGAACAAAGAGCTCTTGTAAACACTGACATACGTGATCTAAGAAGCCACAGCACACGTAGAGCAACATCTTTCATAAAGCACATCTTTAAAGCAAGAGGCAGCATTCTTCTCTCTCACAATAAACATTTGAAAAAGCCCATAGGAACAATTTTTTTAGAGGTCACAATAGAAACTCCAAATAGTATACAAGTATTGGATCAGATCCTAGAAAGTTTGATTGAATAGCTATGTTAATACTAAGGCCACTAACAAAACTCCAGAATACAGAAGACTAAGCCCCTACCCCGTGTGGTCGTGAGTTTGTCCTTAACTGATTACACATGGAAAACACAAAACCAGTCTAGTCTAAAGGTGACAGACACAGAGAGATTCAGACTGGGGTAAGGAGGGGGTCACTAGCAGCTGGGAATTGCAGGTAAATTTGTCAGGAGATCTCCAGCAAAAAACAAACTAACTAAACAAAAAAACCCAACCAAACAAACAAAAAAAAACCAAAACAACACTGCCTCTGCCAACTGAATACCTTCCAGTCCTTGGGATCAAGGGTTTTGAGCATAGGAAATTCTTCGAGTTGCAATTCTTCATCCCCTGATTCTTCAGAAAGTTCCTTCTCATCTTCTAGCTCCTGGAAAGAGGCAGAAACATTTATGTTTCTCCTCTTAATAAATGCTTCAAACCATCTTCCCACAGGTTCCACTTGACAGAGCACTGATGCTATAAGCAAAAACACAAAAGCAACTTCACCTTCTGTGGTTTACTTTTTTGTTGTTGTTGTTAAAGTACCATCAAAGTACTACATAACACAACACTGCAGATTGTCAAGTTACAGAATCATAGAGTAGCTTGGGTTGGAAGGGAACTCAAAGACCATCGAGCTCCAACCCCCTTGCTGCAGGTAGGGTTGGCATCCGCTGAATCAGGCGCTATACCAGGTACCAGCTCAGGCTGCCCAGGGCCCTGGTCTGGAACACCTCCAGGGCTGGGAGATCCACAGCTTCACCACCAGACTGTGCAAGTGCCTCAACACCCACTCTGTGAAAAATTTCCCCTTTAACTCTATCCCCAATCTCCCCTCTCATAGTTTTACGCAGTCCCCCCTTGTCCTAATACTACCTATCTGTGTAAAAAGTTTTTTTCCCCTCCTGCTTCCAAGATCACACAAGGAAAGGCTGGAGGAGGTCTTCGGAGCCTTCTCTTCTCCACAAGAACAACTTCAACTCCCTCAGCCTGTCTTCACAGGACAGGTGCTGCAATTCTTGAGCATCCCGTGACCCTCCTCTGCACCTGCTCCAACAGCCCGCATCCTCCCACGCTGGGGGCCCCAGGCTTGGACACAGACCTCCCAGTTAGCCATACAAGCTCTAACGATGGCAGGAACCCGAGTTCACACGCACCAGGTGCTCCCTTCCACAGACCTCACCGTGTTCCCAAACCCTGAGAAGCGCCTTTAGTCAGCACAGCGCAGCCGTTACGCAGGTCGGCTTTCCCAGGCACCGCTGCCGCTCCCTCCCCGGAGGCCACACCTGTTGCTGCCGCACTACCTCCACAAAACCCCGAGGAAAGCCCTGAGCGATGGAGTTTGCAATCGGCAGAAAAACCCTCCCCCGTTCGGTTCTAAACCCCAACTTCTGCGCTTCTACGGGCGGTCCGCTTCAAGACCGCCCCCTCAGCCCCCACTTCGCCCAGGCACCCGGCGCTGCACGGGACGGCCGCCCTCCCCGCACCTACCGGCCGTCAGCGCCCCGGTGACCGCCGTCAACTGCCCCTCGTGCGCCCCGCGCAGCATGGCGGCGCGGCGGGAGCGCGCTCCGGGCCTGAACCACGGGCGCCGCCGGCCTTGCCTCGCCGGTTGCCGGGAGCCGGCGCATGGAGGCGCCCGGGGAGCGCTTCCGGGTCAGCGGCGGCGCGAGGGCTCCGCGGAACCGTCAGGGGCGGTGCGAGGCGGAAGCGGGGCTCGGCCCTGAGGGGAGCGCCCCCCGCCGGGGGAGGCCGCGGCTCTGTGCGTTACGCGGCTGTGAAAGGCCCGCGATCCGCCGCCACGCGGTGAGGTGAGGAGGGAACGGCCGGCCCAGGCCCGCAGGAAGGCGGCGGCGCGGCCCGGAAGCGTTACGCAGCAGCGCTCGGCCTTCCGGAGCGGGCGGCGGCGCTCGGGCTTCGCCATGCCGGACTACCTGGGAGCGGACCAGCGTAAGACCAAGGAGGAGGAGAAGGAGGACAAACCCATCCGCGGTAAGCGGCGGACGCCGGGCGCGGAGCGGGGCACGGGGGGCGGCGGCCGTCAGCCGCGGGGATCCTCGCCAGCAAAGCGCAAACGCAGGTGCAGCCTCAGAACGAGCTTCTGTTTTGTTTTTAGAATTGGCAACTTAAGTCTTTCTTGTCTTGTTTCAGCGTTGGATGAAGGAGATATCGCCTTGCTGAAAACCTACGTGAGTACCGCCCATAAACTGCTCGCTGTACTCGGCACTGCTGAGGCCGCACCTCGAGTGCTGTGTTCAGCTGTGGGCCCCTCATGGCAAGAAGGACATGGAGGCCCTGGAGTGTGTCCAGAGAAGGGCAGCGGAGCTGTGAGGGGTGTAGAGCACAGGTCTGATGGGGAGCGGCTGAGGGAACTGGGATGGGTCAGTCTGGAGAAGAGGAGGTTCAGGGGAAGCCTTACTGCTGTTTACGACTGCCTGAAAGGAGGCTGTGGGGGGGTGGGGGTGCCGCGGGCGTGGAGTTGGTCTCTGCTCCCAGGTACCAGTGACAGGACAGCCTCAGGTTGCTCCAGGGGAGGTTTAGGTTGGGTATTAGGAACAATTTCTTCTCAGAAAAGGCAGTGAGGTGCTGGCACTGGCTGCCCAGGGAGGTGGTCGAGTCACTGTCCCTGGAGGCGTTCAGAAAATCTGTAGATGTGGTACTGAGGGACGTGGTTTGGTGGGCATAGATTGGACTGATGGTCTTAGAGATCTTTCCAACCTTAAATGATTCTAGTGCCGGTCTGTGAAAGAGCTCTTCAGAATAAAAAAAACTTGCTGTTTAGCCTGTGTTGGGATGTGAATATGTTTGTCAGAAGAAAGAAACAGACTTGTCAGAAGTCTCAATTTTATTGACAGTACAACCCTTCAACTGTGTAAGGGCCCTGAAATTGTGGCCACTGAGATTGAGCCCACTGTGCCTTTTTTTTTTTTGAGGGGGGGGGTTGGGAAATTGATACAAGGCTGACCTTGTAAAGGAAATCCAGGTCCGCCTGTGTTTGGCAGGGTGATGTAGTAAAATATTTTATCACAGATGAGAATATGGTTTCTGATTTGAACTGCTATATTTGGAGACGGTAGGGAGGTTGGGGAGGAAATAAAAGCACTCATACAAATAGGATTTTTCATTTCTGTGCTGTTTGCAGAACTCCTTCTGTATGTAATCTTTACTAAGACTTGCTCTGAAACTTAAGAATGGTTAAAAAAAAAACATAAGACCAAACAAATTCAAAAGCAAAAATAAAGCAGTGAGTATTAAAGATGTGAAAAAAGTTCCACTTGCACAGTGCTCTTAATTAGCAGAAATGTTATTATTGGAGCTCAATACTGTTGTCTTTGGTTGTGTTCAGTAGTTTTTGTTATACCGAACCCCTGTATTGAATATCTTGATGCTCAGCAGTTATTGGCACTTTTTCCCAAACATGAAATTATTGATTTGCAAAAATGCATGTGATATTTCTTTTCCAGGGCCAGAGCACATACTCCAGGCAGATCAAGCAAGTAGAAGATGATATTCAACAACTGCTTAAGAAAATCAATGAGCTCACCGGTATCTTTCTTTCTTAATGTAGCTTTCAGTAGAAGAGCCACAAAAACGAGTATTCTAAGAAGCTGATTTCAAACCACTTCTTCATTGATGATTTTTATTTTTTGCCAAAGGCTGCATTTTTTTTTTTTTTTATAACATGCGATTTTTATTTTGTAGGTGATGGTTTTTCTTTAGACTGGGCAGGGCTAAGCTGCACATATACATTTGTAGTTCAATAAGTTTGTATTTAAAACTGTACATCTGTTTATTGCAGCAGCGCGAAACAAATCCCCTTCCCTGTCAGTAGTTAACTTATGGTTTGTGTCAAACTACATTTGAATCATTGTGAACTTTTGTGCACTGCAGAAAGTCAACAAATTATCATTAATAGCGGTGCCGTTCTTTGCCCGATGAAGAGAAGCATAGCAGAACAGTTAGCTTGTTGGTGTGGACAGCTTGACGTTTGCATATTCAGCTGGCGCAGCCTTGTTTCTTCAGGAAACTTGAAGGTCATTGAAGATGTGTGTTTGCGTTTAATCACAGATCTCAGAAAGTTTCCTGCTAGCCTGTGTGTAAAATTATTGATGTTTGAAGACATATCAGTTGCTTCTTCCTCCTCACCTTGTCTGTATTGTACTCAGGAATTAAGGAATCAGACACTGGCCTGGCTCCTCCTGCTCTTTGGGATCTGGCTGCAGATAAACAGACTCTCCAAAGCGAGCAGCCTTTACAGGTTGCCAGGTGGGTGGACTCTTTCTCTGTCCTTGCAGTGGAGCTGCATAGTGTTAAAAATGCAATTTATAACTCACGTACTCTTTTTCTCTCTAAAGAAGAGTCATATGTTGTGCAAATTGAAAGTACTTTGTACCATTGTATCAAAAAGCATATAAAATATGTATAAAATATGCTGTATGATGTTGTTATGCTTATGAAGAAGCAGAATTTAATCTGACAGGTTCTTGGCATTACCAGGCAAGGTATTTGCAGGTAGGCCAATAGTCACATACAGAAAGAAGAGTTGAACTCACCCAACTGGTGAAGGGGCTCTCTGGCTGTACAGCGCTCCTTTTCAGGAAAACAGCCTAGATCTAAGAGATGCTCTGCCTTCAGTAGCCCTTATCTGAGCCCAGGGTGCCTCCACCCTTCTGGTCATGTGGGGAGCACAAGTGCAAACAATTTGCCTTGCTCCTTAGGCCAGTCACACCCCTTCACCAGGTGCTCAATCACAAGTTCAAGCCCTGACCTAACCATTTCCCTACAGATGTATCTCATACTTGTGCTTCTGTTATTGTTGTATGATGCTATAGTATTAGAATCACAAGTTCTGTAGCTCTTTCAGTGTGTTTGGAGCGTATATCCACCGTCTTTATCCTGATATTTACACAAATAGTAGGGCAGCGAATTCTTTTCCTGATGATGTTAATTGTATGTTGTGTATTAGATGTACAAAGATAATCAATGCAGACTCAGAGGATCCCAAGTACATTATCAACGTCAAGCAGTTTGCCAAATTTGTGGTGGATCTCAGTGACCAGGTGGCACCTACTGACATAGAAGAAGGCATGAGAGTTGGGTAAGCAAAATCTTCTGTGTTGGAGTTTTACTGAGGACTGAAGCCTTCTTGTCTGATCCATTAGTTTGACAGATCAGCAGCTGTCATTTGGTATTTTCACAGGGGTTAAAATCATACAAGTAAGGTCTTTCTGTTGGAAGACAGTTGCTAATCCGCACGCTCTGTTTAGGATAGTTTGAATTTGATGTCATTCTGGTGAAAGTGAGCTCAGTGCACCAGACTGAAACCTTTCAGTGTGGGCCACAATAGTCCCCACTTTAAGGCAGTCTGAGCGGCATGCTTCCACCTTGGCTGTCTTGGCATATACACACAGAGCAGCTGCAGGAAACGTTTGCTGAAGAGATGAAGCCCGTTATCTTGAGAATCAATGTTTTACCAATTTGTTCTCTGGGATATTTTGAAGCTTTGTGTTTGAAATACTTCGGAATGGATATTTTTTGAATATAATATTTTTTGAAATATTAAGGTCCTTTGCAGAAGGAATTCTAGTCTTTAGCCATTCTGTTAGCTTTAAGGGCTGGGTTATCTTGATGCCAGAGAAAAGAATGGTTTAAGAATTCAGCTTCTTCTAATTTGCAGTTATTTCTTCATGACAGGTTTATTAACTGGCGTTAAAATAAATGTTCTTTATGCTTTCTCACCAGAGTGGACAGAAACAAGTATCAAATCCACATCCCCTTGCCTCCGAAGATCGATCCAACAGTCACCATGATGCAAGTAAGAACTGTCGATACTTATTTTACTTTGCTTTGTTCTCTCTACTGATTTTGATTACTTACAGTTTTGTTCTTGGCTGTTGAAAGCCTACAGAGATATGCAGCGCCAAGCTGTTAACTGCTCACTTATCTTTTTGTTGTGCAGGTGGAAGAAAAACCAGATGTCACTTACAGTGATGTTGGTGGTTGTAAAGAGCAGATTGAAAAGCTCAGAGAGGTGGTTGAAACCCCTCTGCTTCACGTAAGTAACCTTCAGGTTGAAATTTTTATTGTTTTAGAGCTATGCTGATCATCTTTTAGCATTTAAAAAAGCAAGAAAAGATAAAGCTGTATGTAAAAAGTCAAGTGAAAAGAGGTTTAGTTCTGACAAATGAAATCCAGTCTAGCCTGGTTTGTTTTGTTCTTCACTGATGATTTTCTAAATTTGCATGTAATCTCTGATGCCTTCTGTTTCTCACCATTGCAGCCTGAAAGATTTGTTAACCTTGGAATTGAGCCTCCCAAAGGAGTGCTTTTGTTTGGGCCACCTGGTACAGGCAAAACACTTTGTGCCCGTGCTGTTGCTAACAGGACTGATGCCTGCTTCATCAGAGTAATTGGATCTGAATTGGTGCAGAAGTATGTGGGAGAGGTAAGAGCCAATTCTTAGTGAAAGGTGGAGTGAATCACAAGCTTCCACTCCTGGGGATGAGGCGCTCTAGTAAGTCTAATGAGTGAACATAGTAGCATGCTGGAGATACAAGGGGGCAGAGGGACTGTCGGTCAGATGGGTGTAGATTGCACAGTCAGTTACAACGCATGAACTGTGTTGTCACCAATGAAATGGATTTTGCAGTGTAATCCGTGTTTTGGGAGGACTCTGGAATGAGGATTTTGTTCCCAGCTCTACCACTTATTTTTCAGTTGGCCCTGATGTCATCTGTCCTTTTTCTGAGTTCAGGAGTAGTAATCTGTCTCTCATCTGTAAATTGTTGTATGATTTATGAATGTTTGGTTATGTGTATTTATACGAAAGAGTTTCAGCATTGGAAACTAGAATTGTTTGGAGGCATGAAAAGTTTGGTACTTTTCCTTTAATGTGCTTTGAGTCTGTTACAAAGTCTTGATTCATTTTGCTTTCAGGGAGCTCGAATGGTTCGTGAACTCTTTGAAATGGCCAGAACTAAAAAAGCTTGTCTTATATTCTTTGATGAAATCGATGCCATTGGAGGTATGTGTGCAGTATGCGTAGCTCTGACCTCATGGGAGAACTTGCAGATTTTCCTTTCTTGCTTTAATTTTTTTTTATCTTGGTTGCTGTGTTTCAAGAAATATGCTTGTAAATACCTAAATATTCTAAATATTTAGCAAAACTGCTGCCAGCGTGAGATGGTGTCAGGAAGTGGTTTATATAGTTTTAGAACATATTGAGCCCAGAGGAGAAGTCATCTCAGCATGTTTGGAACACCCAGATAATTTAAACTTTAGCTTAAAGTCTCTGTGTTTGGCAAAAGTACTGTTAACTTAAACCCCCTTCAGGTTTTAGACTACTTACCAAACCTGTACTGCTGCCTAAAGACCACGTTCCTCCCCTCCCCCCCCAAAATAAAGAAGTACTTCAGTCTTGAGAAAGTAGGCTTTGTTTGAGGGGAGACCTCCAAGATCATCCAGTCCAGCCATCCACCTATCACTAATATTTCCCACTAAACACAGTGCTTATTATAACTGACAGATTCTGCCGCTCAGTTTTTATTTGATGTGTGTCATTTTCAATTAATCCCTTCACATCTTCTTTCAACTCATCGCAAATATTTGTATGTAATTTAAATACTCTTTTCCTGCTTTCTCACACACAGCAGCTTTGAAATCTGCCCGCTCTGAAGGTCTCTCTGCTGTTTTGTGTTTTCTCTGCCCAGGTGCTCGCTTTGACGACGGTGCTGGTGGTGACAATGAAGTGCAGCGCACGATGCTGGAGCTGATCAACCAGTTGGATGGTTTTGACCCACGGGGCAACATCAAAGTGTTGATGGCTACAAACAGGCCTGATACCCTGGATCCAGCTCTGATGAGGCCTGGGAGGTTGGATAGGAAGATAGAGTTTAGCTTGCCTGATCTTGAGGTCAGAATGCTTTCTTTCACTGCCAAATATTTTCTGATATCAGAGTGTTTCTTCAGCTGGGGCATTGCTGTCTGGAAGCAGTTTACAGGAGTTACTGAAAGCAGCGCTCCTAACTTACGTGAAACTCTGTAGAAATGTGGGATTCAGGATGCGCCAAGGGAAGTTTTCTCACACTGCCGTGATTTCATCCCTGGCAGAGAACCTGTAGTTATGTTTGCTGTGTATTTCTATCTCAACAGGTAATCCTTTAACTGGTTCTATACTTTAGTTTTTAAGTTGGAGTGTGTTTTATTTAGCTCTTTTTCGGAGATTTCTTGAAATACTTTTCCCAGTAGAACTCTTTAAGGTAGTTTTGTAATTCGGTTTCATGGACAGTTAGTATTTCATTGCTCAAGTATTCTAGTCCAGACACAGGAAACAATAGTAAGGTAACAAGTAAGAATTTTATTTTCCATTTGTCCTTGCTGGGAAGAAGACAGCTGCACTGAGGGCAGGTCAAGTTGTATCCTCTTTCATAGTGTGAACGTTTCTGTCTTCTGCGCTCTTCCAGGGGCGGACTCACATATTCAAGATACACGCTCGCTCAATGAGTGTTGAAAGGGACATAAGATTTGAGCTGTTGGCTCGACTGTGTCCTAATAGCACAGGTAAGCCGAATTTTCATTTAGCCATTTTGTGTACGCTTCATCTCCTCTGGTGGTCAGTGTTAAACTTATTTGTCCTCTTTTTGAAAGGAGCTGAGATCCGCAGTGTCTGCACAGAGGCAGGCATGTTTGCAATCCGAGCGCGCCGAAAAATCGCAACTGAGAAAGACTTCTTAGAAGCGGTGAACAAAGTCATTAAATCCTACGCAAAATTCAGTGCTACTCCCCGGTACATGACCTACAACTGATACCCTGGAGTGCTTTTCCTGGTTCTGCAGTTAAATTTTCTGTGAAACCAAGATCTGATGTATGTGGTAACTCCTGGCTTGTTCTTGGAAGCTAGAAATAAATGAAGTGTTCCAAACATTCCTAAGTGACTGCAGTGCTTCCGAAGTTTTGATATGTTGTTACATGGAGGGCGACCTTGGCTGGGTACTCATCCTTCATAGCTTACAGTTAGAAAACATTAAAAGGGCGATCTTTATTCATCTGCCATGTTCCTGCAGCTTGGTCGCAGAAAAGCAAGCCTTTTATTTTCTCTTTTTTTCAAGCACTGCATTGAAATAGGAAAAAGAAGCTTGAAGGAACGTGGGAATGTAAAGCTTTATGGGAACTGCTACATCTTAAATGTGAGAAAAGTTATATCAGGCTTTCTTATAAAAAGAAGTGTGTGCAGTAGGGAAAGTGTATGCAGTGAATGGATTTGGTTAGACTTTTGGCCAAAACATCAGTGCCTTAATAAACAAATTCAGGCATTCTGATGTATTTATTTGCCCATCTCTGATCAAAAAACTGATCTCAGTGGTTATTTTTATAAGAACGTTTTGGAGAGGGGTGGTTTAGTTTGGAGAGGTTTGGTGGTAAGAAGAGAATGTTGCCATTTTGAGCCAGAAAGTAAAGTGGCTCAGAAAGTAGCAATGATTCAGTATCAGTTTATCAATATAGTGCTTGAAATTAAATGCATCTTTTACTTGAGCAGAATGAGTGAAGGATGTTGTGGAATTCCAAGGTCACAGCCTGAACCAATGGATGAGCTATGTGAGTGCATGGGTGCCTGGAGCCTTAGGGGGGGAGGGTGAGGGTTATCTGGAGCCACCCCTTCTGTCTCCGTGATACTTCCCATGCAGTCTGAGTGTGCAGGTCCTCCTTTCCCCTCACCCTTCTCTCTGGCAGCGTGATGGTATGAACAGGGGAGGGCCACGTTCCTCAGGTCGTCCCTTTCTCCAGACTGTTACCAGGGGGGTGAGTTAATTTCTTATTGATATCTTTTCCTAAAGCTCCTATTTCTCAAATAAAGGCTCTGTCATTTCCTTTGTTAGTTCTGCAGATGTACAAAGAATTTGGAGCTGATCAGGTATCCTGTGTAATCAGTGATTTTGCAGAGAATAGGGGGAAGGGAATATTCTGAGAATTAAGTAGCATCTCAGCATCAACCGAGACTTGGGTTGTGCGGTGCTCTTTGCCGTGGTGAGGTTGCAGCAGTGAGGATCTAAATGTAGTGAAGAGGAGAAAGAGGGATTTTGATCCATTCTTTAAGCAGCTCCCCAGGCAAAGCAGCATTAATTAATTGCATCATGGTGTAGCCTGGTGCAGAGAGGGCTTTAAGAGGGTGCTAAAACCAGAAGAAGGGTGAGGAGCAGGAACCTGAGCACTAGAAAGCAAGTAAACTTCAGTGCAAATCTGCATCAGCGTGGTTTGTGGAAGGGCTTCAGTGCTGCTATGAAGAATACGAGGCAAAGGACGATAACCTCAACACAGGGAATGCTTCCTCAACTCTAAACAATGGGTAATGCAGTCCATACTTGGGAAGAAGACATCCATTTGGTTCCTCCCTCATCATCTTTTCTTTAATTTGTTAGCCCATTAGTAGGGAGGATTTCCTGTATATTGACCTGAAGATTGTCCCCTCCCTCAGTAGGGTAGTATCAGATCTGGTGAACAGTTGTATGGTTTTAGCCTAACCCCACATATATGTGTGTGTACTTGTTTGCTCATTTGATGTCACAAAGTACAGCTGACCAGGTGTAGGGAAAGGATTCTTGCCTGGGAAAAGCATTAGTTACCCAGAGTCTACAGATTACTGAAGTACAACTGTAAGTAGGCAGAACTTTTCTAGAGCTTTTCTGAAAGCCCCAGTTAAAGAACAGAACGTGTGCACAAGTAGGAGGAAGAAGGGAAAAACGCCACCAGCTACTTCCCAAGACCAACTTTAGACTGCACGTGGCTGCTAAAATGAGCTATACCAAACCACCTCCAAGGCATTTCGCCAACATGGAGGGGGAGAGAGAGAGAGAGGGAGAGAGAAATTTTTAATGTTTAATTTTGTTAGGTTTCTTTTCAGAAGCACTGATGTTTGCATGCTGGACTTGATGCCTGGAAGGACCTGCATGCTGGTGGTGACCCTCCGCAGCCCACCCCTTAACAACAGACACCAGTCCTGCAATGTTGGCTTGTCCCACACGCAGTGTCTTGCTGAGACAAAGTGGAGAGTTTGGACAAGTCCCGATAATCACTTTATTTTAGAATTTGACAGGATTTTGATGTGAACAGAAGAGACTACGTAGTTAAAAACCAAAGCTGCAACAAGCTTAAAGTAGAAAAATATATACTGTGTGCAGATACAAAGGCTTGTTAAACTAGTAAACATTATAAAATGTACCCAAAGTTGTTTAAGTAAGTAAACGCACACTGTGTTAACGTGCATTCATACTCTGAACTCCAGCTAAGCAGTATCTTCTGATGCAGAAAGCTTCCTATCCCTGGTGGCAGGGGATTTGGAAGGAAGAAAACATCTTCCCGTTGCCCCTGGTTCTTGGGAAACTCGGTTTACCTGAAGCAAACCATAATTGCAACAGCGTGAACCAAAATAAAAAGTAGCAAGTTCTGAACTAAGAAGAGAGGAAGTCATCTGAATTTCTGTATGCACAGGACCTTTGCTTTGAGGGTGCAAAATGAAACGGCACTGACCCTCCTCCTCCACTGCCCATGTGCTATTGAAATAGCTCACAGAGGAACACTTCCAAGTTCCTACCTCTAACCAGATTCACACTGATAGTTTGGGGAATAACAGGCATCCTTTTGCCTGAATTGTTTCTATATTTTATGTTTTATACCTGAAGTTAAACAGTACTGTAGTGGCCAGGTCGTAAAGACAAAAGAAAGAAAAAAAAAGAACCTACTTTTTCATTAAAATGAAAAATTTTTGAGTTCTACTGAAATCTATTTCACAAACACTTACTTAAAAGCTGAGGCAGAAGCAGCTGCGCTGGTAGGTAGAAAGACATCTCAGGCAATGGAAAAGTCTCTTTTGAGACTTCAGGCTCTGCGTAACCTTCTATTCCAGCTTAAGAGACTGCATATAGGGCATCAGTTCTTAAGTCAATTTTAACAGACCTCATTCCTGGCATAAACAAGTTTTGTCTTCAAACACGAGGACAAAATAATTTTCACTTAAAATGAGTTGTATTATTTCCTAGAAGGTATAGCTAGGTTTTGGCAGTGCAAGTACCTTATTGATGATAATGTAATAATTAAACAATGGTTTTCTAATATGAAACTCACAGTGAAAATCGTTGGGCAATGAAGGGATCAGTACATTTGGGACAGGTTAGATATTAAAAAAAACCAAAATGGTACCACAGAGACTTAAAAAGAACAGCAGCTAATATCACCAGTGTGAATTCATTGATCCAGCTGGCAGAGTATTAGTTTATATAAATGTGTGGTATGCAGATGTTGACATCAGGCTTTAAAAGTTGCTTAAGAAAATCCTGTAAAGACTCTGGTACAGTACACTAGAACTGCAGAACAGTTATCTTCTGCAAGTGAGTTAAAGTGCCCATTTTCTCAACAGGAATAGGAATGTCACCTTGTCTATCAGATTCTGACTGTAGCATAATACAAGAACTTTTCTCATCTTGCATAATTGTAAGGTCATGTCGCTGAACGGCTATACCCTGATTGAAGGAAAAAAAATCAAGAGCATGAAGGCTTCCAATTCTTTGTCCGCTCTTCCTACAGAAAGTGAGCCCCACTCCATACCCGTAGATACAGACAGCCTTAGGCGCTCTTTAACCTGTGCAAATTGAGTATTCAAAGGAAGTCTCTATCAGCAAAAATCCAACGTCCGTTTTGCAGTTGCCACTCTTCAGTGGTCCAAGGCAGTCTGTGAAGCAGACCTGTCTTTCCCTTGGCAAGCAAGGACAGCGTCATGAATACTGTGAAACAGCAACTCTCTTGTTACAGTGTTATCAAAAAAATTCAGTCTTGCCAGCTCATTCATAACTGGGCCTACAAAATAAAAAAACCCACAAACACGGCATCAGTGCACAAAGCAGAGTACAAGGATGGAAAACAACAGTATCAGAAAGACACCAACAAGAGTTACTGAGTCCTACTTGTCACTACTTACAACATTTAAAACATGCAGATGAATCATTACTCTTCTACTCCAAAAGAAAGTAACCCTCCTTTCCAGCCATACAAAGAGGTCTGTTATTGGCTGAAGATGCTACGGTTCCAAACATTGAAGCTGAGAACACTTCAAGCTTTTCTTATTAGGTTATTAGAACAAGTGCAAGCTACAATGTGCGTGCCATTCACAGTTTGCCAGCTGGAAAAAATAGGAGCAAGATCTAGTCCTTGGAGGACTCATTACATCCATGCTACACTTTCAGCGAAGTGAAGGCTCTATGAGCTTGCGCTTCCCCAAATCCAATTTTAATGCAAAATTAGCACTGATACTACTGAGGCCCTGGCAGCAGAAAATTCAAGGCCAGAAGAAAAGAGATGATGAAATACAATCTTTCCTATAAAGGTCACACAAAAAGCTCAACTCACCACTACAGCCGGCAATACAGACACAGACACCAACTTCTTTGTATTCTTTTATAACCTGCAATAGAATTAAACTGAAGTTAAACACGGGTATATCATTGTGCACATAGCAGTTCTGGAAGGTGTAAGCTGGTTACCAAGAGAGCTCCACTTTCCACATTCCCCAGTACTCAGCTGGAACTTACAGAGCTACAGAATTAAAGTCATGATTATATGAGATACTGTCTTGTATCCGAGCTGACATTTCCATCCCATGAGGACAGGTTCCCTGGTAGGTACTTCATTTACATATTATCCATGTTTTTGAAAAAGAAAAAAAAAAAAAGACCTTACTTACTGATTTTAATGTTTTTGCTCCAACTGAATCCACAAAGTTCACTGGGGTGAAATCCAGAATTAAAGAGTGGATGTTTGTTTTGGGCTCCACAAAGTGTTCAAGCTCATCAGGAGACCCATCTTGTACACCAGCATCCACAAATGCAAATTTTCCATTTACAGGTAAGCCATCATTTGCTATCTCATGTTTTACGCTCGCTTCCACATCATTAGTCTGTGAGAGAAGATAAATACAATTAAGTGATAACCAGTACACATCCGGTGTAGGTCCCCTTGCTCTCCACACGCATATGTTCTTCTAGCCTTTCATGCCAGAATCAACAGCATGGATGGCATTTTTTTATTACAGCTTCTCATTTGAGTTAATTTTATTATATCCTATTTCCGCGTGATTACTCCAAAGGAGTAGGGGGGAGGGGCAGAAGTGGGATCCCTCCGTCTTCTGCTCACAGCACTGGTGAGACAGCCCGACAGTGTGAAAGGCTCTGCTCCACTAACGCTGCACCTGAATGTAACTAAGGTTCAACACAATTATCCAGTCCAGTCATGACCCTTACACTGCTCCCCAGCAGTCTGTTCACACTTTACAGTAAAGTAAAGCTTTCCTACCTGAGTAGCACTCCGTATCTTGTATAAACAAGAACAGTAATACCAGAGAGCATCACGACAAAGTAGACGTAAATATTTACCGAAGAATTCACTAGCTTCAGTACAGCTTTCTTTTTGACTTTGTTGGCCTTATTTATCTCCCTGGCATGCTTCTTCTGGGCCTTTCTTCTTGCTGCTAATATGGCACAAGGGTCCACTCCAGTCTGGCATGAAAAGAAAGCACGATCAGACAAGATTCAGCTTGTTAGGATGACACTGCAATATCAATTAGCTCTGAATTCATCACTGCCATAAATTTTGAAGACACTTGCATTATTCAGTGTTCCTTGGTGGCGGTGAGAACGGTATAAAGGAAGAAGGAATAATCTTCGCAAGCACTGTGTTAAGATGAGGAAGAGATGCATAACATTCCTCTCTTGAGGTCAGAGGTGCCGTATTTCAACAGAATGCTGATTTGAGTGCAGAAAGTGAAGGGGAGATAAGTGCACGTGGACATAAATCGCTAATACCTCTTGCTTTCTGAAGAAGTACCACCCACCTCTTTTGTGTAAGACTCGTCAAGGGAGCTACAGAAAAATGGTTCAGAAATTAGTAAGGGTGTAATTGTTACTGGGTCAGGCAGTTCTGTCCTTAGCTAGATCTGCTACTGCCATCCCCGCTCAGCCAGACATAGGCAGGAGGTGAAGCATACTCTGTATGTTGTTTACTCCCCCCTGTGTTGCTGCTTGCTAAGATGATGTACAGTTGGCTGCAGGATCACCTTCTCATATTTTACTGATGACTGGGGGGCACCAGAGAAACACTGCACCAGGGGCTACGCTGAAGGGCCTGAAAGATGAACGTGTTTCAGAAAAAAATTAATGTTTGAAATTTCAAGACATAGGTACTAAAGGTTTTGCTTTACTCACCTTTTTCTTCAGTGCACTTGTGTATGACTCACTATTGGCAAAATAAAGTGATGTATTAGCTTGAAATATTTTTATTCCAGGATATTCTTTAACCTAAGGAAAAAAAGCATTGATGATGTGTTAAGTATTGCCTGCATAGGTACAAGATGTTAGGATACTTGTAAACATGCAGCCCAAAAGCCAACTCAGAATGGCATGTATCAAGGATAGTCAGCAGTGCTGTGAGCAAAGCCAACTGGAAGAGCAGAGCCTCCACCCTTCCAGGTGTCATACTGCACATAATCGATGTCATGTGACACTTCCATGGTCGGTGACTCCACTGCCCAGGGAGGTGGTGGAGTCACCGACCATGGGAGTGTTCAAGAAACGTTTGGATGTTGTGTTGAGGGGTATGATTTAGCTGGGAGGTATTGGTAATGGTTGGACTGGATGATGTTCTAGGTCTTTTCCAACCTTGATAATTCTGTGATTCTGTGATTCTGTGATTCTTCTGTTTATAAGACAGATATAGCTATATAAAGGAATTCAGTATTTTCAGTTCTCTGATGTTTCTATTTGTGGCTGTTATTAATATGAGGAGATCATGCAGATCTAGGAACACTTCCTTTTAGCCTCCCCTTATACAGGCATGACTTCTTTCTTTCTTTCTCTTTCTTATACATTATAGTGTTAGTCTTTGAGAATCTCGATTGTAAACAGGCCTTTTTGTAGGTCTCAATATCACTTCTTACCTTTACTTTAAATTAAGTAATCTCTGAGCAGCCTGCATTCTGACATTTTACATGAAAACAACCTGACCAGCAGCAGAGATCCCATGCTGCCATTCTCATCTTTATACAGGAGTAGCAAAAGCAAACTGGACTCAGCGTAATGAAAGCAGAGTCTCCTCTTCTTTGAATACGGCTATAAGCATGCCCATGTATACTGTTGCTTTGTATCATATCTGAAACAGAACTACTAGCAAGAGAATGTTTTCAGATTACTGAGTGGTCTTTTCATATAGGTTTTTACCAACTGGTTCCTGAGTAAAGTGGCATGTAGCCTTCAAAGCAGCACCTATGAGAATATGGCAAAGCATACAGGAAATTGTAGCTGCTGTTTGTGAATAAATGCAGCATGCTTAGCTCCATCATTGCTAGATCTATGTATTTACAAAATATGCTGCTTTCGCCAGCTTTTGGTTGAACAATATCACATTTATAAGAAGCTAAGAGTACAGCAAGCAATTAATAAGCCATTAATTGAGTCTGTTTAATGAGCAGGGGATAGACGAAGGCAGGGAGATGCTGTTTAATAAAGCTTGTGCCTGGGGCCCATGGTGCAGGAACGATGTGGAGCTGTTGGAAAGGGTCATGAAGATGATCAAACAGCTGGAGCCCCTCTCCTGTGAAGACGGGTTGAGGGAGCTGGGCTTGTTCAGCCTGGAGAAGAGAAGGCTCCAAGAAGACATCATTCTAGCCTTCCAGTACTCAAAGGGAGCTTACAAGCAAGAGGAGGACTGACTTTTAATACTGTGTGATAGCAACAGAATGGCTTTAAACTAAATGAGTGGAGATTTAGGTTAGATGTTAGGAAGAAATTTTTCACTCGGATGGCGGTGAGACCCTGGCACAGCTGCCCAGAGAAAGTGAGGGTGCCCCATCCCTGGAGGCATTCAGAGCCAGGTTGGATGGGGCTCTGGGCAGCCTGAGCTGGTGGGGGGCACTCCTGCCCACATCAGTGGTTTGGAACTAGATGATCTTTAAGGTCCCATCCAACCTAAGCCATTCTATGGTTCAGTTCTAAATAACAGTCCTGGTGCTTATAGATTTCATTTAATACTGTCACACAGTTAAAGAAGCTGTCCTTGTTTGCAATTGTATACACAGCAGGTTCACAGTGGTATTTCTACAAATCTTACCATTCTGTACTAGGCCAACACAGTGATAATTAGTGTAAAGGTTACTTTTGATCATCTCCTAGTCAAACATACATGCAGGACAAGAAGGTAGCGTTCTAAACAATATGGCTTTTCCTATTAACATTTATTTGCTTCCTGAAAGCATATCGCAGGTGCACACCAGACAATTGCCACAGTCATCTTTGTTCCAGTACGTGAAACCACGCACAAAAATACACTCCTACCTCTTCATACTCTTCCACATCACAGTAGATATCTGTGTCAGGAATCTGACCAAGGATTCTGTATTGAGGCCTGGAGGGAAATGGAGGCAAACATTTCAATACTATCACTTAAAAAGTGGAAAAGTGAGTATTCAAAATAGTTTGAATCTTATTTTAAGTAAGTAGTCATTTTGTCTGCCACAATTTTATCTAAATGTGGTCAAATGCAGTGGGTAGTTTGTGGAAGAAACAAAACCAAGGGGCCATCAAGGGGCTACTTAGTGATAAGTCATGCCAATTGCTTCAGTCAGTGCAGAAACAATTTAGAAACTTAGCACTGTAGTGCTGCCATTTTCTGAAGAGCATTGGCCACAGCATGCGGAGTTACGGAGTAAATTTTCTTTGTTTTGAACTGGTGGAATTTCATTGACTGTCTTGTAAGTACGGCAGCTTGGACTGGCACATAATATGCTGCAACTCCAAAAAGTCTGCTCCCAGGACAAGAATGTCTGAGAAGATGAACATTCCCAACTCAGAGGCAGTATGACAGCAAAGTACTGTGATGTTTGCAGGGATCAAACCACGTACAGCTGGCAGAAGAATACTCTTATTTATGCAGAGAAGAAATCTCAGGATTTTGTTTCACTCCAACACAGATGGAAATGAAGACTTTTACAGATTTTCCATCTAGATAACCAACACCTTGAGCATAGAGGCCTCGTGTAACAGGTGAAGTCCTATTCACACATGCAAGAAATCATTCTAATCTAGATCTGGAAGACAATTTTTACAGTCAACTAAAAGCTTTGAACTGAGAGCAGGAAGAAGTGATCTGAAAAACTAGAAGGGCATGGATACTTTTTTGATGAATTAGAACTTCTTTATAAAAAACCATTTAGCTAGTGATAATGTGACACAGCTTTCATTTGACTGTGACAGTGCACAGAAAAGGTAATCAGTTACTGAACCTAGCACCAAAAGTTCTGGATTCCAGGCATTAAAAACAATATAAACAAGATTAAGTGAAGTAAGAGATCAAAACTGCCATCTATGACTGAAATTGCAGCTCTCATGCTCTTTAGAAATTTTGTTCTCAGAAAAATAAAATTTGAACCCTAGATCAGGGCCATGAGTCACGTCCTGCATGAACTACATTATGAAGCAGATTCTATACTGTGTGCAGTTGAAGGGAGAAGAAAGGTCTGCTGCTTATTTGCATCCCTTAAACAAACAAAACCACACAGAAGTCCAACAAACACTGATGTTAATAAAGAAGAAATCTGACCTTTGTGTTCTGTAAATAACAGTTATCATTGCAAATGCTACTGCAGTAAGCAAACCATAGTCTAGTCCCAGGAAAAGAGAAGCCACAAAAGCTACCACCCAGATGGCCTAAAACAAAGAAAAACTCTGAATTAATATGCATCTTCTGTTAACACAAAAACAATAGCATAGTTCAGCCTGAAACCTACGAATCTCTTCTGAACAGCCTATGATGTAATTTATCATGATAGCAGACTGTAATTGCCTTAACCTTTGAAAAGGATGTAAAAGCTCAAGGCACGCTAACAACATCTGACAAATTGTCCCATTATTAATCACTGCATCAAGTCCTGTTCTCCAAGGAATGCTGAGTTAACAGCAGACTCCCAACACTGAAGGATAAAGAAACGTACAAGGCGTGAAAAAGTAGCTCTCATTTATTTCCATCTTTTACTGAGCAGTTGTTGCAAACCCTGCTATTTGCAGTGTGAATTGTTAGCTACATAAATAAAATACATAGAGAAAGATTGCCGTAAGAACTCCTGGACAATTAATTGTCTTTGCCTAGATGGGACACCTGAGTCCACACATATGTTGAGAGGAGCTTGTTACTGAAAAAGGGACAACTCAGTGCTTCAGATGCGCTAAGGTCTCTGTGCCATACCATATAGAAACCAGCTGCATTTCTGAGCCAGCAGAACTATTTCACAGATCTCAAAGAGCAGCTCAAGCCAGTAATGGGGACATACCATTTTATTCTGATGACCTCAAGGATTTAGTTCTCTGGTAGTCCAGAATTTTGGAAATCATCACATATATATGGCTGCAGTTAACTCCTGAGGTTGGATATCTGATCCTTGGGGTCAAGGACTACCTATGTGTCAGTACACTGAGGTCTCATTTCCACGTTCCCCCAGAAGTAAGCACACTGCTGCAAATCACAAATCATCTTACTTCAGGTCAATAACAAACTAACATTAATCCAGAAAATCACTATGGACAGGTTTTTGGTATGTCCTAGAAGATGACAAATGCTTTCATGTCGTTTTCTGTTACTCTGTATTTCAAACTCCTTTCAGGCATTCCTACAGCGTTAGTACAGTTCCTATAGCAACACTGCAAAAACTTTGCTTTTACAACTAAACTACTTCTGACCTGAACTAAATGCTGTTGAACAAACACAAAAACATTCTTGTCTGCAACAGATCGCTCTCCAAGGGTATTTAATGTCTTACAACCCAATTTGTAATTCCCTGCTAAGTTTCTACGCCGTTTTGGAGGATAGGGAGAAGAGGAGCAACACATTTAATACAGTTAAATATATGCTCTGAGCTGCGCATTACTCACCAGTTCAATCTTACTGGTTCTCCAGAAGTGTGCGATGTCTCCGAACTGTTTAAACATTCCTTTCAGGTTCACCATTACAATTGCAGCCAGCACTGTCTAGGAATATTACAAAACTGTTATTTTCAGAAGCAAAAGCAGCCTGCTTCAAAGCATCCAAAATAACAGTTTTTTGTGCTCATAAAACTGATATAAGTCTACTGCAGATGTTCAGCTAAAAAAACAACTTTTCAAGTAGTTCAGTGGAGATATATTTTTCTTCTCGCCACAGAAACGGCAAGCCAGAATCAGTACAATTTGATTTACTCTCCTTCCTGGCAAGAGAAATCATCTATTCCTGAGCTTCAGGCTGTCGCAGTTATAGTGCCTGCAGTACTTGAAGCAGCTGGACTGTAATCTCAGATTCAAGTTTCTCTGCTATACCTTGTAAAAATCCTGTGACAGTCATATGGGTGTGAACCAATATACATCTCTTATTAAGAAAGCAAACAAACAAAAAACAACAAAACAGGAATCGTGTATCGTCCTGTGCATGTTGCCAGAATCACGCTGTTGTTTTTTTATCAGTACGTATCTATTCATATGAATAAATTTTAATAGAAAGAAGTAAAATTGTTTTTACTTCAACTCATTACTCTGAGCCACCACCAAGCCCCAACCCTCTCCAGCTGATTTATAACTCTCATTTAACTTTTCAGCTTCCTCCCAGAATTCCTATCCTGCAACAAAAGGGGAATTATTTGAAGATACTAATGTTATATCTTAAAAACTGAGTCCAGAATGGTCAATATTAATAACAACAACCGCACGCTGTATTTTTCAAAATATTTATTAATTGTCTTTATTAATCTAACTTATAGCAAGAATCCACACAAAATTTAAGAGTTTCTGAACCAAGCCCTAACTGTCTGCTTACTCATCAGCCACTCCATAGTCTCTGCTGTAGGCAATACTAGCTGGCTTCTGTTCACTGACATGCAGTGCTTAGCAGGCAAAACTACCTTACCTGTGGAAGTGGCTCGAAGAGGTATCCAATTGCCACAATTACCAACAGAACCATAACTGAAGAGAGTGCACCTGCAATCTGAACAAAATAAGCAAGAAATGACATATGAATAGCCAGAACTGCCCCAAAAGGGTAGTATTACTCATGAGCTAATGCTTCCTGCACTTCCCGAAAGGCTGGTTGCGTCATTTCTGATCCCTCCCACTCAATTTGTCCATTCTCACGGTCATGCAGCCTCCTATCCTGGCCCACACAAGATATGAAATGGGGAAACTGCAGTTACTTCTTGTGGCCAAAGCAGAGAAATAAGGCAGTCTAGTGAAACTCCAGCCTTCAGCTTTGGAGCACAAAAACTGGAAAGAAAAAAAATAAATAAAAGGAAAAAGAAAGTCAACTTTGGCTCCAAATTTGGGTTTACATACCTGCGTTTTCCCACCAGTGCTTTCCTGAACGAGACTCCGGGACATTGAGCAAGTGATTGGAAAGCTTTGGAAAAATGACCCCACAGAGTTACATATTCCCAAGGCAATAAGCTCCTGTGTTAAAAAACAAAAACAGAGCAAAACAAAAGGCAGTTATACCTAGCAACTGTATGAAGGTGGAGCTACCCATACATAATAACAACCACCTCTTATTTACAGTGCTTTTATAGCGACCTTATCATAACTTGTGCATGTGAGAGAACCACAAGTACAAGTTAATGCACATTAAATCATCTGTTAAATGAAGTATTTCATAAAGTGCTGGAGACATTTCTCATCCTTAAATGTTACTGTCATTAGAGAGACTGAAAATTAAAATGAATGACAGAATTGTTTGTTTTTAAGAATTTCTTCAACTCATGGATAACTTGAATTTGAATGCTAAAATTGCATCAAAAATGAACATTTACTGTACAAATAATGTTCTCTGCTTTCTACTCTAAAATATCTATTTATTAAGAATAAAACAAACAACAACTGTATTACCACCCACAGGAAAAACTATTTGCAATGGATAAATAAAAAGTAAAACATCATTGGAATTTCAAAACCATATATAATAGTTCTTTGGTACAGAAGACAATATACTTTATATTTATACAATATACTTATCACATGGGAACTCTACATTCCACTGTGAAAGAATGCAGAAGTAAAACAGGTGTCTATCAGGAGAGTAGCCTAAGTAATGGCTGTCCCAACAATTATTATTCGTGCACATGTCCAACTTCAACCGAAGTTTCCCAAAACAAAGGTACAAGTATAACCAGTCATTAAAAGAGAGCTACAAGAGCTTAAAATAATTCCTGGCATTTAATTGTGTAGGCTGCCAAAAACTTGATTCCACAGTGAAAGAAAAACCCATTCTTGTCCAAAACGCCTTTCTGCTTTAGTGAAGAAATGAAGGTGACAGCCAACATTTTCCATAGAAAAATTCAAATACTTTTACCTGATTCCCATCAATGGTGTAACCATGTTTAAGGGCAAAGATCTTGGCCATAGATACAGCCATTGAAAATCCAACTATTGCTATTGCTACTGCATCTATAAATATTGCTGGGATGAGTTGAATCTCAGGAACTGCTGGTGCACTTAACCTTGGAGAAGAAATAAATGGTTACAATTACTATAATAAAAGCTACATGCTATATGAAAAAGGTATAGTTTGAACGAGAATACATCACCCCTACCCTTGAGGAATTTTCCCAACAACATCCACTCCATATGACTCAGTCAGATTCATTCCAGCTGAAACTCCTGTGCCGATAATGACCTAAAAACCCGCAAATGCATCAAGAGCTAAGAAGAGATAAATACGTCTGAAGAAATAGCAGCTTATTATAATACACAAGGGATAACATTCATTTGTCAATCAGTTTTCTGAGAGTTAGTGGGTATAGAAGCAGATAAAAAGATGAAGCTCCAAAGTTTTCCATTCACCACCTTCAACCCTTGCTGATTTCATTTGCTGGAGACAGTTAAATGGAGCATGATGTGGTATGATCCAAATCACTCAAATACCCTTTGCTTGAGCTAAGCCCAGGTAGAATAGCATGTATTAGGAAAGGCAAACAGCACCACAGAACAGCATGTATTAGGAAACTCAGTGCAAGAGAAGGATTCCACTGCCATATTTTCTTGTGCAGAGTATGCATGTTATCTTCAAAAAATAACTGGTGCAGGAGCAATGAAAGCTGCAGGTCTAAGATTGTGCTGATATTGCCTTACTGTTAAACAATACCCTAGAGCATCTTCTCCATCAACTCTGAGAAGCACCTCCTTTCCTCATTCCTCACATACAGATTGTATCCATGCCTTCAGCTACTCCCTTGGCTGTGACTTTGTGTAGGTTGTTTGCCAGCTCTAGCTATCTGAGACCTCATTTTTAAATTCAAACACTTTCAAAGGTGAAAGTTAATGTGAGACGAGGACTGTTAAGACAGTCTCATACTTGACTGCAGGATGAATTGTGTTTTAAAAGACTACACTAAAATCCATGGATAAAGCAGTCTCAGAAATAGAGAAAGGAAGAAGTCCCACTGGTTCCTGCTCCTCTTTCTACCACTGCATTTTAAAAAGAAAGCAAGCCCTGCAGAACCTCTGGAACAGGCATCCATAAGTACCTTTCCTCAGGAGGGGATTCTGAGCTCTTGTACTCCATGCCGCTCAGAGGCATGTCATGCAGAGACCCACTCAAGTGCCAAAGCTCAATTTTTATTTGGGAGTTCATGCCCAAAACTTGGGTATATCAGTGCCTAAACCTCAGGAGCACCACATAACTGGACCAAGTCTCGAACAAATTACGTTCCACAGAAGTTTCCCTAAAGCCCCACCAAACTTGATAAAAAATGAGATCAATTCTACAACTTTAGAAGAGGTATATAATTAAGCTACAGAATTTCACAACTGACTTACCACAATGATCTCCATAGGAATAGGAACTGGCAGTTTCTTCTTAAAGCGGAGATTGATTTCCTTGCCAATCAGCAATAGAACAATGCACGTTAATCCAACAATCAATGCGGCAATATTGGTTGTTGTTATTTTTGAAAACACAGCAGCTAGGCTCTGTAACACAGCAGAAGTATCTCCATGAAGATCATAATTATTCAAATTTATTTTCTTATGTTATTTGCCACTGCTGTTTTTATTCAACATCTATAACTGCAGCTAATCACTGCTTCACTAAAATCCCTCCTGTTCCAACAAAATACAGAAGTTCAGAGTATCTCAATGAGGGAAACAGATTTGCAACCATTTACAGTATCAATTTTACCAAATTGGTCAAAAATTTGGAGAAAAATTGCTATCACGGGGGGGAAAGTCCAGATCACATCTCTTATGCTCAGCATTTTCACACAGATTTCATACTGGCATCGACCTGAAAGGAGTAAATACCAATCTCTTCTAATACCTTCAAATATTCTTTGGCAAGCCACATCTATTTAGAGCTGCAAAAGCCATTTCCAAAGGATAAAGCTGCTGATAGCACCACTGAAGTTACCGTAGCAATGTGACTAAACAACAACGATCTTGCAACAACACTGAACTGGCCATTACTGCAAATTTCTTTCAGCTGAAAAACACTATTAGAAAGGGTGTTAGAAGAGAAAGCTTGCTGAAACACAAAAGTTACTCGAGTGCAAATAAATCCTCTAATCATTACTCCATCTTCTTCCACAGCATTTTAAATGATGACATAAATGACCCCTGGAGAGGTCTTTGAAAGAAGATGTACATATCCTACTTTAGACAGAAGGAAAATTACAGCAACTACCAGAAAATTATCAAAGTCCTGGCAGCTCATCTTGAATGCACACCTCCCCTCCGATCTTTTTGGCAGTTAGTATTTCTCACATCTATATTACTGAACTAAACAGCAAATTCAGCAAATAATTATTTAGCAAAATAATTTAGCAAATTATCCAAAAGGTTTGTTGAATCTGTGCAACTACACAAGAAAGATTTCCAAGAAACATTTTCTACAGCTTTCACGGCTGTAACTGAAATACTGATTGCTCAGCAATAAAAATGCTTCAATCTGTTTAAAAGCTTTGGTTTTCATAATTACTTGAGACTTTCCCTATTCTTCTACTCAAGATTTCTCGTCTGCAAAATTGGAGCACTGACTATGTAAAGTTGGAGCTTCCTAAAATGGTAGGTAAATCAGATCTGCTTGTTCATAACAACAAGAAAAGTAATCATAGAATCACAAAATGGTTGAGGTTGGAAGGGATCTTTGGAGGTCATCTAGTGCACCCTCCTGCTCAAGCAGGGTCCCTTTGAGCACATAACCCAGGACTGCGTTCAGGTGGCTTTTAATATCTCCAGAGAAGGAGATGCCACAACCTCCCTGGGCACCTGTGCCAGTGCTCATTCACTCTCAATGTTTCTAACGGAAATCATAACCAAAGCTCTAATTTATGCTTTGGTTATGATTTCTGTTAGATATGTCCCTTTAAACAATACTTTGCTGTAAGGTATCTATTAATTTTCTTTCCAAGCACAACTGTCAATTTTAAATTTAAGTGAACAAGAGCTTTTGGATTTACTGAAGTCATGTTAACAGAATAACAGCTTTACACTGCATGGTTTCTCTTCTATCATTATGAATGAAATGTTGTGCATTAGACAGAAGGTGTGTGGAAAATAAGGCTATGAGCTATGCCAAATACTGGAACACTGTATGCTCCAAACAATCACTTCTAATGTTTACAGTCTTTAATAAATAGCAGTGTTTTACATGGAGTGCCTTGCTTTAAAAATAGTTATTTCCCACTACTTTAAAGAACAGGTACATTTATGATGGCACAGCACTTTATGTATAGTCACACTGCAAAACAGCTTACAGACAGGAAATGAAGAATATAACCATCAGGAACCATGTGTGAAATTAAAGAAATACAGACTGGACAAGGTTCTGAGAATAACATTTCCTACTTTTGCAAAACATCTCTGGTTTACAGTAAAACATGTCAGACAAAGCTTCAGGCTTCTATTTCATTAGGAGGACAGATGTTTTCCTACAAGAGTTTCATTCCAATAAGTTTTATCTGCTCATGTTAGAAAACTACATTTAGCAGAATCCTAAAATCTGCCCACCTTGGACTGTGCTGATTTATTCTCACCCAAGACACACTTTAAGATGCTCAAATATTGCTACAGCACTTAAGGATCTGACACCCAGTTTTGAATACCGAGGAACTGTTCTACTTAGTGCCAAAATACTTTTTTTTTAATAGAAAAGGGCTTAAGTTCTAGACCACGAAAATGTGACACCTGCATATTTAGTGAAGGTAGTTACTTACATACACCACTGAGAGGGGTCCACTGTATCGGCTAGTCTTTACTCCAAGCAGATACTTTAACTGTGAAGTGAAGACATGAACTGCAGCAGCAGTAGTAAACCCTCGCACCAGAGGCTCTGTTAAATAGATGGCGACAAACCCAAATCGAAGGAAACCTAAACACAACTAATGAAGAAGAGAAACAGGAACTGTGTGACTCTCATTGTAATCTGAATCTCAGCACTACATAGCAGACAGATCTTCTTATCCCCAAGCTAAATCAGGCAGCCCTGAACCCGGCCCTTCCAAAGCCACAATTCAGTAAGCAGCCATCGGTGCACCTAATCTTCCATTCAACTGGCAGGTACAATACAAGACACATGTAAACAGGTGCTTGTATGCATTTATGGACATATTAGAGAACATCATGTAGAGTTCTTTTCTGACAAGATAGGAAAAAATGAAAGGGGAGGTCCTGTTTTTGCCAGTCAAGCCAAGACGTCCAGACACAGACTTGTTTCCCACGCATCTCCCTGCAAGCCACTTCTGCTACATGGCTGTCATGAAGCAGTCTGCATTCTACACAGAATACTGCTGAAGCATGAGTGTGTTGACTAAGATCCGCTGCCCCTTGCAGCTGCAAGCCTGGCAGCAGCTCTTACAACAAACTGTGTACACATACCTGGATAATTCCTGAAAGAAAGGCGAGGGTCACAGCTACTTGCACCCGCTTGTCATCCCTAAGACTGTAGTAATCTGAGGCATCTGTAGCATTAGTTGAGTTATAGCCTAAAGAGACCACCTCATCAGGCACTTGTCTCACAGCAACCCCACCAACCATCATACTAATCACAGCAAAAGTGCCTGAAATAAGGGGGAAAGGAAAACAAGAAGTTAAAAACCTGTTCCTAAAAGGAACATTTCTAGGCTTCCTATTTGATAATAGATTCTTCTATCTAAACAGCATATTTTTTAGTCCCAGAAGCTACTCCAGTACTCAGCATCACTAAAGCTATTCAGACATTGAACACAGACCTCCATGGTAAGTAAACATAATCCATTTTTCTATCTCAGTTTCTATTATGCAAATTAGAGACTCGTGGCAAGACAGATGGTTGACAACAGAGATGAAATCATAGTTCAGGAGTTCATAGCACATGTTTCTAGACATAACCACACCCCTCTCCCCCCCAGCTCTTTATTCTTTCCTAAGCAGGATAGATAAATTAACAATAGAAAAACTTGCTCAACACATTTTTGTATCACTTATTCACATAAATGTGAGTTTAGAAAACCTCTACACTTTCTATTTATATAACTTCATTATTAGAGCTTTGTTAGGCACAAACACACAAAGAATTTCAGTTATCCATACAGTTATACCTATTGATATGTGCTTGGAGGTCCCAAAAAAAGTATACAGAAAGACAGGATAAAATGAAGAATATAGGCCAAATACTGGGGGAACAGCTGCCAGCAAAGCATAAGCTAAACCTAGAAAACAAACACAAATACATATGTTAGGCAGAAAAAAACCAATTTCAAGCAAAAGGATTCAAGTCTACTAAAGCTGAATTCCTCTAATGTGAGCATTAGAGATTTATCACAGATAAAGAGAAGTCTTGCAGAGAATATTCTTAAATAAATACATATAATACTGCAAGACAGTGCCCAGAAACTTGAGTGATACAATTCAGGAAACCACAAGTCTGTAACTACAGGCGCTGCAGATGTGCATGGATACGTTTGTTTGTCTGCACGTGTCTTTGTGGTTGGAAGTATTTCAAAATAGTTAACAAACATATTTTGGGTCTTTTGATCTCAAAAACTTAACGAACACTCCACCAGCACAAATCCAGAACACGTTTGATTTTTCTCCTCCCTTTTAATCAGGCATGATTTTCATGGCATCTTACAACTGACCAAACACTTTCTTCCTCCCTTCCTCACCTCTTCCCAGAATGAGTGGGATTACATAATACTTCACATATCCATAAAACGTGCTTCTGAGTGTATTGTTTACAATCCACTTAGACAAAGAGCTTACAGTCCATATTCCTTCCGGTACACTCAGTAAATGAAATTGCTTTGTTCTTAAGACATGCAGTCCCATGCAGTCTAAATGCAATCCACACTATTCCCATTTGTTGATGGAGCTGACAAGCATGAGGATGAAGCTGTGGGAGAACAGGACTGAGGGAAGCCAGGGAGGGACACCTCCCACAGTGCTCTCACACTATGGGACTGTATGGGTGCTTACCATGGGACTGCGCTCACTAGCAAACAGTGTTCATTACATGATATGGAGAGTAACTGTCCTGAGCAGTTCAGCAAATCTAGTAGTCCTACACGACTTGCACTAAAGAGAATGCTATATCCTGGATTGATTTGTTCTCTGGTTCACCTAGACAAGTGCAGAGTCACAACACACAAAGAAGCTGCGTGTTGCTACCACACTGTGGTGGACTGCTCCAGTCTGAGTTTGAAAAGCTCAAGAGTCCATCACACTTAAAGGATTCAGTGCTTTACCCATAAAGGAGAGTTAGTGATACTCTACAACACCTCTCTCTATTAATTTATTTTTAAATCCAAAGACAAAGCATGAAGTTATCCCAAAAGAACAGGCCAGGAAGGAATGTTCTGTGCCATCCAAGTAGTCTTGTACAATGCAGTAGCTCACAGGGACTTGCTGATGCCCAAAATGTCCAAGACCTAACCTATCCAAGAATTCATATTCCTAACAGAACTGGACTGATGATACAGTTATTTTCTTGCACCAATGAGCTTTTAATTAAGTACTTCTGAAACTCACCTCACATTTACTCTCTGTCCCATGGGCTATCTCACGCCAAGAGCATCAACAGAACATCCTGTACCATAACATCCTGGCCTTTAATATTGCAATGAACTTACCAGTAAAAGTGACTAGAACTGAAAAACATTGGTGTCAAAGTAGGAAGGTGGGTCTACGAATACCCTTTTATTCTCTTTCCTTTTCACTTGTACTGGCATGTTTTAAAATACTGTCAGTGCCAAGGAAATAAAGAGATATTGACATGAGAGGAGTTCACTGCTCAAACCTGGCAAGATTCCCAGGCTTCTTTGACCTCATTCTTGCCATAATGACATCCTTTCCAAAAAAACAGGAGTTCAAGTTATGCCTTTTCAGAAAGGGAAAGATCAAGAGCAGTTCAAGGGTATGACTGCAATCACTGAAGGAAAGAATAATGTTTAGTTTAAAGCAAAGTTACAACATGAAGTTTAAAGTTCACTGCTGACCACTTACATTTTAGTGCCCTTATCTAGTCCATCACATAAACTGTGCCTCAGTGTACACATGGCGATGTTTGTGCCTAAAGCATGACAGATTTCTCTAACAGTTTACCACAGCACTGATCTGTTTAAGATAGAATCATGGAATAGAATCATAGAATGGCCTGGATTGAAAGGACCGTAATGATTATCTAGTTTCAACCCCCCTGATATGTGATGTTTATGTTTGTGTGAGGAAGAATCCTTAATTATAAAGAAAAAAAAATAATGCATAAATCTGGTAAGCTGTAGAAATAAAAAGGTCAATTGCACTAAGTTAGGATATTTCGTTACCTTAATCCCATAAAAAACCTTAATCCCATAAAAAGCAAGATTTCTGAGATCTACAGACTCATTCTTCAGACCTGCCTCAGCCTAAAGAGGAATGAGTGAGGCAGAAATAGGAAATAAGCCAAAGCTTAATTGAACTTAAGTAAACATGTATGCTTCATTACCCTTATCATGAGGATACCGCTGGACTGGGCTCTGTAAAAAAAATCAAGGACTCTCTCTAACCTGAGAACTACTGGGACAGTAGCCGTTGTCATGAAGCTGCCATTCCCAAAAAAAGTAATGGCACCCCATAATAACACTGCAGTAAAAATTATGCCAGTTTTTAACACTGCAGCACTTCTGAAACTGCTGATAGTGTCAGGCTTAACAAAAGTCTTCGCTAGCCCAGTCACCAAGAACTGAAAAGAACAATGAATATAGTTTCTCTCTTACTCTTCTACAGAGTCTGCTCCAGCTTCAAAGCCTGGCTCTACTAGGTGCCAAACTTCCAACTAACTTAATAGAAAGTCCGAAGATTTTCATTCTTGTTATGTAAGTTACTCTTGACTGCTTTTCACCGTGCCAACTGTTGCCCGCTACAACATCAGCACAGAGATGCCCACTTAGTAGTTGCCAACATGTGGGCCACAAAGATGACTGGGGGCCTGGAGCATCTCCCTCGTGAGGAAAGAGTGAGAGATCTGGGGCTGTTCAGCCTGAAGACGAGAAAACTGAGGGTTTCAGATTGATATTATCAATGCTTATAAGTATCTCATATGTGGGAGTCAGGTGTATGGGGCCAGGCTTTTGGTAGTGCCCAACAACAGCAACAAGCACAAACTGGAAGATAAGAAGTCTCATACAAACATGAGGAAAAGCTTCTTTACTTTGAGGAGTACTGGAATAGGCTGCCCAGAGTGGTTGTGGAGTCTCCTCCTCTAGAGATACCCCAAACCCTGTAAACCTGGATACTTTCCTGTGTGGCATACTCCAGCAAACCTGCTTTAGCAAAGGGTTGGAGTAGATGATCTCTGGATGTCCCTTCCACCCCTATGACTCTGTGACTCCGCTACAGCGTGAGCTGGTGGCTTTTGTCCTTACGACAGAAGCCTCTGATTTCTTGCACGTTCTTCTCTGAATGATTTTAGTTTGGATACCCTGCAACAGTTGCTCTCCTATGGAGTATCCTGCCAGAACTACTGTTGAAGTACGATTCCTATTATGTCCATTGGATACTGCTACACTCTGCGGGGAATTTCCAACTACTTTCATGATGAGGAGATAAGAAGATAATTAGGTACATTAAGCACAAGTTTAAACATGCATTTAAACTGAACAGTTATTCTTTCAGAGTTCACTGTATATTTTACAGTAACATGCAATTTTGAGGGAATTCTCCTTACTGGCTGGTCTGCCAAACACTGTGCTGACCTCCAGATACGCACCTGAAAGGCCCATGCTATTTTCATGGGCACCCATTCAGGAAGCCAATCATTACTATAAAAGGAAACACAGAAAAAGAAAAGCAGAGAATGAATAAATCCAGAGGGATACTCACCTTGAGGAAGCTGCATAACTCCAGTGCTTATACCTGAGATAATATCTCCTAATAAGTATTCCTTCACTGGGTAACGGGGAAGCCATTTTAAAATTGGTAAGAAACTGTAAAGATGAGACTTGGCTTTCTTAGAAGAGCAACTGAAAAGACAAAGAAAAAGTTAGACACTAGCAGCTCAAAAAAAAAAAATCTTTATTTTCTATGCAGTGTAACAGTTCCATTAAACACAAACTCAGACTCCTGATTAGAGTGTTTTCTGTACAGAGCTTAAGCACAAACAATCATGACTCTGGTTACTTCAGTCCTTTATCACATGTTGGCCTTACAATCTTGTAAGGCTGGAATTCTGAGGGAAGTGAAACTGTTCAAGTCTATGCACAACGGGGCAGTCACACAACACTTCTGTCTGAGATCATTTGTTTAATAACAATCCCTGAGGATAACTTGCTTTCAGATAGTGTTTCTCCCTCATAGATCTCAAGATACTTTGAAATGCTTTTTCCTATTCTTACTTACTGTCTGGATGTTTTATACTTTTTATTATATCTTTTGACATTATTACACTTTTTTTTCCTAAATTATTTTACTAGTGCTTTTTACTATCACTGTTACCAATAGGCTAATTTTAAGGTTACTTGAGAATACTGTCCTCCTTTACCATGAAAGGAAAGGCACTGAAGTTAGCAATAGTGATCCTTGCATCTTTTAGCAGAGTTATTAACCTTTTGAAACCCTGACTCATGACAAATTAATAGAGCCAAGGAGTATCTCTCTCTCCATCCAGCAGTGCCATGCATCATATGTTGATTCCAGTGTGGTAGGAAATTTCACCCTTGCGTAAAAATACAACACTGGAAGCATATAAATGCTTCTCTGTGTAGAGGAACTGTGAGAAAACTGCAGAAATTTGTTAATAATCCCAAACTGTCATAGGACTAAATGGCATAGTGAAGAAGTTTATTGTTAAAGTGAGGGAAAAACTAGTCATGCACACTTCTTGCAATTCCCTCTCCTCTGTAGACTTTGAACTACATAATTTTCACTTGGGACATTCTTTGGGAGTGGAATTAGGTGCCGATACTATTAGAATAGTCCTTCAATTAACCAAAGCTAATCCCTAAGCATCAAATCATGGGGACACAAACATTTAACAGACAAGTAGTCAGGCAGAACAACATCCTGGCAAGGAACAGAGTCAACTCTGCAGACGAAGCATTGATAAATGTAAAGCTAATAAAAACTTATACTATAAGAAGCTTTTCTTCATTATCCTCTGGCACTAAGAAGCTAGAGATGCACAGTTAAAGGCATTTTACACTTAACCATCTGATACTTAGATTGCAAGGCAGTTAGTTAAAAGCTACAAAGTACCTCTATTAAATCCTCATTTGGCTAATAATTTAACTTCTACACAGCTGTCATTTACTTCAGTTTTTCCATGAAATGCTCAAGTGAATTGTAAATTTGACTGTAAGTATTTCCACATAAAATGGACAGACATTTTTCTGGGTCCCATGAATTTATGTGTTGCATTCCTATTTTGCATACTTTTCCTTTTCACTTTAATGAACGTAATTCAAATAGTTCACCCAACAGTTTGTAATACATATTTACATATAAAAGCACGTACACACCCTCATCACAGCCTTGCTGAATAATCAAACCAGAACTATTGCTTCTATCTTGTAGGTTTCTTTGAAGGAACTACCACATACGTGTATGAAAAGAAAAGAGAATTAGAATGGTTCTAACCAATAAAACAAACATACATAAGATGTAAATTCCTACCGACAAGAGTGTTCAATTTTCTGCCTCAAACTCTGAGGTGTTCTTTCTCGTTTGTGCAGCTGTCCTTGCAAGATCTCTTGGTTATATATTGGTCTCTCCACATGATACCTCTGGTTTTGCACAAGACACCCTCCACTTTCTTGAGCATCTTCCATAGCTGATCCCACTGAACAGGAGCCAAGGAAGAACAGCTCTACAATCTCCACAGCAAAACCTGGCAGTAAAGAAAAAAGGTTTGGTCAGTGGATGTCGCTGTTTGAACCTCGCATTTGGAGTTTCCTTTCAAAGAGTGCACTTTGATGAGCCAGGTAGCAGAATTATGAATAAAGTTTAAAAGCACTAATTAGATGGTCAGTAACAGTAAATAAATAAATTACACTCAGTATCTTTTCTACTGGGAAACCATTATTTTTATGCTTCTCCTATGTAAAGAAAGCTTCTGCATTAATTACTCTGTAAATAATTGCAGAAATGCAAAAATGGAAGGGTATGTTCAGGCTTATCTGCCCTCTTCCTCCTCAGCTTCTAAAGGAAATGCGAATATCATAGAGAGATTACTTTATTGCTGCTTACTCACAAACTGTAACACCCATCTCCAGAACATAGAACTTCAATTTTAACAATGAGAAAGCTACTTCCTTTTCCAGATAACCAGTGCCTCCTGCGCCAACCCACCCTGCTTCCTCTTCCCTCTTTCAGAGGCTTCTTGTTCCAGACAGCAAGTATCTGAAGGACGTACAATTCACTGCTTTCAAAGAACTGTTGTTTAAAGGCATGGTTTCCTCAGGTGGCAGAAAGAATGGTGAGGTATTGGAACAGGCTGCACAGGGAGGTGGTGGAGATGTTCAGGAAACATGTAGATGTGGCACTTTGGGACACAGTTTAGTGAGCATGGTGAAGATGGGCTCACAGTTGGATTAGATGGTCTTATTGGTCTTTTCCAGCCTTAATGACTTTATGATTCTATGATACTGCTGTTCTCAGTCCTACACCCACTAAAATGAGGTGCCATAAACATCTGAACATGTTCAGGACATGCTCTGCTCACTACTTAGCTCTGTGGTGGCTACTTCTATAAATGCAACTCTGAATCACAATTCACAACCTGAACTCTGACTCATAATTCAGAGCTCTCCAGGACTCTTCTCTCCAGAGTGATACTCCTGGTCATTTTGTACCCCATGCTTATGGGAGCAAAACGACAGAACTGCTACATCATTAAGCAGGGATGCTGGCTACCACTACATTTGACAACCGAAAGTGCACACAAATACAGTGAAGTGAAGCCTAGGAAAAACTGAGCTCCTAACTGCCTTTAAAAATAAAAACCAGATTTCAGTTAAATTCTTGTAACCCAGAATTTGAGAAGAGATGACACTGATGTTTTTGATACACTGTGAATTAATGAGGAAAAAATACACATATTTTAAACTGAATCTTATCACAATTATTCTAATCTGGGCAGAGATGTTACTTGCAGTTTGATCCTTTTAAATAATGGGGAAAAGCCCTAATTGTGAACTAGGTCTTCGAGCTCAAGTCCAGCAAGGTGTTTAAGCACATTTGCCTTTAACCAAGGGAGCTAACCAAGAGGTGCTTAGTTTTTGACTGTACATCAATACTTTCCTAGAAAAGGGTTACTGCACAGAAATTAAACAAGTTCCACCTAAATGCTCAAAGCTAGTCACAATTGGGCCAATGTTCTGATTCAGCAAATACAGTCTGCCCAGCACCAATATTACTCCCAAAGCCTTTAGTCTGACCAAGGTGCTAGAATTTTCCACTCGGGGCTCATGGTTCTCTATCTACAGGAACACAGCAGCTCTTCAGCTCTCATTATTTTCTAAGAAGGATTTTCCATATATAGTCACAGAAGGATATTTTACTGAAATTGTAATTTTTATTTACATCACAATTAAGATTTACTTCAGCTTTCTTGCATGAAATAAGACATCAAAAGCAGGTTTGCAGGAACAGTGGCACATCAAAGGTGCTATCAAAGCTTGTTAGCTTTGTACTCTTAAAATGCATTTTAAGCTTCTTTCCCATCTTTACATAGTTTCAAGTCACCGAGAAGTCTGAATGACACTTTATTTTCTCACATTATTGCTTAGCAAACTGTAACTCTCAGATCTGGGTCCGGTCAACAATAGAACAGGATTATTCTACCATCTTAATGATACCAGATGTATTTTATCGCATACTGCAGGCAATTACTTTCCATATTAAGATGTGAGCAGCCAAATATACATCTGTAGCACTTTTTTTTTTTTTTCACATCCAAGTCTACCCTCCCACAAATACCACTTCCCATTACACATCTTGCTCTGCTCCAGACTGTGAGACAGGCATGAATTCTAAAATACCTGAAATGTTAACTGCCCTAATGTAACACAGCAGAGCACAAGCAACGCAGAAGCTTTCCAGGGTGCAGTGATTACAGTTTCCCGATAAAGGTGATGGAGGAGCTGACAAGGGGAGAAACCCTGTTGGACCTGGTGCTTACCAACAAGGAAGAACTTGTCAGGAACATGAAGCTTGGGAGAAGCCTTGGCTGCAGCGCCCATGAGATAGGGGAGCTCAGGATCATCAAATCATAGAACCATTTGAGTTGGAAGGGATCTTTAAAGGTCATCTGGAAAAACTCCCTTGCAATGACCAGGGACACCTACAGATAGATCAGAGCCCTGTTCAGCCTGACCTTGAATGTCTCTGGGGACAGGACATAACAATCTCTCTGGGTGACCTGTTCCAGTGCTTCACTAAAAGGATCCTGAGTGAAACAAGACATACAGCTGAATCACAGTCCCAGGCCTCAAGAAGAGCCACGGGATATGGTCACAGAGAGAAGCATTCTAGAGAGTTGGCTGATTGTCAAAGATCACCTCCTCCAAATTCAAGAACTGTCCACCCCAATAAACAGGAATTCAAGCAAGAGTGGCAGAAGGCCCGTGTAGATGACCAAGGAGCTCCTACGTAAGAAAGTGGCGGGGAAGAAGACTGGCGTGGATGAATAGGGAGCCATTCTTGAGGCTCCAGGAGAAAAAGAGAATCTACCGCCTGTGGAAGGAGGGACAGGCAACTCAGAATGAATACAAAGAAGTCGTTAAGATGTGTAGAGGGAAAATCAGAAAGGCAAAAGCCCAGCTTGAATTTAACCTGGCCGCTGGGGTAAAAAGGAACGAGAAACTCTTTTATAAATACATCAACAGTATGAGGAGGACAAAGGAGAATCTCCAGTCTTTACTGGATGAAGCTGGGAATGTGACCATTGAGGATAAGGAAAAGACGGAGGTTCCGAATGCCTTCTTTACATCTGGATACCCAGTTATCCTCAGGGTACCCCACACTCTGACCTGGTAGTCTCCACTGGGGAGCAGACTAAACCCCCTGTGATTCTGGAAGAAACGGTCAGAGACCTACTACTCCAACTGGACTGCCACAAGTCCATGGGGCCGGATGAGATTCACCCAAGAGTACTGAGGGAACTGGCGGAGGTGATAGCCGAGCCGCTTTCCATCATCTATCAGCGCTCCTTGTTGACTGGTGAGGTCCCAGAAGGCTGAAGGCTTGCCAATGTGACTCCCATTTACAAGAAAGGTTGTAAGGAGGATGCGGGGAACTACAGGTCTGTTAGTCTGACCTCGGTGCCAGGGAAGGTTATGGAGTAGATTGTCTTGAGGGAGATCACACGGCATGTGCGGGACGACCGGGGGATCAGGCCTAGCCAGCATGGGTTCACGAAGGGCAGGTCCTGTTTGATCAACCTGATCTCTTTCTATGATCTAGTGACCCATCTGGTGGATGAGGGAAAGGCTGTTGATGTGGTCTACCTAGACTTCAGCAAAGCCTTTGACACTGTCTCCCACAATATTCTCCTGCAGAAACTGGCAGCCTGTGGCTTGGACGGGTACACTCTCGGCTGGGTAAGGAGCTGGCTGGAGGGCCGGGCTCAGAGAGTGGTGGTGAATGGAGTTAAATCCAGCTGGTGACCGGTCACGAGTGGCGTTCCCCAGGGGTCGGTGCTGGGGCCCATCCTCTTCAGTATCTTTATTGATGACCTGGATGAGGGCATTGAGTGCACCCTCAGTAAGTTTGCAGATGACACCAAATTGGCTGGGGGTGTGGATCTGCCTGGGGGTAGCGAGGCCCTACAGAGGGATCTGGACAGGATGGAGAATTGGGCTGAAGCCAATGGGATGAGGTTCAACAAGACCAAATGCCGGGTCCTGCACTTCAACCACAACAACCCCAGGCGACGCTACAGGCTTGGGGTGGAGTGGCTGGAAGACTGTGTAGAGGAAATGGACCTGGGGGTATTGATTGATGCTTGGCTGAACATGAGCCAACAGTGTGCCCAGGTGGCCAAGAAGGCCAAGGGCATCCTGACTTGTATCAGAAACAGTGTTACCAGCAGGAGCAGAGAGGTAATTGTCCCCCTGTACTCAGCTCTGGTGAGGCCGCACCTTGAGTACTGTGTCCAGTTTTGGGCCCCTCACTGCAAGAAAGACATTGAGGCCCTGGAACGTGTTCAAAGAAGGGCAACAAAGCTGGTGAGGGGTCTGGAGCACAGGCCATATGAGGAGAGGCTGAAGGAGCTGGGAATGTTCAGCCTGGAGAAGAGGAGGCTCGGGGGAGACCTTATTGCTCTCTATAACTTCCTGAAGGGAGGTTGTAGTGAGCTGGGGGTTGACCTCTTCTCTTGTGTCATTAGTGATAGGACTAGAGGGAATGGTTTCACGCTGCGGCAGGAGAGATTCAGGCTGGACATTAGGAAATATTACTTCTCAGAAAGGGTGGTCAGGCACTGGAATGGCCTGCCCAGGGAGGCGGTGGAGTCACCGACCCTGGAGGTGTTCAAGGAACAATTGGATGTTGTGTTGAGGGACATGGATTAGTGGGAGCTATTGGTGATAGGTGAACGGTTGGACTGGATGATCTTGTAGGTCTTTTCCAACCTTGGTGATTCTATGATTCTAAAGTATACAAGATGGATGCACCAGATAGTTGTGTTACTATTCAGAAACACCTTGATGGGATGGAGAAATGGGCAGGCAGGAGCCTCACTGAGTTCAACGCAGGGAAGCACAAAGTCCTGCCCGTGGGAGAAATTACTCCATGCACCTGTAAATGCTGGGATTTAATCATCTGGAAAGAGGCTGTGTAGATAAAGACAATATTACAACAGATAATATACATTGCCCACTGAGTAGCTGAGGAGTCAGAGAGAGCAGCATTTTGTGACTACTTCTGTGTCCCTCCAAGTGTCTGTTGACCACCAGTACTATGATTCGCCAGTAGAGATATACAGGACTTACAAATTCAGACTTGGTCTTCACTCTCAGCATGCTCAAGGAAGAGGAAAAATAGCGAGAGTTATTCCCACGAGGACACAGCACAATGCAGTGATTTCTGAAAACTCCTAGACTCTCAGCTAAAGAAAGAGAAAGGCAATCTTACAGCATTTGTGAGTCTTACTTAATAGTGGAATACTGTTCTTGGACAACCTTTGAACTTCATAGCAAGGATAAAATTAACATGCTGCTAAGACACACTGCCATTAATCTTATCAGACAGATAAAAGTTAAGCTAAAGTAGCTAGAAGCTGTATGCAAAAGACTTAAGAGTTAGCAATTCTTTATCTGACTGATAAAGACCTGTTCTTATGTCTTTACTGCTACTATCAAATTGAAGGTGTCAGAGAAAAAGAAAGGGAAGCAAATATCACTTTATAACACCATCACTAGTAATCAAGCACTTTCTCTTCACAATCATAGGTGATAAAGCACAGTTGTAAAGCCACCTACACTGATCTTGCAGATGACAGCAATTTTTGATCCACTTTACATAAATGAGAATACAGTCATCAAATTTATAAGGACCTAAATTCGGTTACTGTGGACATTCAAACACACACAGTGGATGATACTTGCTTGTTCCTTATATTCAAAATATGATGTATTAAGGAAAAAAAAAAAAAAAGCTGGAGACACAAAGAACAACTATAACTCAAGGGGTTCAATGACAGATCCACTGACCTGCCTGTTTTAAAGGAGCAGAAAGCCTTCGTCCTGGTGGCTAAGCACAGAATGCTTTACAAGTTGGAAAAGCATGGGTGGAAGTTACTAATACAGCATTACACTAGAGAAATGCACCTGTGCTGAACTCCAAGTTGGATCACGAACTGCAAGTTTATCGAGTATTCAAGTACCTTCAAGACTGCAAATAGAGGGGATGGCCATCAGCCAAAGGGCTTGTGGAATTCACTGTTCAGAAAATACGCTCCACTAAAGGTACACTGAAAAGCAGAACTACTGCAAGGTCTGTTGCTAACATCCCAAGAGCCAATTTTCAGAATTATGAACTTTCTCATTTCTTTCTTTCCTCTCTGACCTCATTCCTCAGGGCCCTTATGCCCTTTTACTTATCATCTTAAGTAATTATAAAGTGATACCAAGCCGGAATTGAATTATTTTTTAAACAAGCACAAAGCAGATGTAAAATGACTGGGTGGGGTCATACAGAATGAGTCTTCTTAGTTTCCTTGGACTGCACTTATCATCCTTGTTTCTCCTTTGCTACTCCCACTAAATACACTAATGAATAGATGTTTTAGAACTGCAGCCTTCAGGTAAAGCTTCACAAATTCGGAAATAACTTGTGAACCAAATAGAACTTTCACTGTATAGGTGGTAGAATAAGAAATGCAGAGGCTTTCATGGGAGCCTTTAAAAAAATCTAATAACCTGGACCAATCCTGGCACAGCTTCCATACAGAAAATTTCCACTCTTTTCCACATGAAAGGTTGAGATGCCTGCATAGACAGTGTTGCTTATGTGACAAAAGCTCCTCTGAACACCCACTCCAGTTGTACCACAGGAGCTATCAGCCCATCTGCCCAAGCCCAGAGCAGCACAGGGATCAGCAATGGGACCAGGGGAGCCCCGTCCCACTCTGGGGGAGGCAGCACTGGGGCCTGGCACAGGACACACAACCATGTGTGTATACAGATAACCGTCCCAGCAACTGGAGGAGGCATCAGGGGCATACGTGACCAGCTGCCAACAACTAGGGACACAGGGATGCACCAGCTAGCAGCAGGAGCCTCAGTGTCTAAGAGCAGTTACTACAGAGATCCACCTTGGAAATACAAACATATATGGACATATCCATTTATACCTATTATCAATGTGGACCTCCATCCCTCCATACTCAAACAGAGAAGGAGAACGAGATGGTTGGTGCTGTCTGTCTAATCTATGTGGTTGGCCATGCATACAAATATACTGTGTATGCTCTGTGTGCCTGCTGGGAACGCATCTCTAGCCTTGGTACTCACAGGACCTGGGGACCTGGAGCAGCAGCAGAAGCCTCACCTGCCTCAGACTTCTGTGTTCAGCATGATTTTCCCCTAACAAACTGACATTTTTCTCACTGAAAAGGATGTAATCATAAGATGTGAGGTGCTGAGATCCTTGTCTCAAAAAAAATACTAACTAGCTAGATAATGAAAAAAAGACTATGAAACTTACCCCTTGTGCATAAAGGGGTATTGTATACTTCATGATCCGTAGAGAAAAAAATAAATAAAACTCAATACTTTAGCCTCTAAAAATTTATTTCATGGTTTATTTATTAGTATCTAATGTTATATCTTATCAAATAGCAATCTTATGTTTGTTTTTAACAAGACAATATTTTGGAAGCCTGTGATTGAGCTATTTAATCAGTTTCACATAAGGCAGACACCTGTGGCACTTTGAGCAGCAAACACTGGTCTCCCCGGCCAGATATGGATAAGGGATGGCTTGTTTCCAGTGCAGACACTTTGTTCATATTTACATGGGTTCCTGAGGACATCATTCTCATCTCTGTGTTTTGTGGCTTTAGTGACATTGGGTATGAATCTGCAATATCCACCCCTTCATAATGTTCCCTTTGAACTCCAAAGGCAGTAGCTACAGACAGTAAAATCAGAGAAGTTAATCATAATGGTATCATGGCCAATGACTACTTTGTTGATCTTGAGCCAACTGATAAGGATGCACAGCCCTCTGTGCACCTCAGGTTGGGTAACCATTAGCTAGGTTCACTTCTGTGGGGAAAATCCACTGCCAAAAACTGTTTGGGAACAGGCTTCATTGTGGCCATCCAGATGCTGATCAGAGGGGAAAACATGGATCAAGCATACACACCAAGCTAACCTAGAATCATTTCTACAGCGCATGTAACATTGGAGCACCAATGGTCTCCAGCTGAACACTAGAACTGTTCATGACCTGGCACTCTTCATCCATCTTCTTCTAGCCAAGTGGAACAAGCACACAACCAACAAGTGCCTGATCATGTAGCGGGGTACAGTTACATGCTGCACTTTCTTCAGTGGAGAAAGCACCTAACAAGTCCTCCTATCATAGATTCATAGATTGCTTCATCAACCCTGTTTACACACACCACTAGCTTCCCAACTGGCCGTATCAAGTTAAAAATAAACGGGGAGGGGGGGGGGAAGCAAAAAAAAAAAAAAAAAAAGCAGAAGGTTGCTGTTTATAACCTCAATAATTTCAGTGATCATATTTACAGTGCAAATGTCTGAAGCCACTGGGGAAGCTGAAGGCTAGCAAATCACATTGCGGTTACAGGAATAAATGACTGAGTTGGAAGGAGGGAAGAAAACAGAGGGTTTCAAACGCATAAATTGATATTCCAGTTTCACTTCACAAGGCATGAAGTAACCATCTTATTAACTAACAGAGGTTTTGAATTTTCCAAGGATCCTGTAGGGAGGCTCTCTTCCTAGGGCTTTCAGAAAGGATCTGCCCCTCTGCAGAACAGAGTACAACAACTGCCGTGCTTGAAGAAATTCCCGAAGAACTGTTGTTTCTGATAAAGCTAACAAGGAGCTCCAGCACAGGGTAGGTATTCTCCTAGAAGTGGTACTGACAGCTATTTAATCAAGTTGCAATTCTCTTCCTATTGTTTTGAGAGAGAAGTTCAACTTCTGCATTCACATGAGGATAAGTGTTCAGAAGAAATGGACAGTTCCTTGTCAGCTGATATTATAACACAGCTTTTCAGGGTATGCTGTTTGTGCACTAGGTACCAAACTAAATCCTGTATGAGCAGCAAGAAGGAAATGACTTATGACATAACCTGCCCCAGTTTAGGCAACTGCTAATTGGCTGAGATTCTGTTATCCAAGCGATAGCGTCTTCCTGACTCCTATGTACTTAAGGGTGTTGCCTCATGCTCTGTTGCCAGTCAGTGGAAATGACTTTCCTCGACTTTTTGACATCAGGGTTATATATGAAGGCCACAAGTGTGCAGTGGCCAATACTGCTTGCTGTTGAAATACTTAAAATTCACAGTAAGTAAAACAAAAATGTACAGAGGTTTTTCAGTGCTTCATACCAGCACCTACAGACTCACATTATGCCTTAGCATTTCTTCTGTGGCTGATAACGTAGCTCATAGAAAAAGAAATGCCTAATGCTTCCTGGGAGCTTAAACAACAGCTGACACATAACAACTACATCACAGAGCGTGTGATGGTTCTATGTCTGCTCTTTGCTACACAAGTAAAACTGCTAATCTTGGTCCACATAAAAAAAAGTGGTTCCACAATCACAACAGTGCAATTAAGATGGGATAACATACAGAAATTGTCTCGGACTGGCTCATTATCAGTTTGTGGTGAACACCTTCATATGTTGAAGGTTTTCTACTGAGGAGAACAAAAACAATACAATAACCTGCCAGACTCCTGCCGTACTTTAATCTGATGAGGCTACTGAAGCACTGATTTTTCAGAAGCATTGGTGAGGTCTTTGTTAATTGGCGACATTTATAAGGTAGAACAGAAGACATGTATACTGCAAGAAGATCTAGAAAATAGTGGTGCACACCATTCAAGCACACACAGGAAGGCCAGGAATCCACGTATCAAATTATCTATACCAGATCAGTAAAGATGTCGGTCTGCAGGGACAAAGAAGAGTCCTCCAACTGACTCCCAGCATAAATGGATTCCTTCAAGAAATAACCCAAACTGGACACAATAACCAAGGGACTGTAAAAGCAATATGAATGCCTGGGTGAGGATCATCATAGGAAAAGAAGAAAGGCTCACTGAGTTATTTTCTGGACTGACTTCCTCTTACAAGAACTTTCCTTCAATACAAGCACACATACAAAAGCCCCAGGTCATCTGTTAGCTATAGGACACAAGTACAGCAGGATCCGGAGCACTGCAATACCAAAAGATCATAAGCATCAATTTTAAACATGAAACTAAAGAAGAACAAAAAAACACAAAAATAATACAGAGCAAATAAGTACAGTGCAAAATTCCATGCTGAACTGTGAAACAGACCAGAGACAGGAGATAAAGAAACTAACAGAAATAAAAAGGGCTTAGAAAACAATGTTGGAGTCAGAACTCTGTAGCTAGGGCACTACTGCAGCGAGCAGGGCATGTGGGGCTAAACCTCAACGTGTGGAAGCAGCAACTGGACTCAATTCTAGCTTTTTCCAGAAAAGGACTGTAAGCGCATTGTGCCAAAAAAGGTTTGAAAGCAGCAGCAAAAGTTAAGCATTTAAAGAAGGTATTACAAATGCCTGCATCTATGAAAACAACCTGTGGCTTTGTTCCAGCCATGACTTACACATGCCTCCTCAGACATGCCTGAGCCCAGCAGAGCTCCTGCCACAACTGGAGCAGGCAGCGTTCACTGACAGACACCTCAGAACGGCAATCCAAGCTCTATGCTACACAGCATATTAAGGTCTTAATTCTGTTCCATGAAAACCAGGTGCCCAGAATTCAAATTTTATAATGCCAAGCCTTAATCCGCAATGCCTTAATCTGATCCAGCCCCAGTGGACTGGACTCCAGCAATGATGTTTCAAGCAACAAACACTGCAGACTCTTTCATTTAGAGTGGAAAGTTCAGTCCATGCTTTAGTTCTGAAAGACTATTGAGAAGCTCTCAAATTAGGACACATCGGGATAAGGACGGCAGTTATTTCACTAAAATTCACTGGGTTCAAATTAATAGGTTGATTCAAGCTTGAGAATTGTAGCTACAGTGTGATTCTGCTTACAGTTACAGATTGATCAAACCACTGGGCAGAGAAACATCTGCTTTAGGAGAACAAGTTATTATGGAAAAACTCTATCAGCAATGAAACATAAGAAAAATTAGCAGCCAGCATTTCATCACATGCAGAAGTATGAAAACACTGGGTCATGGGGGAGTGACCTTCATGTAAATTAATGGGGGAACACATGACAGTAGGGCAACCTGCTCTGGTGTTGCAGAAGTGTAAGAAATCGGTGGGAATGAAAGCCCTGACAGCTTTATTCATTTGTGTTAACGTCAGAGGAAGAAGAATGGGCAGCTGAAATAACTCAAACCATTCCAAGGGATCTTGTATACTCCAGTTCAATAGTCAAACTGATATCTACTGCACATGCACAGACACACTGTCATTATAGTTGCGTTATTCCTTGAGGTCCACCGTTCTTGTATTACTCAGCTAAAGGTCTGATGTTACCACAGACTGTCTGGATACACTCAAGAAGTAGCCAGGAAAGTTACCACAACATAAACACTCCAGTCACTATGTATTCAAACTGGAGACTCGGGGACAATGGCACTTCAAGCCTTATTAGCTACCCATTACATAAATCAGACACAGTTTAGGCCTCAGCATTCCCCCAAACGATTCTAGTTGCAGGCCATCAAGTTTACACTACTTCTGGCTGCTACTGCCTCACAGGGCTAGAGCCCCAGCCCAGTAACAACCGGCATAACCACAGTGAAAGCTGATCAACCAGCTCAGCTAGGTGAGCCTGTGTAGGGAAATCAGGACAACAACAACAACAAGCCCAGAACATCAAAACCTAGCACCAAGGCTTGTGTTCCTTAGGGGAAAGTCTACTGGGACACAGAAAAGCAGTGGGCTCCAGACCCCTCTGTAGTGAGAGGCTTAGGGAGATGAGAAGGCAAACCATGTGCTTTTGGAACATTTCAGCACCCTCGGGTACAAAACGCTACACCTCTGGGAAGCAGTGTGCTAAAGATATTATTTGAATCACAACTAGAGACCAGAAATGCCACACAAATGGCAACACTTGACGGCTGCTTAGTGCCCTAAGTCTTTAAGATCTGATGGCCAGAACCAAACAGAGCCCCTAAGCAAGCACTCAGCTCAGAGAACCAGGTTCAGTTGTGGCAAAGGCTGGGAAGGCTTCAGTCTTTCCTGCAGAATTCCCAGTATTGTGCTCAGCCATCTTTACCTTTCTAACTGTAAGTACATTAAACAAGCTTCAAGCAAACTTACCCTGCCCACAAAATTTTGTACAGCATGACTAACAGAAGCACACCAACTCTGGGCAGATCACTCAGGCAGTAGTAGTACGGTGTAGTGATCAGAGCTTCAGCCTTGAAGTTATTGATAGATTTTTTCCTGTTGGACTTAGAGCTTTCCTTTGCTGAAATGCAATTCCATTAATATCCCAATATTGCCCCAGTTCCCCCCACAAATCTAATTTTAAGCTTAATGAAGCTTTTAGCATGATACTGCTGAGCCAAGGCAGGTCTATACAAGGAGGTTTATGCTATCTCAAATCAACATGCTTTATCAGCTACCAACAGCTGCTCTGCCTGGGTGAAACTCCACTCTCTCCCTACACTCCTTCCATTTCAGGGATGCTTGGCAGTGCCCTGCATATCAATCAATAAAACAACTCAGTTCAGAAACACTGCTAGAAGCAGTCCTGGAACAAGCATCTTGTGTCCTGAGAACGCGTGGAATTGCCATAATCCAAATATGACAAAATGTGACTATAACTACCAGAGGAACCCCAAGAGCAGAGCTGATCTCCAGCGAGTTCATTCAGCATAAGCCACATGTCTGAAGCTGTACCATTAATCACCTTACCTTTATCGTTCCTACAGCAGCTAGCGAAGCAGCGTATTACTTATGAAAGTTCTGTAAGGTAAATAAAGACATCTATTCACTCAGAACACATTCTATTACACATTAGGTAGAAGATGCTTTAAAAGTCACTCTGAAAAGCTGTCTTCTTTCATGAAAGCTTAATGGAAAAATAAAAACAAAACACCAAAAAAACCCGACAGCTATAAATACCAAGCCAGTAGCCAGACCCAGGTCCAGACCTCAGCCTTCCCCAACCAGACCAACACCGTGTGACTGCAACAGATACAAGAATTATGAAGGTACTTTCTGCTGAGTCACCACTAAGTAACAACAGTAAGAGCACTTCTTTCATAATTATCAATCCTTATTTTACTATTATCTAACGTTCTGCCGCAGCAGCTGCTGGGCCACTGGCACGGCGGGGCGCGGCGCACGCGGCGCAGCCCGCAGCAGTGCAGTCCTGTCGTGGTCGTGCCGGCGGCTTCCCCGCATCCCTTCAACGGGGTCTGAACGCTCCCAGAGCTCTCAGACTGGAAGCTGAGAAACGCTGAGTGAGGCAAAAGCACGGTTCTGCCCTTTGCCAGAACACGGGATAAAGCACAGATCAACCGAGATGTTGGCAAGGTTGTGAAGACGTGTGGGCTGAAACCAGCGCTACGAAGCGAAGCAGCTATTGCAGTCGCTAAATGCCTCCTCGCACGGCCGCTCGGAGCCACGCGGCCCGCAGTGACGGGCAGCACACGAGGAAATGACGGACCCCCCCCCCTCTGCCTCCGCCGCTTCTCCCCTTCACGTTCGCGGTCCGCCCGCGCTCCACGCACCGCCGCTGGTCCCGCAGCTCACCGCACACCACATCCCCTCGGCGACCGCGGGGCCGACGGGGAGGCGGCCGGGGCGAGGGGGCACCGCGGAGACCCGCGGCTCTTCCCCGCCCAGGGACGGCTGAGCGGCAGCCGCGGGCACCGGGAAGGCGCGACGCGCGGCGGCGCTGCCCCTCAGCTCGGGGTCCCCCTGCGGTCACACCTCCCCGCACTCCGCTCACCTCCGCCCGCTACCTCCTCTCAGCCACCCGGCCCGGCACAGCGGCCGCGCACCCAAGGTGAGCGCCTGGGGCGCGGGGCGGGCGCCGGCGAGCAGCCAACTCCGGCCCCTGCCCCTCCTCCTGCCGGCAGCGGGCGGCCGCAGGCGCGGCTGGGATTCGTAGTCCACCCCCTGCCGGCCCGCGCCGCGCGGGCTCCCGCTGCGGCCTACACGTCCCGGCGTGCCGCGGGGCGGGCGGTGCCCGCGGCCTCAGGCGCCTCAGAGGTGCCCGGCGGCGCCCGACAGCCTCAGCCGGTAGCGGGACGGGCTGTGTTAAGCGGCTGTTACTGGGGGAGCCGTCAGGCGCTGTGGGGACGTCAGCGCCGATCACTCACTGCTCTGCTGCCGTTCCTGTTTTTTATTTACTTTTATTTTTGTTTTTTATAACCTGCCTCAGCTTCTCTCTCCCAAATCCGCCGGCAGCGGGAAATGGCGGGCTGAACCCTCACAGCAGGTGCGGCACGGCGTCCACGGCCTGGTGGGGGACAGTAGCGCCCAGTTGCAGAGAGCCGGCTGTGGGAGCCCTGGGGTTTGCTTCAGGATTTATTTTTGTTTTCCGGGATTGTTTGAAAGAGCAGGCAGCAGTGTTAGAATGGAGCAATCGTTAAGGTTGGAAAAGACCTGTAAGACCATCCGGTCCAACCATCAGCCCATGCCCACCATGCCCATTGACCCATGTCCCTCAGTCCCACATCTCCACTTTCCTGAACACCTCCAGGGATGGTGACTCCACCACCTCCCTGGGCTGCCTGTGCCAGTGCCTCACCACTCTATCTGAGAAGAAATTTTTCCTGATATCCAACCTGAACCTCCCCTGGTGTAACTTGAGGCCATTACCTCTCATTTTATTGCTGTTATGCAGGAAAAGAGTCTGACCACCCTCCCCCCTCACCACAACCTCCTTACAGGCAGTTGGAGAGAGCCATAAGGTCTCCCCTGATCCTCTTCTCCAGACTGAACGATCCCTTCCCTCACCCGCTCCCCACCAGACCTGTGCTCCAGAACCTACACGGCTTCACTGCCCTTCCCTGGACATACTTCAGAGTCTCAATGTCTTTCTTGTAGTGAGGGTCCCAAAACCAAAAGCACAGCACTCAGTGTGTGGCCTCACCAGTGCCCAGTACAGAGGAGCAATCACCTCCCTGACCCTGTTGACTACACTATTTCTTATACAAGCCAGGATGCCATTGGCCTTCTTGGGCAACTGGGTACACTGCTGGCTCATGTTCAGCTATCAACTAACACCCCCACATCCTTTTCCTCCATGCAGCTTGCCAGCCACTCTGCCCCAAGCCTGGAGCCATACATGGGGTTCTGTCCTTTAAGAAGTGTACTACATGCATTAGGCATCAGGCACGGACATGTGCCAGCAATGCAAGTGAATGCAATAGCAAAAATGTGTGAAGTGTTTTACTTTGATAGAACACGTCAACAGACTCACAGCAGATTTTTGCTGCCCTTGTCTGAGGAGTGCACCTCTCCAGCCAGGCCTCAGCAGTCTGGGTGACTGGATGTGACTTTGTGTTCATTTCAGTTTGTAGAAGATACACAGCTATTCCAGTACCTGAAGGAGGCCTACAAGAAAACTGGAGGGTGACTTTTTACATGAGCATATGGCAACTGGATGAGGGGGAATGGCTTTAAACTGAAAGAGGACAGATTTATACAAGATATTAGGAAGAAATTATTCACTGTGAGGGTGATGAGACACTGACAGGTTGCCCAGAGAGGCTGCGAATGTCCCCTCCTTGGAAGCACTCAAGGCCAGGCTGGATGGGGCCTGTGAGCAACCTGGTCTAGAGGGAGGTGTCCCTGCCTATAGCAGGGGGTTGGAACTGCATGATCTTAAAGGTCCCTTCCAACCCAACCCAATCTATGATTCTATGATTGCCTTGTGAATAAACAGGAATAGTAGTGAGATGTCCACACAGATGAAAACCCTAAAATGATTCCTTGTCAATTTAGAGTTGTTTTTTTTTTTTTTTTTGTCGATTATTTTTGTAGCTTAAAATTTTAAACCAATTCAAACTGAAGTACGGTACTTTCAGTTTTGTCAGATTGCAAAATGTCAAGGTCTGAACATTTCAAAAGCTGCTTTTTAAGTAAGAGGTTTGTTATAAGGAGTCTTCTCCCCCAAGAGAGTGACAAAAAGACATTTTGAAGGAAGAAATTCAGAGTAATAGAAATGCACCACATCCAACAAACATTTAGGGTGGTGCTGGATGCTGGGGATGCAGAACTGGGTAAATGGAGGTGCTTTGGGAAAGACATTTTTGTGATGCAGTTTTACTTATCCAAAAGTTTATCTTTTTTTTGTACTGGGACATCAGTAGAATGTGTAAGAGCAGAGGTGCGATGGGCTTAGGGAGGTGTGGTGTCACCTTTGATGTACTGAAGTTCTGAATTGCTTTATTACCAATAAAGCATGCATTGCAGTAACGCACTACAGATAGAGCTGTAGAGCTGGAGTTAGTACAGAACAAATGTTGCACAAAGAAGAGGGAAAGTAGAAAACTTAAACAGGGAAATGGCAGTGTAAAATATTTCCTGCTAGAAAATCCACAAGAGAATAAATCATTTTAAACCTTACAGTAATCCGCAGTGAGGTTTATATTCAACTCATTGTGTCAATAGCTGCGTTTAAATACATGAACTAAAGCTGGTTTTAATTTCTTCTGTGCATTTCAGCGTGACCCAAGGGAATGTTAATAGTTCCTTTTGTTGCTTCTTTCCAGCGTTGTCTGGCAAACTGGTAAAAGACGCTTCGATGCTGAAGCACTGAACGCAGGAGAAACAACATGAAAAGTGGATGTTTGGTCAAAGCAGACAATGGGAGGGGAAGTCAGTACAGGAAAAACAACATGGGCAACTGGAAAGGCTGAAACATTCCTGTGGAGGAGTTGTGGGCAGCCAGCTCATGGCACACACTGCCTGTGCTGGGTGGTGACAGGGCCCCAGTGCAAGCACCAAGGGCTGCGGAGCATTGGGAGGACGCAGGGAGCTGCAAGGTGCTGCTGAAGGTCAGACCCAGCATTTACTGTCTGAAGCTTCAGGCATGGGACCATGCCATTCGCAGCTTCCTTCTTCCTCAAGCAACCAGTGACAGGGACTCTGGTCCTGGGAGCCAGATGGGTGGGTGTGGAGACTTCTGGCACTTCTCAGTGGGGTGGGCTTCCCAAACAGGACAGATGGCAAACTGTGTCACATGGAGTGAGTCGCACCCAGCCTCTCCCTTTCTAGACCCAGGAGTCTTCTCTTGGTTCAACTTCATAAGGCAGAACAACACAGATGCATTTGGTTGTGGAGCCTCATGAACATCCTAGGACAGGTCAAACTAGTAAAGTGGAGATGGATATTTACAGTTAAATACATGAAACATGTTAAGACTGATGGGGATTTTCCTGATTTCAGTGGCAGTTAACTTGGTTCTCCAAGCGCTCCTGTTGATTAGTGACTACAGTGTCCTGTACAGATACATTAGTCATGTCAGGCTTTGTCATTATGTGTAATAGCAGATATCCTAGGGGAGGCTTGATCATGAGGATATTTCCCTCTTCACCATGAGAACTTCCTTGAAAGCACGTAAGTGCAGATGCTTTAAAATGTCCCCTGAGAAGGACTGGATTTTAAGCAAAGCTGTGCACCTGTTAGTTTGTGTGGAGTGATGGATGCAAACCAGATGAGTAGCTTTGCATGTGATGCTTCTAGGCAGTTGGAGCGATGTGGTAGCAGAAGGCTGTCAGTGCATAAGGAAAGGAGGACCTGGGGCTACCAGCCAGCTCATGCTGTCAGCAGAAGCCAAACGTAGAAGCACCCACTAAACCCATCTCTGTGCCCAGTGCCTTTGGCCCAGAAGCAATCAGGAAAGAAGCCACACCCTTCTGCAAGAATTTCTTTGCCGCAAACTCTTTGACAGATCTCCCCTGAGAGGTTCAAAGCACAAACCCTATACTCCCTACTTTTTTTTCTTTTTCTCTTTTTTCCCTTTCCACTGAAGAGGCTTTATCAACTTGTTTTCTTTCAAAATAAATACAGATTCAGACTGTTAATCCAGCAGTTACTGATGCCCTCTTGGTTAGCACTCCTCCATCTCTGGAATGCTGTTTTTACTGGGCACTTGCTTGCTGGGTACTGGCTCAAACTCTTCCCATCAGGTTCCGTGACAATGAGCCATGCCTACATCCTTAGGCCAGCTGCCAAATCAGTCCCTTACTGGTTTAACTTGGCCTTGAGACTCCCTCAGCAGCCCAGGTTTGAGGACACTCCTGTGTAGAATCACAGAGTGGTTTGGGTTGGAAGGAACCTTTAAGATCATGTATTTCCAACTCCCCTGCTATAGGCAGAGACACCTCCCTCTAGACCAGGTTGCTCACAGCCCTATCCAGCCTGGCCTTGAGTGCTTCCAAGGAGGGGACATCCACAATCTCACTGGGCAACCTGTTCCAGTATCTCACCACCCTCACAGTGAATGATTTCTTCCTAATATCTAGTCTAAATCTGCCCTCTTTCAGTTTAAAGCCATTTCTCCTTGTCCTGTCACTACCTACCCTTACAAAAAGTCCCTCCCCAGCATTCCTGTAGGCCCCCTTCAGGTACTGGAAGGTCGCTACAAGGACCTCCTGGAGCCTTCTCTTCTCCAGGCTGAACAACCCCAGCTCTCTCAGCCTGTCCTCATAGGGAAGGTGCTCCAGCCCTCTGATATTCTTCGTGGCTCTCCTCTGGACCCGCTCCATCAGCTCCATGTCCTTCTTGTGTTGGGGGCCCCAGAACTGGGTGCAGTACTCCGGGAGGGGCCTCATGAGAGCAGAGTAGAAGGGAAGAATCGCCTCCCTCAACCTGCTGGTCATACTTCTCTTGATGCAAGCCCTTGTTGAGCTCACACGTGGTTAAGCCTTGTGGTTCCAGAGCTGAACTAAATGGGGTTTGTCTGCCAGATGCTGTAGTTTGCAGCCCTTTGCATGGCTGCTGGTGGCTGGCAGTGTAGCTGCTGCTGAGCATCCTGCAGTGGAGCCTCATGCAGATCCTGCTTACCCACTGATGGGTAAATAATGAGATGGTGCTGGGGCAGCAAGTCTACCCAGTGGCATTTGCTCTGAAGGGTTAGCAATTGAATGAAACATAGAACCATGTTTACAGCTGCTCTTGTGTTTCTTCCCAAGTGTTTTCTTTTCTAGACTAAACAAACTCTCTACTTGGAAGGCTGCGGTCCTATGGGTCTTGTTTCTACCACTGTGCCCTGAAATCTCTTCAGTTTGTTTACATCTATATTCAAGTGAAGGGCTCAGCAGCCGGTAACTACTGTCTACTTTAGCAGCACTGACAGCTGCCATGTGTGTTTTCTGTGTTTTACGGTAAATGCTTCTATTGATACAATGCAAAATGACATTTTTCGATACATTGTATGCTGTTGATTCTCTTCTCCTGGTTTTGCTGCCTAGCCAGGTGTTTACTCGGTGTGTGGGTACCTCATTTCCTCTTTGACAGCATGTTGTCCTTTATTGTATTTGGTTTGCTATTTCATTTCTATCCATCCCTCTAAATCGTTCTGTTCATGCAAGGCCTGATTCCGTCCTTCAGAAAACTTTGTGCTCCAGTCTTTTCTTATGGTTCAGGTAATGTCACCAGCTTTGAATGAAGCAAGCTCAAGAGAAGACTATTTAGAGGCAAAATTATGGCAACTTTGGTTCTCCATTGTTCCAGGAGCACCAGCAGGTAAGAACGTCATTCTTCTATATTTTTATTTCATCTCTCCTGCATTTTCCTTATTCTCCTGGAATATGGGTTCACGTGCTGTCGGGGAAATGGGAAGGACCATAACGCATACTAAAGGTATCAGTGTTCATAGTTACACATGGCAAAGTTTTATATCAGTAGATAAGCTTGTCAGTACATTTTATAGCACTGTCACTGGTTTATTGCCATTGATTATGTGATGTGTCACCCTTGCTATTTCGCAAGCTATTTAGCATCAGATGATTCATTACTTTCAGTCATGTGGGAGGAAAAATAAAATAGTGCATATAGTGAATACACTGCATGTGCATGCTGCTTTGTGTGCTGTAGGAATGGAAGAAAATTACAGACGAACTTCAGGGAATTTGGAAAGGACAAACAACAAAATCACTTGGAAATCAACCAGTGGGGATGATTTTCTTGTGATAAACATGTCTATAGCTTATAGGGATTCCTCTGTGGTCATGATTGCAAACGCTACTCAAGAGAAATAAACACAATTGTGAAAAGCAGCTTCTCTGGCTATGCTGGCCTCTTCTCTGAAAGTGAGCTCAGACTATTTGCCTCATTGTATCTATCTTGCTGTCTGTAAAATAAGTGAATGCCTTAATCTAGCAACAGAGTAGCTGCACACGATTTCAGTTTGAAACATTACTCATGTATTGGCATATTAGGACAAATAAGATTATCTTAAAAAATACGAGTGTTTGTTAATATCTTGCATTTTTGTTTGTTTAATGGGTGAAACTTTCTATTACAATATTTTAACATCTCTTGCACAAACATTAAGATATTATGTCCTTTAATAAAATCACTTATTTCTTCCTGTTCTTTCCCTGAATAGATCCTTTATCTTGTTTCGAGTCCTGAAAGCACACACATGAGCTGGGCTCTTGCAGCAAGTTTCCTGTTTTGCTGAAGGCTGGTTGCATAATTTTGACCAAGCCAAGGTTTTGACTTGTTGGTCACTGAATGACCTGCTTTTTTTTCCCCCTGTACTTCTCAGGTTCTTTTGACTAAAAAACTCTCAAAATTTAAACATGTTTTATGTATCTGGGCTTGGATTTATAACAAATGCTGTACTGGTTCAAACCAGTATAATGCCAAAACTAGTGGCCAGAAGCAGATGTGCAAGAAGATTTAAGGGCATAACATGTATATTTGTCTTTGATACTTGCCCATTCCATAACCCGCCCCTGCCACTGTTAGTTCAGGAGAATGTGATGTGGTTTGCTTACTTAGTGACCCATGGATTTCTCTTCCAAGTACTTGTTAGTCTCCTCTTGAATCTAGGAAAACATTTCATAAGTACAACACAATTTAGTAAGGCCTGCCATGTACGTAATCTCTAATACTGTGTGAAGAAATAGCGACTTTTATCTCTTTTGAGCCAGGCCCCTTTTGTGCTGCATGGTACTCAGAGCTTGGAAACACTGATTTGCACCAGTATCTGTCCTCAGACTTGTGACATATTTTTATCCTGACACAGCTGTGAGGTGTAAACTGATGCCATAGGTGCATGACACCTCTGTGTAGGGCTTGCAGATAAAGAAAAGTGAGCGTGTGTATTAGTCCATGGTCCCTTTTCACTCCTTGCACTGGGACAAGCTCCAGCAAGCCTGGGAAGATCTCTCTGTTTGCCTCTGCAGATACTGCTGTTTTCAAAGTGACGTGATGCACTAAGTACATATTAAAAAATACCATCAATATTTGCATTACAGTCTAGATATTTGGTAAGAGAATTTGGTTTATGATTTCTTGGAAAGCCTACATGGCTCGAGAAGTCTAACATCAGAGTCATTTGTTGACATTATTTTTATTGAAGCATGGATCTTTAGCTTGGTTCACCATAAAGTGAAGCATTTTATTTATGATAATAGACAGTTTAGGGCTATAGGGGCATTATAACGTTGCTGGTGTAAATACAACTTTATCAGAAGATACAAACATGACCCGCAAGAGAAACAAACACCTAAGGGAACACAATGAAACGTTCACTGTTTACAAATCACTTCATTACTACAGACACCAAATGGCAGTTACTGTAAGTAAATCAGTTGCAGAGAACTGACTACATTTAGAGAAGGAAACGGGAACTTCTGTTTGGGGCTTCATCCACAACTGCTTAGTAGAAAAAAGTTTCATGTCAAGCATTTTTTTTTTTATCCACAAAACAATGCTAACCAACAGACATATAAAAGAATAAGACTGAAAGATATCAACGTCTTTACAACTACTTTTGCAATTATCTTCTTCATTAGGTACTTTGATTTTTTAATACATTTTGTCAGAAGGTAAATAGCCCAAAAGTCAGCAGCAAAAATATTACAACAACAAAACAAGTCAATACAGTGCCAGTGTGTCATGTTGTAGAATACAAAGAGGACAAACAATGATAACTTAATCGTATAAAATGACACAGAGCTGAAATACAGTGCACTTAAATACCTATGTGACAAAAAATGTTAAATTCTGTACTTAGTATGTACGTTTTTAAACATAAAATCTGAAAAGTCTTTGTGCTTAAACTGTTTTTTCCTGTTAAACAGAATTAGTTGCTTACTTCCAATACTGCCACTGTAACTGATATTACAACAGATCACAATTTTCACAGACACGTCAACATTAAAACATTTACCTATGAGAAAATAAGTCACTTCTCATTAGTTCACAGTGCGAAAAAGTGGTGTACACTCTGTCTTGAGAAAGGCTTTCAGTTACTCATCAAGCCAGTTGCAGAAAAGTCCTGAAACCAGATGCAGTGCTAGGTTTAAAGAATGGAAAGCAACACATCACATGTTGGGAGGAAAAAATAAATTTCTCATTTCTTCATGGATATCGTCTAAGTGACCTTCGTCTTCTGTTGTAGAAATGCCTGAGCCCATGTTGCCGTGAAAAATTCATCATGTAATTTTGTTTGCGAGTGCTGTTAAAATCAAAGGGCGAGGGGAGGAAGAGAAGAATGTCAGTTTGTTACAGGTATTTGAATTTCTTCTGGAGCAATGAGCTAGTGGGACAGATTCTTCTTATCTCTTGCATAATAATTTTCGAAGCCTGTGTAAAGTAGTGTAAAGCGCAGCCTTGGTACAACAAGGTACAAGGCAATAAAGAATGTGTCCCACTTTGCTTCTTATTTACTGTTCATTATCTTAAGGAAAGGTTAAGAGCTTTCAGCTAATTAAAGCTCGAGATGTCTGGGGCCATATTCACTAAAGCTATATGCACTTCATACCCTCTCAGTATAGGGTGTTTCTCTACCGCAGTCTTACACTCCAGTCACCTTCTGTCTCAGAACATCGGTTACTGTATCTTGAGAACAGAGGAAAAGCTTTACTTCATTATCTTTCACATTTACCATAGAGGAAATGAAGTACAATGCTTTTATGCAGATTTAAAATTTCCCTCCCTTGTACTCCTCATCTCAAATTGAAGACAGATCTGGGAAGTCTGCATCATTACATCAGAAGAGACCAGGTGGGAGGCTGCATCCTGATTGAAGGAGAGACACGTGTTCACTCCTGTGTGGAGGGAGAAGACCCATCCATCTCGCTTAGCTTTCTGCTTCTACTGAGGGAAGTAAGAGCCATGAGAGGGCAGCAGTGCACAAGACTGCTCGGCCAGGGACTTTGGTACCTGAAACGTATCTAACGCCAAAGGGCTGGGTCCTGCCTTCAGGTAGGCTGTCATCTGTGGGTTTTCCCAGTCCGTAAAAAGTAAATACATATGCTGTAATTGGTTACACTTTCAAGTGCATAAGCTTAATTTTAGTGAAGATGGCCCTTAGGAAAAAGAAATAAATACATGCTTTGCAAAATAAGTATGATCCTCCAAAGGCAAAGATAGCTTATGCTTTGTACCGTGATAATGTCATCTACACAAATATGAGTAACAAAATTATCCCCTTTTCTACAGCTACTCTAGGATCTCAATGATAAAATTAAATAAAAGCAGTTGTGACAAAACATAGAACATAAAGGCCCATAAATTGCAAGCCGTCTCCCAGCTAGTTTGAAAATTCTTCATCCAATTTTATGGAAAAATGAAATTACTTTTTTCCCCCCCCCACTGGAATGTGCACACAAGAATGAGACACAGCCAGCTCCTGATGACAATGGATGCATCCAACCCAACTTTTTGCACTCTTGTTTCAGTTAGTGCTTCAGAGCATCTGAGTTTGACTTGTCCTTGAATTTCACATGACCTTTTCCATTGAGAAGTTCTGTGCTAATTTGTATGTTTTGTGTGAGAGAGTGACAGTGGTCAGTTTGTATGGTTTTAATGCTACTTGGTAGCTTAAGTGCAAAGCAGCATCAAAGGCCAGCCTTTATTCTAATCACATACTCTGTGCAGCATCACCCTCAGTGCGCTCTGTGCCCCACACCACCCCCATCTGGCCTTGCTCCGGGCATGTGGGACAGAACGGAGCCTGGCAACGTGTCTGGCTGAAACCTTTGCCGTTTTTGGAAGTAGTTCAATTCAGGACCGAGCTTGGCCGTGAGATCCTCAGCGTAGCAAAAAAGCCCCACAAGCAGCCAGGGCACAAAGAGTGGCTGTCCTTGGTCCTGGCCCCACGTGATGCCCCGCTGCCTTTGTCTGCTCGCATTCAGCGGCAGCTCAGCAGAGGTTTTCACCATTTTGGACACTTCTAGGTATGCCTGGCCTATATTTCACTTCCAGTGCCTAGCCATTTTGTAACTGGCACGCATGTTGTGATGAAGACATTTAAAACTATGAACAAACACAAAGACGACAAAACAAGAAAGGAAAATAAATGTATGAGAAAAGGAATAAAGAAAGGGTTACCTAAAATTTAATTTTTTTTTTTTTAATGTATATTCAGTCTGTGTTTGTTATTTTATGAGATGATCAAGATGTTACCAACAAAGAAAACATATATTCCTTGTGTTGCACGGAACACCGCAGCAGTGCAACGTGTGAAAAACAAGAAAAATCTGAACTCCCAAGAACTAAATGCTGTGGGTTTTTTTTGCTTGTACTGGCGTGGTTCAAACTTGTTCTCACCAAAGGCTGAGGTTGGCTTCCCAACTGCTGGGTTGGATGCTATATACATAAAAACTTCATGCCTGCTATAGAAAGCAGCATGGTGTTCACTCTTGTTAGAGATAAATCGGTGTATCCTATAAAATACAGTACAGTATCGTATTGTATTGTACAGTAGGTGTAGGCTGATATTCACAAAATAAGACTATATTAATTTCTCTCTGTGTTAATTTCTATATAAATTCTCTGAATTCATTTTGTTTACTGGTAGGAGAAGAAGCACTGGGTTACAGAGACTGGTAGCACAGTTTATGAGGAGGAGTCACTCTGGCTCTTTAGCAGATCATTCTGACTACTGTGTATTTCCTAGAGCATCTTCTGAACTAAAGTTTGCAATTTAAAATTTGTGAAAATAGGACATAGCCAAATTCAATGAAAAATATGCAGTTAAAAAATTAATATATCTAACGTCACTCATTTTTTTCATGTTTTTCTCATTTTTCATGTTTTTATTTTTGATTGACGGGGCACAGTAGGAACCAAACAGAAGCAACAGTATTTGGATAACAAAGCCAAATATGAAAGGAAAACAGCAAAGGCATGGTCTCAGGGCTACGCTTCTGTTGAATTTTGTGTCAGAATTACAAATTATTCATTAGGAGAGTCAAGGGAAAAGCGATGTGATCACTGGCTCTAGTGAGATCAAGACTTGAACCCACAGCTCAGTCACGGTGCTGGCTACTAGTATCTAACCATGGCAGCACGCAGCAGCATAGCTACAAGTAGCAAGAACTACCCGGCACAATCTCACTGTGTATCCGAGAGACATGCATGCCTATGGCACCAGACACGTTCACTGGCGTGTGATACCTGGCCAAGGCTTCAGCTCTGTAGTTATTAATTACAGAATACAACTGGAATTCCCCCTTGGAGCTGAGAGATTGCCCATGCAATAGGATGGGTGCCCTCCATTTGCAGAGCTTATTGTGCTGCAGCTCCAGTAAAACTGCTGTTGTACAGTGGTGAGATGCTGAACACCTTTGGCTAACGTTAGCTTTCCCTGATACTACCCGGGGCAGAGCTGCAGGATCAGGGCCCTAGAGAGCTGTGTGGCACATCTCAGAGAACACAAAGGGTTTTCCATGGACCCGTCACCCACAAAACTTTGTGAAAGTACTGTGGCTGTAGCAGCGAGTTATATTTCATATTCATTCAGGGAAAGCACTTACCTTATTCTAGTGTAAAACCAATGACAGCAAACAATGAAATACAACACAAGTTAGAAAATGCCTTTCAATGCATGCAGCACTGTGATTAGTCATAAAACCCTGATGAGGTTTAGAGGCAATATAGGATTTTTCATCTCTTTTGAAAATAAAAATTGAACAAATTATTTCCTGATATTTCAAATCAATGCTTATATTTTTATTTTCTATAAAATTCAGCATGCACTTTTTAGAAACATAATAAAAATGTCATAAAAGCACAGACCGCATCAGATTAAATTTGGCATAAATGTTGTGAATATTCAGATAATTACCTAACGTTTAAGTATTTCTGTTCTCTGTTACAGCTGTGTTTGCACTTTAATTTAGATGCATTTTTCAAATAATTGCTTTTTATTAAAAAATAAAGCAGATGAAAATGCTTTTCCACACAAACACTCTTTGCTAGAGCTGGGATGTATAATTTGTATTTTAATGTTGCAAAATAAGGATAAGCATCCTTTGCACCAAATACAACCTGAGTTCCTCACTAAACCATTTGTGCCAAAAGTGCGAGACTATCTTGACAATGAAGAGCATGGAGTGATGGCCATGGAGGGATTCGTTCTGTTTCCCAACAATTAACCATAATAAAGCAGGTGGGGTAATATTACTTGCATTCATTGCACAGCTCCAATTCCCATGGACTACATCATGAGTTTTGGGGTACAAAGAAAGCAACACCGGACCATTAGTATTCAGTTTATCATTGTCCTTTTATTCTCAATATCTTTTATCAGAATTCAGGTTTGAAGAAGTCAATAAAGGCCTTCCCTATACACAAAGAAATGGCAGTTCAAGTGCACATGCAAAGTAGTGCATGATATCTGTGCAGCAGACAGGCTGTGAGCTCTCCGTCGAGAGAGGAACAATGTGCAGATGAAATGCAGAGTTGAAAACGGGCTGTTCTTAGGGCAGAAATGCAGGGACACAAAAAAAACCTCTCTTAAATCTGGAGCAGAATACATTTTTTTATCCTAAGAAGAGCCACAGTCATGGAACACGTGAAGGTTGTGCCCAAAGCTTTCTTTACAACTGCAGAGAAAAAACGTGGCACTAAAAAGGAATTATCAGCACTAGCTTTAAAGGGACCGGACCTCTTGCTAACTTATATCCTCTTCCATCACATGCTAGATACCAACTGCTATTAAAATAAGTTGGCCAATGGTTAGTTGGCGAGATTGATTTAATGTATCTCATATCCAAAGCAGGTACTGCGTTGGAAAGAGGTGCTCAATGTGAGCACTATTTGCAGCTGCAGTACAGCATTAATAATACTGCTCTTTAATGAGCAATTCAAACAGTTAGTTAAAAAGTGGGCTGATTCTGAGGAATGTACAAAAGCACTGATTCTTATCATCGCTATGTATTTTGCATGGACGAATAATCTGCAGGCTATTTTTCCCCACAGCAAAAAAAGGAAGCAAATAGATTGCTCCCTGAAAATGTGTTTGCTGGTAAGAGGAGATGTCCCTTGATTCAGTAATCAATTAGACTGAACGGTGCTGTGACCCTGGCTATATATCAGCTGTGGGCTGCATCTGTGTTATGGCGTAGCAGCTGGGCTCATGACGGAATTAATTTCAAATCTCTGGATAGCTAAGGAGAGTTGAGGCGTGTAAACAGGTATCACATAGTTGTCCCTGGGTAAACAGTTTTTGGGGAGGACTGTAAGGAGGAGCAGAGACATTCCTCATATTGACTGGGGAATAAAATCATGAAAATCCTGGGCAGTACCATAACCCTACTGACTGGCTCTACTTGCAGGCAGATGCCTTCCTTACTTGCCTTCCTACTCCAACCCTTAGCCTGCTCAAGGAAAGCACAGCTAACCTGCCCATGGGCTGAGGGAAAGCTGGCAGAGCTCTGCATGCTGCTGGGTCTGCAGGCAGCCAAGCCAAACAGGTACAGGGAGTTTGGGAAAATGTTTGTGATTCCACCACTACTCTCTGGGCTGATAAGATGAGTTGTATGGAAAACAAGGAATTTCTCTGTGGCCAAAACCACACCTCTTGTTACAGGTCAGCTTCTTGCTATAACGCCACACAGGTAGCGTTGCTGTGGTGATGTGGGTTCACAGAGCACAAACAAGCATGAAAACCCACAACATCCGTGAGCAGACCTCACATGGGGCCAAAGAGGATAATCCGGATGGTGGCCAGAGGGGTGTATGTCTGTGTACATTCGCTGGAGTCCCTCAGGTGGGAGGAGGTGTGGCAAGGTTAGGAGAGGACAGAGAGCGGGCTGTGTAAGAAGCAGAGCAGCAACACCTCCCAGAGCCAGGGGAGTTCTTGCCCTTCTGAGTCAAGGTCAGAGTGCCAGCAGAGGTAACTTCCAGTCTGAGAACTGCAGAAGTTTCTTAAGGTATCTCAGTTTTAAGAAAAATAAGCCAGGCAGAAACTTACTGACTCCCTACAAAATCAATGGAAAATTGCATAATGACATCACCCTGCTAAATGATTTTAGTCCAGGCCCTGCCTCTTTGCTTTTTTTTCTGTGAGGTTGAAGAGGAGCACCTCTCTAGAGAGGAGAGCTGACTCAGTGAGTCAGTCTGCTTGCCCCAGGGCTGGTGGGGTTTCTGTGCCTGGAGTGATAAAGATTCTCATTTCCAGCACCTTCCTTTCTAAACCTCTTTTTCTTTGTTATTGGTTTTTTGGTGGTTTGTTGCTGTTGTTGTTGTTGTTTAGTTTTTATTCTTTTCCAGTTTAAACTGAATGGGGATTTGAGTGGGAAAAGCCAAAGACAGCAGGCAAGGAAGACTAATGTGTCCAGAAAATACAAAACTGCTGACATGTTGGTTCTACTCACAGCATCTTACTTTGTATTTTAGGTCCCTTCAGGCCCTTATACTACCAATTGGGAGAACCAGAGAGACTGGCAGTGGCAAAGCATCAACTGCTTGGAAGCTCAGGGCTGCCTCTGATGAGTTTTCTAAGATGATTCTTCTTCCTTGCCCACTTTTTTTTCTTTTTCTTACAACCATTAAAAATCCCAGGAAATTCAGAGATTAAGGCCCACACTGGTCATTGGAAAGTGAAGCAATGTTAAGAATGCTAAGTCCTATCGTTGCGATTCAGGACATGCCATAACACAGCTGGTAGCCCTGCTGTGTGCAGGATCACCTAGAGCCAGTGCTACCAGACAGAAGAAAAAAACGGGAGGAGGCACTACTTGTCCACCTGGTTCCTTTCCTAGGCAAGGTGTGACTGCTTGCTACAGCATTTCGATTGTTTTTCCATTCTAGCATAAAACATATCTTGTGATTGAATTGTCACAACTCAATTTGTCTGTTTAGTTTATAACCTGGCAATTTCATTGTCAAAGAAGTTCTTTGGAATTCAGCCTGAGAATTCCTTTTTATCTGTCTATTATCTGTCATATTCCTACTTACGCTTCCCAGATTAATGGGTAATATTAGGCCCTATTTTTTCCCCACATGCTTATTCCCTTTTTATTTTATTTTAATTGCAAGGCAGAAAGAAATGGAAACATTTCATAACCAGCAGTTCCCTCATCTATGGTTTCCTGAACACTGTGAACCTCCTGCGGGTTTATGATCTTTCCCATCCTTAATGGTGCAGCATCCTACGGCCACTGATTAACTAAGGCAGGAATCACATCCATCCCTTTGTTCCTTCGAGCTTTAAGCTTAATGTTATGGAAGCAGAGCCCAGCAGGGTGTAAAAGCAGCAGAGCGTGTACAGTTACTCAGTGCTGGGTCCAGTTTGGCTCGGGGTTGATATGAGTGCCATGCAAGCTGGTGCTGCTTGGTGGAAAGAAGTACAGGGCTAACTAGCAATCGGATAATCCACTTTTCTACTGTTACAAAATATTACTTGCAGTTTCTCTGCTAATTCAGATTTAAAGACAAAAACCTTACAATTACACATTCTGGATGTTACTCAAGCCTGATGTCTCATTGTTGGTTTGTAAATTATTCAATAAAAGGAATGTTTGAACCTATCTATGGAGCAGGCACGCCTCTCTCTGCCAACCACTGTCAGCGATGAGTTCCCGCCCGTGAAGCCACTAGCATTTCACTTCTACTGGAACTAAATTGTTAGAGAAAAAGCAGGTCATCTCTTTGTGACGTAACACAGGAAAATGGGTTAGCTGCGAGCGAAACCCATCTTAATAGTGGGAGAACCGGGAGGGTGAAGACACTTTACTTGGTAAAATCTTGACAAGGGGATGAATATAGCTCGGACCATAGGAACCTGATATAGTGAACCCTGTTTCTGAACAGTATCCTTCTTACTAAAAAAGGAAATGAATAAGGCATTAGTTGCTAATGCAGATTTTTCAGAGGCACAACAACAATACTCTGTGCAAAGAGCAGTACAGCAGATTCTTGTATCTTTGAAAGGATACAAATCAGCCTTACATGGCAGCACAGTATTGAACAGAAATATCCTTTTATTTACGCTCCAGCAAAATATATTTCATAGTCATTGCTACACTACAGCAACACACCAATACTTGGTGGTGATAAAGCCCCGCTTTCCCTCCTGTGTTTTTCCATGAGGCACAACACCTACCCCTGCTGTGCCACGTATTTCATTGCCATCTTAACCGCTGCTGGTTGCAGTCAGGGCAAAGCATAAGCAAAGACTGACTCTCAAAGGTTTATCTGGGCCAAAGTGATTCTTACTGAGCTTAACACTTGTGCCATGCTGGAGGTATTTCTGAGATGGGGTGGGATGAGGTGGAGCTGATACTCACAGGACGACTTCTACGTGGTCCAAAGCCCACTGATCATGACCTGTTCCGTTGTGACGGGGCTGCCACCAGCGCAGTAAGACTCCTTTCATTCGTGCCTCCCTGTCGTCACAAACACAAGAGCCTGTGAGAGCTCCAGACTACCGAAGGCTTGCACTTCTCTGTCTCCCCCCAACAGGAACTGAGAGCAAAGCCAAAGCACTATTTGTACACCCCTAAACATCAACAGGCTGTAAACACAAAACATTCAAAGGTGAAAAATGCACACACAAAAGGAAGAATATTTTCCTCTTATCCTTTAAACACATATTATGCTTTTTCTGAAGTATTTGATAAGCACTCTCCTGTTCTTTCTTAAATCAGCCTTCCCTTTACACTTCCTTCTTTTGCCTACCCTCTCATCAACCTTATTTTTCTTGCAGTGATGCAAAAATAGAGTCTTTCCTACCATAAATGTATCTTGTGCATTTAGACGTAATGAAATGTGACTGGGTACTCACAGGGGAACATTATAAGACACTCTTTGGGCTTGTATAAAGTCCTTTGGCTGATGCTGTGCAATTACTTGCCATGTAATTCCATTATTTACACTGTATTGGAGGAGCACTGCCTTGTCTACAGTGTTAGGATCACTTAGATTGGTATTGCAGCTGTCTGTTTGTGAAATGCTTCCAATTTGCAAAACAAACATGATTTTGCTGTAAAACACAGAGAGAAAAGGTATCGTCAATAGGCAAATAAGTATCCAGACAAGAACAACTGTACTTCCAGGCTTACTGCAGTCATTAAAAATTTCAGGATTCTCAAGAATCGTTACTTGTAACATGTAAAATAAGTTGTTCTCACATCTAAAACACAGCTCCTCTTTCAAAGTAACAATTTGCTGTGTACAGCATATTTCCATGTATTTGAAGGTAACGGATCCAGTTTTATAATGTACCTGCACTGAAATGAGATACACAAATTGAACAAACATGCAAGCGAATGTATGAAAAGCTAAAAAGGGCCAAATAAAAGTTGAACAAAGTACTGAAAAGATTTCTAATATTCTACCTAGGCATTCAAATAAGAAACAAAGAGTCCGATTTATATCTGGCTCATGTGCTGATTCTCTCTGTTTCTAATAGTTCTTTAGATGGTTAAAGACAAAACCAGTCCAGAAACTCTGTGAAGGGTCAGCACAGGCTGGTGACATTTGTTTTTCTGTGGCTAAAGAGACTTAACAGAAGAAAAAGATACTCATTTTCATTTCCAGGTGAATATAATTTTATTTGACAACCGAAACAGGAAAATGAGTCTGTAATTACTGATAGCATCTTCACTCACGACTGCCATTGGAGGCACATGCAAACGTGGCATTTGTTTTATCAGATCAGGCACTGGTCCAGGTAGTCTGCTATCCAGGCTTTGCCAATGGCTTCACCGCCAGTTCTGGCTTACAAGGCAGCTCTCTGTTGGACATGATGAAAACAGCCGACCTTTTCATTTGACATCGCTTCCTCCTCATTCTATCTCCCAAATGAAAGTCACAAAGCATTTTGTTTATCTGCCAACCACATCTGACTGCATGGTAAAACCAAGCTAGTTTATCCTCTTCAGTACTGCCTCACATGGCTTCACATACATAGAAAGAATTTTCTTTCTCATGAGCTGCTGAAGGAACATTTTATGCTCAAAGTATTACCTTGCTCGGGTGAGATCCAGAGGCTTAGTCACAGCTTGTCGTACTTGACATCCATTAAAATAGAGTGAATCTCCATGGGCGTAGGGTGCCAGCTGTCCACATCCATTCCCTATCACTCCCCCCTGAATGGTTTCCCAGTTTATTTCAGTGACTCTTTCAGATTCAAAATTATCTTTAATATAACTGGGTAGATCATGGCTAAAAACAGAGCAGTCATCACCTAAAAATGAAACAGGGAAGTTATAAAACACAAAGAAATGAAAATAATTAGGAAAATTCAGTTACAATCCATTGTAACTACATTCAAGTTAGTGGCTCAATACACGAGCTGACTACAGGCTGAATATGCTTCAGCAGATGCATTAATAGTGTGCACATCACTGCACAGCATTCATTTTTATGAAACTGAAGCTGCTAATCTGTTATTTTTTTTTACAGCAGTACAACTTCAAGGATTGCAATAGAGCTTCCCCTATTTTCCATCGGTGCCATCATAAGAAACGTCAAATTGATGCTTGAGGGGAAATGTCTTCAAAATTGGGAAGGAATCTGACCTCATAAAGTTCCAAGACTGCCCCAGAAGGCTCTAAACACTTTGGCTCCACTCCCATAAAGCAGTTACGGTGTAATGAGCAGAACACCCTTTTGTGACTGTGTGCAGAGCTGAATCCCCTACGGGTGCCATCAACTTCTGGATCCCATGTACACTTCCCCTGGGAGTGACTGCACCTTTGGAAGGAGTAGAAGGCTGAAAGCCATATGTGGGTAAGCAGGTAGCCACCTCCTGCCTTCAATGAAGATTGAATGGGCTTTAAATACAGTGCCAGACAGCAGAGACTACCAATTCAGTCCAGAAAGAATAAACAAAGGGAAGAGCTGTTAGCTGCAGCCCTGTCAAATTACGAATTTAAAGTCTGTTACTCAAGCACTCCAGCGATGAATTAAGACAGGATATATCACTATCTTTTTGTTTAACTTTGAGCTATATCAGCCTGCAGCAGTTGCATAAGAAAGAAATTGAAGAAAAGAAACCTTGATATCCTTCATCACAAATGCAAATAGCTCCAGTTGTGCAATATCCTCGACCGCTGCAGAGCTTAGGGCATGCTTCCCCAATGTACACGTGGTCGATTGCCCAGCTTTGTTTCTCTAGTTCTTCTCCTTTCTGAATCCACCTGAACTGAGTTGCACTGCAAATATCGAAACCCAAATACGAATATTATGATATCTAACAGCTAAGCGCATTTGTACAGAGCATTGTACAGAGAACTTCAAATTTGCCAGCAGAAGATGAAATGAAAAAAAAATTGCATGAGAGCGTTGTGACTTTAATAACCAGAAAGAGCCAGCCTGAATGGGTCGCAACCACATTATCGGCAGTAGACACTTCTATTTAAATAAGCTTTCTCAAAAGCATTAGTTCTACATCAGACCTAAATCCAGCAATAAAGAAGCATTTTAAATCCACCAGTTGTTCCAAAGCTAACAGTGCCAGCAAGACAGCTGACATTTTATAGGCCCACAGTGAGCCGACCTTTTGGTAGCCTACCTGGAAGAGACATGATCAGGCAGCTGGATAGTTATTCTTCTCCACATAGAGCTGTTGACAGAGTTATAGATGGTAGCTTCGTGGAATTGAAATGGGGAGCAGCCAATGCTATTAGATGAGGAAGGAAGACAGTGCGTCTGAACGAGCTGCCATGAATCTGTCCTATAAGAAACAAAAAAATTATGTTCTTAGAACTACGGACAGAATAATGAAAGGGAAACAGGGAATCTGTAAAGGTCACGACGCCACCAATCTTACTAAACAAAGGATCGTCAGCAATAGTTTTTGTACACTTTGTAGCCACAGAAAGACAAGAGCTGAGAGGATGAAAGTCTGGCGCAGCCATGGAAGACTTTCCATGCTCCGTATTTACCTACAAGCATTTAAGTAAGAATATGCCTTCAATTTTACAAATTATAAGGCACGATTATACTACAGCACGGTGTTATTACAGAAATGTTGTTATTGTTTGTCAGTTAAAGACCAAACCAGAATTAAATAAACTCCACCTTCTTACAGTTTGGTCCTAAATATACACTCCTGTACAATACTAAAACAACAGTATCCCATGAATGTGGTTTTCTTTGAACACATTTTTAACAGTAACAAGGGCATGGCTGTAACTGCAAGCTCTGTCAACATCTGGGATTAAGTTAATTTATGGGAGTTATGTACAGAAATCCCAGTGCTTGCCAACAGAATTTGTTCAGATCCTGTTACAAGATGAACATCAAAGTGAATACTTCAATAAATAAAAGCCCTTGAAGGTTTTAATAGCACACTATTTTTTAAGTCTCTATATTCTGCTCTCATTTACCTCGCATCCTTAGTATACTCCAGCATCACGGAGTGGAGGTCCCCACAAGATGAAGCCTCACAGCCAACCACGATCTATAGCACAAATAAAATTGGCAGCTGTAACAAGTCAGGTAGACATTTAATGTGATAGCTGATGAAGCGTTGCTCAATTCTGTACTTTTTACAGGTTGCATAAGAGAGACTGCAAACTGAGACCTTGGAAAAAATCCATCAGAAGTGGATGGATAACAAAAGAGGCAGTACTTCAGGTACTGCTTAATTGTACCGCACTGTTATTTTCAAACAGAATCCTAACGCTGATATCCCAAATTTCAAATTAGCCACCTAAACAAACATTGATTCTGAGACACAGAGGAGTGGGCGCACCTCAGCATTTGAGAAAGTGAAACACCAAACTTCATATTAACTACCCGTGAAATATTTAAACCATAATGATTAAAATGGGAATGTGAAATCAAGTCAATCCAGTTTAGGAACAGAACTATCCTGCATATATAAAGCAGTAACCATATTCGTGCCATGTTAGAATAGAAAGATTACAGCATCCTTTATAGAGTACTGAAGAGGTAACGCAAAGCTAAATTTTAAGTACCTCAAAACCAAATGGCAGCCACGCATTAGAGCTGCCTTCTTAGTGTAGAAATAAAATCCTTGCTGTGTCTGGGGAAGAGAAGGGAGGAGAGTCTGGAGAAAAAACACTTTACTCAGTAATGTGAAAAATTCAATGCTGATGGGTTATCTTAATTTTTGCCCTTAAAACAGAGGAAAAAAATGATATTCTGGGTAAGAAAAGCAGCAGCTCAGAGGGGTCTTGGCATGCAGTAGGATCTAGCATGTCAGACTCCACTTTTATATAATTTCTTTAAAGACAGCGTACTGCGTGTAAGTGGTCACAGCAACGCTTTCATGGAGCATATTAGTCAATATAAAATAGGGAAGAGTGTTGAGAAAATATTGATTGAAAATAGGAAATCCCAGAGCTGTCTTGTTAAAAAAAAAAAAAAAAAACAACAGCAAGAAAAAAACATAACAAGAAAACAGACAACTATTTGTATGACTTGGCTTTCATGCCATTTCTCGGCTCGTTTAAGAGATGGTGACTGGGGAAGGACCGAGAACATTTCCAGGCAACAACTACATACGTATTCTCTTATTGCCACTGTCTCTATTCAGAATTCTACCTTCACTAAGTAAAATATCCGGAAATGTTACTCTGATTATTTAGAACGCTGTCCATTACACAAATAAGCAGAGGTGTTCTTCTACTCTGAGCACTCCTGCATTTTCAGTATGCCAGCTTGTTTCCAGCCCACTTCTGTATTCCCTTTTCTGTTTATTCATCAGGTGGAGGAAACGGTGTATCCTGCATGCCTTGTATTTTCACCTTAGAAAATAACTCTCACTGTATCTGATGATCCAGTAATTTTGGAATTAGACTGCCAGTCCCTCCCAGTAACCCCCAAAGGATGCAGGCAATCGGAATTATCTGTCTTTTAGCATTCACGTAACTTTTCGGGTACTTGGTACCCACACTTCAACATTTCTCTTAAATTCTAATAATTAAAGTCATACTTTATTCATCCAGTTGTGCCTCATAGCTGGAAGAAGGAGAATTTCTGGAGAGAAATCAGACGGTTTTTCATTGCGTACTTTACATTGTAGAGAGAGAACATTTCTTACTTTAAACTGCATCATGTATCCTGGTTGTATAATGAGCTCCCTGGAGGACAGGATGTTGTGTGTTTTGTCCTTTTTCTTATTTGGCCAGTAGAGATGGAATGAAGGATTTCCACAGAACCCTGCAGTCCTGACTGCATTAGGGTAAAAACTCCAGTTTTCTTCGTGAGAGATGCCTTCTGTTAACATGAGTTAAATGCAATTACTGCATTGTCTTGGTAAATATCAAGGCTTAGCAATGAATCCACAGAATCACTACATATAAACACTACATCTCTGCTCACTGTTGTGACGTGCAGTAAGTAAGCTACTAGCAGACATAGTAAAAACGTCAGCTCCAGACAGCTAGTTTAAATTTTAAAATAATAGCATTTCAAAAAATATGATCAAATAAAATCTCCCTGTTCAAAAATTTACATGCATTGAGGTGGACTGAAAAAAAAATGCCTTTCTTACAGGTATAACCATACATATACACAAACACACCTGAATTCATGTGTACGTATGTATTTACACACCAGGATATAAACAGTAGTTGTCTACAACATGAAAAATGTGCAGAGCTCAAAAAAGAGAAAAAGTGTGTTTGCAAGTTCACGGGGCTTTTCCCAAATAAAACCATGGCAGACAACAGAATAGCTATCACAGCCTTTCTTACCATCATCAAATGTATCTACCAGCTGACTGGGGTTGATCTCTGCTCCACCAATCAGAATGTTATCCAGAGCCCACTGCGCCCGATCAGGGCCTGAAACCACAATGCCATTGCTGATGGTGAAAGGCTGCCACCACCGCAAGCGAGTTGTGTTGGTCAGAGCACGTTCGGGGAGAAGGATGTAGTCATGCCTGACTGAGATGTATTTTTGGTAATCCATCTCATGAAGCAAAGTCCAAGTTATTCCTAGAATGAAAAGATGCAGATTTAGTAATAAAAACAAGTGTAAGACAGAATCTTCTAAAAGATTAAAGGGAGATGATGGGAAATCAGGAATAACAGCTATGGCCTTCTAATAAACAAATCTTAACTTCTTAAGGGTAGCTGGTGACTGTTATTCATTACAAGAATACTCTTGTAATTGTATAAAACAATGGATTGGCTGGAAGCCACCAATTAATAAAATCAAGCAGGAGGATTATGGAAAACTTCTCCCAAGCAATAGATGGAAATTTTAGATGGAGGAAGAACATCAAAAGGAGAAAAATGCCTTTTCAATGAAAAACAGTCTTACTGATTTGTATCTTTCTGATGACTTCCCAGATATTTATAGTGTTTGAATACTGAACAAGGCTGTAGTTTAGATGAAACATAGATGTACTTGCCTCCATCGATGGAATAATCTAGCAGCACTCCCTCCTTTCTGCAGGTTGGTCTGTGGCATGTTGTCATGTTGTTTTCACTCCCAATTCTTCCCCAGTACTGTAGAAATCTAAGAGCAAATGTACAGAGTTACAACTAGTAACGCGCATCACAGACCTAGAAATTTGCTTTCTGTTAGCAGATACGCTGAAAATGCTCAAAACACAAAAACTTTTACGCATGTAACACCGATGCAGAAGTAGAAAAAGAGTTTCAAAAAACGTTGTTTCATAATTCCCACTGGAGCCTCGTGGAATTCAACAAGGACAAACACAAAGTCCTCCTTATGGGAAGGACTGACCCCCTGCAATGGTACATGCTGAGGACCTACTGGCCAAGAGCAGCTTGTAGTTGCTTAAGAACTCCCCGAGCTACAAATAGTATTGCCTGCTGCTTTGTGAGTGTTTAAGAGAGTTCCCCATTGAAATGACATAACATAACATACTTTGCACCCCTCAGGTCCAGATCTTGAGTGACAGCCTGCCTCACAGTTTGACCTCCAAAGTACAGAGTTGTGTCTTCTGCTAGAATCCCACACTCAGTACAAGTATTTCCTCCTTCCAAGGACATCCATAAATCTGGCTTAATTTCCTCATTATCAAAGCGCTCTTTCAGGAAAGTCTGTAACAAAGGTATTTAACATAAAGGAAAAGTAGTTATGATCTTAGGCCTCTCCGACGAACAGAGCTGGAACTAAAATTCAAAACCTATTTGAAAGGCTCACGAAGATTGTAAAGATTTTTTTTTCTCCTGTGTGAATGAGCAGAAGTGAACTGAATTGGCGAAATGTGCAATTATTTTAGGGCTAGATTTTAACATATTGGGGAGCCAATCCAGCACACCAGAATTTGCATGTACAAACGAATGGGCCTATTTCATAAGTGTGGTCATTTAAAACTATATAACACCACTCCGGTGTGTATCCAGTATATGCGTAGATATTGCTATTCTACATTTTCTCCCCAGCAAAAGTTGTACTGCAATGAAATGACAAGATTCTTCTTGTATTCTTTGCTTCAATAAGCTCTTTCATGATAAAGGCAATCCTTCTACAGGCCTTGATCAATTATAATCATGGGCAATTGTGATCTAATGATAATCTAAGGATTAACAATGAACTGTATCACAGCTTTATTAAGCAGTGTTATGTGAAAATGAACAAAACAGTTCTTGGATGCTGCAGTAATAGTTTCATTTAAAAAGTGATAAAAGAGATGAAAATGGACTTGAGTATCTTCACACTGATAGGGACGGAAGTTCAGTTTCCAGTGTGATCAACCTCCTTCTCTCAGTCAAACACACATCAAAATTCACTCTTTGATTACCTTCAGTGTTTGGGTCAGGTAGCAGTTTGGACCCGAATATCCAGGATCACAGATGCATTGCTCTTTCAGGCAGTCTCCGTGTCCTCTGCAATTTTCCAGACAACCAGGGCCCAGATAGAAATTATCAATGGCCCACTGCATATCTGAGTATTTTTGGTAGAACCGAAACCTCACAGGGCTATATGTACAGAAACAAAGAAAAACACACGTGTGGAACAACTTTGCTCAAACAAAAACAGGTAGTTGAAATGCAATATACTTATGGCTGTACTATTACTCTTGGAAGCCTGGAGGATATCTGGCAGTCTCTGTTGAAATGACATACCCATGTTTTCTCCTTCACAAGTGTACTACAATATCTGGACACTGGAAGCAGGAAAAGTCTGTTCTGCCTCCCTAAATTTCATTTTTGGTTATACTTTCTTTGCAGATTACTCAAAGATACAAGACATTTTCATTTTTGCAGACAAAATCAACCTAAATAGTTTGCATATGTGTGGACTACTGCAGACAATAGGGGAACTTTTCCACTCAGCAGGGCCATAAATTTACTCTCTAATTGAATGCAGCTGCTTGAATAGAGCAGAACATGCTATACTGAAGTAGGCTTCAGAAAAGCAAGGGTGACCATTCCATTTATTCAGAACAAGGGTCATGATCAATCTTGACAGGAAATAAAACCAGGCAGAGCACATGATGAATGTAAATGTTTCTATTCTGCACTTTCTTTGGAAGAAAATGAGTAGGTAGATGTGTCCCCTGTTGTGTTTTTCAGGAGGTGAGAATCCAAGGATCTCAGATAAGGCTAGTAGCTAACTGATACTTACTTGCCCACGAGGTTTTCAGGCAGTGAGTAAGTCACTCTTTTCCACCCTTTTGTGGGAAAGAAGACAGATGGCTGTGAAACACTCCCAGAACATTTTGGATCAGCAGGTAAACACTGAGGTACCAAGTAACTCCAGCTAACACCAAAGTCAGTGGAGTATTGCACATGGACCTGATTTTGTGCAAGTTTTTCTGAGGTTTTACATCCAACAGAAATCTAATAAAGAAGAGAGCATCAGTATATTAGAATTAATTGTGGTAGTGAGTAAAGTTAGAGTTTATAAAATATTTGAACTTGAAAATAGGCTGCAGAATTTTGCTTGAAATTATGGTGATAACAGCTCTTATATGCTACAGCTTCCATGTATTGCTGGATTATTTCCTCTCAGTAGGTAAAGGGATGTCTGAAGGGTGGTTTAGTTGCAGGTTTGATGTGAATGCATGCCCACATAGGAGAGGTGTGGCCATTTTTTAGCTGTTTTCACTTCACCAAGCAGCTATAACAAAGCAGGCACCTTATACGTGTTTAATAGCCTTATTACATGATGTCCATACAACTTCTGTGCTGGAAGAGAACAGTGTGCCGCCTCTGAGAAAGGTTCACAGTATTAAAGCTGGCCAACAAGTAGCAGGTGAGACAAATGAAGGCAGCTAATTAACACTTTCCCTTGCAGGGAATGGCTCATGAATAGGTATAGACATCATCTTAGTTCTTGAAAAATTGACTTAGATTTAGAGGAAAATGAGTTTTAGAATATTTATGTAGAAGATCGAGATTTTACCTTGAACTGCATAATCCAGCCTTCGGTTGGAGTCAGGTCATGGGTGACTGCATAAACCTCCCTGCCATCATGGCTCCCACAGATCATAACACCATCAGGAGAATCACAAAACCTCTCAATTGAGCAATCATCATGGAATAACCAGTGTTCATTCACTTGAAAATAAATGAGAACATCAGTAGTTTCCAGTGACAACATGGGTTAAGAAACCAATCAGGAAGTAGTGGTTATACACTAGAGATATTTTATTTTTCAGCCTACATGCAAATTATTTAGTACTGCTCCTGAGAATGTCAATATCCTATCTTTCCCATGTACACATTTATTACATTCACTGCTCTTACAGCTCTCTTACGTAGCATCATGGCATTATTTTTTAATGTTCACGATGTATGGGTCTGAGATTTACTGAAAACATGAACTTTTGTTGCACTGCATGTTACAGAAGATCCTTCTAATGTTTGTTGACTACACGCCTGCACAAAGAGCACCCAGCATTGTTAGTCGCTAAGCCTTGTACAAATTCTGAAGTACTTCCTCTTCCACAAAATGTAACATGTAACTTAACTTTCCTAAAGGATACTTAAGCCAGTTAGCAAATAGAAAACAAATAGGTTAAGACAGCTACCTAGAATAACCTGGTTTCTTTTCATCCATTTTTTTTCTCTCTTTGAAGACAAATTCATCTTCTAAGTAAATTCACTCATTAGAAAGAGGAAAAGTTACACTACATTGCCGTGCACCTGGCAACCCATGTTCTTGTAGCTCTGTGCCTGTGCTGGACTATCGGGTAAAATCTACCCGGGCCAAAGAACTGCGCGTGAATACCAATGTGGCAAACAGAAAATGGCATTTATTGCGTCGTGTGATTTACCTATATACCTATCCTCCTTCGTCTATGCCCCTTATGACACCGAGCAAGGGAAGAGTCCTACCACGTCACATCCTGAATCCTCGCTGTCGCCTACTACAACACTACATATTTTTGTTTTGCATTTTGTGAACAATAACAACAAAGCTAAAAAAAGAAGAAGCAAAGATGCTGATAGCGATAGGATTGTCTATGACATCTGTCACAGGGGACATAGATTCAGAGGTGCAGAATTAGAATTAGAAATCTCTGTACTGACTGCTGGCTCTTTAATTCAGATCCATGTAGAACTTTTACCTGTGGTTTTGTCTTCCATAAACATATCGAAGGCGATCCTCCCTGTGGGCCCTGCATCGGCAGGGGAGCGCTCGTGCTGTGGCAGAGGAGCACTGCTGAAGGTGTCCAGCATCACCGTTCTCTGGTCAGCTGAGCCAGAGATCAACACGTTGTCAATAGCCCAGTCGTTCTGGTCCAGACCATCATGTTTAGGCTGCCACCAGCGGAAGCGCGTCCCAATCGTTTTGGCATCGTAGGGAAGGAGGATGTTCACAAAACTGAAATACAGTGTGGAAATTAGTTGTAGGAAACCCACAGGGGAACGACACTTCTCAATGCTCTGTACTGGGTACTTTGACCGGGTCGACTCCTGTTGTCTCTTAGAGCATGTGCAGCAGCCAGTCTATGGCAAGAGTTGTTCAAATTTGCCTTAGGGAACAAAATGCAATGGTCTATGAACATAAGATCCCAGGGAAATGTTAAGAAGGGAAGCGCTGAATAATAATTACTATTTTCAGCCTGAAGCCATTCAGTGAAATTTTCTTATTTCCATTACAATAGTAGTCAATGGCACACTTAAATCACTTGTCCAATTAAAATGCTAATGATTTGTTTGTGTATTCAAATTAAACGTCAAGCCATATGTCCTTCCCAGCCCCATTTCTTTGAGTCTTTTAAACTAATAAATGAGGAAAGGGTTCACCTATATCTATGCATGCTTTGAAACTCAGAAATGTCTGAAAAGAGTGTTTGAATATAATGTAGACATCTTGATGGGTATCTGTAGAAATTCAGTTTCTCTTCTATACACCATTTTCTAACAAGTTCAAGGAGCTTGTCAGTAATGAGCATGATTGTAAATGAAAGCAACTTGCAGAACAGGATCGTTGCAGTAGTTATCTTTCTACACTTGTGGCCTTGCAGCTGAACTAATGCTGATGCTTCAAGCACATGCTTTAAAACCATTCAGAAATGCCTGCAGCACTGGACAGACTGTCTGTCTCTTGAGGATCTGACATCCAAACCAAAGCAGTAATAAAAGAAAGAAGTTGTGACAAAACATTCAAGACCACCTGACCTAGGGTAGGAAATTATCTATGCAGAAGGAAGCATTTTACAAACCCAGGCTTGCTGAATTGGTCATAGAAAATTTCCATCAAGAGGCTCCAGGTAATTCCGCCATTCACAGAATACTCCAGCAGCACTCCTTGGTTGCGATTGTTAGGAGTTATCAGACAGCCATACATGAAATAAAACTGGATGAATTCTGCATTGGTGAGATTCAGATCCACTGTAACTAACATACGGCTGCAGCCCTTAAAAGCAATGAAAAGTTACGTTGGCTGGTGCTTTCCGGTAAAACTTAGAAAAAGTGTTAGATTATGCAGTCACTGTTAACAACATTACATATTGTAACATCTTCCAGAATAGTACAACTTCTACAGATTATAACAGTACAGCTACAACAGAACAGTAAACAACTTTCTCTGAGAACAGTTTCAGTTATGTTCCATCTTAAAAATATCCACCCGTGTTGCTCCTTGCACTTACAGTTTTATAATATTAAGCCTCATAAATGGTAGTCACCTTTGTGCTGAATACAAGAGTTACAAAAATCCACATCTCCAGGATAGAACACTGTTGTAGCATCCCGCGACAGAACACGAAGTTCTCCACGCAGAGTGGATGAACTGCTGATTGTGTGCTAATGGTTCAGTTGATGCAAATCATCAAACAGCACAGCAATTTTAATACATGCACTTTCCAATAATGCTTTGTGTATTTCACATACTTTGCTTACTGTTAATTAGTGGTGCCTACTTAGTCCTACTGGAAGGAATTGGAAATGCAGTAATTCCATTAGTCTACTCCAGAAAACTTGCATCAGTTTGCACCTAGTTATAAATGTGCATGAAAGAGCATAAGTTTTATGTTTCTAAAATACCATCTAGTCATTTTTACAGCCCCAAGGCTATTAAAACAAACTGCAATTCAGCAGCAGTCTGCGTTATGCAGCTATGAATGCAGCTAAAACACAAGTAATACCACTCCAAGTTTACACTGAAAATAAATTAAAAAACTAAAGAAATATCTGAAGGATGAGTGGACACGTGGACATATTTTCATGGAGCAAGTGCATGTTAGACACATGTGAATACCTCCCCTCTGCGTTTACCTCTGTGGGCCCATTAGAAGCAGCACCAAACTGCAGTCTCCGTGGAAAATGTAAGTGCTACAAGGAGGCCACTATCAGTGGGCGGGTCTGAAAGTCAACAAACTCTGTGCTTTGACCTATCAGGCCCCACCACAGCTACTTTCAGAGGTCTCCATGCCATTACTCATTTTCCTGGCTGCAGGAAAACTGGAAAATGCCCAGATCATGGTATCTGCTTTGCTGGAGTTTATCTGGCTGGCGCTGTCTGTAGGACATATCTGACTTTGCACTTCAGCTAGCCACAGGGTATAAATTTTTTTATATGCTTTATGTTTACTGTGTTAATATTTCTTAACACACTGCTCTTTATTTAACTTCTTAGATCTAAAGCAGCAAGGCTGTGCTGAATACACACCCCACTGAAGTGAAGAGCCATCCCGGAGGCCACCGCTCCGCAGACCGTGCTCAGCTTGCCCCCATTCACTGTCAGCCAGTTCTGGTTGGACGGCGAGCGATTGAAGTTATCTTTCAGTTGTGCTGGAAGGGGAGCCTCTGGTTCATCACAGTAGAGCCCCCCCCAGTGCTCATCGCAGCTGTGGAGGAAAACAAATGCAAAATTCAGCTGGCGAAGGCTATGCACAGAGGTTTGATCCATGTCGTGTTATCCCACATCAAGGTGCATTGTTATTCCACACAGAGACTGGCTGCGTCATTCACTAGCTCACAACTTGCATATAGGGGTTTCAAACGTCTGCCACTTTTTGAAGTTGCTAGTATGAAACAAAAATGATTTTAGGAAGGATAGAATTATGTAGATGCTTTTTCATTCTATCTTATAATACAAATACTCCAACACAATGTGATCAGTAAAATACATTTTACTTCGATAGACAAAACTAAAAGGATGTGCCAAGCCTAAGAATTGTCCAACTAATGTTAAATTTACATGAGTTTCTGTAAAATCCTAATGGATAGATAATTGCCTGTTGTTCCTTTGTACAGTCCTCTTTTATTCATTTTTTTTTTCCTCTTCTGAAAAACCCTTTAATGTCTTGAAATCTGGATAAAAGCACAGAAATGTGTTTCGCTACTATGTGTTATTTCAACAGAGATCATGCCTTGGTACTTTTGTACTGTTGGGATAGAGGACAACACAGTAACATATCTATTCTGCGGTGGAATATATTTCTAGCAAACATAGCCACAATAAAATTATACCACCATTCTCCCATTTCTGTTACCATTTGTGACTGGAAAAGCAACACATCCATCTGGAAGGTATTTCTCTGTTGCCAAACAGAAAAATCTGGGGAGGTCTGGTTGTTATTTGGTACTTTTGCAGGGCTTTTTGTATGCCTTTAGGTTGACAGTTTGAGGATCAAACCAGTCTGCTGCCATGGGCAAACTCACTTACAAAGCAAAGGCATCGGGCCATCAAGCTAACTAGTCCCAAAGCAAAAATTGGCCTTGTGAAGAGCTGGCATATATCCTTCTGCTTAGCACGTGTTCTACTACCAGCCCTGGAGCTCCAGCAAGGATGAGCATCCAGCAGCAGGATGAGGGCAAAGGGACAACCCCCTTAGGAACCAGGGATGACTTCTGGGCAGCTTCGGACTGTACGACCCCAGCAGGGTGTGCAGCCTCAAGCAGGCCCTTCTCCCTCCTTTGTGAGAGGGGAGTCAAACTGCAATTTCGCCAACAGCAGAGGCAGTGTGTGAGGAAAGGACCAGCAGCATCGCTCTTGGTGTGCTAACAGGCAGAGATCTGCCAGAGCTAATCTCAGCACTTACCCAGACTCCTGAAATTTCTGTTCCCAAGTGGTCTCAATGCCCTACTCAGCTTTAACTAAGTTCACTTTCCTTTTAAAAATTGCATCAAAATCTTTTCTGTAATTCTGTTATAGTTACAGAGGAGTGAAATGCTGCAGTGCTGTGTAGGACAGGGAAAAAAGTACACTTACACACAGTTGTCTTGTGTGCACTTCCCATGGCCACTGCACATGTCTATACACCCATCTCCGATGTAGACGTTGTCAATTGCCCACGTCTGCTGCTTATCGAACGGAGCAGGCTGGTGCCAGCGGAAACGAGTTGCTTGAGACCTTTGGGAGAGAAAGGAAAACAGAAAGGTAATATTTCTAGGTAAGCTAGCCCTTATTTTGACTGAGGAGAGACATCAGTCTTGTGGCTAGACTGCTCCTGGAAGATTTATTTGGTATCAGCATAACCTAGGGCTGATTCCTGACAGCAGAAAGGTCCCCCAAAGGCCAAGATGAGGGCTCCCACTGAGCTGCACCAAAGCTGAATGGATTTGACTGGCATACTAATAGACGGAGAAGTGGCTTTCTGAAATTTGTAATAGATAAGGTGGTCCTCCTAGCTGGGTTCAGGCACATATCTGAGGCTGGGAACTGGATCAAGCTGTGATCACCCTAATCTTCCAAGTTTTACTCCAAGCCTGAGTTTCACTGTTTTGGCAATGAAGTAACCTGACTTTTTCCTCTGTGAATGCTCCTGGCTACAGTCATGTAGTGAAGCTCTAGACAGAGGGTTGGCTCCTAAACTAGGCGCTGTATTTATCAGCCTACAGGGGTAGGTAAGCCCTGTGTGGGGCTGGTGAGGCCAGTGGTGGTGTGACCCTGCTTTGTAGTTTTCTCCCTGTCCTCCATCCTGGGTTTGGCTGGAAATAGTAAGAAATTACCTGCAGTATGACCCTGGCTTCTTTCAATAAACCATTTTCATTTTATTGATTAAAGATGGAATGTAGGTCTCTTTTCAAACATCTTATTTTGATATATTCAGTATCTCATTCTCCCAAGGTAGACGGTGGCAACCCAGCGAAAACAGTCTGGGAACACCAAATAGCAACTCATCTCACACAGCCACGTACACGTATATGTGAATAGTTCTGAGGAGATGAGCTTCTGAAACTTCTCAAGAACACAGTTTTAAACTCAAGTGAGTCGACGATTTGCCGTACAGCACTAGATGGCAGCATTGAACTTCGTAGAGTCTGCATTCTTTCAAAACAGCTGCAAACCTCAGAACAAACGAACAGCAAAATCCTCCACATTTATTCAGTGTAAAAGTAGACCCTTGACGGTAAGGTTAATGTTACACTGTGAATTATTTCTTAATAAATTTACTACATGAAGTGAATGGAGAACAAGTTTATCCAAAAAGAAATCTACTGCTGTGCTTACCAAATAATGTTTTTGAAAGAAATATTCAAATCATGAAAAATTCCTTGAGGACTGAAGACAAGGACCTATATCTCACTCTACCTAAGTGAGCAACTTCACTAAGTTTACAGAACTGATGCTGCTGGGAGAAGCTTTGTGTTTGCATTTGCATGTTAAAATCAGCTCTAAGATATAACTAAACGTTCATTGTGTTCTGCAGGCCACAGGTTATAGAGCCCTCTGGGGAGCATGGGCCTTAAAAAGTTCTGCCATTATGGGTGCTGTGTGCCAGTCCAAGCTGTTCACCAGGTAGCGTGTGGGTCCCTAAAATATACAGATACAAGTAGTCAGAAATACACATGCAATTTCACAGCTTGAAGTCATTAAGTAGCGTAAAAATTATATTGTGCCTTTACTAAAGATGCGCTTAACTTTACTACTAGCTGCACTATTCCTTATTCTAAAGTTTAACTTCTTTCTTGCTTGTGAGCTAAGGTTGTAATAGCCTTTCTCACACAATCCCTATCTTACAATCTTTGGGAAATGGTATTACTGGAGCCCAGTCGTGTAGTTATTGGACTGGAGAGAACAGCTTTTTTTTTTTTTTTTCCCCATCAGACTTCTTTGACATACAGCAGGCAAAAAAATCTCCTTAAAAGCCTTAAAAGCACAGCTATGCATAAACCTGAGTAAATCTCAGGTGGTATATTCCTTTCAGGTCCAAATTCAACTGGTTTGGAGAACCAGTCCCAGTTTTTATTTATCCGATGAAGCCCTAGAAAGCCCTCCCTGCATGGGAATTTATAGATTTCTTACAAAGGCTGCCATGTTAATGGATTTTACAGACAGTCACAGTGAAGCATTGCAAATAAGTTAGCAGAGGAGATCACTGCTGGGAAGAAGCCCTGCACGTACTACTAGTTGACACAAAGCACTGCAATGGAAATAGGGAAGAGTCTAGATGTCAAAACAGTAACAGAACATGGACTGCCACTTTCAAAACTTATGGCAACTGTATAACATTTATATATAAATGTAACTCTCAGTACAATTTCTGAAAAATATAGGCCTGTTTCCAAACTTGTATATGTTGTAGTTGGCATCTTTTGTAACTTCTCAAGCAGGAATAAGCTACACCTGCCCTGTGACTGCAGTTAGCTCAGCCTAGCCTAATGGCTAGGGGCTCAGCACTAGGAGAGGAAACTAGGAAAACAAAGCTGTGCTGATGGCCTGATGTCCACACTGCCTTTGTTTGCAGGGCTCTACTTTGGGCTAGCTTTGCCTTGGTTTTATCAGGTATGATCGCATGGGGGACAGTCACAGCTAGCACTGCAAAACAGTGCATCAAGAAGGACATGAACTGGAAGTCTGAACTACCCAGTTAACTCTGTATAGATCTTTCTGGCAGAAACAAAACCAACAACAACAAATTATCAAGCTGTTCTCAGGGTGTAATTGTGAAGTGTATGGCAGCACTGCAAATAGCAGCAGTCAGTGCTCCTTTCACTGCACAAAATGAAGCCTCCCAGCAAATCCTTAAGTTTTCTTACCCCAAAGACAAAAGAATGTACATCAAGGAAGAGGAGGTGAAAATGAGGCATGTGTAAAAACATTAGCATCGAAGTTGAGAGAGATGCAAAGGATACAAGGAATGCACAGAAAAACAAGAAGCCTGCAAAGTATTACTTTTAAAACACCAGCTCGTAGCCAACAACAGCAAGCAGAGGATGCAGGTGGAGATTCAGATAATCCATATTAGCCACCAAAACAACCAAATGTAGAAAGGATGCCAATACCATGAGACTCTTTCAAGAGCTCCCCCTGCTCCTGCCCTTCACAGGACAAGGCATACAAGAATTTCCTATTTCTAAATAACAAGGAAAAGTAGCTTTGCAAAAAAATGGCAAGGCACAATTATTTTAACACTAGAATGTTTCATACTACAATACATAGTCATGTATTTGGATTTATTCTGCAGAAAACCAGAAAGACATACCTAGTATAGGGAGGCAGAGGCAAAGTAATCCGGGTCCACTTGTTGAAAGTGTCTGATATGAGAATCCTCTGGAGATGGTATTTGTTGCATTCCACGTTAGTGGGAAGACAGTCTCTCAATATTGGGTGCCAGGTAATTCCAAGGTCCACGGAATACTCCAGTTCAATAGCTAAAGGTGGAAAGTTGGTAGGTTAGCTAAAGTAGAGGCCTGCATCAACAGATCAGCTGGTAACCCCGGAGATCTTTAGTCACAAGACTACACTGACAAAATAACCACTCAAAGCTTTTCAAAACTCTGTGTCAGGAGCATGAAGATAACCCCTTCAGTGGCAGTGCCAGCGGATGTGCTGCATGTTGCTGAGCAAGTGCAGCTCAGAAGGCTGCAGTACGCAGCAGCCACCCAGCACAAAGGACTGCAGGTGCTAAAATAATCTGTCAAGTCACCAGGATTAATTCAAGCCAATTTCTTGTAGCTGCTGTGTACAAGAAAGTGATGTGACAGCATCATGACCAGAAGCTTCTCTGTTTTTCAGTCTGAATGATGAGACTCAGCTGGCTGTAATCTTTTGTACAGCACAGCAACACTCAAATTCAAACTTCTGACTCTTCAACAAGATGGTTTAGTCACATTTTCAATCCACTCCAGACCAGACAATTTCAGTATCTGGCATAAACAATTTTTTAATGAGTTTGTTAGTCAGTGAGCTTGTTTTCATTCAAACACAATCTAGACATATTAAACGAATGTATTCATTTCTCAGCAAGAATCAGCAATTTCTTTGTTTTGCAGCATAGGGCTTATAAACTTTATTATGAAAAACAATGATTAGTCAAGCTCACTAAATACTTCAAGATAAACTTTTCTGCAGTCATTAAAAAGTAAATAAAAATAGGCATGAAACTGTAACTTGAAGTGAATGTTCCAGCTGCCGGGCATTCTGGCTGAGTAAAAAATGGAGTGTGGTTGCAGTGACAGGGGTGGTAAATTTATCTTTTTTGTTTGCTACTGGCCCATTACTCTCATGCACCCAGAATGACCCTTAATCACCTGATCCCAAGCTGTGACAACACTGTAGCAATGGGATTGGAGTAAGACAGCTGATAATCCTTCTCATAAATGAGTTGAACTGCAACTTAACTGTCCAGAGGGAAAAACACACCTTACTTTTGTCTTAGGTTTCAGACACCAGCAATAAATGCCGATTACAATTCCTGACAGAAACATGTAGTTTTCCTTTGTTTCTCAGTTCTTGTTATGATGGATAATGGAACAAGAAAACAAGAGAATTTTCCTGTACAAGAGAAGAAGTGCAGGATCTACTAAGAATTCATTACCATAGCAGGAGTCTGTGACAGAGCAGGATGCTGCAAAATCTATTTGCAAGAAAGAGTCTTCATTGACGACGATGTCTGTGGTTACCACATAGCGGGTGCTAGCTTTCTCAATGAACACCAAAGCATCCCCAGTAGACCCACAGACTGGCATTTTTGTTCCACCAGGATGGAGCAGCCACTTTCTACTATCCAGCGTAGTGAAGTCATCTTCTAATACTGTATTGCCAGAGATGTTTCCTCCAATAAGAATCTGAAACGTCATATAATGAATGAATTGTTATTGAAATGAAACCATGTTTAGAAGTCTTCACAAATGCATGTGACAGAAAATCCTGTAGGAGGAAAAGATTTAGTGATCTACGTGCGATAGTGATCTATTCTGTTGGTCCAAAATGGACAGATTTACTTTGTGTTTTAGATTGTAAGGGAGGGGAATAGATCTTTCCTGTAGAGGGATCCTAGAGATTGTCTTAGCTTAGGAAATGAACTTTATCCTGGATGAGGCAAAACTACTCACAAAAGTGAATGCTGGTAGGAGCAAAATGACTACACTGACATTTTTCCTACTGACTGTTGAGCTCTACCATAATCTAGGGCACTATTATTTGATTGCATCTGATGATTGAAATGGGGAAACATTCTGTTTCAGCAGTGGCTTTCAGAGATGAGGATTTTACTACTGAAAAAGTGAAGCAGAAGTAATTCTTATTTGCTATTCTGCATTTGATTACTGATTGTCCTGAACTAATATAACTAACTAAACTCAATGAAGATAGAGGAATGAAAGAATAAGGCTTTTTTTTCATTTTAAAATGGATGAATGGGAAGTAAAATTAAACACCATTAAACATGGCTAGAAGGTCAGCATCTGTTTTCTTCCTAACTGAATGCTGTGAAAAATATTCATAAATATTTAAACAAATTCAACTGAGACAGCCCAAGAACACTATTTTTAGTGCAAAGATGTCAGTGGAATTTCTTGAGATTTACACCAAGTCATACAAAGCAACGCAATACTGTGTACAGAAGTCAAACACGAAAGAAAACTTCTACGGTGTTGATGTGAATTGAAGTTTTTCTATAGCTTTTTCTACTACATTCTATCAAGGAAATTCCATATTTATATAGATTAAAAATAGTTATTTTCTTACCAGACCTGGATTTTGCATGCTAAGGACTTCTGCAATGTGACCAAGTGGCTCTACCTATGTATAAAAGACCTTCCTAGCTCCAAAATAGACATTTGGTACCCAATTTGGAAACAATGCATTAAAAACACAAAATTAGCAAACAGCAATAGTGCTTATACTACAGATCAGTATAATCTCAGAATATATTTGTAAAACACATTTTTGGATGACCCGAAGAAATGATATAAGGCAACAAAAGGGAAACATTAAGACAACACAGTATGTGTTAACGACTGTGTTATATACATAAAGATATACACAATCCGTGCATATTATACAAATAAGCTTATATTAAAAACAAAAACAAAGAATACTTACCTGATCAATGACCCAGGGACTGTAGAAATGCCCATTCTCAGATGGCTGCCACCAGCGAAGTCGAGTGGAGCTGGAACGGGCCTTCATGGGGATTTCCAGGGCAATGTATCGTCCCACGTTGCTCGAGTTGCTGAAGAGGAACTCCTGGAGAAGGCTCCATGTGAGACCGCCATTGAGAGAATACTGCAGAAGTACAGGCTGGCTTCTGGGGTCTGGCACCCCCTTACCGCATCCCAATCTCATGAAGAACTGCACAAACCTAACAGTGGGAGGAATAACTGTAAAGGTTTCTTTTCTTCGACATCCTACACAGCAAACTGGAGAGATAAGCCTCATAATTCCTAGGAATAACTTTTAGCCATAGGAGACCTCATGATTTTTGACAGGCAGGTGGGATGGCAAAAATTCATTTTGTCTGTGTGGTAGTTTGTCAGGTGCTGAACAGAGCTGGTCGTTCATGTTGTGAGCTTTTGTCCGTGTAGCAGATGGTGCTGCAAATACCAGAAATGTAATCCTGGGTGAAATTTTTATCCTGTAACCCCTGAGTACAGATTTTAGTGGCAGAAAAGCGACAGTGCTCTAAGCACATAGATTATTCCAAAAATAACACCTCCTATTTATTTGCACGGAAACTACAAAGGATACAAAGAGCACAATAACCCTATCTGACAGAGAAAATTCTCAGCAACACAGTACTATTTTTCAATATATTCACCACCATTAGCTATGTGTTTTTGCCGGCAACAAACAAGAGCCTGAATGCTGTGCTTGTAAAATTCTGCACCAACAGAGATGAACCACTGTCACTTGTACCACTGCTGAAATGCACCACCCACCACCTCCTGCACTCACACCCGCTGTATGGTCTCCATAAACGTTCAGCAAATGTCAATGAATGTCAATAGGTGCCACTATTTCCACGTAGAGGCATTCAGTGACACACCTTCGCTTCATCCACATTCCCACATCAGATGCCATTCTGTCACATTTCCCCTCTGCTGCTATCCGTCACATGCCAACATCACATAACGGGATGTTGGCTGGAGGGTTCAGCCTCTACTACCATACCACCAGCACCCATCTCTGAAGTTGTGGGCCAACAGAATAAAACAGGAGGCATTACTTTCGGAGCAGCCCTCATAAATCATATTTTGCTATGAATTTGCTGAAATGTGTTAATGCAAAATAACAACCTCGATTTTCCAGTGGCATAAACTAGCAAAAATCAGGATAGGACAACAAAGCATGTTTCACTCAGGGATCATTTTGTCCATTTAGTCAGAATGGGAAATTTGTCTAAATCACACCACTTAAATGTGCTGCCTTCCCTGAAGCCAGCTGTAGACACCCAGGGACATGAATGCTTTCATCCTCTTTTTAATTGGCTGCTCCAAAGAGGTACAATAGATAGACCTGTATCAAACTGTGAAATTCTTCCTGTTAGCTGGTGCTTATAAATTGCACTCCAATGCACTTGGAGTGGAGGAACCACTGTTGCAAAGATATTTACCCATCTGACTTGCAGGGATATTACAAGTTTTAATTCATGTTTGCACAGCTTTAAAGCGCTCTATCTGTTCTAATTATGATTGCATTAGAGCTGCCTGGCTCATGGTTAAATGAAACCCAGCAACACAAATTTCGTATCAAAAGTGCTGTTTGGTTTTGATCTGCAGGTAGATCCCCTGGGAATGAGGACTGCAGAGGTGCTGAGGAGACAATGCCTCAATAAAACACCAGATCCACAAGTCAATTAATTCTAGTGTTCGATGCGACTCACCGTTCTCTTGGTGCTATATATAACTTCTTTTGCTATAGATTGTATCTACCTCCATGTCCCAGACATAACATATTGCTTCTGCTGTAAAGCAGTACTGGGGACCCTCATGGATCAACACAGCATCTATAATGGATTGGACTCACTGCTGGTGAGCCTTTCTTCCTCTACAGACTCTCTTTGACATTCAACACATTATTTAAACAAAATAAAGCCAAACAGCCTTTTCTCTGTTGACTCTGCTCCCAATGGGTTAATATTCTTTCATCTGAATTTTTACAAGTGTAGTAACAACTTGCTCCAAAATAGGTAACATAACATTTAACTATCTTTTTAATAAAGATAGTAGATTTAAATATCTTTTTTTCTCACCCCCCAAAGATATTTTGCAAAGGTTCTGCCTATTTTGGAAAGAATAAGCAGAGTTTTCTTATCAATCTAATAATGCTGAAATGCATCGATATTCCAGCAATTCAGAACTGAGATTTGATCAGACACGATACCTAAAATAGACCATCCCTACTGATACTTCACGCTGCGTAGTTTCAGCTGCTGTTATCACTGTAATGGCAAGATATCGTCCCCTATTTAAAATACTTTAAAATGTAGAGATGATGATGGTGGATACTGGATTGGAGAGTCCATTTGATTTAAATTCCCCCATGCAGAGTGGCACACAGGACTGACAGCACTGCTCAGCTGTGTATTTCAGGGGAACTCTAAGAAGAAAAGCGAAGGGCTTTTAGCATGATTACTGAGCCCCGCACTCTTTAAAAGATCTGTTAGAAATGCTGGTTCTTGCTGGTTCCTGTCATTCCTGGCATGAATAGAAACCTCTCCCCAGGTCCCAGGCGGAGCTTGGCATATCTGTATCAAAGCCAAATCTGCTGTGTTGTTTTGCAGGTGGCTGACAAAGTCAGCCTGAAAATTAAGAAAATCCCACTGCTTTTCCTTTAGGTTCCTAAAGAGCAGTCCACAGCAACGCCTTTACAGCCTACCTTGCTGTTCAGAGGACATACAGTTATTTGTTGATAACTGTTATTTTTCATGGCATACACAAGAAATGAAACATACTGCTCTATTATCCTTTTATTAAGACACGAGCCATTTATCTCCATGTAACACCTTGAGGTCAATATATGCAAATCCAGCTACAGACTTTCATGGAAAAGAGATAAATTACGTCCCTTTGAACACGAGCAATAACAAAAACATGTCATTTAGTCTAATGGAGCAACTTACAGGATCCCTTGTATCTTTTGTCAAACAATCTTTTAATTTCAGAACAGTCTAGGAAATCAAATTACTGCAGCATATTGACGTCTGTGTTCGCTAAGTTCTGAAAGAAGTTTGCTTTGAGTAATCTCCTAAATTCAAGACAGGGATCTCAACTATCGCACTTCACTGAAGGTCAGCTAATTGCTTATCTAAAAATGTAATGGTTTGAAATTAGGCTTCCTTATCGATCACGAGGCTTTTCAATGAAACCATTTAGAGGCTCAATGCTAATCAAGACAAGAAGACAAAAAGAGAGAAATTGCCTGTTAAAGTGTTTCCCACACAATATTAGAAAGGAGAAGGGAGTTTGCAAGGTATCTGTGGTAAAAAGTAAGAACATAAGGATAGAAGCTAAGATACCAAATAAATCAGAAAACAATGCCTATTTGTCAGCACACACACAATTAGGATGCGGTTGAATTTATATGAGTGTAACAGTGTAACATTTTTTTGTGTGGCTTGCTTAGCATGTCTCATTAAATATCTCCTCTCTGGTAATGATACCACATGGTTTCTAAATACAGTAAAAGTGTTTGTTTTTCAGTTTCTGTCTTCAGTATAGTTGGTGACAGCTTGACGGGAATTTCTCAGTGAATTATTGGAAACAAATGTGCACAATAAGAAGAAATTAAGCTTCAGAAATGAAAGAATTATGAGCTGATGAATGTAACTGTTGTACTAGCAGCAGATTCTCCTGCTTCCACAATGGCTCATAATACAACAAACATAAGACAAGCAGAGTGTATGATGTGCAAACAATTACTCATGTTATCCATTTAAAGAAATAAAAGCATAAACTATTGAAGATGTGGTGTCAGATCCTGGAGTTCTTATACAAGGAAAAAAGTAGCATTTAAGTTGTTAATCCCATTCAAGTTAAATTTAAAATGTTAACAGTGTTTTAAAAAGGAGAATGTGCTAGAGTAAAGAAGGCAGACTGTATCAGCTTGCCCTTACCACAGAAGTATCACATATGTCTTATTCTTCAGTACAGTATTTCTTCTGTGACATTCTGAAAGGACTTAAAAATTGTGTTACCTTGCTTGTGACAAATCTAGGTCTCGAGTCATCAGCATACGTAAACCTTCCTCGTTAAAGAAAAGGTTGTTTCCTCCAGACATGATGCCACATTTCCTTGATGGCTTTCCACCACTCACAAGCAGGAATCTATCAGACTCCAGCTGACCTGAATACACAGTAAATACATATTTATGATTTACTCTGAAGTGCTCCTACTGCAGGAGAACTATTTCCAGAGGAAGAGAGCTAAATTAAACATTACATGCAGATTGAACAAACATTCACGCCAGTGTTTCTGAGTCAATGCTTTCTAGAAAGCTGCCACAATTCAAAACCAAAAATAAACTGTAAACAGAAGTATTAAGTTTGGGACCTTAGTCTCCAGTTTTTCCACAGGATTTCCTATTTCTCTTCTTCCTTTTTTTTTTTCCTTTTTTTTTTTTTTTTTTTGGTATGACAACAGCAATGTATCCACCTCTATAAGGAAACTTTGCATGCCATATGCTAGCATGTGATCCAGGGTTGGCAAAACTTAAAATGAACAGTAGCAGCTATGGAGGATTTTGCTTCCCAGGTGCTGCTTCATTCAAGGTTCCTGCAATGCTTGTTAGTAAGGGAAACCTCAAAGTGTTTTTAGAGGTATTTGCATGGATGCTGCTTACACTCAGGTACTTGTGGGGCTTTGAGTTTCTTCCTGGCAATTTCCACTTGGGGTCCTGCTCTGCTGTTCATACTGAGGCATGAGGTCTGCTCTGAAATAACGTTTGCCATGTGAAGGCCACTCAAATTTCCCTTGTAGTGAGAAACTGCATAGCCCTAAAGCCCTTCTGTTTCCTTCACTTGCACATGTGCTGTCTGTGCTGAAGTCAAACTACCCAATTGTATGTACTTGAACAATAAATATACATTTTGTTAGAATTAGATTGACATCCCTCTTTCAAAAAAGTTGCATGTCAACATTTCCTTCTACAATTATTTTTTTTCATGTGTAGAATTTTAAGAAAATCTGTTTCAGCGAGGATTTTATATTCCAGCATGAAAAACTAAGCAAGGAGTCAGATACTCCAAAAAAGGCAAGTGATAGCCATCAGACGCTCACAAGCCATGCTTAAGAGTTACATTTAAATAAGTTCATAGTTTCACATAATAAATCAGATTGAGAAACATGCAGAAAGGTGAGGAAGATGGTGCTATTTCATCCCTTCAGCCCTTAATTCCCCTAAGACATACAGGAAAAATTCAGGCTAAAAATGAAAAGAGGTACCTTCAAAATCATCCTTAAGGAAGTCAGAATTCTTGGTACTTATTTTGCAGGTTGGCCCAGAGTACCCTGGGTCACATATGCACTTCGTGCCATTGATACAGCTGCCGTGCCCACTGCACATATCCTCGCACTGTGGACCAATGTACACGTTGTCAATGGCCCACGTCACTGGCTGGGATCCAGCAGGATAAAATCCTTGGTACCATCTGAACCTTGCCAACCTGAAAAGGTGTAAAGTGTACTTAATTCAAGTGATAGTTTTATTTTTTTCCCCCCTTCGTATACTATATGTATATACTGTACCATATCTATACATGCAGTCTTTATGGTGAAGCTGACTTGATAAATAATTTAATTCTAGAAATGGACTGCTATATCCAATTCCTTCACCTTGTCATCTTCATGCTGACATTCAATGCAAATACTGACAGAAAAAGAAATAACATTATTCATTTGCTGTAATTCCAAAACTGAATGACAGACTTGAAAATGGGATTTGAAATCTAACCACTCTTCTCTGTCATTCTTGGGGAGAATGACTGGCCATGCATGGTCAGATGGATTTCCTTCTGCCTTGGTTTACAGCATCTGGGTCAGACCAGGCCACTTCCATTCTCTTCCGGAGAATGAAATCCTGCTTCACACTGCTACCTTGCCTCTAGGGTGGACCACCTGTGGAACTGGGCTGGTAAAATCTCACCCTCAATTACATGGACAGAAAACATGATCTGCCATGTCATGGGGTATTCAGCTTGCTTTCAGACAGCTTAATCTTAAAACAGACTGATAATGCAAGTTGTTAATTTAAACTATGTTCTCCTTTGGGTGCTGGCCTGTCATTCTTAATTTGCTGCCTAAGTACTACTTGCATCAATGCTGCATGTAAAGAGGAACAGACTGGGGAAGGAGGGAAAACAAACTGAGCAGGGGAAAAGCATGAGAGACTAATTTTATTCCCACATGAGAAAATGTTTCAAAGGAGGGAGGAAACTAAAAGAGTAAGAAGGGAAAAGATCTTAATCGCATTACACGTTCTATCCAGCTCGTAAGAAACTAAACACTGCAGATGAATCAATAGCATAGGCAGCTGACAAGAGTTTGTCTTTTTATTTGCTAAAAAGGAGTCTTGATATAATTCAGGTGGTAAGAGGTAACTGATCAGCGAGGATATCGCTAACAGTTTCAAGAGAGATACCCATAAACCAGAACCCTGTGGGGAGTAAAAAAAACATTGTTTTTATCGTGCCGTGTTTAAGGACGTAAGTGTGAAGTTGGTAATATTTCAAACTCTTTCCTTGAGGAAATTTCTGTCCCTTGGGTTGGATTCATTCCACCCCATGTAAGTTCCTTGTCTCAGGCTCCCTGCTGGTCTGAATGAAGTGTGTGTTGTAACTGAAGCAGAGGGTTAAATGCTGGTTTTGATGAAGCCAGCAGGAGTTTCTACACTGACCCAATAGGCCCAGATGTTTTCCTTCAGGGCCCAGCTGGAGTACTGATTCTTAGTTACAGCTATCTGCTGGGTACACACATTGATTTCTAAAACAACACATGTAGTGGAAATAACTGAAAGTATCTTCACTTAAATAAATCACTTGACATCTTGGGGATGAAAACACTAGTTCTTTTATGCATTACACAAAGAGCCATGGCTGGTATTTTTTCTTGTTACTCTGGTGGATTCTGGTGGAGAAAACTCCTCTTCAGTCCTCTGGCCCAAGAATTTAATGGCACTAAATGTTCCATGGATGCTGAGTCCAGCTGATTATCAGCAACTAATTTCTGACCCATCAATTGGGAAGGAATAGGAAGGAAGTCAGGCAAATGAGACAGAGAACTAAATCAAAATAACTGGAAAGTTTACATGAGTTAGGAGTCTGCGCTGTCAACATTCTCATTTGGACGGTTGCATTGGTAGTTGGGTAAGGGGTCAAAAAAATCTGGGCTAAAAAAGAAAGGCAGCTGAGCTGCTGCAAGAGATGGTTAACTATTCAATGTTTGAAATGTTAACTGTCATAAAATAGAATATTCAAGTTTAAAAATTAAACATTTCCTTCAATTATTAAATATCCAGGCTTTCCAAATTTGGTTCTCATCTCTTATACAGGTCTTCTCATATTTTCAGAAGCATCTGTAAGGCCGTTTATTTAGTGGAAGAACCACTGCATGCAGTAGATTCATAAAAACAGTCTCATAGTTGCATAGCTTATTTTCATTCATACATAGTACAGTTTAATCTGTAACGATGTGATCTTTTATGCAAACTGTCTTGATGTTATAAGAAAGTTTTCTCTGAAAAAGTAAACAGTACTGTTATAAACTTTGAAAAGTTACATATCAACATTCCTGCTTGCATATACTATTTTTCCATGCTGTATATCTCTTATCATCCAACCAAACTTGTCCCACAAACATAAAAGCACCTAAATGAGAGCAGCAGTTAATTAATTGGAATCACAGAACTTTATGGCTATAAGAAACCTTGAGTATTAGTGTATAGTTGTAATTATACAAGGTTGTAATAGATAGATAACCAGAGGTTATAGAAGAATAACTCACCAACACTGAGGCTCACAGTTAAGATGGATGCTCACCACAAGGAACTCCACACAGGAGCAATCTCCAAAAGAGAAGCTGCCTTAGTGGTGGTCAGCCCTTAAATGGGATCTAGGAGAGGTGGAGTCAAGCTCCACCCCTTCCGGGAGCACAGCTGAATTACCTTCACCTGTGCTCCCACAGCTGACCCATCACTTGCCTCAGATGGTTAATCAGAGGTTCAGGCTGTGATTAACAGTTTCCCATACATGTAGGTAGGTCCGCTTCCCTACACTGAAGTAGAATCTAGTTTATACTAGCTTACCTTTTACTGTATTTTCTAATGAATATCAGATTTCATGCAAAAAAAAAAATAAATCCTTGATGAATTCAAATGTTTCATTCAGTAAAAGCATTTGAGGAGCTTTAAAGCTGGTGAGTTTTTTACTATGCAATCCACTTCCATAAAAATGTCACCAATCAGATATAAGGATAAATGGGAAATACTAGCATTCAGTATTAGCATTAGGCACAACATATTCTTTGGAATCAGCTAAACTTTAACTGCCATTCAGGGCAAAAAGTGGAGAAACTCTTGGCATTTGGTTTGCTTAATGCCACAGTTCTTATGGATCGCTAATGCCAGGAGAATATTTTGAATGGAAAACAGAAAAAAACCACAAACATGCAGGTGGGTGGCACGGAAGCTAGACACTTACCCACAGAGGTGCAGTTTTCCAAAGTGAATGACCTCCCTTCTCCAACCCTGAGTTGTTCCTGTGTAGTAAGTGCTGCTTGGGTGATGTTCAGTGGAGCACAGGGAGCTCAGGTGGCTGCTGCTGCTGTAGCACAAGGGCAGAAGGAGGTGCCAGGTTGCTCCCAGATCTCGTGAGAACTCCAGTTTTACTGGGTCAGCAGAAGAGCTGTCAGTGGTGCAGCCAATATTGATCTGGAGTCCAAGACATGAAATGCAGTAGATGACAAAAAGGCAGGCTGGGACACCTAATCACTCATCATCTTAGTCAGCCTCCCCTATGTGGTACTGTATATATTTAGCTCAGAAGATGGTGGTTTAGGAATTAGTTTAACAACTGTGATGACAAACTCAGGCCATGCATATAAACATGAACTCTTGAACACCGTCCTACCTGCCCATGGGCATACTGCACTCTGGCTTTTTGTAAAATGAATGTGATACGGAATTCTGAAATACTTCCACTAAAAAACCCACAAAACTTAATTAGAGAAAATTCCAAAGGAGGAAAGCTGATAATGTGGTTGGAACAAATGCATCAGCTCATGCATTTCTCTGTCAGGAAATGAAATTATCATAGCACCAAAAGAATGTGCATTTTTAGAAACAGAAGTATTAAACCAAAATGTGCAAACATAAACTTCTGTTCTATTAGTGAGCTGCACTGTAGTCCTCTTTTATGTTACACTTCCAAAAAAATGTTTATGTTAGAGAGATTACCCTTCAGGCTGTGGGCTGTTTCACTTCAATATTTTCCTTAGCTTTCAATACTCACTACCCCTTCTGCTCATGTTTAGCAGGAAAGCCTGAGGAGACAGCATTGAGAAGAGTATCATACATGGATTAGATTTAGATTGAGTGTCAAACCAAAACATAGTTTGGCAGCATCAAATATCTCAGGTGTTCTGACAAGCTTCCTGATGTCCAGAACAGTAAAAATTTAATAAGATCAGCTGTGCTAATACCGGTTGCCTGTAATAAATAATACATGTTTTATGCAGAATTTGAGAATTTTTAAGACAATTTTTTGCATGCCGCTTCTGCAAAGGTCTGCTTTTCTTTCATGATGATATTAACATGTTTTTTTTCTGTTTCAGATTGCTTTTATAAAGGAAGAATTAGTTCCCTTGCCAGATGACTATGCCATACTAAAAAAATGTACTATATATACCATCCAACAAATAAAAACCTATTGCAGCTGAAATTCAAAGCCTATGAAACATTTTGTACGTTTACACATCTTTGTAGTAGAAAATAGGTATCTTTTTAATATACTGCTCCACAACAAAAATGTTTTTCTAAAGCCCAGTAATACTCAGAACTGTGCGCTAATGTTGAAAATATATATCCCACACTGAATATCCCTCATCACTCTTCAGCAAAATTGAGAGCCATCAACCTACATTTGACTAGAAGAGTTGTCTACTCATCTGGAAGCTTAGAGACATGCTTGACCCAATATAGTCTTTGACTCCTGAGACACAGAAAAAAACTCTACTGCATTATGCATAGCTTCTTCATTTACACTAATGTCCTCAAAAACGTGAGCTAAAGTCATTTAAATTTCTTAAAACATTGTTCTTATCACATATGGAAGTATGCGTGGAGATTTTATGAAGTTAATGCTCTGAAGACTTATGAATATCTTAAACTGACCTCAAACATTTTTGTTCTACAGGCAGTAATCTATATTTTAAAACAGAAAATGGTTTGCCTTCAATAATTTATGAATTAGTTGCATGACAAACTGAAGCATGCATGAGTACACAGCTAAACCAAGTTTTCTTGGATAACCATGAGCATCATTTCAGTAATTGTTTATAAACCAGTATAATTTACTGTTTAATGCTACGTCTTTGTTGAAATCAGCTTCGTAATTATGGCATGGTGACTTACAAGAAAGATTATTTTACAATATCTTAACAACAGTATAATGACTTCCCTAAACAAATACAGGATAGGTTAAAAGGTTACTTCTATCAGTATCTGTTCTAACCAATGCACAGTTTAGATTTTAGGATAAAACAGAAACACAATTTTAGACTACATGTTGTCACCGGATGTTCTGGTTTCTAATGGCTTTATGGGGAGCACAAAAAATGTGCTCCTTATTCATGACATTTAGATTACTTCCTAAGACGGTATGAATTCACACTGTTGTGGCAAAGAACAGCTTCCACTGGAGCTTCAATGAAAGCACAGGTGGAAGCAAAAGGAAAGCAGAGGCTTGGCTCTCTCACAAAGTACAGCCAGCACAAAAAAAGCCAGCCTGTAAGAAAATAATTTCTAGTGACACAGATGAAGTTGTGGCTCTCCACTGGGTCAGATCATGGAAATACTACAACTACACTTATCCTGAGCAGGTTGTGAAGTGGCAATCTACACCTTCACTGTATTGTGGTGCTCATCATCTTGTCTACCAGTGGGGAATTTCCAGCTTGTAGTACATGTTATGTTAACAGTGCAAGTACATATGCATGGACAAAGCAGTAATTTAGACAAGAAAACAGGAGACCTTGAGGCAGAAATTTCCCTCTGTGTGATAAAAGTTTTTGTGATACATCTACAAGAGGGAAAGCAATATCAAAGCAATTACAAAGGAAATTAGAGAGACATCTCTGCTTGGTAATCATAATAGCTGAACAAATACACCAAAGAGCTGAACCTGAACAACTGGAACTCGTAGAGTGAAATGCGAAGTAACTTTCTGAGGACAAGTACCTCGAATTGGATTATAGTGTTTTCATTTACACTCAGATCCCTTGTTGTAATGGAGTGTTCCCCAACTTCATTTGAAACAAATACCATAGCTGAATCTTCCTCCCTGTGGAAAAAAAAAAGAAAGGAATATCTTAGAATCAGTTTATTTCTGATTATTATTATTTTTTTTTTTTCCTAATTTATTTTTGAGAGATGCTTACGGAGCTCCCTTAGATGAATATGGGCAATAAAGCCCAATGTTTCCCCCAGGATAGAAAAACCAATTGTCTTCTTTGGGACCAAAGTCAAAGGTATCCAAAAGTATAATAGGATTCTTCAGGTTATTTCCATCAATAATGAAGTCATCTATAATCCAGATTTCTTCTTTTTTGCCTACAAAGAAAAGCAGAACACTTCTATTAAAACTTAATAAAGCTACTACTAAAAAGTAGATTCGTAGTCTATATTTATGAATTAAATAGAAAAAAAGGTGCTAAAGGAGAGACTTCACAGGCGGTCTTTCCTTAGTCCCCATACTGCTCTACCGAATTAAACTTCATTCCTCTAAAATTTATAGAAGTCTCAACAAACTGAAGACTGAAAAACCTATGTTGAGTGAATCTTCTGCTGAAATCACATTTGCTTTGAAATTATAGCATCAGTGTCATCATCTAAATGAGCCTATGTTTGGCAGCCAAGAGCTCTTTGAGAGAGAAGAAAACTCTGAGTGACCTTTTTTCAAATGGATCATGAATTTGAATGTGTTACAGAGCTGGTGCTTTCAAACTGGAGTGGAATGATTGGATGCCAGATCTTTTGTGGAACTGTTTTATTTGTTTGTTTGTTTGTTTGTTTCAATCTGTCTAAAAATCATTGTGCTGCTCAGAGAAAGTTAAAGGGCTTCTTTTAAATGAAAATCCTATTTAAAGATGATTTTTACAAAAAAACCTAAAATTTTACTAAAAATTAGTTAAATGTTTTAGGTAAGACCACTGAAAACATGAACTGGAACTGGATTCTTAGGCCTAGATTTAAATTTGCTTTTTTTGCTAGAGCTGCACTAGGCTTTTGCCTGAGTGGCATAAATAATTTCTCTATCACCAGGTCTGAATGGTTGTTGGAATTCTTAACAGTCCTTAATGCCAGCTTCTGCTAAGAGATATTCAGAGTAACTGAGAGCAGAAGCGAGTTTTCTTCAGCTGGCATATGTCCTCTAACCAGGAGCAATAAGCTGTGTTCCTCTTGTGGTTTTTTACAGTCATTTACAATTTAATCCAAAGATTAACTGCTCAGTACATTTTCTTTCTAAATGTGCTAGTTAATGCCTAGTTAATTCCAAGCAAGGTAGGCCCAATTCCCGTTTACACTTGGGACACATTTTATAATTTGAGCACTGTAATGGGGCCTCAGTGTAAATGAAAATCAGGTGCATTAAAAATAATGAGAAAGACGTGTGAACTTTATTGCTGTTGCTTGACTTCCCAAGCCCTCCAGGACCAAAGCTGCACACCATCAAAGGTATTAGGTTAAGGTACTTCAACTTTAAAACATACAGAAGCTCTAGAAGAACTGTAAATATAATCTGTTGACAATTTTAACTGAAGGACTTGAAACACAAGACAAGAAGATTTGAGAGTCTCTACTCTTGCTGAGTCCAAAAGTCCAGCCCCTTACAGACATGAGCTTTGCAAGTGGATCTGGTGTCCCACAGGTGTTGATTCCTTACCGTTGTTATAAGGTTGCCAGAGTCTGAAACGTGTTGCGTTGCTTTGGGCTGTGTAGGGCAGAGGAACATTGATAAAGAGGACATCCGTAGTCTGCGTGAAGTAAAACTCATCTATCAGATGCCAAGTGATGCCACCATTGACAGAATACTGCAGTAGAATAGAATGAGACCTCTCAGGGGTACCTGGAATGAGGAGGACACATATTTATGTTCATTAGAATCATAGAAACACAGAATCACTAAGGTTGGAAAAGACCTCCAAGATCATATAGTCCAACTATCCACCTACCACCAATATTTCCTCACAAAACCATGTTCCATATTAGAACGTCTAAATGTTTCTTGAACATCTCCAGGTACGACTCAACCGCATCCCTGGGCAGCCTATTCCAGTGTCTCACCACTCTTTTATAGAATAAATTTTTCCTAATATCCAACCTGAACCTTCCCTGGCACAACTTAGGGCCAGTCCTTCTCGTTCTCTTGCTAGTTACGAGGGAGAAGAGACCAAACCCAGCCTCACCACAGTCTCCTTTCAGGCAGTTGTAGAGAGTGATAAGGTCTCCCCTGAGCTTCCTCTTCTCCAGATTGAACAACCCCAGTTCTCTCAGCCGTTCCTTATAAGATTTGTGCTCCAGACCCCTGCAGCTCTGTTGCCCTTCTCTGGACATGTTTCTGAGCCTCAATACCTTTCTTGTAGTGAGGGGCCCAAAACTGAACACAGTACTCAATTTGTAGCCAAACCATTGCTGAGTACACAAGGACAATCACTTTGCTGATCCTGCTGGCAACACTTTCTTATACAAGCCAAGATGCTGTTTGGCAGAAGTTCAGGACCTGGCTTTTGGTCTTGCTGAACTTCATCCCATTGGCCTCAGCCCAGTGATCCAGCCAGTCCAGATCCCTCTGTAGGGTGTTCCTATCCCCAGACTGATCAACACTTCCTCTCAGCTTGGTGTCATCAATAAACTAACTGAGGGTGCACTCAGTCCCCTCATCCAGGTGTCCAAGTCACCGATATTCAACAGGACAGGCCACAGTGCCAACTCCTGGGAAACACTACTTGTGACCACTCACCAGCTGGATTTAACTCAATTTATCACCACTCTCCAGTCCTGGCCCTCCAGCCAGTTCTTCACCCAATGAAGAGCGTAGCTGTCCATTATAATCTGTTCTTAAAAAGTACTAGTTCAAAAACATTTCTTCAAGTAGAATTACAATGAGCTTACTCAGACATTTATTATAGAGTGTAAACATGTTTTTATAACAATTTTAGCAGTTTTAGAGGTTACATGTGTAACCTATGTGTATCCCTAAGCTTTCCCGCGCTTTCCTGTCTGCTAAAGAATTAGAGAATAAATATACATTGCTGTTCATTATATGTACAGACACCGTTAATCTACTTAGATGAGAAGATATTTCAGCATCATAATTTTTTATGTAAGAACGAACAAACTCCTTATGCCACAGCTATTTTTTGGCAATTCGGTGTTTATTTGCTTGTTGTTCCTAGGTACCAGATACTATCATCACCACCAGTAGCACATCAACAGTAGAAACAGAGGAAATCAACAGTGATCTTACCTTTGGCTATAAACTTAAATGAAAACTGGATGTACACAGTATTAGTGCAATCTAGATCTCTTGAAACCAGCATTCTCAGTCCCTCCTGCAAATACAGAATGTATAGTGTGAATCACAGTTCCCATTATCAAAGATTCTCCGCAGCTTACTATTTTTTGGATGCTGTCTGTTATTGACTGTTGTGTCAGTGAAAGAAGTAGCTCTCTCCCTCATTTTCTCTCAGGCTACAAATGGTAATAGTGATAGCCTCAGTATAGTAATGGCAGGTGCTAGATAAGGGTCTGCAACAACCAGAGGCACAGCTACGTGCTCAGGTACAGACACAGGTACAGGTCATTCAGCTCATGCTCTTAACCACCAGGACGTCTTCTGATCTGCAAGCACTGTAGCTGACTTACTCAGACACTGAGTCCAAGCTCATGTACACATTTTTTCATCAAACTATACAGCAGCTAAACACTCTAATTTCCAGGGAGTAAGTATCCTCTCTAGGAGGAGACTCTTTTCTGTACCTCAGAAAACATCTTTGTACAAATAACCTCTTGACTTAGGAAGGGAGTGTTCGTTTTTCCTTAGTAAGGAAAGGGAGCAGGTAGGATATGTCATAGTGACCCCTAAGGTCCTGTCCATCTCTACTGATGAGCTCAGTGTTTTATGGATCCTGGAGACAGACCTGATCCCTGTTCTGCAGAAATCTAGCAAACTCCACCTCACAGAGCTTCCCTGTTTCTCAGACCCCTTCCCCAGGGAACAACCTGCAGGAACAACCAATAGAACTTTTAGACAATTCACATCCTCTGATTTGTGATTTATATTAGCTAAAGAGGTTGAACTGGAGTCTAGGTTTCGCAAGGACATTTTTTTAAAAGAAATCATTTCTACACCTGAAGTTTTTAAACTTTGCTTTTCAGGGCCACCCAAATTTACCATGTCAAATGAAAAAACTCATGTGTGAACTTAAAATTTGTGTACTTATTTGAAAAAAAGTCTTTCAAGGGTACAGATATTTCTCTGGTTTGTTAAAGAACTGACAATTTCAGAAAATACAATATTTCCTGATTTTTGAGACCTTTTGTTACAAAAAAACCTCAAACCACTCCATAAAGAAAACTTCACAAAAATATAAAAATATAACGAAGTAAAACATATTCTAACTACACAAACACTGACTACATAGTCTACAGTGAATAATTTCATTCAAAATATTCAAAAGACTGTCAAAGTATTTCAGGACAGAGACATTACTGATTGTAATGTGTACCGTATTTCCATATCACTCACTTGGCCTCAAGAAACTCAACTGCACAGTTTCATTCTTTTCCTTCAGAAGTAAGGAGGAATTTACACCATGAATAAAAGTAATAGTAAAAAAAAAAAAAAGCAAAAAAATTCACTCATAAAAACAACCTGGACAAACACTGTGCACATTTAGAGCAGAAAAACACAAGAAAAATGAATATCAAATTCTAGCCTAAAGACTTTGAAATAAACTTCTGGGGGAAACAACAAAAAATGTATTGTCTCTTCTTAACTCTATTGGTTTAAAACATTTTTTTTTCAATGTAATGAATCTCTGACCCCTTTAAAAATGAGAGCTGTTCCAGACTTGATTGTATCACCATTCAGGTTTCCCCTCTCAGCACCGTAGACCTCAGGCCAAAGGTCTGGATGCAAGTTACCATTGAAATCATCCTTCAGGACAGACGGCAGAGGAATGACAGGGACACAGTACGGACCACCAAAGCCTCTGTCACACCTAGCAACAAATTTGGAGGAAAATGTATTATCCATCTGGCCTAGGTAAAACACATCTTTATATAAAGCATGTAAAGCAAGTCACTACTTACACACAATGACCTGCATCACAGATGCCATGACCTGAGCACATCCAAGGGCATCCTGTAGCCAACACCACATTATCAATAGCCCAAGAATCAACACCAGAAGCATAGTTGTATTGAATCCATCTGAACCGTGTTCTGGGAGAGCTAGAAAGAACAGAGTGAATACAATTCAGGCTACAAAACATTGCTCCACAATGTGATAAATAATAAACTCCTGTAGATTTCAGGAGAATAAAATCATTTTAATAAGCACAACACTTTGCATTTAGAAGATTTATAGTCTAGCTGAAATTTGAAGTTTCAATTTCTCAGGTGAGTTTTCAGGCAAAATTCCAGCAGATCTAAAGGAAGATGCCCAAAGTTAAACAAGAGAAAGTCACCATGGCTGTGAATCTTCCTTGTTAGCAGGATGGTTGAACAGAAACTGCTAGCTACATTGGCATTCAGCAGTTCTACATTTTGCTAGTAGTGCTGAAATAATATGATTGCTTCAGTAAAGTAAGAAGTAGTGAATGTTCCTGTTTGCTTAACTTCATGTAAAAAAAAAAACCCCATACATTCATATATATGTATAACAGTATACAAATATATGTACAATATATTTGTACATATATATACATACACACAATTTTTATTATATCTATACATATTTATAAATATATTTATACATATATACGTACAATATATTTGTATACAAATATATGTACAAATGTGCACTTGCATGCACAATGCTGTAATTGCTGACTGTCTTGCTATGCTCAGATGGGGAAAGTATTTTGGAAAAAAATCTTTCAAGATCCTATGATTCTATGACATTCTGTGGAGCTGACCCCAGAGCACTGCATAGCGAAATACCCTCTGACTTCCACAGGGTCAGGTTATCTTCATATCTGATTCTTTGGAAGAAGATGCATGACCCTGAGGAATGAACTATGGGATTAGAAACTAAGATGTGAATCCTAGTCCCATTTTTTCTACTATGTATCCATTTTAACCGCCTTATTTTCTAGGTGGTGGAATTTACAGTGTTGTGGAGGGAGCTATCAAGAATTATAGAAATATGCAGACTAATGGTAAGTAAGATTATTGTCATTTGTTATTTCTGAACAAAAGTGTGGTTTTAATCAGAAAGACAGATGCCAGCTTGTCTGCCATGTTCATTTACAATGACGTGATTATATCACCAGGAGGCAGGCAGAACTCTAATTCTAATTAAAAGTACGAAGGTGGCACATCCAGTAACAAGCACTTTGACTTGCTGAATGCTGTGATTAATGTGCCTAAATCTTGAATGACAAATAACCCCATTACTTATGTGCAATAACAGAAAATACCTTTATATGAGAGGATGGGTCAATGCATTAATTCTTCTTTCTTACTGGATAGACGTTAGAAAAGCTTGGTTTACCATTCTTGTTCTTGCTGCCATAGCATATGGGCAAGACTTACAAATTCACTCATCCAAATTTGTTACTTACTAAGTTCCTGCAGCTCACATTACATCTGATGAAATATTCTGAAGCTAAATTTAAAATTCTGATGGCGTGACAACACACATTTAATAATTTAAAAGACATGCAGAAAATTCCCAAGATGGTGGATGTTTGCTCAAATTAGATCAGCAAACTCTGTATTCATGCTAAACTCCAGAACAGCACTCACTTGGTTACGGGCGGAAGATAAACCGTAATTCTCTTCCAATTTTGGAACCTTTCTGAAGTGTAGATGGAGCTCTCAGTGTAGTGCTGACAGCCAATCGTTGGAGGCACACACTCCTCTGTCACCAAGTGCCAATCTCTCCCGTTGTTTAAAGAATACTGCAAGTGAATACTATGAGAATTGCTGTATGGCTTGCTGCATCCCATGCTCAGCTCAAACTGCAGGAAAGTAGAGGCTGACACATGGAAGTCCCAAGTCTCTGCATAACGAGGTTTTTCTAACAAAAGAGAGAACAAAAAAAAAATATAAAATTGTATGCCTTATGCATATGCTTCCAGTACTTTCATTCAGATTTTTTATCTGCTTTTTCACCTTCTTCTTTTCAGCTTCCCTGTCCTGCAGATTAGGATATACTCGAATTTCTCTACACCTCCTGTCTTGTAAAAACATGACCCATACATAATGTATAGAATACGCACATACAAATCTATCAGTATTTGGTGACACATACCAATGTTTTCACTGAACACGAGAGCTGTATCCATAGATAGGCAGTCGATGTCTACCTGACCTCCTTGTATTCTGTACCAGCTTGCTTGTAAATCCACAGTTCCATCGAATTTATCCTGGAAGCCAGTCTGAGAGCTGTCATTCATTCCTATAAGCACATCATCCAAAGCCCACTGAGCTGAATGTTTTCCTGTGAAAAGCAGAGTGGGTGAGTTAGTGGAGTCATAGATAGTTGTGTTTTTTTTTGAAGCCCACATCCTGCATTGACATACTGAGCTGTGGTCAGTCACATACACTGACTGTAAACACGTTTAAAACATGTTTAACACCTTTCTTAAGGAGGAACCTGGAGTCTGAATTATGTTTCTATTTCAGCTTCAGTGCCTTCATACACTCTCCCTGTGCCTGAATGAGACACTCCATGAGCCCTTAGACTGAAGATTTTCATTTTATGGGTCACAACTTTCCTGCCATTCCTCACAGTTAAATCAGAAAGGCCTCTGATTAGCTTCCCAAATACCTTTTGACTGGAAGAGGCCTGTGCACATGGGAAAATATTAAAAGCTCTTGATATAGGAGGATACAGAGGACAGTCAAAGAGATGCTGTTCACCTTCTCCTTCCTGGAATCCTCTCTCACCAACATCTTCAGCATATTTCTCCAGTCTTTCATCTCAATTCACCTTCTTACTAGCAAGCTGAAAATGTCTTTTTACTGTACAATCACTACTGTGCCCTTACAGAAGAAGAAGGAAAGGGCTTCTTGTTAACTTGTGAGCTCAATGATGTGTCAGGACTTTTGTCTTGCCACTGTGAGGAATACAGGCAATGAGCGATAGAGCCACTCTGCGCTTACTTTATGTCAGATAAATAACAATGAAAAACCTAACATCTGAAATAAGGAGTGGTTGTCACCGATGGGCACTGGTATAGAAGGCTGAATTTCAGCCCCCAGTCACAAAAAAAGAGGGTCCTCTGGACCCTCTTACTGAGGTCCAGAGGACTGCTGGCAGTCTTACTGTGACCCCTCTCAGCAGAGAAAGGTGCCACCTAAATGCCTACATGTCTAGTGAGGACAATCAACTCCAGTACATATATTGTACAAAAATGTATGAACAAAAACCAAACATCAAAATGACAATAGCCAAGAAGCTCTGTACCATAATTACATGAATGTAAGATGTGTTCTCTTCTCCCCCTAGGGAACTGCTGCTAAAATGTATTTTGCTATATGCCTGAGTAACACCTGCAGGGATCCAGAGCTCCTGCCTTGCACAGAGGTAAAAAATTTAATAAGGACACTTGCAATTGTAATAATGTGCTGCAGTGCAAAGCAGGAGCTGTAGATACCAGTCAGCACCATGGCATTACTTTCATCTAAGTATGCAGGAAATACTTGAGTGGGCTTTGAAGGCACAGAAGATGACAGGAGGAGTCTGGGGGTGTGGAGATGTTAATTCAGGGAGATGGGAGCCACCATCCAGGCAAGTTCAAAGTCAGTTTATGCTTCTCCTCTCAAATTAGACAAAAAGTGAGATAAAAAGTGTAGGCCACTTTACACGCCAGGCCACTTTATACTCAGGTAAGCCCTCACATCTTAGCGCTCTCAGGTGCTATAGAAGAAAATCATGTCTGTAGCATGACTAAGGAACATCTAAACGCGCGCTTATAGCAGCCACATTGTTCACCTCAGTTTATTTTCTGTAACCATAGGTTTCTGCAGAACACGCCCATACTGAGAAGTACTGATGGTTCTGAGTTGGTAAAGGCACTTAATGAATGGTGTTGCGTACCATGCTGTGGCTGCCACCACCTGAAAGCTGTGGCAGAGGTTTTGGCCTCCCGTGGTAAGTCTATCGAAACAACCTGGGGTTCCAAGTATGACATGAAGTCCAGTTCCCGCAGCAAATGCCAGGTGATCCCGTTATCATTTGTGTACTGAACGACGAGACCTGTAGTTAATGTAGTTAACATTAAGCAAGGCAGTTAGTCAGGCTGTGTGGAAAAGAGAGGGCAACTCCTCAGGAGTTGCCAGCCCTCATCCAATGTGCACCGCTGATGTGACTGTGCCTTCCATTCTCATTTATCATTTCCTGGTCCAGAGGCATTTTGTGGACAAAGTCCTGTTGAGAAGATGACATGGTCTCACCATCTGCTACATATAATGTTGCTTGTCTTCACCAAACCCAAAGGATAAAATCCCTAACTTAGTGAAGGGTCTGCAACCTCAGTGAAACTAATAATTGTACCATAGAAACCACAGGAATAATGTGACTTTCTTAATATTATCAGTATTTACTTGCTGTGGAGTATTCCCACTGTTTGCGCGGGACACTAAGTTGTAATTCTGATACCTGGGCTCCCAATAAGGAGTAGCACACAACGCTCAAAGCATCCTTAAGAGTGATTTGTCTTAATATTTAGATAATTTAAGACAGTCTTCATATCTTACACGCAGCATAGTAAATACTAGCACGTAGCAGAATTTTGAAGTCATTTACGAGCTCACTGCAGGGGACAGTACAAGAAATAAGCACTTCTTATGGATATTTCACCTCTTGAAATTCTGGAGTCCTTTCACATAACAGATTTTCTTGTGTCTTATATATCAAAATATCTTACACCACTGATCTTTCTTCATGCAACTAGACCCCTTTACTGCTCCCAAAACTCTGCTAATTCTTCCTAAATCCAGATATCAGTACTGTCTCCATCACAGCAATTCTAGGTTTGTGGGTAAAATAAGAGAGGATGCAGCTGGGAGAGATCAACTTCTTCATACTAAAATTCCCAGCTATTATAATTTTGAGATTTATAATTTTGAGCTTCAGGTGAATTATGCACGAGAATGGTTTGAAAAGCAATTTTTATCAGAACCTCTGACGGAGATGAAAAGATGAAAAAAAAAATCAGGCACATGGCTCTTCAAGCCAGAAATTGAAGCTGCAAAATTTATACTGAAATTGAAAGGTATTCATTCCCCACAATGAATGCATTTCATACTTACTTTCTTCATGCACACTCCATTTCTTCATACATCTCTTCACACATACTTCATTTCATACATACTTCTTTCTTACCTGAAGACTTGTGTACTTGTGAATCTACCTGTTTTCCAACATTACCAAATAGTTTAATAAAAGTGATTACGCCTATTCTTGTCAATCTTTCTTAAACCAACAGAGACCCAAAAAAGCTATAGCTACTGATGAAGCACCATTGGGTATGTTGAAAATAAATATAAATGGAAATGTGTTAATGTTAAAAGCAAATTATTATTATTACACTTTTAAATTCAAAGTTGACTTACTGTTTATGAAAAGTGACAAGCTAATAAAATGAAACAATCATTTGATTTTGTAAAGGCAGTAAAACGTGAAATCACTAGAGAAGACTCCAGATACAAAAAGTTTACTACAAGGAAAAGAGGTTTTACCTTCATTCCTGGATCTTGGTCTGTTGCAGGAATTGCCAGTAGCCTTGCTTCCAATTTGTACATAGAATTGAACCAGCCTGTTAAAAAACATTAGGGTAGAAGAGAAATGTGATTATCAACTGATAGAACAAAATCAGTCAGAATAACTCTCCTTAACTGATGAGCCATTTTCAATTAGGTAATTAGTCCAGGTTTATTCATCAGGCAGTGTTCCCACTAAAATCAAGCACTGCCACAGTAAACAGTGGAGGACCCAAAACAGAAGAAGGTGATGCGGTTTATTGATTCAGCGCCTAATAAATATATTATTGATCTGAAAGGATGTTACAACAGTTCCTTCCTTCACATGAAGATGCAAAAATGCTAAGGAAGCCAAAACTGCAGTTTACATCAGATCTTACCTTGATCCCTTCTAACTAGAAAGTGGTTTAAACCTTAAAAGACAATATTAGAGTTTAAATAGAACTATTATACTCTCACTAAAACACTAGTCTCTTTTTGACTGTTAAATTCTTCATGTAAAAAAGTTCAGTGACAAGTGTTCATAGGACATTTTGTGTGACATTTTGTGAACCTCCTAGATTATGAATTGTACATTTTAATTTTAATTGAATATTCTCTGGTTCATATGTTATGAGGGAAAGAAGCATTTCTGATCTGCTGGTTTTGTATCTTGTAGTTATTTATTTAACAACCTCCTTACTTTCTCCTCATCCTATAGATGGTAAACCATGGCAACATTGTCATTTGCACGAAACTTCTTCCATGCTCCGGGTTTTTCCCAAAGCCATTTTCCAAAATCCTTCTAAAGCTGCAACATCCTTTGAGACAGAGTCACTGGTTTTATTGACAGAATTTTGGATAAGCCTGGGACATCCCTAAAAACAATGATTAACCCATCCTTGTGCTCCAAAATCTTGTCAATTTTATCACAGTCTGCAATGATACCTTGCTACACTTGTTGAATTGTTATTTTTAATTGTGACTCTGTGGTGTCAGAGTAGTTTACATTTTTCTCTTAGAGGCGCACTATTTTGCTAATAAAACCAATTTATGTTAATTAATGTCCTGTTGCTCACTCATCAAACTTCACTACATTTCTCTGATCTTCGTATGAGTCATATCTGGTCATAACTAATGTAAAGAGCGTTGAGATGACCAAGAAAGCCACCACCCTTTCACTTACTTCTTTTCTTCATGGGTCATCCACCTGAAGCAGGGCCAGAATTGAGCAGAGATTCTGGAATCATACCCACCTTGAGCTTTTGCACACTGAAAGTTGGCAATGCCATTCTCCCTCCTGTTTCCTAGCCAGTTTTTGACTTATACTGATGCCCGCCTGCTGTGTTATGGTAGTACTCACTGATGTTTTTGAGAAGCAATTGCTTGTCTCTTGTGCTGGGGGGTGTCTTTGTGGAGCACATGGGGAGATGTGGGCTTATTGCCAAGCAAAAGCTCGGGGAAGAGAAGAACATGAACTGAAAGGAAACTAGGTTTTGTTAATTCCACTACTTGCAGATAGCTTCTTCATTTTCAGTACTAGTTTTCAAGGCGGATTTACGGCTCTGTGTGAAGAAACAAGGCTTGATTTGTCACTCAGATAATTCCTCACATGGATAACTTTTCTCTTTAGAAGATTTGGATCTAATTTGTATTGACATCAGTAAAACCACAGACAAGCCACAGGACTACAGACAGAGCCAGTGACATGCAGCTATGATTCCAATTTCTACCTCGCACCACTACATACACATTAATACGACTCTTTTCTGATTCTAAAGCCAACCACATTGCAGTTCTGTTACTGAAGCTGGTGTTTCTTATGTGAGATGTTTTGTACATCTGCAGGGACAAAACAAGCCAGAATTTACTCATCAGTCTCATTCTTAATATAACCCCATAACTCAAGAACAGAATAGTTCACAGTGTTACACTGCTTAGCCAGTGTCTTAGTGTTTTCTGAAGCTTTACTGTCTGAGACAGCGTTCAGGCAATACAATAGCAGGATGCAGTCTCAGATATTTTTTTTTATGAGGAAATTCTTTTTTTTTTTGGACTGCCAAATGTAGAGATCTAGTAAAAAAACGAAGACAAAAGACAAAACAAAAGGTCTTCTTTCTGTAGAAGGTTGAATCAGCTCATCTCATCTGGAAGAGTTTGACCAAAACAGCTCTCTGAAATGGTTGTATGGTCATTAGCAACAGAGCCTGTAATGGAGACGGAAGCCAAGTCAGCTAACAAGTCAGATGTTGCAGTTTGGAAAAATATATATTGCACAGTTTTTATTGAGCTGCCAGGCAGGCAGTGTATGTGATTGAATTGAATAGATAGCTCTCATTGAATAGATAGCGAAGAGGAAGAGGCCATCAAAATGGGAGGCATCTCTAACCAAAATGCATTCAGGTATTGTACCGTCAGTCAAGAGTGCTGGTGAAATTGTGCCTTTGGTGTACTGGGCCATGCAAAAGGGAAGGAAGGAGAGATTTCAGTGGGTTTCTGAAGCTTGGAGCAGAAAATATTTTGGGCAAAATGAATTTTGACAGTCTTCTCTTAGCACTATTGGACATTAAGTTTGCTATAAAAAGAGTAATCAATTACATAAGGAATAAGATGATAGGGCAGATAAGGCTTCAGAATATGACAGCGCAGTGTATGCACAGAGTGCACGCTAGTGGTCACTAGTTTTGGGGACTGAGTTTTAGATTTAAAAGGTCTTAGCATCAAAGCTGAGTTTAGCATTGCTCTTCTGGGTTGCTCCTCTAGCAGTACCACCAAAGGCTGACAAATCTTGACCCCCCTGGAGCAGAGTGAACCAGGAGCACTGTGCCCCAGTGTTCTCTGCTCTGCTAGGAAGATAGGGGTGAGAAGGAAAAGGTCTTTCTATTTCCTACCAGAATGAATTAGAATTATTTATGTTCTTTACATAAAAATTACCCTAGGCAAATAAAAAGCTCTAACTGAAACTGAATGATACAAACACAAATAGGTGGGAGTGCAGGAATTCAGAATGAAAAAAGAACTTTAATGTCTTGCAACATTTTTCAATTTTTTTTTTTTTTTTTTTTTTTTTTTTGCTATTCCATGCCTGATTTTATGACACAAGGCCTGAAAAGGTCTGGGAGAACATTATTAACCTCAAAAATAAGCAGCTTAAAAATCTACTGAAGGAGTTTCAGCATTCCTATGCACAATCTTCAATCCACATATCTAATAGTATGTCACATTTTCCTCCTGTTTACTCAGTAACCAAACCACTCCTAGCCAAAAAACCTACTCACAAATAAAAGGTAACTCTGCATGGGCTAAGATGACCCCTAACAATATAACCTAATTCTATGCAAGGCATTACTGGATGCAAAAAAAAGAAAAACCCCAAAGGGAAAAAGTACTTCACTCTAATCTCTTCTTTCAAGTGACATTAATTTCAGCTCCAATAACAGAAAGCATTTCTAGGCTGGAGTATGATTTTCTTTTAGGATATGAGTTTTTCAGTTAACCCCTCACATTCTCACAAACTTAGTCCGCTTTTGCTTCTAGGAGAAATTATCCAGCTGATGTCACAGACAGCCTCAAACATTAAAGTGGGATTCACCTTTTCTTAGCAAGGTGTCTAAAGGCTGGATATCAATGTCTTACATGACCATCCCATTATTCCCTTATAAGTAAGGAAAAATACAAACTTCCAGAATACAAAGCAGTGGCCTTTGGTAGATGCTACTTTAAGATTAACCCCACTGCTTTTTTGAAATAGTTATTTATCACTTTCGAGAAGAAGCATGGGGTAGTTGCAGTAATCTAAAGTACCTATGTTCTGGATGACCTACAGGAGGTGGATTCTACTCTTGAGAACTTGTGTTCATGAAAACTAAGAAAAAACTGACAAAATCACATTTGTTCCATTTGTGCATGAGATGATTCTGCTCTCTAGCAAATAGCTCAGGGATGCATCTACAAATTTTAATTGCTGAAGGAAATTAGCTTATTTACTCTGGTACTTATTAAAAGGATCAGTGTGGGTTTATTTTGGGATCAGTCTTAGCAGTAGAGAAGCTCACCCATTGAGCTTCTGAGCGCACCGAGCATATGCTCAGAAGGGGGATCTTAGTTTCTTTTACCAGGAGGTGTCTCTCTGGTCATTTAGGTCCTTGGGGCAGTTTTGAGGACCTAGCTGACCCTAGATGTGCTTGTGCAAAATGAAAATGGACTGAAAAAAGTCCAGAAAGAGCATCACTCAGTATTGTACTTTTGTTGGTGTTTTAAGTGGTTCAAACTCTATACAAATGCAAATCTAAACATAAATAATTAGCGTTGAAAATGATTTCAAAGTAATATGAAAGCTAAAGAAAATACTTTATAAAAAAGATTTCTCGAGGAAAGAAGGAATAACCCAAACCATCATGTGAACATAGACTTCTTGATGGCACAGTTACTTCAGAATTACACTTTGCCGTACTATAACATGAGATTTAAAAGGACGGTGGAACAGAAAACGTGTTCAGATCTTTCCAGAGTTTAAACATATGCCTTGTCAAAAGTGTATTTGTCAAACAATAAATTACTTTAATTATTAAGCAATTTTCATTGTTATATAAAAGAATCAAGTATTTGTCAGAGGAGAATTTTTCAGTCAGGCAGGAAGGAGAAGAAAAGCAGCAGCTGCTGTGTAACGTTGTGCTGGAGAGCAGCCAAGGATGCCCTGCGAGCCACAGCACCCATCCTGCCCTAAGAAGCACTGCTTGGCTGAGCTGAAGAGGGGGAAGACTAATTCGTGGCCACGCTGAATGTTTCCACAAATAAAATAATGCAACAAAATCACTGCATCACTTGCTCTTGGAGCAGGATTTGATAGGAGACATACGTTTTATTAAACTAATGAATATAATTGTGGGGTGGGCAAGGTTTGAGACGCATGATCCTTCATGAGACTGGACAAAGCAGCAGCAAACTCCAGGATAAATAATGGTTAGAAATAATCGTCTTTAGTTTATCCTAATTACATGAATCAATTAGACAATTTGAGAGGGAGAGGATAATTACTACCAGTGGAGCAGGATTCAGTGATAGCACAGAGAGAGGTGAAAGCCTGTCAGCCTCTTGACTGCACAGAAACAATTCATATTTCATTTTTTTTACACTTCTTACAAGTGGACTAATTCACATCTGGCAAGTAAACAACAGCTCATTTGCTACACTATCAGCATACTGCAATTCAATGCAGCCAGTGGAAAGGGAATTTTTCTGTCCAGCTATTGGCAGGCTCTCAGTTTTTGTGCAGTCTCAAGACCACATCTTCAGCTTGGTCATCTAGAACACACTGCAAAGCCTTTATCCCACAAAGATCAACAGTTCACGTTTCCTGTGCTGCTACTGCATTCTGTTTCTAACCTAAGTTTTGCCTCTCCAGAAAAGAAAGTGCTAGACCAGAATGAACAAAAATTAACTTATCAGTCTAAGATTTCTTGTATAGGTTGTGATTGCCAGAAAAACATTTCACACCCTCTTGCCTATGCTTGTAATAGCAGAGATATACAAAGATGAGAAGCAGCACTGCTGACTGACCTGATGTTTGTGGTGTCCAGCGGAACAGTTCTTGCCTCCCTTTTGCCAGGTCCACTGAAGTACAGAGATTTTCCATCACTGAGCACACCACAGCCTGTTCCAACCTGACCTCCTGTTATCTTGTACCAGAGAGGGCTTAGCTTCCTCTCAAACCTGTCGAACATCTCACTGTGGTTGGGCACATTAGGTACACAGGTTCCATGTGATGCTTAAAGAAAAAGAAATATACGGGAGATGCTCTGTTGAAACTGTGCTGAAGAGAGCAAAGGTCAGATACAGAAAACTGGCAGACAGTTCTATTGCATCCACACAAGAGAAAGTACTGTGCTTTTTTTGAGAAACTGACAAGAAGATAAGATAGGATTGTACCATTTCAAGCCCTCCTTTTTTTTTTTTTTTTTGGTAGTAAATCCTCATCCTTTAAACTCTAAGATGGCTTATTTCACTGGGTAAAAAACACATGCCTTATATAGATAAGCCATTTTATGTAAACAGAAAAATACAATCCTTTTAGTCCTTCATAAATAAACTGAAGATGTTAGCTTATTGCTTTGTTGGTATACAGGGTCGAAAAGAGTGCAGTGTGCAACTGGTAGTGTCAATCTCTGTTTCTTTTTCACCAAATATGTGTTTTTTGTGTTGTCGGTTTTTGGTTTTTTTTTTTAATTTTTGGGTTTTTGTTTTGTTTTGTTTTTATTTTTCTAGCAGAAAAGCCCCAGAAACCACAAGTGAGCAGAATTTTTCACAGAAGGGCCTGTCAGAACATATGTTCCTTCCTGGTCCTATGCCATCTGATGGCCAGGGGACTCAGTAACAGAAGCAATTCATTTGAAGATGGTCCAAAGGTTTTTAAACAGACTTTTTAGTTTAAAATATTTTATTTTGTTTTCTCTTCTACCGCTAGTCCCTTTCCATTCATACAGATGGCTATGTTCATAGACTGTGGTTGCCAGAAACATCACTGATGTCTCCTGTCCTCAGCTGCTCTATTTTATCTGTACTGGACTCCTGTGCTAAATTTTTTTCAACAGAAAGAAAATATTCTTGCTGGCAGCCCATGAAATTTATGTCAACATGTATTTTTCCAGAATACTGGAGAGGAAAAACACGACGCTAGATTTACAACAGCAACACAGCCAGTGTTTACCACTGTCCTATCTAAAAAACGTCTTACCTGTGTAGCCCAAGTCACAAAAACAGACCCCTGAGACGCAGTCCCCATGACCATTGCAGTAACTGGGGCAAGGCTCAGAAATGTAAACACCATCTAAACCAAAAGGAGGCACACTCTTGTGGGAGCTGCTCTCCTGGATCCAGCGGAATCGAGTCTTACTGCAAAGGAACAATAACGACATGGTATTACTATTCCCAGCTTTCAAACCTACTGTACACCTTTTGTGCTCATTGTTTAAGAGAAAAAAAGAGCTTTTTTCCTAAATTGGCTATGTGCAAATAAGATGCAGTTGGATACCTGGAAAACATTTCTGACATCCTATAGCTTGTGCGACTTCACTTACAAATATTTTTTCCACATTTTTTGGGACGTATTTTGACTTCCTCTATTTTTCTGGCCTACATCCATGAGTGTGACGCAAAGAACAGATTACATGGTTTTATCAGCAGAGTGAAAGATGTGACTCTAAAGATGACTTTCAGTACTCAGTTCAACCCAAACTGCTAATTACATTTTAAAATCCCAGATATACATTTCTTACAGTACTTACAAAAATCACTCAATAATGACAGTGATGCAGCTCAAAGGAGTAAAAAAACCACACTGAATAAACTAGATATAGGAAAAATCATATTCCATCTACAAATACGTCACATAAAACGTCCTAAAGAATATGTGGACAGAAATGCAAAGATATAATGCTTGGATGGCAACAGGAAATTCCTGAAAAACAGTGATCTAATCTTTAATCTCTGCAACTGAAACTGCTCCAGAGACTTCCATGAGCCTACACAAAATTACTACACTTGACCCACTGTACAGGGAATTTATTAAAGAAAAAATATTTTGATTTTTAATTCTAAGCTTTTAACTTCTAGTTTAATCATTTTATGTGTGTTTCAGAGGGGTGAATTGGCTTAAAATTTGGTTGTCACTCCAATGGATTAACCAAGATCCTCCTTTCTGCTTCTCCTTCTGCTTTGCCTTATGTATAATGTACCTATCACCTTTAAAAAAACAACAACAAAAAAAACTTTTCACTGGGATTTGGTAGGTAAGGTGATCAGTGTGCTAAGTGTTTTGTACCAACAGATAAAATGGGATGCTCTCAAGATAACCATGATCTCCAAAATGAGCCATAACGAATACAGTTTTCAACACATTGGGCACCTCATCATACTCCCAATACTTACATTTTTAATACATTACCATGAGCTTCTTATTCCTGATCACGTTACAAAACATAATGCCAAACAGATTGCTGCTATTGATTCTGTACTGCTTGTTTTGGGGAAATCAAATCAGCTGGTGTCAGATCTGTGCAATTTGGCACCTGCTTTTATTGGCTAATTACTGGAGAAAAGACAAACTTGTTATGGTACATGCTGCTATTTCAGCTCCCTGCAGCAAAGGCATCAGCTCCTCTGCTACACAATATGCTATATCCTGAAACTCTGTGTTGGGACCTAGAGATGAGGAGGTTGTGTCAGGAAGATGGACTGAAATCTTAGGGTACTATGTGAACTTCTGCCCAGACAGATGGACAGGAGCCAGCAGGCTCAGGGGAATGGCTGCTGCTGGTGGTGCAGACAGCAAATCAAACCTTCTAGGGCCTCTGCCCAGTATGGACTGTAAAATTAATCCTGTTGAAATGGCCTATTTGATTCAAGTGACTATCACCCTCTTGCTTGTGCCTCTGACCTAACTGATATGCCTAAAGAAAGACAGCACTATGATGAAGAGATTGAAGTCAAATGAATATGTTGTAGTCTTTTGTAATTTAATTTTATATACGGTTCTGACACCTTTAAAATGGAAAGCTTCTCCCTGTTTTGGAGAGCACAATATATTTTTCCCAGACCTGCAGGTTTTTAATACTGCTTTTATTCACAGCTTGAGACTTTTTCCTAACATAGCCACAAAGGGCAGGCAGCTCATTCACCACTGGCATCACGGGCTTACAGAGTACAGTACCTGGCTGCAAGCGACCTTGGAATAACAATAGTAATTCTTGTCCAGTCCTCAAAATCTCCTGTGTGATACACAGTTGGCTCGCTCAGCTCACGGGAGCTTCCCTCACATCCTTTGGTGCCTGGAGATGCAGGATAGCAGCCTTCCTTCACAAGTGACCAGAAGAGCCCAGCATCATGTGAATACTGAAGCAGAACAGGAGCGGAGCTGCTGTACTGGTTAGTGCAGCCAATATTCAGCTGCAAAAAAAAGCAGAGTATCAGATGAGATGAAAAAAACAACCCTGTGCTGTTATTTGCAGTTATTGGCTGTGATTGGTTATTATTATAACTGGTTATTATTGGTTTTTAATTGCTGTTGGTTAGTATCATTGACTTTTCAGTTTGGAAGGCTTAGTTCCGAGCATTTCCTTTGCACCATGCTGGCAACCAGTGACTGATGTTTAAAGTCTGAGTCCCACACATGCATGATATTTATCTCTAAAAATTACCACCGTCCCTTCATTTAAGTTGATGGGTTCAGTAAAACACACACTTTTCAGAGGTCCTGCTCTGTAGCAGGCTGTGAAGAACAAACTCTACACAGGCATCTGTGTGCCCAAGAAGATGGAGAAGAGCTGTGTCCTCTGAATCATAGAGTCGTAAAATCATAAAGGTTGGAAAGATGACTGAGACTATATAGTCCAGTCATGAAGCCATCCCCAAAATGCCCAGTAAACCATGTCCCTCAGTTACACATCTCCATGTTTCTTGAACACCTCCAGGGATGATGACTTCACCACCCTCCTGGACAGCCTGTGCCAGCGCCTCACCACTCTTTCTGAAAAGAAATTTTTCCTACTATCCAATCTAAATCTCCCCTGGCACAACTTAACACCATTACCTCTTATCCTATCACTAGTTACCTGGGAGAAGACACCAATCCATACCTCACTACAACCTCCTTTCAGGGAGTTACAGAGATATAGCCTATTGCAGTGCACCCCTATGTGCCCAGAGGATCGGTCTGACTCTGAGGTATCCCTTGCCCCGGGGCTGCAACTCCTGACCACAGCTGAGTCATTGGCTTTGCAGAATAACGTCTGTGAGCTGGCACTGCAGTTCTGACCCCAGAAAATAGCAAAATTGGATTCAGTAGAAATATAAAAATGTGAAATGAGATCATAACTAAAACAAAAATCAACTTTTCATTTTATGTTTTCGGAAAAATATTAGTTTTGCTTTACTGCAGAAATTCTACTTGAGCTGCAGAACAAACGTATAACAAAATGATTCCTGTAAAATGAAACATTTTTGACTAACTACTGTCTCTGAGTTTATCAATGCAAAATTATTCCATGCATTGACTTAAAATGGAAATTTCACAAACTGAGGAAACATTTAACCATATGCTTAAAATTAAAGCATGCAAATAGGACTACACATTTCTGTGCTTTCTAAAAAAGAGGAGTACAAATTGAGGCCTTAAGTAATGGAAGAACTCCCTGTTGTCTGAAACATATTGTTGATGTTTTGTATATTTACATTATGTTGACGAGGGTTACAGTGATGGAAGGTGCATGAAATCTTTTAAAGCACTGCTTTTTTAGACTAAACAATTTTTGAATTGTTGTTGATCATAAAACCTGCAGAATGAAGACTTAGTCACTGAAATGACACATCCAGGCTGGATGTGGTTCTGGGCAGCCTGGTCTGGTGGTCGGCAACCCTGCCTGTGGCAGGGGGTTGAAACTAGATGTTCCTTGAGGGCCTTTTCAACCCAGGCCATTCTATGATTCTATGATAAGTAATGGAAAATGGACAGGAAGCAAATAACATATTTTCCAGGCTAAACAGTATTTAGATATGACAGTATTTTGGGTTTTAGACAAGTTTAAGGTATAAAACTGAACAATATACTCATAAAAGAACAATATACTCATCCAGAAATTGTATTGCAGTCTCTCAGTCTGTATAGCATTTCGTTAGCATAACTTGTAGATAAAATGAGGATTTTTTTAATAAATCCTATTACTTCTAACTAACTTCCCTATTTACAGAAGTGTGGGAATTATATTTGAAAAGCTGCCTGTAAACATCAGATCTCTTTAATAATTCTACTTGTAAATTATTTAGTGTCTGTATCCGCCAATTATGTAAAGACCATGTATTTGCGGTGAGCTCATTAAAATTGCATTTCAACCAACCTCCAGAATTCACCAATGGGATTTCACTATAAACTCAATAAAATTTTGATTAGAGTTTGGAAACAAGAGCTTGTGAAAGCAAATACACTTTATTTGGAGCCCATATTCTGATGTACTTTCAGACCACTAAACTTCTTGTATGGCTTATAAATAAGAATGCTAATTGGAGCCTATATGCCTTGACAAAATAAAAGTAAATTATTTGAAAAAAACCCACACTGGAGTATAGAGAAGCTTGTAAATCCTTAAATGGCTTAATATAAAAAAAAAGTACGCAAACCACATCGGAGTTTCTGTAGTCATGGAGCCCCAGATGAGATAAAGCCTTTTTCCCTTGCAAGGCACTTCCTACCATTTCCTAGTGCTGACTCAAATATACTGACAGTCACTTCAACCCACTTTTGAAACTCTTTAAAGACCAATAAGTCTTCAAAGTTTCTCCAGAGGGAGAAAAAGCTCTCCTGCACCAAGGTTTTGTCAGCATCATATTTTACACTGTATGAATTCATACCTGTGCTCTACACATCTTCCAAGACAGCATTATAATGTATTACCTTGTTTTGTATGGTGACCCAATGGCATCTTGCAAGTATCGAATGAGTTTCACTGATAGACTATGATCTGGAGGAACTTATATTTAAGGAATACCTTGAACTGCAGAACATATCCAGGCTTCAGCGTTAAATCTCTAGTCACTGCAAATCGATCTCCGTCTGATTTACCAAAGAGCATGGCAGAGGGGGTGGCAGAGCAGAAACTTTCATTTTTGGTCATCCCTTCATTGGCCAGTATTAACCACACACTCAGCTGGTTCATAGGGTAATCGAATGCTGGCTTTTCATAAAAGTTCTGTTAGAAATGAAGAGAAAAGCAACACAAAGAAGTACTACCTCCTTGCAGCGTGATTTCAGAAGTTTCCAAAAATTATCAGTTTTCCAATTTTGCCATTTACATGTTCTGTAATTGCCTCAAAATCATGACTTTCAAAATTTGTTTTGACTTTTTGAAGAGATGCATACATTCCCTATTGTAAAAATTAGGAGTCCTACAGTGATACGATAAGAGCCAGGTTTGTCCCATGTAGAGAGACACAGCTGCAAACATTACAAATGTTTCTTTAAGTATAACCCGCTATTTTCAAAGAAAATCAAATTCAAAGATATTTCTACCAACAGAGAAGATGACTGTCATTTCATGGTGATGTCCACAGGCTGTTCTTGCTTATTACCTGTGGTAATGTGGGATTAACAACAGGAATTATGTGCTTCTGCTTCTCTGACAAAATGATGATGTCATCGATGGCCCACTGATCGTACCCTTCTCCTGAAAACACAGGCTGCCACCACCGAAACCTGGTGCAAGGAGTCTTGGCTGCAGCTGGCAGCTCCAGATAGACAAACCTGAGAAGAGAGATTCAGTAGAACGTTAAGGAAACATCACAGAGAAATGGGAGAAATACCGCTGAATAGGAGAGGCAGGAAAGCCATTTCTCTTCCCAAGAAACTGTTAAGTGTGATGGCCTTGCTTTCCCAGAAATGGCTGAACATCTGCCCGCCAATGGGAAATTGTGAATGAATTCCTTATTTTGCCTTGCTTGTGCATGTAGCTTTTACTTCGCCTTTCGAACTGTTTTTTACCTCAACCCATGAGTTTTCTCACTGTTACCTTTCTGGTTCTCTCCCCCATCCCACTTAGGGAAAGTGAGTCTCTATGTGGTGCTGAGCTGCCTACTGGTATAAAACCACAACAGTTACCTCTTCAGTATCACTTCACACAACTTAAATATATGCATTTATGTGTATATTCCTTCCTGTATTCTTTCTTAATGTCATGCCACTTTGTATCATTGAACGTGCTAGATCTTCCTTCTTTGGCAGATAGAAGTGAAGAAATCATTTGGAGCCATACAGAATCTTCTTTTTCAGAGGGTTCCGAGTTGTATGTGTCAGAAAGTAAGGAACTGGAAAACAAGATCTGGAGCAGCAGTATAAATAATAGATATACACAGCAACGTACTCCGTAAGGACCATTGCTCTTGGTTATTCCAGAGAGGTAAATGTTTTGCCTAAAACTAATGCACTGGATAGGCAGGCAATGAAGACTCCCAGTGCATAGCTGGGGATGTCCTCATTTGTTGGAAGCTTCCTGTAATTTTGACAAAGTAGAGGCAAATAAACAGTTTCATACTTTCAAATGCGGAGATTACTTTTAGGAAAAGAGTTTTCCAAGTTTACAACAGTTCTTCTGAAACCACTGCGTACTGAAGGCAGAATGAGGAGCTTGGAGGATAAAATTATTTACATACTGCAAGAAATCAGCTATGGTAATATAATCACGTTAATAGCTATACAGACAATTGTAATTTCATTTTCCACTGGTAAGCTATCTTCAGGTTTTTTAAGGCCTGCTTTAGTAAGATTTTTCCTTCATAATGACAAGGATTTGCTGTGGCAGTCTGCAAGAGTTTCCACATAAGGATGGCTTTTAAGCACTATAGCTTGAAATGATTCTTCATGTTTACATAGACCAAGAAAGAGTTTTCTTAAAGAGATGATGCAGTACGGATATAACTGATTTAATTTAGGCAAAAATTTTACCTGGGTTTGCTGAAATCAGAGAAATACATTTCTGCTAGCAGCTGCCAGTTGATTCCACCATTATTGCTGTACTGCAGCAGCACACCTTCTTCTCTGCTGTCTGGTCTATTGCATGAAGAACTTTCTCCTCCTATCTGGATGTAAAACTGAACAAAATCCACCCAGGTAGTGTCCAAATCCCAGCTTACCAGCTGTCTTTTTCCAGCCTACAATAGAATGAAAAGAGGTGGAAAAAATAATTTTAAGTATGACACCTTCACTCCAAATTGACATATTTTAAAATCAAGCATGGATGAATATTATACAGGAAGACAGAAGATGCTGAATTTTGCGTTAACGTGACTTTTCTTGTTCTTAGGGCTATGGTATTCCTTGGCCATCCTTTAGGTCCTAATCTCTCTGGTGCATTCCCACAAGCATTTTTACTATTGCAGATGCAGCATTTCAACACGCAAACCAACTGTATCACTATTTTAACAGAGCTTTTTCATTGCTCCTCTTCCCCCTCACTCCTTCATGGTACAAAATGCCTTCAGGATACATAAAGCAATAAAAAGGCATTTCTGACATCTCATTTTTCTTGCACTGCATAGCGTTACTGGGACACCTGGAATTATACCATCAATAATGCCTACTGTGTTTCAAGGAAGGGAAGTACAGCTAATGTCTCAGACGCCTGACCATCGTTTATTTTTTGTTTTGCATTTGCCTAGCAATCAAACTCAGTTATGATCAGATCCTTGTGTATTATAACATCCTCATATATTTTAGGCTCTGATTAACCTGGTCTTGTCTCATCAAGACACTTACAACATCCAAAAGTACACACTTTTCTCTGTTTCACTTAAGCATTTTCTCTCTACTCTCCCTTTGGTCCAAGGACCACTCTGCTGGCACAGGTGGGTGACTTCACTTTCTATTCAAAGTCTTTTAGTATTAGTGGCACTCAAAGTCCTTTGTTTTGTGATTGTCTCTGTGGCATTCATTCCTCTTGTTGCTACCCCAGTGCAATTTACAGGGAGAACAGCCTTCCTGCATGTTGGCATCAGCCCATTTCACAGTTTTCCTTCCAGTTACCTCTACAAAAGCAGTGCATGGGAGATTTGCAGCAGTGTAGTTCATTTCATCTCCTAAAAAATAACAAGGGAGGGGCATTTTCTCTTAACTCCTCACGTGAGTAGGATTTATTCATACACAAAGCAACGTGCTTCTCCCAGTATTATGAATCTAGTCTTTCAACTAAAACCTATGGATTTAGTTCCAGTTTTATGAGAGCACAGCAGAGAGAAAAAATAGCCTCATAAAATTTAGAGAATAGCATTTCCAGGGATGTTTTTGAGTTCTAGCTAGAAGATGCTCTAAGGTGCAAAAATCTTTTACTGTAATTGCAGTTCTCCCTTTCCCCTAGTACTCCTTGCTCAAGACTGACCCTGTGGGCTTCACAGCAACAGGCACATACAATGCTGCCCATGGTGAGACAGGACAGAGGACAAGTGCAGTGTCCCTACAAAAGCGCCTCATGTGCACCCCTCCTGCCACAGCCCTGCCCCAGTACAGCCCCAGTTGTGCTGCCACAAAGCACAGTGTGCAGCTGGAGAGGGGCTACAGGGATCATCTTTCTGCATTCATAAAAACTAGCTGCAACCCAGCATGGCATTAACAGTGAAAACACCCTCTCAGAATGGAGCAGACTTGACAACACACCAGCTGCTTTGAATTGCCTAAAAATCACAGAATAGTTGAAGAAGGAACAGACCTTTAAAGGTCACCTGGCTCAACCCCCCTGCAATGAAGAGAGACACCTACAGAGAGATCAGGGTACTCAGTGCCTCATCCAGCCAGGCCTCAAATGCCTCCAAGGATGGAGCATCCACCACCCCTCTGGGCAACCTGTTCCAGTGCCTCACCACCCTTATTGTAAAATGTTTTCCTTATATCCAGTCTAAATCTCCCCTCTTTTAGTTTGAAGCCACTTCCCCTTGTCCTGTCACAGCAGACCCTGCTAAAATGTCCTCTCCATCTTCAAGTGCAAAAAGACATTAAAAAGATACAATTGAACTAAGCTGTAAAAATGATGCTTCTGACTAAAGTAATATCTCTGTTTTTCCCAGTCTCGTATATCCATGATCCTCATACGAATTTCAAGTCTGAAATAAACAAATAGCACTGATCCACCTGGACATAAGTAATAAGATTTATGAGCTGAGAATTAAAAAATAATCTATATTTCTTACAATATGATAGATGAATTTAAATTATGTTCCACTTATTAACTATTTCCCATTCCTACTTAGCTTAGGGTAAACTCAGAACACATTAATTACTTTTTTCACATAATATTTTGTTTTGCTGGTGTTATAGCCACAGATCATTCATAGACTCTACCAAATAGGCCACATCACACTGGTAGACTAATTTCTGGGAAACTTACACTGAAGATACAGCCATATTGATTGAGTCTTGAATACTGTCTGCTTTTGTTGTTGTTGTTGTTTGTTTGTTTGTTTATTCCCAGCTGAGTAAAGCCATCCTGGATGGTGCCATGACTGTGAGACGGCCCCAGCCTTGGGTGCAGTCCCAAGCTTCCCTGTGCAGGCCAACATGGCTAATACTGGCCCAAGGCACTGTGACGTGACATGGAGAATGTTTTGGTAGTTTGCTTTCGCAACTTTTTTGTTTTCAGAGACCCAAAATTGTTTTAATCAAATCAAACTTTTCCAAAAGGTTCCAACACTGCTGCTGTCCCATGGGCAAATATGTCCCATCTGAGTGTCTGAGATCTGGCTGTAAAACTATTCTGAGGATGTTTTTCATGTCTACATCATCCCTGCTCCAAGTTGGCACTGACTACTAAAGAGTCATCCACAAAACCAGGTTAATTAAGAAAGGGCATGAGTTACTTAAAAACCTCAAAGAAATTGCAGGGGCTAACTGCTAACACACCTATAATTGATTACAGTTAATTGTGAAACAAAAGATAGAGGGTTGGCAGAACAAAGGCAACATTAACTCTGATAGCAGTGATTGATTATGGCAGCAAACATTAGACATTCAAATAAAAAGTGGTTAGCTGAGCAACTGTAACAAAACAGAACCTGTGACTAAGAGCTCCCAAAACAACATAGAATTGTCGGGCAGCTATGAAAATAATTTTTGTAATGTTTATCACCGTGACCATTAGACATCTTGAAAAAGACCTATAGAGAAATTAAATAAGCCACCTTCAGCTGATGGCACACAGACTGCTACTTCTGAAGAAATGAAAGATAACCTAATCCTTAGAGATCAATAGAAAGAAGCCAAGAATTTCTAAATGAGATTTTCACTCCTCCTTAGCAGAAATCAGAAGAAAGATCATAGCAGGTTAATTATAATTTAGCAAACTTCTTTGAGAAACCTGGCATAAGGAACTGAGCCAGAAGGAGAAACATCTAATAGATAAGACAATTATATTAAAAAATCCAATTATCACAATTAGCTAGTTAGACTGATTGGTTTATTATGAAATTTTCAGCACGGAGCTGCATTTCCAGGGAAGGTGGATGTGAGACTACGTAGGAGTGTTGAAAATTATTTGATGAGCCAGATTTTTGTAATGAGGTTAACAACACATGATTACACAGCTTTGCACACTGGGTTATTCTACTGGGACTAATCCAGTTCTCATGGCAGCAGTGGCAGTTTGATCAAACCCTTGAAATAGAAGCTGTACTTATACTCTTCCTCTCAATTGAGAACAACAAAAAAAATCCATCCCAACAGAATTAGACCTGAGGAGTGACAGTGGAAAACAGATCTGTGATTACATCCCAAAATCTTACATCTGATCATAAAGATCACTTTTTATGTTACGATTGCTATCAATTCGCAGAATTCTGTATGTCTTTTTCTTGCTGTCTTATTTTTTTTCTCTAATGCATCCAAGTCATACAACAGTGTTCTCCTGCAGGCTAACCAGGCACTTTCTAAATGCTGGAGGAGTTGCTTTTTCACTAGTTTTGGTTCTTTTATCACAAAGCAAGCTCCTCGTTCTTCCTGAAAGCTAACCTTTCTTGATGCCTCATCCAGAACATGACAGAAAAAATGAGAGTTGAGATTGCTGAGAAAGAACTGTGTCTTAAAACAGAAAATGCATAATATTATTAACAGTATTAATATGTGCACTTCTCAGCATGTTGACAACCTGCTTTTTTCCATTACATTTGGTATTTCTTGGATATACAATGCACATGTCACTCTCCATTTCCTTGGATTGCTTTGTTTTTTACGTGCAGAGCACAGCTGTGCTATTTAACGCACTTTTCATACTGCACTTTGCTATGCCTCAGAGCCTTCTGCTACCTTCCTTTTCTCTTCCTTATAACCCCAGCCAGTTCCATTAAAATTGACATGACCACATCCCTTTCTGAGTCTCCTGTCCCTTACTGATACCTTGTTGAAGTATAGTGAGGAGCCAGATGAGATGACCCCACAGCCTTCTTCAGGCTTTACAATCTCTCCTCCAATGACTTCTTGCCACTCTGTCTTCAGGACATCTGGGTTCTCAAAATCAGACATGACAGTTGAAGGAAGGGGATTTTCAGGCTGACACTCTGTGCCCCGAAACCCTGAGTCACACCTGGAAGGAAGCATAAGCATAACAAGCTTTTCAAGATCTTACATGATACTCACAATTAGTTAAGACCTTTTAAAATTACATGTAAAAAAATCATTCAGGAATTGAAATTTTGGATGCTAGAAACAAGCAGGGATACCTGGATAACTGGAAATAAACTATATATTATTTAAAAGAAAACAATGCAGTGTTCAGAAAGTTTAAAGCTGGCAGGCAGCACTCTGCCTTCGGCGCTGCAGTAACTCTGAGAGTCTGCAAAGCAGCTTTGAGCTGGTTCTTGATGTCTTTCTGACCCAGTGAAACAGCTCCAGCCGTGTTAGAGCCCCTTGAGCAGAGAGCCAACAGGACACCTGCAGCAGGGCATCCCCATGCCACTGAGAATCCTTCTACTGCTTGCATCTCCCAAGGGTATGGGCTCTTGGGTGTGGAACAACCAGCTTTTAACAACGCTTTAATGGCTTAGCCCTCATAGTGTGTGTGTTTTGTTTTTATATTTTTAATCTAAAAATAAGAAAAACAGAAAAAAAAACACAAAACAAAAGGACCCCCCACAAAATAACAGAATACTTAAGTACCAAGATAGCAGTAACCTGTCAAATTAGCAAATGCTTTGTACCTGCAAATGCCATGGTCACACCAGCCATGTCCACTGCACATGTTGGGACACTGCTGTCCGATGTAGATGTTGTCTAAGGCCCATTCATCTGGTGCTGTGTAGTAGCACTGACTCCAGCGGAAACGTGTGGCACTGGACCTTAAAAGCAATAACAGTTCTTTAATTGCTTTACAGTATTGCAGCCAAAAAAACCCCACAACTATAGAAAGTCAAATTGGTATCGCAGTCATTGCCTGTAAAACTAATGTCATGGCCTGTAAAAACTAACACAACCAAAGACAGAGTCTTACAAGTGAGCTTTCTACATGATGTTGCTTACTGCACATTATTAACATTGCTGTTAATAATGGCATTTCTGTGGAAGGCTATAGAGATGCTGCAGAAATTTTATGCTTAATGGCCACATTAATTTAAGACAAATCTATCTACGAATATTATCAGATTTTTATTATCAGGTTATTTATCCTGTGAAGGTGAAAGGTTGCAAAACAAGGAAGTTGGATCGAGTGTGACCTTGATTTTTATATTTTTGGGTGGTTAATAGGGTATAATGTGTGTAAAAAGGTTTCATATGATCTTTATTCAAAAAATAATCTTTGAAATTAAACTTCTTGCAACTAAGCATTTCTCTTTTTTGAATAGTGGCTATTTCCATTCAAAAAGTTGACAGTTTTTTGTTGGATAAAGACAACGATACTAAACTAGATTATGCTTGTGACACTACGGTGACATTACAGTCATCAGTTTCTGAAAAAGACTATCACCACCAGGCCTTCCCAAGCTCTACTGCCAACTGGTACAATGTGATGCCAACCAGCTGGTGGGATGGGCACCATCTTGTCCACACTTATCCAGAAGTTGCTGGGAGAGTGAGAAAAAATATTACATATGAAGTGAAACAAAAATGGGAAACTGGTGTGATGTGGTACAAGGAGCTGTGCTGGTTGCATGGTGGATCTGGGGAAAGAAAGGGATGTCTGAGGCAATGTGGGAAGTGAAGCTTGGTTATAGAGCTATAGAGTGGATAGATAGGGAAAGCAAAGCTGACAGCAGCAAAAAAAAATTCAAAACTACCTGGGGCTTTGTCTGGCCAAGGGCTGATGGCAGGGAAAGGAGGAGAAGCAGGAAATTCCTACAAGAAGTAGGAGATTCTTTCCAAGCAAGTTTCTGAGTCACATGGCTATGATACGATGGCATGAGATGTAATGCTCTTATTCTAACTTAAGGAAAAAAAAAAACCCTTCCTCACTCTCTGGAAATCATATAGAGTAAGATGTTAAGATGAACATAATAAAGGTGGCTGAGTCACCTGCTCATATGCTTGGAAGTAGAAGAACGAATATGGGAGGCTTGGGCAGCTAAAATGGACAGTATGGCACAGCAGTTACCAGCCAGTCACACACTAGAAGCATACTAAGATCAAATTAATCTACGCCTGAATAATTTTTCAGAATTCAAATACATGAACTTCTTTAAAAAACAAAAAACAAGGCTGCCCAAGGGCTTGATGTTCAATTGCAACAGCCTTTGTTTTCTTTTTTCAGTACCTGTTTGATATTGAAGGTACTGTAAGTATTTTTACAGCATTATAGAGCTAATCTGCAGGGGCAGATCTGCAGATTAAATAGTCCCTCAGGATACAATGCACTGATGGGTTACATTACAAGAGCTATGAATTATCCATTAAAAGTGCACAATTTCAGCAATCTGCCCACTAAGGACTTCCTTAGCATGCAACAGGCACAAAGTACAGTAAATACTGAACACAGTTATTTTCTGAGTGCTCTGAAGCCAGCACGTTGCCTTAGTGGTGTTGCTCATGTTCACCACAGTGCATCAACAGTGCCTCAGGGGGCTCTGCACAGACTGCGCTCTGGAGAGCTGTGGTAGTGGGTATTAACTCTGGTGTGCACTGAGGAAAAGAGCAATACTGAAAGCAAATCAAGGCTTTTATGCATACAAAGGAAAAAAAAAAAAAAGACCTCCCAGAAGAAAAAAAATAGTGTCATGTTGTCTATGACAGGAATGGGAGCTGTGGCTTCCTTGTTTTTTGTTAGGGGAGTGTGGGTAGAGGTGTGCAACCCTGCAGGCCCAGAAGTACCTACACATGGGAATATAGAGTTGCATGGAGGTAATTAGGGCATCAAGCAAAGAGAGGTCACCCCCAGAAGGAGCTTCACCACCACACGCTCCTATCCCCCAGAACATAGTCAGTGGTGGAGGCCTGGCTGAAGGCAAGGCCTGTGGGCTGAGGTCTCCATTGCAAAAGCAATGCTGCTGGAAAGCCAGTCCTGCTTGCTGCTTGTGAGAGCTTTCCATCACTGCTCTGCACTGCAAAGGAACAACAGCTTAAGAGGATTATGCTGTTAAAAATGGTAATCAATCATTTAAAAACACCATGTTAATTAAGGAAAAAGAATAAGAAGCTGAATGTCAGCTGCATTCTCAGTTTTCTGGACTGCCACCATTTGGATGGACGCCTACTCAAATGGGAAGCATGTATCGAGGAGTTATAAAATAATTTTATTACAAGCAAAATAACCCTCTCCAATACTTAACAGGAGTTGCAGTAGATGACCTTTAAGGGTCTCTTCCAATGCAAATGATTCTGTGAGTCTCTATTTCCTCCCAGCTTTTTCTACAAGGTTAAAATGCTACTGGAAGGTTCTTTGGCTTTCTGATGACATCGTATCTAAATTGGACTGATGTCAAATGGAAGTCACTGCTGTTGCCTGTAATTTTACATGAGCAAAAGGAAATGGTGGTGAGTCCCAGATGTCTTGCAAGTGAAATGGAGCCTTTTCTATTGTAATTTTTTTTCAGATATGCGATTTAAATAAAATCATTGTCTTCTCTCCTGATATTTAAAAAACCTAAAGATTTAACGCAAATTTGTGGTTGATACAATTACATTTGCTACCTTCTGAGTTACCATAATTACATTTACCCAATTATCCTGAAACTCTCATTCAGTCATTAGGTGTTGATTTGTTTATGAAGTCGGCAACTGACAGCTGCTTGTATCTCATTAAGGCCTGTTCATATGTAAATGTCTTCCATAAAACTGAAATTAATTTTCATCAGTGTTAGAAATATTCATTTCAAGTACAACACAATTTCAGTGAGCAGGTGCATACATTTCATTCCTCCAGCAAAACTCTCACAGTTGCAGCAGATTTCCTACTGCACCAAATTCTGGATAACGCAAGGACCATGTAAGCTCATGTACGCCAGATGCTGAACATCTACAAATACACAAAAATACCAGCACACCCAGAAAGTTTTACAACAGAACTAGTTACTGATACAAGCCATTTTCTCTTGCACAGTAACCAAGCCTGATACTTCCAATGCACCAAAGGTGCAAACTCTCACTAAAGAGACGTGCATGCAACGATGACACCTCCGGAAATTGTACTGGGGCTGTGTAAGAGTGTGAGGGCATACTGAGGCCACCAAAAGTCACACTGGGACTATTAAGACCTCAAGCCCAGGTCCATGTTTGACAGCACCTCTGCATTGCTTTTCCTGGCCATCACCTATGTTTTGCAAGTTGGTGCTTGTTGCAGTGAGCAGGAAGGGAACAGAAGGTGATCAGAGGTAGTTCTGAAGCCATGTACCAGAGGGGATCCGACACATGTTCACCAGCAAATCTTAGGCAGAGACTTGCCCAGTGCTTGTTACTGTACATGTGGTATACAGTAGATTCAAATATGCAAAAAATTCCCCTTCCAGTCACAACTCAAGGACTGACCAAACATTGCTGGTGACACCGACGGTAAGAGGGAGAGCGGCAGAGATCAGCTTTGTGAATCAGGTTATTTCTGGTGGGGGTTATGCAGCCATTCTTCCTCCTCACCCTGACTACTCAGTAGCACAGCACAGTCATACTGAAAATGTGTTTTATGAAAACCAAAGTAATGTTCAGTGGTAGTTTGTACCTTCGTTACAAACAAAACTCTGATAACAGATGGGAATCCTTTCAGATACAAGACAAAGTGTGAAATATTTATGATTTGTGCACAGTATAAAATGGTAACCTGGTTATTATTTCACCATAATTTTTCCCCACAGTCTCCTAAATTAAAATGGAATTATTTGCTTCTGTCAACTAATATGCTGAGGAAAATTACTAGATCTTCAAGAATAAAAGCTCCACAACACTGGTATTAACATCAATTATAAAATGTATAATAATAACTTTGACTATATAAATTAATCTTAAAATAATAGCCTACTTTGGAATAGATCCTGAAAAATTCTAGACATTTTTTAACACTTCTAAGTGCTTCCATGATCCACAGATTTTACAGCTGATGGTACAGATCAGTGTGTAAGATTTAGTACATAATAATTATAGGCTAATGTGTGCCATTTGGTATTATCTGACGTGACATGCTTTAAAGATTCAATTTTTGTCCACGATGGCTTGTCTGTAAACATGAAATTCTGCAAATTGGCTCTATCGAAAAAATGGTGAGTGTTTTGGAGGAAGGTAACACTGCTTGTTATGCCGAGGCTGTGGAGAGTGCAGAAAAAATGGCAACAGAAGACAAAGATAACTTAATCTGCAAGTTCTTGTTGCAGTTGCTATTAGGTGGAACAGAAGCAAGGAGTAGCTAATTGGAATAATTTAATCCTCAAATGCAGGAAGTGAGGGAAGATAAGTGAGATTTACAACAACCTTCTAGTTGTATATTATATAAAGCTTTTAAAATAAATAACAGAAGAAATAACTTAGTTAAATCAAAATGTTAGGGTGGGCAAAAAAAAAAAGGTTTTATTACAGTAAGGTGAATAGGATTCTTTTTTTAAAAAGCTATTTTTGAAGACATGCTATAAAAAGAAACAAAAGGTAAAAAATTCCCAGAAATGAATAATTAGTTATTGTTTATGCAAGGCTTTGGTCTGGAGATGTAAACAATAAGGAATGTTAAGAATAAAAATTGACAATCTAAATAAACACTTCCTCCAGTGACCCATTTAAAGAGAAGCCACTATTTTTGAAAGGATCCAAACTTTATTAGAAGTCACACTATACGTTAAAAACAGTCCTTAACAATAGTTTCTAGTGACTTCAGCAATATTTCATTCCAATGACGTGAGGAAGGCATTTTATGTTAAATGCTGTGACTTTGAGTTAGCCCCTATACCACCCATTGTCTTGAGAAGGATCTACATGGGACTTGATCTTTGTAGCAATGTAAAAGCAGACAAAGCAGATGAACTATCTGCACCCTCCCCTCCAAATAAATAAATAAATAAATAAATAAATAAAGAAAGAAAGAAAGAAAGAAAGAAAAAAGAAAAGGAGAAAGCGAGAAAGAGAGAAAGAGAGAAAGAAAGAGAAAGAAAGAAACAAGGAAAGAAAGAAAATGAGAGAGAGAGAGAAAGACTCACCACGTCTTCTGTGGCAAAAGGACAGTGATTCTCCTCCACTGAGTAAATTCGCTGGAGTGGTAGATACTTGCTGAGGTAAACTCCTGGCAGCTTGGCATACTTGGAAGACATTCCTTGAAATAACACATTTCAAAACCAGGATAATGTTGAGGCAGAGTTAGAAACAAAAGTGATGTTTAAACATTCACTGAACTGGGAACTCTTAATTCTGTATAAGGAAAGAAAGCACTACTTTGATCTGTAAAGCTCAAAATTTCAGTTATTGACATTGCTCCACTTTGCACACCAAAGTTAATACAGCGAAACAATATGAAGCAGGAAATGGTTTCATTACTCATAAAACATGCTGGACTGTACGTTTAAATGCCTTTGTGAACATACAGGACAGGCACTGAAAAGGCATCAGGACCAGTTCCCTGACACCCTCTGAACCTGCTCAGAGGTAGCTGAAAGATGTTTGTAGTTCATGCTGAAGTCAGAGAAACTCCAGCTTCCCATTTAAGACGGAAGACAAAAACACAAATTACAGCCAAATGTGCTATTCATGTTTGTGCTGAGACAGGGCTATGCCACACAGGGAAATAGTGTTGAACACTGCTATTTGCACTTCACCTGAGAAGGGGGAAAACCATTGGTCATTACTGCCCTGGACTGTGTTTGAACCAGGGATGGGAGATGAAAGGCTCCACATTACAATCCCCAGAAGGAATGTGCTTTCCATTTATGAAACGGCTGAGCACAGGGGCAGAAATAATTCCTATCCATTTAAATTCCAGGAAGCAGTAAATGCATTTTACTTTGAAAAACAAAGCAATAGCTCAGGAAAGATCTGTGGCTCTGCCTAGCACACCAATTCTTTTCCCAGACCTGGTCCACTCCTGTCACAATTTTATGTTTCAGACTTTCAGGTACTTTCTTCCAAATATCATGAATAATAGTTTAAGCACTTCTATTAGTCATTTTTACTGACTCCGACTGAAGATTTTTTTATGGAAAATGGAATGAGGGAAACATCTTCCTCTGTCCTATGCCACAAGCATATTTCAGATGAATATAATAATAATAATAATAATAATAAGCAGTGTTTATGGAAAACAAAGGTCCTCGCTCCCAGCCTCACCTCTTGAACAAGATGCCATGTGAGGCCGTGATTGGTGGAGTACTCCAGTTTCACCTGGTTGTCCATATGAGGAGTAAACTTCTGGCCACAGCCCATGACCAGGTTGAACTGTATCATATATGAAGCTCCAATCTGCATAGACTGGGTCTCCACGTAGCGCATGCTAGACGTTAACTTCGAATCTCCTGTAAAACTGAGATATGTAAGGAAAGAATAAGGATGCATCTCCAAAGTAAGTCAGGAGGGAATATTAAGAATGGTTATGTATTAAATAGTGTTACTACTTTCTTTGTTCTGTGGATTAGCACATGGGATATGACAACGCACAGAAGGATCTTTCTGTTGGTACTTCTGTAAATTACCAGGAAGGTCTTGATGTATCCCAGAGTGTGAAACACTGAATTATTCTGTTAGTTCTTACGTTATGCTCTCTGCATGAAGGATCAAGTTAAAATCAACCAAAGGATAACATACAGAAAAACCCCCACAACAAAACCAAAGCTCATTCCCCAGGAGCATCCATTGCCTAAAGTCATGTCACAGTAGCAGCTGTAATTTCATTCAATCACTGGACAGTAGAGATACACTGAATTTAGTTTAAATTATTCTTATTAACTTTTCATTTTATTGATTTTCAACTGATTCCATTAACAATGCCTTCACTGACTTTCAACTACTTCGGATTTAATTTTGTCTACTTTCAGCTTCTTGTCTGTGGGATATGAGAGTTGTAACATGTTATCCAGTGGACTGGGGATAATTATTAACAAAGCTTGAAATACATCAGACCTCATATATGATACAAGGTACCCAGTTATCACATTCACAGTAACACAATATATAGTCTAAAATTATAAGGTAATTTCAAATTAAATGCAGAGTTGCTTTTTTTTTTTTTTTAATCATTTGTTTTAAATGTACCGTTGAAAAGGAAAAAAAAAAGAATCAAATACAAGAGATGTATGAAGAGGAAGTAATAATGGCGTGAACACTGAATCCCGCACACTATCCTAAAAGACAGAATGTTAAGAAGGGATGAACATAGCTTCCCCTCCCTCACTCAGTGATGTTCAAGTAGTGTCTTCAGAAGTACTGTAGTCTTTTCAGCTTCAGCATTTTTCAAGCCCTTTCTTAAATGTAAACAGTTTGGGATAGAGGTCAAATCTTTTAAAGACAATCCCTGCAAAGCATTATGCAAAAATAAAGAGATACACACTGCATAGGGAAGATGAAGATGACAATCTAGTTAAGGAAAGTGCTTATGGTTGAGTGAACTACAGTTTATCATCTGAAAAGAGAAACTCCTGAGCTATCGGTACTGCACAGAGAAACCTTCTGGCTTCCACCTCTGTAAGATCTCAGGTCTTAACGGTGTTGGTGTAAAGACAAGATTAGAAACAAGTTACTTAGCACTCTTTTGAACTAAATTCACCCACCACCTCTTTTTTTCTATAGCTCCCTATCCAGAGTGAGCAGTTAAGGAATAAATTACAACATTGTACCATCTTAGTTTCCTTTTCTTCCAAATGTTATCTTGCATTTTTCATAATGACAAATATAGGAAATTTAAAAATTAAAGCTGACTTGCTATTAATTTCTGCAATACAATTTGGAACTTCATGGCTGATGTGGGAAATCAAAGTTCTACAAAAGCCAGTACAGTCACCATGCTCTTCAGGTATCAGTCAGCTGCGCGCAGTATAATTAGCTGAAAGTTACACATGACAGTGATTTGGATCACAATTTAACATTGCAGTCCTGCAAACAACACAGCCGTGCTTAGATAATGCATAAATTACATAAAGCTCAACTAAACAGAATGAAAAAGTTGAAACAAAACAGTTTGATAAGAAGTCTGTTTAGAAGCTGTCTTTCCCAAAGTGATTTAAGTGAGGGAGTAGTACTCAGCTTAGGTGAAAAGAATTAAAGCTTTCAGTTTCTTTGCCACCACAAAAAATTCCCTCCATTCAATAACACCACCATAAAATTAGGCAAAAAAATCAATAAGAAAATGTATCTTTCTTTTTCTAGTGGCAATTCCAATCATGATTAGCGCCTTCTAAGTTCAGCATTCATTTTAATGCAACAATTTAGCCAGTGGATATTGTACACAGTACATTTAGTGAGCATTACTTTAAAGTCAAAACAGCTCTTGAAAATAAATATTAAAGAAATGTGAAGAAGAATGCTAATGAGGAGATGAAGACAATCTCTGATGCTCCATATGGAGCTCTTTTCAGGGGAGGAAATCACATTATGTGTTCACAAACGCCCTTATCATCCACAAATTGCCTCCAGCTGAACAAAGGTAGCATTAAAGGTGGGTCCTCCACTTTACTTGCCACTTCTTTGCTCTCCAGCTGTTCTGAGTATGTGGTTGGAGTAAGCTTTTCTGCTGGAAAACTGAATGTAGGAGTCAAACAGCTGGAATACATCTCTGGATTTTGTAGAAGACAGAATAATATCCCTGGCATAGCAATAATTAGCAAAAAAAACCCACAACAAACAAACAAAAAAAACCCTCCAGGAACTGAGAATGCAGAGGCCACATTTTTTATATAAATATGTAGTTGTGAATTGTTTTCTAGCCTGTATATAATTAGACCTGTGGAGGAGCAGGAACACAATACCCATAGGTACCCTCAGAACAATCGCTCTCCCTCCAAGCACTGCCAACTAATTGGTACTTCTGGGAATGATATCACAGCAAATGTCAGCCAGGCTGTACTTCTCCAAACTGCTCTGGGATTCCCAGAGTTACCACATCTTCAAGGCTGGTACTTTCAGGAATACTGAAAAGCCACATGGATGCAGCTGATTTTGTAAAGCTGCACTAACAGAGGACGTTGACATGCCAACCAAACGTTAATGCTGGCCCCAGCTCTGCTCCCATCAAAGGCAGAAGTTTTTGTCTTTTTATATCACATAATACCTATTTCATAGATAATTCCTACATGTATTAATGCATTTTAATTGAGTTAATTACCTGAAAGAAAAATTCTGCATGTTACAGAATAGTCATTAAACTAAAAGACAAACTATCAAGCTGCAGAGAGACTGTTGTATTGCTCCATGATGGTAGTTTACTATGAACTAGATTTACAGTCTTTTCCCCTGGTAGCTCAGGACACTCTCATCTGTTACACGAAGTTCAATCATAATGCCATAGTCTGACTGAAGACTGTTTGTTTGTTTTATTTATATCATGCAGTTTCATTTGGGTCAAAACACGGCCTGTGTATGAGCATTTTGGAGAGGTGATGAATTATTGTACACCATTAATTACTTCATTTTAAGTATGTTCTTCAGGCTTTCAGAACGTACAATGTACTTGCAGTTAGAACCAAAGTCAAGCCAAACGTTGACAATAAGAATCAAATCAAGTGACTGTTTGAATTATAAATCAATCATTACAAAACAATTAAAAATCACCCTTGCTCAGAACACATACTTATCAACAAATCCCTCTTTGTGAAGGAAACCAGATACCGAAAAAAAACAACCTCCTTCTTCAAAATTTTTCCCCAATTTTAAGCATAAATATTTCAGATTTACAGTTTCTGAGGCAGAAATGAAGACCAAGCAGAAAATTGAAGGCAATCCAGCAAAAATAGGCCTTGAGATGACACTCTGTAAAATGATTTATAGTGTATTTACCATAGTTCTACTAATGAAAAAGCAGTTGTCAGACTTTTCTCAAGAGGATGGTGTCAATGCTACTGCAAACTCTTCTCATATAAAGTCATGAGTCAGAAAATGAGAACCAAATGGACTCACAGCTGGGAAAAGCCAACAATAATTAATTTAACTAGCATCCATTTGTAGAGACTTTGTATAAGTTCAAAAATTTCCCTTGAGAGAAACAAGGTCAGTGAAGGATAGAGTTCATGTCTTCCAGTGATAATGAGAAATACTTACACATACGTAGTAAGGGAATATTACATAGGCATCACTTCTTTATTTGATGCATAGAAAGTTCAACATTACCACTTACAATCGAGCACTGCAAATCCTAGCCAATACATGGCATAGAGAATTTACCTTACTGTTTATTTTTCTAAGTCTGATTGAGAGCCAGAGGAGGAAAACAGGAACTTTTGCTGTCTTAAATAACCTGCTGCCCAGTAATAAACCAGTCTTAGAAGAACAGAAGGAAAACTATGTCATTAAAATACTTCCATTCCAACTCTTTGATGAAGAAGATGTAAACAGTTTGAGCCCTAACATGTTGTTTCATTTTAATGAGCAGAGAGTACCTTCCTTGTCCTTATTAAAGTGGTTAATGGTGCTTCTACTGCCTCATTATCACTGCCAGAATAGGTTCTGTGTTGTTACTACTGCTAAACCAACTCCCTTTAGTTTGACAGATGATCAGAAAGTCAAATCAGACTGCTCAGAGGTACTTGTTAATAAAATTCCAACAGTGTTTCTCTCAGTGTCCATGGGGATGCTAAAATTATTTATATTATTTATATTTGCTTGAGAATTTCTGTGATTACTGTGATTGTAATTTCTCCAAATAAATATACCTGTGCCAATTAAACCTATACTGGGTTTATACGTTGGTCAGACTAGCAAAAAACTCCTAATCAAAACACAGAAGTTAAAAGGACTTTACCTGGTATTAATTCCTAATGTTACACTTCTGTACACCAGATTTTTATTTTTATTTTTTGAAACAGGTTCATTATTTAGTAAAAAATCTTATTTTTAAACAGCTCTTACATAATTTTCTAATCTTTTTCACCTTTTTCTCTTTTCTCACTGTTAAAGGAACATACTAATTGCTTTGGGGTAAATGATGTTTTCTTGTTTTTTAATTTCTAAATAAACAGCACAATTTTGATATCATTGCAATATGCAGAATCATAGAATCATTAAGGTTGGAAAAGGCCTGTAAGATCATCTTGTCCAACCCACCTACCACCAATGCTGCCCACTGAACCATGTTCCTTAGTACCACATCTCCATGTTTCTTGAACTCCTCCAGGGATGGTGACTCCACCAGCTCCCTGGGCAGCCTGTGCCAGTACCTGACCACTCTTTCCAAGAATAAATTTTTCCTAATGCCAAACCTGAACCTCCCCTGGCACAGCTTAAAACCATTCCCTCTTGTCCTACTGCTGTTACTGGGGAGAAGAGGCCAACCCCCACCTCACCACAACTTCCTTTCAGTTCAGTTGTAGTGGGCAGTAAGTTTTCCTGAGCTTCCTCTTCTCCATAAAGACCAATCCCAGTTCCCTCAGCCACTTCCCATCAGACCTGTGCTCCAGCCCCCTCACCAGCTTTGTTGCCCTTCTCCGAACATACTCCAGGGCCTTGATGTTTTTCTTGTAGTAATATGTGATAAAGCTGATCACAGTGTAAGTGACAATGGATATAACAGGCAAAATGACTATGAATGGCTAGCACCATTCTACCAACCTTATGCTGACTTTCCTTTTTTTTTTAAAGTGTAATATAATGGCCATATAAACAGATGTGAACACCACATAAAAAATATTCAGCATCTGTACTCTACAATCTCTATACTTAGATTAATCCAACTGGATTTTAAGTGATGATTATAGAAATTTTACAAATTGTTTCTATTTGGAGATTCTTTAATATTTTATGCTACATTCACAGTTCCCATCGAACCTAAATCTCTGTGCAATGATGTGTAAAAACTTACTTCTAATTGCAATTAGATCAGTGACTGTAGTTTTGTCCACAATGTGATGGTGAAACACAATTACTCTGAATAGCTGCCAAAATGACTCACATGCAACAATCATTTAGTTCTTAGTAGGACAAATAGACAAAGAAAACAAAATTAGAACAGAATTAGCTCTCACCAAAGAGTCCAGTCATGGCCACAGTAAGGCTGAACATTTCCCAGGTAGAATCCCAGAGACTGTGTGACCTCAACTAGGTTGGTGAAGTCCAGACTAATGCTATTGAAAAGCACAGAGGTCATAACAATTTCATCGATTGCCCACACATCTTCACCCTGAGAAGAGTGATATGGTTGCCACCATCTGAATTGAATGCCAATCTGTCTTGCATCTTCTGGCAGCTCCACTGAAATTATTCTGAAAAACAAAACAAAATTATTGTTGAAAGTCTCGCTGCTGGCAATAATTCCATGGAGATGTATTTTTTTTGTTATTTATTAATTACCCTAAAAATCACAGGTTAAATGCAGCCCATAAATACCTTAGTCACTGGTATAGTGACAGGGACAGGGGGATCATCAGTTCTCTTTGTAGGCAACATTGATAGACAGCCATGTGAAAAAGCCACAGAAGAGAATTTACAAAAATGATGTAAATTCTGCTTCTACAGCAAAGCTCTGTTCAAATTTTAAAGCTGATTTTCCATGCCAGAAGAAACCCAGCTGCAGGTCAGGGGCTTAGACTGACAAAGGAATGATCATCTAACCAAGATTTACAAATTCTGCATCCACCCTCTCAGACACAGTAGATTTTATCCCGACCTGAAGAAATGCATCTTTACATCTGTGCTTGTTTCTGCACAGCACTGATTTCATGCCTGTGTTTTTCTCGTCCTAGAAGAACCCATCTCTATAAATTGTCACTTTTAAGTGGAAAAGTTTCATCTTGTTGGCAGTGTGATCTTGTGTAGTCTTTTATGGCACGCATATTTCTTGTGTGGTTGCATAAAGATATTACTGGATGTTAGGGACAGGGTCTCCTGGTATGCAAGGCCACCCGATTTGTCATGGTACCTATGTCAACGAACCTGTAATTGACAAACTGCAAAGAAAATTAAGAGTAATATCTGATTTCCAGCAGCAATTATCATACACAGCAGCAGGGAGTGTGCATTAATTGCTACACCGATGACACTTTCTTGAAAGCTCCATAAATCACCAGGGCCAGACTGCCCCACGCAATGCACGTGAGCTGTAAAACAGAATGGCAAGAGGGACATTTGTCTCTATCACTGTACAATTACATGCTGGCAAAAGGAGTATTGGAAAACTTGTCATGTAGCTGATATTTTTCTTTCTCTTTTAGAGGAAATGTGAGTAACGTGACTGATCAGGTAAGCTGGAAAAATCATTTTATACTTTAATACCAAGTTTTTTTTCCAGATTTAAGGCTTCCTAAGCTGCTTGTTGTAATGCCATGTTCTGTGCCTATGAAAGCCTTGTCCCTTCAGCACTCTTAGTGCAAAATCACACTCTTAAAATGGCTTCCTAAACTGGCCTTCTAAAGAGTAAACGTATAGTACTCCTGTGTAATGTCATATTAATTTTAAATAGGAATATGTTAAGCAATTAGCAAGAAAAATTAAATGGCTTGGTTAATCAAGTGGGAAGGGCTCAAGAAGTCCTGACCAGCATTTCTAGGAGCTGCTTCCTGCTGTTCATAGGCTGAAGTGTCAAGGGACAGCCAGGGAAGATGCTGCCATTGTCCCCATGGCAATGGACCAGCAGGGCACAAGCTTAGTAAGCGGCAGATGCATTTATTCTGCCACTCAAATAAACAGATGCTTGAACTATTTCATACCCTTCTAAGAGAAAGACTAAATCCTAATTCTCTCCAGTATGTGAATATGTGAATAATCCACAAGGCTCACCTTTCTTTCTGTCAAGGATTCCCTAATAAGCAGCAACTCTACATCTTTGTGGCCAATTTTTAAAGGCACCATTGACTCTATGTTGCTACTGATGCTGAAAGGAGCTGGTGGTTTTGCCTTTCATTGGCCAGCAGGGCAAATCTAAGGAAACTGGCACCCTGGCTAGCAAGAACACTGCATCCAGCACGTGCCAGGAGGCAGTTGGCACTCTCATGAGCTAACGCTCTCTTATAACCTTGTACACATCTTTGTATCTGTGGCTGTCACTGATGCTTGCAACTTTCTTTTCACTCTTAAGCCCTCATAAATTCTTCCATGTGACACTAATTCTCACTGACAGTAATTTGCAGAAAATCCTAAATTGACATACACCACTGATATACCTATTGGACTTTAAAATATTTAACACATGTTAAAATAATTTTCTCCTCCCAGGGGATTAAAGAAACAATTTAAAAACACTGGTACAAATCACCATATATGGCACATATGTTAGTATGCAGAACCTCACTGCATCTCCAGTTATAACAGCTTCTCCTGTCTGACTTTGATTTGTTGGAGACAGATGGAGAAGGAGGGGGATCCTTGCTAATGACTATTCTGCTGCAGAGAAGAAAAGTGTTCTTACTAACATTACCAGCTACCATTAGATTTCCTAAAAACCAGCTGGGAGACCTTTGCTCTGATCTTATTCTTTCAAGCTATGCGCATACCTAATATTGAAAAGCCACCGCTGTTCTACTGAGAAGAAAAATGCAGCTGTCAAATGTTAGCAGATTAAATGCACCTTTTCAGCAGAACATTAAATGTGTAATTATTTTTTGTGTGACTGAAGATTAATTAAATTTCTGGATACAGATTGATTGCCAAACTTCGTAGCAGTTCATCTATGTTACCAAAAATGCTGATATTTTTAGACAACATAATACAAAAAGGTGAAGTGTTCTTCATGTTCTTCATCATAATTATTGCCAGCACTATCTTCGCATTTGTATGTCTGCCATTTTTCTATATACCCCATGGCAAAACCTTTCTAATCTGCATATGTTGTGCTTAGCTCTTCGCCTTGTGAGAACAACATAAATTCTTTCATACTTAACAGCAAAGAGGAAAAGAAGTGTCTGGCACTAGTAAAATTTACTACACTGATATCTTAAACTCCATTAAAATCAGTCACTAGAATGTGTATTTTCCTTTTTGTTATAAAAAATTAATAGAGCTATATATTAAAAACCTTTAGGGAAATAAAGGTCTTACAGTTATACTCTTGAATCTACGAATTAGAAATAGGGCCATATAAAATATATATGTGACTACAATAGAAGACGGGGAAAAGATATTTTGAAGGTTTAGGAGTGTCTTGTATGATCTTTCCTTCAGAAACACTTAACAGAAATTAAAGCCCACATATAGTATAGTTTTACCAAATACAGTAATTCCTCTCAGATTTTTGAGTATTTCTTATTGATCCCGAGAAATGTATGTAACATTAGAAGGTTGATTGTTTTGTTTTGTTTTTCCATTAGAATATTCTTAAATCTTTTTTGTAATACATTTATTAACAAAATGAAGATAGCTTATTTTGGCAATGCCCGGGCAGAAGCAGAGTGGTGGGGAGAGCCCTGTGATGCCACTCCTGCTTCTGCCTTTTGTTTGCCCACTCACAGAGCATCTTCTTTCATTGAGATGTATTGGCTTTGCTGCTGAGGGCGGCTGCTTCCAGATTAGGGCAGGTTTGAGCAGAGCCAGCCTGGGCAGTTCTGGGCTTGTAATACAGCTATGCTTATAGAAACTCCTACAGGTGTTGCTAGATGAGCTGAGCCCTCTGTTTGGCTTCTTTATGATTTGCACAATTGCTAGGAACAGCCACCATCAGCTCCTTCCAGGGCCCTGTGCCCAACCCCCAGCACAGGCTCAGTCACATAATCTCTTTCCTAAACAGAGCAGGAGCAACTTCCCTGCTGACCCAGAGATACCCTTATGGCTGGATTTCTTCTCAGCTGTCCTATGCTGCCTGCAAACTCCTAATCCCAGAGGATGCTGTAGTGAAGGTATCTATGGCTTCAAAGCTACAAATAATTTATGTTAATTTTTCTTTACAAGTGGATGCTTCCATGGGATGAGACACATCCCTATTTCCCACAAGTAAATTTCTTCCCCCTCATCCCTCACTGCTTGTTCTGCCATGTCACCTGAGACTGGGCTGCTGCCAAATCCATGCATTTGATTTTTATAGAAGCAGACAAAAATTAGTAGTGCTCAGAACAGGAGCACATATTTAAGGAAAACATTAACTTCCAGTGTGCAATAAAAGATCGTCACTCCACTCCTGCACCATGTGCCCGCACTGGGACAGATGTCTTCACTCAGCACTGCAGCGACTACCTTGACCAGCATTAACTGCATGCAGATAACACCCTTCATCACATTCATGCCTATACCTTGGCTCGTGGTAGTTCAGATACGAGTAGTGTTCCAGGAGTTTCCATGTAATGCCATTGTCATAAGAGTAGTGCAGCAGCACTCCTTCCCCAGGCTGATCAGGAGCTTTGCAGGTGCTCAGCACTGACTTGCTTCCCAGGCGTAACGTGAACTGCAGGAACCTGCAGCAGAATTACACATATATTTGAGGGTAACATTTATATCGTGGGGTTTTTTTTTTGGTTGTTGTTCCTAACTAGCTCATTTATGATCTTCTCAATTTAGACAAATTTTGATAAATATCATTTATGCGCCTTTGTGAGTGGATTTTGTTTTTACTACCAAGTAATGCAGTGTGGCACACACATTTTAAAAATGCCAATCAGTACAGCATTTAATTATTTATTAGGCACTGAAGAAGAGGGAGAGATAGTGAATGGATCTAATCAGCTGCCACAAGCTGTCAAATAAACACATCCTTATAAATAATTAATTAGCACTTGGCTTTGACACTCAAGTTTGATATTAACATTTAATATTTCCCAGCTTCACTGTACAATAACTTCCCTCCAGTCTATTTTGGGTTCTGTTGTTTACAAAGCAGGGAATGAGAATAGGCTGTACAGCTATGAACTCAGAATTAAACTATGGCACTACGAGTTTTTTAAAAAACTTTTCTTCTTGCTAAATGATCACCTTAATAATACATGAGGCTATTTCTGAAAGGGGGGAGTTCCTGTCACAGTACAGTTCCCCTGTTTCCATACCTCACATTGCTACCCTTTTGCTCTCACCTGGACTGGGAACTGTCAAGGAAGGCAGTGATGAGCTGCCGTCTCCCGTCCTTGTTGAACACCAGGGCCTTGCCACTGGCCAGAACCCCACAGCCAAAGCTGACCTCGGCTCCACGGATGGAGTAGAAGTTGTGATAGGAAGAGAGGCGGGAGCTGGCAAAGCTCTCTGAGATGAACATTGGGAAGGTCTGCGATGCCGTCTCACATGCAGGCCCTGAAAAGCCAGGGTCACATCTGGGGATGAAGGAGATCCAATGGTGTAGTTAATGCCTTCTTCTTGGACTCATCTTCTCTTAGAGGTGGTTAGCAGCCCAATACATGCCTGAAATCTCTCAAGAACAGATGATACCATACCTACAAAGTCCCTCTCAAATCAGAGGACCAAGAACCTCTCCAGACCTTATTTAGTGAGCCAACACCTTTCTTCTAGTTAGTACTGATTTTTCCATTTAAAAAAAATCAAAGTTTTGAACACCAACCACTCAAAATCTACATATAACATGTAATACACAAATGTTTCCATTCATTTTTAGACCAAAAATACTCCAGGCATAATTTACAATTGTTCATATGTCAAATGATTTTATCTGTAGCACGTCAGATGCGATTACCAGCAGCTGTGCAACATAACAGAAGGCCCTGTGGGTCACACTCTCTGCAGCACCTAAAAATAGTGACACCATAATTTGGAAAATATTTCTGGATCTTACTTTTCAGATGAAACACTTTTAAAAAAAGCCATACTTACAGAAAAAAGAAAAAAAAATGGAGTGCTGACCTTCTGTCCTTGAGGTTTGTTGGGCTATACCATATTACATAGATTCTTCTCTGAAATTTAATATAGAAATGATACAGCCCCAAATCACCTCTAAGAAACAGTATAAAACATGCATCACTGACATTTCAACGGGCTCCGTAGCACAGTTTAAGGTGAAGTGGAACTTAGACTCTTTCAAAGAAGAAAATTATAAAAAAATATTAAATATGCTGCTGTTTAGAAAGATTGATCTGTAGTGCTCAAGTGACTTCTATGCATTCTGAGAGGTATGTTATTTTATACTCAGTCATTTCAAAAAGTAAGGGCTTAGATGGAAATCACTTCAACTTTCAGATCTTCAAGTGAGCTATGCAACAAACATTGAACACAAGTATTGAATTATAACTCTTACTTGCAGCCATTTCTAGTACACTGTCCTCGGCCTGAACAGAATTTGAGGCAAGATGGACCAATATAAACTGCAAAGAGAAGAAATTAGTCAAATGAAGGGTTATGTGATAAATTGAATATAATGAATACAAGAAAGTGTTGTCATATAGGTATTGCATTTATCTGAATCCCACTAACTGAAAGAGGTCTACAAAAGAACAAAATGCATTTAACTGTACCTTTCTGTAGAAGCAAGTAATGGAGTTTTGCTCTCTGTATAGGGTATTCAGGGCTAAATTACTATTTAATGGGTAAAGTCTGCCTGTGGCTTGAGGCCCTAGTGATCTAAATCAAGTACATGATTTTTCTAGGATTGTCGAAACATATGATCTGCTATGTATTGACCATTTTCTTGCCTCCCTTTACCTTCATTTTATTTCAGAAATATAGTCCAGTATATGTATTAGTATATTCCAGTAGTACTCTCATCAATTTTTTAAAAACATGCTACTGCTTCTTTCAGTTAAACTAACTCATTTAACCTCACTGCATTCACTGGAATTAGAAGTTGCCCTGATGTGTCTTAAGTAACAAGGAAATATGCGCTTTCACTGATTCATTCAAATGGAATAAAATTCCAAATAATTTGCACTCAGAAACATTTCGGACTTTTGTTTTTTATTTCATTTTCCTCTAATGACTACTAATCAACAGTATTGATATCTTGTGAACCATATATGGGATTAGCAAATCTCAGTATAACCTGCATCTCATTACAAAGAAATGCATTAATCTGAGTACAGCCCAAAACAAGAACTTGGGGGCAGTGTTCTTTCAACAAAATGGGATAAACAAGCCTTAGACTCAGTGCTACCCTTCCTGCTGAATAATGAGCACTGGAGTTACCTACTTGCACTGTGACTTTTGGAACATCACCCAAATAACGACCAATTTGAAATAATCTTTAACAAAAAATACTTATTCCGCTGCCCAGAGAGGTTGTGGATGCCCCATCCCTGGTCGTTCAAGGCTAGGTTGGATGGGGCCCTGGGCAGCCTGGTCTAGTATTAGATATGGAAGTTGGCGGTCCAGCATGCGGCAGAGGGGTTGGAGCTTCATGGTCCTTGAGGTCCCTTCCAACCCAAACCATTCTATGATTCTGTGATAGCAGTGTGTCAGTATACCCTGGCAGACACTGTAAATCTCCATTAGTCACTCCCTGTAACTAATTCCCTATCGGACTTCATTCAATTTCTAGATTTTCTCACTTTTTCAGTGTGCAAAAATTCTGCTCTGTTTGATTTATTTGTCTCCTTTGAGGTCTCTTTGAGAGGGTGGTAAAAGTAGAAGGGTTAAAGATGTAATTATGTCTTTTACTATAAAAAAAGCTTTATGAAAACTGGCAGTTTTCCAGAGTTTCTAAAAGATGGCCAGCTTCCAGATTTCATTTAAACCTTAATTCACAGAAGAAACAGTTGTGAAGCTAAAAGTCAGAGTGCAGAATCCTTGACATTTTTACTTGCTCTTCAAGAATTTCAGTGGCTTGCCAATATTTAGAAAGTCTTTTTCTACAATGCATTCTAAAACTTCAGTTCCACTAGTATCTACCAAAAGAGGCATGCAAAACCTCAGGAAGGCATTCATCATTAATGCTTCATTCCCTTAAAAGCAGTTCTACATCTCAACCAAAATCTGGAGCAAGCACATGGTAGGCAGATGGTTAGTAAAACTGCCTCTACAATGGTGCACAGTTGAGCATACAGCATCCTTTGCTACAGCTCTCACTATTTGGTTTTATAAGCAGAGGTAGTGCAGATAAATGAACTGTACATTAATATTCAAAGTCTTGTTGTGCTCTGTTGTAAAGAATTGAAATCCTTGGATTTTATCTTGCTCTTGTTTCAGTAAACTTCTGTAAATTTCTCCAGCAATTATATTCTACATTTTGTTAGGTAGCAACTCATCTGTGCAGATGTTCGGACACTTTCTTACATATACATATCAATATCTCCCCCCCCCCCCCCCCCTTTTTTTTTTTCCTTCTTGATGCAAATTATCTTGTCTAAAGCATTATCACTTCAACCAAAACGTCAAGATAGTGCCATATGCCATCAATGTGATTAAGAGAGAAACAGTCATTACTTCTGGTGAAACACTCATTTGTGGCATTGCACTCTTGAGGCAGGTTCAAGCATTTTCTTATCAAAACTAGGCATTAATCTATTTTAAGAATTTTGCAAAATGTAATGATATTTACCATTCCCAGGCTCTGTATCAAACCTTATTAGGAACCACTACAAAATTTCACAAGCCTACTGTGTATCACTGTAAATCTTTATTACATACTTGGCTACGTAATACTTCATGTATCTAACAAAACAAATTCTGAATGTTGTTTACATGGTCCCAAAACATTTGAGGCTAAGGAGCAAACTAAAAACTTTGCTCCTGCTCACACTTAGTCCTTTCCTTCATACTTATTTCTGTTTTTAATACAACCTACGTATTTTATCATGTGCTCCTAAGTATTTATTTCTGTGCTTTAATTTTTCCCTATACTATCCTCTACAGTAAGTTTTATAATTATATGAATAACTATAAGCTCCTCTCAGTTCTTTACATCCATTTAAAAAAGAGGTAGGGGAAAAATCATTTCCTAAAGAAGATATAATCCCTGTAACAGATGGTCCTTCCTTAAGACATTGTAAGCAATGCAACTTTTGTCAGTACTTTGGTAGCAGCGCTGCTTTACGAAGGTCTTCTATATCCAGAAGGAAAAAATATGTCTCAGATGCTGTAACTGCTGTTTAGGCTAGCAGAGTATGTGTCCTTAATAGTACAGTGTAGTACCTATTCATGTAATTTGGACTAAATATTAAGTGCTTGCCAGCAATATTGTTTCCTGGAAAGCATTCAATTAAAATAATAATAATAAAAAGAACAATCTACTACTCTATTGTCTTTTCAAGTGACAGAATTTCCCTCTGGCTTTAAATGCACTTGTTACTGAGTGAACACGAGAAGAAAACAAATTTAACAAACTGAGAATCATGTGATCTCTGATTCTGGAAAATATTTACTTGGAGCAGCATATAAAAATGTATTCTTCTGTTGTAGCATTACTGTGGATAAGAATACTGACCGTTATCGATTGCCCACATATTTCCATGGATCGGTCCTGTTTGCCTCCAGCGAATCCTGGTGTCACTTGTTAATGCTGCATTGGGAAGAGGAGTAGTTATTCGGTTCCACCTGAAATACATAGAACACAAATTCTAATGTTTTACACCGCTAGTTATTAAGTGATTGAATGTGTTTGCTTACACTGCAAAAGCTTGGTGAGAATTTTTAATTCTAAAATCTGCTCAATGAATCAAGTAAGTTACTGCGGCTTTAGAAAGTATAGAAAGTATAAATGAACATACAACAGAGCATGGTCTGCAATATTTTCACACAATATATGAATGTTAATTATTAGATTATAAAGCCCAGTAGTTTTTTTTCCCCTTTATGAATATCTGAAGTCAGTAAGGATCTTCACCTATATCACTATAGCAACTTCTCCATCCCAGTGAATATCATCTAAATTGCATACTAAATTCAACCTTTCAGTGCAGCTGAACTCTGTTGGATGGAAACCCCTGGGAATGGGAAGTAGGGTGTGGAGGATGTGGCCCACTGTCCAGCTGGGCTTTGTTTCTCATGCCATCCACATGGTCTGCATCTGCTGCACACACCAGGGCTAATAGTTGGTATGAAGATGATACAGAAATGAGGTCACTACATCATGCTGTGCTTCAGCTGCAGTTTCTTCTCATGTTCATACCCATGGCTCTGAAGTGTTTATGGATGCTGGGAAGCCATGGGATGACAAGGTGGCACAGTTTCATTTCACAGTCAGAGCAGTCCTGAAGATACTTTGTCTGCTGAAGCACAGAGGATGCACTTCATTGCAACCCAACATTAGTATTCCAGGTGAGAAAAGGTGTCTGAGGATGTAAATATGGCTTTGACTGATGGTTCCTCTGACTAAAAAGAAAACTTCTGCAGCTTTGACACAGTATAACTTTTCTTTTAATTACCAGCCTGCAGTCTCCCTTCCCCCTCCCCTTTTCTTTTTGTAATTTATCCACAGCATCAGGAAAAAAAAATTATTCAACAGAGGCAGTCTCATATTTTTCAAATTTCATTACTGGGCAGTCAGGAAGACCAGAACACTCCTCCCTTGCTGTGCTCAGCCGGTCAAAAATGAAAGATGATACAGGGTTGTGTGCTCTGCTTCTTTCTCCTGTCACCCATAATTCACTTCCTTCTCTAATCCTGCATCTCAGTTAGGGTTGCAGAGAACACTCTCACCCGCTGTAGTTTTCAGAGGCGTAGACAGTGCTGTGGGGAAGATGGGGCCCAGCACATATCTCAGGCAAACACTCGGTGTGGAGCAGGGACCAGGAGCGGCCATGGTTGGTTGAAAATTCCAAGCTGACACTGGTAACACAGTGAAGGAAAGAAAGAAGAAAGGCATTGTGAGCATAACCTGGTAGAGACTGGCAAGCAGAAATACCACTACAGAGAAACACAGTGAAACCCAGAGAGGTTAGGTGATGTCCATCCATGGAAGTTTTCAGGTCATGGATAGGCAGTGCCGTGTGTGACCTGACCTATACTGGCACTAATCTCACTAGGTTTCACTAAAAGACCTGAGAAAGTCACTTTCCGCAAACATTTCTATGATTTTATAAAACAAAAAGGAGCAAATGACTTCATTCTTTCCCTTTCACTTCCCCTTAACTTCAATGAATGTCTCAAGGAAGTGAAGCCAACAAAAGAATTTTGCGGTCAGTCTGCGAGCAGTGAGGTTCTCACACTGGTGGCTTTCAAAGACGAGAGCTATTTATCACCACTCTTACAAGAATTACTTATGCTTGTGGCATGAATAATATTTTGGAGGTCAGTAGGCTGCTGTCTTTAACACCTTCCACCTTCATTAAGAAAAGAATCCAATAGCCATTAGAAACTGGAGTAGATGTCAGCTTGAAGTCATAGGCATATTTCAGAATAATGGACTACAAAAAGTATACTTTAACCTGGAAGACTATTTAATAGACTCTTTATTGCATGGGAGATATATCAGCCTGGGCCTGTGGAAATCAGAAGAAACATTCACTTTTGAGCAGCTTATACTTGTCATTAGTTGGCTTCATTCTTACTGAGAAAAAAAAGAAAAACACCAACCCCCACAAATACTCATACAGATTCTGTTAAAAAAAAAAAATAAAATCACCAAAATGCTGATAATTGAAAGAGAAATCTCGCCTGTTGTACCTGTTACCAGGCTGATATGTTCCACAACCCAAATTGATGGAAAACTGGATCATGTGAGTCACTGTGGAAGGGAGCACTGGAAGGACATGGAAGTAATCCACAGCCCAGACATTCCTGTTGTGGCCTTGGTGACTCTTTTGTTTCAGGCAAAATTTGGTTGCAGGAGTCTGCAGGTCCGGACTAATGACAACAGAAACCAAAGATGGAACCTTTAAAAGAAATTAAATCAGGCTTAAATAAAAGAAAGAATATGAAAAAGGCTTACATGGAAAAGTTCTATTTAAAATAGAGAGGTGGCTTCAAATACGCTCAATGAAACATGCCCATTTCTCTCATTGTTTGTTAACTTTTCTTTTAGCCACCTGTTTTCTACAGAAGAACTCAAATAAAACTTATTTTATATTATGAGCATAGCTACTGGCATTCTGGGTACCAGTGCTGCTTATCAGCTTAGTTGGATCAGTTTGTTTGTAAAGGCACAGTAGGAAAGACTGTGTCTTCTGCATTCTGAAACAAATAGGTCTGTTGTATGAGTGCTCAGCTGGAAGACGATACTTGTCCTGCAGTCTCTCAGCTCACAGAACAAATGCAGTGTAACTGCAGGGCTGAGTACGTGAGAAGAGAGTAACCATATGAATTCACAGACGTGTGGGGAGGGTGTAATGCTGAAATAAATGAAAGCATTGCTTTATGAAGCCCAGCCTTTGTCCGAAAGGAATGCAATTAGACCTTTATTATGTCAAAAGAGGATGTCAGCTTTAAAACTGCTTGCTTTAAAAAAAGCTTCACAATGAATTCAGCGTAATTTCAGATCCTGTCTCTCCCTGAATTCTCCAATTAATGTTTTATTATTTCACAATTACGGTTTCCTTAGTTTTGAAAAAGTCCTACCCTGTGTTTCACACAGAACCAGGAGAGGAGGGAAACTATGTACAATGAAACAAAGCGAATGACTCAACCAAATTCAGGTCAAACCCCGCTGTAACTATAAACATCGCTTCTCTAAATGCTACAGTTACAGTGAAAATGCACATGGATCTGTGGCTGAAATCAGCTGCATATTTACCACCAAATTTCCTCCACAATATGTAAACATATTGCATTTGAAACTGTAACACATCCACATGTGTATGCATTACATGTGTATTTGTACACTGATTTTTGCTCTCTGTCTCCAAAGGGTACGCTACTCTACTTAAAATGGAAAGAAAAGGTATGAAACGTGTAATTTTCTGTGCCAGGTGCAGGAAAGGCAAGCAGGCATTCCCGAATAACTCTCCTCCCAGCCACTGAGCCCACCAGAACTGACCCACTTGGGCCAAAGCTCCTGCATATTGCACTGTGGCTGGCAGGACCTTGAAAGGAGAGAAGAGTAATTATTATTGAGGAGACGTGATCAGCACAGTTCTCAGCTGATGACTGAGTGTTGTTGCCTGTTGCCCATTTGCCTGTTATCCTAGCACTATCCAACATGCAGCACTGCTCAGTAACAACCACAGAGCTGTGTTGCAAAGGCATCCTTTCACTACAAGAGCTGTGTATGAATTATATGATATATTTACCCATGTGGAATTCAACATACAGCACCAATGATATGGCTTAAAAATAGATCACAGAATCACAGGGGTTGGAAGGGACCTCAAGAGATCATTGTGTCCAACCTCCCTGCTAATGTAGGTTCCCTACAATAGGTCACACAGGTAGGCATCCAGATGGGTCTTGATTATCTCCATAGAAGGAGACTCCACAACCTCTCTGGACAACCTGTTCCAGTGCTCCATTAACTTTATCATAAAGAATTTCTTCTGTATGTTTGTACAGAACTTCCTATTTTTAAGATTTAGGCCATTACTCCTTGTTCTATCACTACAGACCCCTGGGACTGGTCTATCCATCCTATCCATCTACTTTGTTTAAGGTGATTTACCTTGTAAGCAGCGTAGGTCAGGGTATCAAGAGCTATGTGTTCCCTCCTGCCTTCAATCTTGGCATAAAGGATGACGTCATTTTCATGGGATTCTCCAGAATCACAAGTTCCCCCTGTACAACACACATTTAAGGGAGAAAAAAAGTAACTGAAGTCCTTGTTACTGGAAGGTGGGATCATACTACACAGACAAACTTAAAAAATAACTACTATCAGATGTTGTTTAACTTAAGATATGAAACAAAAGAACAGAAGCCCTAAGGACATACTGTATAAGAACTACTTGATCTGATACACCACGTCAGAGATCAAGGGAGTTGACAATTATGAAAACCTCAAGCAACTCTCTTAATCTGCTTAACAAAACAATTTAAATAGAAAATGCTGTGGCTAGAACAATACTTCTATCTGTCTGTTTCAAATCCTGTTTACATAGAAATGTTCTGCTTTCTGAGTTCTTGCCTGTTTGAGGGAGATCAGCAAACTGTTACCTTGTACTCACCCCATGCAGCCACACACCATATATGAGGATTTCAAATAATTCTCATCTGATACTTTGGCTGCTGAGAACTTGCTGTCAGTAGGACAGGGGAGAGACTGCTGCAAATCTTACTCATTGCGCTGCTTCTTCTATTGTCTATACCATATCATAAATAGGATGAACTGAATCTACTGTATCACACAGAATGTGTGTGATACGGTAACCTCACTGGAATGAGTCATGATTTCATGTGTCTTCATTTGGTATAATCTAAAAACACTTGATAACCTTCTCTGGAAGAGCAGATATCTTGGCAAGTTTGTGCAGTGAGTATGACGTAACAGTTATAAAACGGACATCACCAAACTAGTCTGGTGTTCTGGAAAAGATTTTTAAGAGAATATCTGTAACTGAAACAGGAAGCCTGTCATTTTCCTGGACACTATGGGTATCACAGGTATTGAAAAAAAAACACAGCAAGAAACAGGATGAGGAAGTTTCTCTGAACTGTCCATAAAGTAGGAACGTTGCATAAACAAAGTACTTTATGTCTTTTCACTAAAGATGCCCAGCTCCTGGAATGGGATTGACAAAGCAATCTGGAGAGCTAGATAAGATGTGCATTTTTGATGCTTATTACACTGCAGTAAGAAATACCCACGCGTTCATTCAAATTCTCTGCTTGCTAGAGTGTTTAAACTGTGATCTACTTAATGCTTGAATACAACAAATACATTTTCTAATGGAAACACACTATTCTCTGTGCCTGTATGTGCTGACAGCTTCTCCCCTAGGTTCAGGAGGTTGAGCAAATTTCTTTCCTGTTTCTCTTGCAGGTGCTGTAATGCTTGGGAGAACTGGCAAACTGCATTCTCTTCTTCCTGTGTGTTATTGGTAATTCACATAACACAGAGATGTGCAACAATTTAGAGCCATAACATGAGGCCTTACACTCATTAAATACAGGGTGTTTTTTCTTGTTGATTCAGAAGGCAGCTTCTGGAGGTCATAAGTTTAGTATCTGCTTCCTCCTTTATTATTTTATTATTCTCTGCCTTTAAACAAAAATCCTCACCTACTCTAAACATGCTGTTGAGAGAATAACATAATGCAATTTCCTTTATGTGCGAAATAAAAGTTGTGGAAAAACACTGTAAGGTACTGAACGACAGCCACAGTGTCCATCAGAATTCTGGTTAGTTACAACAACAAACTAATGCAGTCGTGCTGATCACAACAGCGGGAAGGAGCAATGATAGCACAAGTTTGCTCCTAGATGCTTTTATAGCCCTAGAAAATCACTGAATTTGCACTTCATTCTAAAAGGAAGGTCCAGAGAAGATGCTAGCACCACATCAGTTCTTTCCACAAGGGATGACACACAGAGGCCCATTCCAAGGCTATAATGGTCAATAGTGTGTTTTGTGTACAAGAGATGAATTTGACCCTGGGTAAATATGTTAGAACAAAATGCTTTTGAATAGAGTGCTAAACTAAGAGCTTTTGAGCAGAAGGTGCTCCAGCAGGCTGTGGCTGTCCAAGTCCCCAGTTATATCTGCCAGCACTACATTGACTTCTAATGTACTCTTGTGTTTGCATTGTGAATCCTGCTTGAGGACTGAACAAGGGTAAGCCCACAACTATGTATGCAGCAGGTGTGTAGGCTTCCTTTTATATCAAGGTTTATCCAACCTCTGCAGTCAGTGGAGCCCAGAGAATAGCTCAGCTGGTCTAACACAAGTGTCTCATGTTGAACCAAATGCATTTTTTCAGTAGCTTTACTGATCACATCTCTAATTACAAAGGAAAATTAGACACTGACCTCACACGGAGACACATTCATGTAGTTGTTTTAATCTGGAACTAAAGGTTTATAACAGTCAAATTGGCTAGATATATCCATGGAAAATAAAGTCTACTAAGGGCTCCTAAACCCAGAATGCCCCATCTGGCTAAGAAAGGTATGCAAGTCAGAGATATCTGGACGAATATTTTTAGGAGAGCTATTTGTGTGCCCACCATGTTTTCATATTTCTGTGAACATCAGAAGAGCAGACCTTCAGTCCAAGACTTGTCTGTCCTACATCCTTGTAGGTGCATAACTACGATGAATCTGAGCCATCCTTTTCCAAGGAATGTTTAAAATATCTCTTACGTGCATTGTGAAATCTAAATCTCGCATATCCCACTTCTATTTTATTGGGAATACACACTCACCCATACTGAAATAAAATCGTAAGTTCCCATATCCAGTAGTGTCCATATACGGAGTGCATATTTTTCTTTCACCATCTCTGAGAAATACCATAGACGAGCCAGACTCCAACGTCCCACACTCAGTACCAATGACAGCGCCTAATATGTCCCACCTGGAGAGGTCAACAGTGGGCAGAGAATGTGCGGCAGCACGTTACTGATAAATTCAAACAGAACATGTTCTAGGAGCTCATTTTTACAGAAAGCAGTATCTGTTGCTACTGTTAGAAAGTACAATAAAATCAACACAATGCACTTTTCAAAATTAGGTACTGAGAAATGTACTTGCTTATTCAATATTAGTTTTTAAATTCAGTCTAAAACAAAACTAATATAAATCATAAAAATAAACAAATTGGCAGAAAAGTTAAAATTACTAAAAAAATTCAGCTTTTAATGCTGTTACCAAATATTTCGTGCTTTGTTGTTCCAGTACTTCATTATTTTTCTGGCATGAAAATGTTTAAAACACAACTGCCTTCTGTTCATATTGTGTAATAGAATGTTTACAGACGAATGAAACATGAAAAAGCACATGTCTTCCATATCTACTATGCCAGACATTAAATACGAAGGTAATAACAAAAAATACTCTTTTCATCTTCTTGAGTGTTTAGGGTATCACTTTTAACAAATACATGACCAGAGAATGAAATAAGAATTGATGGGTTTCTTCTAATGTATGGTGATACGATCTTTGTCAGTTTTTTTTTCTTATTTTTTATTCAGAGATAATTAAAAGAGCTGCTGCAGATTTTTTCAATTAAGTATTTCTATTGAAAATATGTTTTCATCATGAAAACACTGGTTTCTCTAAAGCTTGATTAAAATATTTTGGAAGATTGGAAACTTGAAAAACTGTACATTATTTTGGTCCGATACATAATTATTCATAATGAAGTATTTTAAAGTCATAAGGCAGTAAAGCAATGCAATATTTAGAATCATTAATACTCAATAATCCAATCATATAGAGTGATTCAGAGAATGAGAAAACGTTTAAGATTTGAAGTCTCTGAGGGATGACAAAGCCATTTCCTGTCCACTTCTAGCTGAAACAATCTCTACCACCAATGTGGAGTATGAAAATCTCAAAAACTGCCATTTCAACACTTTAGCAGTCTGCTTATCAATTTAACCATTCACACTATTTCAAAATGTATTTTTAGATCTTCTTAAGAGCTGCCAGTTTTCTTATTGACCTAAGCTGTGACAGACTAACAATGTGCCTGCTTGAAAATCCTCCTTTAAAACTGTCAGTCATTTACACAGGAATTAGCAAGATTAGCGTCACTGAAAAGCTTTTATGACACAAATATAAATATGTTAATGGAAGCAGAGTTTAACCTAACCCTATTTTAGTTGTGCACATATTTTAAAGGTAATGTGCAATATAATCAAAATACAATTTTGAAAATGGGTCTCTTGGGCCAAAGACAAGCACAGAGTAACATGGTTGTGCTTACTTTAACTTACATGACAAAATCTCACAATGCTCCATTGATCTTTTGTATGCTCTATTTAGCTCAATTAAAACAGTCTCTTTGATGACCCACGAAACAACTTGAGGTCATGAATGATGCAGATCATGGAGGTTTCCAGGGATCCTTCCTTTTAGGCAGCATTATAATGGAAACTAGAAAGTTCTACAACATAAAATAACTGGCACTTAAAGAAAAATAAATGAAAACATCTGTAAAGATAAATAGAGATCTCTTGGTGATGGCATGACAGAGATGCAGACGCTCTTGATTGAACAGTACATTTGGATACATTTATCCCTCACATGACTCTTGAAATTCTTCTCTACATAAGAAATGACAGGATGATACATGGATCTAAATTAGATTTAACAAGTATGGACATTCAAAGTAACAGTACATATGCTAGAGACACCAGAGATGATAGTTCTATCCTCAGATATGAAGATCTGTTCACTTTTATGGTTCATTTTAAGGTACAGGCCCTAACTTATGTGATTAAAGAATGACAGTAAAAAGATGCATGGTACTAATAGCAAATCCTATTTATGAAGCCTACTGCTTTACGTTGCCTACCTGGACTTGTCCAAAGCCTTTTACATAGCCTTGGACCATATTCTTATCTCTAAATTGGAGAAACATGGATTTGATGTATTTACTACTCAATGGATAAAGAATTGGCTGGATGGCCACAGCAAGGATTGTGGTCAATGGCTGTATGAGCAAGTGGAGTCCAGTGACAAGAGTCCCCAGAGACCCATCTTGGGACTAGTTCTCTTCAACATCTTTGTCAATGACACGGACAGTGGGATTGAGCAAATTTTCTGATAACACCAAGAGTGATGTGGTTGGCACAGCAGAAGGAAGGGATGCCATCCAGAGAGACCCGGACAGGCTTGAGAAGTGGGCCCATGTGAACCTAATGAGGTTCAACAAGGCCAAGTGCAAGGTGTTGCACTTGGGTCAGGGCAATCCCAGATATGTGTACAGACAAGGAGAATAACTCATTGAGAGCAGCCCTTCAGAGTGGGACTTGTGGGTTCTGATAAATGAACAAATTAACATGAACCAGTAGTGTGTGCCTGCAGCCCAGAAGGCCAACAGTAGCCTGGGCTGTATCAAAAGGGGTGTGAAAGGGAAAGGGAAGTGATTGTACCCCTCTGCTCTGCCCTCATATGATACCATCTGGAGTACTGCATCCAAGCCTGGGTACCAAGCACAGGAGAGATGCAGAGCTCTTGGAGCAGGTCCAGGGAAGGGTTATGAAGATGTGCAGAGGGCTGCAGCACCTCTCCTGTGAAGAAAGGTCAAGTGAGCTGGTCTTGTTCAGCCCAAAGAAGAGAAGGCTCCAGGGAGATCTCAGTGCAGCCTTCCAGTACTTGATGGGAGCTTATAAACAATAGGGAAACTGACTTTTTACATGGGCAGACAGTGATGGGATAAGGGGGAATGGCTTTAAACTAAGAAAGGGAAGATTTAAGTTAGATGTTAAGAAGAAATTCCATATTCAGAGGGTAGTGAGGCACTGGCATAGCTGCCCAGAGAAGATGTGGATGTCCCAAACCTGGCAACGCTCAAAGTCAGGTTGGATGGGGCCTTGGGCAGTCTGATCTGGTGGGTGCTAGCCCTTGGAGGGGGCTAAAACTGGATGGGCTTTAAGGTCCCTTCCAACCTAAGCCTTCCTATTATTCTATGTTGGGAATATAAAAAGTACTAATCACTCTGAATAACGGTAAGCTTCTATGCCCTCAGTGTTGGGCTCCTTCAGATGTCTCACCTCAGAGTGTTTTTGGCACAGAGCAAGATGGTGATAATCCACACATGTGAGCTTCCCTTTGCTCTCTCATATGAGAGATGCTTTTGTGTTTTCTTTGAGAGGAAAGTGAGGCAGGCAAAGCTACCTGCAGCTGTCTCTGTTCATACACAATGACCTCAATGACATATTTTTCTCTTGAGACTGGTATTTCCTACAATCCCAAAATGAAAGAAGGGAAGAGGCGCAATCCACCAAGCCACCACGTTATTTGTAGCAAAGAATAAAAGAACCCTTATTTACTAATGAACTCTGTAGATAAAAAAGTCAATAGTGGAATACACTGTATTAGGTTGAACTGGAGTCTTACACTGCTGGACAGTAAGGCTCCTTCCACTTCATAATTATTATGATTACTAAACATACTTAAGTTGCTTCAAAAACAATGCTTCCTATGTGTTTCCATGGAAACTACAACAGATACAGAAAACACAATAACACTGTTTGATAGAGCAAATTCTCACCTACAAAACACTATTTTTCAACATAGTCACCACCATTATCTGTTCATTTTTGCCAGCGATGAACAAGAGCCTGTATGGTATGCTTGTAAAAATCTGCACCAGAAAAGGTTACCCGCTATGATGCTATGATGGTGTTGTAGCTAGGAAAACGTTGCCCATGCAGTCCAACTCTCACCAGCCTGGACAGATGGAAGTCAAAAGGCATTGAATCCAGACTATACAGCCCAGCCAAGACTGGCAATGTGCTCCACAATCTTCAAATTGGCATGAAGCCTGGCATTATCATGTTGCAAGGTTGTCTTCTTCTCTGGCCTGACTCTGGAAGTTGGGTCCTTCAGCTTAGACAGCGTTGTGGCATAGCAGACAGAGCTGATGGTTTGTCCATGTTCCAGGAAAGTCAGGATCACCCCTTTCCTATCACTTTTCCTGCTGAAGGTTGTGTCCTGAACTTTTTTGTTTTTGATGGGGAATTTACACTCCAAGGACAGCTGTTTTGACTCTGACTCATAGTGGTGACACCACATCTCATCACTGGTAGTGATGAGATCCAGGGAACTGTCACCTTCAGCCTGGTATTGATTCAGTAGGTCCTGACAAACTGCATATGGTGTTCTTTCTGTTCCTGTGTGAGCATTTGTGGGAACAATTTGGCACAAACGTTGCAGTATTCCAATGTTGCCACCATAATTTCTAGTGCATTGAAGTTGACATTCAGCTCTGTACACAGTTCCATGATTATAATTCTCTGATTCTTGTGGATGAGCTGATCAAAACAATCCTCATTTTGTGGTGTGACAGCTGTGCATGGCAATCCAGAACATGGTTTGTCTTTCACATCACCGCCACCACTGCTGAAACACACCTCTCACTGCACTCACATCCACTGGTTGGTCTCCGTAAACGTTCAGCAAGCATTGATGAATGTCAATGAGCACAATTCTTACATCATGGAGGAGTTCAATAAAACACCTTTGCTTCATCCACACTTCCGTGTCAGACACCATTTTGTCAGACTGACCCTCTGCTGCCATCTATCACATGGCAACAACATGTAACGGATTATTGGTGGGAAGGTTCAACCTCTACTACCATATCATCAACAACCACTTCTGGTCAAGATTATTATGGGCTAACATAGTAAGATAGGGGCATGATTTTCGGAGCAGCCTTCATACATTCTGCAATTCTTGAGTATCAGAAATGACATAGAAACAGGGAATTTGGGTCAGAAAATGTTGACTACCTTTAACAAAAGTTTTTGCAAAGACATAGTTCTGAGAAAACATATTCTGGTCCCACGAGGAGTTTGTGAACAGAGATGCAGGAGGCTGAATATCTAGCTTGGATGTCAGAGAGTGATGTTCTACGTCTGCTCCACCCTGTTGCCAGCAGAGGTGGAAATGGAATATTTTATACCCCAGGAATCTGCTCTCTTTGCTAACCTATTTCCCTTTTATTTTGAACAACATCTTGAAATACAGACAATTGACATACAGAAAACAAACCACTAGTCTTCTAAATCTTACATTTTTTTCACAAAACAGAATTTTTATTTTCTGTTCAGGCCTGCTGTGGATAATTGCACCCTGTAATCTGTCCTTCATGTTCCTGTGACAGTCTCAACATAGCAGAACAATATTTAAAATACAGTTCAAAGAGCATTCAAAGACATTTCTCTAAGAAGAAATTAAGGAAGTGCTTATATTTGCAGTTCTGTAGAATTCCCAAAGCAAAGCCCCACAGAAGTGGTGCAAGGAGGGACAATGTTAAGTACAGTTTTATGTGATGAGGTTGCTTTCTGTAACTCCAACAGAATTCAGTGTTTGTTCATGGCTGCATGTAATTTAAACCTCTGTTCCTATAAAAACCGTTGAAAGAAGGAAGTTTCACATATAGAATAAAATTTGAAAATTTAAAAAAAAAAAACACCTTTTTTTTAAATTTGAAAATTAAAAAAACAGATCAGGATCAAGTTCCTGTGAATGGGATGCAAAAAGTATCTGCCCTGTTCCTGGCTGACAGCAGTGGTAGCTGCAGCTGGAGTCCAATGCTGCGTGAAAACAAAAATGAATTATTTGCAGAAACTGTGCACTTTCTTACTGGGTATGGTACAAATAACTGACTTCAAGATTTGTACTCAAGTGCAGAATTTACTACTGCAATTTTTTTAATAGTCTACTAATTATCAAGGAAGGAGGAGCCCTGATTAGAACCACTGAAGAGGAGGAGACTGGCTTGAATTAACTAATTACCTGGTCCAGCAGAGCCAGGAGCTAAAGGCAGGGCAGATAGATGTTCTGAGGTCACATACCCATCCTGTTTTTTCAAGATGGAAACAGACTGAAACAACATCTCAGATACATCCCACGTGTTCACCTAACACATAGCACATAACATATGAATTTTATTTGCCTGAAATTTCTGAAAGGACACAACAACAATAGTTCAGCATCCAGCATATCATGGGTTGGTTCGCCAAACTGTGAAGGAGTCCATGAGGAATACTGTCTCTGTAAGTCCCAGATAATCCAAGTGTTTATAGTTTGCAATTAGCATGCTTTTCTCAAAAGCTGCTCTTTGCTTTCAGCGCAGCACAAGCAGCATCTGAACCAGCTGCTAATGATTTGAAGTATTTTGTAGGTTAAAATCAACATTCAGCAGAGACCTGTAAAATAGCAGTGTGCGTTTCTCAATTCTTAGGGATTACAGCCACTACTGAAATTCCTTTTCTTAAAAATAAAAAAGAAGACCATGTTGAAGTTTTTATTTTCTTGTTATTTGGTCAGAATTTATGCAGTGAGGTATGCAAAATGACAGAATATAAAGTTGTAGCTCTCTACCAGGCCACTTTTATTTTTGAAAAGCTCGCTTATGTTTTGGTAAAAGTGGTATGACTTCCTATTGTGCTGTCCTGGATGGGCTGCCAAGTGTGGCCCACAGAAGTTTGGCTGAGTTTGGGAGGAATCTGATTTGCTATAGATTGTTAGCAGCTCTCAGGTGCAACAAGAGAAAAAAAAATTAAATCAACATCATGTGTTTCTTCAAAAATGTCATGAAAGCATGACTTTTTTCATTGAAACATTGAAAATTTTAGTGGCAGAATGGTCAGGAGGCTGTTCCTCCTGGGCTTTCCTAACTTGCTTGTTCCCAACATCTCCAATTATCTGTTACTTATGGTGTTGCTATTTATGCTAGCAACACTCACCCAGCTTCCCAATCCCCGGCACAGAGCTCCCAGCCCTACCCAGGCACTCACCCTTTGGGCTGGCTCTCAAATTCTTCTGCCCACTGCTCCTGGGAATCCTCTGTAGAAAGGTCCACATCCCGAGTTGTGGCAAAATTGAACTCGCTGCCTTCTGTCCCATGGAAATAGATGGAGTTTCCATCTGACTGGCAGCTGTGCTGTAGACAAAAGGAGCACAGAGTAGCGGATGTTACTGTGGTTGGCAAGGGCAGCTATTCTGCTCACACGCTGCCTGAGCTCAGAGCAAGCTGCAAATTAACAAATGGCTCACCAATGTCTGAGATGAAACACAGATAACAAATGGACCATCACCTTTTCTCTTTCTTGGCCTACCCCAATTTGATCGTATCCTAACCTCACATCTGCTTCCCTACAAATGCACTTCAAACCATTGTGAAGTTGTGTTTGTTTAGAAAAGAAACCAAGCCTTTGTGTGTTTATTCCTATTTTAAAGCCTAGCCATTATGTCTGCCTTGGACCAGTAATCACAACTGTGTATACAAATAACCTTAACAGCACTATTGATATGGATATTTTGTTGGAAGAAGAGTTTCATGCTGTGAAACATGTCAGATCTTCATGGTTGAATTTTTGCAAGCAGAGGTGTTTGAAGGTAAAATTGCTCTGCACTGCCACATAGCAAACTTCAGGGCTGACATGCATGAGTGAAAAGGCTGTTTGCTATAATTTTATGCAAATAGCACAGCAAATAGCTATGTAGGCAAATAGCTCTTGTAACATGTTGATCGCAGGGTGCTGAGGTTGCCCACATGAACAACATGTCTGCTTTTCATATTGCATTTCTGCATAGATCACCTCAGCAGCATGAAATGAAGCCCCACATCTGCTCAAACTGCCATGACCAAACAGAGCCTTTGAACAGGTCATATTGCACGTAGACTACAAAATGGCATGTAGGTTACAATATGGATTGTCTTCTTTTGCCAGTACTACTCTTGCCCTCATGTGTATCTGATAAATTGCTAAGTCTCTGGAATTTGCATGGCTGAAAGGGATATTGGAAGCTTCTAAAGAAGCTCTACCTGTCCTTAACAGAAACAACTTGGTATTATATTGAATTGTTCATATTAAAACAAATACTGATAAAAGCAATAATTAGCTCAAACACTTCTTTGGAAAATCTGGTCACATTAGAATTATGAGCTGAAAAAAGAGAATGACTAATTAGACTAATTCTCCTTTCTTGTCACAGTTCAATATCTGAAAAAGAAATACAATAATACCAAACTGCATTGACCTTTTCAGCACCATCTATGCAGTCTGCTCTTGTCTCTGAACTCCTTCAGAAGTCACCAAGGAAAAGTGTGATGATCACCTCATCTGTGTTTAAAAAGGTCATGGCAATGCCACAGAAGTTAATAATTAAATTTTCGGTAAAAAAGAAACGCAGCAAGAAGCAAAAAAACTGCCCAGTGCATCTTTGTGTATGTGTTTTTAAGAGAACAGTACAAAATGCTGCATTATGTCTATTCCTCTTTTCATTTATCAATGCAAAAAATATAACCAAAATTTTTATGTTGATAATTTTCAAATATGTTTGCCTGTAACTTAGCATTTAAATTTATATTTAGAAATGAAATGTGAATTCTTTTAGAGGCATCTACACATTATTAGAAAAAAAATTATGTACTTGGAATCTGATTTGAGTGTAAAGACTTTCTGGTCTTCATCTGTATGACAACAGCTCTGCATTTAATAGCTCTGGCAAAATACCACTTGAAGAAACCCACTATACAAGTGTAAAGACTGTTTCAAATGCTAAAATAAACAAATCCCTCCTAAGGCATTTGTCTTCTACATAAAAGTCAAAGCAATAGCAAGATGCTGCAATGCTGAGAGGATATCAGAAATTACATAGATTTTCTCACAATTATCCTTACTATACATATATAAAAATATTTCATAACTAGAAAAAAAATAATGAAACAGTTTTATATTTTACTTCAGTTTGAAAAATAGTGTGTACCATGCAGTTATTTGTAACTAAGAAATGGCTTTTGTTCACAGTTTTGCATTAATGCTCACAGGTGTTGCTAATATCACAATTCTAAAAATAATTTTGCTCCTTGGTTTTCAGATTATTCTTCGTTTGCTGAACAGAAATGAAATAGCCTTCACCTGTCAATCAGTCTACCACAAAACCGTTATTACCTGCAAGCAGCCAAGCGAATACACCAGAAATAAATATTCAGGCTAAAACTTCTGATAATTCAAATTTATATGTAATCCATCATCTCTTAATAAACAGACAAATAGATCCTATGGAGCTAGCAATGTACAATTGCATACAAGCTTTGGAAAGTCCTTTGTAGGCTGCACTTATTTCTCAGCTGCTCAGTTATATGTAAGTGTTTACTTGATACTGGGACATGTCATTAGTAATCTCTTGCTGATGAAAGCCACCTATTAAAATACACAGAACAGATACAGGCCTGTTATCATTTCATGTACGTATGTCCTTCTGCTGTCTGAGAGAATATTTACCAAAGTGTGTCTGGTAGAGTTTCCACTTAGGTTGTCAAGATAAATCAATGGGCAGCTTGGCAAAAGGGCAAATATGTAATTATGCATAGTTGTGTACAATCAGAATTTTATGAATGCTCCAAAGGATACAGAAGCATCACTTATTTCATTAGTTCTATAAAACTACCTTTATGCTTTGACAAAAGCTACACAATATCAATGAATATGCATTTTATGCTGATTTCATGTGTTAATGAACCACATAACATATGGCTTAAATCAACCTCTGACCAAGTTAGCTTTGAACCTCATGTGAAACAGCTCTGCAGAGGAAAAGTTCCAACTGCAATTTAACTGCTTTTGTTATTCTACATGACTACAAAAACAGTCATAGAAGCTCATCATCTTTACAGGAGGTAAGAAAGATGCTCAGAACACATGTAAAGCTTCTATCAAAGTTCTAAGAGAGGGCCATTGTTTTCTTTTTGCTCAGTACCACCATTTGGGACCCTAAAGGCATGCCTGTGAGAGAGAAGCACCCACCTGCATGAGCTGTACCCTCATCCTCTTCCAGCTGCCAGCCATATCTCCCTGTCTTTATAATCATCTCCCCCTGGGTCACATTTGGCTTCCTGCTTCCATATTTTCCTTTTCATTTTCCAAGCAGTTTCTATCTGTTGCTGTTTCACTGCTCTTTTTCACTAGAGGGGCAAACAACCTCAAAAGGTGCTCAGCCAAATCTTCTAGAGGTAAAGGAAACTCCACAAGAATTGATTCCTCGCTGGCATAACTCCCGACTACCTCATCAGTCCTGTTCAGCATCCAATAGGCTGCTGATTGCTGGATTATTTTGTAGTTTTGCAACAGGGTTTGAACAGATTACAAACTGAACTGAAACCATCAGACTCATTTTCTCTTGGGTTCAACCCAGGGTTTGAATCCAAGCCTTTAGAAATGAAGAACTCAAGTACGGTGCTTTTTCCTGAATTAACGACTTAACACTTTCAGTGGTAACTATAGAATGTTCATTTTTAAAGGCCTGAATTTTATAGGTTTCTCTTCTTTTTTAAAGGTGATAAAAAATCTGAAATGAACATGTACTCTTTTTTTGAAACTAATGCAGTTAAGTTCTTCCTAAACTGGAGATACTGCAAATCTCTCTATGCAGATGCAGCATTCTCTCTTACGAATATCAGATGCAATTTGCTCTCTGTTTCATTTTTATTTACACATAAATGATTTTAAAGATATGAACAAATTAAGTTACTTAGTAAAATATGGTAACTAAAAAGGCAAAATGGCAGCAACGTGTAGGATTTTTCTCTTCTTGTTACCATGGAAGCATCAGCTGAAGGTCCAGTACTACAGCAGAGTTCAATTTTGTATTTAATGAGGGATTATAAGCATAAGGAACATTTAACGTGTCCTTGCACAAATTACAACACTGAAAGGTTAACTAATTTGTGATGAAAAATTAATTTAGAGAAAAAATCTTTTGACAAATCTGATAACCTTCATTAAACAAGGCTTTCTCCCAAATCACCTTCAAAACAGAGCACACGATCCTTGAGACACTTCAGTGTTGACACTTCACAACAGTAGCTGTTTCCTATTGTTTGCAACAAGAGTGGGACTATAAGCCTGCCATAAGTACACCGTTGTATTCCTAAACAAACAACAGTCACTGCTGCCAAATGGAAAGAAGCCAAGAACTGTTCAGGGACTGTGGTCATCCCAAGGGAAAAAAAATCAGTTTAATTTAATCTGGCACTACCGATACTATTATTCACTAGCTGCAATTGTTAAACTATTGCTTAGCATGAATAGAGCAAAATGAAAATTGTCTGGACACATTCCCATAGCTCAGCATGCTTGGACTTGCTCTCAATCTAATATTCACTCTGAATCTTCTGTTTCTAAAGTTTGTCTGCTGTATAGTTACAGTATTACTGCTTTTCACCTACTCTGGAGGCACTGCTGTATCTCACCTTCACCTACCTCCGCCACCTCTTGGCTCGCTTTTCCCTGACTGCTGCTACCTGCCCCTTCATCTGCTGGTGCTCGTTCTGCCCATTCTGCCTGGAAAATTCCTCAACTGATGATGTCCTACAGGCATCTCCTTAGCACTTTCCTCAACAAACCTTATCACTGATTACACTTAAAAATACACTGCTTAACAGCATGGGCATTGTTCCCTCTTGCACGTTTCCTTTTATTCCCTCATCTTCCCAGCCTCAGCTGATTTCTTGCTTTACAAATGAATGGTGGTTTTCCCTGGAACATGCACTTTCATTTTGTTTTGTGTCTAAAGAGGCAATAATTGTATATCCATTGCTCAGAGCTCCTCCTTGCTACAATGGTACAAAAATTACTTTTGTTTTTTGTGATGAAATTGCTGATTTATTCCCTTCTAGTTTAACAGATTCCATTCTGGAATTCTTCTACTAAAGATAAATTGATGTATTAAGTCAATTCCTTATATTGCAGAAGTTTTATTATACAGTACCAGACTGTACCCCGCAAGAAAGCAGTGTGCAGCACTTATGCCTCAAACAAACCAAACACTTGCCTGGTGAATGGCAACTTGACTAGCAAATGTTAGTCCAGATAGAGAAAGCAATCCTCTAAAATGAAATAATTAAATTACTTATATGTATTTCCAGTCTGTGAAGATAGTTCTTAGCCAACATTTCTATGAGAAGCAGCAAGGATTATTCTGGTGAACCTCTTACTGTATAATATGAGGGTATTAGCTCATAGTTGGAAGATACAGACCATAGAAGACATTGATGCATGGTTTCAAAACCTAACTTTTGTCAAAAGAAGTCTGCATTTGATTCACCTTCTTTGTCCTACTCTATACTCTTTAAATTCTACATTTTCTACCTTCAGCTTTCATCTTTTCTCTGTAGTTGCTTTTAGGAAAGCCTGCTGATCACCTGAGACACAGAAGGGATTTAATTAGGACTGTTCAAAGCCATTGGGTTTCTGAAAGCAAAAGCAAGGAAACTGGATTTGGTGAAGCAGATGCCAATTGGACCTACTTACGTTTTCATAAATAAAAACAGTCTAATTTATGGTAGCATCCGAATGTTCTCAGGGACCTAAGTAAGATCTGAGGTCCTATATCCTGCTGGCATACCTGAAGAATGTCCACATTTTTAAAGACTTGCATGAGAGCACTGCATTAGGAGACATCTGCTGTACACTGTGTGACCTGTTGGGTGGGAGGGACCTCTGGAGGTCTGCACTTCCCTCTGCCATGTGATCAAGCACAAGCTACTTCTGCAAGCTGATCAGTAGTAACGCCACAGTCACAGCTGAGGATGCGCACCTAAATACTGTTAGAAAATTAAAAGGCAAAGATTGGGAATGTAAAAAGAAGCACTGAAGTTCATTAAAATCAGCTTCTGTCCCAGTGTTCAAGTCAAATTCTTGAATCAATGAATACCTCTTGGCTCTGCAGTACAGAACTTCTTGGAGAGCAGAAACAGAGGGCAACTAAATGATACAACTGTGCCATTCAGAAAAGCATCAACAGGAAACATCCGTATGAAATTCTTTGTTTTTTTTGGCTGAGATGTTGCATATCATCTTCCCAAGGTTCATCCACATTCCCATGAAAATGTTGTTCACCTCTGTGCCTTCAAAGTATTTACAGTCATCTCTACCATCATTTAATCAGGCTTTTATCAGAGACAAACACTGACGCACCTCTTCATATTATCTCTCCTGAGCCTAATGGCCCCGATGGTTCTTCCGGACAGCTGTAGCCTCACAATTTATTTTCTGGCAACATTTTTTTTTGCGTTGGAATGAATGTGTTGGGCATTTGGACAGTGCCAGCTTGCAAAGGGCTGGTGGCAGATGGAAAGAAATCTGCCCAGTATGCCTTCACCTCTACACGAGCAGAGAGCCATCAATTTCCCCCATTAAGATGTTGTCACACAGCCCACTCAGCTGGAGGAGCATCTCCGATAGCCAGGCTGGTTGGCATGTGCTATCCAAATACAAAACACACTTTAAAAGGAAACAGAAATATAGTTTGTCGGCAAATTGAAAATGCGTGGCTTTGACCGCAGCCAATTTTTTAATGACTGTAATATTTTAAGTGATTATTTTTGCCACTTCATATTGCTCCTCAGAGAGGAGAGGTTTGTTTAATTAAAATCTAGGCAATGCAAACAGATGAAATATGAGAAGCAGAGGAACAAGAAATAAAATGAAGAAAATTAATTAAAACAGCATTTTCAATGGAGCCATAAATTAGATATTGTGTCTTTCTGGAAAGGGTCTTGTAGGTTTTCCAAGTTCTTAGATTTTGAAAAGATAGCAAGCAGAGGGATAGATGCAGTCTGGATAAAATTGTACCCCGTAGGAAGTTTCTTAGCAAGTGAAGGTACAACGACAAAATTCTAAACTGTGGATTTGGCTACTGGGGCTTCTGGTCTGAAGTCCATTCTTCAACCAAAGGAAAAACCACAATGAGATTAGAATATTATTTCCCATGAAACAACTGGGGCTTTAAACTTTCCTGCTTCCTGTGCAAGCAGTCCAGGTGCAAGGAGGGTTATAGTGCACCTTCCCTTTGCAAAAAAAAAACAACAAACCAACAATAGGATGAAACTTGTTCTGTGATGTAGTAACAGTCTATAAAGAGTGCTTTTACAAATCATTTCCAATTACAGACTCATAGCCAAAGGCTGGTGCTCAAAACATTTTGCTTGTTTTTGACTGACTGGTATAATTTGTATGGTTGTTGGCTTTCTGGGACATTTCATGAGGTTTACATAACATCAGTTACTCAGGTGATGGCTGATTTCCTTTATGACTTATTTAACTTGCATGCACTGAGCTATTCCTCTATATTATTGGAAACTGTTGATGCTTCTAGTACTCTGCAGTAAGCATGATACAACCTCACCTGTTCTTCTGAAAATAATGACATGTATCAATAGCAGTGTAAAATCTGAACAAGAAAGAATCAGCCAAAGCTGTTTCTACTCTTTGGCATCTAATGGGTCAATCTGCGTTTCTTTTACTAATGTGCATCTCACAGTGACCTGTGAAGACCAAATTCTTTCTTTCTAGGAGGCAGGAAACACCCCTGGTGTTTTGATGCTAGCTCAGTGCTAAATCTGGCTCCCTGCCACTACGCCACACTTCTGAGCCATGGGGAACTGGCATGGAGAAAATTGCCTGCTCAGCATTGCTGCCCACAGCTCTGCTCAGCTGCCCAAACAACTCAGCACAACCGTCAACCTAAGTTCCAAGGAACTCCAAGCCACTGAGTCTAAGTTATTGCTATTTTATTTAAAACAGTGGTTATTAAAAACAAACAAACAAACAACAACAAAAAACAACCAACAAAACAAGAGCAATTCCATGCATGGGCTATGTCCAGTCCTACAGATGTTCAGATGCCTCCTTATGGAGCTAAAGAGCTCCTTATGGAGCCAGTGGACAGGTTTTGTGCACCCTACTCTGCTGTCTTCACCTCTCTTCCCTTCTCACACACCTCCACCCACCTGCAGAGAAGCAGGAAAGACTCAGAGCTGAGGTGCAGCTGGAAGCCAGCTCATCTCTTCCCAGGAAGATGTGGTAGGTAGTGGCTCCTGCGAGGCAAAGCAGCTGGCTAGAAGGCTCGGTTTGGCCCACAAACCAAAACCTGCCTTGCTATATCTTATTCAAAAAGAGGAGTCTTGTCAGAAACAACTACATTCATGTATCTTTGCCCAGTATAGAGACACAGCAATTTCCATTTGTCATTTTCACACAGGCATAGCTAGAGAATCACCTTTCTGCAGACAAATATTCTTCATCTGCTTCAGACAATGAGTTCCTCAAGAACAAGATAAAAACCAAAAGAGGAAAAAACAGTTCGTTTCAGCACAAGCAATTAAAACCAACAAAGATATATATGGAATATGGAGATACTTGTTTTGAAAGAAGACCATCCAATGCCATTCCTATTAATTAACAGAGTATTCAGAAATTTGGAAATCTGCTCTGGAACTGGAGGTTTGGAATAGCTTAATCAACATTTCTTTTTGCCAAACTCCTGGGCCTGCCCGTATGTCTCCTGTGCTCAGTCACCCTCAGCAACACGTGTTCAGGAAGGACTCACAGGAGGTTCATAGCCCTGATGTGCTCAGGGTATGGTGAAAGGTCACAAAGCTTTATGGACACATTTTCAGAGTATTTTCTGAATGTGAACGTTGAGTTGTTGAGTTCCCCCACTCTCTTCTTTGTAAGCTTTCTCTTCTGCTAAGCTCTATTGTGTTTCTGGGAAATTGAAACGAGTGGCAATGACCTGTTACTTAACTATCAAAGTAGGCCTGACTTCATGGTATCAATCTATTGAAAAGTGAGGCAACACAGCTAAAACAGGGACCATGCTGACTTGGATGTCTTGGAGACAAAACACACTTGGAATCCACTCAAGGATCATTTAAAAAAAAAAAAAAAAAAAGGCACTTCTTCCCTCCTTTTCCCCCACCCAACATTACGGATGCAATCAGAAGCACATCAGAGACTTGAACTGTAAGACTACTCTCGTCTCAACTTCGGCTTTTGAGCTTGCACATCCAAACTTAAACCAGAGCAATCAGAGAAAACAGGGAAACTTGGCAGAAGGTGGACTTCGAAAGACAACAACAATTTATGGTCAAATCTACAAAATATATGAAGCATCCACTGAAAGAAGAAATGGCTTCCTGCATTTTAGAAGTAAAGATCCAAGAAGCATTACTGCAGGAACATTTCATCTCTCCTCCTGATTGGCTGTGGGGTGTCAAGGCCCACAGACCTTTAACAGCACCAAGAGCACAGCAGTGCTCTATGTGTTTTAGCAGCCTCGGCCACCAGTGTCACACCCTAGCCATACTTGCGTGCCATACCATGCTCACACTCAGAGCTGTCACTGCAAACATTGAAATGCAGTCAGGAATTTATCCTGTTCAACACCCTTCCTCACAGTCCAACATAGATAAATACGTTCCAGTGGATCCAATTAATCTCCTAAGGGGTGTTTGGCCTTGCTAACAGCATCTTTTTTGTCTTTTGCTGTCTTCTTTGGAACTGAAACACACAAATTTGGTGGCTTATCTCTCAGCTTGCCTCCTATCTCAAAAGCCAGCTCCAGCTGCGTCTGCAACCAGCCATGTGCTTTCAAAAGCGCAACAACCACTCCTGAGCGCAGCAAGAAACAAAACAAAACAAAAATCCTGACAAGCTCAAAAAGATTGGAGGAGGAACAGGAACTACTTCTTACTGGACATAGGCAAATTCCCACAAGTGCTCATTGAGGAGATGAGCCTGATTCCACCAAAGTGGAGTGAGCATATCAGTGCATAATTACACTGCTTGCACTGTCCTCCCCAGTGACTGAATCCACCAGAGAAGCTAAATCAGAACCTACCTAATAGCCTTCATGATATCACATTTCTTCATTTCAATGCCTTTTTACTTTGTCTAAGCAGCTATGAATTAGAATAGTTTTACTAGCAGAGATCCTAGAGTTATAGGGTTTGCTATTAATTTTAGTAGACCTCAGGTACTACCAAAGAAAAATTCCTGCAGAAAAAAATATACTTTCTTTGCAGCTTGATAAGCATCCAACATGAGCTTGTACCAGACAGAACAAGCACTTCTCAAAGCCTTCTCCTGGCAAATGACTGGGGAAGAACTCACTGAACCACCACTACCTATGTGAGCAGCAGCAACATTTATTGTAAACTACAGCAAACTTTATCTAAATGCCTATCCTTACGAAAAAAAGTGCTTAACAAAATCCACTAAGGCAATAAAACGGTACTCAATGAGAACTGTCTGAAAAGATTTGGGATGGTTGAAGGGACTGATGAGGTGGGCAGTTTTAACATGCTGGGGTTGTGACAGTAACCAAATTAGGCCAAGGACCATTCTCTCGCCTTAACAACAAATGACACAGCAGAGTTTGCTTCCAGCTGGGTAAAAATTTTTCCTCCCTGCAGAGTGGAGTATTTCCTTCTGCTTACTGGAAACAGATCTCGGCCCATCCAGTCTTGTGCATTCCTTGAAGATAATATCTGGGAGACAGCACAAGCCAAAACCAAGCTTGGGGGTGTTGTACCAGCTAAGGTGTGCAAGTGAGGATAAATGTAGAAAATAAACCCATTAAAATGAAAAAAAAAAAAAAAAAGATTATTTTTTTCTTGATTCTTTATGTTTTTCTGAACATTTAATTCCCTTGGTTCAATGACATTACTTTATAGCACAATTTTGAAAAGGAACTTATGCCCCACAGTTTTGTATGCATCAGTTAAAACCGAGTTAGACAAAAAACAACATCCAGAAATGTGAACATTTGTTAGCATCGTCAGGGAAACTTGCAAGGAAAAGCATTAAAAGAAGTCAGTGAAGAAATTAACACCAATCTCAAGAAAGATAATTTGTGTGAAATACTGATTTACAGAGGACAGGAGGATATGAATTGAAACTTGTATGGCACAAACAGTCCTGGATGTCAGAGAAAGGTCTCATTAGCTTGAAATGGAGTTCAGCATAGCAGAAGGTTGTAGGTATAGAAACATATTTAGAAAACGGATTCCAGTTTTCCCTAGAACAGAAGACAGCCTTAGAGGAATGGCAGGTTTGTGAATCCTTGCTTGTATCTCACACACAGTTGGAGTTTGAATGATATTTCTGTCCAGAAGAACTACCCGATCTCAATGTTCAAGCCCCTCATCTTTCAAGTGACCACACTTGAATACTGACACTAAATTGGCTTTTAAATAAACAAACAAATGAAACCAAACCAAGAGAAATTTACTTGATGAAGTACAGATGCTGTTTGTGCATGTTTTAGAAGGGGCAAGTGATGTTGGGCTTTGTCATTTTGGAAGATGCAACTGTGCCTATGGCATATTAATCACTGCTTTGTTCTCATACCTTCTCACTTGTGGACTGGATTTTGAAATCCATAGGTAAGACGGACATCACAACAAACATGAAAAGACCATACAAAATCATTAAGTAATCAGGACATTATTTGACCTAAAATCTCCTCAAAAAAAAGTTGTCATTGTAGTTCAAACAGTATTAAAAAAAAATTGATATACTGCTACTATGAGTAGACTAGTGAGATTATTTCTAAGAAGATTAACCTTAGGCCAGATTCCGTGGGAAAAGGCTGAAGCCACAGTCAAAATTGTTCTGCCTTCATAACATGACACCTGTTTCCTGTGTGACTGCCAAAACAACTATCAGCTTCATAAATGAACTGTGGCAATAAAGCTGCCCTTTTTTGTGAATGAAAAATAGGATGAAAACTGAATGTCATCAACTGTTCAATGTCGGTCTGCTTGGAAACATAAAAAGCAAGGATACAACTGGTTTTAGGATTTAGAACTCTGCATTTGGAGGAACTTTATGCGCAGAGATCTTGCAAGTCTCCTTAGGGCTTTTCCAAAGGTAGTATGATCTTGCTAAATCCCATTTATCAGATCAGGGTCTCACCGCAACAGAGACTTTTAAGGAGTTCTCACTACCCGAATGTGTGCTGCAACAGATGTGATATTCACACAAAAAGAGGAAGTAGAGCTTTTTATGATGGCTTGTGACAAAGAAAGTGCTGAATAACACCAAGTAGTGGTACCGAACAACACTGAGATAAATAAACAGGTAGATTTCAAAATACCTGACTTGAATTTGTTTTAAAAACATGGTTTGTTTTCCTAAAAGGAAGCCATTTCCCATATTCTGTTGTATGATCTTTGACATGACAGTAGTTACAAACTGTCATCTGCTTTTGGTAATGGCAAAAAAGTTGCATTGTTTTAGGAAGCTCCAGTGGGACAGGAAATAGGTAAAAACAGAGTAACAGAACTCAGTTCTGTAAACAGATGGAGGGGCCTAACTGTCCTTAAGTTTTAGATTATAATCATAGAATATCCTAAGTTGGAAGGGACTCAATGGAGTCATTGAGTCCTTCCACATAAATAATAATAATGAAATCAAACCATTATATACATATATATTCAAACTAACCTTCACTGTGGCCCCAGGAAAGAAAAGCCAGTTGCCAGTATCCACAGGATCAAGATTATCTTCTAACACAACTTTTCTGTGAGCAGCATTGATGATCAGGATGTTGTCCAATGCCCAACAGGCTTCATACACTTCTCCAGCATGAAGATAATCCTGTTTCCACTGAAAATGGACATTCTCCCCTTTAGCATCCTCAGGAAGGTATAATATGTGTATGATCGTGCTGACATTGGAAGGAGCACTGAAAAACAGTGATATGGAATTAGACCAAACATAAGCCATAACCAGGAATGCTTTTCAGTCATTTATCACATTTACTAAGTGTGACACAGCTATACTGATATCACTTGTGTGATGGTAAATCTTCTAAAGAGATCAGAAAATATCTGCCCTGAGGCAGAGTCCTGCTGTCCTCAGTAGTGTATGTACAGACCAAATAAAGGCAGCCCAGATGCAAAGACCTTGCAGGCTGGGCTTGTGAGGAACAGATCAATGAGATGTTTGGAGAGCAGAAGCACACAGCATGGCAGCATTCATACCTTATGCTGGTCACACTTCCAAGGTGTCTAGATAATGTCTGGTATTTTGCAGGTATGGTAAAAAGGAAACGACAAGGAAGCCACAGTTCATGTGCCACATCTCCCCAAGCCTTTGGGACCACTCACACCCAGAACCCACCTTGCCCTAGAGATACCCTTCCCCTGCCTGTGCTGAAACCACACCAACATGGCACACTCAGCTCAGCACTATTGCACTGTCCCTGCACAGCGCACTGACCATCAGCATCCCCGTTCCACCCTACCCCATTTCTCCCACTCCCTGGAGCTGCCTGCAGTGGAGAGAAAGCTGCTGAAGCACATTCACACAAACACTGTAACTCAGAGGAACCACAGGAGAGATGAGCATCCTTTCATAATTCATCCTGCTCTCCGCTTTGCACGACATTGCTCTATTGACCTATTTTCCCCTGCCAGCTCCAGCTGCCAGAGCTAAAGCAACACCGTTCAAACAACACAGGCATTAACTTCACAGATTTGGGGTTTCAAAGGCTTGTGTTTGCTCCATCACAGTAGAGTCGTGGAATCATTTGAATTGGAAGAGACCCTTAAAGGCCATCTAGTCAAACTCCCCGCAATGATCAGGAGACCTACAGCTAGATCAAGGTGCTCAGAACCCCCTCCAGCCTGACCTTGAATGTCTCCAGAGACATCCACCACATCTCTGGGCTACCTGTTCCGGTACTTTATTACACTTATGGTAAAAAAAAAAAACCACCTTCTTCCTTATACCCAGTTGAAATCTCCTCTCTTTTAATTTGAAACCATTTCCCCTTGTCCAATCACAGACCCTGCTAAAGAGTCCGTCCCCTCCTTTCTCATACCCTCCATTAGATTTGGAAAGGCAGCTCTCAGGTCTCCCTAGTCTTTGCTCCAGGCTGAAGATCCCCACAAGAAAAGATTATAAGATTCTCATTTGCAATCCTTTGTGCTTTCATGTAAATCAGTTTATTAAAAAACAAGGCATAATTCAACATATCTTGTTAGGAGCCAAACATTCACATCAAACTATAAAATATTTTCATGGATCATTTTATCCTACCAAAGTAGAAACTCGCAACAGTATAAATTATTGTTCTTGCTGAGATTAAAAATGATGCTGAAATGCAAAAGCCATTGAGGTGCTGGTTTAGAATGACATAAACACAAGGAGAGCACAACAGGCCCTGTTTCCTGGTGTTTGGTGTATAATGCAGGTTGATGTGTCTATGACAATGAAAAGTGCTTTATTTTTTGCTTTAATCAACTTATGGTTTGTTCTTAAGGATGTCAATGCATTCACTAACCTTTGATGTAAAAACAGTTTGGTGGTTTAACAGTCAATCCACTCTTAAAATAAAACATTGTGTTACCCATCCCAGCATCCACCTCCTTGCTTCAGCAAGGTTTGAGGTGGCCATTGGCAAGAACCAGGAACACAAGCTTACAGCACAGAGCCTACAGCACAGACTGAGCCTTTTGGTTAGCTGCATTTTAACTCCGAAGTCATTACCTTCCTGACCTCCCACACAGGAGGTGGATGGAACTGTGATTTGCCAAAAGCAGTAGCAGTTCTGCAGTTAGCATTAGTGGCCATAATTTCACCCCTCAGCTTTTAATATGCCTAAACAAGTGAGAACTTAAAAGTTAGCAATCAACAAAGTTATAGAAAACTCAAGCTTAATCAACACCTGCTCATCCAGAAAGCATGAAAGTGATTAAAAAGCTGTAACAAACCTAATTTTCTCCAGCTGAGTCCAATCTGCAGAGCTGTTCTTGCTGTAGGATACTGTGATGCTGGGATCTGAGTAACTAAAGCGGCACGAACCTGATCCTGGGAAAGGTGATGAAATCATAAGAGTTATGATACATTTAAACAATAAATGATCCTCCAGTAACATTCACTACTGTCTGTGCATTTGTCATATCATCACTTCTCTGTATTTTAAAGTGCACTGGTTGATGATGTGATTCCCTGGAATGTATTGCTGCAGGTAAACACAAAATAATGCATGCCTTATGAGTCAGAAATAAAGTGGGAATGATAAATCACAGCCGTGCTGTGTAATCTCTGCAGATTTCCCAAGGGAAGCAAAATAAATTGCTTAACACTCCCCCACTGCAGGAAAAAACAACAACAACAAAAAAACAACAACAAAAAACTCACCATATAATATTTAAACAAATTCTTGTTATTAGAGTATAATTCACATAACAGAATTTATAGGGAAAACAGTAAAAGACTGATTTTCATACTGGTGCTTAGGAAAAAACAACCAGAAATAAAAATATAATAAATGATAGGAAGATCAGAATTACTTGAGCCATGGGCAAATGTTCTCCAGGAATTTGAAAGAACAAAGATATTACAAAATTAGTTATTTTAAGGATGCCCAAAGAGAATTAAATTAAGATATCATCCCATAGACTCACTAGAGCCTATAATTAATGATAAACATTTGATGCTGATCTGGGAATCTCAGAACACTTTACAAAAATGAACTAATTAAGCCCTATGGCACCCCTGCAAGGTAGGGTAATATATTTACTTTTGATTTATAAAAGGGTGCCTCTGGGTGTTGTCATGAATGATAAGCTTAACAATTAATAAAGGGGACAGTCAAAATAATAAAAAACTGGGATTGAAGAATGCAACCTACCAAACTGATAAACAACCTGGGCGATAATTAAATACACTAAAAATACTACTTTTTTTCCCCTCAAATATCAAGTAATTCATCCCTCTCAGGAAATTCAACACCCAATGAAACAGATAAATCCTAAGCTGTGCTTCAGAGATCAACATCTCTCCTTCAGAGACAGGTTGAAATATGAGACTCAAAGGTCGCCAGGCAGCAGATAGCAGCTACCTTACAAATTAAAAGAAGCTGCTCTCAATTAAACAGCACCTCTGATCACATCATTTTGCTGCTGGGTGTGTACCACAGCTTTGCTCACAGTAGGGGTATGAATTATTGGTGGTACATGCGGTGTGTTATGCTTGTGTGTATTGCAGATATACTTGGTCACAATGAAAATCATGCATATACATGTACATAAATAAAAATATATATTATAGAAAAGGTAATATATTAAATAATATAAATTATATAAAATATAAATGCACATAAATAAAGAACACGTATATATGTCTTCAAATATACAAATGAGGAACTGCTGGAGATAAAATTTTGCAACTTGGGGTACATTACTGCTGTAATGAAAGAAATAGCCCGATTAAAAAGATGTCAACCACCTGCACGAGGGAACAGCCTGCATATTTGAATGGCAATGTCACACACTGCTTGCAGCCCCAGTGCCCCGAGGCAGCTCCCATCATAGCTCTCAGCTCAGCAATGCTGCACATCTGGTTTTCCACTCTGTGGCACACATCACGTGCAGAGGGAAAAATAACCAAAAGCTGGGATTACATCTCCGTAATTTTGGCTAATACATCAACTAGCACTCTGGAAATGGCCAACAAAGTTAACTTCTTGTATCTTTTACTGCTGTTATATTGCAAATGTAGCAGCAGATACTTCCGAACCACTCACTACAGCTGTGTGGGGCACATTCAGCTGCTCTGATACGTATTCTGCTGTAACGAGGCACAGAATAATTAATCCTGCAAAGGCAGCAGGACTCTGAATTACCAAACATATACCCAAAATGACTACAAAGCAACTCTCTGGGTATAATTTACTGACAAGGCACTTTATTTCTATCATATTAAAACTAAATGATGTCAGGAAAAGCCTTTACATTTCATTTTTGCCCATCTGCTGAGATGGTCTACTCCACTGAGTGGCATCTGCTGTCAGTTTCTACTTCTGTGGCTTTTAGGAGTTCCAAGCTCTAATCACACTCATCAAAACCAATGAACTTCAGCTGGTTTAACCACTTTGGCTGGCAGGAGGCTGTGAGGCAAAGCTGCAACATACTGACTTTCCTCTCACACAAAAACAACAGGAACATAAACAGGAAAAATAACAAGCAATATAAACTTAATAATTTGTCATATCTGTTACTATCAGTTCTTGGTACAGCACTCTTCAAGAAAGCCAAATCAAAATGTCCTGCCAAGAAGCGGAGATGGACATATTTGCTGACGATACCATCCGTATGATATTATGAAGAATGTTATCTCTTAAATCTGGACACTTTCTCAGACTGTGCGAAGAAGACAAAAGTTCTTGCTTTTAAGAAGAAACACCACTGAAAAGTTGCAAGGCAGATGTGGTGTTTCCCCCACTTTGTTGTAAAGACAGGAGCAGACACAGAAGGCAAAGAGGAATGACAAGTGCTGGTTTCTGTTCCTATTTTAATAATCAGTCTGGTTGTGCTAAGAGTAAATTAGTTTGGGAATGTGATTGACATCAATGTAAGCAGTAGCTACTACCATAATGAAATATATGCTTTTATCAATTTTTGTAAAATGTACATTCTCTCCTCAAAATCATAAGAAAGTGAAATGTTTATTATTGAAGCGTCTAATTCTGTAAAACTTTAACAATAGAAAAACTGAAATGAACACATCTGAAAAAACGTCAGCTACATTTAGGCATCCTTTGCCATTAAAATAGTCTTTTTAAAATATATAGGAACCACAAGGATCTACTGCTTGCTTCTTTTACAAAACCAGTATTAATCCAGCTTGCATTAACAGCTTCTCCCCATGGAAAGGGAGACAGATGAAATACAACTGTTCTCCAGAACTGGATTTATTGAGATGTCATTGAAAAACAGCGTCTTTTCATGTAATTTTCAGTATGTCATTATTTTCAATATTACTTTCAAAATTATTATTAATGTTATTCCTATTACCTCATTTTACTGTAGTGTGAGTAATCCTGAAATAGAAACATTTTATTTATTTATTTATTTATTTATTTAAATCTGCAGTTTGAATGTTTGCTTCTCTCTTGACCAACAAAGTGATCATGAGCAAATAGGTGATCAAAATGCAAGCAGTTACATAGCACAAACTGATGGCAAATTTGCCCAGGAAAGGGGAGGCATCATTTACCCCACTTCTAGAGATGCTAACAGATGCTGCCCCAGCTCTGAGCACAGACTACCTTGCAGGATGTGACACTGTAAACCTTCACAACCTCTTGTCTTCCAAATAAAAAGTTATTCAAAATGACTTCAGACCTTATGAATGAGCCTAGAACATGGTTGTTTTAAACCAAGAATGCTCAGGTTTTGAATTAATCATGAAAACAGGCAAGAAAACATAGAGAATGATTACCATAAAGAAGCTTATATTACTAAACTATGGCATGAAAGCAAGATGCTGCCTCTTTCTTAAAGCAAGTAAATCTGATGCTCTGTTGTGTTTACTGCCTAAATCAAACTAAATCCAGTTAGATTTAGCTAGTCAGCTAGTTAGCTAAATCTAACTGTCTAAGACTCCCAGTTATACTTTCAATATTAAGGTATATGCATGCACAGATTAACCCATTTTTAATTTCTGTATTTATAGGACTGCGTGTGAGGAACTAAGTATTTTCTTTTTTTTGCAATGATTTTACTCCTTTTCATAGGCTTAAAGCTGAAATTCACAGATTTTTAAAAGTTCCGAAAAATGCTGATGTAGAGACAACCTTCGTGGATATCATTTTAGATGATATATTTGAAGCTCTGACAATAGTTTTTGACTTAGTGAAAACTATAAGCAGTAAAACAGCTTCTGTTACAAGACCCAACTATTTCCATACATTGCATAATCCGAAACATTAATTTATTTGGCCTACACTTCATATGCTTTTGCCCTAAGGGTAATAAAATAAAATTTACTGAAAGTTGAATCCAGACACCAAAGCTGATAGGAAATGATTTTGACTGGCACAGTGTAAGAAAACTGAGCAGGTCCTGCCTGCTGCTTCATTAGTTCTACCTAAACCAAAACTATGCCTCCCAAATGCTTTCCTGCATGTTCTGGAGGATTCATTACATGTAGCCAGGACCTGACTAGCACTGACCACCTATAACATGTCCACCTGAGATGGAGGCGATTTCCTGGAAGTCTCATTAAGTTCATTTTTGATGCTTTCAATGCCATTATTAGTTAATATTTTATGCACCTTATTTTTTAAACCATCACAGAGGTAAAGTACTAAGAATATTTAAGGAAGAATGTGACAAAGGCACTTCATGACAGGTATTTGCAACCATGTACTGGCGTATTTGTATCCAGGCTGACAATGGCAGACAAAATTAATTCAAGACTCACTACAGCTTTGCCTCCAACTGTGTCAGATCTGCATAAATCTGAGTCACATGGCTGCTGGTCTCTAAGATTTGTTAACAACACTGTGTAGAAGCTGGTGTTTTGTTGAGATAAAACTGGGTGCCATCTGCAAGGGAAGCAATATTTTGCTTCTTTATAGACTGTGACGTCCTCTGCCTCTTGACAACCTCTTGATAGTTCCTGCAAGTGCTTCAGTGGATAAGCAGATGAGATAGATATCTAATGATGGCTCTAAGAAGAATGAGTCTAATGTGCAACTGTGCAAGAAAAACTCACATGAAAATGTGCAGAAGGGTTTGATTATGTCCTAACTGTAGTCTGAATGGGAGCTCAGAAGAATCCTGTTTATCTAATACCGGAGGATTGCTTTTATTCATTTTGCTAATGTGTTGAATAATGATTAGTGTTTGCTAAGGATTATGATTTGCTGATATCGCTTGAATTAAGCCAGACAGAACAGGATAATACAGTGGTCGAATTTGGCTGGCTTGCTAATAGTCTTTTTCCAAATTAATGAACCATATAGTCTGGTATAATGAGAACTCAATGGAAACTGTGGTGGCTTTTTTTTTAGGTATATGTGTACGTTGGCCTCTAATCAAGAGCCAGATGATTTCAACCATATTTAAAAAATGAGTATTTTGTCCTGGCTACACTGGAAACACTGATACAAAAACATGCAACTCACTATTCATGCCATACTGCCTCTGAGCACCTTCTCAACAGAAGGTCACAATAATAATTTATTTTTCCTTGAAGACACAATTTTGAACTTAGCTTCAATCATGATTTATAATTATGATAAATTTCTGATCTTTAGCCACTTTTAGTGTCTTTGATAATAGAACCAAATTTACAAATAAGTCTCTTAATGGTAAAAAATCTTAAAAACTGCAAGGTAAACTGGGCTCTATGTTGTAATCTTAGTCTACTTTTTACTTGAAAATAACTAAATACTTTTATTGCTGACTACTTGTTTCTCCCTTTCAAGAAGATTCTGGCTCTCTGTGCCACTGTCTATGTTCTGACAAACAATCCAGAATAAATAAGTGAATGGAGGAACAATAATGTCACTGGTGTTTGCCACTGGTAAAAATCAGAGCTACTCTAACTTCTGTGAAAATGATGCATCTTGAGATGCAATGTCTCAGCTGCTCATTTCAGCAGAATTCAGAGAAGAGCTAACTTTATTCCACTGACAGCTTTGGGCTGATGTCTAAATTAAATGAACATGTGCTTAGCCTCCGTCATAAAATCACATAAAACTGGAAGAACTCTTAGTAAATTGCAAGAGAAATTAATAAATATGTTTAAAATTAGTAAATACATTCTCAATTAGTAAGTGCATTAATCAGAAGGCCTTTGGAACTGAAGTCCTAAAGATTAATTAAAGGTCAAAGCCTCACTGGATGGGGCCATTATCAAGCTGCACCCACCCAAAAGGCGGTCTTGCTCAGAGCAGGGAACCTCCCATTGCCCCTTTCCACTCACATCCTGCCAGGGTTATCAATAACAGTGAATGTACTTTTTGTGAAGTAAACCAGCTATTAAGTATGAAAAGTCTGAGGAAATACTCCTCCGCCTCAATTTCCTCTTGGTCTATTTATGTTCAGAGATACGATGTGCTTCCTGTGCTCACAAAAATTTGTACTCTTTTAATGAACAAGATAGACCACAGTTCATATTGCTTTTTGTGCTGAGAGCATTAAGAGAAAGATAAGCTAAGCAGAAGGCTGTATTTCCCTTCTGCCAGTTTCCAGTTTATTCTGCTGTTCTGCAATCTGTAGCATAACTTTCTGAGCTACAACCAGCAGGTATATGCTTGGGTGATATGTCTGTTGTCAAATAAATAATCAAATGATGCTTCTAAATTTAACCATATTCTTAAATGCAGTAATAATGTTTAGATTTCCTTGCTGAAGGCAAAGTGAGTAAACCTGTTAAGATTTGGATGTAATGGGCACCCATTAATTACAGCTACTGAAACAATAATGTCATTAACTCCCCAGAAAGACTCTTAACGTGGTCCTTGTGTCTGACCAAGTAGTAAGCCCTACGGTAAGTAAGCATTTTCTACTCATATACCCATACTGCATTTTTAAATATTTGTGCCGTTAAATGCTTAATGTCAGATTATGGAGAGGTCCCCTGAAAGGGTCACCATTTCAGGGGACCTTTCAATGAAGCAGGGCAAAATTTGAATTATACCATTCCAATCTTAAAGTAGTTATTAACTGACAAATTAACATGTATCGGTAAGAAGAAGAGGCCTATTGCTTAACTCTGATTAGCAGCCTGAGCCAAGGTCAGTTATCCTAACTTTAACACCACAAGGATGTGAAAATACCACAGGAGGGTATGTAGTGTTTTGTTTAGATCCCAATAGTAGTTCATTCCAGAAGGGCTGTACCGAAAGCACAGAGTGGTCCCAGAACCGCTGTGTGAAAAGTGGCAACTTGAATATAAAGCTTGAAAGTAATTTTCTTTCCTGCTTTAATGAAATTCCCTTTCACCAGGAAAATTTGGGAAATATTTTCTTTCTCAAGCCAAGTCTGGAGTTAAGGTGTTGTTCATTTCTGAAAGCCTAGAAAACAGATTGCCTGTTGTTAACTTTATATGTAGGTGAGTTATAACTCGTTGGGTGAAAGCTATATATATATTTTTTTTTTTGCAGTGCTTTATGGTTTTTCTGTATTTTTCTCTGCTTTTGCTTTCATGATGCCCCTGCCCCCTTCCCCACCAGAAAAAAGACCCATGGGCATTTTGATGAGTGGGGGGCTCCCATGCCCCTTCCCCCTCAGGAACTGCAGATGCTTTGTTTTGGAATTAATTCAAAAATGGACAATTTTATTCGTACGACAGCGTTATCCTAATACAATGCTATGAGCAGGATTAAGATGAAAGTCAGCCTGTAATCCGGCATTTATTATTTTCAGCAACCAATTCTGTAATGGCCCACATTTGACTGTGTGGAGCTGGCTCTGGCACTTGCCCTGGGTCAGAGCCAAGGACCCAGCTCCGTTATCTGTGCTGCTTTTCAGGGCACAATAAATCTGTAGTGCTCATAGTTTAATTCATAGCAGTGGCAGAGAAACTGTGGTACAGAAGTAATAAAAACAATATTTCATTGTAACCTTGAACTGGCGAAAACAACACAAATCATTTCACCAGAAGGCCATTAAAATGTCTTTCCAATATGGCATTAACTTTAAGCCCTTTTTTTGACCTAGGCATTATCAAGGCAGCCCTCCTTGTATAACTCAGCAAAATCAATAAACACCACCTCACATCTCCTCTCATGCTATGTGAAGTGTGCTAGATGATGTTACTTATCTGTCTTCCTCTTTCACATTAGAGGTAATTTATAACCTGTGTATCTACACAAAGGACTTCTCTGCCAGAAAGGTGAAAGCTACTGGGTTTCATGTCAGGTAACAGAAGATGACAAATTGAGACGCGAATAAAAAAATCTTGACATTGTTTTATCAAGTGGAAAATAGGAAATGAAGCAAACAGAAGAAATACAAATGGCAAATTATATTGATTTTTGCATTTAATTATATCAAATTTCCAACCTTTTTCCAAATGGCTAGGAAACAAATAAGGATAAAACAACCTGGGTGTTCAGATGTAATATATTCTTACCATTAAGAAAGGACTGGATCTGAACGTAGCAACAACTGAGCTTCATTTTATAATTTTGATTGCTAACAGAATTGGTACTTCAAATTACCTAGTTTAAATGCTGTTTTTATGCACTATTTAATGAGTCAGTTACCTGGTATGAAATCCTTCAAAAACTACATACTAGCCCACGAGTGCCCTTTGCTTAACATAAAATAATCTCTCTGTCCTGTGGCCACCATCTCCCTTCCTCCACTGTGTGCCTCAGGGATTCTCCTTCCCTGTTAGTACCACAGTCAACATGACCTTATATGCACCAAGCACACAAATATGGTGTTTCCTGGAAGGCGTCAGAGAAGGAGAAACCTGGGTGCTGAAGGAAGTCATCCATACAGGTGACTAAAATGAAGGAAGTGGCTCAACACGTCCAAAACATTTGGCCCCACAAATTGTGTGTTCAGTGAGGTAGCAAGAAATTTTAAAGATCGAATACTCTTCCATGTAGTCCTCAAAAGGGGCTTATTTTTCACTTTATTATTTGTCTAGAGACACACGAGTGAATTTTCATAGCAATTCTGAAAGGAAAATTCTCATGTGTGTCTGGTTCAGCTGAGGGCAGGTCCAGTGCTACCTCATAAAATAGCTACTACAGCATTTTTCAGTCATTGGATAGTTTTTGCTAACTGTAAACTAAGCAAACATGAAAATTAAGAGAAAGTAGTCAGCCCTTGTTCCTCCCAGCCAAAGCTGTGGCATATTCAACAAAACACACATTTGGATGTGTGAATTTCTATTGGGTTGTCTGAAGGCAAGCAGAAGATGAATAGATGATGCAAAAGCAGTACTGTCAGTATAACAGCTGCCACTAGAAATGAAATAAAATATAATAAAAAAATAAATGACAAGAGTCTTTGGACTGTTGCATGGAGTCAGATGAGTTCATTATTGTACATGCTGCTGAGCCAAGCAGTATAGGGATGTTTCAGCACCGATGAAGCCCTACCTCGAGCACTGTGTTCAGCTCTGGGCATCTCAGTACAGAAAGGATATGGAGGTGCTGGAGCAGGTCCAGAGAATGGCAGGGCTTGTGAGGGGCTCGGTGAATATGCCCTACCAGGAGAGACTGAAGGAACCGGGGCTGTTTAGTCTGGGGAAAACAAGGCTGAGGGGAAACTTTATTGCCCTCTTCTAATACCTGAAAGGTGCTTGCAGTGAGAGCGGGGCTGGTCTCTTCTCGCTGGTGACAGGTGACAGGACAAGGGGAAATGGCCTCAAGTTGTGCCAGGGGAGGTTTTGTTTGAATATCAGAAAAAACTTCTTTACAGAAAGGGTTGTTAAGCATTGGAACAGGCTCCTCAGGGAGGTGGTTGAGTCACCATTCTTGAGTGTGTTTAAAAACAGTTTGGATGTGGTGCTCAGGGGCATGGTACAGTGGTGGGTTGTTATAGTTAGGGTAGTATGGTTAGGTTGAGGTGGGACTTGATGATCTTAAAGGTCTTTTCCAACCTTAGCAAATGTATGATTCTATGATTCTGGAGGGAAGGAGAAGAAATTGCCTTCCCGTAGATGTCCTGCAGAGCCCTGCAGATTCTACTCCAGGGGTGCACATGGAGAAACCATCTCCTCCATGGACATACCTGGGGGTCAATGAGTCAGTTGCACTGTTTATGTCTATAGGCTATTCTTGTAAAGTAATTTGTATCCATTATGATCTTCTCTTTGCTGAGGTTAATAAGGAAGCAAATGTGTTTCTGAAACATAAAATCTTGGCTGTCATTACTAATCTAAAAGGCACATTCATCAATTCTGTTTTAAAAACTACTACTACAACTATTGCTATTGTAGTTTGAACATGCATCAGAGCAAAAAAGGAGTATTTCCCTGATCTACAGAATCAATTACTTGTAGTTTAATTCTCTAGGATTCAGAGTGGTAACAAACTGCCACTTCAAAAGTGAAGGAAGAAACCTAAGCCTGAAGAAAGATGCACTATTTCACTGAAGGTGATAAAAGCGATCTGTGCTCTGTCTTCAGCAAACATCAGTGAGATCCTTAGTACGTAGATTTACAGAGTAAATCAACTCTGGTGTCGACCCCAGGGATCTCGGTGGTTCAAAAAGAGTAATAGAGGCTGCCGTGTTAATGATTCACTAACCTGCTGTCTGTGGCAAGGCAGGGCATGACATGAAAACCCTTTTGGAACCATTATGTCAAAGATCTGCATCCAAATCAATGACCCTTACTCATACGCTAATAAAAAAAAAATCAATAGCATATTTTAAATTGTTTTCTCTATTGCATTTACGAAAGACTGTGAAAAGAGGAAGCATTCAAAATAGGCTGTAAATATACTAGACCACATAGAAGTTCTTGATATGTGAGTTACACGGGGACCTTTTCTCTTAAAAAGAAATGATGCTATAAATATAAAGGTCAACACAATTACTCTTCAGTTAAGTAGTGTTCATAGTCTCATGGATTTATAAAGCTCAAGACTTTTAAAGTGAAGACAGTGGTGACTGCTCTACCAGGAAATAAAATTGTAAGAGTGAAATACCTTTCACTGTTGAGCCTGTTTGGAGAAATGATTAGCTCTATTACCTGTTTTTGTGATTAAATGATGAGTGTGTCAATGAAATATTTATGCACATGAAAGCAGTGTAACATTTTACTTTCATTTAGGAAATAAATAAATAAAAAATAGGGAGAATCACAAAATTGTTGGGTTTGGTTGGAAGAGACCTCTGGAGATCACCTAGGCCAACCCCTGCTAAAGCAGGTTCCCTACAGTAGGTTGTAGATGAAAGTGTCCAGAAGGATTTTGAATATCCCTAGAGAAAGAGACCCCACAACCTCTCTGGGCAGCCTCTTCCAATGGAACTTCCTGTTTCTGCAGAGAACTATTAAGATATTAAGAGAGATTAACAATTTGTAAATACTGCTAGAAAATAAGGGGGAACAGTTAATAACGTGCTCTAGTAATGACTGAGGATCTTTGGATAATAACATAAAAGATATGATCCTTCCTTACAAACATTTTGCATTTATCCAGTCAATGACACTGTCAAATTCACCCTGCTTGTTGAGGAGTGTTTAAGAGTTTTCATGAGCAAAACTGAAGAATGAGTGCTTTCCTTACCAAGTTAGTCCTATTTTCCAATACTGTTCAGTAGTCAAAAATGACCCATCAATACTGGAGCATGAAGAAAGAGCTATGGAACAAATTTTTTTCAAGGAAATTGAACATTCTCCACAAACAGTTTTCGTGTTGAGACACACATGGCTCCAAGGAGCACCTGCATGGGAGGACAGGCTAAGTGTTGGTGCTCATCAGGTTCAGCTTGGTGTTTGACACATGCACTGCGGAAGAAGGAGGGCTGCAAATAGTCTGACAATGCTGAACACCCACGCAGAGTATGCACAGCCCACATGTATCACAGACGTGGGAGCATATGCTTGAAGAGGATGCCCAAGGAACGGTGCCACTTGCACACCTGACGCCTTGGCACTGCTCCCTTAAAGTCTTTCCTCTTCCCCTTACAGGATTCCATCAGTAGCTTTCTTCCCACGTCTACCTCAGTTATTAACCTATCATTACTATCTAGTCACCTTCCATCACATGGGCCTACATGAATGACAGCTCATGTTCATCCCTGGCGAAATCTAGGGGCTTAGCTAAGGGGAAAAGCCTGAGCTTTGGAGTGAGTAATAGAGAATATTTCAGCTAACAACGCAGGCTAACATCTGTGTAATATCCTGCAGTCCCGAGTTGTTGAACTAGACTTCCCGGCCCATGGGAGTTTGAAGGTATTGCTTTAAATATGTCAATCAACAATCCTATTGAGTACTGAGGAAACAGCCAGATTTTGTCTTTCACATATCTGTGCTTGGTCTTGTAGATATGTAGTCATGGGTGATTAAAGATATCTGAAGGAACTGAAATTTTCTGCACACTTGGGCCTACAGTGCATGAATGTAAGCATCGCCCCAGCCCTGGACCACAAGGCAGTGCCACTGGCTCTGGTGACTCCAAGTGAGTGCAGCATGGCAGAAACATAGCTCTCGCTCAGAAAAGCTACCGTGCATTAATGTTGTCCTGTGTGCTGAACAGGGCTTACTAACTACCTTTCCATCCTAATTAAGGCTTCATTGTCAGTGCTCTTTTTGAACTCTACTGCCCTTCAGAGCACAAGACTACCAGATGCATAGCACATTAAGAAAACTACACAGAATATCAAGTAATGAAAAATTCACTAGGATCTTATCCTTTCTGGCCATACAGGGATTCATGATGTAATCAAAGCCAATCTTTTTTTTGCTTCATTTTCCAGTCTTAACCTGCTTATTTAGCTGCAAATACAGAATTCCATTTGATAATTAGTGATGAGAGAAATCAAAGGATATGCACTTTCATGTGGCCACAGCTAGGTGAGAAATCTAATATAAAGGCAATCCCAAAGGATTTCAGCTTAAGCTATTCAGTGGTAGATAGAAAGTGTTGAACCTTCTTTAAGAAAAGGTAATTCTCTTGGATGAATCTCTAAATAGGGTTATGATTAATCTGGACATTTGGGAATAAGATGGAAACTGGCAAATGCCTCGTTTGGTTTTATGATTGTAAAGCCAAGTACTGCTGAGCACAGCAGCAGTCTCCCGGCTCACACTGGTTTTTATCAGTTACAAAACCAATCTGTGCTATATTTCAAGCCCAACACAGGCGTGCAGGTAATGCGATACATTTTGAACTTAGGTTGAAATTTTATTTACTCAGATGCATATCCACTCCTCTCCTTCTCTATTACATGGGGGATTTTACTGGTTTCTACTGGTACAGTTCAGGATATTGTTACCACATATGATGTTTCCTACTCGGCCATTCTTTGACCTTTTTTAATTTGACCTTCCCAGATGATAGGACCAAAGTGAAATTTTAGATCTAATTGTTACATGTCTGGGAAATGCAATCTTCTGTATGCCGCCTGCAGTGGGACCCAGCTGCCAAGCTGGAACAGCAAACATTCACTGACTATGAATGGTACAGCCACAGGTAGGAAAATGAGACAGAAATGTGTGGCTTTAAAAACCCCAGGAATGCTTCTGTGGGTGAATGGCATGTCCTAACAAAGCAAGTGAGCTTCTGCCCTTCCACTGGTCGCATGAAGCTGCAGGGCAGCTCCAGGCTGTTTTTTGGCTAGAAGTGCTGGATCTTTGTGCAGCAATTCAGCTTAGGAACGGACACATTTTGCTAGCTTTTTAAAAATGGTAATTCTATATAAAAGCACATATACCAATCATTAGCACTAATAACACTGCTGTGAGCTGCAAGGTGACAAGTAATGTTGCCCTCAAATAGTCAAACAAATGACTTCAGGTAGAAACAAATGTAACTGATGTATTTCTGAGCCTTCTAGGATATTGATTTCAGATCCATTAAAAAAAAGAAGCAGCTTGCCAAGCTGCCTGATAGCTCTTATTTCCAACTGAGATTTCCAGACTTTAATCACACCTTTGCTGAGATACTTTTAGCAATTTACTTTTTTAAAAATAGGTTTTTAATTTGGAAATATATATCCAGGAGTCCACAGAGGAAGCAGCTATATTTCTTGCTTGTTTTTTTATTGAACTATTTGTGTCATAAGAACATTTTTCCTTTGTACTTTGAACACTGAGATTTAAGTTAAGGAATTATGTGTTTTCTGAGTTTGCCCTCAGTCCAAGCCACAACTTCTGCAATAAGCCCCAACCACACATTGCAATAACTTACAACAGGCATTCTAGGTGGTAGAGCATGCCACCACCCAATAATCAGAACCAAACAGCATCTAGTTTAGTTCTGTCCTGCTACCTATTCTGTTTGTATAGATGTGTTAAAAACAGCTTTATCCAACCATAACCTGGAAGACATCAAGGGTTTTAAATATTAAAGAAGAAAAATCCACTTTTGCTAGTTCTATTTTAGAAACAGCAATCACACATTAGAGAAAGAACAAGTGGTTATAACATTTGCCATTGCTTTATAAAATAGATGTGATAAAGATTACTCCATGACTACACCTCCCACCATCAGAGTATCCACTGGAATTACTCCTTTTCAAAGTTTATATTGGGAGTTTCGTGGATTATCAAGAGATGAATAAATGTGCTGTAGTTTTTACAAGATGTTTTTAATCTCTCATGTCAAGTGCCACGTCAAAGAAAACAGTGAAACTGAGGGTCATTTTCCATTGCAACAATGACTTTTTATGCTTTCTCAGGTGAAAGACTAAGCTAAACTTACCAAGGGAAAACTGAAGGACGGATGCAGTAGTTGTGTTAAGGCCATTGGTGGTCTACAGGAAGAAAAGCAAACAGCAGAGAGATTGTGTTAGGTCAGCAAAACAGTACATTCATCACTTGTTTTTCTTTGAAAGCATGGAAGGTCTCCAGATACCTAGATCTCCAGTGCATAAAACTATTAATTTCCTATCCTTTCAGGTTGAGTGATTGTGGACACTGCTGTTATGTCATTTTGATTATTGATATCTCATCATATGTCATAGCTGTTTTCCTTTTTTTTTTTTTTTTTACTGTATCGATGTCTGCCAAATGATGTGAAATGCTGGCACTTGATCAGCGTTTAGGAGATCTAAAAAATGAAGCAACTCTGTCATCTATGGCCAGCTGGGATAAACATGGACACATACAGTTGTTTTTATTTACTTATCTCTGCACAGAACAAGAAACAAAAATGATTATAAATAAATAATGAAAATAAAATTAAATGAATAGAAAATAATAAAATGAAATATTTAGAGGAAATTATATTAGTCTTCATCAGTAAAGCAAACAAACACTTGGTGGTACAGCATAATATATACCATGAAATTTTGTAGCAGCATCTACCCGTCCGACCAAGACCTACAGATGGGCAAAAAACTCCAGGCAGTTCACTCTGTATTCAGGACATTGCCCACCTGCGTTGCTTTTCTTTCTCCCTGTTTCAATACCCTTATATTTCAGGAGTTCAAATTAGGACAGTTTTATAAGATAAAAAGCACTACAGTATTGTGAAGAAGAGAGAACCACCTGTATTATTTCAAAATTATTTTCAATACATTTTGAAAGTCAAGCTTAACACTACTGGTACGTAAGAAGCAAGCCAGAAGCACTACTATAAAGACACTGCCTGATCTAGTTATTTTGTTGAGGAGCTGAAAAATCATAGCAACTGTTTAGCAAAGGGAAAGAATTACTGGATCATCATCCCAAAAAGAAGAGACTCAAAGTTTGTTTCATTCCCATTTGCAGAAGACCCAGCAGAGATATGTTTTATCACTATAAGCAGACATTGCAGGCTAGAGTGAAAAAGGAAAAATGTACAAAATGAAAGATCACATTAGCAAGAAACAGAAGAAAAAAGGAAAAAAAGGCACAAACTGATCAGACAGTAAGTTTATGCAATCTTAAAAATGTCATTTAATTAGAAGAACAGTGACAGCAAATGCCCTAAGTACATTCATCTGATATTTATTGCCAACAGTGCCTGCAGCCTGGATCTGAAGACCTTGGAGTTGTCCTCCCATGTCAGAACCCATAGACCAAAACTTCATGTTATTTCCCATTAGAGTAGTGATGGACTCTTCCATTAGGAAATCTGTGATCCTCACTCATTCAGAACATCATAATGTGGATATGGCTAAAGAGAAGCTAAACTCATCCCTAGAAGCAAGGTCTGTGGCTAGCAGAGCTCTGTGCTTTGGCCACCAGTGCCAAGCTGGGGACCTGCATGAAGGTGGCGACAAGTAGAGTACCTGGAAGACTTGAATACTATGCGGGATGGAGAGGAAACTGAATAGAAGATCAGCAGCAACAACAATAAAATCGGTGAACTGCAAAATACAGATTAAAAAAATGGAGCTCATGAACACAAAACTGTCATTTTCTTAAAAAACTAGCACTCAAAAAGTAGACCCAATTACGTGGAAGATCCTACTATAGCAGTATTACAAAGGCAATTTTGTCAGCATTTTTGAATGGCAAAAAGCACATTTTCTGTATAATTTCCCCAAGTCACACAGCAAAAGCACAGATTCTTCCATTATCAAGTATTCACTTTAATTATCTACTGTGTAGATACATATGAAAACTGGAGAGAGAAATCTCTCATGTCTGAACTCCTTATTACCCAGCACATTGCTGCAGGACAATAAACAAAAGCTAATCCAAAATGCAGATGCTTTCTGACTCTTACTTAGGATCAGAAAAATACCTGTATCTTTGCCAATGCATAATCAGATTTTGTATGTATATTCACATCTATATGATTAACAAATTCCTGAGTGACAGGACAGCCATTCCCTTCCATGTATTAACATCAGCATTTACATGGTAACAGGTAGATCAGCTTGAGTAGCTAATTTCAGTCAAGCTAATGGTCTTCTTCCTTTGCAAGTTAGTTTTAACCCAAACTCATTTATAAATAACATGGTTTACTATGCTGTCCACTAGTGATTGTATGGACAGCATCTCTGCCTCCAGGCAATGGTGCTGAAAAGCAAAAGGGATTCAGCTTTGTCCAGTGCTGGTTTGCACCAAGTTAAGGTATTTGTGAATTTATAACAGATGAAGACCTGGTCCTGGGAATGTTCTAGTGGGTGTAGGTGAGTGTGGGGCATTGCTTTTAAATCTGTTTATGCCTTTGAGTCACCAGCAACTTTTCACTGAATGACAAAGAACATCAGAGAGATCTTTATTTTCCTTCCTCCACACTGAGAAGAAAAGGGTCCACGAAATGGCTTGTTTTGGCATGAGTTTTTGATGTCTTTTTTTTCTACACACACACACACGCTGAATACAGAGGAAATTTTCTTATAAGTGTTAACAAATGGGATCTTCAATGAAATGCACTAAAGATTAGCTGATAATAAGGCTACAAGTGCTTTAGGAGGATGACTGAAAATTTAAGTAATTAATCACAGCTATTAATGATCTGTGAACAGATGTGGTGGGACAGATTCTCAACCATCGCAATAATCTCAAATAGCAATTTTCAAATCCATTTGAAAATTTGCCATTATCTGTACATTATATTTGCTGAAAATACAATTTTTCTCTCCTTGGAATATTTCTAAAAGGCGATTATAGTCTTAAAGCAAACCCAAGGAAGTTGCATTTATATCAACTCTTTTAAAATTGCAATCATGTCCCAATTTATGTTCATTCTGTCAGGATTGATTCAATATTACGCATCACATTTATCATGCCAAGTAATAAAGTGCTTTCTGACTTGAGTTATGAGTACCTATTATATTAGCTTACATTCAATTAATTATATTATGTTGTGCAAGTTCTAATTTCAAAACGAAACCCTTTATCAATGTTCAGTAGCTCATATTACCAAGAAATTAAATGTTATCATTTATCACAAAAGGCATTCAGAAAAAAATATAAGAGAATATGTTGGGAGTTGTTCAGGTAATGTTTTAGAAAACAAACAAACAAAATAAGCCAAACTGAAAACATTTGATCTTCCAAAAACCTTCTGAAAAGCCTTGTAAAGGACTGCTAAGTTCAGATGCTGCAGAAAGGAAACCTACTTTTTTTTTTTCTTTTCTTTTCTTTTTTTTTTTTTTTCTGAGCTGGCAGGGAGTTTTTAGTAGCTATTTTTCTCTGCAACATCCCTCACACTAAATATCTTTCCAGGACTCTACCAGTGGTAAATTCTCACCAACAGACGCAGACAGTTGGTATTAAACAGCCTCTCCCTGCAGAAGCAGACAGCTACAGGCAGTAAGGGGAGGAGATGGAGGTCAAGGAAGGAAACCAATAGCTGTCACAGTTGTTGATATAATACATTTTGCAAATTCAACTCCTCTTCACTTAGTATTATAAAGCAATGATGTGGAAAAAGGAGCTGATTTCAAAAGACACAGATTTCAAGAGCAATTTCAAGAATGGGACTCAAAAAATACATAAAGATTGGAGAAGTAAAAAAGGTTTTAAAAATTTTGACAGGAAGAGGTAAATTGTTTAGATGCTGAAAGATGGTTACACGTGAGTATCAAGTCATTTCAACGAAAATTAGGATTAAAATCTGTGTCCATATTTAAAAATGAACCCAGGTCAAACCTGTGGTATGAGCAGTGTCCTGTGCTCACCGCGAATATTAAACCCTTCATAAGGATTTGATTTTTTTGACAACATTGCCATAATATTTATACTTCCATTACTAGGCTTAGAGCTGTTTATAAGCATAATTATATTTTCAGCTGATTATTTAATCACACCACTTAGGCATCATAATATATTTTTTTCCCAAGTTCCTGATGCTATGACAGTGACATTTTACCATGCATCAATACAAGAGACACAGTCCAATGCTGGATTTTGAAGTCAGTTTGTCATTAATAAAGGTAGGCTAAATTACATATCAGCAGGAAGAAGACATCTAATTCACAACATTTTAAACTACTTGGGACCCTTGGTTTGCTAAATGCAAGAAGGTTATTTTTCAGGAAGGGTTACCTACATGCAATACTGGAATTTAAAATGAGGAAAAAAATGTGGAAAAAGCATCCTAGTGGTGTGACTTCGTTTCTGTACAGGGCATAAAACAGTGCATCTCTTCTCAAGGCAGTTAATGAAGCTTAGCGTGTTCAGATAGGATTCAAAGTAGCAGAGAGGCAATTTAGCAGCACTGTCAGGATTCCCCTGCTGGAGTTGGCTATGGAGGGAATGACTGAAACTCTCCTTTACCCATAAAATAAATGAATTGCTTATAAATCTGTTTATGCCTTTGAGTCACCAGCAACATCTACATTGCATTTGTGCAATTTAGATCTCAGTTAAAGATGTAAAATTAAACCCATTAAAGGAATTGTCAATGTCTAAAACAAGGAGAAGATTCTTGGCCAAAACCACTTCTGCTTTATGGCACTCTTCCATCTATCCTCTTCAAATAGCTCTCATTAGGCTCTCCCTCCACTCAGAATACTGTTGAAAACATGAAAATTAATTTTGAATTATACAGGCTTTGAGCTGCTCTTGCAATTTTTCAGTTCTTTCAAAAACTCCAATTTTATTTACATCACTGCAGCTAACTGCTGGTGTCAGCTGCAGCATGTGGGCACTGGTCATATATCTTTCAATTAATTTCCCCCACCCAGATGATCCCAAGTTAATGCAAGTTGCACTATGTTGTTTCTTTCAGCAATTTTATGGCCAAACTACACCCCAACGAAATTAATTCTGTCATGTTCATCATGACTCAATTTGCTACATACACTTTCCTGAGACTGGCAGGTGCTTGCTCTGGGCTGCATTTAAATCTCTAAGATGCCTTGTTCGCAAGTGATGTTTTACAACCAAATTAACATTTGTAAACAGCAACAAGAAAAAGAAAGGGATGGAGCTAATAGAATATAAGAAGAAAAATGAACCTTGTCTTTACTTCATTGTTGGAAATAAAAAGACGATGATGACAGTTTGACAACAAAGCTCTGTTACATCACCTTTCACAGAATCACAGAATGGCCTGGCTTGGAAGAGACCTCAAGGATCATGAATCTCCAAGCCCCTGCCACAGGCAAGGCCACCAACCATTTAATACAAGACCAGGCTGCCCAGGGCCCCATCCAACCCGGCCTTGAACACCGCCAGGGACAGGGCATCCACAACCTCTCTGTCGTTACAGATATTTTAAATAACAGATATATACTGGATCAAGAGATTTTCCTTTGCAAAAGATTGCAACCATTTTTGGTTATCAGTCATGTATTGTTTTGGATGTTCCTGTGGTGTTCTTCCATGGTATTATCACCTTTGCTAAAGAGACTGTCTGCTGAACACTAAACCTGCAAATCACTTACCAGCTCTCGGGGACCATATGGCTCACAGAAAGTGATGGCATTGCCATGCATAATCACACCACACTGCTCTCCAATCTCACAGTTGCTGCATTCAGACCTGCAGGAAGAACAGAACATGTTCAAAATGGAAACGAGGAACCACACGCCAGAGATGGCATTAGGCACGAAGACTGTAAAATAAGACTTATATTTTGGCACTCAAATCAGACTGTTTTGCTAACACAAGGTCAAGCACCTCTAAGTCCAGTGTGCTAAATCTGCCTCTTGATAAAGGACCATGTGGGTAGGTAGATAGGTACTTGCTCTTGACTGCAAAACACAAGTAGGATCAGATAAGAGGAACAAACCAGTGCAACTGAGTGATTTTATGATGCCACTTTAGATCACAGGGACAGTAAGTAATTCAGGGGTGATCCAGTATGCAAAACTTGAAACATCACTTTCCTGCCTTCCTGCATCACTGATGCATGGCTTTGGCTTTACCACCTTCCCCTCAGGGACAGAAACCTCATTCATAGAAATGAACAGAATAAACCACTCTGGTCTGGAGAGAAAACCAGCCTTAGTATGCCTTCAATCCTCTGTTGCCCTCATGCAGCATGGATGGAGACCAAGGTCTAGTACAGAGCTTGCCCTTCAGGCAGCTCAATGAGTTCCTCCTGACAAGGCTGTCGCACTCCCTCCCAACAGGAACAGGAATGGACACTGCAGATTTTGAAGCCTTGAACCCTTCAGCTCCAGGGTTATCTACTCTAAAGGGCAGGCTGAAGGTGAGAACCAAGCAATGGTGAATTCACTCCAAACCTTCTCATTTCTTTCCAGTTGCTGTCTGTACTTTGATAACTGGTATTTTTAGAGTCTAAAGTGAAATGAACTTCAGTAAGGGGTGCTTAGACCTTTTCTTCTTTGGCTTCTCTCCCACAAAGTGCCTCTGGCTTGGCCACCTTTTCTGATGCAGAGTGCCACAAAAATACACATTCCCACAGCTTAGTAATTTGCAAAGGCTTGATTTTATTCTTTTAATTCTATAGCTAATTTCTGGATGACAAAAATCAGATGGAAAGGAATAGATTTCAACAAGATAGGGACTTGTTGATACATACGATCATAGCAACAATCACAGTTAATTCCTATACAAATTTCCTTGATCTTTTTCACTTCTTTTCCTAAATTGTTAGTCTTTTCATTGATAAGTGTTGTGCCAAACCTCTGTCAAGTCTTTCTGAAAGCATCTTGAAGCAGGATATTTCTATTCCTGAGTGTCTGACAACCATCAGCACACCATGGGCACAGACAGGACAAATTAAATCTCTGGTTGCACTGCTGGGAATGGTCCAGCAGCATCGTCAGAGGGTCAAATCTACCCGGAGAGCTGGTGCTGAGGGATAGATGTTAGACTTTCAGATGCACTGATGTAGTGAATAATTGATTGCACTTGTTATTTGGGGTTTCTTCACTTAACCCAGACTCAACTCAATGCAGGACCTGCTCCAATGTGCCCAAGTCCGTTACAGAAATCAAAGATGAATGTCTCTTCCCACTTCATAAGTCACTCCCTTGTTCCAAGATTTTATTCAATTTCATTTCCAGTTCCCAGAATAAAGTCAGATTTAAAACATCCTTGATTTTTTCCTTGTATGGATATTTAACTAAGGTCATTTAGCAAATCATGTTGATAGCATTTAGTATTTTGGATTTAAGTAGCAAAACTGAATCTTCTAATAAAGTTATGCAGTTCCTATTGATTTCAATGAATTAATATGTACTTACATAAGGCACAGCTGGCCCATAATTTTATTTTTCAGTATAGCTTGAGAGCACATGAGTGAACTGAATTGTGCCTTAGGAGAATGCACAGAAACAGGGTTTATAGTGTGTATGTTTTCACATTATCTAAATTTCACTTGATCTCTAAACTCTGGTAACTGAAGAACATGGGAACACGAATAATACCTGGAATTCTGAAGTATTCTGGCTGCTTATAATCATTATTTTATTATTTATATCATGTGCCCGTATGCTTTTGGGTTTCATAGGGAAGTAACTGCCTGAAATCTCCATATATGCAGAGACATACATGGCAGGAAAACCTTACCTACAAATACTACGTAGGGAACATTTATGCCCTAACAAAAGGACATACTACTTAAGCCAAGAGATAATCTAATTGTTTAATTATCATATATCAATAAATATAAAGTGATTTAGCTGTTAATTTACTTTACTCCTCAAATGTGGTCTACAAACGTATTATAGTTCTTTCATCAACACTCATCTTCTCTAGGATGACTCCTCTCATTAGAAATTGAATGACTGCTGGTAATCCTTCTTCAAACCTTTGTGCTCTCTTTGAAATGTATCACTTCTGACAACAAATTGCCCAGCAGCTTGACAGGAATGTACGAAGAGTAAGATAATTGATCTGGTGTTCCTCAGATAATCATCATCATCATATTATGTGTTTAGAAATGACCCAATTTACTCCTCTCCTGATGAAGGCAGTAAGGTTAATTCCTTTTCCATTCGTATAACCAGGAGACAGTATTAATCGCTCTGTCTAGGTGCAGCTTTTTGCTTTCTCACCTGCCTGGTGTAAAGTCTTAGCACATTAAAATCACTTCAGCTTTCTCTTCACAGCTGGTTCTCACTGGTGCTGTTGACGTCTGTCATATTCGTCTAGATGTCTTCTCTGCAGACTGCCATCACTCTCATCCCCAGCCTAGAGTCCCATCTCTCTCAGCTATTGTTCTTCACTTTGCTGAAGGGGAAACATCTGCTGCTTCCTCATCACTATTTGTCATATCGTTTCCCTCTACAATACCTGAGTTTGTGGACATTGTATTGACTGATGTCTTTTGTGATGTTTAGACTATAAAGAAGGTAAACATCTCAAACTGCTATGAGATTTTAAAACATGAATCTTTCTGAAGTTTAATCCCACAGTTTTAGTGCAATTTGGAAATCACTTTAGGACCTCTCTCTCCTGTCACAAAGCTCTCTGCCATTTCTGTGCCACTGGAAATATCACTGTACCTCTTCATTTCTCATATGCTAGGAAGAAGTGATGGAGTCTGTTTCTTACTGATTGATTTTACTCGCTCAGCTTTTCTTCAAATTATCTTTGAGGAGTTTATCTTTTGTAAGTGATTGCTGTTTGGAGTGTTGATGGGCTTTGAGATGAAACGTGGCACTAAATTGAGAGAGTTTAGCCAGCAACAGCTCCCACATAGAGTTTTTCTTTTCCAAATCTACTGAAGTCCTTGTTATCTACATCCCTGTTCTTAAAGCATGGAGTTCTATCTAGAAACATGAATTAATGCCAGAACCGCTATTAATTTATGCATCTGCTTTCCCCGTCTCTTTTTCTCAAGATTAATTCATTCAGTATAAAGTTATCTTCTTCTAGATTTGTCCTTGTTTGAACTGTTTTAATTGTTATATAGCATAATTTTTTTACTCTTCTCTGTTATGGGGTTATATAGAGGCAAGATGATAATAGAAGCAAGCATCCAATAAACTAGAGTATATTTCACATATCACCTATATTGGTCCTCTCATCCTTTTCTCATTCAAATATCATTTGGCCTTTTATCTTCCAAGGCACAGACCACATGTTTCAGAAAATGCCCTAAATCTTCTTTCTCTGCTGCTACTACAAAGTATTCACCTGATATATCAACTAAGACATCATAAAAGCAAATTACATTTCCAGAAACATGCATTTCTGCCTTCAGAAAAGTTTCATTAAGCCTTACCTCCCCTGAAGACTAGAGAACAGGCTTCCATGTGCAAAGGCTTCCTGTATTTAAATTTACACAATGCAAATTTCCTTTCTCTACTGAGGAAATCAATTACTTCCATGGTTTCTGGGCTTTCCAAACTAACATACTCCTGCCAGCTTACAGCATACAGACCACAAAGCAGTTGTGCAATTAGACTGTTCATTGAAAAATGCAATACAGGTTACGGTCTTCTGCAGGTCAGCTGTGAACTGCTTAGCATGTGGTGTGTTGACCAGAGTGGGATTCACTTAAACTACCTTACACACCGAATACATGTTAGACATGAAATACAATGGGTATTTATGAATCCAAGACTCGTATTATTTCAGAATGAAGAGAGATCTTTGTAAAGTACATGGCAAATGTGATTAGAAAATTAAGGAAATCTTTGTTTAAATAAACAAATTTGTATGCTTCTAAAGTTTGGTAACTTTAGAAATAGTCACATTCTGACAGTATTGCTTGCTGGAAGACAGGAGTAGAAAACTCAGTTGGACACACTCCACAAGGAAATCTCCATGGTGGCTGAGTCCCAAGAAGATGAAAGAGAAGACACTTCAGTTCCTGCATTCACAGTACAGAACCCCTCCTTGTTTCTTCCTTCACCTGATGCTTCCTCGCTTGCTGCCTCTTCCTTTCCTCTTTCTTTTCACTTTTTCCTGTTTTCTCTCTGTTACCAAACTGCGATTTTTATCAGGAACCCATTCCCAGATGTTGTGATTTTTCTGTTTACAAAGAGTCCTGTCCCATCCCTTCCTTTCTTCTCACCTCACAGCTCCAGAAACACCCATGGCTATCCCTCTCATCTTCCTGAGCCTCTGAAGGAACAAATGGCTGCTGGGTAGGATGCGTCTTGCAATGCATTTCAAAGACCAGAAATCTATATTAAAACAAGCAGACACGCTCAAAATCATACAGTGCCATTGTGCAAAATAGCTATTTGATGTGGGGCGGCACTGTGGCTCTGCTGGGACTCAGAATTAGACACACACATAAGCTACAAAAGGCTTTGCTTGTGCACTTGGACTGTATGCATCTTGCTGGATTTGTGCGTGCAGAGAGTGGTACAGGAGCTGTGACAATGCTAATCACACCAAGCCAGTGTTGCATAGGACGTGGGAAGAAAAGGCCAGAGGAAAATATTAACTCCTCTCTTTTCATCTTTACACAAATAATAGCTTCAGAAATTATTAGAGGGGCTTAGTCTAACTGGCCCCTGGTGACAAGGCACTGCCGGAGGGTTGGTGCAGCAGGCAGCTGCTCCTGCGCTCAGAGCACAGTGGAGCAGGGCCAGAGTGGGGCTGGAAATCCTGCTCCAGCACTCACTGCAATTGTTTGTGATAAAGATGGGATTTTAGCAGCTGCCAGGGGAAAAATGCAATTTTAGGGGGGATGGTGTAAACTGCTAATAATCCCTGATTTAACTCCCACAAGGCAACCAAATGAGAGTGAGCTTTCTGCCACTAAGCAGCTCTTTACTGGAGGGGGAACTACTGTAGAAATCCTTTATGCAGAAAAGCTCATGACACCTCATTATAGTTTCATTTGTGCTGTACTTCCATTGAGCCTTGCCGAAGACATTGCCTTTCTGGTGTCATTACAAGAATATCAGGGCATCCCTTGCAAGACTGCGGTGAGTTTCAGGGCTCCCTCCCAGCACACACCTCTATGCACTGACCCACCTGCCAAGGTGTGTCAAGGTTATTCCATAGGGATCACATCCAGATCTCAGAGACAAAAAGAGCAGGAGACCTGGGCCTCGTTTAGACTGAAATTTCTCTGTTGAGACTTCTGAAAAGCAAGGATGAATTTGAAGATAAGAGGGCAATGAATAAATAAATTATGGAGGCTCCCAACAGACAGGCTCTCTGTGAGTTATGAGACATCTGCAGGGAAATAATGCCTCCTCTCATTTCCTTCCACTCAAGTCCATTTAACACGCTGCTGCTAAAGCTATCTACCTTGGCAGCTATTCTGTAACCCATTAAGAGTCCTTGATCTATTCATTCCCATAAAAAAAAGAGTTGGTTATTTTTTAAAATATATTACAGCATTCCAGATCCTTAATGTCTGTCCAGAAAAACATTTAAAGAGAAAATACAAAGGGAACAAAAGGAGGAAAAATAGTAGGCACATACTAAAAACTGTTACAATAAATATATGCAAAAGAAAAATATCTGTGGCATTTCATAAACCATAATCTTTTTACATGAGATGGTGAAATGTGAAAGACCTGCACATATAGGAAACTGTGAGAGACCTTAATAAAAAGGAAGGCTCAATTAGATTTAAAAGAACAAATGTATTCCTAAATAACAAATGCAGTAAATGCTTAAAAGGCACATTTTGTCTGAAAGAGATAAAGTAACTCACTAAAATATCCCTGTCTTGTATGAATGAAATCAATAAAATTAGTTACATTTATGAAATAAATTGAATTAAAATGAACTGAAATAAATTTCAACTCCAGTTGATTTTCTACTTCGAATGTTTTGGAATTATTTTATCTCAGTTTAAAGTGAGTTTAACTATAGTTAGCTTCACCAGAAATACGTATTACATCAACAGGAAATGAAAAATAATAAAAAAATAAAATTTAAGCATTCAAATTCGTTATCTTTTCCAATAAATGTTTTGATTTGAAGGAATCAACATTTTCACACAAAAACGTTCAGGGAGTTCTGCTCTACTCCTTGCATTTTTAGATTAATTCAAAATTTGAACTGAATAAGAATTTCTTGCTCACTTCAATGGACTTAGAATTTCTCAATCATTAATCACTAAATTAATAAGCTAGTATATTTAGATCTTTATGGAGCAAAGACATACATAAGGTTGCAACAATGTGAACTGAGGTATCTAGGAATTAATATAATACACTGTAATAACCAGAATGTTTTAATTTACTAAGATGTGTGTAAAAAGTCTGAAACTCACCACATGCTAGGATTCAATTCTTGCTGATGGTAAGAGTCAAAGTCATCTCGTAGGATGATGCTGTCACTGTGCATTTCAGCTAGAACAAAAGAAAGCGCCATATGAAAAAAATCCCGTGTAATCACCTTGTGTTTTCCAGCTCTGACAAAGTGTTGTCATTAAATACATGCTTAATGTTTTAACATCTGCTGCGTCTTCTGAAAGTTCAAAAAAAAAACAACTTCCGAATCCAGAATTTGGAAACACTGGCATAAAGGGAGATGAGACGTCCTCATGAGAGTACTCTGTTTCTAAAAGTCAGGAGGTCCATTCTGATAACTCATAAGCAAAAAGCCAGGAGTTCATTGGGATTTTTCTGCTGCTGTCTGGGAGGTGGAAGTAAAGGTCGATTCATTCAAGACCTAAGCTGTGAGTGAGATTACACAAGTGTTTCCAACCATTAACCTGCAAGCTTCAGACTTCAGCTTTTGCCCTGAGTTTACTGTTTCATTTATTATATAATGGCCAAAACATCCAAACCCTGAAACTTCTAATAGTAATTGTATGAACCAGATACTTTTTCTACAAATGCTTTCATGAAATGAATTAAATCACTATCACCTGTTATTCAGACTGAGGAAAGGAGTCGGGATCTCATCTGCAATGACCAACTTGCAGCTCAGCTGTTGATGGGTGCAGGTTAGTGCTCTGTGGGACTGCCCTGCTGCTGGGTGCACCTTGGAGGTGCACAAGGACAAAACCTTCCCTGTAACCCTGTGCTGGTGTGACAGCGTTCTCTCACAGTGGGAGTTACAGGTCCTTATTCAAATGGATGCTCTAATGCAGAGCTAGAAAGAAAATCTCTGCAGCGTGATATACTCACACTGCAAAGGCTCAAAGGCAATAAATAAACAACAATAAAAATCAGAATGAAAAAACAACTAATCAGAGTTAGACATAATTCAATTCATTTTATATGAGTTTCATTTTTATTTGAATTCCCCAGAGTGAGTTTCATGTTTCATGTGACCTTACGGATTGTTTATTATAACAAAGACAGTATTTCTGAGTTTTAGCAGTAAGAATGACAAATCACCTACCTAGGTGAGGATGTAATGGAGCTTCTGTTGGAGCTGTGGAGAACAAAGACACACAGTGCATGAATATCTGCTGTGATCAAGTGCTTAACTCTGCAGCATTAAAGATCAGTTTGGCATAAAACAAATTGTAGCAGCATGTTCTACTAAGTTAACTCTTCAGACATTTTAATTGTGAAAAATATGACCCATTAAGAATTATAAAAAATATAGTAGGAGCTAAAAATAAATAAATATTCGCTAATTAAAATAAGCACCAATAATAAATGCAATATATAAATTTTTGTACAGCAAGGTAAGAAAAATTACTTCTAGTCAAGGATTATGAAATATTAGAAATAGCTCAGATTGAGATTCAGTAATTTAATAATTTACTAGGAGAGTGGAAATTGAGTTGAACAGAAGAAATAAAGTCTAGGAGAGGCAAAAAATGCCATATTTTGACCATTTATGCTGCTCAAGACAACATTTCACTAGGTACACTGCTGGAAGGAAAAATCCTACTTTACGTAGTGCAACAAATAAATAAGGGATTATCTATCTCAGCATATCACTGAATCAAACACTTATTTCTGAGCACATTTTTGCATTCATTGCTGAACTGATTCCCTAGTAGATTCTTCCACAAAATAGTAGAATATATTAATTGACACACTGTATATGGGTATGTGTGTTTGAAATGATTAAACTTGATTGAGTAGCCATTTCCTAACACTTTGAAACAGGAATCTTGGTGTAAAGTTACACCAATGAAAACAGAACATAAAAACATATATAAACAAAGAATTCAGGGAATGCAGAACACGCTATTAGATACTCCATAGTAGCTACTACGTCGACAACTTCACCCAGTCTGAAATCCCAAATGTTACATCCCATTCCAAGAGCGCATACGAGTGAGCTCATGGGAAGCAGCTATCTTGTTTGCCTCTCAGTACCTCATAAAAGTGGCTATATTTCTAGCTGTATGTTGTACTTCAGAAAACAGAACACAAATAAACGAAAAAAGATGATTCTGAGTTTCTTGTTGAGCACTGACCTAAATCATCTCATAGCCCTGATTTCTGCAGAATATGGCAAAAAAATTACTGAAATACTGCAATTTTTGACACAATATCTGACCAATTTTTAAAAACTTAGTAAAAAATAAAAAATGAATGCAGCAAACTGTGTAGGGCCCTCACACATAGTCATCCAAAACAAATCTCCAAAATTTCATTTCTTATCTTCCTATTTTCCCTTTAACCATTTGATTTGTTTAGAGGCATGACATTTTGTAAAGAAATTGCAACATTCCATGGGAATGTCTGTGATTAAGAAGACGGAGCAAGAAATAAGTGAGGTACCTGTGGATCAGAAAAGGATGGCAAGCAGTCTGGGTTTAGCTCAGGCAGAAGGCTTTGCCTCAGCTGACTTACAGCACAGGAGACTGCCATCTTTTACACCATCCAGTAACCTTATACATACACAGACAATGCTGAAGACAACAACATTGCCACTGAAAGCTTCGCTGCAGCAGAGAGCAAGGACATTCTTAAGGGACTTATGTTGAAAAGAAATTGCAGACAGGAAAGAAATATGAAGTGTTTTTTTCTTCGGGATTTAAGAGGACACGAGGAAATGGCCTCAGGTTGCACCAGAGGAAGTTTAGATTAGATGTTGGGAAGAATTTCTAGATGGAAAGAACAGTTCAACATTAGAACAGGCTGCCCAGGGAGGTGGTGGAGTCACTGCCTCTGGAGGAATTTAAGAGATGAGTGAACATGGTGCTTAGGGACATGTTTCAGGGGTGGACTTGCAGTGTCAGGTGATGGCTGGATTTGATGATCTTAAGGGTCTTAAAGGCCTCAAAGATTCTGTGATTTTATTATTCTAACATGCTGTATGTTTATGGAAGAAAATGATCCATGTAAAGGTGTGAGCAGCAGCCAACTTGTCTTCCTGAGCAGAAATGCTAATTATGACTAGTAGTGGCCCAGACTTTTCATCACGACTTTATACAAGCTGGAGCAATTGGATTCCAACTGCAAGCTAGATCTTGGCACTGCCTCCATGGTGCTGCTCAGGAAAAGACAGCATTTGTATCTTCCACTCCCAATCATTGTTCTTCTCCATGGAGGCATGTATATACTTCTTAGAAGACTTTTAGAAACTCTTTGCAGAGAAGAAATGGATTAACTTGGATTAGTTCAATTATTTCCTAGGTAGAACAACGCAGCTGCTCTGTTTTTTTGCCTGCGGGAAAGGAAATACACTGTGGTGTGGGATTTGAAATACTCTTGATGTTGCTAGTGGTTAAGCCTAAAATAAGACCTCTGTCTCTGATGCTCTGCATTAACCCCATTCATTAGTTCTGGGTCATCACAAGGGGGGATCTGTAAGGACAGGCGTGGCTGAGAGCTGCTGCTGGTACTCTTCTATGAGGATGGTTGTGTCAAGCCAGGTCACGGACGGACTTGTTAGCTGGCTGAGCAAATTTCATTAGCCTGCGAGAGAAACTCAATTGAAAGAGACGTTTTTCTCCAACAGAAGCAATTCTGACCTCAAAATTAAATGAAAGACTACACTCTCATTCATCTCAGGTTGCTTGGTATTGCTCTTTGGAAGCTTTCTGCAGAAGGCAGTCGAGCCCCAAGTACTGACTATTAGCAATGGTACTTTCTGAATTTATGCAGAATTACATTATTCAGCCAAAAGGTACAGGTACAGGACAAACTTGCATTTTTTGTATTTACAAGTTTCTTTGCCTTCAGCATTATTTTTTTAATTATAACTCGCCATTTATACAGCATTTGATTTTTCCTGAAAGGCCTTTTCAATTATACATAGTATAATTTGCAATATACGTAGTATATTGCAAAACAAAACTACTTACCAATAGACTGAAATGAAGGAAATTGTGCACGCACGTAATATTACTATTAACCACTCATTTAAAAAAACTACATGTGCAGTTAAGCAAACACTTGGTGTTGGACAAAAAGGCTGTTCTTACAAATAAGGATTTTATGATGAGGAGGTTGATTTTGTTCCCTGACTCTCTATACGATCTGAGAAGCCCAAGCATTTTTGCCTCAGGTATTCCTCCATCTGATTTGTAATTCAATTTCTAGAGCAGAATACAACAAAAGACTGTGAAGTTACCACTTAATGAGTGATGATCTTAGACTTTAATCTCCCTAAGAAAAGTTCCTGTATTACATTTTACATTTCATTGCAAAACACCACTGTGTTGGTCCTCAAGTGTTGTAGTTAAGGTCCTCAAAATATTATAAATGTAGAACATCACAGAAAATTAAAAGTATTTTCTTCTGTCTTTTTTCATCAATTCACAGAACGACTTATTTTAAAACAGTGCAGACTGTACAGTGGGCCATACAATATGACTGAAGTAAAACAGGATTCCCTCACATAAAATGAGAAAGCTAAAAAAATATTATGCAGTGCAGAGTAACCATGCACCGCAAAGATCAAAATTAAAAGAAAAAACTACAGTACTTCAGTCTGAGAGAGGGAAAAAAGCTATTGCAACATACATTTTAAACCATGATTAGATAGTGATACATAATTGGGTGGTTTGAAATTTAGTATCAGTATTTGTGTGGCTTAACAATGAATATTGCTCAAATGAGAATTTGTTGCCTTTAAGAAATTTTAAAGTAAAGGAATTTAATATTAGATTTTAAACCAGTACCCAGGGTATGTACAGAGCTTTACAAGAGGTGAATTGTACTGGGCAAAGAATGGAAACTGAGCTCGATAGAACTCACAGTCTAAGAGGCATGAACAAATACAATACAAGAAAACGTAAGCAAATGTAGGATGCTTGCCTTGTAAGGCGAGGCAATCCCTTTGGTAAGGAAAGCACAGAAAAAAAATATACAATACAAAGTGATTCAGAGAGAGAAAGGCCACAGTCAAACTGGAAGCGTGAGAAACTCAAAGTAATGGGGAATTCAAAAGTCAATGGGGTTATTGTGGGGCTCTGTGTCCATGAGATGAGGGAGAATGAAGGCATCTTTTGGAGTAAAAGGTTAAGATTTTCTGTGGATGAAGTAAGGCTAATGAAAGGTTAATAATGATTAAAATAATACAAAAGTATGTCCTAGTATGGATGAACCAGAAGTTGCAAGGAAATGTCGGCTCACTCTAGAGGGGCTGGTATATGGAGGGAAGCAAGATTCGTTGATGGGCCTGATGCTAATGGAAAAATCAGAATGAAAATAATGAAATATGATAACGGCTAATGATTAAACAAAATGAATGTGCAACCTGAAAAGAAGAGCTAACATATTACAAATTAAACGTATGTTCCAGTTACATCAGTTTGTACCACTGACACACATATTCCATAGACCTGTGTGGTCAACCTAGTGTACAGGGATAGGCAGGGAATACAGCTTAAGAAGATATTCCAAAAACATCCCTAAAACTCACTTCAATACTTTTTTTTTTTTTTTTTTTAAATTTTGGACTTTATTATTTTATAATACAAAGCTAATTACAAAAACTGAAATGCTCCCAGACAAGCATCAAACACCAAGTTCAACAAGCAGCAGCCATTGGATGTCACTCAGTGATTCATCATAAAAGGTGCAGAAAGGTATATTATATTTTGCATATTATGATAAAATCTAACCTCCTCATTAGCAGCCAGACGAAGATCAAAAAAGAAAGCAAATGTTTTTTGTTTAGAATGCTGCCAATACTTTCTCTCCACTGGTAAATAAAGTTGTTGTTGAAAGATAGAGGCTGAGCACTGAGCATTCCCCTAGAGAGAGTCAGCGTGTTGCCCGAGGGCTGCATTATTCTTGCTGACACATAAGCCAAGGAGCAATATGTCAGCTCTGAACTTCATTCTTCTGTAAAATACTACTCTGGTCAGGCCAGAGAGCCTGCAATCTGTTTCATATTTGTTTTTCAAAGTGTTCTTCAATCCATATTTACAAGATACAAAACACGCCTAAAAGATCTTCCACAAACATTCAGGCAGAAGCTACCAAATCAAAGGGAACCTGGGCCAGTTCTCATCATTTACTTCCACATGGAGACATCTGTCAGAGCAGGCAGTGGCTTCTTACGAAAGGAACATCACTCCTCCAATTAATGGTGTTGAATACGAGAAGGTATAAAATTCTGGGAATTTTGCTGAAAGGAATGTTTCTGCACTAGAAGGGAGCGACAATACCCTCATCATTTCCATCTTCTAAGTTTTATGGTTCTGCTTCTCCTCCGCTCAGGCAGAGCTGAATGACATTCTATGATATGATTTTATAACATGCTCATGAATCTCCCAGCATGGTCCTTACGTCAAAGAACTGTACTACTAGCTCAAAGGTACATAGAGAACCTGGGACAACGGTCCCTTAGCCCTTTCACACCAGTCAGTGTGATGTGGGTGCCAGCTGCCTCCATCCCTGCACTGTGAGCTCTTTCGAAAGTCCAGCACCATCACTGTTCTCACACAGAGCTGAAGGTTTCCCCTGAGTTTCACAGCACAGTGCAGCCACGTCTGATCTTTGCCCAGCTCCATTTTAATTACAGTAGTGTTTTTTTAGAGTAAGATTTTTATTCCATTCAAGACAAGAATAAATATAAATATAAATATAAATAAATAATAAATATAAATATAAGTTTACCTTATCAATCTGTAAGTTTACCTTGTTTTCCACTCATTTTGCTATTAGATGAACAAGTTAAACATATTGCTAAAGACATTATTAATGGTATCATGATGATGATGATGACTCTCATCAGTCATTAACACACTTACTTTTCCTTATCAATATTTATAACAAATCTACATTTTCTGTCTTGGCTTGTAAATTTTTTTGTTTTCTTGCCTGTTTTTATGTTTCCTTCCCTCTTCCAAGATCTTCAAGATTCATATAAACTTTAAAGCACACATCAGTTCTCAAAGATCTCTCTTGCTTCTTAAAATATTTATTGTACGCTGAACACAGAGCTTTTCAAGCGATTGTGTCTTTCCCCGTGGCGTCTTTCCTTACTCCATTTACATTATACATAGGGCTGCTGGTTTGGCATTGCCATTCCTTGACACTACCCTTTATCATCCTCTAATTCACTTCCAAATAAGAAATACACTTCCCTTTCACTGCACAAATCCCATTAACTCTATTAGGATTTACTAATGCACATCTAAGGGCAGACAGCCACAGCAATCGTGATTTCTGAGATTCTGTGCTTGTTTCATGTCTTCATGTATATCCTTTGTACTAGTTATTATGAAGGCTGATATCATCTCTGGTGAATAATTATTATAAAAATGTTCTGTAATAAATCTATAAAGTTTCCCTTTGGTTTTATTTTCTTTATTTTATGTGCCACATTTTTCACTTCACCCTTTCAGTTAAGTAATGTTTAGAGCCAGAAACAGACCTTAAAACCCCACTTCCGTCGATCTTTCTTGCTGTTTTGCATTTTTATCTTCACTTTTAAAGAAACACACTAATTCTTTCTGAAATAATCCTTTGTTTAGATTATTAGTGTTGCTGAGACTGTGATAGTCTGCATGGAATTACAGTGAGATTTGCTTCGAAGACAGCATCTTTTTTTTTTTTTAATGGAAAATCAATGCTAATAGTGTAAGAGTTATAACAGTTCTTGCTGGTAAGGAAGATCAATGCAATGCACATTGTCTGCTTAGGAAATAAGAAAAGGGCAGAGGGTAGCCTGGTGCTGGACAGGACTGAAAAAAGGGCAATGGGCAACAGAGTTTTTGACCAGATGAGTCAGGAAGACTGACATCTGGACAGAAATCTGGGGAAGAACCAAGCAAAGCTCTGAGAAGCTTGCATGTTGGGATTCAAAGGAATTAACTTATTCATGGCTGCCATAGACTGTGGGCTGCTCATAAAACTGTACCTTGGGATGATCCTTGACTAAGACAAACCTGATGATGGTGGACTTACCACCATATTTTCAAATATTTTGGGGAATACAAATCCACAGTTATTTAGTACTCTCTGTACAAAGCAAAGAGAATTGGTGGGAACATTATGGAAAATATAACAGAAGTTGTTGAGGATTAGGGAGACGACCACAAGACAGAGAAGCTGGAGGCCTCTTGAGGGATATGGTGCTGGACATGGTTCTCTGCGTCTGTGTGATGGAGAAGGCAAAGGGACAGCCACAGTGAAGCCTAGGTTTGGCACAGCTCATCATCTTCTATTCCCCGCACATAGAAAATAAACAAATCCCATTTTCTCTTTATGCTGTGGAGTCCCTGTGTGCTCTGAGACTGTATGTAGTATCATCAGGAGTTACTGCTCTAATCCACACAAGTATTGTCAAATTGTTGATTTAAGCTTGAGTTATGCTCCAAAATTGGAGTGGCAAAAAACAGCAGAGGGAAAGAATTACAATATATGCGGCCAGCTCTGCTAGCAAAGACTCCTTGTATAGCATCTCAAAAGACTGTCAAAGCCTGTACTGATGGATTTCTACTCACTACTCTCTGCTTATCAAGGTATTTTCTTCTGGCAGGGGGAATCCTGTTGCTTTGCCCATGTTCTCCTTGACCGCATTGCCAGCTCTGATACTGATGGTCATATGTTTCCTTTTGCTTGCCTATAGCTTTCATTGCGCTGATAACTGCCAGCTCTCTGGCTCCCTCTCACCCTTCCCTCAATATGTCTTCTGTTTATGTGTCCTTTCCTTTCCTGTTCTGACCACTACAGGCTCTGCCTTTGGCATTGGTTTCATTTTGCAGCAACTATAGAGAAATTTACCTCCATATGAGGCTTTTTACTATTTTATGCTAATAACTGTATTAATTTTTTCACTCTCACATCATCCAGAAAGAAGCCTGTGTGAGATATCCTCACCACCCTCCTTAACACAGCCCAAATGGCATTCCTGACAGCACCCCTGTTCCCAAATCTGCTTATACCAGTCACCAAAACATGACGCCTGTACAATTTATCTCCTATTCTGAATACCAAAGACTTTTTTGTAATTTCACCAGAGATTTTTCCTTCCACACAGTAAAACACTGATACCTGCTGTGTCCAATCACCTTCCATCCAGATCATTATCACCCTCCCTTCTGATTGCCAACACCTGTGTTACACTGCTCTCATTTATTCAAAATATATTTAATTCTAACTTCTGAGCTTGTTAGCTGGTATCTTCAGTTACCTCTCTGAATTCCCCTATTTCCCACTGAAATATTAAAATACTGAAAACTCACATGCTGAAACTGGAAACTGAAATGTTTTGCTCTCACTGTCACAGAGGTACAATTCATATTTTATTCACACCTCAATAAATGCTTCTCAATAATGTCCAGCAACTTCCTGCTACAAAACTATTGCAAAAATATTCCCAAGTTCATATGAACAAAAAGAAATACTAAGTAGACCCAAAAGTATGTATTATAATTTTACTCATTTGTTTAAATGACAACAAATCTGTAACTTTGAAATGTTTATTTTAGACTGATTTGGCCTATGTGTCTCCCTTCACATGGAAATATCACTGAAATTTTGCAGAGAAAACTGGATCACAGAAATCACACAACACAGATATTCCTTTCTCTCCTATCCATGGAGAGTATGGAAGTAGTCACTAGAAGTGATGGATACCTTCCATACTTCCCACTGCTATAATGAGGCACATTCAAAGCCATGCATCACTGATAGGCAACAACTCACAACAGGACACTTATTTTGAGGTTACTCATCAAAAGCCTATATACGATAAGCTGTGCAAACAATTAGATTTTCAAAGTCAGTGTAAGTCAAACATTTTGCTTAGCTATAAAAATGATCAAAAGTTGTTGGTGAAGGGCAAAAATATGACAGCCTACTTTCACAAAATGGGAAGGCAGGTTCTTCACAAAGCTGCTCGTGAGCAGGATGGTAAATGAAGCTTTTGCTGTAGGCATGCTGCATTCTTTTCTTGTTAATACAGCTATAGTTAAAACTCAGCTTGTAGTGCTGACAATAAACAAAAGACAGTTCTTATAGGCTGATTTTAATGGTATAAAGCATAATAATGGTATAAAGGATGTACTTCAGCTTCTGGTTATTCTTCAGTGTCCAGAAAGGACAGAATTCTGGGTTTCCCAGATCAATAATCAGAGATGTGGAACCACCGAAAGAGTTGGTTTTGAGAATACAGGGAAGGTCCTGACTAAAATTTTCTCAAATTTCTTTTGCGATGAGTAACACTGACATGCAAGTACAATGGAAAACCACATTTACCAGATATTTTAAAAATAATGGCTGCTCTTACCTCCCTGCTCACACAGCTGTTGTGCTAAGGCATCCTTGAATATAACTTGGCCCCTATGAGTAGCTGTAGCCCTGTGGACATAAAAAAAAGACAACAATAAATAATGTAGCATACTCATTTATATATGCATATGTATTGCTATACGCATGAGTAATTAAATCAGAAGTCCCATTCTACTTTCTGTCTGTGCTTTTCTTTCTGCACTCTTTGTTTTTAAAATCGTAGAAGAAATCACAGGATTTTTTCAGTATGTAGCAAAAGAAAAATTCCTAAATCAAAATGGCTACGTAGATAATATAAAGCACTTGCACAGGCATTCAGTGAGAGACATCAGTAACAGCAGGCACATCACAGAACTTAGCTTATCACTTTGCCTGAGAATGCATCTCTGCCTCAGAGCAGAAAAGAAATGTTCGCAGAGTTGCAGCCCTGAAAAATTAATATTCACAAGATCCAGTGAGCTATAGCAATACCATTACATGCTGGACAGAAAGGTAGAGATTGAATGGTTTCCAGAAATCCTTTCTGAAAACAAGGAAAACTTGTCCAAATAAGAACCTGCACTGCCCATCCTCTGACCGTTCACTTTCTGAACAACACACAACCTTCTTGGTCTCTGCTTGTCCCTCTCTTTCTATCTCCATCTCTGAGGAAGTGATACACCTACAGCTGCACAGAGAGTTTCTGTACTTGAGGTCTTATCAGCTTTGTCTAAAGAATAAATATTTCCAATTAACAACCTACAGCTAACAGGCCAGTTAGTGGACCATGGTGAAAGATTCATTATTTTGTTTTCTTCTAATCGGCCAGAGATCCAATGCAATTTGACTTGCTCTTCTCTTACAGTGCTGCCATGCTACCAGTGCCAGTTATTCTTTATTTCCAGTTGCTTAATTCATCTCTCTTTCCTGTGATGTTACAACTTAATTTCATCTTGTTGATTTCAAAACATTTCAGTATTTATCAGTGTTGACTCTGATTTCCAATTTCTTGCAGCCAAAGTTCTTTCAATATCTTATACACACTCTTTGTACATGTTCTTCACCCTCTCCAACTCAGTAATGGAAATAATTAACAGATTATTCCTTGAAACAGCCTCAGTCCAACAGTAAGATACTAAAAGCAGCTTTATGAGTATGATTTTTCAGGCAACTGCGTGCCACCTCTAATGGATCACACCTGGCTTGATTATGAAACTGTCAGGAAAGAGCACATCTTAGTCTGTAGAGGAAACTTAATATACAATGTTTTTTTCCTCAACTATTGGGCCAGCTACACTGTCAGGGAAGAGCAATAAAGCACATCTAATATTATGTTTTTCGGATGCAGTGGATCCTCAAAGTAAAACTCATCTGCAAGCTACCAAACAGGAGTAAAAGAAAACTCCATTGGGATCTAATTTGTATCTTGCTCAATTAGGAAAATTCTATTTACCCCTATTCTTATGTCCGGAAAAATAATACTATGGCCACTTGATGTTTTTAGGGCACTCAGGGAACTCTCTTTTCTGTGCATGTTTTTTTTTTTCCTGCAGCTTAGACTTTTCAGAGGCATAGGAGAATCTGTAGAGGACCCTCACCAGGTAGTGATAATATTTTGGGCACAGAGCTGAGATCGTGTTCCTAGTGTAAAGTTTTGGCCCCTACCACGCTCATTATAGAACTATTTTAGGATTTCAAACACAGAGTCAGCAGCCAGTACAGTCTGAATCTTGTTGTGTCCATTATCCCCTGCTTGATAGCTGATAGGAGCCAATTATTGTTGCTCCACAGCAGGAGTGATCTGTGCTCAGGGGCAGCAGTGCTCTTCAGGACAGGCACCGCTTCCTGCAGCACGCACTCACGGTAGCTCCACTTTTGCAATGAGCATATGCATGAGTTCTGCACCAGAGCCACAGCTGCTTCAGAGAATTATGAAGGGCACTGCTTCTGTTTTTTTTTTCCAGTGCTAACTACTTCCTTTTCTCTTTATTTATGCATTACACATGGAGCAAATGCCAGTAATGTGGTGCAATTATGCAGCAACTAAGATACTTTCAGAACAGAGCGCAAGATGTACCTTTCCTGCATTGAATTGCCTCTGTTGGTGATTATAAAATCATAAAATCATTTGAAGGGACCATTAAAGGTCATCTAGACCAACTCCCCTGCAATGAACAGGTACACCTACAGCTAGATCAGGCCACGCAGAGCCCACTCCAGCCTGATCTTAAATGTATCCAGGGATGGGGCATCCACCACCTCTCTGGGCACTCCGTGCAAGTGCCTCACCACCCTTATTGTAAAAAACTGCTTCCTTATAACCTAACTAAATCTTTTAGTTTGAAGCCAATTCCCCTTTTCCTGTCACAACAGAACCTCCTAAAGAGCCTGCCCCTTTCTTTCGTATAGCCCCTCCCCTCTTCAGATACTGACAGGCTGCGCTGAGGTCTTCCCTGAGGTCATCCCTTCTCCAGGCTGAACAGCCCCAGCTCTCTCAGACTGTCCTCGTAGGAGAGATGTTCCGTCCCTTGGATCATTTTTGTGGCTCTCCTCTGGATGTGCTCCAATGGGTCCATGTCTCTCCTGTGCCAAGGACTTCACATCTAGACACAGTACTCCTAGTGAGGTCTCACCAGCACAGAGTAGACCAGAATAGACCTAGTTTCTCCCTGACGGGTAGCTTAACTGAAAGGGATCATGAATTTGGATTTTTATCCTTCAAAAATGTGTAACATAGCCCAAACCATACTGATCCCTAGACTGACTCTCAGGTCTAAAACTATGTAAGATTTATGGTAATCGCAATAGCAATAACATTGGCAGTATCTAAAACAGCTTTAGTAGAGAAAGAAAATTTTTTCAATAATTACAGGGGTTTGTTTTCTTGACATATATGCCTATAATTGACTTCTCTACTGTTTCTCAAAAGTTTCTGTACAGTCTTCAGTGTAGTTAAATATCACTTAGACGAAAGCACTTGCTAAGTATTAATTGGTGTTACTCCCAACCACCTGCAGTCCTGCTGTCACTCTATGGTAACTACTTCCAGCATATGGCCAACTGACCAACGAAGCACAGCTGAAAGGCAGCATGCACACTCCTTGTGCCCCAAGGCAACTCCTTGCTATGAACCAGTCTCTCCCAGGGGGTGAATAATAAAAGAGAAATGGATGGGAAAAGGAACATCCTGACATGGTAAGTGAGTGCTTTGAAAGAAAAGCAACTTAGAGGTAGTAAGATTCCTCTTTACATTAACTTCACATCTCTGTGAACCTAGATGGATCTGTCTGCTTGGGGCTATGTAAGAGAGAAGGGGAAACTTGTTTTTAACAGTAGCCAGAGAAGATAAACTGCTGAGAGAGGACAAAAGGGCTCTGAGCAGAGGAATGCTCTATTTGGCACAGAGGCTTGCTGTCACTTCAAGGCATCACCAACTCCATGCTTTGTCTCTAACAATTCTGTTAATGAAATTCACTTCCTCAAGGTGAAATCAGGTGGTAACAAAGACTTTCAGATTGTCACCAAAAAAGAGAAAAGAAACATGACCTTATACCTATACCAAATATACTCTTGAACTACATGTAGTCTATGTTACCTGTGAAAGGGGATGTGGAGGACCACTATACTAACAGGCTTGAAATCTTTATTCATATGCAGCACTGCCAGCTCCCATGGTCGCAGTCTAAGTGACATAATTTTGTCCCCTGTGCAATTACACAAATTGTTCAAGTCCTCGGGCAATTTGGGAGAAACAAGTCCACAGATATTCACATCCATTTCCCTGCTCCCGCAGCACGCTGCATTGCATGCCCAGACCAGAGCTCAGGCCCCACAGCCCCCTTGGTAGTGCTCTGGGGCCAGCATGGCCTGGCCCTCACCCTGCTCTTACAGGGGCTGGCAGCATCATTCCTTCAGAGGGGAAAGTACCAGCACAGATGTCTTCAGGAGGCATCTGGGAATGTAGATTTCCTGCAGTAAACTGCCCCACTTCATGACAGACGGTTCAGACAGGATTTCAACAGGATCATGGAAAACAAGCTCATAGAATCATAGAATTACAGAATCGTTTGGGTTGGAAAGGACCTTAAAAACTAATCTAGCTCCAATCCCAAGCCATGGGCAGGATTTTCACCCAACAGATTGGGCTACCCAGGCCCCTGAATGCCTCCAAGGATTGGGCACTTCAGCTTCCATTTGTCATAAAAACACACTCTAATTAAAGAGCAGGAATTAGATGTGTGCATTCTAAAACCACGGTTTTGGCTCTACCTTTTCCCCCACTTTAACCAACTGTTTCTTCCCCGAGGTACAAAAATATAAAGTCAGCTGTCCTGGCCATATTCAGTGGGAATTGCCAGGGAAATCTGGCATGTAAGATGCAATTATTTATGTCAATGTTAGTGCGAGAGACTGAAATTAGCATGCTTGCTTTAAAAGCCTGGATCAGAAGTGAAAAATTTTCAGAGGGAATGGATTAAAATGGCCAGCAGAAGGCGGTGTGTGCTAGAGGCCAAAGAGCAACCAACCCAGCCAGGGCAGCTGTACCGGCAGGAGGTCCGTAGGCCACAGTCCTAGAATCCTGGAGTCACAGAATATTCTGAGTTGGAAGGGATCTTCGAGTACAACTCCGGGCTCCATGCAGGACGACCCAGAATTCAAACCGTATGTCTGAGAGCATTGTCCAAACACACCTTGAACTCCGGCAGCTCTGGGCTGAGCCCGCCGCCCTCTGGTGCAGACCCTTTCCCTAAACGCTTTTCCCGCCCCTCCCCTGACGCAGCTCCATGCCGTTCCCTCGGGCCCTGTCGCTGTCACACAGAGCAGAGCTCAGCGCTGCCCCTCCGTTCCCTGTGAGGAGCTGCAGCCGCCATGATGCCTCCGCTCAGCTCCTCTGCTCTGGCCCCAGCACACCCAAGGACCTTAGCCTCTCCTTTCTTCCCATCTAGCCCCCTCACCATCTTTTTAGCCCTCCTTTAGACATACCCTAATAGTTTTACATCCTTTTTCGACTGTGGTGCCCAAAACATACAGAACAAGTACAAGAGGAACAAAGACCTCTTTATCTCCAGACTCTGAATTTACCTCCGGGGATGGCCTATGTGGCAAAGGCACTGGGAATCCAACACAAGGGTGGAATAAGCATATTTGTGGAGATTTTGGAAATAAAAGTAAAGTCAGAAAGTTTGCTGTTCAATAGAAGAAAATGCAGAAGGGAAGTCAGAATTCTTCTCATTAAGATCCAATAAACAATAAGGAAATAAAGTCTCCTTCACATAGAATCACAGAATAATTAAGGGTGGAAATGACACTAAGATCATGTAGTCCAACTGTCAACATATCCATTTTTTGGATGTCTTTCATGTTAAGACAGCATTTGTGTACAGAAGAGAGTGCATGTGCGTCCATACCAACTAGCATTAGCTGAGACTGCTCTGCTATTAATGAAACACTAAGATGTGGATAAGGCTGGTGGAAACCTCCACTTGTTGGGACAAACCAACATGTGCAGCATGGGCTGCTTCCCCCTCCCACACACCATCTGTGCACTCTAAGGAGCTCACTGCAACTCTTCTCCTGTTGCCAGCCCCAGCCTGCACGCAGCCAGTCCTGCAGGACTTTTCTCTCAGCACACCCCACGCAAAATATGCATTTTTAAACCTACAACTTCAACCACACTCCAGATGAGGCACTTTCAAAATGTGCAGTGGTCCGTGCACCCTTCTGTGTGTTGGCCTGATATGTGCATTAGGTTTCCAACTGCGTACATGGTCCAGCGCACACCTACAAGACATGTAGAGAACAGGAATCCAAGATTTAAGCCCAAGCATCTTCTGCACATATTTTGTAATGTGGCTACCACCTAAACATTCAAAATTGCCTCCTGTTTCGGTCAAACATATTAGTCAAAATAATGATATAATGTGCCATTCATTTTTGCCATCTTATTTTTTCTCAAAAGTACTGATTAATTTTTCATGTTCAGTCTCTTCTAGTGTAGTTGGAAGAGCTGAGAAAGCCACCCTCCATCTTGAGACATGAGTTTTGAGTTTGGAAACAATTTCCATTTCTCTAATAGAGGTAAAGCGGGTTTTTTTGTTGCTGTCTTTGGCATTAAAAAAAAAAAAAAAAAAAACGGGGAAAAAAAAAAAAGGGAGAGAGAGAGAAAATACAATGATTTTCCATAGATAAATTCAGAAGAAAATATGAAAGGAATAATATGACATTCAAATGGTAATATCAGTTACATCATGGTAACATCAGTTACATCATCAGCTACATCAAATGGTAACATCAGTTTAAGATCAATCAGATTTAAGTTCTTATGGTTTAACATGGAGAAACTGCGCTACACTGTATGCACTTCAGAAGTGCTGCTCTGATTAGGGGTTGATTTAAATACATGTTTTAGTGCTTTCTTTAACCAAGTTTTTGAATTTTAAAGAAGTCTTCAAGTAGACAAATAAATTAGGTGAACATTTAATTCTAGAGCTGCATTTCCTGAATACTACAGAGAATGCAGTTATGGCTACAGCACTGGAAGCAGAAGGGTGTGCAGTCAGCCCCAGCCCCAATACATTATGATTTATGAGAATTTTCCTTTGTAATGTTATAAACACACCACGTTTTTGTTTGGCTGCAAGGACTGAGTACAGAATGGAGTAACAACAAAACACTAAATATGCATTATCAAAGAAGAAAATATTAAGAATTACCATTTTCAACTGTATGCAAGCACTTCCATCCTCTTTTCCCCTGTATCTCAAAGAATAAAAAGATGCTTTTTCACTTCTGTCTACTTTGATGTGACTAGAATGATTAGAGCCTCTTATTGACTGAAAGCAGATTAGGACAATACTTTCTTCCCAGCTACAGGAAATCCAACATTTTCATTAGTATTTTGCATTGTGTGATTATAAAGGAAAGCAAATTCTATTTTTTTCTACACTTTAAATAAAGAGTTTTTTGCAGTGGCATCTGCCAAGCAGTCAGTTCATATAAATAATAGAACAAGCATCCATTGTCTGTATATTGACACAGTGCCAACAACAAGGTCTCTGTTTTTCACCTTTTCCTGTGTTTGGGAGAGGGTTCTGTCCTTGTCTTAGGCTTTCCAGCCTATTGTGTTTAATTATCTAGTGAAACATTGATTGTATGTATTTTGGGCTGCTAATGTGTTGAGCATTTATAAACACTTTAAGCCTATATTTAGCCCTAGCCTAATGGATGTATTATATCTTTTTGAGATAAAATATAGTGTTTACACCAAAATTTTGCTTGTATAATTTTCTAAAGTGTATATTTAATAAAAATGTCTTTCAAGAACCTAAATTATCCTTCAAGAGCAACAGCAACAAAAAACTGACAAGCACCTGTGTGTTTTCCTGTATCACTGAACGAAGCTTCACAATTCACTGTGGATTTGCAAAGTACCTGACATCTCAAAAAGTGTAAACATTTGTTAAGGCTAAATTGGATGGGATCCTGGGCAGCCTGATCTGATGACAATCCTGCCCATAGCAGTGGGTTAGAAATAGATGAGCTTTATGGTCCCTTACAACCTAAGCCATTCTGTGATCCTATGAAATATATAGAAGTGCCCAGAGAGGTTGTGGAGTCTCCTCCTCTGGAGATACTTAAAATCCACCTGGGCAGTTTCCTGTGTAACCCACTGTAAGAAACCTGCTTTAGCAGGAGGTTGGACTAGATGATCCCCAGGGGCCCCTTTCAACCCCTGTGATTCTGCAGTGATTCTGCGATTTCACTGTTTGCGTTTGAGCAGCCTGATCTTTTAGCAGCAACCTGTTTTTGCTGCCTATAGTCCCCAGAAGATGCTGCCAGCAGCTGCAGATGAGCTGGACCATATGAGATTCTGGAACCTCAGCCCTGTATTTGCTTTACAACCCAGACAGGGAAGTTCTCACATAGCCAAATTAACCCCATTTCTTAACAAGCACTCAATTCAGCACTAATTACAGAGATGCAACTGGTGCATCCACAGTATGTAAGGCAGATTACAAAGCTAGGAAGCTGCATAAAAGAACAGGATGTCCACAGGCTGCAGTGCAAGGTCCATGGTACACAACTCGGATTCTTATGGCTTAACTGGATACTGACATATTCCCTTATCTTATGTGTCTCTGTATACTTCCCACTGTCCTAAGTATTTTCAGAAGACTGAGAAACGAATGAAGTACACAAACCTTTCACAGATTGGTACAAACCACAGAATGGTAGAACCTGCTACAGTCATTACTGGAGAACTGTTCTCTGCTTTTCAAAGAGGGAATTACAGCCCCTGTTGCCTCCTACATGAGGAGAATACAACAGATATCCTGGAATAAAAAAACAGGGTCACTAATCACACAAAGGACAGTTATTTACCCTCTTTGTTTCTTCATTTTTAACCAGATTTATGTGGTGGAAGAAAGCACATATCCCTTAAGACCATCCCAGCTTACAAACAGAAATAGGCAGGTGAAATACTGCCTTAGGAGAAATTAATTCCGTCAGCCACAAAAAAAATGACAAATTTGTTAAGTATTGCAGAACTCTAGCCAAAAAAAGCAGGTGGAAGGACATCGGGAATATGGCATAAACTGGAGACACTACAGTGAGGAGGTCTGGCACTGATCATAGGATCTGGGTATACAGGGGAGGGGTAGGAGGATGTCCGGAACGCACTGCAGGAGGGGCTGAGATACACTTTGAGAACACCTGGAAGGACCACGGTGTGGGTGCTGCAGGGACTCACTGCCCAAAGGGGCACAAAACAGGTTTATGGATTCTGCTGCTCTTGGCACAGCTTGGTGTTTCTCTGCAAACATGTTTGTTTTAGAGATGCCCATTTACGTAATGCTGCTTCCAAGCCATAGGCAGAATTTTTGATTCCTCCACCTAGGAGCCCGTGTCTGGCCACACAGACTCATCATCACTCCCCAGAGAAGATCATAGGATGATAAGAAATCCAGGCTGGAAGGGACCTCAGTGTTTCCCCAGGCCAACCTCCTGCTCAGAGCAATCAGCCGCACTAATCAAATGCACACAGCCCTTCAGTGGCTTTTCCCAAAATGTTTAACAGCATGTCCGGACTCACAGCTCCGGTATCTGTGAATGCTTTTACTTAATAAAATACTGCTAAAGTTATCAAGTTTATTTTAAACAAAAACTGCTGTGTGAATTTAACTTGAATTGGTCAGTTACCTGGCACAGTCATAAACACTTCAAATTTACAGCTCATTTGGACAGCAACATCCCATGTAATATACTGTTCTAACAGTAATGAGTCTGAGCGCATGCTTCTCACTAGGAAGCAATCCATGATTTATCTCACTCGTAAATAAATTACCCACTAAGCTACATGGCCATAATATCTCCTTTTGATACTGTGTTGGTAATAATTCTTTAAACCTATTATTTAAAAAAAAAAAAAGGGATATCAAACTCTAAAAGCCCTTCTCTTAAAATGGAGTATTAATGATGGGATCTGTAACCACTGCCTTGAAAGAAGCCAAAGTAACAGAGAATTTACAAGTAATAATGTATGTACTTCCAAGGGAGACGGTTGGTGTCAGTGCTTTACTACTGACTCAGTTCTTCCTCTGAGCACAGATTTGTTTTCAGAAATTATTGGCAGAGTAAGCATAGCATTAGAATGAATCTTAGCAGGAAAATAACTTGATGATATTCTGAGACTCTTTAGCACACTTTCAGTTCTGGGTTCCCTGTGTTCCAAATGAACAACAAAAAAAGGTGATAGTGGGTAAAATGCAAACAGACTTTGAGTCTTCATTTATTTGCTAATGGCAGTTTCTAATAAAAAAGAATACGTTGGGAATTCAGTTCAGCAATGTAGCCAGGAAGGTAAACTTTTCAAATACACACAAATAATCACTGCTCTATTACATGAAATATTGCTTGGGTTCTGAAGTTGCTGTGCCTGGAATCCCAAGTACTAAAGATTCCAGATGAAGGCATTCACTGGAGACCTGCACATCTGGTGGTGTACATAACAGAATGTTGCTGGATATTAGGGAAATTCTTGGCTAATTTGTAAATTTATGTTTATGGTTGATTAATAAAACAGCAAACTTGAGCTAACACTTATGATGAAATAAGACCTCATCTCAAAACTAACATGGTAATGTTTTTTTTCAGAGAGCCACATTTTCAATTTTTTTTTTTCTTCATGAAATAAACAGCATAAAAGGTGGATTTGTTCTTGTGAGTCTCTCATTCTCACCTAAAGATCTTCTGCAGTAGGTCCACCACTGCATTAGGTACAAGCCCTGTGAGTCATTAGGGAAGAGACATGTCCCACTGGCTGCTCAGGACAAATTCCAGAGTGTCAGGATAAATGAGACAATCATTTTCTAGCACCCTGGCACTTCTGAGCAGTTCCTTTGGAAGAAATATGTTGAGTACTGGCTCCATTGGAGTCTCTGGCAATGGTAAGCAGTAACATCTCATCTCCGAGTTAAATCTTCCTGTTCAATGTACAATGACCAGACATCAGATGTCTGAGCATCACCGTGGTGGATGGATTTAAAACAGAGGCCAAATTTGATGGAACATCATATAACATAAGCATTTCCCATTTAAAATGGAATTGTACACCCTTTTTGAGTGGTTACCAAACATCTCTGAAGAGAAACTCACGTCTGCACAGAGAATGGCTGAAATCCTGAACAACTAAAACAACAAAGAGACGATGTAACATAAGGTACAATGTACAATAAGGTGCTTTGCCCCTACAGATGAGATGGATGTGGCTGGGAGCCAAAAGACTTGAAGCAATACCCATCAAACAGATGGCAGAAATAACAGCAAACTGTAAACTGGTAAAGGCAGATATATGACAGAGATACAATCATCAATTTAGAAGAAAATAAGACATCTCTGAGAACAGCATCTAAAAACAATGCTGTAAAAATAGCAGCCCTAACTGTGCAGAAGCACTTGTTTGGCACATGCTGAGGAAACAGATTTCAGTCATTGGCAGAGATTAACTCTGCTACACTATTCTAGTAGGAAAACTATGAAAAACAATATATTGCCATCAACAAAAACAATGTTTTAAAATATAGCTGGTGAACCACCTCTCTTAACTTCCAGGTACATCCATCTCTGGGGAACCCTCAATCTAATGGCTCATCATGAGATTGGATTCCTTGCAAGACATTACCGCACATCTTCTTTTTAAGTTTTTTTTTATCTCAAGTCCCTTGCACTGAAGTTGAAGATGTGTTTATATATGGATCATGCTCAGTGGACACATGCCCACATGTATCTTTTAAGTTCAGAATTTCAAATGCTATATTTATTTCTATTTCTCAACGTACAATGAACCTAAACATCGTTCTACTGCACTACTGACTCCGAACAAAATGTTATGAAAAACTGTGAGACTTCCTAAACAGAAAGAAACAGAAATTATCATAAATATTTCAGACACATTTAGGTAACAGAAGTTGTTCATTTATGAATCTTTTTTGTTGTATTTGTTGCAAAACTTTTTATGTTGCCTTGCTATAGAAAAACATCTATTTTGCAGCTGCAATACTGAAATCTTCAGTATTTTCCATGCTGTTACTTGATCTTTCAGAAAGTTTACGAATAAGAATATTGTAAAGACTTTTGATCTGTTGGGTGCATTTCCAAGCCAGACCATGGTCCTCCCTTACAGCCACACCAGCATCAAATCTTTGATCTCCCAACTGAGACTCCTCCTATATGCGACAACAGTCCCAGAGCTTCCTTTAGCAAAGTCCTCCCTATTCAAGCACCCAAGTGAATACACTGAAGACACGCTGCTGTCAGCTTTCAGTGAAACAGATCTATGAGTACAAAAATAATTTGCACAGGGAGAAGGATGGATTGACAGAGAGCATTATCACTCTAACCACGTATCTTAAGCTAAACATCCCTATGTTACATTCAATTTTCCTGCATGTTTTTCTTTTACTTGCTTTTAATTAGCACAGGCACCTTTTGGTGCTGGTGATGGCAAATTTTAATGTTACTGGCTGTCTCAAAACTGGACAGCTGCCCAGGAATTGGCTCTGTACTATGTCACCATCCCATTTTAAAACTTTTCGTAACCAAATGATGCACAAAATAATGAAGAAAAATTACCCTTGTCATGCTATCTCAGAACTGCTACAAGGTGAAATTCTGAGCTTGAAGTTAGTTCCTGCAGTTGTTAACCCCTGATCCTAATGGAATTCTGTTGTCTTGAATGCACTGATGTCATTAAGTAGCTCCATGATAGCTCTTTTGCTTTCACTTTTATGTCCTGCCTGAGAACACCCAAACTAACAAGATATTTTTCTTTTTATTTTATTTGATTTGTGAAACTGAGGAAATGGCTGAAGCTCATTAGTTTTTAGCCTCATTCCTTGGGGTCACCAGACACCAAAGCCACTTTCCCTCCCTTCAAGTTCTTAGCATCCTTCCTGGAAGGATCTGCCATCAAATCGTCCCAAGCTGTAGCTTGAGTGCTGGAAGGCCTAGAAATCCATGAGCCATCCCCTCCTGTGAGACAAACAGATCCCTCAGGGTCCACAGATCATCCTAAAACTCACCCATCACATACATAGTGTCACCCAGACCAACAGCAGGAGCAAGGGCTGCACATGTCAGGTAGCTGATAGGCAACCACTGAAGGGAAGAGACGACCAAAGAGATGTTCCAGATGAAGTCTTTATGGAAGATTTGGAAGCAAACAGACACTAAAAATAATTTTTAATTTGCACCTATTTTTCCCCAAGAAGAGTGTCTGAAGTCTTTTTTTACAAATTAAATAGAATAGCCTGATTTGCAGAACTGGGGTAAAAAGATAATATTATTCCAAAAATTTTTATTCCTGCATAAATTTATATGAAAATGGAGAAAAAAATGTTCCAGCTTTGTATACAAAATGTTAATATATTTAATATTTTTTTTCCTAATTCTGACATAAATGTTCTTCTAATCTCAACAGCAAGTCAAAAATTGTCTGTTCAGTGAACGTTTTAGCTTTTGATTTTTTGTGGATATAACCTTTCAGCTGGACCTGTAAAGAAAACAGAAATCCCAGGTTGTAGGGTGGCAAGTTATATTCATCACTTTCATTCATAGTATTTTGTTTCTGAAGAAGTTTTCAATTCAAGTTTAAAACAATAAAAAAACAAAAAACCAAAAGAACAGTCTTCCTTCATTTTCAGAAACTCATTTTTCCCAGTTTTGGTTTAGGTATTAACATCAGTATTCCCCTGTGAACGTGGCTCCTTTCTGTCACACATTTAAAACATGTGATGGCTGTTTTGCTGACTCCAAGAAATGTCCAAGAGAGAATGTCCCTCTTCTTACAGCCAGGAGGTGAACAAACCCACAGTGAGTGACAGCCCTGGAGTCATCCACAGGTCACCCATACCCCACACTGGTAATTAACTGCCTCTACAGCACAAAAAGTTAAACCTTCTTGCTTCAAAATTACCTTTATATGTGAGTGATTCCATCAAGAGTTCATGTACGAATAATAGTGAGGTGAAACCACATTTCAAAGATCTGATCCTAAATTTAGGCTTTCAAATATATGCATATGTACATATACATAATGCTTATATTTGTATATATATATAACAAGAGCTAAAGGGGTAAAAAATATTTACATAAAGTTAATAAAAAGTATTAAATACTAGACAAATGTTTTTACAGGATTTTCAGTGCTCTGGATTTCAATGCAGCAATTCAATAGGAATTTTAAAAGACAAGTAAATAAAAGCTATAATGAGGAGAGTATTTATATTTCTGTAGGGAGACAAATGTAACAGCAAGTAATACTAGAAGCATTAGATTTTTAAACTGTAATTTAAATAATTAACAATAGCATTTATAATGCAGAGTAGGCAAATATTTATTTTTAATTTTATGAATTCCTTTACTAATCATATTAAGTATATTCATGTCAATACATTCCTTTTCTGTTTGTGGTGAAAATAACGATACCATTTGTGCCCAAATAAATAAAAACACAAATGTCATTCACTTGACGAACTGCCCTGCATTGCTATATTTTATTCTCACATGGAACATAAGGGCATATATAGAGAGTCTGAATGCAATCAGAATAGGTATTGTAAAGTATATTTTTGACACCTTCTAGGCCCAACCTACACCTAAATGAGAGATTGGTGCCTCTTATGAATTAAACATAATTCTTGATTTATGTTCCGTAACCCTTGTATCAAAAACTGTAGTTCCAGAGCAATGTCACTGGGAATTCATTTAATGATATTGATGGTACAGCTAACACAGGGAATGCAAAGTAACAAGCAGTGAAGAGCATGGCTTTATAAATCACTCCCGTAGAGCACAAGGCAATGAATAACCAGTCATTGATTCCCACTAAATTATGCTAAAATTCTTAAACTACTTGTGCAGCAAATTATAAATGCCTGCCATTTCTGTAAAAAAAAGTGAAACTTCTGACCAAGAAATTTTATCAAATGATACCGCATATATCAAACTTTAGATTATTTTTTTTTACCTGAGAACTCACTTCTTTACAGCAAGAAGCAAATTGCAAAGAAAATACTGCAGCTGCATTGTCCTTGACGCTGCACACATTCCAGCAAACCCTTCCCAGTGCCCACAGTTCTGAATCACCCCTCTGCTGCTGTGAATCAGTGATGTGACTTTGCTGGCATCTGCCCAAATGCTTGCACACAAAGAGCGGGGAGCACCTGAGCCACCAGCCCGGGCCCAGGAGAGCTCATCCTGTGGGTGTACAATGAGTGATGAGTTAACAAAAACATCTGGCATTAAAGGTGGTCAAGAGACACTGAAGGTGCAAGTCTTCAGTAAGAAAGCTGGATAAGCTGTTTCATAAGTCCAATCTCTAGTATTTGGGAGAACTTAGTTTTTTGTAATGACATAGCATGGGTTATCTATCTTTTTGTCTGTGTCTGAGAAGCTATGAAAATGCCTCTAATTGTATTTATCAATTCTAGCTTTTTGAATCCTTTAGGAATCCAATCTCATATCCTTCACAATTTGTGAGGTACAAACTGTAGAGCTGGATTGTGACCCTATTGTGCAGGCCAGGAGTGGTACGATGGATGTAATGACCATAAAAAGAAGAAATTTGCTTTCCCAGGAACTTTGGGACCCCAGTCCTGACATATGACCCCAACAGGGAAGCCCTCTCATAAAGCTGTGCACAAATGCCTCACGGTCCTTGTTGGACCTGCTAATAGCAACAGAGAACCCAATCAGAGAAAAGTAATTGTGCTCAAAAGAGCAAGATTGTAAACCGAAGAAATCTGGTTAATGTACCATGCATCCAATCGTACTGGCTGGTGCCCAGATAGAGCTCTTTCATGATACTTAGCCTAACTGGTCAAAAGGGAAAAACAGCAGTCTGACAAATTGTGTGCTTTATTCCTTTGTAAATCTATTAACTGCAAGGACAAATTCCACTCCTAAATCTTAGTGAGGAAGCTGAAGCTGGGTGCACAAGGAGGCCATCGCCCCTGTTTCGTACACATCACGATAAAACCACTTCATAATCTCTTTTAATCTTAATTAACAAACAGTGCTTAAATAGGCAATAAAATTGCTGGAGCTATTGGAACAGGGTCTGTGTCAAGCCTGGGTCAGGAATGCTCATTGTCTGCACAGGCTCTCCCAAGGCCTGGCTAAGCCCACACCCTCACGAGGTTCACTGTCTCACCACAAGATTGCTCCTTTTTTTTTCTTTTCTTTTTTAATTCCCCAGGTTGTTTTCTCTGTTCCCAGACGTTTTTGTGTTTCCCAAGATAACCCTAAGAATTTGCCAATGGGAAATACAGCAAACAGCCCTTTCTAACTATCCCATCTGGAATTATATTTCCTATTTTACCTTTAAATTTGAAAAGAAACCACTTAAGTCTAACATTGTTTTAGCTACGTTTTGAGAATAAAGGTGTAATTATATTCTACGTATATAAGCCTCAATGTTAAAATTTAGTTTCATGTATCCAGAACTGTGTATTTGGTCTCTGGAAGACCAAAGATGATGCTCGTCTGTGCAGGTCTCCCCTTGTTTTTTCTCTCTACAACCTCCAACAGCCCTTTGCATGCTAACAGCTGTAGAGTGCTCTCGCTCTTTAATTTGTTTCAGTAGTTAGATGAGCAGATTGAGGTCAGCATAATGCCTTCAAAATTCCTAGTGGCAAACCGCTGGTGTCACACACATTAAATCTGAGATGGCCAAGGCCCAGACTTTTCCACATTAAAACTCCTGATTCTGACCCAGTTATCCAGCTTTGTCACAAAGGTCCCAAAGAAACACAGCAGCAGAATCTAATCTTGTATACTGCAAATATTAGATACAGGCAGAGCATCAGGGTTTCAGTCTGCAGGGACCTGGTTCAGCTGTAAAATTAATCATAATAAGGCTTTAAAATATAATGATAAATATAGGCTATTCGTATGAACAATGACAGTCCAAATAATCACTGCTTTTTCTATCAGCTATCTCAGCTATATTTTCTGATTCTAACAAAACCTTAAAATAAAGTACTGCCAGCAGCAAAAGTTACACCTCCCACGTTTTGCCTTAGTAGACCAGCGCTCGCCCTGTAGCTGAAGACAGCTATTCTTAGTTTGGTACTATTTTGATAACACTACTGCTGATTTAACTTCACCCATACAGACGCCCTGAATGCACACTCCACACGCATGCAGCAGGCAGCCAGCTTTCAGCTGCGCTCTGTCGTGCGCTGCCCAGCGCGCCTGGAAGTTCTCTCATCCTTTGGCTAGTGCTTAGGAAGAGAAAGTCTGCAGGAACGCATAAGCATGAAAGTTATTATTGCATTGCTACTTGTCATGCTAATTTTGTTACGGGGCTGTTAGAATTTCATTATAATCCATATTTTCAGAGGGGTTCATAAATCAACTGTGAAATGTATTCGGTGCTTGAACTTCTCACACAAAGAATACACCCTAATAGCATTATTATTTTGCCAATTTAAAACAAACAAAAAAAGCCCCACCAACCAGGTTTATTAAAAACCTATACATAAGTTTTTCAAATATAAAAGGAAAGTTAAATTTAAAGGCAAATCTCTGATAAAGAGTCATGGAAAACTTCCAGCATTGGGCTTCACTTGCCCAGTGTTCTTGTTACTATACTGGACAATCCAATGAAGCTCATGCAAACATCATAAACTTATTTTAACATTCATAGTTCCACTGGGGTTTCTACTCCTCAGGTGTTAGGGATGTTCAGTGCTTCTCAACCCCTGAGCCGCTCACCAAAGCTCCTGTGCAGCTGAGAGCTCCCAGACTCGGGCCAAAACCCTCTGAGGGTCTGGGGTGTGCACAGCTCCAGGCACAGCTCTGAGGATCATTGTCCAGGGATGATAGCTACTGTACCAAGGCTTTGGCCTCTGTATCTCCCCTTCTGCACCAGAGAATTTACATTGCAAATCACACTCTGCAGCAAAATAGCCCTGCTTCTAAAAAAAAACTACAAAAAAAACCCCAGCTCTGAGATCCAGCTAAACTGCCTATGATCTAGGTAAACATTAAGGGCCATGGCCTGCAGATGCAAATAAATCACATTTACCAACCTAAACCTCTGTCACTGAACTATCCTTAATGACAAATGTAAGTAATCCAAATGTCATCTTAAAGATTACAATTACAAAAATCCTGTCAGTCTCAGAAATATTTGTTTCTGATTATTGATACATATTTTATTATTATTATTTTTAATTCTTTTCTTGGTCCCAATGGACAAAACTACCAAGGCAACAAAGCTATTCCAGAGCTCTGAACATTGCCACAAACAGTAATCCTAGCTACTGGTTAGATCCACAGTGGGTTACAAATAAACCATGGAAATTTCCTTACAAATGTAAGTAAACATTCCTGACGTATCCCAGATAGTAGCAAGAGTGAGATCTTTTCGTCATTTGTATTTCATTCAGCCAAAACATGCTAACAATTTGTACTCATAAAGTGTCCTCCTGAGATGCTTAGTTTTTGCATCAAACAAAGCATTAAAAGATCAGCCCTTAAAAGCTTAACAGTAAAAACAGACGAATGCAATCTATGTACACTGAAACTAATGACTTTTATGACAATCTACTTATCCACCACATCAGTCTGGCAATCTAATGCATGAACTCCTGGAGTCTTAGTGCCCGAAGGTTGTGCCATATGGCACTGCAAATTTAGATTTAAACTTGGTTTCCATAATCCAATGGTCCTCTTTTTAAAGGCACAAATAAATGCACTAATAGATACATGAGGGATGTATTCATTTTCAGGAAATTAGCATTAATTTGCACTTTTTTGAATCATGCCTTATTCTTGGGGAGCACTTCCCTAAGAAATAAAACCCATTTCTCAGCACGGACAACAGTTCCCAGACAAGAGGCTGTCATGTAGCATTGAAAAGGAGGAGAGGGAACTGGGTCACCATAAAGCAGAACACGCAACTACAAAATACTCGTAGCAGGCTTAAGCATGCTTATCTGTCCAAGTCCTGCTCTTCACTGGCTGGAAGTTGCTGGGATCTCCAAAGCATGGTTACAAGGGGGGCAGGAGAATGCCTGTGTGAATTTGTGTCGGGTGAAAACTTCACATGTTCCACACATGCAGCATCTGGTGACATCCACATGTAGTCATGGCCTTACAGATTTCACACAGCCCTTCATAACTTCTCGAAACTAATGAGACAGCAAAGAGCAGAAGGCTAAATTCCTCCCTGGAGCATGTCCAGAGAAGGGCAACAAAGCTGTGAAAGGTCTGGAGCACAGGTCTGACAGGGAGCGGCTGAAGGAACAAGGATGGTTCAGTTTGGAGAAGAGGAGGCTCAGAAGAGACTGTATCACTCTCTACAACTGCCTGAAAGGAGACTGGTGAGGTGGGGATTGGCCTCTTCTTCCAGTTAATGGTGATAGGACAAGAGGTGATGGCCTTAAGTTGTGGCAGGGAAGGTTTAAGTTGGATATTAGGAACAATTTTTTCTCAGAAGGAGTGGCAAGGCATTGGAACAGGCTGCCCTGGGAGGTGGTGGAGTCACCATCCTTTGGGGTGTTCAAGAAATGTGGAGGTGTGGCACTGAAGGATGATGGTTGGACTTGGTGATCCTAGTGGTCTTTTCCAACCTTAATGATTCTATGATTAGATGATAGAGCTAAGAGCAACTTAGAAGCAGAGTGAGATTTCAGTCAATTTATTTAATGACTCAGGCTCCTGCTCACTGAGAACGATGGAAAAAAATTCCACTAGCAAGTTAAAAACTCTGCAGAGGAAGAAAGCTATTGCTGAAAAGCAATGTCAGACACACGACCATTCTTTGAAGCAAAGATGTTCATGTCGTTACTTCATGTTAAGTAATAAAAGAAGTCCAATCTCTTGGAACCTTTTTTGTAAGGTCACTCTAAAATAGACTTGCTATTACAAAACTAAAGGACAAAAATCTCTACATAGATATTTGGAATGATGACCTAATTGCCCATGCTATTTAAAACAGAAATCTCCGGCCAACAACATCAGCAACCCACAGAACAGTGCCAGCTCTGGGAGCAAAAAGACATGGGCTCCACAGCAGGGCACTTCACCTAAAGGAAAGGTCAGCTATCTCTGGCAAGCAGGAAAATACCCAAACAGATTCATGGCTGCTGGCAAGGAAGATGCTCACGACTGAATGTCTGTTCTTACAAAATTTCAGATGATATCCAGTATGAATTGAGCTCCTCAAGGGGATCTGGTGGTATGTAGGACACAACGGCCCACAAGAGCAGCAAAGTGAGCCCAGCTCCAGCTGCACCAGAGTCCCTCACTTTAAAGTTTCCTAGGCAGAGAGACACAGGCACATGGAGTTCCCATAGCCCAACCAAGACAGATGGTCCCTCCAAAAATCCAGGAACACAGGTAGCTGACCAGTCATACTCCTGTGCCTCTACCTCTCACCAATGACTCTGTGTCCAGCTTCCAGCACTGGGTCCACAGTCAGTTCAGTAAACTATGGCTGTTAGTGATCCTTTCCTCCACCTTTTCAGTAGCAGACCAAAAGGCAAAGCAAGGAGCCTGAAAGTAGTTGGCATTGATTAAGTTCCCAACTGGGTCCAAGGAATTTTCCCACATACTGCCCCTCACCCAGACACCTTCTCACAGCCAGAGGAAGGAGCCAGAAAAAAAATCTGCAATGCAAAACCTAGCCAACAATTAGATATCAGAGTTTCAACTCTTAATTCCCCCATGAGGCTGGAGTCTACATGTGTCTGCGTGGATGCTTCCAGCCCACAGACTTCAGGATGTCACAATACATCACACACAGCAGAAAGCCATGCTCCATTTCCTCCTAGCCCAGGATGGCTCCACAAAAAGCCATCCTTGAGTGGTTCAGCTTTCTCCACCTTTGTCATGTGGGATAAAGGGGGTACCCACAGCCCACACAGAGTAGGTGCTGTCACTTCTAAAGCCTAATTCAGTTCTGTAAATCCAGATCAGGTGCCTCCAGACATAGAATCATAGAATGACTTGAGTTGGAAAGGACCTTAAAGATCTTGTAGTTCCAACCTCACTGCCTGGGCAGAGTTGCCAAGGCATACTTAGCAACACATCATGCCGTGATCAGGTTTACAAGCTTAGGCTACATGACTGCAGTGGCACAACTTGGGTCAGGTATTCCCTGGACATCCCAAATGGTGTTGGACACCATGAGGAAGAGAGAACAAGCTGGGCTCTGCAAGGACCCCCTCCTAGGTCTGGGAGCTGCAAGATTAGCTACAGTCTTACGTCCTTTCCATACTTGGTTTTGCTTCAGTAAAGAAAGTTGCTGTAAAATTAGCAAATGGAAAAGCCCTAATATCAGTTAGTGCTATTTATAGAGGATGAGCATTGCTTTCACTCCACTGTTTTATGTTTTCATACCTTTCTAGTATTTGTACACATTAAAGAGTCAGTACTTCCAAATGCTACCATCTTACATGACCATCTGATTAAGATGCACTTCAAATAGGTTGAAAGTTTTTTTTATTATGTTTTTTAGCTTCAGGATTTTCTGAAAATGTCATTTTCCCTTTTAATTTTGGCAATCTTACACATTTTAGGGAAGTTTCCCAGTACTTCACATGCTGTCACAGCATCTTCAGGCTGCCTTTAGAACTCTTCCATCATATTTTGTGTAAAGAAAAAAAAAAATTTAGCTCATCATTACAGCAGCTGCTAATGAAGATCTCTGGGCTTTTCTTTTTTTTTAATTAGTAAAGAGAGAATGACAAATATTTTAAATAGCCATTAAGCAGTACTAAATCAATGGCATTTTACACAATTTCTATAGAAGCATACAGCACATCCACTTTAATATCAAGTGAGTTAATTGTGATCAATGATACTACAGTGAAAAGCAAATGAATTCTTAATGACAAGAAACTTTACATGCCACAAAAATAGGAGCTAACAAGAAACCTAATTGCTGGATTTTTCATCTTACATCATTAGTAACTACCACTGTGTTGAAAAAATTAAAAGGAAAACAAGTATTTCAAAGACCTGTGGATCAATCAATTTACAGCATATAATAGGATTATGAAAGAACGAAAACTTTCTTTAATATTCATTTTTTCTCCATGTTATTGGGGATTTTATTTTAGCAGGTGTTAGATTAATTAGGAAGTTATCATTACAGAATTCAGAGTTACTTTTTTTAAACCACTGAATACAAAACTGGAGACTTAATGGCTGTCCTTGTCTCACTTTTACAACCTCTTTTGTTTGATTTGCAGATTTTAATGTGCATCATAACACCTCTCATCCAGCAGTAAGAAATTCTCTGGGGAACACTTGCAGAAAATAGGACATTGAGTCCATAATTAAAGTAATCTCTTCCCGGGCAGATGCTTCAGTTGGCTCTGTTATCACATATTACAAAAGGCATCTTGAGGCCTATAAAATGTGCAGCAAATGGCTTTGGAGATGAGAAACAGCAATTTTTCATCTAATTTTGATCCACAGACATGTAAGTACTGTATTGCCACTTTTTGGTATGGAGCCAAATAACTATTGTGGTTGTTGAAATAAGCTTGGCAGTAACCAAAATTAAAGAGTACTCCAGCTTTTATCCCCTGTCAGGAAAGCCTTTTTCTAACCATCTTTGCACTTAGCAAATAAGCATGCCATCTCAAATATGCACGTTAATGCCTACATCTGGATTTAGAAGAAAGGCTTTATGCAGCTTAACGCACCATACACATTCTCTCCATATATGCTTGTTAAAATTGTCAGTCAAATTATGGCCTTAACATCTTCCCTGCTTTGCAAAGCAGACTGTGATACTGATTGAAAGTGTTTCTACTGTTTATCTTTTGTGTTTTAAGGCATTTAGAACATGCTTTTTGAATGTGTAAGTAGGTTCCGCAAAGTAATTTGTTCATATCAATTATAATCCTTTGCATAAACATTAACGCTGATAGGAGCTGGGTGAGCTTTTAGAGGCATGCTTTTGGTCTGCAACTGATGTGTTATATGTGGGCAAGATTTGAGACTTGTGAAGTACTGGAAAAAAAGAAAACATGACTGGCTTTCTTCCATTTGTTTCTTTGAACTTGCTATTTTAAACTCTTGCCTACTCTGGTGGGAAATCACAGAGACTGCTGCAGAGTGCCTATTGTTTAAGGATTCAAAAACGCATTATTTCACAGAAAACGTCACAAGGAAACACGCACTACAACTTAGCTCAACATAAGCTGTTTGGTCTAAGAGACATATTTAGAGGGGTTCAATGTAACACGTTAGATTTCTGTACTTCTATCAGAAATGAAAGACCCAAACCATTTGAGAGGGTAAAGGAAAGCAATGGCTAGTGAGGAAAGCACTTTCACAAATGCTTGTAAAATACTTGCTATGAGAAGAGTCTTTAAGCAGCAGCAACAGCCAGTAAACAGCACATAAAATACTTCAGCTGTTTCCTTTAAGAATGAAATTTATTATTATTTGAACTGGTGCAGCTTCTCCAAGCCTTCTCCTAGGTGACTGCTCTTCTCTATCACAAGCGAATGGAACACAATTAATGAACAGCTACAACAGTGACATCATCACAACATCCACCCCTCTGCCAGCAGTATGTCATCATTATGAAAGTGGATGCCACTCTATTTGAGACTTCTGCTCCTGTGACTGAGCTGCTGAGGAAAAGTTACTGCTGCAGTGCTGTCCCTACCCCATAAAGCTGACAGTCCTGCAGCTCTATCCTGATTACACTTTTATAATGTAGATGTTGATGTTACAGAATAATTATATTTTATTATTTATTCTATGTTACTATTTGTTATCTAATCATTAGCAACGGATTAGGGAAGTATATGCCCTATTGTTGAGTACAGTTTAAAGAAATAATCATGAAGGATTGTCAAAACAAATATGACAGAGTCCACTCTGTCACTTAGTTTGAGCTCATGGTCATTCTGAATACTGAAACCCAATTTCTCCCAACATATGAAAAGCAAAATTTGAAGATATCAAAAAACATTAAATCAAGAATTATTTATTTTTTGTTTTTAGACTTCTGCTACCTTTAGGTGTGAGGATAACATCTTAGTATTGAAAAAGAGAGAAAACAATTTTTCTTGTCATGTTGTATTATAGTTACCTGCTTCCTTAGTTTTCTCATTCCATATACACACATGAAGTCTCGCTGAATATTACTGCACCACGAAATACTACTTTGTAGACTTCCCTATTAGAGCTTATCCAGGCAAAGAAGGAGAGAAAAGTGTCGAGCTCGCTTGAACTAGGAATAAGGACAAAGCATCCTTATATGTCCTCTGCTGCTTGAAATTAGGCTTCTGTGTATACAAGTAATTTGAAGACATGAAATTAAAAAAATTAAAAATGCAAAAAGTTCTGTCTGTGCCTTTGATGACAGCATAGACATGCCTGATTGCTCTGCTGGGTCAAGGCCAGTGCTCAGCATCTTGCAGCATTGAGCTCTTCACTAGGTTATTCAGTAATGCCCCTTGCAAGAAGTCAAGCTCTTTCCAAAGAATTATACAGACAATACACTTATCTCAAACTCATTCATGCACTAGACATTTGTTGTACTACCCACTCAAGAGACAGCATTGAAATGATCAGACTCTCTCCTGTCAACCAGGGGGACATTCCAGAGCCACAAAGGCTTCCATACACACGCAATATTCAGTTGTAAGAACTGCCTACAGTACTGAAATCTAGCTTCCCAAAACATCTAATACAATTGTTCTTTGCCCTTGCCTGCAGTAGGGCTTTTATACACTATATATTTTATCCATACAGAAGGGTTCTACGTGTGTTAATAGCTCACTCTTCACATAACCAACATTTCCAGAAGAATTCACAAAAACTATTTCATGCTGATTTCATTAAACATACTTCTTCTGAGACCTCATTTTAAAAGGTTTGTTATCAATCAATTATTGGCTGTCAAAAGATGTTTCACTCAATTCATGTTACAGAGAAAAACCTACTAGTAGAAGCAAATTGTTGGAGTGTGTGTAATATATTTTATATTCTAGTCATGTTTTCAAAATTAAAGCATCTTGGGAAGAAAGGAAGAAAAAGCACGTCTTTGAACGAAACAAAGATTTATACTCTTGAACTAAAATATACTTGAAAAATAACCCTGAGGTTAAATTTCAGAGAGAACAAAACAAAATTCAAGAGAATTCTAAACACAATTACCAATAACTGTATTGTAGATTACAAATTGATGGCCTCGTGCAGAAAATAATGGGTACATTGCACAGAATCTAATCTCTGCTTCTAGAATTGCCAAATGAACATTTGTAAGAAGGGAAGTGATTCTTATAGTGCTCGTTTTATTATTCAGATAATACCAGCAGAAATGAATTCCATTTTCTTTCATGAAGAAAGTGCCAGAGCCCTATATGGAACAATGCCAAATTCTTAACAGAGTAGCCAAAGGCCCTACTAAGTTGCTTTCTGCTATTATACACTACAAGTATCTGATATACTAAATTTGTATCGAACAAAAAACCTAATCCTAATACTGTACCATCTTGCAGTTTCTATTCTGACACTACTCAGTGTTGAAAGTTTCATTTTATGTTTTTTCCTCATCTTTTGAATTGAGCCTGACTAACTTATCAATTGAATTGTCCCGTGCTTTTCTTTTTTAACACATATTCATTTATTCATTCTTCCTGGCTTTGTTGATTCTGCTTTTTCTTGCACACATGCAGCATGAGGAGACTGAAATAGCAAAAGGCCAGTTCTCTGCAAGATTGGAGAAAATGTTAAGCACTGGATATTCCTCTTGTTTTAGTGGACTTTTAGTAGGATTGGCACTCTCCTAAGATGATATCAGACAGTAAGAAAAAATGCAAGATCTGAACTTTACAAGGCTGCCTGTTCTACTTATTCACTTCAGCAGTTTTCCACTGTTGATCAGTCAGCGCAGTAGAAATTCCTGACATGGACAAAGACACTGACTACTGACAGTGATGGGGATGAAGGACTAATTTGCCTTCATGTGGTATTTGTTGATTACATTTAGGCAGCTGAGTTTATCCGGGTGGGATACAGATCCAGACTAAAACCTTCAGGAGTCCGTAGGAAGGTCTACATGGAAGCTAGGTAGCTAATGATCCACTACAGTTAGTGAAGACCCAGGGTTTGATTCTGCTTCCTAAGAGTGTCTGGTATCATTTAGGAAGTCCAAACAAAACTACTAGAGCTAGAGAGACCTGAAGGTAATCCCCTCTAAATGTAAATAAAGCTGGATGTCAGGTCTTACATGCCTGCAGTTCTGTAACTGGATTGCACCTCAACTAACTATCAAAGGAATTAGAGATACTTGGTACACTCATGGATACCTATCGAGAGATATCTATATATCTATCCGAAGCTGAAACTGAAAAAGCCTTTGAGGAGTCAAAATTGGTGCAATCAGCTTGCATTGTCCATCATGGTTTTCTTCTTTTGCATTGGACTCTTTTGAATACTCCCTCATCACAGTACACTTTGTGCTAGAACATAACAATGCTTCTGAAAATACACAGAATTCCTCACTGGTCTTCTCTGTTTGCATTGTCACCGCATAAAAAAGGCAAAAGAGAGACAAAATAGACAAGGAAATTGTAATTCTCCACAATCAGCTGGGTCTATGTTGCTTGGGGTCATACTCAGAAGAGTCACAGTGTTTCCATGCAAAGTGTTTGATTTCACTGGGAAATTAACAAATGTAGAGGATGAAGGAGGTAATCTGGGCATCACATCAAAATAGGACACAAGCAGAGCCAAGATCTGAATGAAACACTGGTTTGTGATTTTCAGAATGTTACACATAATGCTGATTGACATTACAACAATGCCTCTCCCCAGGGAAGTGGAAAACATAGCAAAGGAACAATTTTTCTTCATAGAATCATAGAATCACTCAGGTTGGGAAGGGACCTCAAAGATCATCAAGTCCAACCGCAGCCTAACCATAGTACCCTAACTCTAACAACCCTCTGCTAAATCATATCTCAATTCATAGTTTCATAGTTCCACTAAACCAGCACACCAGAAGGAACAATTGAGGATTTATTTTTGTCCATTGAGCATAAATTATAAGCAATATGGATACGTCATATCTACCTTGACTGCAGACAAGGACTGTTACTTTGTGCTCATACAATCCTTGTCTCAGACAGGGCTACTGATACACCAACAGCAAAAAGACTGATAATAAATACCGTGCTTCACTATTACCTTGCAATAAATGTCAGGAAGACACCGACACAGGGAGCTGGTGCTTCACAGAACCCAGAGCCAAGGCCACCTACAAGTTATGGTGTCCATGTGCTTTATGGGATATCCTTTAACTGATCGTAAATGTTACAAATCATAGCAACAAACAGGATGCTAGGGACAATTCTGATTCTTCCTAAGAATGCAAGGAATAAAATCTATACAATTATATATATTCAAGAGTTGAGTGATAACAAATACAAGGTACCTTTGTTCTGGTAGTTGCTATTTTCTGTTTACATTTTTAATATCTGTCTGTACTACTACTGAGCATAGAGTAAACAATCATATACCTAATTTTGAAGCTACTCCTCTGCATTTCTTTCATTTGAGGGTGGGTTTTAGGTTGTGGGTTTTGTGTTTTGGTTTTTTTTTTTTTTTTTAAAAGTGAAAGAAAACAGTAAACACTGCCTTAAATGACTGTTTAGCAAAGTGGTTTACCAGGAGAATGTGACTTCTTCAGACAATATATCCCCTCCCCACCCTAGTAAGAGGAATACTATAGAAAACCATATAATCTTGAATGTTTATTCAATATTTCCATAGTTCTTATCATGGGTTTTCTGTAGATGCTTTAAATAGGTAACCAAGCCTCTCAATCACAGTCTTTATGTTCTGTAGTGTTTGTGCAGCATGGTATTTCAAGTTCATGCACTGGCACACTTGCCAGCTCCTAGAAACTGGCTTAAACCTATGGGCATGAAAAGACTGGTTTGGGAACAGGGTACTTGAAATTTCCCAGAAAGGAGTTCTATCTTCAGGTGATTGTGGGAAAAGGCGTACTCAAACAATAAAAACACATCTCCTTCCTTGAATGTTTCATCCAAGTATCTTTCAATAGCCCAGCTGTTTGCCACAGCACTGAGACCCAAGTCTGTGCCCGGGAGCTGTGCTGGGAACCAGTGCTCCTGCTCCAGAAGTGATATGCTAATACCATGCTTCAGTTCTCCTACCCCTGTCTGCATAGGTGGACACTGCCACTAATTAGGTGTCATTACACTAGTCTAGTTCAGTTCAGCTCTGGCAGACAGCTTTAAAATGATGTTTTAAAGATCAAAATACCTACAAAGCTACACTATGCAGAATTTAAATCTTGCAAATTGATAGATAAATTTCAAAAGCTTTCTACTACTACTAGAGGTTGCAGTAAATATACATACAGACAACTGGAAATAAAGATACCTGTTTGATAACTAGCAAAAAAAAAAACCTATATAAAAAAAATACTTGTTTTCCAAAGTAACTTCTATAGCAACCTATTGTATTTAATACAGTAGCTGGAACTTCTGCAGTAAACCATTCTGGTGCTCAAAACACATTATGCTTTTGAAATTTGGGTCAGCTTCATTACTTCCACTAACTAGGAAGTTAAGCCATCTATAAACATATGGGCTTAACAACCTCAGATGCAATGCTGCATATCACCCTGTCATTATCATCCCCACAGCAGGCTGGGGTTTAACTGGGTGAGGGTGAGCTTTGAGTAGAAATCGCAAACAGTGAGACCAAGCTGAAGGCTCATGAAGATAATATCCTACAGATTTCCAACAGTCAGAGAAATTACTTGTAAGCACAAAGGAGGGCCTGCTTTTTTGGTGGTAAGCAATACTTACAGACCATGGCAATCTGCTTAGGAGCTCTTGGTGCTGAATATTGTTTGAAGGAATCCTAAAGTACTGCTAAGAAAACTGTAACAAATGCTGCATTTTAACTTTTGTTTCCTCAGTTCATCTTGAAGCATCTATGGAGAAGAATTACACCAAGACAAACCAGAGGGACAATTGTTGCTTTTATAAAATAACCTACTAAAGAGAAAAACAAAAGGAGTGCTTCTAAATATTTATGAGCCATAATAAGGTATTTGGACCAAAAAAAAAAAAAAGAAAAAAAAAAAAAAAAGAGCAGCTTGAACACAGAATGGTTTAGGTTGGAAGGGACCTTAAAGCCCACCAGCCCCAACCCAGTGGTGTGGGCTTGTTGCCTTCCACCAGCTCAGGCTGCCCAGAGCCCCATCCAACCCAGCCTTGGACACCTGCAGGCATGGGGCACCCACAGCTCTATGGGCAGCTGTGCCAGGGCCTCACTGCCCTCTGAGTAAAGAATTTCCTCCTAACATCTAACGTGAATCTCCTCTCTTTTAGTTTAAAACTTTTTCCTCTTGTCCTATCTCTATCTACCCATGTAAAAATAAAAATCAATCTCTCTCATGTTTATAAGCTTCCTTTAAGTAATGGAAGCCCACAATGAAGTCTCCCTGGAGCCTTCTCCAGGCTGAACAAACCCAGCTCCCTCAGTCTGTCTTCACTGACTGTCTCACCTTTGACTGAGAAGCATAGATGCAGTAAATGGGAATTTTCCCAATGACATCTATAGGGTTTTGGCATCCCTGTAGGAATTAAGTTTTTCTTTTATATTGGTAGTACAGTGTAAATCTTCAGTTTCTATCAAGTTGCTTAAGATTAGCAGAAATTTAAGCAATATCATCTGTTAAATCTACTTTAACAACTAAATGTGTCGCCGTTCCCGTTCCTAGACCTTTTCATTTAGCAATAAATATGCTTCTGACAGAGCACTACAAAAAATGAAAAGAAACAATAACCAAGACCGAATAAGCAAGAAATTGCTCTTCAATATACAATTCAGAAAAGAAAAAAGATAAAATGTTCCAGCTCTACACTTTCCTCATCCCAAATGAGGGATACTAACGCATAGGATACTCATCTACATTGGAGAAGAGAGGCTAGAATGCTCTCACTGACATTAACTCATATATGAATGACTCTAACTTGAGCCCTGAGTATTTTAGCTTTCCCGCCCACGTGTCCATGCCCCTCCAGGCGTAAGTCAATAGCATGTCCATAACATACCATTGTGCAGTGGCCCAGGGAAATTCGCCTGGTGACCTTTGTCCAGCGCCTCCTGGGAAGTATCCAGGGAGAGGTGTTAGCATGGCAAAGCTTGCATTGCCAGAGCTGGCGCTAATTAATGACCTTCTTATCCATCCTGAGAGAGGTCAAAGACTAATGAGCTGAGCTGAATGACAGATACATTTGCAGCAGCATAGGAGGCTCTTGGCTCTGCCACACTGTTGACAGAGCTTATAAATTATCACCCAGGTACCTTTGTGAATACCTTTATGTTATATTTAAACTAGACAAGTAGTTAGTGTCTAGTGTTTAAAAAGTCTTTTTAAGCTAATCTTCTGTGGAGGAGTAAGTGGAGGTGAACAAGGAAAAGGCACTTCACAGAATCACAGAATTGTAGGGGTTGGAAGGGACCTCCAGAGATCATCGAGTCCAACCCCCCTGCCAAAGCAGGTTCCCTACAGCAGGTCGCACAGGTAGGCGTCCAGGAGGGTCTTGAATATCTCCAGAGAAGGAGACTCCACAACCCCCCTGGGCAGCCTGTTCCAGTGCTCCGTCACCCTCACCGTAAAGAAGTTCTTGCGCACATTCGTGCAGAACTTCCTATGCCCTAGCTTCATCCCATTTCCCCTTGTCCTGTCCCCACGCACTACTGAAAAGAGTCCAGCCTCACCACTATGGCCCCCACACCTCAGGTATTTATAAACCTGGATCAATTCCCCTCTCAGTCTTCTTTTCTCAAGGCTAAACAGACCCAGTTCACTTAGTCGTTCCTCACAGGGGAGATGCTCCAGGCCCTTCATCATCTTTGTGGCCCTCCGCTGGACTCTTTCCAAGAGATCCCTGTCTTTTTTATACTGGGGAGCCCAGAACTGGACACAGTACTCCAGATGAGGCCTTACCAGGGCAGAGTAGAGGGGGAGGATCACCTCCCTCGACCTGCTGGCAACGCTCTTTTTTATACACCCCAGTATGCCATTGGCCCTTTTGGCCACGAGGGCACACTGCTGGCTCATGGCCAACCTGTCATCCACCAGGACGCCCAGGTCCCTCTCTGCAGAGCTCCTCTCCAGCAGGTCATCCCCCAGCCTGTACTGGTGCATGCAATTATTCCTCCCTAGGTGCAAGACTCTACACTTGCTTTTGTTAAACATCATCCTGTTTCTTACTGCCCAGCTCTCCAGCCTGTCCAGGTCTTGCTGAATGGCAGCACAGCCTTCAGGTGTGTCAGCCAGTCCACCCAACTTCGTATCATCAGCAAACTTGCTGAGGGTGGCCACTATCCCCTCATCAAGGTCATTGATGAAGATGTTGAACAAGACCGGACCCAGCACAGACCCCTGGGGGACGCCACTAGTTACAGGCCTCCATCCAGACACTGCGCTGCCAATGACGACCCTCTGCACTCTGCCAGTCAGCCAGTTTTCAACCCACCTCACTGTCCACTCACCTATCCCGTACTTCCTCAGCTTTGTTATAAGGAGGTCATGGGGGACAGTATCAAAAGCCTTACTGAAATCAACGTAGACTACGTCTACCGCTCTCCCCCCATCCACTCAGCCAGTGACAACTTCATAGAAGGCCACCAGGTTGGTCAAGCACGACCTCCCCTTGGTGAACCCATGCTGGGTACTCCTGATAACCTCCTTTTCTCCCAATTGTCTGGAGATGGCATCCAGCACAAGCTGTTCCATCACCTTCCCTGCGACAGAGGTGAGGCTGACTGGCCTATAATTACCTGGGTCCTCCTTCTTGCCCTTTTTGAAGACCGGAGTGACATTGGCTGTCCTCCAGTCATCAGGCACCTCCCCAGTTCTCCAAGACCTCTGAAAGATTACAGAGAGCGGCTCAGCAATGACCTCCGCCAGCTCTCTCAGCACCCGTGGATGCACCCTGTCAGGTCCCATGGATTTATGGACCTTAGTGTTTCCTAGGCACTCATGGACCACCTCTTCCCTGACTAAAGGGAAGTCTCCCATTCCCCAGACTCTCTCATTAACTTCCAAGGTTTGGGATTCCTGAGGGAGAGCCTTTTCACTAAACACAGAAGCAAAGAAGGCATTCAGTATTTCTGCCTTCTCAGCATCCGCTGTTACCAGAACGCCCCCCTCACTTAATATGGGGCCCACATTCTCCCTGACCTTCCTTTTGCTGTTAACGTACTTAAAAAAGCCTTTTTTTATTATCCTTTATCCCTTTAGCTAGGACTTCTCTAAAGTCCTGAAGTCAGAGAGCCATGCAAGGCAGGCAGCCTAGCACAGCACAGAGCAATAGCTTTGTTTTCTGCAGCCAGGGATTTGGTAGGCATGGGAAACAACAGCTGATGCAAGGAAGTGCATGCAGCTGAGGAAAATATGAGGAGATGGATTGGAAAAAAATTAGGAGGAAAATATATTCCCCCTCCTGTCAGTTCTTTCAGCTGATGCTCACACTTCCCTACAAGTCCTGCAGCCAAGTAAACTCTGAAGGAAGTTAAAACTCTGAAGGAGGCTAAGCCTTCCCACTCTTATCTGAATTCATCCCGCAGGACACCAGACAGATACAGGTTGTACTGTTTTGCACATTCTCAAGGAGAAATGAGCATCAAAGAGCATCCTTTTGGGATGGAAGTCTGTAAAGCCTCTGAGATCAATGGCTGACTGGGACAGGTTGACCAGCACTGGCTGCAGTGCAGGGTAGATCTAGCCAAGAAAGGCACTTATGGTGTCTCTTTACCCAGACTGCTGACATCCTTACATTGACACCAGTGCTGCAAGTAAATTCAGGTAAACTCAGGTAAATTCAGATTTCTGTGCATGTTCTATTCACCGTAGCATGATTAAAAACTGTACCAACACGGTCCACTTTTGAATAGGTGCAACTGCACATTATGGCTCTAACAGAGAATCAGGGAAATGGTTTCAAACTAAGAGAGGGAAGATTTAGATTGGATATAAGGAAGAGATTTTTTTACGATAAAGTTAGTGAAGCACTGGAACAGACTGCCAAAAGATATGTGGGCGCATTGTCCTTAGAAGCATTTGAAGTGAGGCTAGATGAGAGACTGAGTACCTGCTCTACTTGTAGGTGCCCCCATTCGTTCTAAAGGAGTTGGACTAGATGACCTTCAAGAGTTGCTTCCAACTCAAATGATATTACGATTCTATGATTTCCAAAACAGTTCAGTGCTAACCTAACCTAGTTTCCACTGAAACCAGTAATGAACATTCTATTGATTTCAAGACAGGCAAGCACCTACTGCCTCAAAAAACATCCCTTTAATTTCACTTACATGTGAACCAGCAGCCACAGCACTACTTATATTTCTACAGAACTATCCATAAGCTCCTCTTCAACAATAACAAACAGAAAGCCATTTGCTCAAAAACATAGGTGTAATGCTGTAACGTGACAGAAAGCACAACAATGACAGTCCTAGGCTGCAGCAAGTGCAGATGCGTTCAAACGTGGCAGCCAATGGGAATAGAAACAAAGGAAAGAAGCTGCTTACCCTTAGAAAGCCTCAGGCACACAAGGATCTCTAGCAAGAGAACCTCCACTGCCAACCCTTAAATGAGGTCTGGGAAGGGGTGGATCCTGTCTCCACCCTTCCAGTCACTCAATGCATTGCATACACCTGAGCTTCCCTGGACTGGCCCTGCCTTCCCACCAGGTTCTCAATCACCGATTCAGGCTGTGACTTCGCATTTCTGCAACAATAGGTCACAGGAAAATAAATGTCTGTTTATAAATTGACCTTAAAACTTACAATAGAAGGTCACATCTCTTAAAAAAAGCATATTCACAGTCACTATGTAATCTGGGACCAACAATTGTTTCTTGAATACACAAACAAAACAACAACAAAGAAAGGGAATGAGCAAGCGTATGAAGAAAAGATGTGCAGTTCATCTCACTTTTCTCACGTACCTACAGGAACAAAATTTAGTTGCTACAACTTGACCAACAAAATTAATTACCTATTTAAACAGGAATTACTAGGATGCATAAAGTTCAAATATTTTCAACCTTAAAAATGTAGCTGATGGATTTCCTCAGGGCGTGTACAACTATTTTGTGAGGCTAACTTTTCTGACAGAATTCACACAAAGCAGTGGCGGTATTTCCTCCAAAATTTCCACAGATTTGACTTGTGTCAAATAATGAACGGGAATCTTACATGATGTAAACAGCTTATCTGGTACATTGTAGAAATTAATGAGAAACAAATGCATTCTCAAAAGTCTATCACTCGTCACAACCATTTGTTTCCCAATTCGCCATTAGGCATTTAGAAGAAAAAGAGAGCTAAAGATAAAAATGACTTGGCGTTGTCATTGCAGCTAATAACATACTGTAATAAAACAAGCAAAAAATTGCACTGTGGAGGAAAGGGGAATATCAGACATAGATCAGTCAATCAACAGGTACTGTGATCACTATCAGCAACTCATCTCCTCAGAGAAGGAAGGAACTCACTTTTTGTGTTTTCCCATCCATTAAACAATAAAACAACTTGATTACATTGGGACACTTACCTGCAGCTTCCCAGACAGAAAGGAAAAAACACACGTTGAGAGCAAGATTTGTTGGGACAATCAGGGCAGTCACCAAAGTGGACAGAAGGTCTCACACTGAAATTTTGTGACCACCGACTTCTCTAACTAGGGAGCACCCTGGCTTTTTGTCTGCTTGAAGTATTTTCTGCTTTCAATTCTATTCTAGGTATATATTTTTACCTCATATCTACCAAAATTCTGGGAGAAGTAATTAGAAAATAATTTAAGGTAAAATATACTAATATATATATTGTAATGATATTAAGCTGTGTATTTTGTGGGCACTTGATAAAGAACTAAATTATTGTATGCTGACTTGGGTATTTAAAAAAATTACAAAAAAATCCCTGAAAGCAATCTTTATTTCTGAGGTTGTAAACTAGCAGAACTAAGCAGAAGTTAAAATGTTTTTCACCAGCAACTGTTAATATTTGAATATGAGTATTCTTGACCGTTTGTGCTTTATGTTGAGGCTTACAATCTGAACAACATCATGAGAGCCTTGTGAGGTTCTAACTCTTATTGAATGCAACAAGTAAAAAAAAAGTCAATGCAAATGTGCTGTATTCTGAAAATTTCATTGATATGACTAATAACTAAGCAGAATAATTTTCTATTGAAATGCTAGTCTTGATGCACATACACCTTATTTTTCTGATGGCATGCTACATTACAGAACACTTTCTACTTCTTATACGTTTTGAAACATGAAGTCCTAATACACATGGAAACTCATCAATCAGGAAGAACTCAGTAGTTTTACTTCCAAATAAAGTCTGCTCTTTGCAGGACCACGGTGCAAGTATAAGTTCCTAGTACAAATGGGGTAAAATCATGTTGTTGTCTCCAAAATGGTTACCTTCTCTGGCTATAGGAACCATACGTGCTCTCTAGATACGTACATGAAGTTCACGCAGCCCGTCCCTGCAGGTGGAGCAATCCAAACAAAACTGAGATTGGTGGTTGGGAGATGGCTCACGTGAGATGCGACCACACTGCACATGAACTGATTTCCAAACTGATGGTCAGACATAATTCCTACAAGAAAGACACAGGGGAGATAAACAGTAACACATGTTAATGGCTCTTTGCATGGTGCTAACAGATAGAGTAATACACCTACCATGTGTTTCATCATGGCAATATGCAACATGAAAAGCCAAGAGTATGCCACAGACTAATTAGAATTAATGCCAATGAAAACATTGGAGCTGGCCTTAGCTTGAGCCAAGGCTGACTTTGGCTGCATGCACTTGCTATCATTATTCTTCATGAGACCAATACCAGAGGAATTATTTGCATTTTTAAAGGAGAGTTGGATTGCAGCTGCTGTAAATCAGTGTTACTCCATTAACTGATTTACATATATTATCAATCTAAAAGAAAATAAAATCTGAAGGAGAAATCTCATGTTTTAATTAGCAAAATGAAGCTGATAGAGAAAGGTGTTATCTTTTAGTAGACAGGCACATCTACTTGGAAAAAAGCAGATGAGCTTTTGTTTCATTAACTCTTCTGATCTGAAATAAAAGCAGCAGCCTTCAACAGCTTTACCAGTACACTCTCCTTTGAATCTTTTTTCTTTTTTTTTTTTGAATTGGCCTTTAATATATGGATGAATGTAAATGTCTTCTGTTAATCATCCTCTCTGGAATTCACTCCAGTTCATCATTAGATAAAAGAACTGTATTTTTTTTTAAACAAAACTAACAAAAAAAACAAACACCCCCCCCCCCACCACCAAAAACACAACAATAATGACATCAATCTTCTTCCCCTTTGGAGCCCCTCTGTAGTTTCCTACAGATCAGTGCAAGCATGGTTGTTTGTTTAGCACCCCCAGGCTTAAAGTCAGGCAATCTTACTTAAATGGATTACTACACCTTTAATCCCAGCACATTAAACAATAAATGTTGAAACTATTCTTTTGAATGTGCTTATTAGAAGAAAATGCCTTTTTCCCAGTGACTTCAAATATTGATCCTTCAGGTCAAAGAATAGTTCCATGGGCTAAAACACTGCTAATAGGATCAGAGGAAGAGCAAATGGTAGCAGGTACCTCCATGCTCCAAAAGGTGACTGGTAGCTGTTATGTTGCTTGGAAAGTTTATGGTGGCTGGATATGAGGAACAATTTCTTCTCAGAAAGAGTGGTGAGGCGCTGGCACAGGCTGCCCAGGGAGGTGGTGGAGTCACCATCCCTGGAGGTGTTCAAGAAAACGGTGGATTTTGCACCAAGTGATATTCTCTAGAGCAGTCACAGGCATGGGTTGGTGGCTGGACTAGATAATCCTAGTGGTCTTTCCAACCTTAATGATTCTGTGATTCTATGATTCTGTGATTTCTTACAGTCCCTTGCTGTAGTTCAAACAACAACAGATAAATAAACCTTTCTTTGCCTCTCAGAATCCCCAACAACTGCTTTTGACAGCTGTTCTGAAATGCAAACCCAGCAGATCCTCTTAAACCCTTCCTCTTAAACACTTCCACAGTGAAGGAGTTTGCCCACAGAAGCCCTTCACTGCAGAGGCAGATGAATCTGCATGCACTGCTCCTCCTGTGCCTCCCCAGAGGCTGCCAAAGCAATTGGGAGGGACCTTGTGAGGAAATTGCCAAGTGTTTTACAGATCAAAAGCAACACCTGAGATCCCACTTGGGCTTGTGAGAGCCATAGCTCAGCTTATATATATTGTTTATCTTGGGGGCTATTAAATTCTAAACCTGCTTCAGTTTTGTGGGAGAAATGAAGCCATGGTGAGTATAAGTAATCTGTCCCAGGAATGACAGGAGTGGGTGATGGCAGTGATGCATGTATCTTTTACAAATGAACACAGCCCTCACATGCAGGCTTTTTCAATTAGTTCCCCACTGACGCATACACAAGGTATTCCGTCATTCAGGCTGCTACACAGCTCAGCTCAAATTCCCTGCAAATGGAATCATAGAATCATGGAGTCATGGAATGATGGGTTGGAAGAGACTTAAAAATATGAAGTTCCAAGTGCCTGTCATGGGCAGGGATAGATCTTATTGAGTTGGGATGGCCACAGTGAAGGCTCCGGATTCTCTGGGTGGGAGCCTCACATCTGGAGAGCAGTGGTAGGGAAGCCCAGGGAGATGGATTTTTACTACCTCATCCTAGTTTATTGCAAGGTAGCAGGTGCATATGGACTTTGGCCATCTCTTGTCAGCCTACACTGACATTTTAAGTTTTTATTTGCCGTCCTTGACTAATTGGGGTGGTGGAATTGTCAAAGCTTGTCTTGTGCTCAGGAGTTTTTCCAGAAAAGACAAAGACAGATGTGTCCAAAAATATGCCCAGGGATATATATACACCCTTGCAGAGTGTGTGGCATTTAGGCAGCAAAGATGAAATCTCTGTTTCTTTCCCAAAGCTGTGGGACTTAGGCTTCTCTCTGAAGTTTTGGCAATACCCAGTGACTTAGAAGCGTGGGACTGGTCTCCAGAACCTATATAGCAGCACACATAGCACACATAGCAGCACCCCTGGCTGCTTAATGGGAAAAAGAGCCAGCTAAAAGCTTTAGCAGCATATTTAAATAACAGATATTTTGAGGGGAGAAACAGGAACAGCACTTCAGTCTGAAGAAATCTCCCTTTCTCCAGAGCCAGCCAAATACAAGAGAAGACAAAGACTGCCCTACCCACATCCTGCAGCCAGGGACAGGCACACCAGCTTGGGAAATGTGACTGTTTTCCTTGGCAGCAACTTGTGAGTTAATGAATTCCCTAGGTTTCAAGGCAGTAGACTGCAAAAATGTGTCTAATACATCAAACACATACAACATCTGTGGAGAATTTATTTTCCCTTTGATTTACAGTTTATAAAAAGAACAACTTTGCAGTGACTAGAATAAATTCTAAACAATGAAAAGAAATTCATTCAGAATTTTTGAAGACAAAAATGTTGATGAATTGCAAAGAGAATACTCAAAATTCTGTGTTATAATTACATCACTGTTTTGGCATTATATTTTATTAACAATTTATCATGATAATTTTTACAGTAAAAACTACCACTCTTTATCTGTTGGACCTCTACTGGGTATGTCAACTCCACTTTGGAGTTCAATGTTTTTAGAATATTTCATGAAAATGAAGTACTGATACTTCACAGAAGGGCACAGAGATGCTTAAAAAACCTTAATCTAACTGACTGAAACTTAAAACCAAAAGATTCATGCTGAAAAGGGGAACACGAAAACAACAAAACATAAAAATGTGAAAGATGGAGGAATGCAATTAATACCAAGAACTTATTTAAAAAGGAAAAAAAAAAAAAAAAAAGAAAGAAAAAAGAGAGAGAGAGAAATTGTTATTATTTCCTCCTCTTGCTACCACCTTTCTTGTAGCACCTTGCTACAGAAAGCAGCACTTCCCTTCTCCATTCTTCCTCCAACCAGGCAAGCTGCTTCCTAGGCTGAATGCTAGGCCCTAAACATACCTTAGGAGAAACGTGAAACAAGCTTCTTCCATAAAAAAAAACAAACAGAGAAAAGACAGCCCTGATTTTATTGCAGCTCTCAGAACAAATATGTGTCCTTCATGTACCTCAGAGCATGCCTTATTAAGGTATTTGGCTCAGGTCCACACTGTCCTATGGACCTTGTCCTGTTGGCCAGTGCTGCCATATCCACTCCAGTCTGGTGTTTCAAAGAGTAAGAATCTTAAGGTAACATTTTAAGATCTGTCTGTACAAAACACACTAAAGCCTTTTGGAAATAACCAAATGTTGCCAGCTCACTTAATCCCAAAACACTCAAAAGCTAGTTACCATCACATATCCACAGGTCTGAAGTGCTACATGCAAAGACACCAGTAACATCTCTTGGAGTGCCTTTTCCCTTGTTTTTCTGGTGCATGTTCATCATACTGAGGTGTTCCAGATGCCTGCACTTTTCAGCTACTCCATCCCCTAAAATTTCTGAGCCTTTAGGAGTCCCAGTAAATTCATTCCAGTACCAGACATGTTTTGTGCCTGTGAACAACACTGCTGGGAGAGGAACCAGACGTGCTCAAGCCCTCTCAAGATTTAACTCAGCAGCTGTTTTTATTTCAGAAATTTTCAAAAATGTGCTTAGCCCTATTCAACCCACTCTTTAGAGTCACTGAATGAAAAAGCCTCTATGTGAAGAGGTAGATTTCAAGAGGTAGATCAAACACAAGAAATCCAGACATGGAGAGAACTTTTTGAATGGTGAATATAATGTAAAGTCAGATGACAAGTCCATTGCTTCAATCTTTGCGTGTGAAAAATTATTCTACTGGTAATCAGTCATTAGTAGAGTGTTGGTGCTAATTCAGGAAAGTATTATGCCTCTTTCATAAGGTGGTATGCAGGGAGGTGAACGAGATACGAAGATACTGTTTGAGTGGCCAGTAGACGTCCAAGTGCAAGGGCAGTTCCTCAGTTCTTGACAACTTTAACCTTGGTGTGAGCCTTCCCCAAAACAGGAGGGAAAGAGGACAGGAACTGTTCTCTCAGTTGAACCTCTGCAAGCCAAAAGATAATCTTCTGGCAGGGCTTGGGAAGCATCCAATAGTGCAGGCAAACGCAGTAAAATTAACATTCTTTCCTGCTTCCTAAATCTGAGAAATGTGGATCTGTAATAATTCTGATTTACATGATGGAACTACATGAGGTTTCTTATTTAGAAAGCAGTTTCCTAAACCAGTAATTTACACAAGTATCTCATCTGCATGTCAAAGTCCTCAGCTTAACATCCATGGTAAGTCTCAATAGGATTTCCTGCACTGAACCAGATGGTAGGTAGCCAGCCATTTCTTATTTGCTGTACGAATTAAGGATGATAGTAGGAAAGAGGATTAATGTTAAACACAGGTGTAAGATGAATGAGTACCATTTGATTTTGCTGCCTCTAAATTGATTATCATCTGCTACGCATTTCCATTTTGAAGTAATGCATGAGGGCGACAGTAAAATGCCAAACATAAAATATTTATGAAATACCAAGAAAATAAAACTATAAGTGCCAATTCACTCCAGGATCTTTGGGAAAGTATTCATTCCTGATTTACAGATAATAAAAATAGACATCTTCAAATGATCTTCATAATATGAAGGAAGGAGCTGTGCCTGCACGACAGGTCCTTAGGACACCTCCGGGCAATCTGATCTAGTGGTTGGCAACCCCACCCATAGCAGGGGGATTGGAGCTTAATGACCTTGCGGGTCCCATCCTACCTAAGCCATTCCATGATTCTAAGACACCTCAGATTCAGGCTTCTCCAGGACCAGCCCAGAACATGGCTCCTTCTGGAGGCAAATGGAGAGCCCTGCACCTCTCCCCGTGTGCAGCAGCTGAGCAGCGAGCTGTCAAACCTGAATTCACAGCAATCCAAGTGCAGGCCCTAAGGAAATGTTTAGGCTAGAATCTGTGCACTGGATGTATATAGGCTCTGAGTGCATTTCACAGCTACTGGAGCTGCAGATTTCAGACCATGTTTCCAGAGCCAGGAGCCTCCCTTTCTCCTATGTATGTCCTTTCTGGTCCTTACCTGCAGAACAGACATAAAAACAAAATATGTCTTTTCCCCAGATGCCCTAGCAAGTGAAGCAGTGGTATATTTTTGTTTGCTGGAAGAATATTTCAGCAGTGTCTTTAAACTATTCTGAAACCTTTCCAGGATTCTGAATTAAGTTCTAAAGCTCTATGTAGAAGAATAGGTACAAAGAAAATCAAATATATATATATACATACATATATAGTACATATATATATAGTACATACAATGTACTTATAGTACATGTGTGTGTCTAAGAAGACCATCAGCAGTTCACACTTAAAAGGATGACTGGGAGTAAAGAATTACCTGGGGTTGGCAACTATCCTGTTGTTTCTAAAAGATGAATACACATACACAATTATGAGCTCATTCTGCGACCTGTACAGAAGGCAAGCAGCCTTCTGTAGGCAGCTGAACTACTCACACAAGCCCCTTCAAAGTGAGTAATGGTGCAGAGTCCGGCCCTAAGTGAGCTGCGCTCACTGAGCCAAAAGATGAAGTTGCCAATTGATTTTTTTTGATTGATTTCATTCTGCTTCACAGGAAAAACACATCTTGTTTGATAGCAACAGAGTGCTAAAGCGCTTGGTGGCCCCTGTGATCAGTTAAGGGTCAGGGTGATTTGATAAATTATTGAAGAGTACGAAGAAATAAAAGACCGTGAGCTGTCGTCTTCCACCAGCAGTATATTGCCTTCATCTTTCTTGAAGTCATGCATGTATTTAACTGTCATAATTACTGCTTCATCATTAAATAATAGATTATTTCATCCTACGCAATGTTGGGGAAAACACCATCCACAAACTAGAAGTAGAAAAAGAACAAATAGCCATATAACAACTTAATAAAGGCTGTCACTAAAATCCTTAACTCCTTTTGTGGTCAGGAGCCAAGTGGAGCCTGAATGCAGCAAACAGAACCCCTGGGGCACTGCTGTGTGGAGCAGCTGGGGACGGAAGTATTTATTTTACAAAATATTGAATGTATTTTCTTTATAGTCCTGGAAACAACAATTTTCTGCAAGTTTGCATCTGAATTACTTTCACAATTTGGGACCCAGGTCAGGACTATTTAGATGCCAGCAAGAGCAGTGCTTTATGTTCATGTTTTTTGAGTACTTCCTGAAGGGAGCACTTCACTTGACGTGCAGGTTTGCAGGAATTAGCCTCTAATATACAGATTTACAAAACTTGCTCTGAAAGGGAGAATATTTTTTTGCTCAATCTTTCTTTTAATGTTTTACTTTTAAGTGATTGTTAATCAAAACTTTTGAGCAGCCTTTTGTTAGAAGCCACTTAAGGGTATAATTTCATGTTGGGGATTTATGAGTGCCAGTCTCATTAAACCTAACAGAGGTTACACATATGGAAATTCTGGTGCACGGGGAGGAGAATATTGCCTTTCATTTGCATAATTCCCCAAGAGGCTGAATGAGCCCCTTGTGTAGTGATGGGCTGCGAGAAGCAGGGGTGGGGGTGCAGCCTCTGGGTGGGTTTGGGTGGCATTGGAGGGGGAGAAGAGGGCAATTTACAGCTGAAGCCCAAGTGTTCCATAGAGAGCAACACGGGACTGAGCGCTCCAAGGCAAGTAGATTTAGTAACAGTAAACAGGGACCAGCAGTAGTATAAATAGAAAATGCTAATAAGCTTCTGTGTTGCTGAAGTACAGAAGAAAAAACCCTTCTCAAAGGCTTGAGCCAAAATCTATTTTAAATGTTCACTAACAGCTCTAGCATGTTTTATAATAGTAACTTTTGTATTTTTCTTTATAGAAGCTGCTAGGCTGATACCTTCGTCCTGTACTGGCTTTTCATTGGTCTATTTTAGCAATGCATTCCAGCTCACCCTCTTGCAGGAGAGCAGCTGTCCCTGCTTTGCACCTGCTCTTTTTTTAATGTTTTTGTGTTTGGTACGTGAGTGTCTCACCCATACAGACAGCTCCTGTACAACTTCCCACAGCTATTGCATTGCTCTGAATCCTTCCACTCCACTATACCTTAGCACACACCCCAGGAGCCAACCACTGGACTCATCACTGCATTGGGTTTGTGAACAGCAACTGGTGTGACAAGGGACCACCATGCTGAACTGTCATACATTGCTCCCACCAGGCTCATTCCCAGGGCCGTGTGACAATTCACAAAGGCAGCACTGAAGGTACAGAAATTGCTCTGAATTTGCCCTAGTAGAAATGAAACTGCAAACTGACAGAACCACCTTGATCTCCTCCTTACACAGAGCCCCACACTGACCAGACCACCCCACTCCATGGCCAAGGTAACATCCAACGGAACATCACTGTGCAACAGCAAGAAAACAGCTGCACACCTCAATACCGGTGTAACTACCCAACATTCATATACAACATGCATAAATTCTGGTTACATTTACAATGCAGTGATCCTTTACAAAGCATTACCTTCCAGAAAAAGAATAATCATCTTCACAGCAGAGTCCAGCTGTGCTAGGCTGAGTGATTTCCATAGGACAACACCCAGCCTTTGGCTGTACTGTTGATAGTGACACATCCTGATATCCTGGTTGCTTTTCCATAGCCTAGTGTGACTAATTGGGATAATGGCTTCAAGGTTTTACCTACAAAACCCTAAGACTCTTTTTAATTTATTTTTAATGAACTTAATAGCTGCTAGCAGCAGTTTGCCTTGTAATGCATTTCCTCCTTTTTGATCCTTTGCCTGTAGACATCTTCTGCATGTGCCCACATTACCGTCACTGTCTCAGTCACTGAAGGACGCACTCAGTGTCGGTATCTTCTTTGTGCTGTCCCTAATTATACTCTCTATCTATCTGTGTTATTGACATAAGCAGTGAACTCTGATGTTTAAAATTGATAGTTTCCTCCAAAGCAAATTATATCAGTCAACCCAATCAATAAGGATGCCTTCATAATGAACCCACAGGGACCTCCATGGAAATTGTTCTACAGATGGAGAATTTATCATTTGCAGACATCATTTGTTGCTTTGCAGTGATGCTATTATGCAAATTGTTTTGTTCTGTTCCACGATTCGTTATCCAGATATCTGAAAGTGAACCTATAAATATGAATTGTGCACAGGAACCCCAAAGTGTCCCTCACCAGTGAGAGACTGTCCAGGTTTCCCATCTCCATAAATGATTTTAAACAAAAAGATAGGAGACTTAGGTTGGATGTTAAAAGGAAATACATTATTCAGAGGGCCGTGAGGCCCTGGCACAGCTGCCCATAGAGCTGTGGGTGCCCCGTCCCTGGAGGCACTCAGGGCCAAGCTGGATGGGGCCCTGGGCAGCCAGCCCACGGCAGGGGTTGGGGCTGGGTGGGCTTTAAGTTCCCTTCCAACCCAAGCAATTCCATGATTCTGTGACTCCCTCTGGGCTTGCAGTTCAGCAAGGACTGTGTGCTGGAGTTAGACATCCACATGGGAAGAGCTGGCTACAAACAAAAGAGTATGATTTTATCTTCTTATGCATAAAACCCAAGAGCCACTACAGTACACACAGTGTGAAAATACCAGCCATAGTGTCTGCAGCACTCAGTGAAGAGTGGGACTTTGCAGGGAGCCGAATGAGTGGCAAATGCATTTCATTGAGTAGTCAGCAGTGACACAGGAGATGGTTTTGTGGGTTGCATGAAGGAATTCAATGAAAATCGCTGATCTTCGGGAGTTCTTTCTTTGAAATTATGCCGAGATTCAGCTCCACTGGCTAAAAGCTACCACTATCAATGCTCAGATCACATTAACCATGGATGGGAGTACAGTTGTGCCCAATGAATGCACACTCCAAGAACACTGTGACACTAGCCAAGACCTGCTGTGTTCACCTCTATATAACAACACATTAAACTATTAGACTCACAGCTAATAATGGAAAAAGCAGCATTCCCAGCAGCCTGAACTTCCATGGGGCCAGCAGAATGGTGCACATTAGGAAGCAAACTCGTCAGAATACATGCTACAAGCTAACAAATGTGAACAGCAGACAAACCATCAGGAAAAAAAAAAAAAAAAACCACAAAATTTTGTACACAAAATCAAGCAGGAATAATTACAGCCAGCAAGGCCGAAGGGTTAAAAAATTATTTTACTCATTCATTTCCATATTACTACTTCTAACTTCAGTGATAAAAAAATCACTAGTGAGAACAAATCTGGTGCAATGCCCTTCAGCCAAATGGTATATATTAAGACATACATACCACAGACTGAATACTGTACTTCCATGCTTTTATTTCTATCTGACAACACATACTGTCACAGTGAAGAGTAGAGAGAAAATAGAGAAGAAAGATATTCTGCATTTCATTCCTTTGCCTGGAAATTACCCCTTCTAGACAAAATACTATCAATCACAAATAGGCAAGAGCACTTTCAGATCAGATATGAACAAAGCAAATAAAGGTTGCCAAGAACCAGGAACCCTCTTGTAAACTGTCATTCAACGTCAACAGTAATTTTGGGGAAAAAAGACTGCTGTTCTTGAAGCCTTTTCCTTGAAAGACAAGTTTACTACCAAATCTTAAAGGCTGAACTTCTGCAGTCATTTCATGCTCAAGCAAGGATCTTATAATACCATGCAGGACCCAATGGTGTCCCAGCACAGACAGTGAGGGGTGGTGGTCCAGTGCACATCTTGTGCATAGACCTCACAGTTTTGTGGCTCAAATATCCTTTCCACCAGCCAAAGATCATAGAATCATCACAGAATGGCTTAGGTTGGAGGGAAACTTAAAGTCCAGCTCTAACGCTCTGCAGTGGGCAGGGCTGCCATTCACCAGATCAGACTGTCCAGCATCCCATCCAACCTGGATTTGAATGTCTTCAGGGATAGGGCATCCATAACTTCTCTGAGCATATGTGCAAGTGCCTCATTGCTCTCTGAGTAATTAATTTCCTCCTAGCACCTAACCTAAATCTCCACTCGTTTAGCTTAAAGTCATCCCCCCTTGTCCTGTCACTATTAGACCATGTGAAAGTTCAGTCTCTCTCCTGTTTGTAAGCTCCCTTTAAGTACTTGAAGGCCACAGTGAGGTCTTCTCAGAGCCTTCTTTTCTCTGGGCTGAACAAGCACAACTCCCTCAACCTTTCTGCATAGGTGATCAGAGGTGCTGCAGCCCTCTGACCACCTTCATGGCCCTAAAGATCTCCCTGAAACTGTGGGTTACCTCAGTTCTGATCGGGCAGCATGCTTGTAGGTACAGCCATCACCTGGGCCTACACTTTTTGGAAGACAAGATGTATTTTAAAAGAACTTACCGAAAGAAATTTTAAACCAATAAAATATATTCACATCTAGAGACTGGTCAGTGTTCATGTGGAAGCAGCTAATGCCACACTGATTCAAAAACTGTGTGCTACAGAAAGAGAGTACAGAAGCTACACATCCTCCAAACCACCCCTATGGCATTGTTGGCAAGAAGAAAATTGCAGGTAGTCCTATGGGATTATGAGGACAAAACTAAGCAAGTGATCAACTCTAAGAGGTCTGGATTGCATTTAAAGATCTGGGACAGAATTAGGAAAAAATACATGGGTTGTGACACGCAGGGGTCAGTGAGACTGGAGGACCCTGGGTACTCCCACTGATGCAAGTCTACAAATTGGATGCTCATATTCAAACTTGAAACATAATTCAGTTCCACGAATGAACACTTAGCTGCAAGCCTGCCTCTTTGAGCAAGCAAGCCCAACTGGGACCATAGTGGGATAAATACTCCAAGATTTTATAGCAGTTTTAGAAAAGGTTTAAAAAGTACAGTAAGTCAAAGCAACACACCAGAGAGTTGCACAAGGGAGCAGCAGTCCTATTAACATATAAGGGGAAGGATAAAAACATGAAGATCAAGGCATGGCCCTGCTTTTTGAGCTGCAAATCTGCCCTTAGCAAGAAAAATAGCCCAAACAGCTGCAGCCCCACAAGGAAGTTCCCCTTTTTTTGTTGTTTTGCAGATAATGAAATCAACAGAAATGTGTGAGGGCAAAGTGACAAAATCAGTCTCAAGGTGTCAACTACATTTTTTTCCTGTTCAGGGCAGATTAATAATTCAGAAAATGAGCAGGTTTTCTAATTTCCATTAATTAGCCCTGCTATGTACAATTGATTTGTTTTCTTGGTAGGATTTCTAAATACTTTGCAGGTCTGATGCGATCTCACACTGTACCATAAGCTTTCACAGATATTAACCCTTCTTCTTATGTACGCGTTCTCTATTTTAACACATGGACATCCATGTGGTGCACAGGGCTGGTGGAAAGCATCTATGAGTTTATCAACACAATCAGATCTTCTAGCACTAGTATATAACCAAAAGGATGTTTTTGATAAATAATAAGCTTGTCAAATCTGAATAGATTAGGGAGTTTTCAGCTGATGTACCAACATGGGCCAAACACGCCAGATATTTTAGTCTGGAAAAAAAATGAAATGACTGCTCACAGGGTATTTCAGCACTCCCTGAATGCAGTGACCAGAACAACTTTGAAAAAGGACACTATATTGAATAAACTGTGCTGCTTGGAAAGACTGAGACCTAATTTCAGTCTTTCTGAAGTCAACCCAGATGGAGACAAAACTGCTCTGGAGTGAGCTGAAGGAAACATGGTGGCCTCCTGGGGAAGCTGCTCAGTGTCTACAGGCATGTAAAGACTGGGAGGAGCCAGGAATGCCCCCATGTCCCACATCCCAAAGTGGTGCCCTTCCACAAGTGGCAGCTGGGTAACCATACTGAGTACCTAGGATTGGCCAGCACCAGTGAGATGCTGCAAGTCTGAGCAGGCTGCCCCATAAGCTGGCTGCTCTCTCTTCTCCCATCAGTGCACGCACGCGTTGAGGGAATTTCACAGCCCTTGACATTCCCTTTGCCAGTTAGTTTTTAATTACTAATTCAAAGTAGAGCAATTCCGCCAATTAGAGGTATACTCTATCTTTCCCCATTGGTTAGGATACTTTCTGGAGCAGTAGGAGATGTAAATTTGGATATTCTCAGACAGAAGAAAAAAATTGACTCCCATGTCCTTAGTGACCACTTCTTTAGCCACTGAGACTTAGTTTAGAAAGGAGATATTCCCCCAGACTGTGAGTTCAGTAAGTGATGCGGCTGCTTTTCTCTCAACTGGCAGAAATATAACTTTTCTGTTAGGGTTAAATGAAAATTATCAAGAAAAAAATTAAAATCTCAGATTAGTACAAAAAACATATTCTTTATTTTTTTTTTAATTTGGTAAGAAACTTGAAAATCAGAAAATCAGGGAAGTACCAATGGTTTCATTGGCAATGACCACAGAAAAATGAATCATGTAGGTTTGTGTAATCCAGCACAACTGGCATGTTGTTTTTTATATGCTATTTTCTACAAGAATAGAGATTTCCTCCGTCATAAAGGCAGATGTAGGTTCATTCATTTATTTGAGATCACCAAATATTAACTCTAAATGTAATGTACAGCTGTTCATATCTCCTAATGACTTCATTTTGTAACATTTTTGAGACAGAACGTTTGTGATTCCTAATTGGTTCTGTAATGAATTTGATACAATCCATGCTTGTAGCACTGTCTAGTCTTTATTTTTGCAGTTTATCTTAATGAATCACCATAATTCACTTGGAAATAATTTGCAGAATTAGTTTTCCATCCATCTTTCATGTGAATATTTTGAACTACTAGCAGTGCACAACTTGAGCTGGAGGTTGTATGTGGAATATATCAACAGCTCAGGGGCTGCTGGTACTCTGCAGCATAGCACAGAATACAGATAGCTCTCTGCAAATTATCTAAGCACAAAATGTATTTTATAGTTATAAGGTAAGAATAACAATGGAAAGATCAAAGTCAAGTAATATTATCTTCCAACTTTTGCATGCTTTTGTTTCTCTTGTTCCTTCTTACACTGGTTGAGCTAAGCCCAGAGCTGTCAAACTGGTACCAGCCACTTCTGCTTGAACTACCTTACCACTATGTCTGTCCACACTGAAATCACTCCTGTGAATAATTAGGCTCACATGGACATTTCCAAATTAGCTTTCACCTACTATGGTCAGCTGCTGATAAGAACATACAAAGTTATGAAAGTCTTACAAAAGCTGAGTAAACACTCACTTAGCTGATTTAGCCCCTGATGACTTCCATGGGTATGATTCAGACCACTCAAAGATAAACTTCAAATGCTTAATGAGGCAGTCCTCACACAATAGATGATTACATTCCTTTTATAGGCAACACAGAGAGATAGCTGCCTATGATGGGCTCCACAGAATGCTATCTGTAACTTGCGTCCCATTCAGTTACACAAAAATTTCAAGCATGCCTAGATAATAGAAATACAGAACACACACACACAAAAATTAATATATGTAGCAAAAGAAGACTGTGATTCTCCTCAGCTACTCCTAAAGTACAATTAAGAGGAAAAGGAAGGAATTTTTTTTCTTGTCAGCAAGCACCTTTTTTTTTGCACTCGCTATCCAAAAAGACTCATGTTCATGAGCCAAAACAAATTTCCAGATCCATATATTCACAGCAGATGTGGCATTCTGAGATTTTAAATTTTTTTTATTACTAATTCTACACAGTGTGGGAAAATGGAAATTTTTAGAGATGTGTAACTTGGGCAGACAGTTTTAGAACAATCATATTGTAAGGGATAGTTAAAAATAGAGTGGGCTGAAGAGAAGAGAGGTCATGGTAAATCACTGAGAAGCAATAGCGGGTAAGGTTATTTTCTTTTGGTGCTTTTCCAGGTTCTCTGAGACCATGAAGGCAACTGATATCAGGGAAGGACAAGTATATGTCATCTGGCTGCAGGATCATCCTAAAGTGAAATGGGTAAGTAACAGTGGTGGGTCTACAACCACAGAAACCAGCAAAGCCGTGGTTTGCCACTGGCAAGTAGTGACTCCACCAGTGTCTGGTGATGGAAACTGCAGTGAACCATGATCAATAGTATGAATGAAATCAGCAGAAATCACAAAGACAGAACAGTTTACTGTACTTTTCCATTTTCACATCTTACGAAAGATGCTGTATTAGTAAAGGAAATTTGAAGATTATCTCCAACATTTCCCACAAATACCGTGTGAAATGAAAAATTCTCTCTTGGCGAAGTGGATCATTTTAATATGATGCATTATATGAAAAAAGCACCAGATCATTGAGTTGCTTGGCTCTACTCAGAATTGTACCTGAAGTGCCTCAAAGCACCTGGACAAAAAAAGACTAATTGTTAACTACATCCCTACAAGTATAGTTGTACATATAATTGTGTTTCTTATCAGCATAGGTCTTCTTTGGATGTCTGGGGGAAGTTCTTTTGGATGTCAGGGGGAAGTTCTTTACCAAGAGAATGGTGAGGTGCTGGCACAGGCTGCCCACAGAGGCTGTGGATGCCCCGTCCCTGGAGTTGTTCAAGCCCAGGTTGGATGGGGCCCTGGGCAGCCTGGTCTAGTAGCAGATCTGGAGGTTGGTGGCCCTGCCTGTGGTAGGGGGGTTGGCAAGGATCTTTGGGGTCCCTTCCAACCCATGCCATTCTATGATTCTTGCAGGAAAAAAAAGAGTATCTTTATGCTTTTGGAGTTGGATCTCTACTAGAAGATATGACAATTTGATCGTAATTTTCTTCCTTGAATTTCTGTGTTATACCCATGCATTTTTTTCTTTATAAAATATGTATTAAAATCCAGAAATCACAGAATTTCTTCAAAATATTGCAGAAATATTGCAGAAAACTTTATTTTAGAGTTTTTAAAACTTCTGCCCAGCTGAGATTTCCTTGAAGAATGCTTTTCTTTGGTCCAATGACCTGAGGAAGAACAACAGAACTCCCATTTTGAGGTTTATGTTTTCTCCATAGCGCTTTACTGAGCTAAAATGTGATTATGTTTTTTTTTTGTTGTTTTTCCCTACAAATTTTCACAGAAAGAACATCCCATTCTTCACTCATTCCTAAAGGACCACCATGAATACAGTTAAGTCACATATTGCAGTACAGTCCTGGAGGTCTCGTGTTGACCACCAAATGCTGACTTACAAGCTTCTATCTATTTTGTACAAGCTATTTTTTTTAACTCTTCAGAAACCTACATTTGCATTTCAGGATTAATTTTTCACAAGGAAGATGCACTTTGATTTGTACAGTCTCATCTCTCTTGGCTCTATTCTCATCCCCCACTTCTCCTTCATTCTCTTTGCTTCAGCAAACCTTCAATTCCCAGCCTTTCCATCATTATCTTCTTCCCTCTCTCCTTGCTTCCACACTTAATGTAGACCTAGAATATCTCCGTATGGATTTGTTCTACAACATATAACTTTGAGCTGTTTCCTTAAGACCTCGGATTAATTTTTTTGCTGAAGAACTGCAGTACAGAGCTATCTTCACCTTCCTTCTTGAGAAGAAGTAGAACCAACAAATTACCAAACAATACATTCCATAGCAAAACCAGTACTCTTGAAATTCAGTGTACATTGTTCTCTCTGTCACTGATTTCTTAAGAAAGAAAGGTGTGCTCACAAAATCCTAAAGCTCCTGTACATATCTGTCAAGCACTAAAGAGACTTGGAGCTGATAGGTCCAAAAGCAAATGAAAAAATCATGTTCATTGCAATACAACATCATCAAAAGAGAATTCTTCCCTATATTGTGCGGCATGTGGTTGAAAATGAAATCTGCAGACCTCCAGTTGGTTCATGACAATTACCAATTCTCTTTATTTCATAAAAACCCATTATGTGAAGGACCTTGATGTTTTCAGTGTCATTTAAACAAAACTGTCCTATGTTATAATTAAACTTTGATCAAATTTTTAATGGGATCTCAGAGGAAAACAGTATTTGACTAAAAGAGGCATTCTTCTGCATGTATTAATCAAGTGAATTCTTGTTGAACTGCTTGAATTTCATATAATAACACTTCTCCATTTTTAATTAGCAGAGCAGGAAAATGATAGAATCTGCTGCAATGCTTTTCTATTGCAAATATCCGGAAACCTTTTCTTTTGACTGTCAACACCCATTCACTTGTTTAGAGAATAATATTAAGGACACAAGAAACAAGTTGGAAGAGAGGTCACGAAAAATCTCTGACAAGCATCAGAAAATCACTTTTAGAGTTTCCTGAGGCACCTTACTTAAAAACACAACACTGTTATATTCAAATTAATCCCATATAACATCAAACCATACATTTATGGCACTAAGAAATTGAATCGCTTAGACCAGCTGTCACTTATGAATGACCATTCTATAGCACTTTCATGAGTGTTGCTAGTCATTAGTATTTTCATTAGTAATGTGAAAGCAGGTATGAAATCGCCAATAGCAACATTTTCTGAGTTATATAAGTGGGAGTTCACATTAGTCAGGTGAGATATGGCAAACAGAATGTGACTCTTCGGTAAACTGAGTCTACTTTATAAGCAAAGCAAAACAGAAGAGAATGCACACAAATCTAGAGGAATGCGGAATGGAGAGGTGCAAAAATACCTGTGATGGGAGTTCATATTCTCAGAATGAAGCTGAAAATTGCCACAGCCTGGTGAAAGGCTAATAAGCCATATACCTTTTGCTTAGACATGAAGAAGATTCCTTACACTAAAAAACTTAGTGTTCAGTCACTATAGGTTATAATTTATTTCTCAAAATTGAGGAGTGATTTGATTTCAGTGTATAGGTATCCTAACATAAAGAAAATATGACTCATAAAGGATTTTTAGACGTTGCCTAATAGGTATCACAGGAATGAGATCCTGGGAGCACTAACAAGCCACATGAAAATTAGAGATTAGGCAACTTTTTAAGCAGAGCGTATGACTGACAACTGGAAAAAAAGGGATACAGTATGGATTCTTTGCCTCTTGTATTGAGTGCAAGATCATGCACTTTAGATGACAAAAATACTTTCAGCTCTGAGACAGAAATGACCAAGGAGGTGAAAGCTCAATGCAAATCAGTCAATCACAGTCTTTCAGTGAGCTTCTGATGTGAAAAAAGGCAAACTGCCCTAGAATGTATCCACTCAATTGTTTCCAGTCATAACGGGGAAGTACTCGTACAGTACTGGTAAAGCATTGCTAAGACACCGCTTCACTTGTTGTGCGTAATTATGAATGCTTGTGTTCAAGATATTAACTTAGGCTGGAGCAGCTGCGGAGAAGGACTACACGGATGATGAGAAGAATGTAAAATATGTCATAAAAGAAGTAAACTTAAACTTGTCTTATTTAGAGAGAGGATGACTACTGCTCTATATAATGGAGTTGTAAAGAAGCTGTTTAAGCTGAAGACTATTTTTGTATAAGAACAAAGAATAGAAACTGGACTCGAATACATTTACTGTAATTTACAACCTTCCTAATCACTAGGCAAATGAAGCATTGAAACAATTTTGCAATAGGAATTTGGGCAATAAAAAGACTTCAGGCAGCCTTAAGTCAAAGCTTAAATCCAGGCATTCAGGCTCCGGAATCGCTATCATGGGGATCAGAGCCAAATTGTGACATTCCCTCCTGGGGATGGTTCCTAAGCACCACAGTGCTCAGGTATTAAAACAGGACAAACGTCCACAAAGTAATGCTCAGATTCCATGGAAGTTGTCACAGTTGGAGGGACTCATAGCAAAGACCATATACGAATATTTAGCATTTAGATTAAGCTGGCAAAAAATTAAAAATCTAGCTACCAAACAAATGTTCTCTATTTCTATTGTACTTCACAGGAGTGGGAAGCATTGCTTCAGTCACAAAAGGCAAGTTAGCATTTAGTAATAACATTTCAATTTAAAGTCCTCTGACTCATTTAAATGATGCAGTTTCCTTTCTTTTTGCATGTGAAGTGGTACAGTAGTGCTTTACCTAGCAGCAGTACTCTAGCTGCATATGGTGTTTTCCTTCCAAAATCTGCTTTTAAAAAAAGGTCATTTCATTACATTGGCTTTCTGAAACACTTCGGATCTATTGTTTGTCCTCAGGGCACAAAAAATACAAAATCTGCTTATGAAAAGTCTAAGCCATTTTCCCTTGGTTAGAGTGATTCTTAAACTACATGCAGCTTCCTATGCTGCTATCAGTTTTTGTTTCCTTGCATGTCATGGCTGCTCTGATTAGAGTGATAGTTTCTCCCTTTCTTATTCCAAAAACTATAACAGACCTGCATGTTGAAAAAACAACTCAAGAAATAACTGCAAGTAAGATGGACTAGGATTTACTGTAAAGAGCAAGTCCTTGTATGTCTAGAATTATTACTAATTTTTTGTAACACAAGGCACTTTTGCTCATGTGGTTTGTGAGAACCCATAAAATCAGGCCCACAATTATTTCCCCTGAAAATATCCACTTACTTAACAAAATCTCATTTTTACCAGTTCAGAGTTCATGTTTTTTTTTTTTCTGGTGCAAATGCTCAGTGTTAAGAGGTTTTATTTTCTGATAAATAAAGATAATACTGTACTTTTTCCTTTATTAGTAAAGAAAGGAGGAATTTCTTGTCAATTGAAATAGGCAATGAGAATAAAGACGAAGCACAATGTCTTGTTTGTACCAGACAATGATTCATGAAGGTGAGAGTTAGTTGAATGAAATTTTAACACATTCTGATCTCTGGTTGGGATTTTTAAAATTACAGGCATTGTTTTCTTCGAAGCTATTTATATTTCACTTCACCTATTGAGAAATACATGGGATAAGCACAAAAGAATAACTGTAAATAGATTACAATAGATAGGACTCAAGAACCTGGCCCTCTCGTCACTGATCAGCAGATGCCTCCATTGGAAATTGCAAATGAATTCAGTTTAAAAGTAAATGCTTCTGGTGTCATTCACTGGAGTCTGGAATTCAGCCTTTAAATACACATGGGAAACCATCAAATGTGAGTCAATAACGCAGCGCATGAAAAGCCACTCGTCCTGGCGAGGCTCTTCTGCACCAGCTTTTGAGAAAGTACTTCAGAGGGTTTGCAATAGCACAAATTCCACAGCCAGCATAAAATCAGACAGTGTTAACAAGAACCTTTTCTCCTTTTCTTATCCTTTACCAGTAAGATTATGTTAAATAGTATTTCATTTAATAAACTAATTTACTTATTAAATAATAAAGTTCCTCCCTGTAATTTTTAAGCTACACTTTAACCACAGCTACACTTCAGCTGTTTCTAAGGCTGAGATGTGAAGTGTTTTGTTACCCAAACCAGACAAAGCCCTGAGTCTCAGAAGGTGAAAAACAGGGGTCCAGACCGAGACATTGCAGACGTGCTGCACGAGTGGGGCCTGGCTCCCTGCTGGAGCTCTGCCTGGCCTGGCCCATGGAGCCCAGGGCATGGGACATCCCTTTGCCTTAGGGAACTCTCATTCCCTGTGCTTCGCCAGCTGTACCAACTGCACAGCAACATTCAGTGCCATCTGAAATGTGTGACACATTGGGTAGAGTTCAGATAGGATGCAAGAGCTACTGGGAACCCCTGAGTGCCTCTGACAGGTGGCTAGGTATCAATGGCCTTGGGCTTCCACTGATCATAACAGAGCACACCGTGCAGATGTGTGAATGTACATCCTGGCCCAGCTGGTGTTTTTATATCTCTTTAAGGTAACATTTTGTAACTAGGCAGTATCCGCCTTCATAAAGAGAAGGGTAAAAAGGAAGAGATGAGGAACTCAGTGTGAACATCAGTAGATTCTTTCGCAAATAGTTCCTCTCAGAGGGCAAAATTTTGGATTTCCTTCATAAGTTTAAAAACCTATTCTTCAATGATTGCTTTCTGCTTAACTAACTAAATCTATGTTGGAACTATTACCAAGATTCCTGAAATAATTTTTCATAAGTGCACGATATCAATCTCCATATTTTACAGGCAAATGATGATGTTATAAAGCTCAGTCACATGAAAAGGTAAGGAAAATAACCAGTTGTAGCACCTTGTAAATGTTTTACTTCAAGGACAAACAGCACATTCCATTTCTTCTGGCTTGTTTGTAGATTTATGCTTTGGATATTAGCTGCAGTAATTTTGGCAGAAAGAAGTTCTCTGCTATGGGACAGAGATACTGCCGCAAATTTACGTGTATTAAACTTTTAATATTCTCATAATCAACTCAAAGTTGATTGTAACAGCTTTTTATTTTTTATTTTTTATTTTTTCCCCTTTCCCCAGACTATTGCTCACTTCGGACAAATTTTACACATCTCTTATGAGGACAGTTAAGACCTTCAAAGGTAGTTTTTCAAGGAATATCCCAATTTGTACTTAAACTTTAGATGCTTGATATGCTAATAAATCAAAATTCTCTGTAACAAAATTATTAATATTATGGAGTCCCTCAGTCTCTACAAGCCAATCTGTTCCATCCCTCTGTGCTCACTGAATCTAGCTAGCTTTTTTTCCACATGAAGACTACAATTTTGTCCTCAAGCAGAGCTGTCCACCAACTCAACTGCTTCAGTAGTTGTCAGCTCTCTAACACACCGCTCTGTTAGCCATGAAGAACAAGGGCTTGCCTTACCAAGCACAGCTAGTCCAAGAATGAACAATATGACCAATACCAAACTGTACAGTTGTCCTTGCAGCATTTGCATTCCCAATGCTTCATATGTTTTATGGTCTTACATCATTCTGTCAAGTAAAGAAGCAACTGTGGCACAAATTCAGGGTTTTCTGGTGCTCACTAAAACACAGGAGATTCCTGTCCCTCAACTTCAAATTTCCAGTGTGTTGAGGTTCATGGCTGAGCTACTCACCTTAGTTCCTACTGAAATCAGTGGCAAGAAATAATGACTTGGAGACAAATCATCTGTCTAGTTTCGATGGCCACTGCAGGGTAACATGACAAATGTCCCCAAAATGCCCATTTCTGTCCCCAGTGCAGAAAGGGAGTTAGGGGGAACCAGCTCAGCTGTTTGCCACAACTCTCTGTCATAACTAAATATGACAGATGTCTTTCAACGTTCCTTTGAATGAATAGCAGCTAGTGTCAGAAAATTAGACCTTCAGAAGTACTTTGCATGTCAGTGTCAGTCATTGGAAAACAGAGAACTTGAAGGCACATCTGCGTGAATGCCTCAGCTTCCAGCCAGTCACCCAAATCCCCTACACAAAAAGTACTGAACAAAGGGATCCTCAGAACTGGATGAGAAGATCCCTCTATGAGTCAAATACAGAAGAAAATCTTCTGTAAAAAAAAAAAAAAAAAAATCCTGGTTTAAAAAATGTAAAGTTGTAATAATTAAGTCTTCCAGAAATATTTATTTAGGATTAAAAAAAAAAAAAAAAAAAGTTCTTGAATCTTGCATATACTGCTCAGTTAGAGTATTTCAGTGGAGCAAATAAATGTTTCTTTGGACTGCGCAAAGCAGAAAGTACTTTAGATTATCACACATTTGATAAATTCTTCAGTGCAAATCTGAATTTCATATTCATGCTAAATCTTCAGCCAAACTTCAATTAGAAGCTACCATGCATCTCTTTCATAATCCCAGGGAAAACTGCAGCTAAAGCAACTTTCTTCTGCGTAGTACATCTGAGTTTATTTTGGTTGGACTCTGGCAAATTACGACTGAAGGTTTTCAAAGAGTTCATTACATCTTTGCCCTCGTAAGCAAATATTTTGACAGAGCTGCCTGAATGATTGAATTATAACTACTGTGTGCTCACCAGTCCCTCTGATGCTACTTAATACATGTTCAGTGATAAATTTAAGTAGGTAGTTAACAAGGAAGAGCCTTAATCAAGACCTTCATTACGCATATACATAATTAAAGGCATTAAATAATACCTTTATTTATTAGTAAAGTTTCATGTCTAGAGAGAAAATAATGCGTTTTATTATTTGCGCTGAGCAAGCAGATGGAATATTTCAATGGATCCACCGTTCACATCAAAATTAAAAATTTAAGCTTAATCTTTCTAAAAATTAAGACTTGCAGAATAAAACAACTGTTAGTTGGTTTCTTTTTACTCTAGACCTTATTAACACTTATATTCTTCATCTTAACAGCAATTGCTGTCAGTATTTATTGATTCAATCTTCTGATAATTACCTCATCTTTTCAGCATGTCACAGGACGTCAAGGTGACTATGATGCCATATGACTGGAGTATGACTCTAATGTCACAATATATTTGTGTCACTTTTTTGTCCAGAAACAAGCATATAACAAATATCAGTGTTAGAAAAGCAAAAAACTGACTTTATTCATAAACTGCTACTTTTAAAAGATTCATTATTTCCAGTAATGCTAGCAAAGTAGCATTGCCAAGTAATTATTTAAACCACAGTTTTAAATAAGGTAGAACACAACTAGAGTGCTTAGATTATGTGTTCCCAAAACACCACAAGATCTTTCAACATTCAGCTATTTAACTTGATATGATTAGGAAAAAAAACCCAAACCATTCTCAAACCCTTGCAAAACATCTTTACCTTCCCACAGTGAGGACCAATGCTATATTTGTATATTGCCCCTATTTCTCCTAACAGTTGTTTTCTGCAGGCTATTGACAGCTTAGGGTTGGGTTTATGAAGAAAAATGCTTCGGTTATAGTCTGCCCTAGATTTTAATAACTGCCTTATCTTTCCTAATGGGGGCAGGGTTACAGTATGTTGATTCACTTGACAAATGTTTCTTAAAACCTCTTTGGAAGAACCCCCTGGGGCCTGCTTGCTGCAAAGCTTTCTCCCATTTCAAATGGCGACGAGTTCCTGGGATCAACAGATGCACTACGAACCATGCTGGAGCCATGGTGGTGACTATCTATCTCTCTTGCATTCTACAAAGACTCCTTGTTTCTATTTATTTCCTATCTCTTTTCTATTGCCTGTCTTCCCTCCCCGATCTCCCTAAGCAAATAGGATTTGTAATAAACTGGTCGGGGTAAAATCTGACCCACTGTGTCTTAACCTTGCCATCAGGTACACATATATTAAAAGAACCTCCTCTCTCTCCTATAAATTGGAGTGAGACAAACATATTAAAGTTATTGTTTTAAGTTAAAGATCATTGTTTCTTTTTACAAGCAAAAGTCGGTGTTCATATGAGAGGAGTCTAAGAGTTCATCAAAATATTTAAAAGCAATCAGTAGGTAAATTAACAAAATGTGAACATGTTTTGTTAAAAAAAAAAAAAAAAAACGGTTATTTTTTCTCCTTCTAATAACTTTACAAAGTAAGGTGCCTGGATTGACACAGGAACCCTGAAAAAATGGATTTTGTTTAGTAATAAAGTCCAGCTGAGCAGAACTGAGGAACAACCCTGTCTCAAGGAGTAAGGATTTCATGTCAGGGCCTGCACTTTTTCTTCCAGGTGATTTTGTAGCAAGGACAATTGGACTGAACTCAGTGTAGAACCAACTCAGACTCTTACAAGGTGATGTTCATTTATGAACAAGTGCCTTTTGGTAATTTTCACTTCAATCTATCCTTGAATTTTCCAATGTCTGCAATGTACTGCAAAATTACTGTGTCAGTAAATTCTTGTTATGTTGTGGGACAAGCTATAAGAGTGACCTCGTGCCAATGCAAAGGTATAATGTTTTGCCTCATGTGCAAGTTCATAAATGACACAGAACTTGTAGGACTGCCTGACATGACAAAGTTGTGCTGCCATCCAGAGGGACCTCAGCAGGCAGGAGAGGTGGGCTGATGCAGCCTTGTGAAGTTCAGCAAGGAGAAGCGCAGAGTCCAATGAAGGACTGTGAAGATGGTGAAGGAATTGGAGCACCTCTTCTGTGAGGAAGGCTGAGAGAGCTGGGCCAGTTCAGCCTGGAGAAGGGAAGGCACAGGGGAATCCCCTTCACGACCAGAAGAGAGGGTGCAAAGAGGACAGAGCCAGGCTTCTTTCAGTGGCTCCCAGTGACAGGACAAGAGGTGACAGACACAAACTAAAACAAGAAGGTTCCATCTGAACACCAGGAAGCACTGCTGTGCTGTGCGGTGGCAGATCACTGGCACAGCTGTCTGGAGGCTGTGGACCTCCTTCATTGCGATCTCCAGAAGCTGCCTGGCTGTGCCACTGCATACCCTGCTAGGGCAGAAATGAACCAGATGGACCCTGAGCTTCCTGCCAGTATCAGGCAATCCATGATTCTGACAATCCCCTCCTCTCTCTAAAGCCAACACTACCAGCAACAGCTGAGTGGGAAAAGCTGTGATTGCTTTTCCATTTGCTATGTGCGGCACATGATCTGAGAGGCAGCCCTGCTCCCATGCCTACTTCAGCAGCAAGGGCTGAGTGGTTTACTTAATGTACTTTAGCACCTAATAAAAATACAGCTGTACCAATCATCGCCTACAGTTAATAATTCCCTTTTATTAGTTTATTCTTAAATTTGGGTTACTCTTTTTACAAGACCAGGAGCAGATTTTTATTGTGAAGTATCTGTGAAAACACAAACAGTTATCAGTCATAATCAACAAGAAAAGACAAGAAAACCACAAAATCATCTACTACAATAGGTGATTATCAGGAGCTTTGCACAGGACTCTTAAAATCCATTTTCCAGTAAGCCTCATCAACTCCACTTCCAAATAAAATATGTTGGCAGATATGGAGAAAGCATTCTGATGACAACATTTGTTTGCCATAATATGCCAGAAATTAGTTTACAAACTTGTCTTCAAAATTACAGAAATAACCATTTCCCAATATCATTTCACTTTTACAAGAGGCTTCAATGCATCTTAATTGATGAAGTCCAAGAACCCCATAATTTCAGCTTGAATACGTGATCACTTCCCAATAAACACAAAATACAGGGAAAATAATAGTCCTGGCACAACAGGGGAGTCAGGAGAGGGGACTCTGGCTGATTGTAGCAACACAACGCATGACAGCCAGACATCACAGAAAAGGGCATGGGACAAGAAATAACACAGACAAGGCATGTTAGCAGGGTGATGCTCATGCAGCCACAGGAACATTTGCTTGATAAATTCTTGAGGCATACTCAAACAGAATGCTGTTTTAAGATGGCCCTGAATTTCCACATGATGATCTCCTTTTCCCCCTACGTTGTTACAGATACTTCTCTGTTGTCAAGAACTGCCACGGAACTTCAACCTATCAATCCAGCTGAACATAGCTCTGAAAGCAATGAAAATGTATTTCAGATTGCCATGTACATGTACAGGCTCAAGCTAGACCAGAAGTGTCTTATTTCTGAGGTCACTCATGAAAGCAGGCAAGCTGATTTGATCTCTAAGATTCAGAGGCCTGAATATTACCTACACCGAGGGTTAGGTGTGGTTTAAGTGTTGGTAGCTGCACAGGGCTCCTCAGCTTTACCTTTGTTGCAGCCCATGAACTCTGAACATCTTTCACCTTTTCCCATGCGGTCACTATCCCAGCCTTTCTCATTTGTCTGGTGCCAAGTTTGACATGTAAGGGCTGATAATGCAGAAATTAACTGGAGCTTGTCAACACAAAAAATTGCTGTCCAGCGTGGGAGATCTTCAAAAGACAGACCACAGCTCTCTTAAGGTGATACTGAAATTGCAGGATACTGAAAACCTTAGTCATTGCTATTAATTTAACGGAGATAAAGCCACAGGTGCCATCATATGTGCAGTTGTTTGTTAAAAAAAAAAAAAAAAATAGAAATTCAGAATGTGGTGATTCACAGCCTTCAAAATGCAGCAATTGGAGATGGTATATGAATTTAGGATGAAATAAGAAGAAAGAATTTTGTATGTAGAAATGTGTACATGAGTACCTTACCATGATCAGGATCCTCTTAGGGATGTGGGGCAGCCCAAAAACTGATTACTTCACAAAGTTTTATGTTTTTTGCTACCTGCATTTTATTAAAAACTAAAATGCAGTAAAAAAAAAAATCCCATTAAAATTCAATGATCCTCTAAATTCTTCCCTTACAATTTTCTGGCCATCTCAGGGGAGAAAAACAGATGTATATAAGACCTGAAAAACCATTACTGCTGAGTAAATGTACTCGCTGAATTGGACCAGCCTCAACATACCAATTAGCAATTTACTTTTGGCAATGTAAAACTGTCTTTAAAGGCCTTTTCTTACTTAAAAAGTACAGATGCCCATTTAAAAACAGTACTGGGCTGTAAAATTTCCCTCTGCCTCCACTGCAGCATCCACCTATCTCCCCATTTGCAAAGTGTTAAGCAGTGCTTGTAGTGTTAAATTCCACCTGTAATCACATATAAAAACAGTGTTACATGTATCACATTTTATATAGGCTCATTCTCCTTTTCTAGCTTGGCCACTTTGACCATGTCACTGCTAATAAGAGCTGCAGGTATATTTGTGAGGTTAAAAGCTTGAATTATTTTACTGTCATCTTCATAATGCTCCAAGGATGTTTGAAATAAATCATGGAGCAGACACCATAATTCAATTTTATGTATGTTAAATTGCAGAATAACTCAGGGCTTCTCAGCAGATTAGGTAAATTGGATTTTGATGTCCAAGAGGCACGGCTGAGCTACTGCTGCCATGGCAGGGAATTGGCAAGTACAAGAGTGCTTACAGAAACGGATGACGGTGCTCAGGTGATAGAACTGGGCTGCACTGAACCCAGACTAGGACAATTTAAGCACTTTCTGCAGAAACTGCCTTTCTGGCTATCCTGATCCTCCACCTATGGGGTATTACTTCTGCCTCAGCCAGGTGCACATAGGGAATCTTCCTCTTCAGCAGGTGGACAGTTCCTTATCAGGTGAGCAGCAATTACTGCTTTTACAATGGTAACATAAATATGTGTTTTTTTGTTTTTTTGTTGGTTTTTTTTTGTATAGAAATGGTCAACTTTTGGCCATAAATACATTTATACAGTAATTAAATATCTTGCTAGACAAACTTTGAAAGTTTCATTATGGCTTTGTTACATACTCTTGGCAGAGGGGAGTACCATAAAATTAAACGTAAACTTTCTTGACCAATGTCAGCTTGGCACTAACTTACTATTTAATTGACTGTTAACAAATTCTCCAAGATATGACTACTATACAGATATTTTATCTTCCTGTTAATTGGTAATTACACATTGGCAAGGAAAACAGTGTTTCTTTCCAATTATTCCAGAACTCAGTGATTATTTAAACTTTGCTAATTAGCAGCAGAGGGCTGGTACAACTTCTGGGCAAATTGTATTTGATAATCCCTATTAAAATATACATGGCAGTAGTTGACTTGTAACAAACTGGAAAAAAAGTGGCAGTTCAAAGGGTATTAGATACAGCACAAGGCAAATCGGGGCCTATTAAAACTTCCCCAACTGTTCTAATGAGAATGCCAAGGGTCATTTCTTCCTAGTTTACCATCTGTTTGGTTTCTGGCAAGTATCTCCGGTGTGAAGGGAGGGTCTGGGAGCACATTTGGCTTGTCACAAAGTAAACCAGGGATCCACAGCAATTTCAGCAAGTTACAGAAGTGCACTTCAAGAGCAGTTGTATATATGTAACAGAAAACTTTTTCTTTAGAACAGGTATTTGCTGATTATTCCTTACTTTTTCAAGCTGCGAATAAGCAAAGAGACAAAGACTGAGTGTGATTGAGCAGCTTGGTAGGCTCACCTAACAAGAAAAATCCAACAGTTGGTCTTTTTCTCTCTCATAATGTTAGCAGGGGATATTTTCTTTTATCTGTCAAAATCTGAAAGCAAAACATTACCCCAGACCCAACAGTGTTTGAGCATGAACTGCTGCCAAAAACAAGGCTCCAGAGGCTCAAAACCACGTAACGGGTGCAGGAGCAGAGGGAGAGCATGGGCACCTCCAATACCTTCAGTGCTTGCTCTGGACCCATGTACCACTGGAACAGCAACAGCACATCCCAATGCCCTCTTGGAGACAACAGCCTAAGTGCCCTTCAGCCACCCAGGCACCCCATTGCCCTTCTTTCTCCAGGGATAAAATTGGCAACACTGCTGATGACTCCCACCTGCAGTAAATCTGCCCTAAGACTGCATGTATCCCGTGAACCAAATCACAGAGATTCTTCAGCCAAAAATCTTAAAGGGCTTTTGGTTTTGGTCTGCAATGCAAACACGTACATTACCAAAATACCAGTCAGAGGATTAGGTGAAGACTGCCTTAATCCTGTCAAAAGGCAACAGAGTAATTTAGAAGAAAAAGAACATAAGATAGAATGTAATGGCAAGAAATTATTTCTGATGATTTTTCTTCCCAGGCATTCTTCTAGGAAATTTATTGCTCAACATACTTTAAGGAATATTTGTAACTCTCTTAAATCAAAACAAAACAAGAAAAAATTCCAGAGATTCAAGGTATTACTTACAGAATTTGTGATGAACTTCATAATACAGAAGCAAGGAATTGCAGAACAGGAAAAATTACAGTATAATCTTTAAAAGAATGATTTTTCATATGCTATTTTTTGTTCGTTTCCTAGCACATGGAATTCTCTTGTTCAGGCCCTAAAATGTTTCCAGATAACATCACTCTCTTAGACTCTTACAAAGTAGCCTGAAGAATTAAACAAAACCTAAAATTCATCAGCAGTTTATGATTTCAGTTTAGATAGGAGACATCTGTTTTAAAAGGTAGTAACTTACAAATTGTGTAAACTTATGCAGAAAATATGCCCAAAACTTTCTGTTGGCCAATTAGGCCTGTGGCAACACTTTCCGGAGCAGGGAGAGCTCTGAATCCATTGTCTCTACCACAAATCACAGAACCTGCATACTGTCTAAAGGCCCTTTTAAATTTAGCTTAAAAGGTTAATGTAAATATGACTGCTATTATAAAATTACTTGTTTATTCTACACTTATTAAAATGTAAACATCAGTGTAATGATTAATTATGATTTCACATAAAATTAGATTTATATTTTGGCTTAACTACACAGGCTTATATTTTCTGTAACGAGGACAGATTTGGGTTCTCAGCTGAGGGATTATGCTGTAATCTTCTCCTTCAGTAGAAGAAATGATACTGTGCTCCTTGCTTTCAAGTGCACATAGTTTTGGAGGAACCCAGCTGCATTCTTGCGCTTACCCAGGTTAGATCCCTCTACCAACCACCGGCGCCACTGAGCCTTAATCTCATTTGCAAGCCATCATTCTTATCAAAACTGACCAATGTATTTGGAGCTTTCCAACATGTTTTTAGTTGTTGTTCTCTTTCCTACTTTCCTATAATATTTTTTCAAGAAGTCTGGCAGTGACCATACAGACATCCCAGCCATGAGAGAGAGTAGCCTTGGTGGGCTGATAAGCACGCAGTGCAGCTACCACAAGTCCCATGCAATAGAAAAGAGGCAAAACACCAGCAAGGGCCCTCAGACTCAAAAGAAGAAGGGAAGAGCACACAGGGATGGAGAGTTCCTCCCAAACATTTCAGAGGAAGTTGGGGTGTGAATGATGTCGAGGATATCAGGACGTGACAATGAGTCCCTGATACACGCCCCACTGATCAGGACATGAGAGTGGAAATGATACCAGAGAGATGTCATTTTGGATATTTATTTTATCAAAGGTGTCATACATAGATAGAAATATTGTTCTTAGAAGTTAGATTTAAGGATCATTTCTTTGCTAAAGTTCATCACAGCTTGGCTGGTGAGGCTTCCAGTATGTATTTATGCTTCATCCTGGTTCCACTTTTAGCTTTACAATTTTAGTTTTACCTTTGTTTGAACCCAGATAATGGTTTAGCTTGGGACAAAAGATGAATAATTAAGATAACTTTTAAGTTCCATCCCCAAAAGCTGATTCACTTCCCCCTAGAAGAGTCGTTAGAAAATTTCCCAAATAAATATTTCAGGAAGTTTCATCCTCCAGAGAAAGCCAAGAACTATTTCTTTGGGTACATAATATTTAATGAAAAAGAAAAGAATTCCCAACCTTTATAATTAAACCTGCTAGTATTAACATTATATCATTTTTCTTCAAAGGTTCTTGATGTGGTTAACTAACTGTGTTAACTGAGAGTGATTGTGTCTCCATTAAGTGAATTCCTAAATAAGGTAATGAAAAGATAGCTACTTATGGGGAAAAAAGGACAGATCTGTGTATGTTGGGAAGACTTCATAGAGTGGAGGGAGACTGGAATGTGATGATAATCTCATGCGACCTCCTGAGTAATGTGGACAGGAGCATTTCAGTGTTATTTTTTTTTGCAATGGAGAAAAAATATTCTTCCTTACACTGTAAGCAGCTATCAACCCAATTTCAGAATATTGCTATCCTTGTACTTTTAAAGGCCCATCCTAGCCCACCCACCAACTCTATGCTAAGCCACATAAATCTTTCACTTCTGATTTCTGAATCTTACACAGTTATCAGCTTCAAAAAAATTTAAAAAAAAAAAAAATTAAAAAAAAATCATTTCCAGCAAGCTGAATCTAACCTGAACATCACGATCACTTGCTGGAAAGGAGGAGCTGCTTCTTTGCTAATTAGAAATGATGACACAACAGATGGATCTAGGCTTTCCTAAAAAAGTACTTCGTGTTTGTGTCAGAAAATGAAACAATGCTATTCCTACCTATTAGTATATTAAACTATTTTTTACATATGGTGGAAACTACTCTCTACTGCAAATTGTAGTTTTTAAAATATCATAAACTTCTGAACTACCAAACTATTTTAAATGCAGATCATATGTGTGTTAAATGTTCTTTGGAAGAGGCCAGCCTTCTCAGCTCTCACTGCAGAGTGTAGTTTTGCTGGGAGCCATCAGTACATCATGCATTGAACATGCATAGAAATTTAAATTTAACAGCTGTTGCCATCTTTCCTTCACTGTTTATTTCTTACTGTGACTGCAAAGACACACACAAGAGCATAAGCTCTTCTGAAACCTTCAGACCATTTTTTTCCAATATATATGTAAGCATAGGAGCTAGTGAAAAAAAATAAAAATGAGATTTTTATTTAAAATGCTGCATTTGCAGGGGCAGAGCCCTTCTCAAGCTATTCCTCACAGTTTTAAATAATGTGCTACTTGCAACATGAGCTTGCTTACGTCACACTATTTCATTTAAAAGGAAGTGCGCGTCTGATGTATGACACTCAGGCCCTAGAAAGTTTTATATGAATTGTTACAAAGAAAATTACAATGAAGGATTATCACTACCGGGTATCATTAAGTATCATCCAGACAAAACCACCAAAATGAAAGGTGAAAACATGCAGACCAGATCTACTGGTGTTGTCTTCCTCCTTCAGCACAGATGATAACAGATCTGCGAGGCTAATAAAAACTACTACCAGATAACAACCTGTCTACAGAATATATAATGTAATATAATATAATAATATGTAATAATAATATATAGTGGCAAATAACTTGCAGAAATTCAGAAGAGAGTTTTCAAAGCAGTTGTCCCTAATGCAGCTGGCCTGGCTTCTGCCACTGAACAGAACTTGAAGTGTATAACTGTTCTGCAAAAAATCCTTCCTACCTCTTGTACTACAACTGTTTTTCCCACACAGAAAATATCTAGTTATACAAAATACACTGGTCAGCATTCTGGTTTTAAGGAAGACACTATTGTTAAGTGAGTGAAAAAAGTAGATTGACATTAAGCTGAATCAGTTTTTCAGTTCAATAGTTAGACACTTAGAGGTAAATGTTTAAGTATATACCAAATGTCACTCCATTTAGAAATGACTGTTTCACACACAACAGCTGTTGAAATTTTCTCTCTTAAAATTATCATAATTTGGTCAGTACCAGAGTTGACCAAAGATGGAGAAAGTAGAGGAAAAAATACAAGTAAAAGTGCTTAAAAGCCACCTTGGAGCCTTATCTCATGGACTATAGCTGACTTCCATGTATTCGTGATTACTGAGTCTAAATTAACTTGTGTCAGTAATTGCGTTGTTATTGATATCCTCTGGATGATCAGGTGTTCATTAGCTTTGGCTGCAGATCATGAATTACTTCAGACTTACCAAATCCAAAAGCACTGGAACCACCAACGCTCTGGGAAGCCTGAACACTGGTAGAGGTGTAGAGCCCAGTCACCAGCAAGCCATCAAAGAAGGTACTTGTCGAAATAGTCACTGGAACGAGAGAAATAAAATACGTGTAATTATTTACAAGTACTATTTTAAATCTTACTGTGAGGAGACTCTCGTCATTGAATTAGATACTGGCTACACTTTTCGTACAGCAAATTTGCCTATTTCTCCCAATACTTATGACACTTCAGCGACTTTAAATTGGCTTTCCCGTGTAATTTTCCCAAACAACTTGCTCAGCATTCAAGCTGTGACTACCACATTTCAGTATGCACTTTTGCAACTTCCTCAGGGTTTACTTAAAGAAAATTGACTGTTTTAGAGGTAAATGACAGGCTTTTATTGGCGCTTGAGTCAGCTTCTGTTCCTAAATGAATCATAAGTCATGTACCAGTAATCATCTACAGTGGGAATCAGGCACAAATTGAGCATTACAACAGCATCTGAATATCTGAAGGGTGGTGGTGGCCATCTCTGTTGGGGAAGTTCCCTTTGCTGGAGGCAAAAACTATAATATAAACTAAATATAACATATAGACTAAATGCACAATAAGTTAGTAAAACATCATCATAATATATGGATTATAAGCAATTGTCAAGACATTAAAATATAGTAAAAGCAATTAAATTTGATTGGCTTGTTACTGATATTGTTATCAAACATATTATGGTATTGAACGCATAAGTTATTTGAGAAGCTGAGTCATTATAAATTATATGCATTTAAATATCTCATGAGTGTATTTCAAAGAAATTTTTATATAGTAACAGTAAAATATTAATCCAAATAACATCTACAAGTAAGAACAGATATTCCTTGTTAAAACTGACAGTGCTTGCAATACCTATTTATTTCTTGTAAACACTATTTCTCACATTTTTATCTTGCTATCTTTCATATCATATAGCTGTACACATACTAACAGCTTCAGTAGTTCCATCCTGGAAATATCTGAATTATTAAGTGATGGATTTTTCCAAAATATAAAGGCAATATTCTCTATGGCTGGAATGTCTTCTCTGACTTCCCTCAGCAGCACACAACCTTTTTAGCATTGAAATAATCTCCTGTCCATAATTACCTGGAATGTTTTTTACATTCTATCTACCTCTAAATTGAAAATCAGAACAAGGAATATTTACACAAAATATGGATGGGATAGCTTTACAATTACGTACATTTTCTTCTCTTTTTCTCCTGACTTTTGTCTATCTAAAATCATCATTTTCTACATTATTTGTTATAAATCTTTACCCAAATTTATTTAAATACGGGTAAACTACATTGCCAATCTGAGGCCTATCCTATGTGATTTTTTTTTTTTTTTTTTTGTTAAACTATATAAATAGCAAGGTCAAAGAATATGCGAGGAGATCCACACAAAAACATTTCCCTGATGAAGAAGTGTCCCATAAATCGGAGCCATGTACACCAAAGATGCATCAAGACCTTATTTGGCATCATGGTTCTGCTTGCACATTTTAATCCTTTTTTTTTTTTTTTTTTTTTTTTTTTTCATTTTTTCTCTTAACGCACAGAGATAAGTGCTTGACAGGATCTTTTATGAACTCCAACCTCTCCCTACATCATATTCCCCCTCCTCATACTGCTCCATGCTCTGGAGCATCACACACTGGTGACTGGATGAGGAACTGAGTCACAATGCTGTGAGTTTGAACATATACATTCAAGCAGCAATGAAATACATGCAGCAGTGAGACTTTTTCTTGGCCCAAACACTCATACAGGGCTTCATCCAGGCTACATGTTGGCTTAAATTTACTACTACATATCTACAGAACACACTAACATTGACAATGGTGTAATTTGTTCTGGTCAGAGGAGAAATATATACCACACTTAAATATAAAGAGTTAAAGAGTAAATTAATTACCCTCCTATTATTTGATGGTATACTGAAAAATTCTCGAATCCAACCTTTTGCTGCCATGACTCCAAATTTCATTGTTTTATTAAATACATTTCCCCTGAAAGCAGATAGCAGCTTCAGAGCCATATGCTCAATTTTTTTTTTTTTACTAAGTCGTCTCTTCTAAGGTGTATGTTAAAAGAGCAGCAAAAGCAATTAGACTTTTAGAAAATAAAAGTAGTATTATGGACAGAAGAAGAAAATCAAACAAGCAAACAATGAATTCCTCCTTTCTTTGATGATGAAGTGGTGAATAGTGCAGGATCCTTTCTCTTCTCTTTGCTTTTAAAGCAACAAAAAGACAAAACATATGCTGAAAAAATATGCCTATGTGTTATTTCTGAAGGCTTGGCAAAACAGTCAGCAAAAAGCATTCATAGAAGGGCACTGGGCCAGTACTTTGCTGCCATTTCGTTTCCCCATGGGGAAGCATCTTATTCTTTACTGAATAGGATATAATGCAAAACCCTACTGGGAACAGGTGACCAGTTTCTCTCTGGGAAAGAAGTGATATTTTACAATGCCTGTATTTGATTTTGGACATATTTGCGTGATTGTCAGCCCTCATTTTACATGAGCATGTAATAGGTCAATTTTTATTGTTGAAAAATTTCCAACACAGTATGGCTCCCTCGTTAAGCCTCTGGGAAACCGCACAATGCCTTTAGCACATTTTTTAAAAACAGAGCACTAGGCTGTTATTATACACGTGTCATACATTTCAGAATAATTTCATAGCTCCTCAAGAAGAAAAAAATTAATCTTGACAATCTCAATGACGATTTTTTTCTCTATCCAGTGGTGAAATACATCAGGTTCCCATAAAATGAAAGAAAGCGCACACGGTGCCAAGCACTAATGACCAAGAGCAGCAAAGCTGTGTTAATGCACAGCCCAGCAACAGGACTGAGGCTTTATGTTGGAGTAGGGCTTGATTGAGAACTCTCTCTTTCCCCTTTCAAGACGAACAGAAATATTCCTGCGAGATCTCCTCCACCAGGCGTTATTTCTGCCTGTACCCCAGCTCACACCGTATGCAGTTGACACCAAACATCCAGTGCTTTGGAAGCGAGGAGCAATGCCAATGCCCACCTGGACCTTGGACAACATATGGAGAGGAAACATCTGGAGGAGCACCAGGCTCTGGGTGCTCAGTGGGCAGGAGAGGGCTGGCACAGCCCCCTGCTCATCCAGCAGTACCTATGGGCACACAGCTTCAGCAGCTCCAAACAGGTCTCAAGAAGCAGCTCTGTGAAATGGCTGCCCTCACATAACCAGTAATGGGGACTGAGAAAATCTTCCTGTGAATGATGTTCTCAAGGCTCGGACCAGGCAACAGCATGCTGCGAATACTGGAGGTGGTACTGATAACGGCTACTTTAACAGTTACCCGATATTTCCAGTCATAAGGCTCTATTTTCAGATCCTGAGATCTCTGCCAATTTTATCCTTAAGTTTTTTTTTTGTTGTTGTTTTCTTTAAATAATTTTTAATGGTGTCTGCCTCATACCGATCTAATAATTTGAAGAAGAAACTTCAGTCAAAACACTTCATACCCCAGATGAAAAAATTGCAGTGCCTTTCATTCTCATCAGCTCCTTCTCCCCAAAGCTGGGAACGGACATGTTGAGAAGGTATGGCCTCAGTGCAAGACCTGTCCTCCAAGTTAGGACAAATTATATACATAGCACAAAATCCAGAGTTCACACATGCTCAACAGAGGCATTTTCGTTTTTAGCATCTAAATATTTCTGGAGATTCTGTCCTCATTAGAACTCTCAGAACACTTTCTGATTTGAGTGCTGATTAACAGATGCTGGAAAAAAAACATCTGTGAAAGATACTTCAGCCTGGCCACCCTGCCTTGTTGGAACAGGAGAGCTTCCTGGAGCCTTCAGCTCCAGCCATGTTTTGATCTTGGAAGTTTCTTAGTGTTTTAAAGCAGAAAGTGATGTCTGCTGGTTGGAAAGACAGTGGGAAAGGGAGAGATCTTAACCAAAAGTCTAAACCTTCTAATGAGAAGATACCAATTCAGCAAAATCTCACTCTTCAAAAAGCTGGAAAATGTGCAAAATGTCTCAAGATTGAAGTTGCTTCCAAAGTTTGACCAACAGTATCCCCGATAACTTAAAGTCGGGAAACACAAAAGCAGATCTGAGGGCAGGAGGACAGCACATGAACTGGGATGGGGATGGTGGTGACACTGGGACCAGTGCAGACAACATGGGAAGAGAAGACTTTTTGGAGAAGTACTGAGAAGTAATGGGTAAGAGGGGACCATGACTGAACAGTGCAGCACAGAGAAGGTGAAGGAAAGGAGAAGATGGGATCTGTAACTGTGGCCAGTGGAGAATTTCAGATCCAGGGACTCACACGTGACTCAGAGAAGAGACCAAGGACACAAATAATCATTAAATACAACAGCAAAGCATGAACGACTCTCACACTGACTACAGCCAGAATGGCAGCCCGCTGTGCTATCTGCCGCTCCACCTCGTGAATCACATGAACAGTGTTTGAATGAAAAGGGTCTGCCCCAGAGGGCTGTGGGCACAGCCCCGAGCTGCTGAGTTCAAGGAGTGTTTGGTTAAAACCCTCAGACGTAGGGTTTGAATTTTGTGTGGTCCTGTGTGGATCCAGGAGTTGAAAGGAGTTCTTGTGGGCCATCTCCAACTTCAGATATTCTATGATTCTAATGATGGATAAAAAATTTTCCAGTCCATGAATCACGTGGTTAGGAACACATGGGCTAGGTGGATAACTTCAGTTTATTTTACAAAAGCTGAGAAAATAGCTCAATGAAAACAGCAGTATTTCAGGAGAAATACCACAGAAGTAGCTGCTGGTGCTCCCATGCCCTGGCCTCCTTTCTGCACAATGGCCACAGCCTTTTCAGAGAATGGTATTTCTGAGAATTGCGAGGGCCCCGGCCCACCTTCCTACCCACACACACATTGTAGGAGACTGCTGAACGCACCCCCAGACACACAGCACATACACACTGCTGTGCTCTCCTTGAGGCACACCTGATCCTGCCTCTGGGGTAGCAGCAGGGTGGTACCTCATTGTGGGGAGAGGGGGAAGCAATTCAGCCCCTTCCCTCTGCAGACCCCTCACTTCCCATGGGCAGCTACTGCAGAGCGTGCGCTTGGTGCCCCATGGGACGACAGCAGCAGTGCCAGAAGCAATGCCACGGGCTGACATAGTTCTGGAAGCAGCCAGGGGAAGGGGGCTGGCAGGAGCCTGCTGGAAATGCACCACAGGTGGAGGGAGCAGTACAGCGGGAGAAACAAAGCAGGGTTTGAATTGCCGTCATTTTCAGGTATTTCTAAGAAGCACAGGCTATTACAAACATCATGTTTGCTGCCTTTTCAGTGCTACATGCTACACATAATATATAGTAATATTGAAATCTATTAATCTGTGTAAACAATTGCATACTTGCCTTCTGTTCACTTCAGGGACCAAGTGTCTGTTCTAAGATGTGGCTGTATTTTGATTGATATTCTAAGTACTTGAAATACAGACAAGGTATCTAAACTCTAAAGGCAGAAAAACTGCTAGGTGGACAAAGGGGATCATCCCAGGAGACACACGGTGCTGATAAGTTGTACTGAATTTCGCTGGTCTCTGACATCAGCTAAATGCCACTTGAGAGGGCTGATATATACAGAAATTCTACTGAATTTGCAGCTCCCGTTGATGACAATCACCAAGTTTTAAAAGGAATAGATGTACAGTGCAGATATGACACACAAAAGAGCACAGAATAGATGTACAATGCAGATATGACACAAAACAGCACAGGTGAAGATTTAACAGAGTTCAAACATGGATTTAAAAAAGACAAGAATCTTTTTAGCCCCCAATATTGCTTATGAGAGTGAAGTCATACAGACTTTACTGCATGATGCAGTAAACTGCAATTTTCTAGTCCGTGAAGAAAATAGAAAACATTTGCTATGAGAAATGGGACCACAGCAAACAACATGCTTCCCAAAATGAGACTTTCCTGTGTGAAAGCAAGGACAAGGTTTTTATAAAGGTCAAAACTATTTTCTTGTAATACTGTAATATTAGACCATTGCATACCTGGGCCCTGGTCGGAAACCTTCCTCTTAGACAATAAATGACTTATTCTGAAGCCATTTGCTTTTTTTGTTTTACTTTTTCAAAAAATAATTCTGTCTCTATGTAATGTAAGTCAGGTGTGCCATGGTTCTGTTCAGAGAGGCTGCTCATCCTTCATGATGCCACAGCTTTCAGAAGGACTATAAAAGAAAATGGGACTGACATCAAATACAGAAAAAGCTGCCAATGCCACAGTGCATGTAGAGCCAAGCAGAGCTTGACACCCCTGCAGCAGTCAGCAGCGGGAAACCAACCTGAGGGCATACAACCACTCTATCTCACACACTTGCATACAGACACTGACTCACTTGAAGGGCTCGAAAGATGAAGAACAAACTCCTGAGCAAACTAAAGGATTCACTGACAAGAACTGCAGGACACTCCGCCCTCCAAATCTCATTTCTACTGCATCATTGGCAGATTCAACATTTGCCTAAACTCTGCCCATGGCACTCCTGTAGGCACTAGGTACACTGCATGCCAGAAGGGTGACAACAGGCACACCAAATCCAACACACCTTCTCCAGCCAGCACTCCTAAGCAACACCTCTCTGCCTAGCATTTAGCAACAGCTATGGTCACACCTCCTTGAAAACACCTGGCATATCATGTGCTACTACCTCACACAAGAACACCTGGTGCTGCATGTTCTCCTGGCTGCAAAAGGCAGCAGCTCACTGCAGCTCGCAGAAGCTGCAGAGTTTCCTTCCCTGCTCAAGTGGGTTTCTTTCTTCAGACAGCAGCCCTGGTGAAGCAGGTATTGGACCAGGCAAAGCCCAGAGGCCCCTTCCAGCCTCAGCCATTCTGCGATCTTGTGATTCATTTGATACCAAGCACAGGCCCAAGTGTAAACCCATCCCAACACATAGTACTGCCTTAGAGGGTGCAGATAACACTGAGCCCAGATCCTTAAAATACCAGACCACCCTCTGAAATGTCAATTACAGATGAAATTGCTCAAAAGAAGTGAACGAGCTCAGATGCCTTATTTAAAGGCACAATACTCAGACACTGCAGTGACAAGCAATCTATAGACACTCAGGTAGAGTTTTCGAGGTGTGCATTACAAACAGTGTGCTGATGAAGGCATTTGTAAATAAATAGTGGAGTGTATGTTGTTACAAGAATTAAGAATCTTTACGCAGATAATTCCCCTCGGAACTGTATTACGGAAATGAAGGAATTAAATAAATTGACAGAGACAGATATGTTGACATTAAGCTAACCTTTACTCAACAGAAATACTTTGCCTTCAAAAGTAACCCAAATCCAGTTACTCTGTTACACAGAAATTTCAAATACAAATGCCAGACAGACACCTAAGGACAGTGTGAATCACAGAGCTCCACCCCATCCAGCAAAAATAAAAGCAGAAAAAGCCATAGGATTCTTACTCATGCTGGTTCTGATTATCCCCATACAGGTGGGAGAAAGTAAAAAAGACATTTTTGCATGGTGAAAGGCACAAACATAGGTGAGTGACAGAACTTGCACAAGTGAAAATGCTCCCACTTATATAATGGTTTTCTAGAGCCCCCAGCAGCACACTGAGGTTACAGCAGAAGCCCAGTGAACCTTCCCTGACAGTAGGACTGATGGCAAACTGAGCAGCACCTCTAACTTGTGATGAATCATCAATGGCTCCGCTTACCAACAGGGTTGGGGAGGAGGGAAGTAAATTGCGCTGCTTTTGCACCTTCCTCTAGACAGCTTAACATCAGAACTGGTATTGCTTTGCATTACTTTACTGGTTTCAATGGTTCTTCCTAATACTCCATCAAACATTCTTCTCTCAATTTCTGCCCTAAATTGGTAATAAGTAACAGAGAAGTGAAAATAGATTGCAGATGTGTGGCAAGATGTCAGTAACATGATATACGGAGACATCATTTGTCAACAATGCACAGAGAAGCCTATCAGCCCTGTGAAAGAACTATTTGCAGAGACACCACTTATAACATCCTTTTGAACGTTCCTAGCAAGACAGTGCTAATGACACCAGCAGCAATAAGAGCAAAGTTTATTCTTATATTCCTAAACTACAAAGGTTTGGTCAAATTCTTTGAAGCGCCTGAGATGCTTCAGAGCCCGCATTTCTCCAGGAATGAAGAGTCCAGTGCTGAGACCTGTCAACAGCCGCAGGTGTCCAAAACAGGTGAGTCCAAAATCAGACAGAAGAGCCTGAGTTCTCATGCATCAAAATCCCTCACTTAAACTTCTGTCACAATAAATACCTGAAGATCTGTTTCTGACTATATCCAAAGCCACCAGAAACGTGGCCAGGCTGAGCAGTGAGGTGCTTCATTCCAGCTGGCATAGAAAAAGCAAATACACCAGCACAGCCCAGAGAGCTGACAGGAGAGATCAGGCCGGCCACTGCCAGGGCAGCCTGTTTCCTAGCCAGCAGATGGGTAATTAAGGCTCTCATCTAGGAAAGAGGATTCAAACTGGAATTTACCAAGTGAATATCCTAAAACATATTATACCCCACTGTTAGTGTGGCCCAACCGCTGCCCCTGAGCTGTAAACATTGCATGTTGTATGGGAAAAATTACTATTGGCAGCCACAGAGAAAGGCTTGTTTTCTATTCCCGTGTAGGGACAGCCTTGTTAAGAAGGAGGAGATCGAGGTTTCAGTCAGTGGACCAGTGAATATGTGCTACTGCTATATAAAGCTCCTGAGAACATCACATCTATTTATGTCACCCCATTTAGCCTGTAAATCTCACCCTAATCTAGATGTCTAAAACAGACCAGATGAATCACACTCAAGAAACGCCTCTTTCTCTCCAACTGTAAAGGGAGCTTAGACTGTAAAGCTCAGCTCTAGATGCCAGTTCTGAAGATGCCCAGTTGAGATGAGTTCCACTGAGAGCCACACACAGATGGTAACTTAATTACCCAACATCTATTCATATGTCCAACTATTGCCCAGAAGAGTGGAAGCTGAAGAGCCTGAGTAGCATCCCCATGCCCAGAGCTCACCCGAGGACACCAGAGTCAATGACTATCTTTATCTTCATTCTGGTGCTATGCCAATATCAGCAATGCTTAGCAACTGAGCAAGCACTGTTGTAATACCGAGGAGCTCCAAAACATATCAGCAAACACCAGTACTCCATCTGATAGCTCTTAGAGCTCTCAACAATATTAATGATGTTGGGGAAGTAAAAGGAATAATCTGGATGTGAAGCAAAATCCATTTCACAAAAGCATACATCAGCTACGATGTCTCTTAAAATGGTGTCTGGCAGAAGGTGGCAACTGTCAAAATGGAAACACTGATTTATACTGCATACCATAACCAAAACAAGAAGGATTGTCTAAGTACTATTTTCTGTAAGACTTAATGAGGATGGTCACGTATAGTTCTAGTTCAACACAAAATCAATCGTATTATTTGCTAAAATGCACCTCTGTACAACAAAATACCAATATGAGAGTTTGTAGCATGACATAACAGCCAGCCACATACACTGCAACTATATATGAACGATGGCTGGACTTAAACAATTATGACATGTATTTTGCCAGTCATAACACATTATTTCTGTTACCTAGTGCTCCAGTGGCAACTGGGAAGCTCACCAGGGTCATTCCTAGACATCCTGACCTATAAAGGGTGACACTGGTCAGGAGCTGAGCCCAAGCTGCTCCCTGGGCAGAGGTGGCTGGAGGTGGTACATCATACCAGCGGCCACAGGCAGCCTCTCTGGAGCAGCCAACTAAAAGCCACTGCTTTGAGTCCTTTAAATGTTGAAAGTGGCTTGATGGTTTTAAAATATAAATCAGTTTCTGAAAAATTCTCCTTTCAGCTTTCAACGTGAAACTAGTTTTTCAGTAGAATTACAGTAACAGAAGGACAATTCTTCACTGACACCTAATTACATCCATGGGAATAGGAACAACAGACTTCCAATGACACTGGTGCAGTTTGTGTAGGCAAAAACCAGTCAAATATGCTAATCAAGATAAATCTTCTGGAGATTATAACACCTTGTGCATAACAAATACTAGATCTATGTTGGAAGAGTTTTGTGCCCTTATTCAGCAACCACTTATCTCCTTAGTAAGCACTGAATTCAGATTTTGTCATGATTCTACAAAATGTGCCAACTTAAGGTTTTTCTTAAAAACGCATTAAAAATTATTTATTTATTACCTTAGCTTGAGAACGTTGACCTCTGTTTTGAAGCATAACCTTATTTTTCATGCCTTTCAAGTTTATGTGAGGTTGCCTGTTTGATACTCACACATGAAAATTTCATATTGTTGGCTGTGCTCTCAATAAATTATTTAAAAGGTCTGAATATTACTGCAGCATTCAGATTTTCAGAGAGTTTGGTAAATCCCTTTATTCTGCCATTCTCAAAAGAAAAAACAACCATTCAATACACAACTAATATTAGCATTAAAAAATACATAAAAAAATAAGGCTTGTCTGAAAGAGAGTGAGTATTCTTTTCTAATGGGCATTTGTTATCACTCAGTGGTGTCTGAGCATTTGCAAGAATTTTCTTCTTAATTTTAGCTAAGGAGGCACACCAACTGAAACCAAGCTGTTGAACATGTTTACCTTAGGCTAAAAGAATACAAATCTTCATATAGACATACAAATTATGATAATCATAAGCAAATAACAGGGAAGTGCGTGAGTCTGAATGACACTGGAGAATTAGGAAATATCTTTAAAATATATACATCCAGTGTCCTTTCTTAAATACTCATCTGTAATATAAAAAGTAGCCATAGATCAATATAGCAGAGCTCTATCTTATCCTGAACATCCTGAAAAAAAATTCTCTATACATAGTCTCCTCCAATTACATATTCCTATGGATTTTAATACAACAAAATGCCAATTTCATCCTTGCTTTAGAATTTCATTAACCTGCCCTAGAAACATTGAAACCTTAGACATTACCCTCTTAAGGCCTGCTTGCTACTCTTAAAGCATGTAAATATTTATGCAAGTCCTAATATAATGTACCAATATAATGTTTCAGTATAACATTTAATAACTGTTGTCTGATACCAGTGAAAATGTGACAGTGGTTGTAAATCCATGAAAACTCTTTCAACCATTTTTAGTTTTGTCCAACACCAGGTTTTTGGAAGACACTCCACAGAGTAGAAGTTCTGAATGTCAGTGCATCTTTAGCCAGTGTGAAAAACCAAGCTAGGATGCCGAAGTTCACTTCAGCTGCATAAAGGGAGGTGCCTTTGAGGTACTCTGAGGAGAACACAGAAAGGCAGCAAGTACAACACAGGACATCTGGCCATGCAGGGTTACTGTATGGGCACTGTATGGTACCACAAATGGCATCTTTATTTTTTTAGGGAAATGAACCGTCTCACTGAGCTGGCCAGAAGTCCCTTCCAGCTCATTGTCTTGGCCCCATCCAGCTGGCTGCTGGTACTTGTGGAGGAGTACAAGAAACATGGCAAGCAGAGAACAAGCCCTGCATCCCCTCCATATGCGCTCCCATCCCCTGGTAAGTGGGTTGTGATGTATTAGAGTCACCAAGGAACCATGAAACTGTCCACTTAAATAATCATATTTGTACTTTTACAGCTACAGATAGCAAGGAGCTCCATTATTTAGCTACGTAATACATGAAGATGTTTTCCCCTTTATTTTTCATGCTCTCTGATCTTTAAATTCCTGCAATTTCAGTAATAGCAAAATATTTTCATTCTATCAACAGCATTTAACATTCATGGATGTCTTTTATCTTTTCTTCAACCATTTATTTTCATAAGTTGAGGAAAAGCAGTTCCACATGACATGGAAAGTTGTACTAAGCTCCCATGATTGCTTTGACCACACTTGCTTCAGACACCAGAGGCCATGACAAGGACTGTTCTGACATAAGCCTCACTTCTCTCTCCTCACATGGGATTCCTGGAGTTCAATAACCCAGGTGAAACCTGGCATACTGTTACAATTAGATTATCAACAACACACAGATATAGCATTTCTGTTTATCTTCTTTAAAACAGAGTAATCACTGAAATGCAGTGAGTTGCTGAGTTTCATAAGCATGAGTAGGACCAAAATACGTGATGTTGATTATTAAGGGAAATGGGTACAAGAGTTTAAAAATATAATTTTATATGTGATTCATACAACAAAGTAACTCCTCTTAAGCAGAATCTCCCACTCAGTTGATTGAGAATGCTATTTAAGGACCGTCCCCATCCGCACCTATAGACAGAAAAAAATGCTACAGAACAACCTAGAGGTTGCTTGGCATTTTAACTAAGCATAGACACGATGAAGAAAATGCAGATTCACGAAGGGAAGAGATATAGCATAGCACTAAATAGACAGTGGTATTCATACTGAATTTGGTATAGAAGTGATGAATGGACTGTAACAAACAGTTGCATAATCCTTTGACTATATATGGTACATTACTTTTTCCAGATCAAATCAATTAAAAATATTTACTTCTAAAAGTTCAAATCAGAAAAACATTGAGAAGAATCTGAAGCATAACAAATGATTATTAGTCCGTTGACACTTAAAAATGTATCTAAATGAAAACTGGGTCAAAACGACAAAAATAATGTGATTAAGAAATAAAATTCCTAAGATAAGAGCAATACTAAAGCTCAGTGGCATCTGTTTCTCTTATCTTTATGGATACGTGGCTAAATGGGTCAGAGGCAGACATGACCACAGTAATACAATACATATGCCTGTCCCTCACAGTATAAGTCACAATGTGGCTTGCTGGGCATGCCAAGCAATTAATGGCTGCCTCATGAATGGTAGGATTGTAGGTATATCATTTTACAGTGGGTGGTTTGTTCTTTGTGTTACGTTTGTTATAATGGTCAACTACTGAGCAAGAAAGAACGAGGGCCAGAACAGCAGGGCTGTGGCAGGTTGTGATTAGGAAGCAGTTGGCAGGACTGGGGGAAAATCCACAAAGTGCCTGCCCTTTAGTTTGCTTGGGCAAAGGGTTGGATCTGAAGATAAAAGGGGTCCCTTCCAGGCTCCTGTTTCTAGACTGTTTCTAACAGATGTTTTAGCACCTTTAAACACTCAGAAAATCCTGAGCCCAGCACTCTGGAAAAGTAACCAGTTAGGCCATCCACTCAAAGAAAATAAAGCATGATGACTTTGTTGGACAAAGTTGTCGTTATCATTTAGTTGTTTGCTAAATACTTTACATACACAGCTAATTCCCAAATTTTATTTTTTTTTTTTTAAGAATGTAAAATGACAACAACAAAAGTAAAAAATAATGGCACAAGCTGGTTCTTGTCCCTGTCGTACACAACCATTCTACGTAACGCCAGTACAAATTCCCCAAGCAACCAACAGATTTTTAACAAATCAGTTCATGCTCTCTTTCCATGCTGAAATTCTTTCTGCTCTGCGCATCCCTGTGAAACAGATAAGTATTCACAGCCATGTCCCTGCTATGACTCATATCTTGTTAGAACAGAGACAGGCTCTTGGCTCTGTGGAAAAAAAATCCCCACAGCCGCCTGGCTTGGTTTTCTGCACGCCTGCAGCTCCCTGGGTTGTGCCACTGAGGTCTTCATGTCCCACAGGAGACAATTACTAAGAAGTACCTCCAGAATAAGTGATGTTCTGCATATTATTACAGAAGAACAGCAAGGGCTGAAGCCATAAATAAGCCAACCTTAACGTCCCAGTGTAGCCTTGATAGTTTTCCTGCAAGAAATCAGCTGCAAGATAGTACGTTATAATGACATTACTCAGAGTACACACATTTTAGGTGGAAACGTGAGTCAGAGGGGCTGAATGGAGCTATGGTATACCTCATATTTAAGGGCTTAGTGTTGGAAGGGTTTGGCATAAAGTGTGTTCTTTGACAGTAGAGAGTTTGAGGATGACTGTGACAAATGTGGCAAATGGGTGGGACGTCCTCTGTTACCACGCTGACCAATGCTTGAGATTAAAAACTTCATTCTTTCAGTCAATCTGAAAAAGCTCAAAGGTATGTCTACTCAAAGTCAGCTACTGGTCAAACTTGGATGTATGGCTACCACAGCTGCTCTCCTAGAGGAGCGGTAGTTCATGAGAGAAGGAACTGAATTGCCAAGATAACTTGTACTGGTCTCCTAAACAAGAAGCCAAGATAGCTAAGAGCCACAAGATCTAGCAGAGTTGTGCCAGAAAAAAAAAAAACAACACACTAACAGCTTTTTGCTTTCCTAGCCTTTCTTTTGTTTGCCAATGAAAATTTTAACAGTAGAGAGAGCTTATTCTTTAAAGAGTGACAGTTATTCCCCAAATGCAGCAAAGTTACTCAAAAGTATTTTTCACAAATACCACTGATTAATAAATGCAATACACTGGAAATGCAGTTAAATCATAGGTCCTAATCAGTCCTTCTTTGTTCCTTGTTCCATTTAAGTGATATCTCTTTGCACCACTAAATAACCATTGCAAAAAGCTCCCAGGGACCCCAGCCACTCACAGTAAGACGAGTGGTAATGCAGGCATACTAGCTGGTCCACATCTCAGCTAAATGTTCACATCCTTCCAATCCTCCATCCCAATGTAAAAAACATAAAAAGCCATTGCAATCATTATCATCTCGGGGATTATTAGGGTTCAGATAGAAGGGTGCTGTGCTGCAGTGACTCTAAGCCCCAACATCTCTTTCCACAAAACAACCACACTGCTTGGGTGGAAGGGAAGAAATTAGCAATCTCTAAATGTAATGGCTTTAAGGGGAGGCTCAGATTGGATATTAGGAAAAATTTATTCTCTGAAAGAGTGGTGAGGCATTGTCACAGGCTGCCCAGAGGCAGTGGAGTTGCCATGCCTGGAGGTGTTCAGGAAACTGTGTGGATGTGACATTGAGGGATGTGGTTAGTGAGCATGGTGGGGATGGGCTCATGTTTGGACTAGATGACCTCAGAGGACATCTCCAACCTTAATGATTCTGTAATCTCGATGAACCAGGAAGAAATACCCTGCTGTACCTTCATCAGCAAATTCTGAGCAACTTACCAGTAGGAACATGTTGTTGAATATGACAGAGGAAACAGTCTCCCCAATCTTGGCTCAGCAAACAAGTTCTCTTTGAATTTGTATTACCTTGAGTAAAGTCAGAGAAATTTTCTACTTATGCGAAGACTGTTTTTACCACAGACACCTGAGGCTGGACCATTAGAGAAGCCACGTTTTGAAGAAAAAAAAAAAAGGCAGAAATCCCTGGGACATCTTCAAAGTGTCCTTCTAATTCAGTAGTTAAAGCACACAGAAATGGCAGACCATTAAAAGTAGTTATACTATTTCATAGATCAAAGAGCTATCTATAAAGGAATTAATTATAGATAAATATAAGTAGCCTGAATACTGGAAACCACAAATTCAATATTTTCTTCCACTTTTGTCTTTGAAATTCTCCAATTGATTAAAGGAATAACTGACATATGACTAATCCTCTCAGTGCTGCACAGGGAAGGATGACGAAGGAGAATCAGATAAGCAGAGGATGGTATAGAAAGAGATATCTGGATTTGAGAGTGGCCTATTCATCAGTTGGGATCCTCTCTACACTTTACACACAAAACATGTAATAAATGTCAACAACGGTCCATTGAAATAGATTTCAAACAATAAGGTGTTCTACTAATCCTCAAAGACAAATGCATTCTTCGGCCTAAACAATCTAAACAAGTTGGACTTCGCACTTTTGATAAATAAAACTTGTCCATAATCATTAGCAATAATTATGGAAATGCTAATACTATTTCAATTCCACATTATCTAAGATAATAAATGTTGAAATACTGAAGGGTTTTTAAAAGACTGAAATGTTTAAAAATTCATAAATGATAAAGTGTTCTTATTTTGTTCTATGGAAGTTGGACACTTTGATCTTCCAAAGTATTATTTCAGCTTGGCAATGAATATTTCAGTTCTTTTTTTTTCTTGTAACTGAACAAAAAAAATTGTACGTTTAATATGTATCAACATTCAACTGTCCTTTCCAAACATTTTGTGCTGAGTCCCCCCATCTCTACCGCTGTGTATCATGCTTTACAGTCGAGTTAATGTGTCCAACTGACTGAAAGCATAAAAGCAGCAAGATCCTAACTGCAGCCTTTGTAGCACTATACACCAAAGCAAGAAACTGCAACTTGAAGTTCCAAAGAACAAAATAACTATATTTTTAATGAAAAATTTATTTTTACTTGACTCAAATTCTCCCTTTCAAAAACTATTTTACAAATTAAAAAAAAAAAAAATCAAGAAAAACTGAGGGTTTTTTTTTTTTTGCACTAAAAGTTTACACTCTGCAAAAGCTGTATATTCTGATATAAATTATTCCTGCTGGAGTTGGTTTTATTTCATTTCTTAGAGGGTGCATGTACACTTTTTCTCCACTGTAATAACTCTTTTTTTCCTCTCTTATGTCTGACATATTTTTCCTTATTGCCAACGATCAAATAAACATGACTAAACACAGCTTTCCTGTGAGCCCGCTTGCAAAAGTAGGTTGGGCAATGTATTCATTTTGTTGTTTATATTAGCCTATTGAAAACCAGGAGGAGTTGGCACTTTCTCAAGTCCAAAAGAATAAAGTCAAAATGAAAGTGAGCTGCCATTGGCAACATCACTGAGTAGACTTGTGTAGAGCTGCAGGGCTCACCTCAGAGTTCTTGAGGCAATCTCCAAATTTCCTGGCAAAGAGTTAAGCTATATGTTTTACAGCATGCTTTGGACTACTACCTTCTCACCAAAGGACAACTTCTAAAGGTGTGAACCATGCCCTTGTCCTTGTTTTAAGATGGAGAGTATGCAGTCTCTCCATTATTAAAGAGAAATGTACTCTGTGGAGCCAAATTACGTCTAACTACTTCAGAAACTATGACAGCAGAATAGCCCATGGATGTGATTTAAGCAAGGAATCTTGCAGCTATTCATGAATGCAGAGTAGCCTATCAACATGTAATATTTCTCATGCTCATTCTCTTCTCCATTAAACTTCATGTTTGCTTTTTGTAGCAGCCAGAATTATGCTCTGTGCAGGAGAGAGGCACTCTTCAAAAGGAAAAAAAAAAAAAGCCTGCATCAAAGTAAGATTCCTACCTTGGACCACAGAAAATTGCTCAGCCAGGCTGTTATTTTACTCAAGGCATTCTGAGACAGCTGGGCCTCATTATAGGCTACAGAGCTTTAGCCATTAACTTTGGAGAGAGCATGATAAAGCATTAAATGCAATGAAGATAATTTAAAGCATGTTAAGCAAGAAAATGAAACAGTATAGAGTATTGCAAGTGCTGTATGCTAGGCATGCTTTCCATGGATGCTGGAAGATCATGTAAGCATTGGAACAGTCTCTCCTATGGGTTTTTGCTTACCTTCCAGCCCAGCAGAAGAAGAAACTGCTAACAGGATGAAGCATCAGGAAGAAGTTGGCAGCCTTAGGGCTTTGTGGGCCAAAAAGAACAAGGATGCCCTGTGAGGGCATGGCATCTACTCCACAACCCCCTGCTGACTCCCACTGCCATTTGTTCTGCCAAAGAGCAAACCAGCAAGGCAGAAACTTTCACAGAAACTGAACAGTAAACAATATTCAGCTTTATAATATAAAACTCAACCTGACCGATGCCACTTTCAGCCCCACCAGTTGGCAAGGCTGCACTATGAATTCATTTCCCAGGATTCTGGACACGGTAAATCTGATTTCTTTGGGATGACAGATTATTCACACGTGAGGCATAACCAAACTTAATGAACAGAATCCTTTTAGAAAATTCTGATTTTTTTTATAGTCTTAGAAAGTAAACTCTCCATCATTAGCTGCTTGTCTTGCCCACCACTACAGCTATGTTTTGGAATTCATCTCAGGCTCAGCAGTCCCATTCAACAGGCCTGTCAGGACTATCTCACCTTTCCCAAAGATTCTAAGACTGTTCTTGAGACCTTTAGTTTAATTTATTCATTATAAAATAGCACAGCTCTAAGCCAATTCAAGTTAAACCTCAGACTAACTCCAGGAGTGGCTTAGTCCCAGTCATTCCTCAACATATTTCTGCACTTCTACAGACATACATCATTCTTGGAAAGACAAAACTTCAACCTTCAGCCTCCTGAGTTTGTGCAAGTTCCAGCTTGAGTGTATTATTGTGAAAGGTTCTCTTAAAGACCTTTGACAGCTGCTCCAAGACTTTAAGTGATTAGTTCTGAAGTAGGTTTTATGAAAGAATGAACAATAACAGCAGAAGGTCCAGACATTAATATTAACCTGTAATAAAAGGAACGATGTTTAAACGATTCCTAGAAATAAAAGATGAGTACCTAGTCCAGCAGTGCTGGAAGAGCCGCATAGCTTAAATTACATCCAATCAGGCAAAATGCAGATATTAAACATTTATGAGCAGCTCTGATATATTCTGAATTAATCAGTTCTGCACATTTAAAAGTTTTAATATTTAATGCCACTACCTCAACAGTCCTGCAGAAATATTAAACTTTTTAGAAGTCCTTTACAAGGAATAGCTGTAACACCTGAATTGGTGTTGTAGGGTTTGCACTAGGCTGTGTTTTGTGGAAGAACCACAATTATAACATATTGGAATGCAACTGAAATTCTCAACACTTCCACCACACCATGAAACGGGAACAAGGGCAGTCATAATGAAAATAACAATTACTAAGCTAGGGGTAAGTACATCTGGAATCTGATTAAGTCTCCTAGGCATGATGGATTACTCATGAAGGCTTACTAATATCATACTCCCATGAAATCGCTCAGATGAGTATAAATGGCACACTAAAGGCATTTCAGATATTGCAGAGTATTAGTGTTAGTGTGTTAGTGTAGTAAATCTTCTCAAAAACACCAGCTGTGGTAAGCAAGAATATTTATGATATTTATCTAACCGCAAATTCCCTGACTGTAAGGAGCAAGCACAATGAAATCTGTCTTCACTTCCGGCAACGGTGGTAATTTTAAAAACAATATGGGAGATATTTTAGTCATTTACCTGTAGTTTTAAAATAAAGTGCTTAAAACATTAAAATTGGAAATGCAGACATAAAGACTTTATCTAGAAAAGGCTGAGACATAAAATGCTGATTCAATTATTGAGATGCGGGTTTTGATCATAAATTTAATTATGAGATTTCCTGCCTGTTCTCAATGAATAAAATCAAAATTCCTTGGAAAAATCCTACATAAAAGAAAAAACAGTAACAACCACCCCACACTACAAAACTCGATGCTGGATGGAAATTATAGGAGGATAGCAAAGCCTAGGTTAGAAATATACGCTCATTTTCATATCACTTTGGATTGTGTATGCCTAGAAAGAGAAACTCTGACACGGATTTGAAAAGGTAAGAAATTTCTTCAAGAAATAGATTATTAATAGATTACAAACCACAGGGACCCCAGCCACCTGGGTGTTGAACTGGATCATGCAGAAGATTTCCCTAACAGCAAACACGTAATAGAATGGCTTACGCTGGAAGGAACCTTAAAGATGATTGAGCTCCAACCCCTTCTGTGGAGGGGTTGCTGTCCACTAGATCAAGCTGCCCAGTGTCGCATCCAACCTGGCCAAAAATTCACCACATTTTCCTACCCTGACTGCATACCTAGCTGTCCCAGAATGGGAAACTCAGTACATTCCATATAAACCCCAGAAAAATTTTTAGAGGGACACTCATGAGCATGGACAGTTTTAATCAGTTCAAAATAATGTCTAATAATGTGAAGATAAATTAAAAAAAAACAACACCCCAAAGCTTCCAAACACCCAGAAGCAGTTGTTTTATGAAAAAATATCCCTATATATGAGTATCATTATATTTCACCTACGTACACCTTCATTTTCTATTTTATTTATTTATTTCCAATTGACAGAAGAAACATGCTGCAAAATCAACCACAGTAAAGCCCTTCTTCACTGCACATTTTGCTAACAATGTTAGGGAGATTTTTTGTCCCCTTGAAACAAGGGGAAAAGAGTTTTGATTAGAACTGAGAGGAATTTAAGAAAAATACTCCGACAATTATGAAACGAAATTATCTAACAACCTGTTCAGATTTAATAATGGCAAAATGATACCTAAACAAACAAAAAATCCACAAAACCAAACAAACCTGAAGTCAATAAAGGCCAAATGTATTAAAATGAAGTACACTGAGACATAGTTCTTCAAGATCAGTAACCAATTGGTTGCTGTGAGCAATGGTTTAGTGCCTTCACAGACAAATCATGAAGGTAGCAAAGGGATGGCAAGGAGTTCCTAAGCACTCTTCTAAGGCTGAGGATCTCACAGGAATTGTAGCTGCTACAATTTCTGAGAGCTTAAGAGAGCAGTCCAGCCACCTGCAAACTGGTACTGAAAAGCTTACAGAAAAAAAAAAGATAGGAAATGTGATTGCAAAGGTAAAACAGCAGATGTAGAAAACGTTAGCAGGGAAAAGCTATAGGAAGACTGCTCTTACTCTTGTCCCAGCACAGTAGACTTACATTTCAGGAAGAAGCAGCAGATAGTTCTTTGTGAGCAATCAGGATTCACTCTCCAAAGCAATAATTACATGTAGGAAATTATATTGCAGCTGGTCACATTACACTGATAAGCTGCAGAAAAAATATGGAGAAGCAGCTTTTCTGCAAAGCACAGAAAGCTAAAATAAGTACTCTGGGTATCATAGCAGGTTCAGCATGCTTTCCCCATAAGAATGATTAACATCTAGGGGAAGTAAATGCAAAGGCAGGGAAAGCACAGCTTCCACAAATACACAAACCCTCAGCAATTTGCATTGATGAGCACTGATTTACACTTGCCATGTGGGGGGCAGCATAGGCAGCCCTCCTTCACCTAGATGATATCCTAAAGAAGGGACCGGGAGAGATTAAACAAGCGAGAGTGGGGAATGAGTGATGTGCATATTTCTAAGTTAATATTGTAATAAATACCATACACGCAGTGCAACAAAGACATACCTGTGACATTCAAGTGATTTACACATAACTTTGTCTCTTTCTTGCAAAGCAAATTCCTTCAAACCTATCACAAATGTAATTACAAAAGGGAGGAAACCAGTAGGTCCCAGCAGGCAATCTGTGAGGTACACACATGCAGAACTGAGCTGAAAAGCAGACAAGCTGAAAATACGGTTTTGAAACATGATTTTCTTTCAGCAACAATCTGTTTCAAAAGAACCAGTAATTATCACATAGCCATACATAAGTCTGCCAAACATCTGTGCACCATTTTAATGAAAGCAAACCTCTAAAAAACACTGATCAAAAAGGTAGTATTATTGGTAAGTTATAAGCAAACTCAAAGGGATATTTGAAATGAAGCTGTCCTCCCAGCTGAAGCTAGGGAACTGCCTGGATTCTTCTGTGCTATGTCGGACCAAGTAAATAATACCAGCGGTGTAATTGTAAAGCATATTGAAAAGGCAGGTGCCATAGTTCATTGTTATGCTAAAATACTCCTCACAATCTTCTATAGCAATTGCAGCTGTCTTTCTTTTACCAGTGTGTAATAATTATCTATCTGATTAGCAAATGTAACCACCTGCAGTCAACTGGTTTACCAGTTGTGCGATTCCTAAGGATGAAATACCTTTGAAAACAGACCATTTGATGTTTTTTTATTACATTGTTAAAACTATAATACACTTTAAAAGTTTCATCTATATGTTGACAGAAAGAATATTTCAAATGGTGTGGAATCATTTTTACTCTGATAAAAAAAAAAGTGCTCAGAAAATGATTTTCCCAAACATAAAGAAGCCTCCTAAAATGGTGTCAGTAAGTCTTAAGATGTGAGGTAGCTCAGTCCAGATTTCAACAGGACAATCATTACAACATTATTTTATTGCCTACTATATCCATGACACTATGGGCACCCAGGAACCTTGGAGAATGCATTTAAATACGCACAGCTGTACTGTGTGGCCAAGCTCTTATCCTCTTTTTTTTTTTTTTTTTTGTCTTCCCCCTGCAGATTACAGTCTTGCTGTTCTTCACTATTCCCCACTCAGGTCCATAAATCTCTGTTCACCCACTTGCCCAGGACCACTTTACAACTGAGGTTCAGGTTTTGACCTGGACAGCCTAGACAGTCAAACAGAGAGGAACCTGATAAGGTTCAACAAGAGCAAGTGCACAGTCCAGTACCTTGGGAGGAATAACCACGTGCATCAGTACAGGTTAGGGGCTGACCTGCTAAAGAGAGGCTCTGCAGAGAAGGACCTGGGTGTCCTGCTGCACAACAGGTTGGCCATCAGCCAGCAGTGTGCCTTGTCACCAGGAGGACCAACAGTATTCCGGGGTGCGTTAAGAAGAGCGTGGCCAGCAAGTCCAAGAGAGGCGATCCTCCCACTCTACTCCGTGCTGGTGACACCACAGCTGAAATACTGTTGTCAGCAGTTTACAGGCTGGTTCGGCCCAGTTCCATGGCTAGTGGGGCAGAGGAACTTTGCAAAGTCCACACCTCCGGAAAAGGGAAACAGGGCACCCCAAAATAATTAAAGAAAAGAACAGCGGCAATGATCTGAGGAGGAACAAACTAATTGACTAAATATAATGACAGAGAGTACCTGGGAAAAAAAAAAAAAAGCTGTAGGCCTTACAGTAATGCTGAAGCAGCACACGCAGTCAGGACAAGCAGCAGCGAGGAGAGACAAAGGAGAAGAGCAATGAAGGCAAGCAAAAGGAAGGTCAGATGACCCGACAGCGCCTTACATGTGTTCCCCCCTGTGCAAGAATGATATCAGCACAGAGAACAGTCTTCTGGGGAATGTAGTTTCCTTCTCTTTAGTATGTTGAACTGGGACATTAACACTTTAATTCCCAGTGCACTACATGATGTTATGATGCAGAATACCGATGACCACAAAACCATGACAACTGTGTCTAGTTCTGGGCTAATAAAAAAAAAAAAACAACACAAAAACAACACAACAGGGATAGCCTAGAAAAAGTCCAGCAAAGGTCTAGATTATTAAGGGCCTGGAGCACCTCCTGTACTCAGAAAGGCTGCCAGACCCAGAGCTGTTTAGTCTGGAGAAGACTGAGAAGGGATCTCATTACTGTTTATAAATGTCCAAAGTATGGGAGTCAAGTCAACAGAAGCAAACTCTCTTCAGCAGTAAGCAACAGTAGAACAAGGGGCAACAGGCAGAAGATGGAAAGCAGGAAGTTCCATACTCTCACAAGGAAGAACTTATTCACTGACAGAGCGACAGAGCATTGGAACAGGCTGCCTAGTGTGGTCTTGGAGTCTCCTTCTCCAGAGATAAATGGCTGCTACATGTGTGACCTACTGTAGGGAAACTGCTTTGGCAGGAGGTTGGACTTGATGATCTCCAGATGTCCCTTCCAAACCCTACAGTTACATGATTCTGTGCTTTTCTGTCTGAGCTAGCAAATTTTCATAGCAATTTAGATAGAATTACCTTGCTTTCATCTTTTCTCCCACCAGGCAACTAACTATTTAGGAGTACTGGCAAACTACATCACTATCCTCCTGTAAGAAACACCAGTATCACACTAACAGTCACACTCCTGGACATATATTTTCATTAAGGTCTTTATGTGTTTATCAGTTTGGAAGTAGTTTATAGATCACATGTTCTTCTCCCTTCTTCACTGTCCTACCTCTTTGTATGTCCCACTGATGTCTGTCCTTCTACTCTGATCTCGTGAAACCCCACCTGGAATACTGCATCCAGTTCTGGAGCTCCCAACACAAGAAGGACATGGAGTTGTTGAAGCAAGTCCAGAGGAGGGCCATGAAGAGGATCAGAGGGCTGGAGCACCTCTCCTACAAGGACAGGCTGAGAGAGCTGGGGCTCATCAGCATGGAGAAGGGTCCAAAGAAAGCTTATAGCAGCCATTCAGTACCTGAAGGGGGCCTACAGGAAGAAGGAAGGGACTTTTTTTTTTTTTAAATCAGGGCAGGTAGCAACAGGACAAGGGGAAACTGCTTTAAACTGGAAGAGGGGAGGTTTAAACTAGGTATTAGAAAGAAATTCTTTACTGTGAGGGTGGCAAGACATTGGAACAGGTTGCCCAGAGGGTCTGTGAACAGCCCCTCCCCGGAAGCATTCAAGGCCAAGCTGGATGGGGCTGTGAGCAACCTGGTCTAGAGGGATATGTCCCTGCCTATAGCAGGGGAGTTGGAAATACATGACCTTAAAGGTCCCTTCCAGCCCAAACCATTCTGTGATTCTACAATTCTACAAATACAGAATCACATTTGAAATCCAATACTTTATTTACTCATTTTTTTATTTGCAGCTTCCTTTTAATTATGAACAACAGTTTCTACATTGCTGCGTCTGATGCACGGACTCAGATGTGAACGATCCAAATCGTTTATTACAAGTTCTCACATCACTTATATACCTTCACAAGTTTTCTTTTCCTAGCTTTCCCATTCGCCCCTACAGGTCAACAGAACATTCCACAAACACTTCTTCAACCGTTCACACAGGAGTTTATCCAATCAGAGCCGCAAGCTGTTCTTTCTTCTTTTAGAGGTGTCCTTGGTTCTCATGCTGTTTATCTTGCTCCACAGCTGCTGCTCCATACAGTCCTTCTTGTATTCCCACAATTCCCCCTTTTTTATTAATTAACAAGCTACTACCATACCATAGAATAATAACACTACTTATATTATTAACACAATCATTATAACTCAATCAAGGCCTCGATTGACAATACTCTAAAAGGTGAGAAAGGAGACAAGTCAAACATAGCATAGCAGCAGGAAATACTGTTAAATTCACTAAAAAGAACAAACACGTTTGCCCTGCAACCCAAGTTTCTGCAATCTGGAAATAAATCCCCAAGAGTCCCATTCTGTGTTAATCTGTAATTGGTTAGGAAAAGTCTTCAACTTTCATATACTCTGATATATTAATTTTAAATGATCACTAACATTTGTGCAACAAATGCTTTTAGGGTACTCATAACCATGCCTTTGGGCTAATAAATGATTGATGGTTGTGCAACTTTATGAAATTGAATGTCAGATAGAACCAGTATTAGTGGGCAAATGTACTAGAGTATCACTACGGGTGTTATTACTTATTGACCCTTGAGAAACAGCAAACTGCACAAGAGGAGAAAGAAGGAACGTGTTGGTAGTGGATGCGATAGGCAGTGCCAGCAGGGCGTCCCCTGCTTCAAAGTGCACTTCCCTCTCTCACCCACCACAGACCCTCTCCTGCTTTTAGGGTCTGAGAGGTATTTTCCATTTGTTCACCATATCCGCATGGCCAGTGCGTGATACAGAGCCCAAGTGGAACACCTGCTTGGAAAATGGAATAAGCTATCAAGGTCAGCTCTCTTAGCATGCGCCTTTGTCTCAGGTGATGCATGGTCATATTTTTAAAATCCTGATTAGTGGGATGAAAGAGAGGCAATCATTCTATAATACAGGGTCATCCTTTTGCCAGGGATTCCTTTCCAGGTTTTGTCCTTACAAATTAAAAAGGCTAATTGATAGGCTAATACCATCATAACTGAGCATTGTTAATACATCAAAAGAGATATTCCTGTAGATTCAAGCTCTGATTACATCAAATCCTGTTTAATTCACATTTGATCTATTACTAAAATAGAAGAAGCACACAACAACCTAGATAATGCCTAATAATTCTAATTCTTGAGACTGCATCCTTCAAATTATCATCATGAGGGAAAATGATCGGTTTGTCTTTCGAATCTACTGAACAAGGATCAAAAAGTTCCTCTGGTCGCGGTCCATCCTTGTCTTTAACCAAGTTAAGCGCAGGCTGCAGAGACGCAGCAGCAGACAACGTAGACGCGGCGGTAAGCGGGAACGTCACGGCGAGCGGCGTGGGCGGAGCGGAGGACGGGAGCGCGGCCGGCGTCGCGGGCGGAGCAGAAGGCGGGAGCGGCGCGGCGAGGGTCGGAGGAGGAGCGTAGGGCGGCAGCGCGGGGGCAGTCCGGATTTCTCTTCTCCCCAGCCTGGGGAGGGGTCTGAGCCGCGGACTGAATCCGCGCAGGGGCTGCTTTCCGTAGCCGGGGGCAGCGCCGGGGATGAGAGGAAGGGCAATAGGGAACAATCGGAAAAAATTCTTCCTTGTCTAACTTGTTTAAGTCCTTCATTATTTCGTGCCAAACAGATAAAAGTTTAGCAGCCGTTCTGTCTTTAGCAATAGAAGCCTCCCAGAGTTTTGTGCCAATTTTGTCCCAAAGCTCTTCATCAAGAGAGAACTCAGTTTTCAGAAATTCAGGGACATTTTTGCTTATCCATTTAAGAAAAGTTACTAATGTTGAAGTAGATACAGGCTGATCCTGAAATTTTAAAACTAGCCGTAATACTTCGAGATGTACTTGTTGCTCCTTCGTTAGTGAACTCCCTATAGTTCCCGACTGCTCACCTTCTGTCCTGCAGAACGGTGCGGGCGCGCGCGAAACAATCTCTCCAAAGTTCAGTCGGGCGACGCTGCCGGACCGGGCTCGCTCAGCCTCGGCTTGATTTGCCCCACGTTGGGCGCCATTTGCTGCGTCTGATGCACGGACTCAGATGTGAACGATCCAAATCGTTTATTACAAGTTCTCACATCACTTATATACCTTCACAAGTTTTCTTTTCCTAGCTTTCCCATTCGCCCCTACAGGTCAACAGAACATTCCACAAACACTTCTTCAACCGTTCACACAGGAGTTTATCCAATCAGAGCCGCAAGCTGTTCTTTCTTCTTTTAGAGGTGTCCTTGGTTCTCATGCTGTTTATCTTGCTCCACAGCTGCTGCTCCATACAGTCCTTCTTGTATTCCCACACTACATTTACTCTGCTCTCCTTGATTTAAGAGGAGGCACTTAAACAAGGAATACTTTGTGCTGGATGCATCTCGCCCTCATACAAAAAGCCTAATAAAATTACTGGCTTAGGTATTAGGAGGAGGTTTTTCCAACACATAGGGTGGTGACGCACTGGAACAGGCTGCCCAAGGAGGTTGTGGATGCCCCATCCATGGAGGCATTCAAGGCCAGGCTGGATGTGGCTCTGGGCAGCCTGGTCTGGAGGCTGGCAACCCTGCACACAGCAGGGGGGGGTTGAAACTAGATAATCATTGTGATCCTTTTCAACCCAGGCCATTCTATGATTCTATGATACTAAGTACTGGTGTTTCCCCAGTTGATTCTATTAGTATGTTTCAACTAAATATGACAAAAGTATAAACACAGTAAAGTTACTGTGTCACCATAAATCCTTAGAAAAATCACTGATGTGGTAAAGACTTACTCATCCCCCAGGAGGAGAAGGCCATCACAGCCATATTAGTAGACAACAGAGGGTCCATGTGAACATAAGAAACCATGCATGCTTCAGCTTCAGGAAAAGCACCATTCACAGCTTGTACCTTATCTAATAAGGAGGAATCCCAGCTCTAGACAGAAAACAACAGGGAACCAAACAAACTTTGCTCAGTGAATTACTTGGAGACAGAAGCAGTTCTTCTCCCTGCTGGTGAGGGAAAACTCTGTTTTTCTGAAAGTACAGATGGCTTCACGAATGGGGTTGGGAAATTTCATTTCCTGCCAGGTTTCACATCATTATAAAACACAAAACTATTGCCAACAGAAACCTTCAAAGCATTCCTCCAGTCCAGTGGACATGGTGCAGGTCACTGCTAAAGTGTTAGAGGCCACCTACTTTCCTTATAGCTATGTTTTTTGGAAAGTGAAGGTACTTCACTACAAATAACCCACAAACTAATACATAACAAAACCAATTACTTTTGTCTTGACATAACCACTTTAGAACTCACTATTCTACACAGTTATGAAAAACATACATAAAACTTTCAAGAGAAACATGGACTATAACAATATCAATAATAGTAATGATATGATTAGAAGCAGGTAAAACTCGCTTCACCAAGAAGTGGGGATTGGAATAAAAGAAAAAGCAAGTGTGGGAAAGCATCTTCTGTTGTAAGAGGGCACCTGGAGCAGGAAAGGCCCATGCAGGTTTTAACTGTACGTTGAGGCTTCTCCAGAGCAGAGGTTTCACTCTGATATCAAAGTGAGTCATATGATTTTCATCTCTTTTGCAGTGTTTAATCTGCTTTTCTCCTCCTTCAGATAGGAGAGCTGCAAGCAGCAGGGGAGATATCACAAAAGAAAACTCCCTAAATAAATATATAGATAAACTTATTTCTGTAAACAGAAGATTCCTGCCTGTACATAGGTATAAAGAAAACAAGCCTCTCCAGGGGCACCCCTTCAAATGCACACTCTGTAAGGCATTGCTGGTACAGCAACCACCAGCAAGGCACTGGGATCTCCTGGAAGCCCTTCACACAGATTAAATCCCTTCTCCTTAGCCCACAATACTCATTTGACCCCAAACCCCAGACCTGTATAAACAACTGTCACAAAGTCAGGCTGGAGGAGACTGAAACTTGCAAAGAATTACACTTTGAAGATGGAATTGGGGATTTTTTTGGGTTTCTTTATAGGGATCAGACGGATAGAATACAGGAACAGATGAGTAGCTACTCTAAGTATCCAAGTCCCATGGTACCTTTTACAAGTTGTTGATTCAAAGAGAGGATATCTTCTCCTTTTCCTCACCTCTCAACTGAAGAACTTTTCCACCTTCCACACAGAGCTGGGCAGGATGGAGAATGAGCACCCAAGACAAGGTCTACACCCATTTGAGTCCCCACCATCAGCTTGAGTGGACACAAAGGTAATTACCAGACATTAAGAATTAAAGATCAATTTGCCAACTGCTCTGCCAGTGGCTCCAAAGCACCTCCTGAAGTCATTCTGAAACACTTCCATAAGACTGCTATTTGAAATGTATCTCCTCTTTGCACTCAGCTCTCATTGAGAATAAGTTGATGCGTCATTCGGAGGCTTGCATCAACCATTTTTGGCTGATTGGTTTCAAATCCTCTAATCAGCTTACTGTCCAAATAATTGAGCTGTGTGGTAGGGAAGGCCCTTTGAGGTGCAAGAAAAGATTTTGTCCCTCCAGGCACTGCAGCAAAATGCAAACCAGCATTCCCAGAGCCTGGCTGCCTGCCCCACGCTCCAGCTCCACTGCATGTGTAGTTAATGGAATTATGGGCCACCTCTATTTTTCTAAAAAAGGTTGATGTAATACGCCTGTAGGTTTGAAGCTGAGTTGTAGTTACATATTTTTCTGCATTATCTAACATTATAACATTAAATTTCTCTCATTGGCCACTGTACAAAACAATAGGAGACACAGATCCCCACAGAGGGAGTCTAGATCAGAAGTGACATTCGGAGTGAGGAAAAAATATATATTAGTGAGGGCTAGCCTGGCATAATATAGGTACACAGAGAGGATTTATACTTGCACAGGCAGCCCACAGCAGGATTTAAAAAAAAAAAAAAATCAGGGTGGCACCCTGAGAGGTAACTTCATCCCATGCTGTCCTTGCTTAAAAGGACAGAACTACTGCTTGCCCACTGGGGTGATATGGCTGCTACCTGCAGGATTTCATTCCTGTCTATCCCGTCTGATGGAGAGCCCCCTTAGGAGGGTGTAATGCCAGTTTATACCAGAAAAAAAGGGGCTGACAAGGTTTGCCTACACCCTGAGCTCCCACCTCCCCCTGTTGTGGTCTTGGATGGCTGCCTCTTCCATCTTCCCACAGGCTTCCACAGCTGAAGGAGAAATGGGTGAGGAGCTCTGCTTTCCTCTTCTCTCACAAACCACCATGCCCTGTTTCTTATATCTTACCTTTATTATCTCCTTTTTATTATCTTCCCTATTTCCTGGCTCTCTGTAATTACGTACCGAGACATCAAACAGTGAAGCATGCACTGCTTTTGAAGGCTTTCATAATTAGCTTTTCTATTGTGTCCTCTAATACCTCCTCTGGCTTTAGACTTACTTTTTTCTGTTCACAACCTCCTGAACATATGGTGGTAAATATGCAGCATGCTGTGAGCTTCACCTGGAGTCTACTTACAATATATCTGCAATGTAAATAACAGACTTTGTGTCAGTCAATTAATCATACACCAGTGGTTGGCAGAGGGCAGGCAGATTGCAGGAAGATAAATTGGTAAGGGGCATCTTGATCAGCATGGACTTGAAGCTATTAAATGTTACCTAAGCCAGAGTTCTTCTGTGGTATCGCTGCTTTTGCCTAAAAACGCTTTCAGGCTCTCTTAGAATTGTAGGAGTTTCCTTCATACTATAAAGACAGCTCAAGGCCAAGTCTCCAGCTCTACAGGACTACAGTACTAACATTTCACCCAGAGTTACAATCCCATTTCTACCAGCACTGAAATATAACTCAAATGCAAAAGTCATGCAAAAATTAAGTGTAAAGTGATACCAGAGAGATGCATAAAATCTAAGCATTACCACCCAAGTGTTTCTATATGTGGAACTAATAGAAAATGAATTACTTTATAAGCACATTTTACTTTTCATATTAGGAAAATGCATACAAGCAAGACAAAGTACTTTGTTTACCTGATTCACTTTATTTAACTCCAGGGACTCACGAGCATGTCATCAATTATAGTCACAAACAAATTGTTTTGTGTTTTAAAAAAATTTAAAAGGTACTCTTCTTCAATTGAACTCTTCTAATTTGAAGATCTTCAAAGGTTTTCTGTGCTACATTAAAATCCTTGTAATTCCCGTGGAGAAGAAATGAAAACATAAAAACAAATCACCTAATATTTAAATAGACTAGTGTAGAGCAAAGCACACCACCACACTAGATCAGCTTTTAGATTAAAAGCCACTGACTTCTGATGATCCCTAGCTCACGATTTCCATCAAGCCTTCAGGTATTTAGCATTGTTATGACCTGCACCTCTAATGTTAGGACTGAATAAAGCTAACCAATACACTCAAAAAGAAGCAGGACCAACAGTGTAATTGGAATGCCTTAGAAAAGAGCCTGTTCACCTACATTTGTTTCAGCGAAAATAACTTTATTTTTGAGCATAAGCAAGCAGAAAAGGCAACCACACTACAGCAATGTGAAGATATTTAGCATATTAGTCTACAGTGCCTTGCTATGCCAATGAAAATAGCAGTACAGTAACATAAGTAATAAGCACATAAACAGACATTTTAATGTTATGGACATTACTATGCAGTGGACCTATCACATGAACAGGGGAAATTTAGATGTCTAAAGGATAGAAGCTCTTGTAGATATGTAGAAGTTAACACGGTCAATTTAAAAAAAAATAAATGCATTTTAGAGGGTGCAGGTTTGAAGAATTCAGGTGGGTAGTGCAGAAACTATAAACAGCCCCAGGAAGAGTCAAAAAGCACCAGCCATCTATTTGAGGAAGTTAGACAGCAGATTCCGAGCATCTTAGCACAGGTCAGAGACCAACTTCTCCTCACAGAGGGGAACAACACCAGCAGTGGACCACCCATGGCCCAGGCACCTAAAATACGTGGGCATTTGTATATCCTTCATTTATTCTCCAAATCACAAACATTTAATTTGGACCTACCCACAGTTTTGAAGCTTGAGTGGCATGGTGCACCACTGGTATGGCAGCAGGCTCTAGCAGAGTCGGCCCAAGCCCAGCCCACACGAGGGACAGAGCTGTGGGTTAACACTTGCTCCATCTTGGGCAGTCCAGCCATTTCAAACATTTCAATTCAACATCCTTAGCTGTATGCCATTAAAAGACTTTTCTCCATTCAGGTCTTGCCCAGGGAGCAAGACTTGAGTAGGAAACAAAGACAAGCCCTGAGGCAGAACATCTGATAATATTTCTAAGTTGATTTATACTCATAATGCTTTCGCCCTTAAAAGATCAAATAAGTACGATGGTGTTATGATTAAGGTGCAGAATATCTAATTTGAGATGTGTATAAAAGGAAAGTAAGGAGTGCTATCCATCAGGAAGATAACTGAAAAAGGATCAAGTCTTCCCCCACCTGTGCTATAAATCTTTCACTGAGAAGAACTAATAGCATATAAAGAATAAGAATTCCAAAAAAATCGAAATGAAAAAGGAGACATGTTAAACACTACCTAACAAGCTTCATGACATGAGCACAAAAGTCTTACATTTAATGTCATAAATTCAATACCTTCAAAAGAATCAGCTTCTATGTCCTTAGAGACAGCGCTGTGTAAGTCAAGCACGATATTAAAAGACACTGAAATCTTTAGTAGGTGTTAAAGACTTTGAATTCATCTATCCAGCTCACAGAAAAACCACAAAAGCATCATCAGCCATTTTCCCCCCTTCTGTCACATTTTAATAGTTGTACCATATTCCCCACAGTTTATAGATAGCCCAAACATTTTACAGAGAATGGGTAATCCACAGAACTGCCCTTGTGAACATGGCTGTATGTAATCATCATGCGTACTCCAGCAAACACACCAAAATATGCTGAAATTAATACCTACACATGTTTAAATTACCACTTGGAAAGAGCACTTCATCTATCCCCAGAGGCAGCATACACTGATTACTCCTTACAGGTATTTTCCCAGGAAAAATATGTTGTTCAGAAGTATTGAACAGTGTAATATCACTGCATATATAACCTCTACTTTTGGTTTTACATTTAGGGCACATAAGCTGCTATTTTCTGTTTAAATGTTCTAATCTTCTTAACAGCATAATCAAGCCTCTAATATATAATATTAAAGTTTATATTTAGAAGGAATAACTGTCATGTTAGTGGTGATGGACATATCTCCATTCATCTGACTGAATTACCCTGGATAAATCCCTTCTCCCAATTCATTTTTGCAGTGGCAGCAAGCAGCTTTACTTTATTTTAAAAGCAAATCACACAGTTGCAAGATATTTATAGTTAGTATGTAAAAACCCTACTTCAGTTTTGAGAAACACTTCTCTCTTCTGTGTCTCTCCAAAGATATTCCAGCCCATAGATTTTTGTTTTTTTAATGACACAGGATTCTGCATGCTACACGTTCAACAAAAGGTATTCCTGTTCAGGACTAGACACAGAACCTTAAATTCTGTTCACATTCCTCAACAGCTCTGAGTTCTTGGAAAGTAAAAATGAGACTTTGTTTCCTTTAAGGAAGTTTATATTTACATGTAACACAGGGATCTTCTTCTAAGCAGAATTGAGAGTTCTCCCAGCATTTCCTAGTTCCCCGCACATTAATAGCTACATAACACATAAAAGTGACCCTGCTGTTACAAAACTTAAGCCAGGACTAAGCTACAGAAATGAGCTCTTGCTGGGAGATATCGGGGGGGGGGGGGGGAGAGGAGGGAGATTTTCCAAACACCAATCTTCTGGGCTGTCTTCTGGCATATGACAGAAATTATGTTAGGCTTTGCCATCATACAGACAGTAAGTATAATAAATAACCGCTAAATACCCAGAACCCTGAAATACATATTAAGATTTCTGCCACCTCACTCACATATACTTCCTTGTTTGCCCCTTCTTCCTGTTTGGAAGAACACAGTAAATCATTAGTCACCCAACAAGTGTAAGTAAGTATTTACCCCAGCAGCAATCTGATTACCTGCAAAGTAAAAAAAGAAAATCAAGAACCAACAAAACATCCACATACATAACAAAGGGGATCATGCAATATGCTCTTAAACATGTAATCAAAAGAAGGGTCAAGCAATTTATTATCATGCTATCATACTTCAATTATATGTAAACACTCCCAAATTGTTCAGGAGAAATAAAGGAAATGTGATGAGGTATCCACCTTCATTTCTGCTTTGTCCCAGCTAGAAATACCTGTGTAAGGAAGCAGCAAGTAACATCAGCAACTAAAAAGGCCAACTGTTCTGGTCTTGCTCATTACAAAGGCCCTGATCTCTCTTTAAACGGAAGCACAGTGCTCTTGACATTAAAAAGAAAAAAATAAAAAATAAAAATCCACCTGATTCAAATTCATTATGAGCACTTCGCACACAGGACATCATAAATGTGTGTTAAATTCAGCAGAAGAGATGAAAACTGAATTGATGCACAGCTGAGATGCTATACAGATCTTTCTACCATGGCACTTGCTCTCCTGCTGATACCTCTGCCCAGCAGTTTAGGAGGAGGGCTACCAGCTGGAAGTTAGTAATACAGCTATAGAGTCCAATCCATGAGCTCCAGTTTTTAAAAAACTGAGAAGAGGGGTGCAATACTGTAACAAGATAGAAAGCAGACAGCAGAGCAGCAAAGTCCTAGGCTACAGCAAATAAGGACTTGCTCAAATACAACAGCCATAGGCACAGAAACAAAAAAAAAAAAAAAAAAAAAAAAAAAGAAGCCACTCACCCTTAGAAGTCCTCAAGCACACAAAGATCTCTAGCAAAGCACTCCTGCCTCCACTGCCAGCCCTTAAATGAGGTCTGGGAAGGAGTGGATCCTGGCTCCACTCTTTCAGGTCACTCAGTGCATTGCATACACCTGAGTTCCCCCGTGTTGGCCCTGCCTTCCCACCAGGTGATCCATCACTGCTTCAAGCCATGACTTCGCATTTCCACTACAAGGGGAACTGCAGAATCAAAGAGATGTAGGATGTCCCAAGGAAAGGAATCCAAAAGGATCACTAAGTCCAGCTCCTCGCTCCACACAGGAACACCCAAAATTCATATCCTATGTCTGAAAGCATTGCTTAAACACTTCTTGAACTCCAACAGCTCGGGGCTATGCCCACTGCCGTGGGCAGCCTGTTCCGCGCCCACCGCCCTCTGGTGCAGACCCTTTCCCTAAGCCCTCTTCCCGCCCCTCCCCTGACACAGCTCCATGCCGTTCCCTCGGGCCCTGTCGCTGTCACACAGAGCAGAGCTCAGTGCTGCCCCTCCGCTCCCTGTGAGGAGCTGTGGCCGCCATGAGGCCTCCGCTCAGCTCCTCTGCTCTGCGCTGAGCAAACCCAGGGACCTCAGCCGCTTCTCACACCTTGCCCTCCAGAAGCTTCCCCACCTTCATAACCCTCCTTTGGACACTGGCTAATAGCTTTATGTCCCTCTGACACCCATACTGCACCCAGTGCAGAAGGTGAGGCCGCACAGTGCAGAGCAGAGCAGGACAAGCCCTCATCTCGCCCGCTGGCAGTGCTGGGCCTGCTGCACCCCAGGGTATCATCGGCCCTTTGGGCTGCCAGGGCACAGGGAAGAATCCAGTCAGCTCAGAATCTCTGTGTTGTGCATCTTTAAAGCAGGGGCTCAGTCCCTTTTCACTTTATCTGTAAATATCACACCTACATTCATGAAGTTATCTTTGTCTGTGCATGACATTAGCTAAACTGCCCTGAGTAAAAATGAACTTGTATTTGTTCTGAGATTTGTGTTAGAAATGTTTCCTTCTGGAGTGATGCCCATCCTTATTTTGTTCAACGTCTGTTAATTGTGTCAGCACGCAGTGTTTCCCTCACTAATAATGCAGACTTTCTTCTAAATACATTCCCTTGCCCAATTGCCCTTTCTAGGCTTCTTGGGATAGATTCAATAATCCATTATTTTTACGCCTTGCTTAACAAATCTAGATTAAAACTTTAAATGATATTAATCTACAACACTGAAGGTCCAAAGTGGCTTGCCTGGAATTAGACAAAATCAGAGTCATTATCCTAAAAGACATATTTTTCTTTTTCCTCAAAACTCCAGAAGCACACCTTTCATTTACGAAGGAAATCTGCAGTGAAGGCAGAAACTTCCGTATCAGTTGTGCAGGCTGATGATGGTGGTAGAGGGGTGAAATAAAGTCAGGGCTAGACAAGGAAGACTGGAAACACCACGCTGTGCTGCACTGTGTATGCTGAGCTTTGTTGCACTTGGTTATCCCTTCTGCCTCCACCTTTCCACAGCAGAAACGTGGGGTCAGCCTCACCCTGAAGCAGCAATTTCTAGAGTAACAATCCCCTACAAACCATATGTAAATACATATTCCCTGTTTCTGACTATTTGCCACTGAAGTATATTTGGTGAGTGCAATAAGCGCATACTCTGTAAATCTGTAATGAAAGGTCAACAGTTGTGAAGCAGCTCACTACTGAGAACCCAGCAGTGTTTCTTAGCAGTTACTGATGTCCAATCAGAAAATGTACTGTACTGCAACTAAATTTTCAATGTTTTTTTTTTTTTATTCTTTTTTATTTTCCCTGGAAGAAAATTGTTGCAAATAGCAGAAGAATTTGCTCTCAGATACTACCAAGTGGGAAATAAAAAGGAGGTTAGGGAGAGTTGGGCACTGGATTTCTAGGCAAAGGCCCAAAAGAGGAGTAGCCAGTGCGTAACACACGAGTGCCTCTGCTCAGTGACAGCTTGGACTTTTAAAAAGATGATCTGTACTAAGAAAATAGCCAGATCCCACAGCATTGGCTTTCTCTCAGTGATGAATGGTGTGAAAGCTTAGTAACATCTGCTGCCATTTGATGAAACAAAACTTCCATCTCCTTGAGTGGGAAGGTCCACAGACGCTTAATGAAGTAATCTGGGCTGCCAGAGGCTGGAGAGGGACCGGGCCAAACTCACACCTTTTTACCTCCTCCGGATGAGGAAATTTCTGCAAACATCACAGCCCCAGTACAATTACATAATTTTCACCCCACATTAACAATATGTTGAAGGAAAAATAGGCTAATGAAGAACATTAAAGATGATTTCCCTTAATGAGATAAGCCTGCAATTCTCAATGCCAATTTCTATCTCTGCTCTGAACAGTTTTCTCCTGTTTGAGGTGGGCAGCTCTGTAAATATCATTCCTTGGGAAGAAAGAAAAAGGTAATTTTAGGTCTATTTATCTAGTTAAATGGATTCTTATTCTGTAGATACACTGTAAGAGCTTTTCAAGCATTTTGTACATTTTTCACATTTTGTAAGCAGAAATGTCCTCTAAATGTAGGTATCCAGAAGGAGCAAAGTGATAGATCTCCTCTAAGGCTTTTTTTACCGAAAGACTGACCTGGGGAAAAGATTTCTGCTGAGGAAGAAAACTGAACGATGACTGAATGTAAAGGAAAATGTGGTCAGCGTATGCATCAGAAGCCCCATAGCAACTGCAGGTATCGTTACAGAAAACAAGAGTTTGTTACCTTGGAAATGGCAGTATTCCTACCAGCTGCACTTTGGTGCCTTAAAGAGCTTATTATTATTCTGTTATTTATTTTGGGAACAAATGCGAGAGGAGTCATGAGGGTTACTTGTTTGAATCAAATCTGTTCAGTGGCCGGAAATTAAATGGTCAACTTGTCAGAAGTAAAACTATTCGATTTTTGGTTCAGTGACCAAAATGAAAAGAAAAAGAAAGAAACAGATCAGCTAACATAAAAGGAGAAGTACTGGGGCATTTAATACACACATGCAAAAATTAAAATATCAGTTTGGTCAATATGAAAGTCTTCAATGAACACAGAAAAATTAGATAAAGAATTCAAGCAGAAAGGTCTCATTTCATTTCCTGATTATTCAGTTAACTTCTTTTTTTCCCTTTTCGTAGTCAGTTCCAAAATTGAAATACTTTTCCAAAGCGAAAACAAAAGTTTGCATTGAAAATGCCAGCAAAGTATTTCAAATTCTTCACCAGTTTCTGCTCAGTGACATTGTCCGTTTTTATCCTGCTGGCAACCAAATTATAAATGAATTTCTTATTCATTACTAACATGGCAATTCTATATGAACAACTTATAAAGTCCTGTTTCTTATGGAAATAATACTATCATCTTAAAGCCCTTCTGATGGGCTATTGGTAATGAGCAAATCAACAACAACAACTGGAAAACTTTGCCAAAGGGTTTTGCTCTTTATACCATCCAGAACAATGCTCTTCACACTGCCATCGCTGGGGGCTGCAGACAGAACAATCGCTCTACAAAGATATCTAACGTTGGCGTTTAACCAGACACCCTTTCTTTCAAAAATACTAGAAAGGTGTTTTTACAGAACTTGATAGTAGTGACTCTGTGACCTGACACCCCACAAACAAACCCGCTTGCTGCAGCACTTGCTGGGCAGTGCTTTGTTAGACCTGGATCTTTGTCTGGGTCAGTGGTGCTGTTTGATTTCTTTCTGCAGTTCGTGGTATTGAAAATCATTTCACCCTTTGTCCAGACGAATATGTCTAATTCTGGAAGGAGGCTTGTTTTCTCTAGCAGCATATTTTCCCTGTGAGATAGGAACACTGGGAGGTTATTCTGGCCTGGAAACTGCCACTTGTTTAGTCAGAAAGATAAACATTATCTATATTTCTTGTTCTTTCCTATCTATTGTATTGTCCTGGAGAGCAGTGGGAAAAGTGGAACCGAATGGCAGAGACCTTGCCAAGCCCTGTGACGTGATGAATGACTTCTCACATCCCAGGGCCTGACATGGGGAGAGGCCACAGAGGGTTGTGCTGCTGTTTTCAGATGTTAAAAGGCTGATCACCTGCTCATTGCTCACATTTATCACACAGAGAGAGCTCTCAGGGGCAGGATGCACACAGCAAACCCAGTCCTGCCATGAAGTATTCCTCTTCAGTAGCATGGCCAATATGCATAGAAAACTGGTTTTCAGCCTGCATCAGCTGATTGTGTCCTTGGTGATTCACTTACGATTATTGTACCAGACGTGTTGAATGCTGAGGCCAGAAATTCCCTCTCAATTACGGAAAGAAAGATATTCCCAGGTTTCTATAAGCCTTCTGGCCAGTGAGTGTTGTGAGCTCTCTTTTTCCTCTTCCTTCCTTCCCCTCCACTATGATGCAAACGTTCAAGGTCTCCCCATATTTCCAGGGAGCATCCAACATCTGCTGCCTGTGGGCAACCAACACACAAATCTCTTCCAACCCAAGCTGAGGCTGGGAACTGGAGGGGAATGAAGGATGGGGTGCCAGTGCCCCAACCACCAGTGACTACAAGGAATAACGTGTCAGAGCTGGTGAGCAGATCTCTTTCATGTTTGCACATCCTAAATCTTCCGTGTCAGAAGCGAGCGTGGCAATGGCTTTGTAAATGTTTCCAGCACCCAATGATTCCCTAGACCTGGAAGGCTGGAATTGTTAGTAAGATTTCTCATTGCCAGGTATACCCCGAGGTACTTGTCACCCTGGGGCATGGATGGATAGGTGCAGGGCACCAAAGCAATGGTGCAGTTCAGAGAGAAACCTCCAGTACACATCATTTCATGAAGAAGGCCAATGTAAAAGCCCAGAGGAGTTGAGATCTTTTTTTTAATTTTTATAGATGGTATACAGTGAAGCTTGCACCTGAATGGAGATGGATTTGATGCCTGCTGTCACTCCAGGCTCTCACAGATAACAGACACGAGCTGGAAAAGATGCACTGATTTTTCACCGAGACGGCGCTTGTAAAAATCCCACAACCAATATTAATATCAAAGTGCCTAGTCAGGAGATGGGAACTGCCTGCTTTGTTCCCAGGTCCTCACCAGGATGGAAAATCTGCCAAGAGGATCTTTACAAAGACCTTAGGAAAACAGCCTTTGCTTTCCAATATTATGCAATTGGAAATATATGAGTTCCTCACCTGTTACCCTGCAACTTCCACAGACCTTTCACATCCAGCCCTTACAGACCCCTCCTGTTTTCCATGTTAATGTACATATTCATAGAATCACAGAATAGCCCAAGTTGGAAGGTGCACACAAGGATCAGAGTCCAACTCCTGGCTCCACAGAGGACCTTCCAGAATTCAAACCCCACGTCTGAGAGTGTTGTCCAAATGCTCCCTGAACTCCAGCAGCTCAGGGATGTGACCTCTGCCCTATAGGATGGGTCAGAAGGGTTTCTGCCCCTGTAATGCCATCACCTTTTGATTTGGCACAGCCCGTATTGTGTTGATGGTGTGACGCACTCTTGGGCTTTCATTTTCCAGGGAAGGCTGAATGGATAAGACAGCAGGCTTGACAAGAAGGAATCAGGAAAGAACTTCCCAAGGCCTCTCCCACAAGCAATCTATTCTTGGGCCTTGACGGATGTTAAAAGTTGCACTGTAAGAATTTGTACTGTGTTTATGCCAGTGGCCACTAACAACTGGGGGAAAAAAAAAAATGGGAATGACACAAATATTCCAGAAACACGTTTGCACTCTATGCACTTTTTATGCCAGATGAAAAGGCAGGAAATGTTAACACAAAGAAAGGAAGCATGTTAAAAAGACCGAAACTTTCATCACAGACTATTGAAATTCTCAAACCAAGGACTACTAGGAAAGGTTGCTTGTTCTCAGAGGTAAGACAGTGCTGTTTCCTTCCCTCTTTATGCAGCAAAGATTCATGACATATCCAAACCACAGCTGTAGAGCATGAGGCAAAAAGCTAATGAAGTTTATGTCAGAACACATCTCTGTTGTACCATCAGGTCTGTCATCAGATGGAAAAATCATACCTCAATTAGTGCACGTGCAAATACTGTATTATTGCGCTGTATTGAAGTGTGACATTCTTTCGAAGGCAGTGGTCTTTAAAAATCCAGATCAACAGAACAATGAGAAAAATTAGAAATGTTAACAGCCAGCAGTCATACTCTGTCCTACCTGATGAACCAGCATGGCTTGGGTCAAATGGGCAATGCAAAAAGATTAATGAGCTACACGTCACCACAGCACGGTAACCTACTTACACACTGTTTACTGGTCAACTTAGGTCCTGAAGCAGAAGGTTTATATCTTGCTATATATACTGAAGGTACACAAATACACACATAATATAAATGGGTGATGTAATGTGATGTGCACATACATATATAAAATTACAGCTGCAAGTTATTTATTGAAAAAGTAACTTTTAAAAATAACTTTTAAAACTTTTAAAAATAAAAGCTGTTACCATGGACAGCTTTTAGCAATGGATTCTATAGATAAACTGTATGTATTCAAAATTACATCCTTTAAACTTGAAGGAAGTACGTGCAATATCCCCAGATCAATTTTTAATGCACAGTCTGCCCCGTGCAGACCAATAACGCCAACAGTGCCATTTCTGTCCTGCAGTCAGATGTCACCTGGCAAATGTGGGTCAGGCCAGCACACTGTGCTGACTGCAATTGCTGTTATTTGGGGCAATCAACTCTCCTTTGCAGGGATAGCAGCCCCCCGATGGGGGCAGAAAGGGTTTAAGCAGAGATTACATCTCTTTTGCAAATTTGCAAGGAGGATTCATGGAGGCCTTTGTGGGCCATTACCTCCTTTTATAAATCCCATGTCTGACCGTATCTATGGTTGAGCCATCTGCTGGCTGCTTATCCGGCCCAGGAATGAGAACGATGGCAGCTGATCCCATTAAAATTTAACATCTTTCCTACGAAAATACCTTGACTTTTTCTCCCTTTTTCTTTCGAGGTTACCATCCCTCATCAGCCTGTGGTCAAGAGATCTTCAGAGCAGAACTATATAAAACTTTTGTGTTCGTGTCACTTCAACTCTGGCACCGGACAAGTGCTTCATAAATAGAACCTGTTGTCTGAGGTCAAGATTTAAATAAATAAGGTTCAGATCTGACATATTGAAACTGCAAACTGAAGAGAACAGACAGCATTATTCCGAAGTCATTCCTGCTTCTGCAAGCTCTGATTTATGCAAGAAGATCCTAAATAGAATGGAGCGCAGCTGGGATGAACTCTTTGGGCACTGGGGATGAAGGTTTTTCTCTGAGTGCCCCAGAAGAAAAATTTTATGGGTTATGAAACCTTTACACCACTGCAGGATTTTGCTAAAGACCCAGTAGGAAAGAAAAGACTTGAAAACCCAGGATCTGTCCCATTCTTAATAAATCCCTTGCTGTTGCAACCTATTGCTATCCTCAGGGTTTTAATTTAAGCATCCTTTAGGAGTTAACTGTACTCCTATGAACAAAACTTTCTACACAGCCCTGTAATCTAGAACAAAATAAAAATGGAAGTACCCATTCCTACAAACATGATGGTGAGGTATAAGTAGATGAGACCAATGTTTTTGAGGGAATATCCTGCAAAAGTTTCTAAGAACTGACTTAATTCACAGAATGATGCTGGAAAGCATTGACCAAAACATGCTCTTCCCTTACCAATGCACATCACATTCTCCACACGTTTTACTCCTAGTGGCTCACAAACAGCTTTGTACACTGTGGCATAACTGATAGAGAAGATACCATAACCAAGTGTCTGGACTTTTCTTACAATCCTTTTTCTCTGTTCTTCAAGCAGCATCACTTCTTACTCTCCTGTTATTTGCTCTCACCCCCTCCCTCATCTCAGATTCCAACACATGCTTTTTATTTTTTCCCACTCTGAACAATCAGGCTTTACCATGCACATCCCTGCCACACCAACCTGGTACCAAAAATGACAGCATTCCCAATGAAAACAGGCACTGAGTCACAACCTGTACTTCTTACATCCAGTGGCTAAGTAACAAAGGTGCACTTGGCCACACTTTAAACAGTTTCTTATCAGTGCTGGAAGAGTGTGGAATTACAACTTAAAATAGTTGAAAACTTTTCTTCTTTTTTTGCAACCTATCAAAGCAATGGTTCCACACAATATACAGTGCGTCCAAGAATAGCAACAGCCATTGATGGGAACTGATAACATTTGGGGACTGAAGGTTAATCAGTTCTGGAAAAAAAAAATAGGAACAATGGAGAGTGAAATAGGAACTGAAGTCTCATTAAAGAAAACTATTTTAAGGCTGGACTTATGAGTTTTGACATCAATCATGGGAAAAGAGTTCAAAGTTGTTCCTAAAAGATCTGAATAAGAAACCTTGAGAAAAGAGCACTGTTTGCAGTGACAGCAAAACCTTTTTTTTTTTTGAGAGAGAGAGAGAGATAAGGAAAAATACCGTGTGAAGGATCCCTTTGCACTGTTTTAAACCCTACCAATAAGAATGTTTATTTTAAGTTCCCTGTGACGAAGGGCAGTGAGGATTCAGTGTTCAGTCAGGCTGATCCTTCCACGTGTGTTTCCTTTGTGCATTTCCAAAGTACAAAACTGCCTGCAAACCATGGGATGGGCTCACAGCACCGAGGGCAAATTGGTGTGAGTAACCAAAACTGAGCACAGAGCGAAAAGAAACACACACACAAAAAAAGAAACTTGCATGAAGATTTTGGATTTGTAATTTTTTGTTTTCTTTAAGGAATGGTCTTCTGCTCTGTAGATGGCAGTGGGAAGCCCAGGAGAAAGTGGGATCACTTCAAAGCTATGAGCGAGCCCTGATGCAGCCCAGCTCCAAGCACACCAACAGCACTTGGCTGGAAGGGAGCTGAGCAGGTGCCTGCATTACACAAGTGCACACTTTGTCAGTTTGGATTTGAGCAAGTGCAGAAGTGCTTCACCAGCTCAAGGACTTAATTAGATTTGGGGGAAAAAAAAAAGCTAATTCAAGGAATAAAAGTCTGTCAAAGGTGATAAAACTGTTTACCAATTTCAAATCAGTCCTGTATGCAAAGAGCATATTTATGTGCAGCATGGTTCTGTTCCTATTCAGTCAATGTGTGTTTAAATATTTAGTGACTGCAGGAAGAGGGCCAAACTGGGAGCAGTTTTAGGGGTTAGGGGTGAAGTGCTGAATCCCAAAGTATCCAATTTACCAATGCAAAGTAGGGAATACCATTGTCCTCACTTTACTTATGAGGTTCAACGTCACAGGGAAGTGAAGCGCTGGACTCAGTGTGCCAGAGGAGCTGCTTGGAGAAGCTCCATTCTCAGCCGATGCCCACATGTCCCCACGGGGACCTTTCCTCTCATGGGCACAGGGCAGCACGAGGGACCGCTGGGCAGACGGATGAGAGCCAGTGTCACAGCTCTGCGTGTAAACCAATTAACAGAACGCTGTGAGCTGATTTGCGCTTGGAATTTCTTCTCTTCCAGCCCTTGAGATAAGGTTTCACCCGATTCCCTCATCTCTGAATTTGGTTCTCATGGATTCTGCTGTCACTGAGAGGAGATGCAGCCAGCGCAGAACAGCCCTGCTGGATCCCGCACTCAGAATGTGCTCTCTGCACAGGTGGATTTCCATGGCACATCTGTACATCTCCCTTTGTCCTGTGCCCCTGTGCTGCGTTCGCAACTCCACCCCACAAGTCTGCCTTTAAAGCCTGGTGTTTTGAACAGCAAATGCTGAAGCAGTGCAGACTGGGATTTGCCAGTAACATTAAACCTCATGACAGAACAGCCCAGATTACCGCGGATTATTTTTTCAGGTTATAATTTTATTTATTTTACCGGTGCTACATTTAACACCGACAATTGTTTCGAGATATTCAGATGAGACGTTTCAAAGTGTCTACCGGAGTAGGTGTGCTTTGCTCAAGGGTACATCCCCACGTCGCACGGAGCCAGCGGGCACTGCCTCTGCCTTTGTTTTGGCACAGCCAAGTGTTCCATCAATGCGCGGAATGACAAAACAAGCTCCCGTGACAGGCTGTGGCAGGGCGGGCTCACGGCAGGGTATCCCCACACCTCGTGCCGCACGAACGCATTAGCGCCAAGTTCAGCCCGAGCGCTGCGTGACCAGGATGGGGCCGTTCCCCAGCGCCGGGCTTCGGCTTCTCTCCCGGCACAGCGCGATTCTGTCGCTTAAGCATCTGAGTCGCGGTGTGAAAAATCCAGAGCTTAAAGCTGAGGGAAATTCGGGACTGGTTTTTTTTTTCGCTCTCGGGTCGGGCGGGTTGGATGCAATGCGATCGGTCCGAGAGAGGATGCGGGGCTCTGAGGGGAAACCGAACGCGACGGTCACAGAATTTACACACGGGAATCGTTAAAAAAAAAGACAGCGACACTTTTAGGAAAAGTTTCATATGGATTTTGTAAGAACCGCGTTGTTAAACGCTATACAGAGAGAAACACTTCAGCGCTCCTAATCCGGTGAGGACGGGTGTGTGACGTTCGTTCTCCCCGTCCTTACAATGGGAACGAAACCATCAGAACATCCGCATCCCTCCGAGATTCTCTGATTTGCTTTAAACTTAAATTCTGAGCCGGAACGCATCAAAGGCAGCAGTTCGACTCCATCCATAGCCAGGGGCCGTCCCACGGTGTCTTATTCTGAGCAGGACGCTTTCAATAAATGTTTACTTCTTTTTTTTTTTTTCTGGCTTTTCAATGTTTATTGCAAATCAGAGCTTATTACTTAGCGTCGCAAAACCCCGGGAGGACGCAAAGAGGGAAGGAAGGATCCGCCAATACACCTTGGAGCGGCCTTCCGCGGTCATGAATTAGAAACGTTCCGTACCTGAAAGTTTGCCCTACGAAGAGGCAGTCATGGGGCTCTATCGTTTCTCCTCACCTCGGGGTGCCCACAGAGAGCGGGTGCTGCGGCGATACCCGCCCGACCCGCCCCCCCCCGCCGCCACCTGTGAGGGCGGCTCCCGCATCCCCCGGGCGCGGACAACTCCGGGCACCGCGGGCGGCACCGCGCACCCCAGCGGGGCGCGTTCCCCGGGTCCCGAAGCGGGGAGGAGACGGACCGCCACCAACTTCGGAGCGTCGGGATCCGCCGCCGGGTACGCAGACCGGAGGGCGGAGGGAACTGCGGGCACCGCGGGAGCCCCCCGGGGGGATGCTCGCACGCTCTCAACGCGCGGCCGCCACTTACCGTGGTACTCCTGGCCGGGCACGTAGGCGGCGGGGTTGCCGGCGATGTGGAGGGCGATGAGCACCTCGCCCTGCTCGCCGTCCCCCTCCAGCTCGCCGTGGTGGGTGCAGAGGAAGAAGAAGGGCGAGAAGCGGGCTCGAGGGGTGGCCGCCCGTCCCGCTGCCAACAGGGCTCCCAGCGCGGCCAGCAGGCAGGGCCAGCCCCCGGGGACGCCCCGCCGCCGCTCCATGCTGCTGCCGCCGGCGCCGCTGGGGCATCCAGGGCACGGCGGAGCCGCCGCGCCGCTCCTCTCCGCTCCGCTCCCCGCGGGACGGGACGAGACGCGACGGGACGGGACGCGGGGCGGGACGGGACGCGGGGCGGGACGGGGCGGGCGCTGCCCCCCGCGGAGCCCGCGGAAGTTCGGGGAGCGCGGAGCGGCGCGGAGAGGAGCGGAGCGAGGTAAGGGCGACCGCGGCCCTTCCGCGCCCGCAGAAGGCTGCGCTGCCCCGAGCGGCTCCGCCGTCCCCGTCTACCGCTGCCGGGGTGCGGGGCTCGGAGCCGGGAGCGCGAGGGCTGGGAATAATTTATTTCCCCCGGTGTCGGGGCGGGAGGGAGGGGAAGGTCCCTCCTCCTCCTCCACCTCTTTCTCCTCCTCCGCCGGCGCCGCCCGCTTCTCCCGCTCCTCGCTCTGCGCGCCGGGGTGCGGTGCTGCCTCTGTGGGGCCGCGGGCTGCCGGCCCGGCGCTGTCGCTGCCCTTTGTCTGTCGCCGGTCCCTGCCTACGGGTCCGGGCCCCGGCCCCTGGCGCTGCTCTTGGGTCCCTGGCCCTGCTCCTGCCGCCGGCCCTGCCCCAGCTGCCGCACCGACACCTGAGTCCCTGTGCCTCTGTCCCGCTTCTCCAACCCCTGTCTCTCTGCCTGTATCCCTGTCTCACATCCCCAGCCCCCGTCCCACAGCCCAGTCCCTGTGCTCACACCCCAGCTCTCTTCCTTTTGCCCCTACTCCTCCTCCCTAGTCCCTGTCCTTCTCTCTGCTTCTGTCCCTGTCCCTGCCCCAGCCCTGCCCCTGATAGATGTGCACCCACTGCTTGGGAAAACGTCAGTTTGTTCTCAGACCTCCTCTCCACACACATACACAGAGACCCTTCAGCTCAGGAGAGGCAGCGTGAGGGTCCCCAGGGAGGGCAGGTCCCCAGGAGGATGGTTCAGCCCCCAGGGAGGTGTGCCCAGGCTCCACACCTCAGCAAGAGGAGCGAACCCAGAGTGGACCACAGGGGGAATGAGCAGCTGAACACAAAATGCTGGCAAGAGTTCATACAAATGTACATTTTTAACAGGGAAGGGCTAGCAGAGGGACTGCAGCATGAGACAGGAACAAACCTACCGGTCTGTAAGGTATGTGCCACACTGCTGCTGGATGCCAACTGGTACCCAGGGCGAGCACCAGTGACATGATGTAAACGGAAAGCAGAGCGTACCTGCCAGCATTTTGTCAAGTGCAGAACTGGCACAGGCCAGGGGCTCCCTCCTGGATCCGTGTTGGTGCCAGTGGGAAAGGTTCCCTCCACAGAGGCGCGAGCCACATGGCAGCTGCCCCTCACTGGCACAGGCTGCCGGGCTGGCCCATCTCCACGCTGCTGATGGGAGCCCGCGTGTGGCCCTGGGGACATCCTCACCATCTGCCCGAGCTGCCTCTGCCACTGGCTGTGCACTGAGCTGAGCTCACCACCACCAACAGAACTTTGCTGCAGTTTTCCTGTCTCAGACCTTGGTAGGGATGGAGTGAGGCCATGACCCCCATTGTCCTGGATGGGGGAAGCATGGGGACAGACTCCCCAGTGAAGATGCAGAGGCACAGAGGTGCAGGGGACATGCAGCTCCAGCTGGCGGCTGTCCCGGGCCACTGCCTTAGAAACAGAGCTCCTCGTCAGTCTGGCTCCGACTTTTCCCTTTTAGCTCCTTTATTTATTTTTCAGCTTCGGGCATTTGTTTGTTTTGGATTTTTTTTTAAACATCTGTGCCTCCTCCATGAATTTCAGTGCTTGTAAAAGTGATGGACTAACATAATTTGCTCACGCCATAATCTCAAACAGGCATAAGCTGTTCAGGCTCCCTCCAGAACTGCCCTGGGGGTATGTTTGCCCCATGCGTTCCCACTCCCCCCCAAGTGCTCACTCGCCATCCACAGAGCTCGTGGTCTGCAGGCACAGCCAGCCCCATTATTTCATAAGGAAGGAAGTGGCAGGGGAAGGGGCAATTCCCTCCCACCGCTGCCAGAGTGGTCCCCAGCTGCCAATGATGCCTTTATTTATTTTTCCTCCAAGAGAGAACTCTCTAAGTAAGTTTGGGAGCATGGGAATATCTAATCAGCCAGGGGATTTCTCACTGAAGTCGTTGGGGTTTGGATATGCCCTGTGGTAATGAATTTTAGGCTTTTTTCTTTGTTTCCAGTGGTTTAGTGCCCAGAGTAGCCAGGATTGTCAGTGCAGCCGGGCACTAAAAGCTGTGTTTGTCACTTACAGGCGAGGGGGAAACTCAGCAAATCAGTGTGGACAAGGCAAGGTCTCTGCTTGGAAGCCTCATGCTCTGCCTTAGTCACCTCCCTCCTCCACTTCAGTACCTTTCTCTCTCTGTCCTTTCTCCTTTGTTTTTGCTGTTCCTCCAGGCATCTCACCTCTTCTTTGAAGATCACAGCCTGTGCCTTGTCCGTGGAGAGACCCGAGAGTGCTAATACTGAAGGGGACAGGACACAAAGGGCAGTCTGGGTCCTCCAGCCACCGGCCACGGTGTAACAGATACATAGACCAGCCGTGATCCCTGCCTTCCTGACCCCTCATCATCAGGGTCAAAGAGTGCTTCCTGAAATTGCCCTGTAAGTTTCAGATTCATCTTTGTGTAGAAGAGTGATGCCGATGGTGCACATCAATGAAACATGGGGATGAGGAGTATTGCAAAAACTGCAAAGTTACAATTACACATGATCCTACAACAGTAGGAACACACTTGCTGAATAAACTTTCATGTGAGCCAAGGCTGTGGCCAACCCCTGTGCTCGAGAGGAAAGGAAGGAAAAGAAACACCATGAGCCCAGTTCTCCCATAACTCCTCCAAAACGTCCCTCACATGGAGCTCTTGTGCCCCTCAGCAAATCTCCTCAGGTTATTTTGTTCCCTGCACTGGGTCAGGGAAAAATAAGACACTTCCCACTGAAAATAAGACATTCATGCAATGCCTTTGGCCAATATTTCTCATTCATCCTTCTCCTAATGACAGCAAGGTTAAAATATTATTCATAATAGTACAGTCTATTTAAGAAAAGCAATTCTGACCGACCTGCCTGTATCAAAACAAGCTTGTAAAATCATAATATTCTCTATTTTCATGTCTCTGAACCAAGCTCCTTGTGCATTGTTAAAAGCTGAAAGCACCTAATGCTGCAGGACAGAGGTTACCATGGGCTTTCACCCGTCGTGTAGTATTTTTTTTAGCATGGGAAACAACAGGGAGTAAATGGAGTTGAGAAATGAGTAAAGACTGCTGTCTGCAATGGAGAATGCAATAGGTGGAACGTAAATAATTACCCTGGAGGTACAGGGCCCTCCCAGGCATGTGTGACGGGGGAAAATCACAGCACAGATGGACGTGGCTGTGGTCCATATTAATTTACGACAGTGATTATCTAGGCACTGGAGCTGCTCATTTCATTCAGAGAGAGAGCTTGTACCCCAAAAGCAGAACAGCAAAGCTGAGGGCAGAGGAGCTGCTTTATCAGCATGGCCACAATCAGTCACTTCACAAGGATCAGGGTGGGCTCAGTAATAGTTCAGCAATACTCAGCAGTAAGGAGTTCTGTTAGAGCTCCCTGTGTCTGGAAAGGTTTTCACGGGAGAACATAGAAGAACACTTGTCACAAGGACTGTGGAAAGTCCTGATGCAACACTCCAGCTTTTAAAAACAACTTACTATGACTGCCCAAGGTTTCTTCATAATTGGCTTAGAACAGCAGAGACCACCAGGCTGCAAGTAGTACTTGTTCACTGTGTTACAGCATGTAACATTTAAGAACAGTAAGTTGAGGCACTATTGATTTTCTTATGCTAGTAAAGATGGTCAGGTGGAATTTTCAAAGAAGTGAGATCTTTCCACCAAGTGCTTTTCCTATCCACTCATCCAAGCAAGAGACTGTGTCTCGCTGTGTGCCTCTCCTCCTGGCCATTGTGCAGACTGAGAGAGCTGACCCGCTCTTTTTGCTGCTTGGAAGGTTTTGCTGAAGAAAGAAATACCGATGGCTGGAGGAGCATGATGTGATGGATGTGCAGAAGAAACAGCCTTGTAGCTGATACAGTTGACGACCTGCTCACAAGCACTTTTCTTTGAAAAAGTACTGTTGTGTTACTGGAGGCAGTGGTTCCCTTGGGCCGGCTGGCCCCACAGCTCATGTTCCTGACCTTATGGAGCACAGGGCTGAGCCTGTCTGTGCAGCAGCGACTCCTCTAGAGATGGGGAATGTGATGTGCTAAGCAAATGCACACAGCCAGATTGAGCCATTGGGTCTGTGTCTCATCCCACTCCTCCTTGTCTCAGGTACAGGCTAGAAAAAATGCAAAGCAGTGATCCAGGGGATGGAACACCTCCCCTGCAAGAACAGTCTAGAGCTGGGGCTGTTCAGCCTGGAGAAGAGAAGGCTCTGGGGAGACCTGAGAGCGGCCTTTCGGTATCTAAAGGGAGACTGTGAGAAAGAAGGGAACATACTCTTCAGTAGGGTCAGTTGTGACAGGACAAAGGGAAATGGTTTGAAATAAGATGAGGGGAGATTTAGATTGGATATAAGGAATATTTTACAGTAAGAGTGATGAGGCACTGGAACAGGTTGCCCAGAGTGATGGTGGATGCCCCATCCTTGGAGACATTCAAGGTCAGGCTGGACAGGGCTCTGAGCACCTGATCAAGCTGTAGGTGTCATTGCAGGGGAGTTGAATCAGTTGATCTTTAATGATTCCTTCCAACTCAAACAATTCCATGGTACTATGATTCTTTGATTAAACTGTCAACACAGGCTGGGAAGTTCTTCCCCAGTCACCATAAGGGACCCTGTATCAGGGGACTCAAGTGGGAGGATGGGTCTGGCAGTGCCAAAAACAAAACCCTTCTCTTCTGTCTGTCAGGAGTGTTGAAGCTTCAGTGAAGTTGGGCCTCGATGCATCTGCCTTGTGAACGCTGGACAGAAACATTAGAAGTAATTAGTAGCTAATTGATCTTGTCCCTTCTTTCAAAACAAAGTCTTCTGTTCATGAAGTCTCCTCATTTTCTCCTATTTATGCAGGCGCTGCCACAGTGACTTACCAGAGGGGCCTGGAGCTCTGGAGCGGCCTTGGCCATGCCAAGTAACCCCTTGGGATGAATTCCTTTTTTGTGCACATTGCTGGTCATAGCCGTGTAATAATGCAGCCTTGCCTCGCCACTTGCATGAACTTTGCTCTTAAGTAGAGCCCAAGCCATTTCTAAACAAAGGCCTAAATGTGAAATTACAGTCAACTTCCATGCCTATGTTATTACGAGATTTTAATTTTTCTAGGGTATGAACAATAGCAACTATTTGGCTGCGCTGTTTTCCCGGGCGCTGGCACAATATGCATCTTCTGTAAACTGACATCTCATGATTTTGTCTGAAAATAGGATATTTAACTGCACACATTTTATTCTCTCATATTTAGTTTCATTCAAATGGCCTTAAACTTGTATTTATTGCTTATTAACTTTAATGAGGTATGAATATAAAAGAGAATATTAGAAGGGTTTTCTTTTTCAAAAAGGCATTTCTTTACAGTGTTGATGTTATCAGGTAGGTGAGTCTAAGCCCTTAAATTTATTATTGATCATTAAAAAAAGAATATGAGATTAAAAAAACCTTCAAATTAGGCAACTAGGATTAACAGCTTTCTATTGTTTGGCTTAATAACACAATTTAAGTGTGAATACTTTAAAAGCGTAGGAAGTCTTTATGCTTCCATACCTTATGTATTTGGTTTATTTCTATGAAATTACTTTAAAGATTTAAATCTCCTACAGCAAATAAACTATGCTCATGCTTAGAAAACAAGATACTGTGAGGGATTTGGGGACTGGAATTATTCTGAGTATCTGTTATGCGTAGAAATAAATATTTCCAAAGACAAATACACAACAGCCATTACAAGTTTTGTTTTTATGTATTCCTAACTTTGCTGTGTTTTCTTTTAATGAATTATTTTGGGTGCAACACATGCACAGGAATATCCTTCTTTCTGTGTCTGATCCACTGAGCCGATGTGCCTTATTAACAATGCATGAGGAGCGTACCTAAATCTATTTAAGGAAATTCAACCTGACTCTCGTTATTTACAATTCTAATGTTCAATCTTGCTTTGGAAATCTGATTTTCAATGTACGTTAAATAAACATGTTTTATATGAAGAGGCATCTCCTTCAACCAATATTCATGGTTATTGTTTCCTACTATACGTTTCCTGATCTGGATTTCTGTGAAGAAATGCTGGATATTTACAAGTGTTACAGAAGTTTCTGAGGCTTTCATTAACTTCAAATATTTATCATGGGTAGGCTTTATCTGAAGAATTTTTTAAATGTCACTGTCCACAAAAGAAACCCCCCGTCCATTTTACAACCTGATTTATCTCTCTGCTTTTCTCTTCTAACCTGAATAACCCCAAGGGCCCAAGGTACACATGGCTAACAGGACAGGTCAAATTTAACTGTTTGCTTTGTGAAGGAAAGCAGTAAATCCTAAGGAAGTCCATAAAAGATATTCCTTCTGTTTTATCTAATGATCAACAAGCTTGCGAAGACCTGGAAACACCCAATACTGTGAGTTTTGAGGATTTGCTCTCATCGCTTCTGCATTTAAAATGTATCTAAAATATACAGTGCCTTTGGTTAAATGTCAGTGTAGCTGTGCATGAAGTTCCAACATCCAACACTTTTATCTAAGATACACCAGTGCAGCTTGTGAGCCCACAGGCACGCTGCAAGGATGAACTTTGTTTGCCAAATGTCTACCACAAAACTTTCTAGGCTGCAGGTGCAAATACAATCCAAGCAAAATATGAACTGTGATTGCAACACAGCCATTTAAAATGCCCACAGATTTATGGAAAACCTGAGAATAAGTAGGGAGTTCCCAGTGATACAGTTGTGCAGGAGGAGAGTGCTCCCAGGCAGCAGTTTGGGTGCAGGTTGTGTCCCACTGCCCATCACCTCCATGCTTCCTGACCTGCAGGTCCGCATGGGACATGCAGCAGGATGTCAAAGCTCTGTGCCCTATGTGGGACCTGGTCACCAGAGCCACCAAGTGCTTGAATTCATTTTTTTCAGCCCACTGACGCAGAGCCAGTGTGAGAAGGGCAACTGCAGAGGGGTTAATGTGATGGATGCCCTCAGTGATTGCATTGCTGCATTTATGCACCAAACACAATCTCTTGGTTTTGGTTAAAGAGCATCTTTTGTTAATAAGATGAGATGAGATAGAGGCAGCAGAGCTACAAAATACCATTTGGGCTGGGGTACATCCCCACAGGATCGCTGAGGAACTTGGGGCAGCTCAGCACCTCCATCAATGAGCTCAATGAGCCTGACCTATGGATGGGACTACAGGGCAAAAAGCCACCTCTGTCACAGCTTCAGACATTCTGCAAACCAGGCACATGTGAGTCTGTGCCCAAAGGTCACAGTACATGGGTGTAATAACATGTGGGAAGTGGAAAGACTGAAATGGGGATGAACAAATGGGACTAGAAAGAAATCTGGTGCTAACGTCTTTCTTCTTCCCAGCACTCTTTACTTCTTATGGAAAAAATCTCATCAGAATTGCACTGCCTTCACTTAATTTCACTTGCTTCTAAATCGTCAGATGTCTTGTTTCAGAGTGAGCCATATCCTATGTATATGGCAATACCATAAAACATGGGGCCTGAACTCAATGTCAACGTGAATGCAGTAAAGATGTTAGGAATGGTATCTCCAGTTTTGACCCACAAAATAATTTTTTCAATCAAAGTAGGACTTAAAAAATCAGACTCAGTGGTTAATTTTAAAAAAGGTTTTAATTTGTATTAGCAGCAAATCATTAGGATAAGCCAGAATATTATACAATAAGCAGATATTTTTTTTATTATTCCAAATCCTTCACTGGAAGTCTAAAATTCATCACTTACGAGTCAAATATTCCTCCCAGCTCTCTGTAAGAAGGTCACAGAGAGATTGCTCAGAGTGGTTGTCAACAAGAATCTCTCGTATAATAAAAAGTAAAAATGAGACCACAGGATTTTCTTCCTCAAGAGGAATCATTCTCCAGCTGAGGAACAATCTGGTCATTGGGAGGAAAGTGTTGGGCTCCTATCCCTCCCCTTTGCTTCTCTTAGGGAAGTCAATCCCTCCACATCTCAATATCACTACTTCTAACATGTGATCATATCAACTGGCCCATAATGGGTTGTATGATGTACAACTTCATTAAGTTAGGCATTGATTGCAGTGCTTCTCAGTTCCCTTTACAGTAAACACCATTATGTGATCTTAGTAAAACCATGTGTCTATTTTACAAGCTTTTAAGCCCAAAGGTGCTTCTGGCATCATCTGTGTCTTATACCATGGATCATAGGGCTCCACCAGGGAAGCTTTCTTGCAGCTCAAACCTTTCAGCCAAGGCACAACCACATTTTACAAGGTCTTGAAGATTTCCAGTGCCAGAAAATCCATTGCTCTTCATTCAGCATGATGTAATGGCATTTTTAAAACCACTCGACCCAAATCAAATATTTTCATTTTTCATACAATTGTGTTTCCCTTCTCTTTGTCGGACTTTGTTCCACCAATGTTAGATATCAGATTCAAGTCAAGGCAATGTCCCTCTGAAGGCACATCAGCTATCATGTTTCCTGTCACCTCTCTCTTCAATAAGCTGAGTAGATCAACTTCTGTAAGCTCCCCGCACGGTAGTAGAAGCACTCCACAGAGAGTGACATCACCAGCAGACATGAGTCCTCCTTGCTCTCATATGACATGATGCACAACGGTGTGATAAGGTGCCACACTCCTAAAACTGAACAGGCTTTTGGAGGGCTGCTGTGGAGCGGAGGGGGTGAACCTGAGAAACCTACGCGTTAAAATATCTTGCTGGGTCACCACATGTGGACTTACCGCATGTTTGAAGATTTCTGATGGGTGTTCATGGAGGCTGAACAAATACTAGTTTGTACATGCAAAGGTTTTCTCATGTTTGCTGGCCACGGCATTTCTTCTGTTTCCTTAGAGTTCATCTGAAACTCCCAGGATGTCCCAGCCTTGCACAGGGAACATCAGTACATCCAGTTCTGCCCCATTGCTCATGTGCCCTCTTAGGAACTTCTGCAAATCAACGTGCCAGTCCCAGACTGCTTTTTTCCATGGTAATTCCTTCTAGAACAAAAACACACAAGTGCTTGTGAGCATGTGTAGAGTCTCTGCATTAAAGCACAAGGTCCAATGGCAAGGGAGCATCTGACAAAACTGTACCTGGGAACATCTGTACACAAAATACATGAAAGAAAACACTCAGCAGGTTTGCAGACCCATTTAGGGTCTTCAGGGCAATGGGTGGAGAATCTGAGGCATCTCTCAGCTTCCAGGTGAGGCGAGTGGAGGATCTGCTCCTGACTAAATATCAGTGCTTCAAAACCTGTGCTTCCTGTCCCTTGGGAAAAGAGAGCCTGAGTGACCTGAGGCAAAGCTTCATGTCATTCTGCCCTGGCTCTTGTGGCCATACTGTCATGTTGGCTGCCGTAACCACGATCCTCCCTCCTAACACTTCAGCTATTTAGAAGTAGTTCTCAGATTTAGTCATTTTTCACTTCAGAATCCTGTCTGGAAGGACGTGGGCTACAAGAGCCTATGCCACCAGTGTCTGTCTCCAGAGGGACCTGAGCCTTTATCAGCTGATGGAAGTGGCTTGGGGCACAATGCCTGGCAACACCTGGCAACCCTATCATCTGTCTGATTCCTCAGCCTTCCCCTCACTCGTTCTTCCGAGCAGATAACAGGGCAGGTGTTATCTCTGTGAGCTGTGCACACAGACTGATGACAGTGCTGGAAATTCCAGGTTTCCAGGCAGGCTGCTCCCACCCTGCCGCAGGCTGTGCCACCCTCCTCGCACCAGGCCCAGCTTTCTGCTTTGCAGGCAAGCCTCACAGACCCACCTGTTCCTCACGGACCCACCTGGACCTCGTGCCACCTCTGCCTCCCAGGAGAATGTGTGGGAGTTTGTGCCCTGCAGGCCCCAAGAGGCCCTGTCAGCCATCAGCGGCCTGGCGTGAAATCAAAGGATGTTTGTCCAGTGTTCTGAGAGCCTCGACTGGAAGAAGATATAGAAATGCAAAGCGCAGGATTCTTTTTTTCCTTGGCAAATAGCCTAGAAAAGTAACAAAAAGAGGCAGAAATGCCAAAAAGCAAACCACCTACTGTTGTCTCCTAGAGATAAAGCAGAACATTGTTCCAAGGAGCAGAATGCCGCTGTCATTTCTCGTGGAAGTGGAGATAGCGTCACCGGGTCCTGGGGAGGGGCAGGAGGTGGGGGGAGAAGAAATGAACAGCTCGAACGAACCGCTTGCAGGGAAGTTAAGGTAGTGCATTTAGTGCAGAATAATGTGATATCGTGCATTTAGAGAAGTCACAGCTGCGGGGAGTTAACGCAGACACAGAGACATTTGCGACATTCACTGGTTACAATAGTTTGTTGTAGATTATTACTCCCACTCCTGAGGAGAGTTCTTCTCCACATGAGTCATAAGGACCATGCCCGTCTGTCTTGTTATGTCCCATGGCACCCTATTGTCTATTATGTTTTCTTCCCCCACACAAAAAATGCCGACTTTCAAGTGTATGATTTCTGACATCCAGCGCATACAACGAGAACAGAAGCCCAAGCACAGGGGCTCGGTCACTGTACTGCTTCCACTCGGCCAGCCTTTGCTGTTAAGGCTGAGTCTTTGGAGTACAATGGTAGCTTTTAAGCTAGATCCCTCTGTTTGATTTAGTATCAGTCTGTGTTTGCTAAAGCCAAGCCCCATTACTAATGAAATTAACACCAGGCTCAAAAAGACTTGACTTTCTGTGTGGATAATTGCATGCATACAACATTCCGTTTCTCCCTGTTTTGTAGATTATTGGGCAACAAGGCATAATCTTGTGGCAAGAAGCGTTTTTACACTGACACAGTACTCTGGAGGAGACTGACACAGACCAAACAGAGGCACCTGCAGTGGCTCCTGCCCCACCCATCCACAACCAGTGCTCCAGCATCCCTCCAAAGTCTGAAGCAGAAGCAATGCAGCACCTGCCTCTTTGCTGCTCCACTCTTGTGCCTCAGCTCGAGCTGACTTGGGCACACATTTCGTTCTGCCCGCACTATTCGAGCAGCAGTAACCTCTGGCAGGCAGGTGGGAGACAGCTCCATCTGAAACCGCCGCAGCTCTTTGCTTCACTGCACACCAGCTGAAGCCCCGAGGAGCTGAAGCTCCATTTGCAACCATAGGAAGCTCGGGAAAGAAGCAGTTCACCTTTCTGTGGTTCTTTGGGGATAAGGCAGAGAAAACAACAGATGTAATACAGCAGTGCTCTTAGGGAGCTGTATCTTGGAGATCACATATGCAATAACTCACTGGGCAGTAATGGAAACTATCAGTGGTATCTTTATTCACCAGTCAGCAGCCAGATCCCCTTAATGGCTGCTTCCCAGACACAACCAACACTTTATTTCTTCACATTTTCACGCATTTCACCCTCTGAGAGCACATTACCCAGCCGCCTCCATGCTGCTGGGCAGAGGGTGCTCCCAGGTGGCAGAGGAGCACTGCATTTCATTTCTGCCCTCTGTTACAGTGACACACATAAAGAAACCATTGATAAATTGTGTTTTTCCTACAGGCTACCAGCTGTGTGAAGGATCAAAGGCAAAGTGCCTTTTCACAACTCTAGGTGCTTAAGAAAAGTAATAAATAACAGCAATGTTGTGGCTGTGTACTGACTCATAGACCCAGAGACAAAGCATTTTGCAAGCACAGGTAAAAATGCTTGTCATATTTTCTACAAAGGGGAACACAGAATCCAACTAATAGGTAATATTTTTCCTTCTATGTGCACAATATGTTGGAACAAAATCTATTTTAACAATATTGCACTTGGCTCAGCTCTGCACTGTGCACTCAGCTATGTGGCTCCAAAGGTTTTTGCCGCTGCAGGAAGAAGGGAGGCACGGTGCTGCCTGCTGCAAGCAGGATATGCCTGGGCTCAGGGCTGTGACTGCAGACACACTGAAGCACTCATACACTGATCAACCATGCCCTAGTAAAAGCATTCACTCTTTAAGGCATCCAACCTCTGTAAGCCACAACTTAGGCTGAAACACTGGTGATACACATCTGGAGCAGGACTGCACATGTCGGGCATGGATTGCAGCAGCACGGCAGCTTTTCCTTCCCATTTTGCACTGACCAAAATATACGGATGTGTGGGGATGTGATGGGGAGCATCAGCCTTTGTAAATGTGTGTGTGGCCTCTGAGGCTCAGAGGTGCTCCCGATGGGCACCACATACAGGGTGGCGACACTGGCACTGGTGCGGAGAACTTGAAGCTGTGGGAGAAACTGGAGGTGTCGACTTTGTTCTTTGTTTGAAATTGCATTTTTGCCACTCCGATTAAACTGCACTGCATCTCATTAACAATTCAGGTGTTGTCTGTGTCTTTAGAGAAGGAAACGTGAGATGACAGACTATTTAACAAGTTCATTTTGAGCACAAAGTGTGTTTAAGGCAGGAAAAAAAATATTACTTCATGCAAAACTTGGGTTCGTGTAATTGCAGGTCTGACTGCTTCTAAGATGAAAAGCCTCTTTCTTAATTCAAGGCAAATGTAGCAGAAATAATGTTTAGAAAAGAGGTGCAGGTAGGTACACACCAGGGAGTACAATTTTAATATCCTGAGTATGAGATTTCTTAAATCTGTGTCTGACCCTGCATTAACACACTTGGTTACATTTCATCTGCCACATTTATCTTTGTCAGTTTTTTTTTTCCCCTGATTTTTTTCCCTGCCTGTGCTCGTGTTAATCTTTCCGGCTCCTGCCCATTTCAAGGCTCTGTGGAATCCCAGCACTGACCCCCTGGGTGAGGTCTTGTTACATCCTTCTTGAGCAGATCCTCCTCAGTACCTGGTGGCACAGATTCCAGACATCTGCCCTGAAAATAAGCAACGCAATCAGCAGTTCATCAGTCAAGAGGACAGTGGGTAATTCTGGAAGCTCCGCAGATGTGCTCAGTGCAGATTTACACCTGATGCTATGGCTGTGTCTCACCGTGGAGTCAAAAAGGTCCAAGTCATTCATAGCCTGTAGGCTGGGTGGCAGGGATGTTCCAATACAAACTAAAACTTTTGCTTAGAGGGCAAAGTGTGTGGAAGATCTTATAGAAACACAGAATCTTTGGAATTCAAAGGAAGCCTTAAAGCTCATCTGGTCCAACTCCCCTGCTAATGAACAGGGACACCTATAGGTCAATCAAGTTGCTCAGAGCCCTGTCCAGCCTCATGCTGAATGTCTCCAAGGACAGGACATCCACCACTTCTCTGGGCAACCTGTTCCAGTGCCTTACCATCCGTAGTGTAAAAACTTCTTCAAATCTAATCTAAATCTAAGTTATGAGGGGATGTAACTGAAAGGAACAGGGGGTAAGGCTCCCAAGCATCCTGTTCTGAAACATTTGTGTGAATTTCCATTGGTGCAGCTCCATGGCTTCATCCCAACAGTGTTGCCAAACCAAGAGCTCACTGCCCAGGCCAGCTCTTGGAGGTCTGAGGGGCTCCACCATGGTTGGCACCATTTATCCCCTGGTTGCGTCCATGCCTCCTCCAAGTCTGGAGGCTTCTGGCAGAGACTTCTTGGAAAGCTGAACAACAGCTGACTGGCCACAGTGTTTCCTGAAGGCCAAGGGTTCTGTGCTGTTTGTTGAGTCTTACCTACCTCCTGATTCAATGTTTTGTAAATTTAGCTCTCTCCATCTTCGGTTGATGTGTGGATGAAGACGCTTATAGATGTTATTTATTCCAATAGTGAGAAATGACTTGATAATTTATGGGTTGTAAACCCAAAGTTGTACAGGTTTTTACCTCGGGAGAGAATAAATCCACGTCTCATTTCAACACATTTTAGACAACGTGCTCCTTTTTAATGGCTTCCTTTGATTTTACTCTGAGATATGTAGACACTTCCTCACAGGATTTTCATAGAGGAGCTTCATGCTGTTCTGTCAGGTTGCATATTTTCCCCCTGAATTTCTTATAGAAGATCACGCTTATTTGAATTACAAAGATGTTAACATTGTGTTGTCACTGTGAATAAGGAGTTTAGGCAAAGATTTTATTTTGATTAAGAAACAAAAGTGTTGGAGAATAATGGCTGCAATAGCAATAAGAAATGCATGGATGTTTAAAATGAATCAGAACATTTTTATTTATTTACACATGTTGAAGTCAGAGTATGTTTTTAGCCCCAAATAAAAGAATTCGTGCACACAGCCGCTAAGTCTGGTTGAGGTGATGTGCGTGCAGTTTGTGCAGTGAGAGGAGAATATAACTATAAAGGATACATATTGGTATATGGCGTGAGGAATTTTTAGGCAATCACATTTGACATTACAGTTCAAGGATGGAAAAGATTTATTGATCTGTGAGTTAAATAGTGACCTTGGTTTCACCCCTTGTTAGTGCTTTGTAGGTTGCATTCAAAAATCATACCGTAGTGAATCCTCAGGCTCAGACAAATGTAAATTCTTCTCTTGATATGTCACAAAGGAGAAAAAACGCTGCAGGAGACGCTCAGTTCTACCAGCTGTTTAATTTAGAGGACATTTTCACGTCTTCTGCACAGATTAGGGCCAGTTTTGTGGGATTCCTCCATCTCCTCTTTCCTGACAACAACCCTTATTTTGATCTATCATGACCTCCCAGGCCAATATTTGTAAGCAGCGACTGAAGTTGTGAGCCAATGCCATCTAAATACACAGCATGGCAAATGGGACAGGACAGGCTTTTGTGCCTCTGGGCCCAGCCTCACACCACTGAGGTAATTATTAAACTCGTGGCAAACAGAACTCTGATCCCATCTGTATTTTTAAACGATTGGCAACTGCAGATTTTTTTTTAAAAGTCACCTGAAAAGTGACACAGGAATTCATTGTATCAACACAGAAGGTGTCCAGTGCAAGGTTTAGAGGAGCAAACAGCAGTGAGGAGCTGCACCAGGAGCTGGGGGGCCTGCGATGCTGCCCACTCAGAGGGAGTCAAAACCTTCATTTCCCAAACCAAAAGGGCATTCACTCAGCGTTAGTGCTACTGCCTAGCAAGAGAAGGCAGCCGTGGTCAGGGAAAAGGTGGATGTGTAAAAGAATAAAAACATGCACTGCTCATAGCACAGCAGGATCTTCAGCAGGTGAGCTGTCTGGCAGACCTCGGCAGGACAGCACCCTGTGAGACGTGGCTGAAGGAAATGCCGCCATGCGGGTGTCCAGGAGGCACACAGCGGCCTCAGGAGTGGGGAGGCCCTGTTTGGTGGCCACTCTGCAGGACAGAGGCCTAACCCAGGGATGGGCCCATGTGGCACCAGGATGTGGTCAGGGCACTCTAACTTCTCCCTGGCAGGGGGTCCATGTGCAGGAGACAAGACAAGATCAGAAATGCCAGTGGACACCTAAGCCTAAAAGCAGCTTAGAGGCTGAGCACTCACCAACAAATAGACCTCCAGCTCTTCTCAGCTTCAGTGACTCAACTTAAAGTGCTGTTAGAAAAGCAAAATAACACCAAAAAGAGCCTTTGTAGCACAGCACAAAACCCATTTCCACCTCCATTTGCAAAATACTTCTCCCTGATTTACATACTTTGGCCTATCTGCTTCTCAGAGCACTGGGGTGGACCAGGAAATTGTTTCCTCATTGAGCTGCTGCTAGGAGCTACATTCTGAGATCCCTGCACAAAATGCTGCAAAACTGATGGTAAGAGCACCAATTCTCCAAGTCTCCTCAGGATGTGGAGTATGTGGGTAAATGCCTGTGCTTAACATGAGCCAGCAGTGTGCACTTGCAGCCTGGAAGGCCAGCAGTATCCTGGGCTGCAACAAGAGGGGTGGCCAGCAGGGAGAGGGAGGTGACTGTCTCCTCCTGCTCTGCCCCTGTGAGGCCCCATCTGGAGTACTGCGTCCAGGCCTGGGGCCCCCAGTGCAGGAAAGATGTGGAGCTGTTAGATAGAGTCCAGAAGAGGGCCATGAAGATGACTGGAAGGCTGAAGTACTTCTCCTATGAAGACAGGCTAAAGGAGCCAGGCTTGTTCGTTCTGTAGAAAAGAAGGCTGTGGGGAGACCCTATTGTGGCCTTCCAATATTGAAAGGGAGATTATAAACATGAGGGAAATTTCTAACATGGGTAGATAATAATAGGACAAGAGGGAATGGTTTAAAACTTAAAGAAGGGAGATTTAGATTAGATGTCAGAGGAAGTTTTTCAGTGAGGGAGTGGTGAGATGCTGTTAGAGGCTGCCCAGAGAGGCTGTGGATGCCCTGTCCCCGGAGGTGTTTAAGGCCAGACTGGATGCGGCGCTGGGCAGCGTGATCTAGTGGCTGGCAACCCTGCCTGTGGCAGAGTAGCTGAAACCTGATGATCCTTCCAATCTAAACAGTTCTATCATTCTATCATTCACGTGCTCATTGTGAATGGGGGGAAATTTGGAGAAAGTGAGCGAAGTGCAAGAGCCCACCTGCCATGAGGAAAGCTCCCACTCGCAGCACAGTAACTTCTCACCAAGACAACAAAGAGATGGGATGGTTTGGTGAACATCCCATCCTGCTTTCCAGAGCTGATCTGTGCCTGTTTTGCCCCCCTGTGCTTTTCTCAGCTGCCTGGGGCTGAGGGCTGTGAAGTGTCCTGAGCAGCCGAGAAATGCCATGCAGGTGATGAAGATTGGTATTCAGCAGCAGAACCTTAGGCTGTTCCTCAAGGACTGAAGTGAGCAAGTATGGATAGATATAAGGTATGGATGGGCAGAGATACGAGCAGCAGAATCAAGGCTTTCCCTCAGCCTGTACTGCTGTGCTTAACCTATGTTCTGAGCCTGGGGAGGTGAACAGCCTGGCTCTGCACAACTGCAGTCCCAGCATGTGCAGCCCAAGTGGTTCATTCATTTGCGGTTGTACCTCATTAAAGAAATTCTTTCTCTATTTTCATTATAGAAATAATTTCTAACCATGTGCTGGAATAAAATTACATTTCTCCCACTAATACAATTTTGTGTAAGTATGTAATGATACAGCTCTTGTATTTGCGGTGGAAGATGTACTGCACAGGGACGTGTCTCACAACTGTGTAAATTTAAAGCCCTAAATATTTCATGCAAGTTGTAAAATAGCATAGTGCAATCAAAAAGTATACCATATCGGGAAGGGTTGGGCTAAGGTGTGAAGATGATGAAAACTCATCTTTTTGCTTGGAACTGTCAGCTGGGAGTTACTTGTCTACAGTTCCAGAGACCTCTCCAATAATTTATGACAGCTCTCACAGCTGTTCCTTGCCAGCCCCCCACCCCCACCCCACCCTACTGGAGATGCAATCATTATTGCACCTACAACACTGGGCTGGATTTCTGTCTCTGGAGGGTCTCAGAGAAGAGACCAGCACCCTGCAGGAGGTGGCCCTGAGACCTAGCAGGGGATGCCCCGATCACTGCTGAAGTACAGCCGGTGGCTGGAAATAATAACCAAGTCACCACGAAGTAAGAACCCTCTTATTTGTAGTGATAAAAAATATCTGCGGATGGGCAGGTATCTGTAGAGGCAATCTGCAAAGAAATAGCAGGTGAAAGCTCAGCATGCCGGCTGGGCGGCTTCCTAATAGCTTCTGTGTATCACCTAGCAAACGGATATCTACAGCGGTGTCGTTTATTGGTGATGACTGATAATGGGATTACTGCTCCCACATCCAAGAAGCGTGGCATCCCAAATAGCATCGTTTCATGCTGATGGAAGGACATTATTATCGTGTCCTGACTTCGTGTACTGCTCAACCAGTTATCTATGCAGGACTCAGTGTGCAGCTCTGAGACTTTATAGGGTATTATCATGTTATATGAAATTCATGCTGCTGCAGCTATAAATCAAGAGGATGCCTCGTTTGGTGGCTGATTCTCCTTGGAACACTATCTCTAAGCAGAGGCTCTGTTCACTGAAAGATTAGAGTGTGATTTAAAAAAAAAAAAATGTTGTCAATTAATTTAATGCTCATGAAAAGGGCAGGTTTAATAACTTTGGCATTTGCACACCACTGTTTGTTACAGCCTAAGCTTCTGCACAGCACCTTAAGAAAATACCCCAAGCCTGACCAGAGAGTGCCCCCTTTGCATGGATAGGAGGATAGTTAAGTCACACTTCTAAAATAGCATTTCCATCCACTGACACTGTCCAGGAGAGCACAAACTGTGGCAGAGGCCAAACGCAAGGAACATCAGTCTACAAGGGGCTGCATATGTTCAGGACGTGGTTTCAAGGGTAGCCAGGCTGATCCAATAGCTTGTAGGTACCAAAGAACACGCTGCCAGTCCTCACCCTGCTCCCTGTCCTTGCTCAAAGTCAGACCTGAGAACTCCTCCTCTCCTCTTTTGTCAGTCATGGTGCTCATCAGCTCTTCTTGCCTTGGGGGAAGGCAAATAGCTCCCCAGATGTTTTGCTGGGTTAGCTTTTGGCTCCCAGAGGGGAAGACCTACTCTGAAAGTGTTAGAAAGCAAATGACAACAGTGTATATCCTAGGGACAGGGAACCCACTAGCAAGAGATGACTCACCAAGTCCCATGGAGTTGAGCCCTTTCCTGGTGGATTAGCTTGGAGATGCTCACGTGGGGCTTCTCTCCTCAACAGACACCAAGAGTGCTAAGTCTACGGGTGCCCAAAAGAGCTGATATTCCCCAGGCACAGTGTATTTGTTAGGGTGGCTCTCGTCTGAGCCCTTCTCTTGCATTCTCTCACCAGCAAGAGTGACTACCACATTTGTTGGGCACAAGAGTGCTGGCGTACCCTTGATGGAGCAATAGTAGCTGAAAGAAAAATGTCAGCTTGGGAACAAAGAGTTGCTCGGGTAAGTTCAAAAGCATGAGTAATGGGAGCTGAACAGCAAAGCTGAAAACCAGAAAGCTTTGGTCAGCTTTGTGCAGCTGATCTGAGCCCTCCAGTCAGCCCCAGTTAGAGCTCCAGCTTGAGCCATCTCTGCTGGGCTGCTGACGATGGATATTTGAACAAATCTCTCGTCTCCTTTTGCTGACAGGAAGCTGTATTACTTATAGTTGCAACTGAACCAGGGCACGCAAAGCAGATTGGGGTCAAACATTAAGGCATATCTTTATAAATTCATCCCTAATTAAGATGTGAAAAGGTCAATTGCATTTTCGAAGATCAAGCTACAGAGGGAAGCTCTGGTATCATTAACCTTAGGTGTATATGTGGACCCCTCCCAAACCACCAGAGTCAGATGAAGTATTTGGATCTGCCCCTCAAGTGCTGTTAATCCTCATCATTCCAGAAGCTTATAATGAGAAATCAAAGCCAAAATCCCAGCAACAAGAACTAATTCACACAATGACCAAACACGCTTAGTAGCCAACCCTACTAGGCCTGAGTTAGGCTGCAGCAACAGGTTTTTCTATAGTGTTTCCACCTGTGCTGCTGTTTCATTTCTTCATGAAGAAATGGTATCAAATTGATGATGTAAACTTCTGCACCCCCTCAGGCTCTCCATTTCATCTGTATTCAAAAATATTGACTTGAGAGGGGAAATAGCATGTTTTAATCTTAGAGGTTGACTTGAAAACTTAGCATCCATCCTTCATGTGCTTCTTCTTGGGACTCCCAGCAAATAAAGAGAGGGAGCAGTGGGATGCACTGGGGAGAATGTTAAGGGCACTGTAAGTTAACAAGCATGCAGCTTGTGAGAAAAAAGCAACCATCAAACTGGCAGAGTTTATCATTTAGGATTCACCCTATGCACACAGGGAGAAGGAAGAAAGTTCTCCAGCACCTACAACAGAAGGATGGTACTTTATCATCCTTTGGAAAATCACAGAGCTTTGAAGGTGTACAAAAAAGTAATGATTTAATAACAAAGTTCCATTGGTTGCACATTACGTCTTTTAAATGCCTGTTGACTATAAAGGCTTGTAATATTTCAGTAGGTTATTGCGTCTGAGAGGTGTTGCCACTGCATTATACATTTTTTGATTGTTCAAAAGCCTATGATTCTAAAGATTTGCTTTCTTCTTCCTGAAATAATGCCCGAGACTTGAGTGAGGCAGTGAACGTACGGCGCATGCTGCTCATGAATAAAAGATGTTTGCAGCTAGGCAGCAATCTAAAGTGTTCTTCTCTTAGGGGATTAATGTTATTCATCAGAAATTATTTTAAAGAACAGTTTTTAGAGGAGAAATCTTCTTGCTTGAGTGATGGTGAGGATGCTGCAAGGGGGAAAAGAGGAGGGAACCAGGGCATTGAACATCACCACAGCTATGGGAGAGGGCTCGGTGCTGCTCCTCACCTGGGGCAACTCTTCTGATCACAGCATCCTTCTGGTGCTTTTCACCAGCTCTGTGTCTTGCACAATCAAGTGGTTATTCCTGCTCCCACTTTTAGAAACTTCCTCCTTGCTCCAAACCCCAAACCATGGTTGCCAGGCTCCTGTGGGGTAAATCATCATCCATGCCCTCAACCTTGTCACCGTAATTGTGCTGCCAGCTCTCCAGGCCACCATGACCATGGGCACCATCTATGCCTGGAACAGACTGAGGAAACACAGCGTCTTCTGCATCAGGTTGAATATTAGGGAAGATTTCTTCTCGGAAGGAGTGGTGGAGCATTGGGGCAGGCCAATTGCCCAGGGAGGTGCTGGAGTCACTGTTCTGGAGGTGTTCAAGAAAAGGATAGCTATCACTCTTAGAAACATGGGTTAGAGGGCACAGTGAGTGATGGTTGGACTAGATGACCTTAGTTTTCTTTTCCAACCCCAACTTGTACAAGGTGGTGACCCTCTGGGTGTGAGAGGGTGCCTCCCTGAGGCCTTCAGGCAGCTGCCAAGCCCTGGGATATGTCCTCCTCACTGCCCAGCTCCACTTACAGCCTCAGTCACTGTCTCTGACGTCTTAGTGCCAACTGCATGGCAAGCGGTGAGACAGGCGTCATGAGAGATGTCTTATGGGACTCATGGGTGATGGTTTTGTACAGATCATAGGTAGAGGTGTGAAAATGCTCCGCTGAGGTGTAACTCTGTGACTGGCACCAACATAGTGCTTCTGCACACGCATTTGAAATAGCAGCAACAGTCAAGACACTGAGAGAAGGGGAGCATGAAGCATATGCTGCACAGGAGCTGTGGGCAGCACAGCCACTGCTTCTGGCCACCTGCAGGACCATGCCACACCTGCAGCCACGCCGTCATGCCCGCACCCATGCTGCTGTCACGTTATAGAAGCCAAAAGCTCTCTAAGTGTGGCTGGACTGCATCACCCAGACTGGGTGCCTGCAGAAGGAGCAAAGGCTGAGCCACGTTCCAGGACGCACCAACACATATTGTGCTCTGCCCATGAGAATGACAACATCTGTAAAAGACAGACACTATCTCTGTCCCTCTTCCCAAAGCCACAGCCTTGGTGGCACAGCCAGTACAACCTATTGAAAGGTTCCTCCTCTCTGGAGAGTCTTTGCAAGTGATGAAGCAGGAATTGCTCTGCGCATGGTGAGAAGACAGGGAGATCCCCATGTGCCTGTGGAGAAAACTCCAGGTATCACCTCCTTATCCTACAGTCCTCATAACAAAACTTTTTTTTTGCTTTCAAGTATGTATGTACGTGGGTTGCTGCAAAAGTAATGCCTCCTATTTATTTCCATAGAAACTACAACAAAGAGCACAATAACTCTATTTGATAGAGCAAATTCTCAGCTGCAAAACACTTTTTGTTTGTCAACACAGTCACCACCATTAGCTACGCATTTTCACCAGTGATGAACAAGAGCGCACATGTCGCTGTCACTGCTGCTGAAATGCAGCACCCACCATCTCACTATGCTCACATCCACTGGTTGGTTTCCATAAAAGATCAGCAAGAACCGCTGAATGTCAGTGAGGCATTCAATGGCACACCTTTGCTCCATCCGCGCTTCCACGTCAGACGCCATTCTGTCAGACTGCCCCTCTGCTGCCACCTGTCACACAGCAACAAAATGTAATGGGATGCCGGTGGGAACGTTCAGCCTCTACTGCCGTACCACCAACATCTGCCTCTGACATTGTGGGCCAGTGTAACAAAGTAGAAGGCATTACTTTCAGAGCAGCCCCTATGCATATAAGTAAATACGTATGTAATTTCATAGGATACTTGGATCTCAGGCAGCTGTGAACAAATTTAGCTTGTGAAGAGTCACAAAGTCCATCACGATAAGAACCACAGCCCCAAAATGTGAGAGAAAATGAAAAACGCTCCCATTTCTCTAACGCTGTGGCTCTGCCTGCAGTGCTGGCAAGCAGGGGACTGCAATTACAGTTTAAGCATTTTATTGCAGGAAAAGCATCAACACGTGTGCTGTATTTTCTGGCTCCTAAACAGCAAAGTAAACGTACATAAAATTGTGAGGTGATGTATAATACGCGAAATGAAGACATTTTGACTCATGCGGCGAAATGAAACACATGCAAATTATTGGTAGTTTATGCGGAATGAAGTTTCATTCCACATAACTTTATGTGCCTGCACAGAGAACCTGTAATCCCACAAAGGAGCACTCCGTCACCTGTAATGAATGAGGGGTTTTAAAATGAGAAACCTTTTAAGGTTTGAGCCAATACATATCTAATACATCTAAGATATGGAGACTAAAAATAACACCGGAATACACACGGTATCCAAATGAAACCATCACATTTGTGCTTAAGAAATGAAGCATCCAGCAAACACTTAATTTCCCCAGAAACGCCTTGTTTTAAATTCCATATTTTCCTCTGCCACGTTTTTCACTCAAAAGCCTGTGTGAGCTTTTGTGCTGTTGCCAGGTTTATTCTATGTGTACGTACAGGTTCTTGCCATGGAGATGTGTCCCTGACATGGAGGCATCCAGTATAGGAAATGACACGCAATGCCTTATTCTTCTGGTTTAATTAATGCTCTGACAACTTGGCAATGCGGTTGCAGCAAAGAAAAGGTCTCTGCAGGAAACCGCAGGTTTTGAGCAATAAGAAAACTGTCAGAATTTTACTATATATCTATAGTAACATATCAAACATCCAAAGATTCCTGGAAGGCATCTGTAGAAAAGAATTCAAAAGAGAAAAGGTTAGCAGAAAAATGATGCTCCTTAACCTACTAAAAATAAAAGAATTACTTTCCCAGCAGCCAAAGTTGGAACTCTTAAAGCAGCCTACGTGCTCTTACTGATTCCATGCAGAAATTCCCGTTTTTAATGAGTGAGGACAGTTAGGTACAACCTACAAAGGGTTATCCCGGTCCCCATTGAGGCAGATTTTCTCCTGCCATTTAAACAAGCTGAATCAAGAACGGGTCAATCCCACACAGTGATCCGGATCCCCACGACCTGCTGGATTCACTATTTTGGGTAGCAACAGAGACACCAGCCTGAAGGAGGCTGCAACAGCTCCAACAGCAGCCACAGCTCTGGATCATCGTGGCTCCATGCCTTACAGACAGCATCATTCGAAATTCGTGATCTTAACTGCGCCCTATCAGCACCCTCTCTTTCCCAGGATAGGATATTGCAAAGGAAACAGCCCACCAAGCACGGCACCACCTGACCTCCTCCAGTATCCCCACATCTCTTCGGCTGTGCAAGCGCAGACAGGGCTCTGTTCTGATGGATGTGCTGTTCTCAGCCGCTGATGGACAACAGCTGTCTACGCTCACACACTTAATTGCCTTCAGCACGGAAAATTCATGAAGTTGTGCCGCACACTTAAGCAGCTTTCTGTAATTGGGACTTAAGGGACTTTTATTTTAGCGAACAGATTAATTTATTTCTGCAAATGCTTCCCAAGCGTACCAGGCAGGCTTGTCTCCTCACAGGTCTGATTTCTGAAGAAGGTGCACAGGAGAAAGTAGAAGGCTGCCACCAAAAGTATTCATTCTGCATGAAAAATAAGTACAGGAGAGGACGTGGATGCTATTACAGCTGCCATGAGCAGCAGTAGCTATAATGAAGACTATCTGATTTTGCCACGAAGATGATCAGGGGGCTGGAGCACCTCCCCTGTGAAGACAGGCTGAGGGAGCTGGGCTTGTTCAGCCTGGAGAAAAGAAGGCTGCAGGGTGACCTCACTGCAGCCTTTGAGTACCTGAAGGGAGCCTATAAGCAAAAGGGGAGCCAACTCTTTTAAAGGGTAGATAACAGCAGGACAACGGGAAATGGTTTTAAGTTGAAGGAGGGAAGATCTAGGTTGGATGCCAGGGGGAAGATCTTCACTGTGAGAGTGGTAAGGCGCTGGTACAGGCTGCCCAGAGAGGCTGTGGATACCCCGTCCCTGGAGGTGTCCAAGGCCAGGTTGGATGGGGCCCTGGGCAGCCTGGTCTAGTATTAAATGTGGAGGTTGGTGGTTCTGCCTGTGGTGGGGGGGCTGGAGATTCATGATCCTTGAGGCCCCTTCCAACCTGTGCCATTCTGTGATACTGTGATGCAATTAGCTTTTCAGAATTTTGCAAAAGATTAACAATTTTTTCCTATAATGGGTGTGCCAGCCTTAGCACAATTTCTATCCCGAGGGTAAAGGAACTTCAGCAAGACTTGGCTAATTGTATGATGGAAAACTAAAGCTGGTGTCTTCTTTTCTGATACTGACACAAAAAATGTAGTTGTTTCACCGAAAAGCTCTGTTACTCCCGTGCTTTGGAGAAGGTACTGGAGATGAGATTGGGAAGAGCAAAGGAATTGAGTCTACAGCTGGGTTATGCACAGACCATCTAGATCAAATCACAGATGAGTCTGTTCTCATTTTAAATATGGGTGGTGAGTGGTGGAGGGATCACTGACGAGAACACTTTGCGGAAAACTGACCATTCGCACAAGAACCCTATTTACTTCTGTCGCCATCAACCAAAAACCCCTGTTCTTGAAATTGGGTAAGCCTGCGTAAGAACATGCTGAGGGAACACAAATAGGTCCCTAGCGATAGCACCACATACATCCTAGCATGCCTGAATTAACGGTGATGCAGGGGAAGCTATTTCAGGTTACGGCACACACCCACAGCCCAGGCCAAGTGAAGCGGAAGCGCTTGTGTCACTGCAGGAGGAAGCTCTGGGAGGGAAGGGCTGCAGGTCTGTTGTGGCAGCAACGCTGTGCCCTTCTGGTGGTACTTAAGCTCATCTCTCTGAAATCCCTAAATTGTAGCTGGATTCCCAGCTATTTGCCCCTTTTTAAAATTTTTATTTTCTAAACTGCATCCTTAGGGAATAATAAAACATTGCATGGGAAACATTACTGGGAGATAATGGGATGGGCATGCTTCCAGGTGTCTGCAATTCAGAACCACTGGAGCTGCAGGGGAGTATCACCACAGGTCCCCTTTGAAGATCACAGAATCATGGAATCGGTTGAGTTGGAAGAGACCTTTAAAGGTCATCTAGACCAACTCCCTGGTGATGAACAGGGACCCCTACAGCTAGAGCAGATGCTTAGAGCTTCACCCAGCCAGACCTTGAATGTCTCCAGGGATGGGGCATCCACCACCTCTCAGCAACCTGTTCCAGTGCCTCGCTACTGATGAATGAAAGGTTACTCTTTCCAGCCAGGATTTGGAAGTATCTGTATGAAAGCTCTCGTTGTCTGTGCGAAGGCAGAGGAAGTGCACAGCTGTTGCACTCCCAGTGCATGAACACCAGAAGAGCCAGCTAGCAAAACTCTGTTTTCCAGCCCTACTGGTCCTTTCTTATTCCCAATAGCTTCATCCCAACTCAAATATCTAAACATCCTAAGATTTAATTTATATACTTACTTAATTTATATACTTACTATACTTCCCTGAGCAAGAATCAAATGCAGAGAAGAAAATATTTGCACATTAAAAATCCTGTTCTGCCGAAAATCCATGTGCGCCAGGAAAACAGAACATACGTACTGAATGCATTTCTGAACACATTTAGAGAGAAGTGCACCTTTGCTTTGCTGCTCATGAAAGATCGCATCCTACTAAGCTGGGTCTCGTTGCCATTTGTTTTTCACCAACAGTTCATCAAAATCCAACAAACAAAAATTGCTGAAACCGAACACCTGCCCTTGAGTCTCCGGTCAACACTCACGAACACCCACACAAGTGCTGGCAGGACAAGGGACATTATGAGACAACAGGATACTCCAACAATGTGCACCCACGGCACAGGCAGCCCACTGCAGGCTGCCCACTTTGCCAGCTCACTGAAGGCTTTGAATCAAGCGGAAGAAGAGTTAGGGACACTTTCTGGCACCCTGGACTGCCCTTTTCTTTTTCTACTCTAAATCCACCTATGCTACTTTGTGTATCACGCTGTTTCTCAAAGATGACCTTCCCACTGGACAGTGAATTACTCATTTAACCTAAACAGCATGGAAACACGAATGGACACAGGCTGCTCAACAAATCACTTTGGTCTTACCTGTAAGCTTCTTAATACTAGAAACCCAAATATTTACAAATATGTGGGTTTTCAAACATATGGCTGATGTATTGCCAGTGTCAAACAACAAGCCATATGATTTCCAACTTTTTGTTCCAGCAGAAACCGCCACTGATGTCGAGAAACCAGAAGTTACTGTCATGTCAGTAGCATTAAACCCTGGATGGAAGAAATCTTCTGTTTCCAAACTGGGCAGACTGAAGCACATTGCATGCCTAACTCCAGGCAATCCCTAAGAACCTGCTGTGCATTGCTCTTCCGTGCTACCTCTGCCAACGGAGGAGCAGAGGGAATATCTAATCCTGGGATATTCAACCGTCTGTGTTTTGCTTACAGGTCACAGACATGTAGTATCTCCTACGCTCCTGCTGGGAATCCCATCCTTCACACTATTTTCCTGGCATGGTTGTCTGTTCCAGTTAGAGGGAAGCAGGTAGCGCCTGAATGGGCTTGGCAAATCTACTTGGATACTGGAAAAATTTCACCGAGGGAAGAATGGATCTATGCTCACATGTAAATCATGGTGTACAGCAGCACCAGATGTCAGAAAATGTTCAAATAACCAACTCACTTCTTTTTAACTAACAAAAAATAAGAGAACAGCCACAGGGATTATTATGGTCGGCACAGCAAGTTCCGGGAGAAGCAGAGTAAGGTAAATCACCGCCAAAAAAGAATAAATTTTCTTCATACTACATGAGGATGCACTCCTACAAGACTCTTAAAAAGAAAATCTCTAAACTATTGGTATGAAAATGCGGCTGTTGATGAAGTCAGGTGTTTAAGGGCACCAATTTCTCTGCAACTTTGTGATAGGTTCAATTCTTTCCCCATTACATTCTTCTTCTAAGAAGAAGACCCAGCTCCAGTGGATGTGTGGACCAAGCACTACCTATAGGTACTACGCATTTATAATTTTTAGAGTATTTTAATACTTTTTGAATGACAAACTATTAAAAAAAGATGCTGGTATTCTTCAAATACATCCTCCTGCACTGAAGTACTGAGGATTTCAATCTTGCTCTGCACCTTTTGCACAGCTCTCAAACTCACCTGTAGGATGGGTGCAATTCTAGCCCTGGGGAGGCTGAAGCCCAAGACTTCGCCCAAGAAAATGGGGTCTTAAACTGAAATATTGCTAGGATACATAATAGGACACTCAGCAGTAATTTATAAACTGATATGAATATATAGAGGTATTTCTAGTTTGTTAGAATAAATCCCACTATACATCATCAGCATAGTTACAGCTTACATCCATCATCCACACCTCAGTCACCTCGCTCATTCTCATTCTGCTGATTCAGCTTTAACTTTTATATCACTTGATAGGAATCTTTCAAAAAGGTCACAAAAGTGCATTCAGTGAAAGGACAGCAGTTCTGGATAAGGGATCCCCAGTAACTACTCCTTCTCCAGGTAACTTTGTTTCAGTCAAATTAACTACATCCCACAACTATCTGTAGCCTCAGCCTCCAGATTTACACCATCAATGATCATCAGGCTAGCGGGAGAGAAACTGCACTACAAAATATATTCCCAGCATTACGCTTTCTCAGTGCTTATTTTCTAAGGCTCATACTTTGTGTCACCCATTCTTTGTGTCCCAAAAAGGGATTTGGTAGTTCTGACAGTCTGGTCTTCTATCTGGGATTAATGGGTTTACAGATAAGGTTGGACAACCAAATGAACACATTCGCTGCAGTGCTAACAGAACATCTTTCCAGCAGCAACCTAAACCAGAACTTACTGTGATTGGTTTTGTCCCACACTCAAACATCTGCAAAGGCACATCAGTTCTGAAACATAGCATCTTTAGTATTTTCCATGGATACTGCCTGTGTATTGCCTAGCACCTATAAGAAATTAAGTCCTCAACTGGTTCTGCTCTTGATCTCTTTTTAGAAAAGCCATGGCAACAATGAAAAAAGAAATATCATTTACCTATACGTGTGGGCTGATTTATAATATCCAACTGAATTTTAACTTTAAAACAAGTATTACTGCGCATATCATTAGGTACTATTACAAGTGCCTATGTGTGTTTACGGATTCATACAGTTAAAAATACTAAGATTTTGGAATTGATTTAACCATACAACATTGAGCTGGGGTCAACTTGCTTTCATACCAGAGCAAAAGACCATTATGTCTTTTTTTTTGGCTTGTTTTTTCTTTTTTTTTTGTTTGAAACCTCAGACTTTGAGCCTTCTATCAATGTACATCATCAACAGCATCAAAAACATTCCTGAAATGATCAGGTACTAGTCCAAGTGGTAAAAATCCTACTCATTTCCTTCTGGTAGGATATTAGATATAAACACTGCCTGACTCCAAGATGACAAAGTTTTCTTACGCATCCTTAAACTCCCATAGGATGTATTCCATGTTCTCTTGGTATTCTGTTTGCATGCATCCTCTGGAACAATTTGCCTATTTCCAATATTTTTATGCAGGGTAATTTGAAGTGTTATACTATTCCGAACTCGCTGTTGGTAGTAAAGCTTTCCGAAGAAGTGCTTCTTATAGTACTGACTTGGGAGGCGCTCTGGTTTTCAGCCATCCTGGCAACCACTAAGCAGGACTTTCATAAGCTGGCACTGTCCCTCTTCAGCAGTACAGCCCTGTCTCCCTTTGTTGAAAGCTGTAAGCAAGGTCAGCTGCAGAATTTTCAAAGTTTTGTGACTCAAGAGTTGTAGGACTTCATAAATTAGCATCAATCACATTATGTTTCGTACATCCAAGTCAGATGTAATCCATGTCAGATGTCTGGAAGAGCTATGATGCATGGCTGTTTCTCCGCATGGGCTAGTTGACGTGTAACAGCTCAAACTTCCTTCAATTTTCAGCCCTTGGTAGTCAGGCCAGGCACAAGAGCTGAGCTCAGCCCGTAACAAGCTCCAAAAAAAGAAGTAGCTGTAAAGTTTAGTCCTAAGAACAACTTCTATACATTTTTACTAGTGAAAACAAAAGCAGGCAATAAACATTTTGAAGCAGGTCATGTATTTGCATCCATTTACTTCAGCAAGCGTGACAAACGTTGCCACCTCATGGACAGGTGCAGGGTTTGATGTAGCTCAGCAGTCGGAAGGAAAACGGATCACAGAGATGACTCATTGTTGCCCTTTCACATTCTCCTGAGGAGGGAAATGACAGCTTGGCCAGAAGGATGCTTCTGTTGCTTAGATTCACCTGGAACTCCTTCATCTGAGTCCAAATCCAGAAGCACAAGCCTGGCTACACGTTCACAACTGAAACAAAAATTGAGTAAAAGCTACACATGTTCAGGGGATTTGACCATCTCCAGTATCAACACAAGGGTGTATTTTTCCTTTTAGAAATCCGTAACAGTCAACACATGACATAGCACGGTCTTATACTATTAAACAGTGAAAGGCAAGCATTCAGGAACAAAATACCCAAATAACAGGCTGTGGGGCCCTGAGTCTTCAAGATGGTGAAAGAAACTTTAGATTTATGAAGTCAATAATCCTTAAGTGGGCCAATGGATTTCAATACTCTATAAAGATAACAGCAGCTGGGACTCCTCTGCTAGTAAACCGGAGACAAATATAGTTTCAGTGTACTCCACCATGTATTTCCAAAATCCAAGCTCTGTGCTCTTACAGAACAGCACTGATTATTCACTATTACACCTTGTTTGGGCAACCGCTACAGGAATACTCTGTCAACTGTTGAACCTCTCCCTTTCTGATGGAAAGGCAGCTGTGCCACACTTTTGTACAGGACAGACATCGTTACAAAAACCACCACAGTATGTATCTTAAATTACATTCTTTAAAACAGCATTATAATTAGCACTCCACAGAAATGGATGAGCTTGAAGGGAATATAAAACGTCCAGGCAAAAAAACACTTTCAAGTTCAACATCAGGTTAGAATTTCATGAATCAGTGAGTTTTTAAAAGCAAGGATCATAAAGACAGATTGGCAGTAACATTTATGAATGGTCTGAAAAAAGGACAGTACGCTGATTAATTGGGAGTTCCCAATCATTGTGATCTCCATATAACAGTGTAACAGTCTGCCTACGAATGACTGAAGAGAAAGCATTTATACCAGCTTGATTTTAAATATTTTCTTACATTTATTGTATTTCGCTACTCCACTCTCCTAAAATGGTAGCCTCAGGAAAAGCTACTTTGGCAGGCAATTGGAAAGATTCCTGTGGAGAGGAAGTGAAAAGACTGGGCATACAAACAAGGGCTGCTGCCATGTTCAAAGCACTGGGGAGAGTTCATAGAGCAAAATGCAGTCCTAAGTAAATGGGTTTCAGGCAATTTCAGTGTTAAGATAACATCATTAAGAGTAGAACAGATTGTGCTCAAACCCTGCTGTTTATAATTAACACATTGCTTCCAAATACTCCAGGGTCCCCGGTAAATAGTCCTCTGCTCAGATCTACCCAGACCAATCAGAATATTTTCATCAGAATCCATGCTGGGCCAGCACCTGTTTGGACAAATCCAAAAGAGCCAAAACACTCTTCTTTCTGGCCAGCTAAGTAGAGAGATGAACACAGCTTGCCTTAGTCATTGTCACAGTGTCCATATGGCTGTGAAGCTTGTTTTCACAAGAAATCGTACAAGTACTTTATTATGTCGAAGTTCACAGTCCTACAAACAAAAACACAGTATATTGGAGCAATCGTCGTAACAGTGCTAAGACTTCAACCTATTTGGAGACACATACGTGAGACACAGCACTACCAAAATCAAGGAATATCTCCAAACAAGAATTAATTTTTAACGTAATTTTTAACTTTTCATCAAGTTCCTACCTTCTAATTATTCAAATTTTGTACAGTTTGAAAAAAACAAAGCAGCTTTCTAGCAACAACTGAAAGATTCTTATTCCAGTCATTAAGCAGTAAAAATATCTAAGTAAATACATTTTCACATGGTAAATATGATATTCCTGTTGGTGATGCAAAGTTGCAGTCCTTTACGCTATTGAATGTTTTGCTCATTTTCCAAACCACCTGTTTCACCATGTACTACATAACTCCTTCATCTCCACTCATTTGCAGTCTGTGTTCTTTCAGTCTTGACACTACTTGACCCATATTCATAGCTAAATTTGAAAAACCCGAGAACACTACTCAATAGGATAGAAGATTTTAATGTATACTTTTATACTTTAATAGCAGGCAGAATGAACAGCAGTAAAATAAAACATATAATTACTTTTTTTGTCTTCAAACTCATTCTGTCATGCAATCTAACACTCAGACTCTGCCTGAACAAATAACACAAATTACTGCATGTAACGACAAGTACAAAATTAAAAGTTTTTTTGGTTTTTGTGTTTTTAAGTATTCAATGATTCAAAAATAACCGTTCTCAATGCTAAGTGAGATTAACTGACTGAATGTCGTATTTTCTAGGCTGCAATCATTTAATATCCTCTACTCACGCACTATTCTGTAACCCACTTTTCAAGAAGTTTCTACAGAACACCACACTGAGAAGAGAAAAAGTTCAGAAATCCCCACGATACCTAATGAGATATAATGTGTTGGAGTCTACCTAATAATCCAATGACAAAATTAAAGGAAATTAAATGCCACTGTTAGATTCATATTACCTTACGTTGCTGGAGAAAAATGCTAGTTATAAGGCTTTCAACAGAAACAAATCACATTCTAACAAACACCAACCTTATTAGCTAAATGGAACTTAACCACTGTCACAAGAACAAGATCGTTAGAGACTACATGAGAAGCTTCATTACATTCTATGAACATTAAGTGATTCTTACAGCTACAGAAAGATTATGAACTTGAGTTCGGGATCTGTTTATCAGAAATGAAAAATTTCTAAAAAAGAAATGCCTAAACCGACTTGAACTGAAAATGTAAATACTACATAGTAAAAGAGCACAGGAATTTACCTGCAAAGGCTGAACGTATGTAATAGAATAGAAATACACATGGAGTTCTACAGTATTAAACAGAAAGACTGTGCATTGGAAGAGCTTACCACAGTAAAAGCCACCAGGAAGACAATTTTAAGTTTTCTACTCTTTTTCAAAAGCAGCTGGGTTTTGGCTTAAAAAAAAAAAAGACGACTTCATTCTTGATCTAAATAAAAAATTGATTAATTAAATAAATAAATGCTGAATAGCTTGAATAGGGGTGGGGAGGAGAAGGAAAGGGCACAATTGCCTGCCCTACTCTCCAGCCCTGCAGAAGTAAGTTTGCCCAGCCAGCAAGGTTGAGATGCTAACAAGAATGAGGTATTTGAGGATTCTGATGACTAAAGTTATTTTAGTGCTATTGCAATAATGCAGATGAAAGAATCCGGAGACAGTCTGCTTACTCAAAGTGTACTGTGGTTGAAATGCCAAAGTAGCTCCTTGTCTGCAATAAATATAACTTCCTCCATTTGTGGTTAAAAACTACAGACAGCTGCAACGTTATAGCACAGCTAGCCAATGACCACACACTCAGCCTTTAGCAAGTCTCATCAAGGCAAGGGAGAAACCCATTTACTGCAGGTTCATGTTAATCTCACCTATGTCTTTCTTAAGGATATAATAACGACAGTGGGTTGGAAAAAAACTCTTAACATTTGTAACAAAGGAAAAGTTACAGAAAAAAAAACAACAGAGCAGGATTAAAGAACAGTCCAACTTTATAACTTCAGATCATTTAAATGGACCTATTTGTGCAGCCTATAAACACTTCCAAATTACTTGGGGGTGGAGAGGGAATTGTTGTCTTCTTCATAACTCTTAGGAAAAATCAGTCAGGATATAAGCACACACATCTGACCTAAAGACCAGAGCACTGTGTTGTGCACTGAGGTTTGAAGTGACATCTCTATCAACTTTCTCTGTTAAACATGAGCTGCATCGCCCAAGTCTTGGTGCTGTTTTCTCTCCAGCTGTACCGTATGGCAACTCTAATAGAGCCCACAAAACTTCAAAGGATGTTGAAGGTGTAGGCGAAGGGCCATTGTTTCAAGAGTCTGAACTGGAGAACCCTCATAGTCAGTACAGAGATTAGAACCTGGTTTCTGTACTCATAGTAAGAGTCAGAGCAGAAGCAAGAGCATGGGGATGTCTGCACACAGTGATCCATGTTGCTAAACAGATGGCCTGCTGTACTTGGTACCAGTGGGAGCTTTCCCAGGGCATCATTCACACATGACTTTATTGCTGGGAACAGCAAATTGATGTAGCAAAGCCCTGGAGATGCTAGCAGTTATGGCCCAGCCAGGCCTGAACCAGATGAAGTTTTGCTCCATGGTGCCTGTGTGGTTTTACTGACCAGACTATCACACATTTCATAGCTCAAGGAAGCAACCTATGCACTGAGAATAGGGGATACAGTCTGAAACACAGACTCATCTGAGTCCCATATTAGAGAGGAGAAGTGGCCTTCATAACCGTTCTCCTTTTTGCCACGTGTCACTCCTGGGCTCTGGTCTGGTTACATACTCCTTAACCAAGACCTGCTAATTGAGCTGGCTGCAGCAACATGTGTGAGGTAATGCTGTTTGGATTTCACATCAGTGAGACATCGGTTGGATTGTTGCCTATATATTGCATGCAGTTCTATCTGTAATTTATCACCATCTCTCCCGATGCATCTGGAACTGAAGGCTTTGAAGGAACAGGTAATTACTACCTTTGGCGTACTCGCATTGATTTATTGAATTAGTCTGTATCAACTACAGAAGACAGACAATATGGAAGATTTCTTATAACCTAGGCAGCTTTTATTTAAGTTGTGAACTAACACTTCTAAGAACTGAATATCGGTTTGGACTTAAATGCTAACATGCCTCTGGTAATAAAACGGACTGCTGCTTTAGATCAGGATTTTCATGGGATGTTCCTGACTTTCATTAAGCACAAAGACAGTATGTTACTATGACACACTAAAGCAGTTCCTTGGCCTACTCCTGTCACTCTAAGATAGCTGTTTTTCAAAACAGGATTGAAATTTATCTCAAGTTCAACACTTCTCGTAGATAAGACTCATTCGCTCATTCTTCAAAAACATCCACAGATTTCCATTCTGATCTGCAGAGAGCTAACATAAAGACTGGGAAAAATACAGGTTTTAAGTCTCATTCAGATTGGCACAGACAACACTAAGGGTCTCTAGTAGGCTCACCGGGCAATAGCTCTGATGAAGTCCAGAGATACAGTACATTTGTATCGGGGTCCATCAAGCTGGTCATTGTTGCCAACCACGGACAACAACTGGAGAGTCACAAGGGAGGTGATCTACAAACAAGAAACATCAGTAACATTAATCATTTTTGCTAACATGAATAGCAGTGGGCCATCTTTTTTTTCTATTTGTCATCAGTGCATCTTCCCAAGTTACAATATTCTCATACTTCAGAAAGTTACTCTTGGTTTCTCACTGATTTTCACATAGTCCTGGAACTAGAGAACTCAGGAATGTTTGTACATTTCTCCATGATATTTTCAGTACAGGCAGTGAGGCATACAAGCCAAATCCTTCATATCAAAGCTATTCTGGAGTTGTGATCAGAGAAAGATCTTGGGGGAGAATAACAGGCATAAACTGAACATCTTCCAAATCTCTGCCCGACAGCCAGGACAGACTTTGATTCTCTTTCCTTTATGTCTGAAGACCCCCTCTTGAATTTTCATACTCAAAGTTGAATTTTCTTGTGCCAGCTCATACCACATTTTGAACAGATGGATAGTATCGCTCTATTCCAGCTAAAAGAAAGGAATTTCAAGGTTGGAAAGAAAAGGTCTGAAGACCATGTACTTAAAATGAGTAGTGCCTGAAAGGACAGAAATTTGCCTATAAACATTCATGCAGTGTCTTGGCAGAGCTGCCGATTATTGTACCAGTACAGCAATGTACCAGCATATTTGTCACTGTCTTCTTCTTCCCAGGTACGACTGCAGTATCACAGAAGCGCAGTCAAGGGACGTCAGCAATGAATGCAGTCAGGCTGTTCTGCCTCAGGAAAAAATCCTGCGGCGATTCTGCTGCCGCCCTACCACCACACTTGCATGCGTCCTTGTGAGAGAAATAGGTAAAAGCAGAGAAGGAGAAAACATTTCCCTAGCCTTTACAAAAGATGCTGCTGACAACTCAGTGCAACAAGAACTGGTACCTCAGCACAGCCCTACTTTTCAGAAAACAAATATACAACCACCACAAAAAAAAAAAGAAGGCTACGACCTGCTTCTGTATAAAGATAATAATATAGTAAGGAATATATGAAGCATGAACGTATCGAGAAAGAGCATCATTTCAAAACTTCAAGGAAGCACGCTGCTATAAAAGCTAGCAAGTATCAGCATCAATTAAAAAAACCTAACTCAGTAATAACCCCACTATTCCACTAGAAGTGAACTTCGTCTTCAAATGTGTGGCAGGGCTTGTAGGAGGTACAAATGATTTTCCCTCATGTGGACATGATATGAGAAAATGACACCTGCTTGTGGAGAATAGAAAAAACTGTAAGCATCAAGAATGAGGCAATCTTTCATATGAGCCTGCGCTTAACTTTCTTGTATACGGCATTAGGCAACAGTGATTAGGATGTCATCTTTCTGCAAGGTACCTGGAGTCTGGTTAAGGAACACAGACCTCCCTCTGCTCACCAAGGCAAGGACTTAATTCAGCTCTATAAATTACATTAAAGAGAAGCAGATGATTTACAAATTGTTAGTGCTGACAGCATTTAAGAAAACTGAACTTGCTATTGTGTACATGGCTCAAAACACAGATCATTAATCACCTTGAACTTGTTGTTGAATTGTAATCAATCTCAGACTTGTTAGGTATTTATTTTCTTAGAATACCCATGAGTTTGAGAGCATATTTTTCTACACTCTTCATCCAACAAAATCTTTATCTAGCTAGTGAAGAAACGTTATGTAGTAGTCTGCCGTCGCAACTGCTGTTTTACACCCCGGTGCCCCATTACTGCCTAATCACTTCTGCGATATGCACTTGCAGCTGGCCCCATGTTCAGATATTACCAATGAAGGGACTGCAGGAGGCTCCTAAAAGCTTCCAATGAGCCCAGCAAAAGCCTAGAGATAGCTTGGAGCTATCGCAGTTTCGTGGGATGCAAAAGTGACTTTGTTGCTGCATTGCAAATGTTCCAGCTATGATTTAACAGCAAATCATAACTGATTTTTTTCCAGCTATCACCAAATGCCACATATGTAACATAAGGTCAGCAGTATAAACTTCCTCACTGAAGGCTGACACTGTAAATCCAAAATAGTGTCAGACTATATGTGAAGTTTCATTAATGTTTCAGACCCAATATCACCAGACAGAAGGCTTTTGATCATGTCAGAATAAGTTACTTAGCAAGCCACACTTTACTCATTTCTTTCAAAAGTCCTCCACTTATTTAGCTTAATAGAAATGTCATCACAGTGAAATGACTGTCTAAACACTGAGCTCCAAAGTTGAGACTGCTTAAAAAGAAAGGTAGACAGAATTGCCGCTTTCAATTCATGCATGTTTTTAATTAATTCAGGTAGGAAACAGCTCACTCTCTGAAGAGGTTCAGTACTGACAAAAACAGAGCCCATGTCTCAGGGGAGCAGCCCTGGGACCAGTCCACCTACAGACAGTCACGTTACATTCTAGAATACCTAACTTGCGAGTCTTCAGAGTAGAATTCAAGACCTAGCTACAGATGTCTACTCCATACATATAGACAGGCAGAGATCTCAGGAGGACACATGCAAGAGCCTCCATTTGTTCTGTAGGCACCAGCCCAGAGCTCTGTTTGCACAGCTTTCTTAACAGGTTCAGGAAAATCAAAACCAAGGGTTTTATAAGGGTTCTGTCATCCCACAGCAATAACTTGTTTGTTTCCTGTTCTATACAAACACAGTACAGCACTTCCACTGATAGGCCAGCGACAGAACTGGGTGACGCACGCTTCTGGCAGTAAGCTGTTTTGTCAGAAGATTCAGTTTTGCTACAAGTGGAATTAAGTCCCTGAAGCAGTGTGTGCTCAACCGATCTATCTAGATCCGATTCACAGGAAAGATGATTTTCTTCATCAAACAGTTATTATATCATCTAGGTCACAGAAGGCCCGATTTTCCCTGCCACAAGGGATTTGGGCTCCCCTCAGCTGAGCATCTGGCACTTACCTGGGGCGTGGATAACTCCGGAGGTAACCTATTCTTAAATGAAGATATGTCAGCATATTCGGAAAAAATAAAAAAGCAGTATCAAACTAATTATACTTCTTAGCACAAAGAAGTGTTCAAAGCTTTTTTCTTTCTTTTTTTTTCTTTTTTTAAACACTGTGCATACAGTGGCTGCATTTCATTGTCACAAAAGCTGAGAAAAAACATCTGGCAAGAAGAGCCTAGCAACTAGCCAGAAGAATTGTGTGGGTGACATAAAAGAATATTTACTGAGAATCTTCTGAACAAAGGAAATTACAGTTGGGAGAAATATTTTAAAGCTATTCATAAAATTAAAGTTATATGTGGCAATAATTTAATACCAGCAAAAGCTAATAAGTAAGTGGAATTTTCTACAAGAAAAACAAGAAAATCTAAAGAAAAGATAGCTGAAAGAGAAGAAGGAATAGGTGCCATTTCTACGTTCTAAAATAAAGCAGGACTGAGCTTTCTTTGGAATGTATTTATGTGGGAAACCTGCTGCTGAAAGCCTGGCTGCAAGGTGGGGATACCCATACATATGTGGCCAATTGTTGCTGCAGCAACCCCTCAAAATGCTCCTGAAGATTGGCCGATCAGAGATGGACACGGTCAAACCTCTGGAAAAAACACAGAGTAACCCACCAGCCATCCTTAAAGGCTGCCTTTTTCTTATCAGCCTGAGCTAACAGATGGCCTTGAATCATTCCTCCACAGAAACAAAGGCAAGCTTTGTTAGCATGCTGCTGTGAGGGGGCAAGAAGAATTCCAGAAGTGAGAGCTGTCCATGGGGAAAGGCCAGGCTCTTCCCATTGACATGGCATGCCTGAAAGCACTGACAGAGGTGCAGAACACAACTGAATTTAGAACAGAGGTACAGGCACACATGGGCTTGGTTTGATTCTGTAACGACAGACTATCTCAGGAAGAAGGCTGGATAAATCGTGTGGCATATCTCGAAGTTAACGGATAAAACTAAATTGAGAAAATGATGTTGACTGTTATAAGAGATACGACTGAAATATTACCATGTGGAACACTTTAAACTGGACTAGACAAAATCCTATTGAAAACAACAGCTTTAGGAACAAATCCCAAACCGGCAGAGATGCAGTGGATGATCTACAAGGTATTTTTCATCTCCACAGTCTACAGTTTCTAATGACCTTGCTGTACTATTAACCACGACTCTTAACTCTGGGTTACTTTCAGAAACTGACAGCTTTAACCTATTTTATGATTCTGAACCTCAAACCAATCAAGGTATTAAGAACTTCCGTAGTTTAAGTTATAACACTCTGACAACAGTACTATATTATTTCACAATCATGAAAATTTATATGCACCTGAGTACTCCACAGCACCACCACCACACAGCTCTCAAAGCACAAATGCAGCTCGTGCACTTGTTCAAACCCCACTGCTGCTTGCAGTTGCTGCTGCTCAGTAAGACAGTCTGAAAACCAGATGCTATTTAGAAAGCACATTTCAGTCACCATGACTGCAGAACTAGGCTCCTGGAGCTGAATTCAATGACCCCAGTATGAATTCCGTGAGCAGAAAAAAAAAACCTGCTCAAAATGATTTCAATCAAAATTACATCCAGAGTATGTTCTGTGTGCCAGCCCTGGTAGGAAAGCCAACAAATGGGAAGTTAATGATAGAAATAGCAATTACATATATTTAAGCCACCAATTGATCAAAACTGTTTTTATAAAAATTACTAAAAGTAAATCAATATTTTTCTGAATGCTTACATTTTAACAGACAGTTGAATACTTTATGAAGTATTCTGTCAAATTTTCCACTGGTAGTTGGCCAAAGTTTCCATTCTCAGTAGCACTCCAATATTTCTAACTATACCATACCATTCTTGCCTTATTCTTTACCCTGTCAAACTGCTAACAGCCTTTAAGTGCACAGTTAAAGGTTCACTACTGTATGCTTCAGTTGTTATCTTTTTCTAAGCTTAAATTATTCCTCCTCTTTTTAAACCACCTTCTGAATGTAACCCAAATGTTACTGGCCAAAGCCAGAGAGATATCCCAGACACAGCTCCAGGGGAGAACTGTTGTTAACACACACATGGGTGTCTCAACAAGATGCCACAGTGCATGGCAGATACATTTGTCATTGTTGTGCAACTGTAAGGTATCCAGTCCCCTTTAGAAGCCGCCTTTTTTTTTCCTATGAATATTTGTGCTGTTTGTTTTTTTTCCCCCTGTACTAGCTATTTTTGCATTTCTTTTCATATTTTTGTGTTGACTCTATACATCACACCACGTACATTTTAAGTAATCTCTGCACCTTTCATCAATGGATTGACAATACTTCACAGAAGACGACCACAGGTGGAACAAGCAGAATACTGGCATTGGTAATTAAAATGAACAAGACAAGAATGTTGGCAAATTCCAGATGTGACAGCATAATTGTCACTAAATTTTCAACAAGATAGCTTAGACCACTTTATTACCTCTAAAATCTGATGTTGCTTAGGCTCGCTGGTTTTTTTTCTTTTTAAATTATTATTACTTTTATACCTATTTAAGAATTTTAAAGTATTTGCTTTCTCATTATGTTTAGCTGTTACCAGGCCGCACATTTGACAGCATGGCAGGCAGGGAGATTTGCATCACATTCTCCTTTAAAAATTATCATGCAATATCCCTGCAATTCTACTTTCAGCTTTCAGTCTTAAGAATTTCCTGGATCATGATCATTCTGTGCTACTGAAACCATTATGTCATAGCATTTTTTTCACGAGTGCACTAAATTTTATCATAAAAGCAAGAAACATTTTCCCTCTAACACAATGACTCCCATAGAAGACTTTCAGAATCTTAGGAAACTTGCTTCAGGTTCCTAAGTCTTTTATTCAGGACCAATTCATGTGAGTACACTGCTTTATTTTAGTCAAACCTTTTGCATTTGTTATTCTGCATCTCTGTATTATGTTCATCTCTGACTTCATTTACAGATTTAAACAAGTGACAGTTTTGGCTCTTTCAAGGCCTTGTCACATCGGTAACTCGGTCCTTCACTAAGACAGCCAAAACTTTCAACTCAGAGTTTTTAAAAGATGATCCTTCTGTTTTCAGAAAAAATGTTTACTTACTCCTGAATTTTATGCTGCTCAGCCCACTAGTTTGTACCACACCATCTTAAATGTATTTCACAAATATCTTCATACTAGAAAAGTTTCCTAAGCCCATGGCGTAGAATCTTGAATGTTTACATTACAAAATTCCTTCAGTTTCCATTATATGGGTCATAACCATCATTCCCATATGGTATTTTTCCCACTGTATAAACAATGTGTATCACTTGCCTTGTTGAACTCTGTGTGTCCCACTTACACTAAAGATTTGACAAAACGTGTTGCTGATTTCATAGGCTGATTCAAGGCGTAAGTGTGAATCTTTCACTTTTTTTCCATCTCCCCTCCTCCTGTCCTGTAAATCACTCACCTTCTTTCAGACCATTTCAGCATACTAGAAGCTGCCTATTTCTACTACATTTTCCTGTAAATCAGCTTCCTTGATGGTTTTTCTCTTCAATCATAAGTGAAGCAAATGTACTTTTTCTCCTTCAAGAAGACGCTCTCACCTTCCCCTAGAATTTATATTCTTTTTAGAATCAACTCTCTACAAATCCATCTTCTACATCTTTTTGTTTGGTGACAATTTAATTTATAGAATCACAGAACGGCTCAGATACTTGCAAATCTTGAGTCATCAGCGCAGCATCCTTTCATCTCTCCTTTACTGTATTCCCACCCGTACTTTCTCATTATCTCTTGCCTTCACATCTTTACTTCCAAAAAAAATCCACAACTTTTTAAAATGCACTGAAAACAAAGTTCATGTTCCGTGAATACTGAAACAAGGTCCAGTAAACATAATAGGAAAATAAAAAGGCAAGATAAAACAGTAAGCAACAAAAACACGGGAGGTGGTATTTCCTCAGATATGTAGTCAGTCTGTGACACACCTGGCCTCTGAAAGTTCAGTGAGGTGATACAAGGTTTTATGAAGTTGAGAAAGTAGCTTAACACAATCCATACAACCACGGACTGTTAAACACGAAGACTGTCAAATCTGCGGCAAACAGCTGAGCCACAGAGAGTGAAAAGCTGTAAGGTACCCCACACTAAATTCATCCCGTTTGCCAACTGTATGTTCTTCCCTGCATGTCTGATATTAACCAGTAGCTGTTACGACACATTCACCAGAGGTTATATAATAAATCCATCAGTATCAGTAAAATCTGCATCTTCTACATCCTACTACTTCGTATTTCCCCTTCACCCTTCTCTTGGGTCTCCGCAGGAGCTTTCTCAGCCTTAATTGCTGTATTTTCTCCATAGCCTGCAGTCGGGGGAAAAAAAATAAATTAAAAAATGGGCTTCATCCTACCAGCTTCTGGAAAACTTCTAGATGTCTCAGAAGCAGTGAAAGATTAGCCTTGCCCACTCTAATTGTCACAATAACAGAACTTTCTGAAAGCAATTCAGTAATTTATTCATTTGGGAACTATTATTAGATGGTTCTTTAGAATTATATTTTTATTTAATACATGAATTTGGAGAAGGATCCTTCTTCTATCAGAACATTTACTTTAGCATCAATTCAGCGTGCACAAGGAGAAAGAGAACAACAGAAGGCAATTCACAACAATCTTAAAGTACTTTGTCTACCGTGAAAGACATGCTAAAAATTTGCTTAAATAATTTTATCTCAGAATACATTTCTGTACCCGGGGATATATGTGGAAATTTCTTCAGAAATTTGCTAGTCTTAGAACAGATTGCAGTTTATTTTGATCCTCCAAAATGCTGAAAAACAAGAGTTGACCGTACTCAAAATCTGCTGGATGCACACACATCTGAATCATTCTATAACAACCTGGGAAAAGGACACCTAACCACAGGCTCTACAGAGACAAGCCGTACACAGATGATTCAAAAGTACTTGCCTTTTTCTTTTGTACTTTAAAATCAGAGCAAAAAAAGATGGTAATAGATGGTCAAAAAAACACCTGGGGAATGACGCTTAAGACGCTTTTGATTACTTGTGAGTACTGTGTTCAGTTTTGGGCACCTCAGTACAGAAAGGACATTGGGGTGCTGAAGCAGGTCCAAAGTGGGGCAACAAGGCTTGTGAAGGGCTTGGAGAATGTGCCCTATGAGGAGAGACTGAGGGAACTGGGGCTGTTTAGTCTGGGGAAAAGGAGGCTGAGGGGAGACCTTATTGCTCTCTTCCAATACCTGAAAGGTGCTTACAGCGAGGGCGGGGCTGGTCTCTTCTCACTGGTGACAGGACGAGGGGAAATGGCCTCAAGTTAAGCCAGGGGAGGTTTAGGTTGGATATCAGGAAAAACTTCTTCACAGAAAGGGTTGTTAAGCACTGGAATAGGCTCCCCAGGAGGTGGTTGAGTCACCATCCCTGGATGTGTTTAAAAACCCTTTGGATATGGTGCTCAGGGACACGATCTAGCGGAGGGCTGTTAGTTAGGGTACTACGGTTAAGTTGTGGTTGGACTTGATGATCTTCAGGTCTTTTCCAACCTGAGTGATTCTATGACTCTACTTATGTCAGGCAGCTTCATAACATGGACACCAAGCAAAAGCTGGCTATTTTTCAAGGCACAGGCAATATGGAAATATCCGCCTCTCTGTAACTCCGCCATCCCAGATTCATTTCTGCATCAGAGCTCTTACATTCCAGGTGCTTTTCCAGAAGCGTTTAAGAAGCTATATTTACATACACACACACAAAAATAAACATATATACACACAGACTGTTTCCCTGAAGAGAACTCTTAATGAAAAAGATACTGAGCACACAATCTTAAATGCTAAACTCCACTAACGTTTCACCTAGTTGTTAATACCCTTCATTTACAGCACCTCTGTCCCACAATGGCAGCTTTCTAGATAATGCAAGACAAACTGCATCCAGAACAGAAAAGACTAACTTCAAATATGTTGTCAAATATGCGTGATAATGACATGACTTGATAGTCACGTTGTAGAAGGCCCCTAAATTTTTAATACTGTTCTCTCAGTAAAAAATATAGAGCTGTGTACAACTGCTAACCTTTTACTGCTGCTGGTTTTGTTTGCAGATGCAATTTTGTACTGAAAAAATACCAAAAGCAATGCGGATTTCTGACCTGAGCCAAGACAGAAATCAGCACTCACTGATTCACAATGCTGTGAACGGAACTCATGAAATTAAAAGGATAATTCCCACGATGAGGTATTTGGGGGTATCTTCTGAGACAAAATTACCTTGCCTTCTCTAAGAAAAAGATTTTCAAAGCATGTTAACTGCAGTCTATTTTTTTATGATTATGATAATTAAGTGTTGAAAGAATATTGATCCAAAGCTTATATAAGGAAAAAAGATTTTAAGAATTTTTAATTAAAACAACTGCTCCAGGAAGATTTGACCTAAATACTTCTGAAACACAAAAATTAGACATTTTATCCACAAGGCTAGACAAATGGTAATATTTACAGTGGTCTGAAGTAGGAGTTTCCTCTGAAAAAAATGACAATTTAAGGAAATTTGTATCCTGGAATTACTCAATTGAATCTAAAATTCTGTTTACTGGCAAAAATCACAGAATGGCTTGGGTTGGAGGGGACCCAAGGATCATCAAGTTCCAGCCCCACTGCCATAGGCAGGGCCACCAACCTCCAGATCTGGTACTAGACCAGGCTGCCCATGGCCACATCCAACCCCCTCTTGAAAAAATGCTTCTGTTTTTTTTCTCATAAATGGTTTGTTTCTAATAAACTCCCATAGTCTGCAACCTGCCCTCAAACACATACCATGTGTAAGAGCTCAGTGTATTTAAAGACTGCCCACAATAACATAATGTATCCCAACTATTCAAGAGAAGCAGTGCAACAGTCTCAAATTAACACTATATTCATTGTGACTATATACATCTCCGCACGTTTCAGTGGTTCTATAATAGAAACAGCAACAGAAATAAAAATAGAAATAAATCGTATCACTGAAGCATACAAATGCATCATCCTGGTGAAAAACAAAGATCTCTTCCGTCCCAGTATGCTGTCTCTTGAAAGGAGCAGCAATAGATGTTTAGGAAAGAGTTCAATACAATTGCAAGCAAGAGAAATTCCACAACATACTCTCCTGGGTAATCTCCATTTCAGGGACTTAAGTAATTACATATAAAATTATTCACACATACGGATCTGATCTGTTAAAATACAGCATTTCATTTTGTTCTTGTATTGTAGAACTGAACCTAAAAAGATTGCTAAACTGGGAAATTAATGAACCTAATCAACACATTGCAGGAGAAAATTATGGTAAGGTTGCATATACTAGGATGAAGACCATCACTCAGTAAGTCAATCATCCTCTCTAATTGCTTGAAAAACAAGAAACCCTACAGTAACAGCACAGAAACTGATGGCTGTAATCAACAATAAGAAATTTTCTTTTTTTTTTTTTTTAATAAAAATTGATAACTATGCAGCAAGTTTACACTACAAAAGTGACTGTGAGTTTGTAACATCCATTTGTATTCATCATTCTACAGAAAGTAAAGCTTCCAGTCATCCATGAATTGATGTCATGAAATATTAAAAATTTAACTTCAGTGACCCATTAAATACCTGTTAGATACAATTGCAAAATATATCTATAAATATCCTTAAGCCTCTTGGATAGAGGATCCTGAAAAGTGGTCGTAAGTACTTGCTTTCCATCTTTTATTCAGTTGTACTGTTTCATCAGATAAAGAGCATGAAACATCATCTGTCAGCACAACACATCATCTGTCAGCAATTAATTTGAAAGGAAATAAACTGTTCTGCAAACACAACACTGCTTTTGTATGCAGTTTCCATCACAACTGTCAAATTTGCTAGTTACACCGTGTATCACTTAGCTTTCCCAACCTGAGAAAAAATAATTTCTAACACATTTGGCAAGCACACATGTCAGGTAGAGAAGTTCACAGTCAACCAAGAAAACAGATGAACTAGTGAACTAGCATGCTGTAATATCTGTAACTATACAGGGCAAAGAATTTAATTCAGTTTTATCTACAGACAAGTAATAAAACAGGAAGAGATGTCCAAGTTGGGATACAGGAAGAGACAAACTTTGTACCAAGTACTGTTAGACTTCAAGTAATCTACTGAAATTGCTCTTTGAATTGCTCTTTGGAGCAGCGCATGCACTCCATCTAAATACCTGCAAAAGGAAAGTACTGCATAAGAACAGTATGCAGCTAATTAGTATTTGTCCTGCCCTTCCAAGATACAAGGATAATACTATTTAGACTGACAGAAACACTCAAAGATACAATCCTCCTTCATATCTTAAAGCATCTTGCTATAAAGTTTGGATTAAAATTGGTGTAGCTAGTAAACACTGACTATATGGCTCCTTTATCATTGTATCATCATTTATGGAGCAACAGCCTCTAGAATACTGATGTGCTGCACAATGCAATTTCTATAGGTAACCCAGGAAAGGATTAAATGCATAAAAAACCAGTACAGGACATCCCACTTCAGTTTCAGAGGCATACAACACAATCAAAAAATGCAAGTCTCAAGTTTCCATGACTAATTGTTGTCAATTTTTGCAGCTGATGGCTGTACCACTCATGGTATTTTGTATTAATCATTGTATCAAGACTTTTCTGTAATGTTCAGTGATAAAAAATATGATTTTTGAATGTTATCACCATTTAGGGTGATATAATCCCTTTAGGGGATTATACCCCAGAAAATACTACGTTGATCACCAAACAAAAAAAAATACATGCGAGAGATGCAGGTTGCAAACTATGGAAGTTTATTAGAAACAAACCATTTATGAGAAAAAAAAACAACAACAAAGAGAAAAGGTGCAAAAACACAGGAAAGAATCAAGCAATGAGTGAAGTCTTTCCATCTTATGGATGAAAGATAGTCATTCTCCCTCTATCTACAGAGGGAGATGTAGACTGTATCTACAGATACATAGATATATAGATATCTGTAGTCTATCTCTCTCTATACTGTCTACTGCAATGAGAAAAACAGGAGAAAAATGAAAACAAAGAAATAAGAGGGGAAGCAGGTATGATTTGGCAAAGCCAATATAAGTATCTGATGAACAGCTACTTGTCAATCCCATTGACTGCGCTTTATCTTGAAGACTCTTCCAACCCCTTGAAGGTTTTTCATACAAGCTTTACATAATAGATAAATAAGTCCCAAGGTTATCTTCTGGAATCTCTTTAGCAGGCTGAAACAGAACTATTCCTGTACCTTTTACCTATCCATGCCCGAACTAGCACTGCAGTCAATAAATGTTTATAACAAAAATTGGTATCAAAGAATCAGTGGATCAGGGAGTACTGGTTTTAGCCTGCTGCTCTTTAGTAAGGGAAATTCAAGCAGCAGAGACGAAACGTTCTCTAGGGCTGAAAACGCCCAACTCAAAGGCCTTCCCCCCTCTCTGTCACTGAAAACTCAGACCTGCTCTGCCTGAAGTTCTTGGCATGTCCAAGAAATTCATTAGAACAGACCAATGGCAGCAGCTAGTTACCAAATCAGGACATCCAAATTGTTCCTTCTGAGGTGCCTGACAGCCTGCACCCTCTTTAATGGTTATACTTGATTTTACTACAAGAAGTAACAATCTTAGAAGTATTAGTGAAGACTTCTTTCAAAGTTAACAAGTTATAAAAACTACATCCCCGAAGTATCTCTGTCCTTGCATATCTGGTCTGGCAAAGGCACCACACATCATTAACACAAGCCTGATTTTATCCGGGAAGCGTACTGAGACTTCCTCACCCTAAGAATAATGCAAAGCTACCAACTTTGGGAATTGCATTTCAAAGAATTTTGCACTAAAAAAATAAAACAGAACAAATGTTCATAAAAAATAAAAGACTTTTCTGTCCCTAAAACGATTCCCAATTTATTTTGTAACAGAGAAATTGTGCAATATGAATGCTACCATGGTAACGACTCACTTTATTGAACAAGAGAGAAAATAATTATCCCAAACCTGTGCATCACGCAAGCACATGCAGTAAATTTAGTGCTGCCCTTTCCCTCCTTGCTATTTTTCTTCTTGCAAAGAGAGATAGATTTTGAATTTATACATTATAGCAAGCCAGGCATTATTTTGCTTGTTCCTCCCACTTCTTTGTATATTTTACACCTCTTAAGGGCATGAAGTGAAGGACCCAGTTGCTTACAAAAAGAAAAAGGGATTAATGAATCAGAAATGCTCTTCCCCCTCCTGAGTTAAGTACAGAAGACTCCTATGTAAATGCTTCATGCATTTAAGAAAAAATGAAGCCCTAAGGCAAGCACAGCACATGCTTAGTATTCACTCAGTACACTGAAACAGGAACCTTACGTTTATAGTAAACCAAAAGTTATTAATCTCCAAACGTAAATGATACCTGATTTTACTGTTCAGTCCAAATATTCGTTGTGATATTATGTTCTTGACCATATTGTTACATTTTATATACAAGGGGCCATAATATTTTCAGAAGAACTGCATGGATAGAAGCCATACAAATCCAATTAATCTCAATAGAAGTTGTATAGCTAAATCCCTGTGCTTGCCTTTGACATTTTGGAAGCAGTGGGGGAGGTTTTACAAGTAGTGAATGCATTATCCAAAACTCAGTTTTCTCTAAAGAAAAATAAAATACATAGATGTAGACATATTCAGATATCAACAAATATTTTTGTGACTGTCAATAAAACCACATTTCTAGCAAAGCAAGAAATGATTTCCTCAAAACTGTACCAAAAATAACAGTATTACTAGGCAGCCTGCACGATAAAACTAAATGCATGTATGTATTAGTTGGATTCTTATTTTACCTCCAGTTTTGATCTTTTTATTTCATTTGCAGTCGATCTGCCTGTCTAACAAAATGCTCAGGAATTAATTAAATCTTGCGCTCACAGTTAGGGGACAGCCAAAACAAAGCATTTGGGATGTATTAAATTTCTGTTTTCAAATGTTACCTTAAAGAAAAGACTTGGAAGTGATGTTAAAAACAATGATCTTGTTTGCCATGGACCTTCATCACTCTTTTTTTTTCTTAACTACTCCAACAAACTTAACAGTAGAAACAGAAGTACACTCACCCAACTTCAGCAATTGGTAGATTTCTTCCATTACTGGGGACAATTCAGGTCTAAGCACATTCATGCACACAAACCATATAGGCTGAGAAAAATCTTATAGTAATATGTTGCCTTCATGGAGCTGGAGCTCTCCAAACCATCCAAATACAACTTACTTTGATACACTGAAATGTAAGCTGTCATGGTATATCCTCTGTAACACACACACACAAAACTAAACATGCTTAATACTCCTTACCAAGTACTTACAGAAAGGGAAAACATAATTCCAGTAGCTCTACTGGTAGAACTCAATTTCATGAAGAAGAGGCTACTCTTAGCTACTGACAAATGCCTCCTCTTTTCCCCCAAATCCCTCTAGACTTGTAAAAGGAACTCACGTGGTGAATATGGTATGTAGGCGCTTTTTCTTCCTTAAAAGACATTCAAACAAAACCACTAAGTGTGCATGTTCTGAATGTAATAGTTTAATGATTAAATCGTAAGAATGTTCTAACTGGAGAAGAAGTACAAATGCTTTATTTTACAGTAATATAATTTTTGCATTTGAAGGTACTTTTTGTATGGACACATTTTTTCAGTTCAAAAATAATTCACACAACTGCAGTGCAGATTTCTTTTTATTCTCTTAAGTAGGGGCATAAAAACAACAACAACAAAAAAGCCCCCAAAACAAACAAACAAACCAACCTCACAGGAAGGTTCACCCTGTATAGCCTACGCACTGGTTAAGAAGTTTTAAATAAAACTTGTTCTGTTTCAAATTAATCATACAAAAGAAATACTGTATCCCCAAAGAATGGAATGATATCCATCTTTTTTTTTTTTTTTCCTAACCTGCAACAGATGATAAAGCTGATACTTCATACTAAACTACTGCCAATAGAAGACACTGCTAGATACAGCAATATTCTGCAGCAGAATGTTCCACAAGCCTTATAATCTGACTACAAAGAAGTTTACAGAAACATTTGCATGTTTTAAAAATACACATAATCTACTGGGACAGTATCTGAAATGGTAGCTTCTCTGGCCAGATGCTCTCCACAAAGCAGCCTTTGAATTTTGCAGTTATACAAAGCTGTAATTTCTGGGCTACAGAATTTCAGCGCATTAAAATGCTTAACATAATAAAATGTAAGTGATAGGATGTTTCATGTTTCAACTGAATTAAATAAGAAACTGTTCTGTATAGAAAAAAAAAAAAAACTTATGTCCATAAGCCTTTGCCAATGCAAAATACTCCAATATCTCTCCCCTGATCAGATCATGGCTCTTACAGCCTCAGCTAATTCTATCTGCTCACAACCCCTTTCGGTTTCTCACTATACCCCCTTGGCACACCACACACCTTCTATACCCCAGATGCACTTGGGTGAAAACACTCCACACCCTGCGGCTGAGTCTGGGTTAGCTGCTGGTGGATGGTCAGCACCAGCTCAAACTGGAAAACCACTGAACAGAAGACAGTGGTCACCATCCTTCATCGCATTTGTTGGACTTTAATGTCTTCGAAACATTCGTCTTTCCATCAATTCTAGCCAGAACCAGATAAGCTAAAAAATGTTTGGAGGATTTAAATAGGCTGAAAGATGTGACAGATGTGCAATGGACTCTATTCAGGAAACCAGGCTAGGAGAAGCTCAAGAAATAAGCAGGCCTCTAAAAAGTTGATACTCTGAAGACATGTTTGTGGTGGGGGTGGAAGGGAAGCATGGTCCGAGTTTTATCTTCAACATCTTAGGAAGTACTTCAATATTCCAGATAAAACAAAAACAGTTGGAAGTAGAAGTACAGCAATTCATTAACTAAACACATATCCTTTATTTTAAAAAAATAAATAAATTCAGATATATGCCAAAACCTTCTTCCACAGGAAAAAAAAAAAAAAAAAAAGGAAAACTGGAACAAGTACAAGATTCCTAAGCAGCTTCCTCCAACCAAACCTTCCTGGTGGTCCCCACAGGCAGTTGCTCTTTGAGAGGATCATGGATGAAGCACGGGCAATAGTTGTTAACGTATGCAGGGTGGCCCACTTTGCAAATCAACTGTTAGTTGCTCATTCAGAAATGCAATTTCCATTCAGGTGACTAATGAGATAATACCTGACAGTAAGATTTTTCAGAGGCTAGGTTATAACCATTATCTAGGTTCTATTTTAGTCTCTAAGTGGCAACTTTTTTCATGTGGCAAGCACTACCCAAGGGGAATCCCCCGTCCCCCACTTGGGGGCTGGCCCATCACCAACTGCAGCCTAGGCTACAATTTCCAGTGGCAGAATGGAGCCTATTCAAGCTAGCATGATTAATTTAACTAAAAAGAAAACCACAAGCAGAGAGAAATGGATTAAAAACCAACAAAACCCTACATACACATGGTCTTATCTTAGACTTGCCTTGTTAACATTCCACTTTTTTGAGCCACAGGGTGAAGCACTCCCTGGGCATTGCCCAATGCTGACACTATAACCTAGTGCCTTCCCCGTCTCCAGCACAACTCAAGGCTGAATTCAGGTATTGTTCCTCCCATCACAAAGCAACTGAAAGAAAGCCATTGCCCGGTTCCCAGAAAGCTGGGGAAAGGCTTAACTGAATTTAACCCTTAGGGGTCCCTGCAAGCAGCTACACAAAATCCCCTGGGCTGAAGCTACATACAGCATCAGTAATTCCCAACTTCTTTGTAACTGCTACATGCTACATTTAGAAATACCATTAGACAGGGGCATACAGCAAGGAAATGGTGTTATGAAATAGTTTCATTTTCTTCAATGAGATCAGATGTTAAAATTTTCCATAAAGATCTAGCAGCAGAACCAGAAATATAATATGGTTTATTTACTACTCACTTTCTGCGCTTTCCTCTAACCAATAAGTGCATTTAACTTTCAAATCTGCTCTCCAGATTTTCTGTAATGGGAAAATCCAGGAATATAATTTAGATCCAATAAAGAAAAAAGCTAAGACAAAGGGAAATATATGCATAGTACTGATGGGAATGACTGGTAAACCTTATTTCGTCAAGAGGTTAGACTTACAGAAGTACAACAGTATTAGTTTATATTGGGTCATCCAAATCCACAACGTATCTGAAGATTCCAGCAACACCAATGAAACCATGACTTATCTAAATATAAAGTCAACTACTCAGTAAAGATTATTCCAGACAGTAACCATGTGTCATTTTACACAACGTACTCAGCCATGATTATACGGTAAGCACCTACAGATAAAACGGAAAAAAATAAATATATTTTCAAAGCATTATAAAATAACTGAAACAAATTATTTGCCCATCTTTTAAAAAATCAGAAAATGTCATTTTCCAAACGGTTCCACTAATGAGCAGAGAGCAATCTCAATATGTCTATCAGGGACTTCAAATACAGAGTTCCTCTACATTAAGGATATGTCTTGGATGCATGTGCGAGCACGTGCTTGGAGTGTTGGGCTAGTTCCAGTATTTCTCTACGACACTGCTCATTTGTAATCACTGCAAAACAAAGGCAAAAGAAAAAACAACAACAAACAGATGATAAATACGTGGGCAAACTTTTATGCCCGTGATTTCCAACTTTAACTTCTTCCAAGTTAAAACATATTAGGATTTATCACCAAAATGAGCAGTTTTTCTCTTACTACCTATATACTATGAAAATGACAGTGATTGAGAGTCGTGGTCACACATCACATCTCCAAATACTTATCTTTCTCATTTATGCCATTTTTTGGTTACCCTAGAGGAATACAGTGCTTATTCATAAGATAATTCCTAACGTAATTTGCAGGAAAAGTTGTGAAACTAGCTTTTTAATATTTGGTTATAAAATAAAATTAATTTAAAACACATTAAACCTCCGAGTTTCAGCATTTTTATTGACATAAATGTGACTATAAGCAAGACTATCAACTGATACAATAGATCCTTTATATAGATAGCACTTCTGTAGGTAATACAGATAAGAGTACTGTTCCACTCAGGATGCAGAGGGAATTAAATCATGAAATATTCCATTTTAATTAAGATTACTGTATCAAAGGCAAGACTTAATGCAGAACTGAAGTAAGGATGAAGGTTAATGCCTATTCTAAAAAGAATTTACATAAATTATGTTTCAGTAGTACACTAGGAGGCTTATACTGTCAATTTATACCATGTGATACCATAGAAATTAGAGATTGAAAGTATCTATTAAGTCATCATCCTCTCTTCTCCCTCCAAGAAAGAATTCTTTTCTCAAGTTTATTTACGAATGCTTTGTTCACTGAAATTTCAAATAGCTCAAGTAGTGGGACAATCCACTGAAACTTCAGGAGAGAGCATTACACACTTCAACACCTCCAACATGTAGGCTGGTTGGTGTGGTTGTGTTTTTTTTTTGTGTGTGTGGTTTTTTTTGTGTGTTTTTTTTTAAACTATGCAAAGATGGGCTTCACCTCATCTTATTTCATTACTCCTACTTAGACCTCCTTTGGACTTCAAAATGAATCCTTTCTTGCTACTTGAAAGCTATAAATGCTTTTAGACATTTTCATCATCCCCCAGTAGCTATTTAGCCAAATTAGTATAGGGATGATCCCTCTTGATCTGAGCATCGCCCAGCACACAGATAACCATATGTAATAATTACACGTTCATCTCCTTTAATCTTTCTTCACAAGTCATTCCCTTCTAGCCTTTAATTTTTACCACTCTTCGTGCCTACATCTTCTTTCAAGTGTTAGTATCTTCCAGTTATTTTCTTTTCACTGAACAGTTTTGTATTGGGCCATTCCCACTCATGCATGCTAGTTTGAATTTATGAACTTATTCTGACTTTTTTCACTGACATATGTAGGTTGTTCTTTTTAAGAAAACATCACATTCGTATTTCCCTTCTCCATTCATAATGAACAATCACAGAAAAAAATCATCTGTACCAAAGACTCACATTTTAAGCTTATTAAAAGTATTATAAACATAAGTGCCTAATAAATTGAAATTATTTACATTACTCATTTCCGTCTTTGGCTATTATTTCCCAGGCTCCACTTTGTCAGATTTCAGATACCATTAACTTTAGAAATGGATCTGAAATACCTTTGGCTGCTGGAGTACAGACAACCAATCTTCTTTCTTTGCATTTTTTTCTGCAGACACTCTAGCTAAAAATGAAGTTAACTGCATAAAGACTTTAAGGATTACTTAGGTCCTATATTTGTGATTCCTATCATGTTTTCTTATATTTCTTCATGACCACTCCAAAACATTCAGTTATCCTCAGTGCCCGAGCACAACACAAAGTTACAGAGGCTTCCTCTAAGTCAGAGGGATTTGCTCTCGTCTGACTGAAGTGTAGTTCCATGAAGGAAACTTGAGACAGTGCATAGGTTATCTCAGGTTATTTTTTTAATACAGTTTATGACAATAAGATATTGGTTTAAATGTAGTTATATAATGACAGAAGTAATTAGGGGATTTATTGTCTCCTAAGGAGAAACTGCCCTGTCAGCTCCCCACCTGTACCTCTTAGCTTTTCCCAGTCAAACATATATATAGTCCAATTCTCATCATGGCCACACAGTAAATACGCTAAAAAAAAGTGGTCAAATCGCAGTTCTCAGGCTAGTTTTTTTTTTGGTTTGTTTGTTTGTTTTAAATGCCTAGAATAAGACTAAAATGTTTGAGATCTTGCTGCTGTTTAATTTGTATAGAAGGAGGGAAGGAAAAAGTGGGTCAAGTATGAGTTCATCAACACACCAGCCAACTTTGCAACAGCCCCGGGCAGTCACTACATCTTTGCTTTACTACTACTCCTGGTCGCCTCATGCATTTCATGCTGCAGAATCTCACACTGCTAAGAGTGAGTCAACAAAGGAAATAAAAGATTTTTCAGGTTACAATTAAAAAGAAGCACAGAGAGATTACGCTGTTGATTCACTGCTATACCTGTTAAGTCAATCAGAACGGATAACTTCCATCACCCATCCTTCTAGACTGTCAGTCTAGCATCTTTCACAAGTACTACAATCACACAAATTATTAAAAAGCTTTTCTCTGCACCATCAGTGTTACACATCCATTAGAGGTCACTTCAGGCTAAAAAATATCTGTTGCAAAACATCTTCCTAGGCCATTTACTTGTAATAAATAAAAAAAGCTAGAAAAGGTAACTTTGTATCAACAATCTTCAGCTTTATTCTCATATCTCTGTAGTAATCTATTAAGTCAAACTCTTTACTCTCTGTATCAACTACTGCGATTTATTTTATTGCATATTATTAATCAGTTCATCTTTTGACTATCATATTTCTTGCCTAGGTATCTAGAACATGGAGTGCCCTCTTGTCCATTTGATCTAGGTCACGCATGCTCCTCAATTATTAAACTAAATCAATGGGGATCTCTCTTTGTATGTGTTTTATTAAAAACCCCACTTAACACTCTCCCTGGTCCTTACTTCTAAAAACTTGATTTGCGTTACACTTTAAGAAATACATGTGGACAGGAACGGGTGGGAAAGAAATTATATATGTAAAAACACACACAGAGACACCTCTCAACATTCTACATGAATCGTTACAGAGAACTGGCCACAAGTCCTGCTTGAAATGGAAATGTGTATTGGTTTATAATCATATTTAGAGTTGAGTATGGGTTATAATGAGATAACGATATGAAGATTAAAATACGGAATTTTTGGTACTGGGATATTTTCTCTCTCCACACGGCTAGCCACAGGGTAACTGAAGTGCATTGGATTGAAGTAAAATTGCCCCATCATACATTAGTGAAACCTCCTTGCAGATAAGCATCTACATTCTGCTCGTCTAAAATATGTCTTAAAGTATTTCAATTTTAATTTCAATCGTTAAACCGTGCCTTAAAATCCCCTCTAAATAAGCTAAATAACATTTTGAAATTTTACCTCTAAAGAACCTTCTGAACTCATATCTGAGCAGCCTCTTTTTTTTCCCCTCAATTCTTCCACAAGCTCCTCATGCAGAGCTTATACCCAGTCTCCCCATATTTCAAAATGGAAGCAGAAAATTCTACCTTTCTTGTCATATTTGGCTTTCTCATGTGAAAAAAAGATCACTAGTGATGTTTTCCACAAGACAATAAGCCGTGCTACAATTGCTGTTATTGAAATGTGGTTCAAAGATGTATGGTTCACACAAATTCAGGAATGGAAAATGACAGATCATCATCGCAGAATTCTGCAGAGTAAGTGTCTACCAGGAAAATCCCAGCATTAAAAAGACAGAATTGAAGCACTTGTTCTTTGAGATAAATCAAAAGCAGCTCTGCAAATTGAAGGCTGGCACTAGCCTGCCAGCCAAGTAACTATATAAACCCAACTATACTACAGCATAACCAGACAACTCAATCCACAGGAGTGATAAAGTGAATGGAAGGGTATAAAAATCAACTGTTTGTCCTGCTCTGCAATAGTTTTCACAAGGAACACGACAACCAAGAAAGTGCATTTGGTAGCAAGTTTTTTATTTTTTATGAGTAATTCAGAATATTTAAGAAAATGTACTTACTAGCCAATATGAGTAAGACTTCTTAGTTCTCAGGGGTGGAATACAACATAGCTTCAAATGTAAATATTTACTTTGTAGCTATGTGACTTCTAGCTGATGAAGTAAAATTAGTACTTCAAAGACACATGTCACTGTAATCTAATAAGCATTAAAAAACTGTCAAAATCAGAGAACTTCCATGAGATCACATCTACAACAGGGTGCATGAGATGATGTTCTCTGTATGACTATTTCTCTCCATTAACTAGAAACTCACACTACTGCCTAGCTTAGATCTATGTGTGTACTGTGAAAGTACAGTGAAGGCAAATCTAATTTTTGTTACGTCCTCCTTCACCTTTTGAGAAATGAATGCACAACGTGTCAGGGACAGAGACCGTGCACACTACCTATCGTACCTTTTGATATTGGGCATCATTATTGGCTTTTAAATAATACTTTTGCAGCAGATTCACCTGTTCATTAGCCAAGTCACACGGATTTTTTCTTAAAAACAAACAAAATCCCCACTTTTATGGAATCAAACTTTTGCAAATCTAAGCTACGTTAGGACATCTTAGCTTCTTATTCTATGACTCCTCCATATTTTAAAAAGCAGTATTTGTAACATTCAGTTGTAACAAACTTATCGTATTTTTCAGATTTACATGTACTCTGCTGTCAGTCTTCCACATTGTTTCCTCCGTGTATTTATCAATTTTCATTTCCATAGATGGAGAAGAGAGATTATGTCAATTCTTAACTACTCCCCGTCCATCAAGAGGCACTCTTTTGTCAAGCTTCATATTCTGAAATCCTGCCTTTCAAATTAACCGTAATGCAGCTGCTTCTTTTATCCAAGATGCTGCGTCAAGCCGCACTACTCCATATCAAATGAATAAAAAGCAGCAGAGGGTCCTTCGAGAAGGAGGAGGGATGTCAAGCAGAAAGTCAGTGGTTTGAACTGACTGCAGTTGGCAAGGCAGAAACAGTACAAGTATTCACTGATGCAATCCAACATATTCTTTAATACATCATTTTGCTGCCTTGTGCTCTATCATTGTACAAGTAGACAGCCTTGGTACCTTCCCAGACATCAAAAACTGTAGAGTTCTCCTGGTACAGATAGAATGCCACATATTTATTTCACATGCAATATGACAAAACCTGTAGTGAAATGGCAGATGAAGGGTAAGAATCTAAAGAGAGCATAGTCTAGACAGGGAGATGTAATAGCACATGAAGCAGGAGAGGAGGACAGAGACCTTATCAGAACCATTCCGAGGAGAGTACCAGTAAAAAGAAGGTAAGATTACAGTCAACTGTTCTAAATGATTGTGAATCATTTCTGTGCCATTTATGTGCAATTATATTCATTTATATTCATTACTATATGTGCAGAAAAGTACAAGTCCCATGTGTAAGTTAAGGCTTGAAAAACGAAGACCGTGTCAGAATATCTGTGCCCTTACAACCCTGCTGAGGGAAATGCCAAGGAAGAAGTAAAGCTATTTAGGTAAAAAGGACAATGGCAGTACAAAGTAAAAGAGATAAAACTGGTTGTGGGTAGTCTTCAACTCAGAATTAGAAATAATTATAGTCACCAGGGCAGCGGAGAAACCAGGACGCTATGTTGCTGTTTGACCTGAGTCCTGTTCTAGTCCTGAAATTTTATATTTCACTGAACCATGTTCTACACAAATTCTTGGTAAGGAGATGGCTCCTTTTCCCAGTCTGTGATCCATATTAGCAGAGAGATCAAAGTTATTTTTAAGAAAGAGAACAACAAAATTAATGAATAGTGTTTATGATGTCACCTGACTGTTCAACAGTCCCATATCATACAAGAGATTTTCAAGAGAAGTAACAAACTCTACCTTAACTCTCCAATTTACTTTATCTCAATGTTGCATCCTAAGTCATTCTGACGAATAGCTGGTAATTCTGGAACAGATTATGTGCATACAGTAAACGGTTAAAGGAAAGCGATTAGAAAACTTACCATATACAAGCTGTTTTTAGATATATATGTTATCAAGCGAGGTTGTGCAGTATTTGCTTAATTAATCTTTGCTGTCTTAACAGATGAACCAGATGTACTATTATGTTCTTTGTTCTTCCCTAAAGAGGGGATGAGCCGATTATTTATCTCCAAACAATAGGAGTTCATGTACCACAGCGAAGATTTTTTTTTTTAATCTGGGAGGCAATCACTAACAAGCTTCAGCTGCAACTGCTTGATGTAAACACAGTGTGAATTTGTTCCTGGAGTATTAAATGATGTTCTATTAAGTACATGAAACCAATTTCTAAATAAGCATGTGAAGAAAGGGATGGAAAGGACAGAGTCCGGGAGGAGACAAACTCTGCTCTGACTTTCATGTATTCATATTTACTTCTTTTATACACTAACGCATTTCCATAAATAAGTTAAAATTTCAAACTTCAAATACTGTTTACAAATAATGCAGTGATAAAACGGAAGTTAAAGAAACCATTGGTTGATGCAACAAATTCTGCTTTACACCGTACAATATATGATGCACGGGGCACAAAGGAATATATAAGGATTATAGGGCTGCAAGAATTGTTAACAGATTCAGAGTATTTAAAATTCTTCACCACTGTTTTAGCAACTTTGTACATCTGTCTCAAAAATCATGCTTTTTATTTGATCATATTTGAAAAGTACAAATTTACTGTAAACAAATTTTAAAGAGCATTATATATAGCTACTTACTCGTCTATGAGAGTCAAATTTTTATAGAGGTGCTGCTAAGGTAATAAAAAAAAAGAACAAATATAGCTAGAAAGCTTCTCATTTATTCTGACTAAAAGCATTGGCAGAGCAAATTTAGAAATTTCAATCATCTTCCTCAGACTTAATCATACCTGAAGTCCTCCTCTCTCCCTCCCTCCCAGTAGGCTCTCTTGTCATAACCAGAATTTCTTCTATTGAACTGGTTTTCAATAATTTAAAACAATTTACCTTTGTTATATACATTTATCTGCACCTTAAAAACAGCTGAAGTGCACACCTGGGTACTGTTACCAGAAGCTCCTTGGAGAAATAACTTTTCTACCTAAATTACCAAGAAGAAAGAATTCAAGTAGAACAAAACAGAGTTTGGTTAAGAAAATCCTTTAAGAAAGCTTCCCAAGAAACTGTAAAACTTCATTACAATATACCCTCCCCAAATGAAACAAGATCAAGGTAGGTCAAACAACACAGCATAGCTCAAACAACACAGCATAGCTCAAACATCAGTTTCTCTACAAGACCTTTTCTGTACCAACTAACACTAGAAGGAATGAAGGACTAGGAATACATTTACTTTTATTCACAGCCGTGCTGATGCTTAACCAAACAGCCAACTATTCTTTAAAAGTCATGTTTTTTCTTTCTCTTCTGAAAAAAGCAGGCTTTCTCAAGCTGCCACAGCCAGTGCTGAAGTGCTAACCTATGTTCCCATGCTATGCATCACAAGTTCCCATCGTGAATTTCCATCAGATCAGTTCGGTGATCAGTAATAGAAAAACTGAGTTATTTATTACCTCTTGTCGCCATCTTTCCAAACCTACTAAAAATTAACAGAGCACTGACCAATAGATTACTAAACTTTCTAATCAATAGATAGAACAAAGTAAGGCATGTGATGCATAATATATCCACAGAATAACATAAGTGGTAGGATCAAATGCAACAATAATATTACAAAGACATAGAAAATACAGCTGCAATTTTGCCAGCAGCCAAGCAAGCGTTCTAACAATCTCTATTAGGTATTGGTAGTCATGACATCACTGGATCAAAAAGCTACATTACAGGCCCATACGGACAAGACGCCTGCAGGGGTTGCACAACTTGCATGAGACTGAATGTACATAGAACTGTTAGTGATGTTATATAAGAATAATACTTATTTAGCCAGCACAGAATATACGTGTAGCTTCACAGATACTGCAAAAAGAAGGGAAGTTTATTTGTAGCAGTAATGAAAATTACCAGTAACAACAACTACCCCAGAATAGAGTTTATGTTCAATCACTGTATCTTTGGAACACTGGGAAGCAAAAGTCTTAAGAATGACTAGACAGGAAGTCATACTGTACACAATATGTATTTTTAACCAAACCTTTTCCTCTGGAAACCCACACATCTTAGAACTAAATACTTCAGAAAGGTTGGATGTAAAACGTTCCTACGAGCAGTTCCTGCAACAGCAAGGAAGGCTGGAACACTGTGCAGGAACAGCTGAATGAGCAATGAGAGAGTAATTCTTGTTCTGCCAAGAGTTCTCAAGTGTAGAATGGAAAGGGGAGTATTCTCAAACATTAACACAATCTCAGCTTTGTAGAAGCAATTACACTTTTTTCAAGTGGGAAACACTACAATGACAGCACTCCTTCTCAAGGTTGTCTCATCAAGAGGATCTAACATAACATGTAAACAGAGTTAGCACTATGATCGGAATAGGAGTATCTGGTATCTGAGAAAGGCCATGCCAAAAAGTAAGCTCCATATCAAATAAGTATGTAACTAAACCAGAATTCTTACTCTTATCTTGCCATCTGAATTTTACCATAGCTGGCAACAGCAACGTAGTAGTTTAAATATCAAATTATCATACGAAACAGCAAGATATAAAGTATGCTGCTAGCAAAACATAGGCAAATAAACCTTGTAGGTAAACTGCCATAAACTCTTCCAGTTTACATATGGCAATATTAGTTATTCCTTAATCTACTCCATGTGAGGCAGTCAAGAAAGGAAGGAAAAAGAAAACAAACCTGACAGTATTCTATGCTCCAAGAAAGGCTACTTTAATCAAGGGAAATTACATTCCTCTGGCTCCTTCCAGCTGGGAGCATTCTATATACATCAGGGGTTTTATGTATTTCTAATAGATCTGTATCAGATTGGTACTTAACACACTACTCTAAATCTTAGAGCTGTAAACTTATTCCACCTTCAGATAAAATCACTTGCTCTGTAACCAGCATCACTTGGAATTGCATTTATGGGTTTGCCAGATTGGAAAATGTTAATTTTTAACCTTCTCTCCGAATTCTTACATATTTATATTAGTTTCAGGAGTTTGTGGATCTCTCAAGGAAATTCAAATGCTTTTCTTGGATCCAGCATTAAACAGATCAGAAACATCTTTAAATGAAATGCAGGCTGTGAAGTATAAGATAGCAGATACATCATTACATACCTACAGAGAGAAACAGCCTTTGTGAAAATTTCATTTTCCAAATGCGCTGTGATTAGAAATTAATTCTAACTAAATTATTTCTATATATATTAAGATTGGGTATATATAATACTCAATATTTTCATACCTAGGTACACTACTTATTGATACATCTAAATTATAACTGCTTAAATAAAAATGTAAACATAGAACAAATCTGTTTTAAAATAACCTAACAGTCTTAACTTCAATGCATCACAGTGAAATGCAGACAGAAGTGAAGTTACCTATCAGCATGCTTCAGCCATTACTACATTCTGAGATAAGTTATCACACCTCTCTGCATAGGCCCTTCTCCAGATGTTCTGGGTTGTGTTACTATTTACGAAGTATGCAAAAGTAAGCAAGACAAAGGAGATGGTTCAATTTTAGAGAATAAAAGCAGCATCACAGCTCAAATACAAGTAGGTCTAGGCAGTCTTGTTTATGAAAAGCATACTACAATAGAAGACGGACAGCTGGACTAGATATTAGAGGTCTTTTCCAGCCTTAATGATTCCATGATTCTAAGAAAGCAAAATAAAAGATATTGAAAACGGGACATGTGAAAAACAGCTGAGAGAATTAATACAAAGAAGCAACTGAAAAATCATTTTGGTGGACGCAAAAGTATTGGTGGATTTTGGCTAGCAATCCAAAAAATAAACCACAACAAGAAAAACACCTACTTGTGATATTAAATGAACAACACTTATCCACTTAATGTAAATACAGCTTGTTTAACTTAAATAAATGTTGATAATTCATGCATAACATTCCATGCACATTCTTAGAAAGAAAATACTGTATTTCCGCCTAAATAGTAGAAATCTAAAATGAAACACTGTCCTGCAAACCAGACTGAACAGACATGTGCAACATGCACTTGTGGTGGATATCATAAAGTTTCCTGGTATCCATCCATCCTGTAGCAATTACACTTGGCCACAACACACACCTGCAGCTCTGCACAGCGGGTGCATGTGGACACAAATCATAGTCCTGCTGGTTCCCTAGGGCTGCAAAGGCGAGCTGCTAGGAAACATCAACCAGTGTACCCAGATATGTGACTCTGCTGCTATTGCAGGATGCAGACTGCATACCACATCACTGCACTGGCTGAACATTTTTCATTTTTTCCACACTAAAATATTTCAGCCACGTGCTCGACCTAGCCATACCTCCAATTGATTGCATGCACATCAACTGTGCAAACTCTGACTGAGGCACAAGTGATGCTGGTAGTATCATCTTTCATCTGCTAAATTTTACACAAAAGTGCATCTGAAGAAAAACAGTTGAAGATCACGTCCTCTGAAATGGTTACAGAAATCACTGATTTAACTTCCATGATCTCTTGATTAGAAAACAAGCAAATTCAATCAAGTTGGTGACATGTAACAGCAACACAAAACGTGTTAGAAAATAATATCATAGATTAGAACTGCTAAAACAACAACAAAAACTAGGATATTCTGGAGGAGAAGACCAATATTCATGTATGTTTCAATATCAGTAGTCTAATAACCTCACCTTCACTTCCTCTCCAACAATCCCCCACTAGATGTGTGAAAATGGTATTAAAAAATAGCACACACACAAGAAAAAACAGAAGAATTTTCAACTTTTAAAGCGGCAATGGAAACAATTTCCATTTGCAGAAGTGTAAATTTTGTATCTTTCTGTTTCCCATGGTGCTGTTCGCTCTGCTAATCTGTGAGGGCAGGGGGATCAAATCAGATTTTATAACCCAACTCATATAACCCAATTACAGTAAGGATCAACTGTAAAGATCACACAGCTAAAAGAGATGCATTAACTTTCTGTTTGAAAAAGTACGAGATTGTTCAGTGACTAATTAATATTATTAATGTTACTAACATTAAAAGGCAAAAGTTGTATTAAGATTGAAATTTTAAGCTGAAATTCTGTTTTGTAAAAATGAAACATTGTTAATAAACCCAAGCATTGAGCAGCACATTGAAATTTTTCCTGCTCAAGGAAAGCTTCATTTGGAAAAGCTAACAACCACAATTTTGGTATGAATAGAAATTATGCACAGGAACAAGAAGCAATAAGAAACATCAAGAAATCAGCAGCATGGCAGATCTTAAAGCAGCTGCCAGTCCTTGAATCCTGACTGAGATTGTTGATCAACTTTAAAGTCAAGGCATGCTATTTTCTGATAGCACATGGGGAGAATTCATAAGCATTTTATTCATGTACAGCCTTTTGGTCTACAAATGAAAGAGCACAAAATTAAAGCTGAACCAGTTAAAAAGACTGATGTTTGATTTACAGCTTTTTAAAACTACTGCACAATGACTATTTCCCTATTTTATACACAAGCAAGAAGAAAAACAACTTGTGGCAAACAGCAAAAAATCTAGATGCTGTAAGGTAATTGAGCTACTAAATAATTACTTGGAAAACTATTTGGCAGCCTGTTCAGAATAGTAAAAATCAGTGGAACATGACCTGTTTTAAGCTATTTAAGTGGAAGTACAACTCAACTACTTCAAAATCTTTTAAAATTCTGCTCTATGCTATCCTACATTAGAAATGAATTTTAGACTAAAATTTAACGCAAAACCTGTTTCTAGAGATAAAAAAAAAATTACAACACTTTATTTTGGTATCAGCAAATTTAATTTCAACCCGTTTGCCATAACATAGTTACAACAGAACCCTTCCAACATATCTTTACAGTTTAATCTTCATATTTTAAGAAGATAAAATTACTGTAACGATTCTTTGATAACACTGCCATCTAGTGTTGAATTATTTCATAATTTAAAATGAAACTTCTACATTTAAAATGACCGCCACCTGGCTTCAAATATTTAACAACAAAGAAAGGTTTAATGCGAGTACCACCTACATGGCCGATCAACAGTAGACAGTACACAAGTGAAACCAACTGAAACATCACTTGGATTGTATTATATTTTATACAACTCCATAACAGCCTTAGAAGACACCTTTTCATATCTTACTGAACTAACCCTAGTTACATCCTTGTTGATCAACTAACATCATTAACTGAGATAACGTCTTCGTGACTTTTCAGCTTCAACGCTGTGTCTTAAATCAACAGATATATATACTGCACTGAATGCAGCAAACCAAAACAGTTGAGGTATAAGTCACAACCCTTCCCCTACCCAATGCCATCAGACTGATAACAAGCTTCACACAGGAGTGAATTAAAGAATCTACGCATTTATGGCAAAGCAATTTATCTCAGGCTACCTCTGACATTTCAGCCAGAAGGAAAAAAAGTGAATAGATACTGCTGTCCAAAATTAGGCATTTTTATTCACATCAGTATCACTGAATTCTTTCTGTTCCAAAGAAACTAAGTAGCTACAAGGCTGAAGCCAGCCAAAGGCTGGACCAGCCTGCTTCAGCAACCTTTGATGACCCTTCATAAAATATTGCTTATAGGAAACTGTGTAGCTTCAAATACACAGTTAGGAGTTCTGAGAGCACAGTGAAGTCTTGAGGTGAAATGACAGGAGAAAGGTAAGAATGTACAGGACACAAACACGTCAGAAAGGATACTCCACGTCTGGAGCACTGCTTCCAGATGTGGATTCCTCAGTACAGGAGAGACATGGACCTGTTGGAGCATGTCCAGAAGAGGGCCACAAAAATGATCCATGAAATGGAATACCTTTCCTGTGAGGACAGGCTGAGAGAGCTGGGGCTGTTCAGCCTGGAGAAGAAAAGGCTGCGAGGTGACCTGAGAGTGGCCTGTCAGTATATGAACTACAGGAAAGAAGGGGACAGACTCTTTAGCAGGGTTTGTAGTGACAAAACAAGAGGAAATGGCTTCAAGCTAAAGGAGGGTAGGTTTAGGTTACATATATGGATAAAATCTTCTACAGTGAGGATGTTGAGGCACTGGAACAGGTTGCATAGTGTCGTGGTTGATGCCCTGTCCCTGGAGACTTTCAAGACAAAGTTGAATAAGGCCCTGGGCAACTTAAACTAAGTTCAAGTTTGAGAGAAAATGCTGCATGAAGATGTCGCTGCCTACTGCATCTGTAAAACACCTAGGCCCCCTATTGTTATTAACAAATACACGTACCACTGATTAAATAAAGTACTATAATTCGCTTGGTCTTGCATTCCTTAATTTTAAAATGTGTATTACTTGCAGTGGATTATCCTGCAAATATGAGAGATGAACTTTGCCAACTTAAATGTGCGTGAACGCTGAACAGTGATGATTAAAACCACAGCAGAACTGGTTAGGTATCCCAAGTGTATTTCCTAGAACTCTGCATGAAAACAAACATCATATTTAAGTAATCCCTGATTTGAGACTTATCAAGTATATGTAGAAGATATTTCTAAATAAAAGTCGACCACAACTGGAAAGCAAGAAAGCAGTGAAAAGGGAGATCTTCTAAGGTGAAAATGAAAGCTCTAAGAATCAAGCTGACATTAGGAAATTATTTATTAGACATAAATAATTAGATATATATTTATATTTACAACTGATAAACACAGAGCTTTAGAGAGAACAGAGAGAATCCTACATTTACTGCATTTCACTCAACACTACAGTTATGCTGCCATCTAGTGAAATGGGAAACTGATTCTCCTCCGAGAGAGGAGATTGGTCCAAATGAAAAATATCGTCCCTATGACATACCTATACCACAGCAGGTACTTTTCACCTTCAAAGACCTTACTCCTCCCTCTGCTCTTTCTTGATGACTACAACTTCTGTAACACATTATCATGACTAATTCTGTCTGTAGGATAGAGAACAGTTATACACTTAAACTGAAATGCAAGAAGGCTAACAGACTTCAGTGAGAACCCAACAAGCTCATCAACACACATAACATTCCACGATCAAGAAAAATTGTAGCTATTATAAAGTTTCAGATCATTACACAGATAAAAGCTTGTATTCATAGTTACTAATACAGATAAATACTACCATGAGACTTCAGCTTAAATTAATGATCTGCTTATTTTTCCATCACATTCCATTAAAATGACTTAAAAAAGAACCAACAAAAAAACCCCACACACACTTCAGTGTGAAACCTTTTGAAAAACTCCACACACAGTATACAGGAAATAAAAGCAAGTACTCACCTGGGAAAATATATTTGCAGTTGGAGCAACTCTGTTGTCCACAATACTATATAATATTGCTAACAATCTGTCCAGAGGAAATGGCTTTGGTCCAAGGAGGTGATTGCTGGTCTGCAAAACAAACAAGAGTTTTCAATTCAGAAGATTTTTCCCAGAGTATCACAAGATGCTATTCTTGTAATTTTCAGTCTCTAGGGAGGCATAATCACACACAGTAGTCTTACATATATGGCCTCACATATATTATGGAAAACACCGAATACATGCTTTCCAATCAATATAAAAAATACAGAGAGCTCTAGTTAACATGGCAAGAGTTCAAACTGCACAATAAATGGGAACATTCTGAGCTATAACAGAGGATCTGACGCCAAATTTCCTGTCACTGGATTTATAGATTTACTTGTCCTATTAAATTACCTTCTCCATTTTACGACAAGGTACAAATAGCTTTCTTCAGTTTATCAAAGGGAAGACATGTCGGACTTCTTAAAAGCTAACAATTTTTTAGCTAGTGAATAATGAAAATGTTCAGATTCATTCTACTGTCTACAGCCTGTAATCCAGAACTACCTGACAAGTACTGCGCATAACAGTAGTTTTTAAAAATCTGCAGGAAATGTTTTTTTAAGTATGTTTCTTCGGTGTTTTCCCTACAGAAAACAAATGTTTACTAGATAGTTTCATTTTGAAAATGTTTATGAAGAGGAGATTCTGCTAAAGCATCACCATATCCGCTTTGACTCATTTTAGCTAATCTTTTCCTCTCTTAGACCTAACACTAGTTTCTCTGTTCCAATGGCAGTTGCATTAGGTTCTTATGAAAGCCAGCTGGAAATCAGAAATCCTAATACTATAAAAACAAAATAGGCAAACAAAACAAATGTAAAAATAATTTTACATCACACACAATAGTATGAGGTGCTTTACTGCTAATCATATTTTTGTTAAAAATAAACTGAAAAGTATCGATTAAATGACTACAGAAAAAAAACATCAGATGTTTCAGAACAAGAGTTCTTCCTCTTAAATGCCATATTAAACCCCTCTGATAGACAGCCTTGTGATCTTCAACATGATTATAGTGAATCAACAGAGTAGATCTTTTATAGTTTAACAGAGATCACTTGATTTTCCATTAAGTTTGATCACTTTTTCATGGGTTTGAGTCACAGCTTTTACCTTAGTCACTTCCAATAAAGAAAACTAATGCGTGGGCCCAAGGGCACTGTAATTGCTTGCTCTGTGCTTCATGTACGGCCTTCAGTGGAATAAAAACTTGCTGTAAGACCAGGAAATACATTGGCTCCTGGAAACAACAGGTAACATTCTGCTCCAAAAAAACCTGATTTGATGATAAGTTCTTCATTTTAGAAAATCTTAAATAACCGAAGTCTTCTGGCGATTTAAGATTTTCTAAAATAATGAACTTCCCTAGAAATTATAACGCTTCCAGATTTAAACTTCATGGATTCAGAATTGGTGCCAAACAATGATGCTGAAGACAACACTTCACTTATATTACTCTACAGAATCACAAAATGGTTGAGGGTGGAAGGCGCTTCTGGAGGTGCCTGAAGGTTATTCAATCTAACACCCTCACTCACACAATTCAACAAGATTTGTTCACTTTTATATACATGACTAAAGCTTCACTGCTGATAGTCTCAGAGAACTGACTTTCTGAACTCAGACGGAATCTACCAAACTTCAGGCAAAGAACAAGAGCAAGCCATGTAGAAATATAAAGCAGACCCAACTTGCAGATCCACTGATTTTCACATAATTGCTACAAGAACACACAAAATAGCTCTGCTGTGTTCTTCACCACCAACAACCAAATATCATTGGATATATGCATGAGGACGAAAGCTCATCACAGCTACTAAATCCATATAGATAACTAAGCCACTTTCACTGATTAGTCACAATCACAAAACTATGACTTCATCTTCAAAAAACAGTAGATAATACACTTGCTTTTAAGAAAGTTACTTAAACATATCCCTTTCCTATCTTTCGTAAGGACCTGGAATTTAAGGAACTTAACCAACAGCATTCTTCTTTGAAGCAGACCAATATGAACTGCTGTATTAATTTGTTGCTAAGCATCAGCAGACTCAAATTCTCCATCCATTCATCTATTCTCATAAGTTTCTAAACTGCTTTACTCTTTACATAGCAAAGTGGAAAAGTACAAGAATAGGATCCACTTTGTTGATTTCAAGACCTCAATCTAATAGTCTGCACCACTGCACGCACCAGAGGTACACTCGATGGAGTCAGAGGGACCCTCCTGCAGATGTCCAGCTAATGGTTGGTAAATCACTCTACGCAGCCTGACTAGATTCCCTCTGAACAACACAAGAGCTTTGTTGGCTACTGTACTGAATGACATCTAAATTTATGTGCAAACTGAATAGGCCACAAAGCACCTATCACACGACGATGCTGAGAGCTGAACTGCTTAACCCTGAGAAGAAAAGGTTCGTGGGGATCTTATCAGTGTGCAGATAGACGGGGCTTCAGAAGGTCTCAATTCAAACCCCTCCTGCTCAGAGCAGGGTCAGCTGCGAGACCAGACAGGTTAACCAGGACTACATCAGCACAGTCTTGTAAACCTCAAAGGATACAGAGTGCACTCTACCTCTCCAGGAAGCCAGTGACACTTCCTGACTGTCATTATAGTGAAAAGTCTTTCTTTTACACCTGGTACAAACATTTTGTTTCAGCTTATGCCCAGTGTTTCTCACTCAGGTACAGAACAGGCCTTCCCTCTGCCTCCCCTCACAGGGCAAGTGCTCCAGCCCTCAACTACCATGAGAATGAACTTGGCCAACTCACTGATATGTCCTGTACTGGAGACGGGGCAGAACTGGACAGTTCCAGACACAGCCCAAAGACTGCTAAGCATGAGGGCCCAGTATCCACTTCCCATGACTTCAGCTGCCTAAATTAAGGAGTCCATCTGGCTGAGCCCAAAGCCATCTCCTTTTCTCCTAGGAGCTGCTGCCAGACAAAATGATAGCCATTTTAGGCACTGCAGACTACTGCATGTAGTAACAGTGAATTCAAAAGAAAACACAGAAATAAGTTCCCAATTCGCAAAAGTTTTTTCTTAAGTATTTTTAAAGTAAGCCATTTTACAAAAAGGAGAAGTATAGTTCATAGAGCACAGAACCGGATAATACCAAATTCTCCTCTACGCATGCAGTACTGTCAGGAATACAGAGTAATACGCATTCATGACCCAGAATGTCAAAAGTTTTTAATAAGGAAAACACTTGTTTCCTTTTAAGTGTGCATTTTGTTCTCTCGACTTTGACATTCAGCTTCCTTTTTCGTAGTGTACGTTGATCTATTCTTACTAGCAAAGCAGCCAAGATTAAAGAGGAATTTCAGAAGACAGTTTAAAAATGCTTCTGGAAAAGAACATCACCAAAATATACCAACAGCACCTCTGTGGCATTGGCTTTCAGAAAACTCATTCCTTCAGCAGAACAAAAGAACACTTCCAAAACATGTTTTAGCTTCTAAAATCCAGGAGGGGTCCCTAAAGCTATCTCTTAAGCTAACACAGAAAGCAGTAATATCAGAAATACGTTCTGAATCACTCTAGCACAGCACCCTCAATCAGAACGCAGATAAGGTGGAAGATACGAACTGCATACCATCCCCTAAACTTCTGCTTCTAAATACAGCAGTTCTGTGAAGCGTATCCTCCAACATCAACCAGAAGAAGTCAACAAACATACAATAACTATTAAAATGTGTACACCCCAAGTAGCTAGCAGGCACAATCAGCATACAGTAATTCCTGAAGCTGCAATTAATATACAGTTACTTCACAAGTCTGTTTTCTTCACATTATCATCTCTCTGCTTTAAGAGATTCAAATTTTCCAATTTGAGAAATGCTTTCTTCTGCAAAGCCAGGAGAGTTAAACAAAATGAAATGCTCCTTCTAGAAGCTTCTAAAGTTCCACTTTACTGGAATTTTTTTGCAGAAATAAATTCCTGTAAGAGTAGGAACAGTTCAGAAATTCTTCCAAACAGAAGACAGTGAAGAATAAGATTTACGAAGATCTTCTAGAATGAGCCGAGGAAAAATACTGCATAAAACAGGACTTGCAAAAAGCCAAGGGAACGCTCATATCGTTTCACAAAGAAAGATATCTTCCACATTCAGAAAAATTATTCATGAATTTTTAGAGCTATCAAAGCCACATGCTCTTGCTTAGGGGTTAAAAAAAACAACAACCCAGGCTGGATGTGGCTCTGGGCAGCCTGGTCCAGTGGTTGGTGACCCTGCCCGTGGCAGGGGGGTTGAAACTAGATGATCACTGTGGTCCTTTTCAACCCAGGCCATTCTACGATTCTATGATTCTCTTTCCCAGTTGTCACTGTGTGTGCTTGCGCAGTTTCATATTCCCAGCATTTAAATGACCCAAGTCTTCCACAGCTTCACAACTCCAAACCCCATATTCACATACCAAAATTTCAGGAACAAGAATGAGGATCAGAAGCATTCTTAAAAAGTAAAAGCTTAACCCAAACTAAATTACCTGCACAAGAAGGCGAAAATTCCTAACCTCAGCTGGCTGAACTTTCAACCTTTCAATCATATGCTAACAGATGGAGCTGTACTTCTCACTGTTCTGAGCAGAAAGCATTTTTAAATTTCCCTCACTGTTAGTCTAGACAACTGAAGATCATAGGGTGCATGCTAGAAATTAAATAAATAAATTCCAGGTTAAAGTCAAGGTATCCTTCTCCAACAAAATAAAACAAATACCAATACATCTGATCACCTGTAGAAGCATACTCCTGCAAAATTAGCTTCACCAGGAAAAATCTCACTTACTAAACTGGAAAAACATTGTTCCAGATCAACCATGCGAAGAAACCCAACCAATTCTGCTTTTATCTGCAACAAGGTAAATACAGGCAATTTTTTCCCCTCAGAGAGAATTCAAAAGATTTACTTTTTCTAATTAGAAAGCAATGCCTCCAGATTTTCAGCCTGGCTGTACCTAAACATTTAAGGCAGGATTTATTTCACCTAATGTTAGCTTCCTGCCAAGTGGATATGTACAGCCAAACTAGTTTCCTAAGCTCCCATTATAGCCACTAGAAATCTAATCAATATTGTTTATGGTGCAATTCATCCAATTCAGTACAAAACCTACTTTAGCATGAGATGAATCTTGCACTGCACTCCAATGCCCACATCAACTGGCTCTGCACTGTCTATAGGAGACTAGTTTAGGTGCAGCATCCACCTGGATTTAAGTGAATGTGAACTCTAAATATGATGTTAGACAATTTTTTCTAAGCAAAGGTACATAAACACACACAATTGGTGTGAAAAACACAAGCAAATGAGCCCCTACTCGTAACACTGCATACGTAATCCTTTATTCCTGTATTTCCATTTCCTTCACTATAAAAATCAAATACACAAGGTTACATCTAGGTCAATGCATCTCTATGCAGTATTTATAAAAGTCAGAGGGCAGTAAAAGAAATGCTGCTCTGGAAGATCCCTGTGGGACCTGCAGTCCTTTTCTCTACTACTGCAGGTACAGTGCCTGAAAAAATTTCAAAACGAGACTCTGGCCTACAAGAAATTAGAATTTTTGGCATTAACTGTTAGGAGTGAAAGGGCCTTTTTACTCATTGACTACAAAGAAAACCAGAGCTCTTGTAGAAAGGAAGGAGCTCCTGAAATGCTACAAAGTTCTGTCGTACAAATCGTTCCATGACATACTTCAGTTTCCTACATGCAATAAGTTTAATGTAACATAGCAGATATCTTCTGTTCAGTATATTTGATGTACAGGGTTATAAAGTTTTAATTCTCTTCAAAGTAACATTAATTTTGTAATACAAGAAAGGTACAAGAATGAGATCTTTTGCAAATTTGGGCTGTCCTGATTATGAAGCTTACTTACAGGTGGGTAACAAAGCAAGCTTATTTAAATGCACACATCTAACCACACTCTCTGAACAACAGCTCAATGCTTCAGCAGTAGGCTAAATGGAAAACCAACAAAACTAGAACTAATCTAAAGAAGATTAAAAAGAAAAAAGTAATTGAAATCTTAAACTTTTGGACCATTAATTTTGCTTACATAACTATACGGATCTTGTCAGTTACCCTCATTTACTTATCTTTCCTCAGTACCTCTTCCTGTTTTGTTTTTGTACCTACTTGATAGTATTTTTTTCCACGAAAATGTAAATAGACTACAGGGCAGAGACTGCATCTGCATGGTCTGACGCTGCAGGAACAGTAACAAAATGAAAGAAATTCATCATTAACGAAAGCACTTCTGAGCACTAAGAAGTAAATTCAGATATAAGTGCATTTAACAATTACACAGAACAAGCTCTACAGCACAGTTAAGGTGACCATGACCTCTACATTCTGCCATCCAATCTCTTATTTTCCCCTTTCTTTTACATTCCTAGCCGTTCTCATCTCTCTAGTTATTCCCATCTCATCACTAAGGCTGAAAATCCTATTGCTGAGAGAATAAAACAAAACACCGCTCCCACAGAGGCTGCAGGAAGAACATCCTGGTTTAAGGTACAGCAATTATTTCTCCTCTCTCTCTCCTGAAAATGATTTATCAACTAATTAAGCTGTGGATGTATTTCAAGAAGATAACAGTCCTTAAAATAATTAAATGCTCCGAAAGATCTCTGGAGTTCACATGCCAGAGAGAAGATGCCCATGACATCTATGTGCACAGGACATACGTATTCAAAGACTTAAGAATTTCTACATATACTTAATTATCTACTTAAAGGTGCGATAGTTGAAGTAAAATTAAAAATCAAATCTTCACAAGTACAATCTGCACCACTACAGAAATAGGACCCAAGGACTCTAGTCTCCTGCAGGGCCAAAGAAAAATGAGGGCAGGTTCAGAAGGAAGGGTTATTAAGCTCAGAAATTATCAAATTAAATTTTTCACCCACACTGCATGTGGCACAGAGAAGGAAGGACATAACGATGATTTCTGCATGGATTTAGTGCTATCTACACTGCTCCTGACTCCATGATTCATCTAAAAGCAACTCAACAGGTTACAAATGTTAATTTGATTTTTCCTTTTACATTACATCTACAAACACACATACAGGTACTTGCTTTCCAAGTACATCAAGTGTCTGTCAGTAAAAACTGCTGCAGCTTCATTGAAATCAGTCACATTTAGATATTTATAATCATGGCAAGTTTAGCTCTTAGACTGATGGAATTATTACTTTTTTTTTTGTCAACTGATTCTTTCTATGTAAACAACGGACAGAAGTGCAAAGTTCTCAAGCCTCAACACACAAATGTAAAGTCCTTGTATCTTAAACATAACTAGGAATTGATTTCATTTTCAAAATCATTTGCTACTTCAATGTGCTCAATAGAAATTCTGAAACCTGGCTCTTCTACACATGCTATCTTTATTCATGGTATACAGTGGGATTGAGTGTACCCTCAGCAAGTTTGCTGATGGCACCAAGCTGAGTGGTGCAGCTGACACAACAAAAGGAAGGGATGCCATCCAGAGGGACCTGGAAAAGCTTGAGAAGTGAACACACAAGCACCTAATGAGGTTCAACAAGGCCAGGTGCATGGTGTTGCATGGGTCTGGGCAACACCAGATATGTGTACAGACTTAAAGAAGAACTCACTGATACAAGTCCTGTGGAGAAGGACTCAGGGATGCTGGTGGACAAAAAAACTGGACCTGAGCCAGCAGTGCATGTCTGCAGCCTGGAAGACCAACTATCCTGGACTGCACCAAAAGAAGGGTGGTCAGCAGGGAAGGATCTTTCCCCTCTGCACTGCCCTCTTGAGGCCACTTCTAGAGTAGGGCGTCAAGGCCTGGGACCTCTAGCACAAGAAGGATGTGGAGCTGTTGGATGGGTCCAAAAGAGGGCTAACAAAGTTGCTCAGAGGGCTGGAGCAACTCTACTACAAAGAAAAGCTGAGGGAGGTGGGCTTGTTTAGCTTGGGGAAGGCTCCAGCAACATGTCAATGAAGCCTATCAGTACTTGAGGGGAGCTTATAAGCAGGAAGCAGGCACATTCTTTGCACTATCTGATAGTGAAGGCTTTCAACTACAACAAGGGAGATCTCCGTTTTTGCTCAGAGGGTGGCACCCCTGGATGCATTCAAAGCCATGCTGGATGGGGCCCCAGGCAATCTGAGCTGGTGGGTGACAACTCTGCTCATGGCACAGTGGCTGGAACTAGATTATCTTAAGGTCCCTTTCAACCCCAATCTACGATGACCTTTAAATAGCGTTATTGCGCACATTTAGCTATAAAAAAGATATGGAGGACAAATTTATAGTAAATTCTCATGAAATAAAAATGTATGCATCATACAGAAACGTATATAATGTAAAATAAATGCACCAATAACTTATTTCAAGTAATGCTTGTTTGTACAGAAAAGAATACAGAATAATACAAAAGTATAAAAGTATGAAATCAGTAGTGCAGTGGTAAGAAAATCTTTGTTTCCAAGTTCAGCTTTGAAAAATAGATACCTTTTCATGTTTCTTCATGAAGTTGGTCTTCTTAATTTTCCCATGATGCTGTAAAACAATGGACAAGAGCAAATACAATATGCAAATTATTTTCTGCTCTTCTTACTGCAGTGACAAAATTAAATGAATCAGAAAGAATCATGCACTATGTCTGGCAGTATGCTAATACAGTTCTGCTTTTTATTACGCCTCCAGTATATATGTCTGTGATGCTGCTAAGTAATTCTTATCAGAAGTCCTAAAATCACACTTCATTGTGTCCCAAGTGGTATAAAACAGTTTAACATTTTCTGATGGAATGCATAATTTACTTTTTCTCATCTAACCCAGAACTGGTGAGAACAAATGAAAATTTGTTTTTAATATGGTTCATTACTACCTTCTTCCCCCAACCCTCAATCATATCATGACAAGAAAGGTTTTTCATTTCTTTTTCATCCCAGGGAAGTTCAAATGATGGCCCCTTGATTTTTAAAAATACACCCATCTGAATTTTCATTTTTTATCTCCTCTGTTTCAGAATTCAGACTATCTGCAAGTTAGCAGAATGACAAACTATACAACATTAAGACAGTTCAAGTGGGAGGAAGAAAAGGACAAACAGAAACACAAAGGGAAAACAAACAAATAAAAGCAATTTAAAAAGGAGCTTCCTTAAGAAAGATGATGACAGTCCTAAGAGAATATGAAGCGTTCTTGTTGTAAATGAGAGGGCAAAATAAAAATTCAAATGGCGTAAAGAAGATGTTATAAATAAATAGGTCAAAAAATATATTAAGAGAAAGAAAGAAATTTAGGATGGCATGTATAAATGATGCAAAATTACTGGAGAGGTACCATTAACTTATTCGTTAACATATTTCAGTGCTGTTCCTCAAAATATCACTTGACATGTGTTTCCACTGCTTTGAGAACCATTAGTAAGTATATCTTCTTAGCACGCTCAATGAATTTTGAAAAAAATATCTCCAATAAAGGAATCTTCTGGCCATTTTAATGATTGAAATCTCACATTTAGCATTTATATAGTTCAATACTTGAGCACATCAAGACCTCAGTAACCATGGCATTTTTGATTGATTTTTGACGAGCTTAATATTGTACTGAGTTTTCTATAAACAATTTGCCAGACTAAAAAACAAAAACGCAGTTTGTTCAGTTAACACATACCACACATAGACAGCAAAGTAATCTTTCTATTATGTCTTTGAAAAGAGAACTGCTCTAATAACAGAGAACTGTTCGAGGGAAATGTGACCAAACCATGAGGTTACATGGCATAGTAGTGATGGATCACAACACACATTTTATGCATTTTAAAGGTGATGCTGCCATCTCTACATGATATATTTCAGTTATTCAATGGTGTTTCAAAGCAGCCAAGCAGGTTTCTGTGTGAGTACAACAAAACATGAACCTCAGAGCTCATTTTCAGTTAGTTTTTAGCACTGTTTAAATCGATACAATGAACAATTCATATATTCTTTTTTTTATTCAAGAATATTTTAAAAGCAACTTATTTTTCATTTACTTGTCACACAGAACTTTCACATAATTAACAGCATCACTGCCCATTATTACTTCACTGTTCTATCAGGCTCTTAACATTCCAGAATCCCACCGATCACAACTACATGTAGCCTAGCACATATACTAGTAGCGCAGATTAGCACCTCAATGCCCATGCTTTTGTTTGCACCCTTTTTGCTTTCTGGCAGTCGTTAGTTAACTACTCAAAAAGATATATTTCTCTGATTTACTTGCAATCTCATTACAGCCCTGACAAAACCATATTCTGTTTTCACTGTCAGTATGACTCAAGAACACACAACTTGAAGGCATACCCAAAAAGTGTTACCATAGGGCTTTGAGGTGGACCTGTTTCTGAATTTTGCCCCAGCACTTGATGAATTGCTAATTGCTATCTGATGATACCTGCAGCAAGAACAGCAGCTTCTGTTTCACCCAATTCTTGGGGAAAATATTTATTGTCTCTGATTGAAATGCCTACACTGTCCCTACTTCAAAAACCTTAGAAGTTCACATTGCATTTACTGTGGGAAAGTTCAGTATGGCTCATACGCAAGAGTGGAAATCAACTTCGGAAATGATTAAAAAAAAGAGAGGCAGGAAAAAATTAAATTGAGAAGGTTGTTCAGTGAACACAAGCAGGAAAAGACGTAACACAGTAGGTAACATGCCTTTCTTGACTTGATTCTTGTAGGCTTTCTTGTTTGAGTTCGAGGACTAACATAGAAAAATCTGGCCAACAACATTTGTTTAGGAAATAAATCACTTACTATGAAATTGTTTGGTCAAGCAAAAAGAGCAAAAGATGCCCATAAAGATAATTTGTCAGTCAGCACTTACTACAAACACACCTACACCCTTACAAAGGATTAGACAGAAAGGTGAAAAAACTTCAGTACCAGAAACATTAAACTATTAACATAACAGCCTATCATTCACTAGGAACTGCAGTAAACTTCTAAACACGTATTCACAATTTTCATTGGAGAAGAAAAGCAAATTCTTAAAGACTTCTCCTCTTGATCTTTTTCTTCCAGTTGCTCACCCTTACCTGCCATGAATACCATACACTCATGCATGTGTTGATAAATATACCTCACACACAAAGAAACTTCAACTATTAAAGAGTTTTAAACCGGGACAATCATTACTGCTGAAAATTGTATTCCTGTATGAGAAAAAAAACAACAAACCTTTACCTTAAGAAAGAATCTCTTATCTGTCCTAACAGGATTGTAGGAGGCAAGGTAGGCAGCAATTAGAAGAAATTTGGAGTAGTAAGGAAGTTCCACGTGCGCATGTGCAGAAAGTCCTGTAAAAGAAACAATTGAGAGCAGATTTCAGTGATGTATGAACCTCCACAGATTTCAAATTACAGTGGTTTGCATTCTCCTGCTTCAATACTGTAGTCTATGTGATTTCCTTCTCTCCAGATTTACTCCTGTAAATAAGTAAGTATGGTTTCTTTTGACAAAGCTGTTACCACGGATATAAAGTCAGGAAACGGCAAGGAATGCTGGCATGAAACTACACAAAATACACATCCTGAACTGCTTACAGACTTTTCTCAGAAGCAGTATTTAAAAATCAGCAATTCAAAAACCACTGAAGTGTGATCTCCCTAAAAATAATTCAAGGATACTTTCATTCAAGGACACCGTTCCAGCAAACAGAACAAATTAATAGACATCCCAGACTCTGGAAAACACAGCTCAGCAAGGAACTGAGCTGCCATGCCACCAGAATCAGTGCTGCATCTCTGAGCAACAGTTCAGCAACTCACCATTTTTAGCTACTCTTTTATTTTCTATAAAAAGGAAGATGTCCTCAAGACTTCAAACTTAATACATTTGACCTAGTGTGCTTCATAATATACTTCATTAAATATGAGTCTTACATATTTACAAGCACAAGTAGTACAGTCTACTGAGTATTTTCCTTCCTTCTTTTTAATGTACTTCATAATTTTTCCTTTTAAGTATCCTCACTCTTGTCACCATAGTTGTTTCTTTTACACAGCTCACGTAGAATCATCAAACCACCTCGCTTCATGAGTTGTCAAAGCAAGGAGACAACTAAAATGTCCCTCTTGTACTTTCTTCATTTAGTACAATTGTTTCTTGCTCTTTAAAGTACTACTACCTTTATGGCTTAATTCACAAACATCAGCAAATAAAGATGAAGGAATTAAAGATGTTTAAAGGTTGAGAATCAAAGCTCACAGTGTGATGAGAAGCACCCTAGATAACAGCTAGTCATTTCTTTTCAGATATTCACAAAATTACAACAAGTTTTAGCTTTAATTTACAAATGAGAATGTTTTGTATTGCACTGGAACAACAAATTAAAAAAAATCACACGCAAACAATTCAGTTTAATAAAGAAGTGCCTATTTCTACAACTGATCTGCTAGTGTTCCATCATGCACTATCTCCTTAATTTCATCCACAGTAAAATTTAGTATTTTAAAGCATGTTATGTTATACTACATTTAGCTGTTGGTAAAGAGCATTTGATGGTCCCAGGACGCCTGTTTTGCTTAGGAATGTGGTAAACCAGTACAACACACCAGGCATAATACAGACTTCACTCCACAGACAGTTCTGCCAGTTGGCATGCATAGGTTTACAGTTAGGAGAGGGGTCAGCCCTTTCCTCATGCATTGTTAGATGGAGAAATACTGATTTAATGAAATTTGCTTACACCCCAAATAGCACCGTAGGAAAAACTACTCCTAGGTTATACAGAAGGGGAAAAGATAGTAAAGTCCTTTGTAGAAGGCCTTCTCAAAGAAAACATATCTTCCCTGAACTGCAACTGAACACTAGGTATCCTCGTCCACATTAATTCCAGTCACACTTTATCAGGTAACAGCGATCAATCAGAAGCGTATACATTTTACATTATAAGCTTCAACGGTTACTGTATTTGGCACCTTTAATCTGCCCAGGTTCTCCTTCTTCACACTGTAATCGTTCCCACTGTGAGCTAAAAGACAGAAAATTCAAGTATGTAAATTAATATTTGTTATTCCCATGTAAAATCCTCTTTTAGTGAAAAAAACAAACAAACCATATACCAAGTAGGTAGTTTAATTACATGATTCTAGCTAGGCCAAAGTGAAAGAATAATTATAAATATCAAGTCTTACTATATTGAATATAGGTTCCAATAGTATTACAGAAAATTACAATAAAGCAGAAAATAATGTTATATGAAGGTATAAAAGTAAAACTGAGTACAAACTAATTATAAAATATCCATTCCTTTCCATTTAAATTACTACAGCATTTTAAGCTTTGAAATAAAGCCAAATTGAATGAAGAATTTATAGTTTTGATTTTTTATTATCCTTATTTTGCTTAACTGTGTTTATCCTAACAAGAACAAAACGAAACTCCAGTGTGGAGTAATTATAGAAGTCTGTATGGAAAAAAAAGAAAGCTCATTTTATTCTTCTCTGAAAAGCTTTGGTAAAATCAAAAAGAACATTTTGACAGTCAAAAGTAGCGTCTGCAAGTAGGTGTTTCACTTAATAGTAAAATCCTCTCCTTTAAGCTTCGTCTAAGGAACATTATCAGCACGTCATGATTTTAGACTATCACTTAGTATACTACAAACAATAACATTTTATTCAGGTACCCAAGTACCACTGTATTTTTAAAGACTACCACAAACAGTCCGTAAGCTAAAATCCCTCCTGTAATTTATTATCATATATTAGGTTTATCAGCCATGAGCCATTAAAAACTTACAAAAATAGCTCAATGAGAGCTGATGTAATACTTAAATCATAACGAACATTCAACCAAATTATTAACCCAGTATTTCATACACTGTCTACCTCAAAGGTAGAAAAATGTTTCATTTTCATCTTGGTTCAGGCAGCACAACAGCATATAAGAAAATTCCACTGCCATAACTTAAAATTAGAAGAAAACCCAGGAGTAATTACAGTTCTATGGCCAGAAAAATAAATGTGGTTATTTTCATTCCTCAAGTGCTTACAGATATGCAGAAGTAAATCCTAGAACTATTACGCAAAAAGCTGAAATTTATAATAAAAAATGGCAAAATTCAAATTTATAATCAAATAAAATACTAAAGAGGGAAAACTAGTTGTTTGGGAACCATTAATAAGCTCTTTACATTATCATGTTAGATTACAAAGTAATTAGAAAGGACCATTAGAGAATACAAAAAGTTAAGATTGCAAGTAGATGCTAACAAAGATCAATACTGAGTCTAAATACATAAATATTTGAGGCAAACAAAGTAATTCATGCTTCACTGTACGGCTAAGTCCAGCTCATACAGAGGGAAACCTATTTTCTGTTTCAAGGAAAGATCACTTTTCCAAGACATTTAGCCAAGATTTCTACTGCTCACCCAAGTTCTATTACCAGAATAGTCTACGGCCTCAGTGACATTCACTGAAGAAGAAATCTTTATGTATCAATACAAAGAAATCAAGCATTTATTAATGATCCCTACTTACATGGGTCTAATATCAGAATCACAAATCTGAAAGACAGAGAAGACATTAAGCCTGAGACAATAGCTATCATTAAAAAGTGAGCACCAGGGTCCTTTTCCTAGCAGCCTCACAAGTCAAATAAACAAAGAATCTCAAACTATACCAACCTAAGTTCAGTGCACGAGCAGTACAGCAGCTTTTAATGCTGTCAAAAGCAATAACCGTATATAAGGAATCTTTTGCCCTTGGACAAAAAAACAATGGCCAAAAAGCACAGCAAATACATAAATCTAATGAGTGAACAAAATTAAAGGACACTGATGAACAAAACCTGCAGCAGTAATTGTGTCTGTATATTCTGGTGATGGATTCCCATGCTTGACAGTTCCACTCGTGACAGCACTGATCTGCATGACCACCACAGAAATTCAAACTACAACCCGTTTCTGACAGTTCACTCACTACATACCACTTATCACTTCCTACTTCATACGCTACATCTACCAATTTATTTTGAAGACCTCTCCTAAGGTATCTTATTTTTAACATTATACGTCAAGAAAGAAATGCAGGTTAAAGAGTAAAGATTCTATCTAGCAAAAAAAGAATCACTGCTCACAGAAGTTCACTGAGACAAAGAAAATATTTATGAAGAAAGCTCGTTAAACACAAAAACAGAAAAAGAAACCATAGAAGGCTACCTGGATATTTCCCGGAGGTAAACTGTCTGCATTGCCTTCTTCAAATGAGGTTCAATATTTTTCCAGAGTTTACGAGTGTCGCGTTCTTTTGCTGCACCAAGCCAAAATAAACTCTGTTAAAGGTTTAACTCGTGGAACACAAACCACATCTACAGCATCTGAACAGTCACAACGAGTCTAACACCCTGACTCTAAATGCTGCCTCACAGTTATGCATTTGCATACACATACTATAATGCAAGGCTGTTTCTCTGTGGTTATTGTGATGAACTCTGGGACAGTTTGACAGAACCTCTGCTTTTATTTTCTTCTGAGTCTTGATAGAGAAATGACTTTTGTCTCTGCGTCATGGAAGTACTGTTGCTTGAGAGAGGAGAAAGTTGTACAGGGGAGTAGCCAGTTTTCAAGGTATTTCCCTCTCATTTTCTCAAAACATCACTACCAGAAACTTTAATCTTCTGTTGCAAATGTTACCTACGGGGTGCAACTGGCCTAAGTGATACTGCTGTGACCAGAAAAATTAACAAAGTGAGGATCAAAATAGTCTTCCAGAAAGTCAACAGGAAGACATACACACTCTCATACACGTGCTCAAATTAAGGACAGAAGCTTACCTTCTCTTCTGACCACTGGTTCGCAGTATTTAGAAAAATTGAGTGCTGCCTACAGAAAGTAAAAAGTACAACACATTAAGAAGGCATCATACAGAATAGAGAAGATGGCATAATTCATTGGTTTTGTAATCAAAAACAATTATTTCAGTCCATAATTATGCTGTTTTTACTTCCAAATATTCTACTGTGAAGTGTCACAACATTCTTGCAGATTAAATATAAGCTGAAATAATCAGCTTGGTTGGCAGCAAAATCTTTTCTGTACTCAATGGCTGTAATCTTTAATTTTTTTAAATAACACAACTAAATATTATAAATGGAATTAAAAAGATTTTCCTTCAATTCAAAAATGAGTAATGGAAGTAAACCACGGAGTCTAAATGCAGTTCAACATGTTCAGATGTAAGCAATGTGTACTTAGAACAGACAAGCAGAACTGCTTATAAAAACTGCCCTAACACATCCATTATAGTCACACAAATTCCTTTTCTCTAAGATAAGGACGTGGGACTTTTGACAAGGATCTAATCTTGAACTCTTCTGAAATGGCCAAGTAAATAGCACACAGAATACTGTAAAATGACAATCTTCAGAACTCATTCTCCTGTTGTCCTACTGAATCTTTCTAAATCTCTGTGCTAATATACAGAACTCAAGGCAGTGTCTTCAACACATACATTTAATCATTCCAGAATATGTTATTAATAGCCATAGCCATGCATAGTAACATACATATTTCTAGGTTATACTAGGCACTGTGGGGTGGTTCATAAAATTCTGAGAATCATAGAATCACTAAAAAGGAAAAGACCTCCAAGATCGTGTAGTCCAACTGTCTATGCTTCCCCACAAAACCATGTCCCTTAGCACCACATCTAAATGATTCTTGAACATCTCCAGGGACAGAAACTCAAACACCTCCCTGGGCAGCCTTTTCCAGTGCTTCACCACTCATTCTGAGAAGTTTTTCCTAATATCCAACCCGAACCTTCCTCTGGCACAACTCGAGGATATTCCTTCTAGTTCTATTGCTAGTTAAGCAGGAGAAGAGGCCAACTCCCACCTTGCCACAACATCTGTTCAGACAGGTGTAGGGAGCCATAAGGTCTCCTCCGAGCCTGTATTTCTCCAGACTAAACAGTCTCAGATCCCTCCGCTGCTTCTTAGAAGACTTTTGCTCCAGACCCCTCAACAGCTTCATTGCCTTTCTCTGGACACGCTCCCAGGCCATTCTGTCAGTTTTTGATCCGCCTCATTCTCTGCTCATCCAGCCCATATATTAACACCTTGTCTATGAAGACACAACGGGGAACAGTGCCAAAGGCCTTATTGATGTCCATGACGAAAATATTCACTGCTCTCTCCACATCCATCAGGCTGCTTGTTTCATCATAGCAGTTTATCAGGTTGGTCAGGCACAACCTCCCCTTGGTAAATCTTTGCTATTGCTGAAGGGAAAAAAACTTCCTGCGCCGCCCGGGAATCGAACCCGGGTCGCAAGAATGGGAATCTTGCATGATACCACTACACCAGCGGCGCTGCTGCTGGCCCTGCAAGAACTATGTCTGAGGGAAAGACAATCTCATCTAAATAAAAAGCTTTTAAAGTTAACAGGAAGTTCAGTTGGAACTTACTGCTGGAAAAGCAAGCAGAACATTCAGATCACCTAACTGGCAAAATCTGTTCATTGTTTGTAACCACTGACCACAATAAATTTTTGAAATGTCAATGGGTTCTCTCTACAAGAAAAATTTCCTTGTATACAGTAACTATATTTACTTAAACAATAACAACTGAGCTAATAATTGGCACTGCTTTTCAGCTTTACCTTTGCAAAAGTCACCATCAAGTGCGTATATTTTTTTTAGCTTATTTTTACTGTTTGTTATTACATTCCTCAAGTTATACCTGGTAAAGACTCCTTTTACCAAATACCTTCAACATATTTTCACTTTCTCACATGTTATTATATTGCAAGAACATTTAAGTTACCTATTTTTAATTCCAACAGGATAATGAAAATATCTCTGTCAATTGTAACTTCTCTAGATCTTTGATTCAAATTAATATGCTATGCTTATGCAAAACTGCAGATCTCTAGCTTGCTGTTGCTGCTTAACAGCTTAGGTACCTTAAAATCCTCTGTAGGAAGCAAATCAATGGGAAATTTTACACTACTGAAAAATACAAGAAGTTGTTTCAAATTTTAAGTTAAATTTCCCATACTGATGAAGTATTAACAACGTTGGGTGACAAGTTACACTTGACAAACATAGGAAACCACAGAACTTGTAGATGGACATGCAGTGGTCGTATATGATCATTTACAGGAGTCTTTCTGCCACACACTGAAAGTAACTGCCTCGTGTTCTACTGAATATTCTGAATTGTTCAGGAAACAAATACAACAGGATCTATTAAGGATAACAGAGGTTCACAACAGCACGGTGCAAAGTTCAAATCCACATAACTACATACAAAAAGAATCTGAAGAGTAAGGAAGGTTGAAAGAGCAAAATCATAACTACTACTAAAAAACCACTGTTATACCTAAGTCTGTAACAGAGCTGCTCTTCAAACACTGCTGGATTTGCAACAACTGCTTCTACCGTACTTAGCAGTAGCCATACAAACTTGACGAGATACATCTCCTTGTCACAACAGGTGAAAATGTTTGGTTTAGTCCTCTCAGCCACTCTGATATTGTGGAATTGCTTGAGTAGAGGCAAGATCAAGAGAAGTTCCAGGCTGGGTGAATCACATACAGACTGAATTCCTTTAATGCAGCTTTTGTCCTCTCTGTGACTGGTTGTGTAATACAGGAAACCCTTTACAGCCACCAGAACCATCACAACTTTTGTCATGCATCTTCAGGAAAACCACATTTTGTGCTAACACATCTTCTCTTTGTCCACATTCAAGAGCAAATCTAGTCTTGCCAGAGTTTTTCAGGGAAACGTGCAAATAAACAAAGAACAAAAATAACAACAATAACAACAACAACAACAAAAACACTGAAAGAGCTTGTCTCACCAGATGCTGAAGTTCTTTGAGGTCCCTACAGACCATGTAGAAGACGCCAAGTAGAATATTTATATATGCAGAATAGAAATCCGCAGAATATTCTGGAGGATGATTCTGGGACAAAATCTTCTGCAGGTGTCCTATTTAAACATAAGTAAGTTTGGCTAATCTAAAAACAGCTTTAAAAACTGAACACGTTTTACATCAAGCGGAAAAATAATTCCCACTAAAAACAAACACTACAAAAAAGTCATTGTAATTGAAAGAACTAGCAAGTATAATGGAATCAAAATGTTATTTTTCGATGTTCTGCTAAGAGAAGAAAGATGAGTATTTTAGAGGCCTTTTGAATATAGTCTTCTGCCTTCCAGTAGCTAACATGCTTTTCAGATTCAGAAAAAGGCATATTGGTAAATATTGTAAAACACATTTGGACCGTTTTTGACAAAGTGTTATTTTATCCCCAAAAACCAAATTCAAGAATTATATTACCTATGCTGTAATCAGGAAAATACAAGATGAATGGCTCAAAGCATCCGGTATTTGGACGGAACATTTCCCATACTATTTCACTAAGCAAGATAACTGTCACATTTCTGTCAGTCTACAAGGAGGGGAAAAAAAAAAGTAATAGATGAACAGAAAAAAACATTGCATAATATAAAACCAATGAAAAAATACCATGACACTTCTATTCAAAATAATAAGCAAACAAAAATGAAATGTACAGCTTAAAACAAATCACTACCATAATAAAGCTTCAGCTAGTCTACTCAAGGAAGTCATACATTTGAAGATTTTCATCTTTATCTCTTGTCATTTCATTGACATCTATGCTTTCTGGGGTTACAGAGCTTCAGAATTAATACCAAGTTCAATCCATTCATGGTTTGCAGAATTAAGGCAGCAATACATATTGGTAATCAAACCCAGACTTTCAGAGCAGATAGGAAGAGTCAAGAGTGAAAACTCAGATCTTTTTGAAACCAAGCTAGTACTCTATTTTAAAGGTCAGGTGGTGAGTAGGAACAGAAGATTTTTGAAAATTGCCCTTCTTTCCTTCTATCACATCTCAGTGCTTCAATGCAGTTCTCAGTATACTCTAAGAATGCTGCAGTCTTATAGTTCGAACTCCTACACGATGTCTACAGAAAAAAAAAACCATAAAGAGCTTTGTCAAAACCCTGACTGATAAATGATGTTTAACATGAGTTACGAATGACTTGAAAAGTTTAAGTGCTATTCCCCTTCTCTGAAATTCCCACTTCTTGCTAAAATGATACCCACCGACATTCTTTATTGTTTCTTGTTTCTCTACTTGTATTCATCTATTTTCTTTTAATGAGCTCACTTTTCTACAGTTTCCTTCCCCAGACCTCTTTCCTTTCCCAGACCTCCTACCATTTTAACTAAGAAAAAGCTAAGGTATTTCCATTTCAGTTCCTGACAGACCTTCCAATTTGAAAAACCCAAGTCCTTTCTATCATAATCCATACAGAAATCAAGCATTCCATTTTCACAAATGATGCCCTGTTCCACAAAATATCTGCCTGCTAATGAAGACCCTTGCCTCCTGAGCATGAAAGTAAATGATAAAAAACCTTTGCCGCTATGACATTCATCTCCCTGCACACGAGTTTTACAGCATCTCAGTTCAGAATACAGAAACCAGGATATCAGCATTAGGAAAGGCTAGCAAACTTATCTGGAGATCACTTTTGAACCTGAAGATGCTGCTTTGGAATATTTAAAAATAATAATTTTTTTTTAAAAAAAGCTTTTTTGGTTCCTGAACAGTAGGGGCTATGCTTCCCTCATTTACTGTCAGTTTGTTTCTTCTCTAGGGCAGCAAACTCTACAACATGGGCAAAACAGACAAGGGTCAGAAAAACGTATCAGCTGCCAAGATTAAAAACACAGCTCTGAATGAGACTTCATTCAGTCAGTAGCGAAATCAGTGCCACCAGAATGTTACTGACAAGTTCTTGAAAAAAACAAGTTCTTGGGGGGAAAAAAAAAAAAAAGTAAAAAAAAAAAAGTCCCCTATTTGGTTGTTCAGACATTTCAAAATAAATACCACCATTTTCTGGTTTTGTTTTCTATTTAATTACAGAGAATACACCATTTTTACTTCTCCGAAGGGACAAGCCTATATCGTTCAGAAGTGAAAGAGGACAAGGTACAGAGTTTAACTCCAAATCAGAAACATACTATGGTGTGGTTGTAGTAGAAATGTAAAAACCTTCTGCCAACATCAAGCACATTTTCAGCTGCTGAGCTGAGCAGGTCCAGCCACAAGCATATAGTTCATGCTATTCTGAAAAGGCCATCAAGAAATGGCCTGAAGTTTCACACAGGAAAAAACTGAGGAAAACAAACATTTATTGAGTTGCAAATTCATGCTTCCGATGCTGAACTCGCTCTATTCGATTGAGCTCTCTGAGCCAGCCTGACTCACATGTAGACTTCAGATCCCCACACTAACATTCACAAACGCTAGAAGGATTGTTTTTTTTAACTTATCTACTGTTGGTACAAAGCATGTAGTATATAGGACCTGCATTGAACTTTCGCCTGACAGATCACAGTCTTCCTGTTTTGCTTTTTTTTGGTAGTTATAACAGAAGTTTAAATTAAGTGTAGAAAAAAAATTACATCCTTCTTAAAAACAAAAACATTCAACAAAAGGCCGCTACATTTCTGGTAGCAGCATCCAGATGAGGTTTAACAAAAGCAAGTGCAGAGTCTTGCACCTAGGGAGGAATAATTGCATGCACCAGTACAGGTTGTGGGATGACCTGCTGGAGAGGAGCTCTGCAAAGAGTTACCTGGGTGTCCTGGTGGACCACAGGTTGGCCATGAGCCAGCAGTGTGCCCTCGTGGCCAAAATGGCCAGTGGCATTCTGGGGCGCATTAAAAAGAGTGTGGCCAGCAGGTCGAGGGAGGTGATCCCGCCCCTCTACTCTGCCCTGGTAAGGCCTCATCTGGAGTGCTGTGCCCAGTTCTGGGCCCCCCAGTATAAAAAAGACAGGGATCTCTTGGAAAGAGTCCAGCGGAGGGCCACAAAGATGGTGAAGAAATTCTTCTTTCTTCCCCTATGAAGAAAGGCTAAGTGAACTGGGTATGCTTAGCCTTGAGAAAAGAAGACTGAAAGGGGACCTGATCCAGGTTTATAAATATCTAAGGTGTGGGGGGCAAAGTGGTGAGGCCAGACTCTTTTCAGCAGTGTGTGGAGACAGGACAAGGGGAAACGGCCAGAAACTGGAGCACAGGAAGTTCTGCAGGAATGTGCGCAAGAACTTCTTTACGGTGAGGGTGACGGAGCACTGGAACAGGCTGCCCAGGGGGGTTGTGGAGTCTTCTTCTCTGGAGATATTCAAGACCCGCCTGGACGCCTACCTGTGCGACCTGCTGTAGGGAACCTGCTTTGGCAGGGGGGTTGGACTCGATCTCTGGAGGTCCCTTCCAACCCCTACAATTCTGTGATCTCTATCAGAAGGTATTATTAAACTTTACTTTTGTTTGTTTATATTGAAGGATAAGATAGACCTGCCAGTATTTAAATTCTGGTTTACTCTCTGCTTGTGACGTCTGCCAGTTGCGTATTTTCCAGAAACCAAACAGACAAACCAACCAACCAACCTTACAGCTTTCCTAATCTAAGGAATCACTTTCCACGATGAGAGTAGACAGAAAGATATCTCAGGTGTGGTTATTTTGAATGTAGGAATCGTATTATATATTTTTTTCTTGAGATACTCACCAATTCTTGAAGCCTAAGAAATGCTGGCAGGATGTTTGCTTCCATTTCCCTTAGCTGTTCTGCTCGATCCAGTACCTTTAACAACATAATTATCTCATTACACAGGAAATATTAACCTGAACTCCCATGCTGACTTGAAATCCGTTCTCAGCTGCTGGAGACACATTTCACCAATAGCTCTCAGACAAGACGAAACTAAGTAGGAAGTCATGTTAAGTAGGGAATATCAGAGAGATTATTGCTTCAGGTGTGCTTCCAGAAAGCTGAAGCAGCTCTTCCTTCCAAACAAAAGATACCATCTCCAGAAAAGCTACATTCTTGTACCAAAAGGTAGCAAGAATTAATGAGTACATATACAGATCAAGAAAACTGGAATATCACTTATAACCACTGAAATCTCAATTTTCTCCAAAAGCATTCTTCTATTACAAGTAGGGTGTTACTTCAACTCTATATTAGCACACTTACTGTAGGAGAGTTGTCTTTTACTGCTATTTAGTTATGTCTCCAAAAATAATTAAGAGCTACCACTTAATATCTTCAAGTAGCTAACATCTGGAGTTCATACAAATGAATTTTGAGAAACTTTTCTTACCATAGGTTGTAGCCCAGAAGTTTACAGAATTTATTTGTATTTTACGCAAAAGCTATGTAGTAATAACGGATATGTTGTGTATGTATAGCTTATACAAGGAACATTAAACAACTGAACACTCGAGCCTATAGAGAAAAAACAGGAGCATAAAAATATTCATGGACAGCCTTTGGAAAAAAAAAACAAAAATAAAACTTACTCCACTATACTTAGAATCTTGATAGGAATGAAAAAAAAGAACCACCATTTATTTTGTATTCTATTCACTCACAATAAAGATGTGAGTTCTGAAGTTCGTTACTTCCTCTGAATTACTGCTGCTGAAAGAGAAAGTACCGGTCTCTGGAAAATTGCATTAGTCTATTCTTTTACCACATCAAAATATTTAAACATCTATTGGTTCTGCTGTTCACAGTAAGAAAAATAATTTTATGTGGACAACCAAAGAACATGTTATGAAAAGGGTATTTAAAAATAAAACTGAAAAAAAAAAAGTGGGATTATCTCTTGAGATAATAGTTCAAGATTCTTGGGACTACTATAGTTTTAAATAAATTATAATACAACATTATATTGACATTCGTATTTCATTCATATAATAACCAACTTCATGGATGAGAACAGCTGACTGGGTTTACTCAGAATTGCATGAAAATACTAAGCTTTAAGCTCTTGACTTAAGTAGATCTTCTTTTTCCCCTAAATGGGAAATGAAGTAGAGTTTTTACACACAAAATATACTGCAACACTGGGCTGTGTGATATGTCACGTGTTTCATGGAAACGGCCAACACAGGCCTATAAACCTACACGTACTTTATTATTTACTTTAATGCAAAGTCGTCGTGGTTTTTTAAACCAAAAAGTATACTTTACCAATGACTGTTGAGCAACAATAAAACTGCAGATTCTTACTTCTGTATAGTGCTGAATACTGCAGATGTACAAATGAACAGAAGTTATATCTGTTCTACTTATTTCAGATAGTTATAAGGAATAAATTAATTTTTTGCAAGTAATTACAAGCATGCAGCACCAGTGCTTGAGTTAACAGAAGCATTTAGAATCCTTTGTTTAAGAGGAAACATTTATCTTAATTCACTCTGAATTAATCAGGCTGAAACATTAGATTATTTAGTACCAAAATGAAATAGAATAAATTATCTTTGCCAGTTCATGTTACCAGCACGCTGGTCTTCCATCAGTCTCAATTTAAACTGTTCTGTCATAAACCCAGGTGACACAGGTTAATATACATGAATTGATTTCCTGCGCTCCTGTCTGTTCCCATGCAGAACAGAACAGAAATACTAATTTAATACTTAATTCTTCTGATTCAGCAACTATTTACCTGGAACAACTGAAACTTTCTAAGTATGTAATGCTTTGCTTTCTGTAACTACTGTTCAGAAGCATTCTGATTTCCAGATCAATCATAAGGATTTATTATATATTTTGTGAAATCTGCTATCACTTTAGTGCTAAATTCTGTTTTTATGGAATTGCTGAAAGATGTCAATACCCTTTTTTTTGTCTGTATATTAAATCGTATTATAAGTAGTTTATTATATATTTTAAGTATTGGTTTGGAGTTTTGCTTCTTTTCAGTTTTTGAAGAGTAAATTTTATCAACTTCACGAGCTTCACCAGTTAGCATTGCTTCCCATAAATGCAATATGAAATGATTAAAAATATTTTTATATCCATTAAAAAAATACTTAACTATAACCTGTGAAACAGAGTGTAGAATTTTCTGTGCAATTCTGAACTTCGTTTGACTACAAAAAAGCAAAGCAATGTGCTCTGCAACTGGTCTGAGAAACACACAAAGTGATAACCCCAGGTGATCAAACTCCCAATCTTGTGTCACTTTCATGTTTTCTTAAACAATGAATTTGACCTTGTTTAACAAATTATTTAATTCCTAATAATATGCTGAAAATTCAGTCCACATATTTTGTGGGTTTCCTATGTATGCATGTATACACTTACACATCACTGTACTAATAGAATTTATACAAACATACAGAAAAAGTTTTGAGGTGTCTACATCCTTTTTTTAGAGCTCTTGCATGCTTCATATTTATTTCAATATTCATCTGTTGACACAATCAACACTGTTAATGATATCTGCAATATTTTACTAGTTGATGTAGCTAGATTAGCACAATCTGTCATATTAGCACAATCCGTCATAGGACTAGAACATCTGTTCTATGCTGATTCAATCATACTTGTGATCTAAGTTCTCATACTTTCTTCTGCAGACTGCTTGTTTCCTCCAGTTAAGTATGCCATCCAACCTTTCACTGCAGTATATTTCTGACATCTCAGTGTTAAAACCTCAGTTCTTGCCTCCAAGGGCAACAATCTAAAGACGTAAGATTTTCACATTCATAGAGGAAACTGTACATTTTAATTCCTTAGTACGACTTCTGACTTAAGTCTACGACAGCCAACAAACTGTCGTCATTTGTGTGCACCATAATGCACTCCATCCCTGCTTCCTGCTTTTGCCTTCTCATTTGTGAAATTATCTTCTTCACAAAGTACCACCTGGGTGTGACTTAAGAACTATGAAACAAACATAGCCTCTCTATAGATATTATAAGAGACTTAATTATACAGTATAATTTACAGCAATTACTTACTATGTTACACAGCCTTGTGTATAAAAAAACTCCAAAAACATGAAAAATACACTTTCACCTACAGATAGTAAACCAGCTGAAAAAAATCTATTTGGTATCAACAGATTGTGAGCAAGGTACAGAAAAGAATTTTGTGAAAACGGTTCTAATGCATACATTGCACTTACAAGTTATTGCCAGTTGCATCCACATAAGCAAAACAAAACCTACGCACTAAAATCAAATTACTTACAACATATACTGTTTGATCGTGAAGACTTTGGCTCACAAGAGCTTGTTTAAACAGACGCACAAAGTCATTGAAGGTATCACAAGGCACAGGAGAAGCTCGTTTTGTTTCAGAAGAATGGTTTTCCAACTGGAAGAGAATTTCTTCTAAAAGAAGTCGTGAAGTAAAGTATTCCACACAATTCACAAACACATGAGGAAGCTGGAGGGGATAAAAATAACCAACTTCATTTCTATACTGTATTTATAGTGCTTTTTCAATACAAATACTCCAAAAACAAGTTACCCTTCCACATGAAGCACAGAAAGAAACCAAACACTGCCAACAATATGGAGAGCATAAACAAAAAAACCCAACAAACTCTCGCTGTAGACAAATAATTACTTAGGTATCCAGTCAAATTGTCACAAGTCATAAGGTGAGGAGAGATCTGGCAAATCCTCCATGGAAGGCGTGCCTTCCAATTATGTTTTAAAATTTCTCTTCTGATAGCAAAACATAGAAAGAACACCAAATAGCATTCTGATCAAAGAAAAGACAAGATGATCACAACACATTACAGTCTCATAAAACAAGCCATTACAAACCACAGCATCTGGATAGCATGAACTTCTCAAACTTATATTACAAAGAAAGTAATCTAGCAGCACACACTTCAAAGAAATTACTCAATGCTTTTGGCATTCATTGCATACAAATGACCCTAAGAATATGTGTAGGATTCTATGTAAGACATGTGATAAGCCTGTTTGTGCAGAATATTCTGCACAGGTCTGAAAAATGTGCATATATATTTATTTTCTGTGATTATTTATATGGCGTTAACCGATTTCAAATCAAGATGATTTTACTTAGAAAGCAGGAATCCTTGATGTGAATTTAGGTTTGCATTTGTATGCTCCTTATCCTGAAAAAAAATTTGTTGATACCAAATTAGTTGATATAATTCCCTTATTGCTAGCCATCCAGCTACAACACTATTACAAACATTTATTCAAGGTACTCAGTTCCTCCAGAATTTTGAAATAAATAGTCTATTTTTTTTTTCTTACATTAAAAACAGCAAATAGCATACCGCTTTACTATGGATTTTAATGTATGATGAACATCAAGCTGTGTTTGGAGGATCTAGAAAAACCAAAACAATTAGCCTATGCAACACTGCTTCCAGATTTTAGATGTACGGGACTGTATCTTTCCAAAGTGAAGATCTTCCTGAATCTACAAGCAGGATGACTGGAATAAACCAAATATGCTGCAACAAATACAGCATTCTCCTTGAATCTGCAAAAGTATCAGAACAAACAGCAGCAGCCTTGTGTTCAACCAGTGATTTTCATAATTTCGTTGATTTTTTTTTCCCTTTTTTAAATTTCCAGCCAGCATATGGCTTTTATCTTTGCACAGAATGCTAGTGACTGCACAATAAGTTCAAGCTTTTGGGACTACATTTAAAGAGATTATGCACACCCAACTGAACACAACTGAAATTAGTTTGTTAACAAAAAGCAAAATTCTACTTTGGCAAACTCTTCTTACTGTCACTCATCTTCTCTCACAGCTGCTCCAGCACTTGGTCCTCAACATTTTAGGCTAGGAACAGCTTTGCAACACACGTCCACAAACATTGCTGGGACATTCAGGTATCACCAAAATTACATTTGTGAAGCTTCCCTAAGTAGTTGGTTTTTTTCTTAATATCCAAATAAACAATTAAAAGAGAATTACAAGATAGCAAAAAGGTATGCTGCAGCATATAAGTAACCCCTTGTCACTGAGAGGCTATTGCAGGTTAAGTCCCTTTTTGGAGAGAGAAAGAAAATAGGCTGCTTTTTCTTCCTCTTTTAAATTTTTCTTAGAAAAATTATTCTTCTATATGTTATATCTTAATATGTAAGTAACTACAGTAACAGCAGTTACTGTAGTAACTAGAGTTAGTAACAGTAACTAGAGGGGGGTAAAAAAAAAAAACCAACAAAACCAAGAAGGCAGAAATGGCTGAGGAAACAAACCACACTGGGAAAGCAGACACACAGCTGAGGGATTATGTTTTTATCACTCCTCCATTACAAAGTTCTAAATTAAGTATCAAATGTAAACAGACTTACCTGTAATGTGTTTAGAAGAGTCTTCATCACATAGGTCTTCCCACTAGATGTATGTCCATAGATAAAGATGGATGGAAAACTCAACTGCTGACGCTAGGGAGAAAAACAAGTTTGAAAAGAAAATGATTGCTATTTTGATACCTGTTCTTCTTTGCTCTGTTGTTTGTTTGTAACAGAGGATTTACCAATGAAGTTTCCCCACAAAAAAAAAAAAAAGTTATCTTCAAAACTGAGGTATGAGTATAAAATACACCAATTAACATGAAACAAAACTTGATCACATTGATACCATGATCACTGAAATGCTAAGAGAATAAGTCCCAAGAATCAAAAGTCACATAAAGCTACCTGTGAAACTGATGTAATGTGAGGACACATTTTTCATGAAAGTAAATTTAAATGGGAGCAAGTAAGAAGAAAAACAGTAGGCTCTTAATTCAAACTGATTAAATAATGAACAAAATTCTGACAAGGGTAAACTGGTACCCTTTACATTGTCATAACTTCTACAAACACAATATGCTTTTCATTAGCACTACAAAATCTTATGGACAGCAACAGAACTGCTAAGAACTACATACCTAAAAATTCAGGCACACAGATACGAAGTTGCAAATAGAATTTCTATACTGCCACTTAAAAAAAAAAAAACGCACCCCAGAACTTAAGGCCAAGGAAAAAAGACAGACTTTGTTCCATTTTTGGAACAAAGTTAATACCAGGAACTCTCGTGGAGAAACAAGGCTACAGAGACAGTAAGGTACTAATAGTCGACTAAAGAAACAAGACGTACCCAAACTACATTCATAACAACATCACAAAAACTTTACTTTTACTCTGAAATAACAAAACATCATTGTTCCACTGAAATACACAACATAGAAAGCACTACCTCTCCAAATATTGACAGCAACATGGACACTTGGGATTCTCGACAAGGCACCAAACTTTCCAAGCAAAGGAGAGCAGCTGGTGGATAAGCTGGATGTTCAAGAATAGGCATTCTGATGCTCCTGTAGTCAGGATCCTAAACATGAACGTCCCTCCTGAGGTGTGGATATAAGAAATAAAGTGATCTGGAAAATAAAGTTTTAATTATGATTTGCTGTCATATACCATAAAGGACATGTCTAAACAGACATTCTAATTCAGAACAATGATATAAAGACAGCTGCTCCAAAAGAAATGCTTCCTATTTGATTTGTTGGCCCACAACATCAGAGGCAGATGGTGGTGGTACAGCAGTAAAGGTTGAACCTTCCCACCAATATTCCATTACAATTTGTTGCTGTGTGAAAGATGGCAAAAGAGAAACGGTCTAACAAAAAGGCATCTGATGCTGAAGTGCAGATGAAGCAAAGGTGTGTCACTGAACTCCTTTACATGGAAAAAAATGAACCTGTTGCCATTCAAACACTTGCTGAATGTCTACGGAGACCAAAATGTGTGCGTTAGCGCAATGGAAGCTGGACCACGTGGGCAAGATTTTCTTAGCAACAATGCCATCGTAGTAGCTGTAAAACAGTGATCATCTCCACTGGTGCAGATTTTTACAAGTGTGGCATGCAGGCTCTTGTTCATCGCTGGCAGAAACGCATGCTAATGGTGGTGACTGTGTTGAAGAAATAGTGATTCGTAGCTGAGGATTCGCTCTATCTATTCTGCTCTTTGTATCTGTTGTATATTCCAAAGAAATAAACAGGAGGCATCACTTTTGGAGACGCCTACATACTACGTAAGGCTGAAAGACCTCATCAAAATTGGGCTTTACTACATAAGGCATTATATGGCCATTTTCATATATGTCAGATTCCAAAAATTCAGATCCAAATGGAAAGGTATGTAATATATCAGCAAATCACTATAGTAAAGAATTGTCATATTTAACTAACTGGAGAAACATATTTTGGTCTGTCTTTATACACATTTAAAAGTAGCAAGGTAATAAAATGAGAAAAGCAGATTAGCCACAGATGATCACCGCCCTGGACAGCCAGTGAGTTCGGATCTGGAAGTAACAGGGAACAAGCAGGGCAGAAGGAAAGATAAAGATGACAAAATAATAGCTCTTTAGATGTTAACATGAAAGCATAGCAAACTAAAGCTTAAAGCAGCAGTAATATACAAGAAAATTCATCTGATGATGAAGTCCAGAAATACTGATCAAAAATAGTAGAAGCTAAATTACCAGACCAATCAGGTCCAGGTAAAGCTGTAACACTGATCACGCTCTTATAGACCGCAACAAGTCAGGAAATACTGAAGGTCTGACTGCCCATTCGCTGGAAAGGCTTCATTTTAGTTACAAAACACAAAAAACAGCTCTGTTCTCGTTCTCCTGCACCTTCTAAAACTGCTGAAAAGATATAACATAAGTGAAGAAGTTTTTCCTCACATTCATATGGCTCTTCCTGTGTTCCAATTTGTGCCTGTTGCCCTTTGTTCTGTCACCGGGCACTATATAGACATACGTTTGAGACTCTTTTCCCTTTTTTATACTTTGCTTTCAGTATTTTCCATGTCTCAGCGTTTCAAACTACACTTATGTTTAAGTAAGCACATCAGACCTAACAAGGACTACTCAAAAAACTATGTTTGAATCAACCTGAAAAACAGTGAAGTCCATAATTGCAAGTATGAGAAACTCAAGTAATGCAGCTATAGAAAAAAAAATGCACGGTTGTATGTATCAGGCAATTTATTATTTTTTTTCCTGCATACCAACAACCATTCAATTAGACCTGGCCCATTCTATCAAATCATCATTGAAAAGGTCTGCCTACTTGTCTCCTGCACCAATTTAAGTGTCTTCAAAATCGAATAATGTTTTTTAAAAAAATAATAGCTTAAAGTTTCTCACTGCAAATGAACTAGAAATAATTATCAAAGATGGAAGGAAAATATTTAGCCTCCACAGCAGGGCACAAAGACAGAAAGATTTGGAAAGGGCTGAAAGGCATGTGGTGTGAACGTAAGGGCTGCTCCACAGTGACTGCACTCCCCAGGGCTTAGCACAGTGCCTTGAGCACATCTGAAGCCATTTGAGATGCAGAACAGGATGCTACCAGCAGATTTGAGCTATCTGCCAGCCCGTGAAGATGTTTCTCAACCATGTCACCTTACAGCAAACACGTTTAAGCCAAAGAATGAAAAACCTGCACCTCTACTGACTATATACAGGTCACAGAACCATAGACTCGCACAGGATGGAAAAGACCTCAAAGATCAAGTCCAACCACAACCTAACCATACTACCCTAACTAACAGCCCTCCACTAAATCACGTCCCTGGGCACCACATTCAAATGGTTTTTAAACACATCCAGGGATGGTGACTCAATCACCTCCCTGGGGAGCCTAGCATCTAGTTCTTCAACACAATCTCATTCTAGATTCCTCGTGAAAAAGGACATGTGGCACAAAGTTTGCAAGAAATAATTCGGACTAAATGGCAATGCTTGCATCATCAGCCCAAGCTCGAACTCAGGATGTTCCCGAACTGCGTTGGAGGCTGTACGTGTGGCTGCAATCAGACCAGGAGGAGCACTTACTTTCAGGGTGAGCCCGGTGAAGTTGCAGAAAGCACCACTCGAGCCAGACAGCACGGCAGGATCTGACACACGGGGAGGATGCCCCTCAGCTCACTGCTCCCAGAACACCCACCCCTAGCACGTCTTTCCACACTTTATCACCAAAATTGAGCTTGTAGCCCTGCTCTCCCCTCGCCCCTGGGACGCCGCCGCCCCACAGGACAGAGGCTCGCAGAGGCGTCCCCACCCACCGCGACACCCCCGCGCCTGGGGGACTGAAGGCGGAGTCCGGGCCCAGAGGACAGCTCGGGACAGGACGCGGCAGGGACCCCTCGCTCCCCGGCGCCATGTCCTCGCCTCAGCTCGCCGCCGTCGGGCACTCACCCCTCCTCCTGCCCGCCCCCGCTCACCTCGCTCCTCGGCCGGCCGCCCCCCGCGGCAGTTCAACCATCACCTCACTCAGCTCTGCCCCAGCACACGCGCCACCCAGCCGCTGCTGGCCAGACGGCTCCCGCGGCCGCTTTCTGCACATGCGCACTGCGCGACCGGTTCCCCTTTCCTCGTGCAGTGCGCAGACGCGGAGCCTGCACGCATGCGCCGTAGCGACATGACGCTCGCTGCCGTCACCGTACCCCTGGCAGCGCGGGAAAAGGCAGGAAGGGGATGTGGGGGCCGAGGAGGGTTTGTGTGGGGAGCGTTTTGTTACCGGGGCGGAATGGAGTAGCTCAGATGGAAGGGAGCTTCAATGATCATCAAATCCAGTTGCCTCTTCAGGACTAGCCAGAAGTTGAAAATTATTAATGAGAACGTTATCCATTTGGATATGCCTTCTGACCGCTGACAGATATGGGTCATCAGCCTCTGCAGTAGGAGGTCTGTGGCTGCCCACACGGTACAGAAACTTTTCCTATTGTCCACTCGACCTCCCCAGCACAGCTTTGTGCCATTCCACCATGTTCAGACATCAGTTTCCTAGGGGTAGAGCCTGGCACCTCTCTGTGCAATGACACCATTGTAACTGTGAAGTAGTGGTCACCTCCGCTGGTGCAGATTCTTACAAGCACAGCATGTAGGCTCTTGTTCATCACTGGTGAAAATGCATAGCTAATGGTGGTGAATGTGGAAAAGTACTGTAACGTAGCTGAGAATTTGCTCAATCAGTGTTATCATAGAATCATAGAATCACTCAGGTTGGAAAAGACCTCATAGGTCATCGAGTCCAACCACGACCTAACCATACTACCCTAACAGCCCTCCACTAAATCATGTCTCTGAGCACCACAACAATTATTATTAGCAATTATAGTTATTGTGTTCTTTGTATCTGTTGTCGTTTCCATAGAAATAAATAGGAGGCGTTACTTTTGGAGTGACCTGTGTATATTCAGCCCGAGACAATTCCTCTTCACTCGGCGCGGCCCAGACAAGCTGAAAGGTTGGATGCTCATGCTTTAGAGACATTGATGGCTCAGGCTGTAGTCCATCCCAGGGTCACTAAAGCACCTGTAAATCTATACTGCTTCAAAGTGGATAATCTCATTCTCACTGTTCCATCATCGCTTACACTCATTTTCCTAGGACTTGGGTGGTTATGCAGTGAGATAGCTCAGGGAACAAGTCCAGCTGAAATTAACACAAGGCAAAAAAATGGTTACTTTTGAATAGCCTCACTTCTACAACCGTAGTTATTGAGACCACCACTACTGTATCATTTAGCTTCTAATCTAGAACTCAGACAAAATACCCAGTGGTAACACTGTTTATTGATCCAAAGTGGCACCATTATTACCGTAATGCAGTAAATAAAAATATATCCCTTTTTCAGCAATTTAAAATGATTAAGCTTATCTATGTTGATTGAACTTTGTTGTCGTTGTCTGTTCGGTGAACCTGAGCTGGAGCGATCTGGCCAAGTACCACAACTACATCAATATGATGGAAGGCAAAAATGGCCGTTTATTCAAGAAAACACTCACTTATATACTTTTCATCCGTCGTGTACGCCCACTAGATGTGCACATGGCACTGCTCCTTGAAGATAGGGGAAGGGGCTAACGCGTCACAGCCCGAAGCCCGCATGCACCTAAATACAACATTTCCCCCTCCCCATGCTAAGAAAAGCCTTGCCCCGTTACAATATATGACGCGCTAGACTGATAATCACCTTAAAGCCTATCAATGATTGTTTTTTTCAGGTGTGACTTGTAAAAAGTAAGACAGAATCCTGGACTTGTATATGTGCAGATAAAAAGCTATTACAGAAGATGATTGAACAGTTCTGTCCAGTTTTTCAGGCCTATCAGCACCCATATATTCCTGCGTTGATTTAGTAAGCATGATACTTCATACTTTTCATTTAGAAGGTCAAAACTTGAAAGTAGCAGCTGCTAGAGATAGGATTCATGCATTAGTACCTGGCTGGTTATCTATTGTGTAATTTGTTTCAGTGTACATCTTGGACTACATTTTACACTGATGTTGCCTCTGAACATGCATTTCTGTACAGATTTAAATATTTTCTTAATTCATACTAAAGTGTCATGGTTCTTTATCTTATTCTGACAATGAGTTGCTGTCATCTAAAAGAGAAAGCAAACAGTAAGCTGAGATTTGAAACTTAAATCTAACAGCAGAAGATAGTCTTTTCTCATTGTGTTCATGCTCAGGTATTTTACATCAATAATTTTTTTTTGCATATCAACCTGATTTCCGGTACAAGTAGTAGTTAACACAGTTTTCTTACCATAGTTCTGGTTCAACAAAAATCTTTTTTTAAGAATAGAATACTCGATGATTTCATTCAAATCACTGGGATTCCTTATTCATTGAACTTATAAACAGGTGAAGTACAGAATTAGGCTGTTTACCATGTAAATACATGGAACTGCATTTAGAACTTATACATATTCTGTGTGGGCTCTGTATAATACCATATAGAGAGTCTTATGAGTGTAAACAATGTGCAGAATTTTCTTCTTCGTTTCTGAGTCTTTCCAGGATATATTTTACCAGTAATGCTGTTGTGCATTATGCCATTGAGAATGTATCTGGATTATTACTTAGCAGTCTCTTCCTATTCAGAAAAGTAATTTTAAACTGATAGAGGTGCAGAAAAGGGCTCCCATAAAGAGCAGGAAGATAAGAAATTATTGTGCTGGAAAGACATTCACTTGAAAGGATAGTTAAAGTGGTATAAGGAATTACTGTAACCATATGTTCCCTGCTTTGCTAGGACAGTGTTATCATCCTCTTCAACACAAGTCATCCATTTGACTTAAATTCTCAGATAGAGACTATTTAAAATATAAACTGGGTGATTTTTCTTTCAGGTGGATGAAGGGATCTCAAGTGATTCATTGTAGCCACCAGGGTACAGAAACAAAGCTTAAATAATGAAAGAGAAAAGATATCTACAATAGCTTCTAAAGTGATTTCAGTTTAATCTAATCTGATACATCCTAAAGAAGGATGGGATTTGAGCTTTGATGAAGAACAGATATCAAAGAGAGGAGAGGAGCTGTTTAAATTAAGGGTCAGTACGGAAATTGTGACATAGTTTATAACCACTAATAGTAAGAAATCCTCAAACATCATTCCCTGTATTGTGAGTGAGAAAATAAACTAATGCTGAGTCGCACTCTTGGTTATTTAAGAAAGAGGTTTTGAACATTGTTTTTCATATGAACAAGTATCACAAAAATGAAATATATATTGGTTAGTTGCCATCAGAATTTGTAGAAGTCTTGCCAGAAATGCCCCTGAAATGATAATTTTCACTGTTTTAAACAGCATCAGAGCTGTCATGTAAGTACAGTGCTTCAATAAGACGGATCATTAACTTCAGTACAATACACTAGTAAAAGCAGACTCCTTAATTTCTCCCCAGATGGAAGCCTGCCATTCCACGCAGTATAGATTTACATGTGTGTTATTTTAGAAAGTGAATAATTGAAATACATCTTTAATGAATGTCTGAAGGACCAAAGTATGTTGGACCAAATAACTTTGGTCTGGCTGAAGCACACCTACTCTGCTGCAGGCCATCCTAGTGAAAGTGGCTGTATGCACCAGCTGCGCAAACATGGCCAGGTTCCTAATAAAGCAGTCTGAGCACATTTTAAATACCCAGTGGAAGCCTAACAATTATTATTTCCTGTCAAATGTAATGATTTAGAAGTAGATAAATCTATGCACAAGCTCACATCTTATTTGTAACTACAAGTTATTAGGCACCTTCAAGGAATCAGCTCACCTCCTCATTCTCCTGAGATCAAAACTAGGAAGATGAGGTGTTGTTATGCTACACAGACTGCAATAGAAGATTTAGACCAAAGGGCTTTGAGTTTCACCCAGAGAAATAGTCCTTGGAGACATCTTTTTAGGAATTGGATTACAAGAATGCAATATATTTCCTTCACATCTCATCCTGTGTACAGTTTTGTGGTGGCCAGGCAAAACAGGCACCATGTCTGTGCCACAGGATAACGCTAATGGTGACATGGCTGAGCTCACAGCTGTTAGAGGTTCTCTTGCACTGGTGCAGCTGAGGATCTGATCCATAATTTCTCATTAAGTTTTCTAAAGATAGACAAAAATGAATGCTTAACAATCTAATCGTTAGTGATTATAATCACCGACAGTGGATTTTCAAGCAATTAGCAGTAATTAAGCTCTCATTTATAACTCATTAATATGAAAAACAGTAATTCTGTGGATGAAGTACTCCCATAGTATCTAAGGGAAAGTATTTTGCAGGCAGAAATATATGGTGAATTATCTAGAGTTTCATAGAATCATAGAATCACTCAGGTTGGAAAAGACCTCAAAGATCATCCAGTCCAACCACAACCTAACCACGATACCCTAACTAACAGCCTTCTGCTAAATCATGTCCCTGAGCACCACATCCAAACGGTTTTTAAACACATCCAGGGATGGTGACTCAACCACTTCCCCAGGGAGCCTATTCCAGTGCTTAACAACCCTTTCTGTAAAGAAGGTTTTCCTGATAGCCAAGTGTATGGGAAACTGTTAATCACAGCCTGAACCTCTGATTAACCATCTGAGGCAAGTGACGGGTCAGCTGCGGGAGCACAGGTGAAGGTAATTCAGCTGTGCTCCCAGAAGGGGTGGAGCTTGACTCCACCTCTCCTAGATCCCATTTAAGGGCTGACCACCGCTAAGGCAGCATCTCTTTTGGAGATTGCTCCTGTGTGGAGTTCCTTGTGGTGAGCATCCATCCTGGTTGTGAGCCTCAGTGTGGGTGAGTTGTTCCCTTATAACCTCTGGCTATTCATCTGTTATAACCTTGTATAATAACAACTATAAGCCAACCTAAACCTACCCTGGCGCAGCTTGAGGCTATTTCCCCTCGTCCTGTCACCAGTGAGAAGAGACCAATCCCACTCTTGCTGTAAGCACCTTTCAAATATTGGAAGAGAGCAATAAGGTCTCCCCTCAGCCTCCTTTTCCCCAGACTAAACAGCCCCGGTTCCTTCAGTCTCTCCTCATAGGGCACATCCTCCAAGCCCTTCACAAGCCTTGTTGCCCCTCTATGGATCTGCTCCAGCACCTCCATGTCCTTTCTGTACTGAGGTGCCCAAAACTGAACACAGTGCTTGAGGTGAGGCCTCACCAATGCCAAGTACAGGGGCAGGATGACTTCCCTAGTCCTGCTCACCACACCATTCCTGATACAAGCCAGGATGCCATTGGCCTTCTTGGCTGCCAGGGCACACTGCTGGCTCATATTCAGCCTACTGTCCATCGGTACACCAAGGTCCCTTTCCATCAGGCAGCTTTCCAGCCACTCCTCCCCAAGCCTGTAGGATTGCCTGGGGTTGTAACCAAAATGCAGGACCCGACGCTTGGCCCTGAAGATCACCAAAAGAGATTTTATCAATGTATCATCATAGCCAAATACTGCTGAAATTTCAGCTGGCTGCTCAGGCAGAAATCAGTTGCATACTATCATAATCATTTACTTGGACTCCAGGTCCTGGGGCGGGGGACAATCTGTTAAAGAATGAGAGTAAATAATTATCTTTCTGCAGACTGCCAATAAGAAAAATCAATTCATTCAATAAGAAAAATCAATTCACTGGTTTTATTTTAAAGTTACCTTTTCATTAATTCTCTATTCATATAATGTTTGTTTTCCAATTTATTTTTCTGGGAAAATGGTGACCTAGCACCAACCTCTCCAAATAAATTAGTGTATTAATTAATATATGTATTCCTTTACAGAAGTATGTAGCAGCTTGCAGCAAGGTACAAACACTTTACTAAGAGCATATCATTTTTGCACACAAAATTGCTGAGTTTTTGCAAGTTTCATTTCTGTCTTTATAAAGCAAGAGGGCCAAGGGAAATTGATGTCTTGCCACAAGCTTAATCAAAACCTTTTATGTATCATTACATACTCAGGTTCTGAAAGCTATACCAAAGTGATATCGCTTCTAGTTGAAGTCAGTCCCACCTGGCGATTCTTGATTTACTTACCTTAATGCCTGGAGATACAGTGAATGAATTCTAAAAAACAACCCTGTTAAAAATATTTTACTTCAGAAAGAAATTAACATTCTCCACTTCTAAGATGAGACATGGAGAAAGATGTGACTATCTTATGCACCAACAGCAAGAGCAGACACTTGGATTAACAAGAAATTAATGAGAAACAAAACACGTGGATCGTGGCTGGGAGAGTAGCTAATGGCTAATATTACTCAATATGCATTTCTGGTATGCACAGTCTGTCATCATGATGTTTCACGTGTCATCTGAACCAAAACTACGGCATCAGATTCTTACTGCTCAAATCCACAGTTACTCTTAGCTGTGCTGGGCAATGTAAGGGCAGCACGGCATCATGGAATGAAATGAGGTTTTAACTAGTGTACCACTGTGGGTGGCTCACACAAGGGCCTTATTAAAGACCCCTTAATTCTTTGATTAATTCCATAATTCATTCCACTATTAAAATTTTCCCTCAGTTTAGAGTTATGCTGGAGCTTTCTAGATCCCAATGTAAGTTAAAGGAAACTTTGTTTCCTCCTATATTAAACTTTCCATAGTGCTGAGAAATGCACTGCATTTACCTTCGCCCGTACCCCGAGGCACCGTTGAACAAAGGCTGGTAACAGCACTGGCTGGCAGCAGTTAGGGAGCATTCTGCAGAAGGATGTGATGTCAGGAGGCAATTTCTGCAGGCACAGTCTGTGATGCAGGATTAACATTAGCAAGGAGTATAATCTGCTGGGAGAGATTTTGGTTCCTTGGATGGGGTGTGTAACTGCTGAACCATTCACCGTGAGCCTGTTACTGTCTTATAGTTCCACCATATCACACTCAACTTCTTTCCTGTTTTGGTTTTTGGTTTGGTTTGGTTGCTTTGGAGTTTTTTGTTGGTGGGCTCTTTTTTTTTTTTTTTTTTCCTTGTTTCCAGTAAGTCATGAGGCAGATCCCAACACATTCTTGTAGAATTGAAAATGATTTTAATCTTTAAATAGAAAACCAAATAAAGATCTACACTGCAGGAGGAATCAGCAACTGTGTCATTGCATTTGTGAACTAAACATAATATCACAATTTTAATCTATAATAGTAAAAAAAACCAGCTAAATGTTACCCTGGCAGATAGACTGCTTACTGAGACTAATAAGAAATCCTATCTCCTTCTCAGCTTGAGCTGTTTCTTCAGCTTATTTTCCATGGACATACAGCTGTCTCAGTCTCATGTCAGCTTCTCAGCAAAATAAATTTGTCATTTAACTAAGTGCAGAGCAGAAAAATTCTGTGCTAGCGATTTTTAATGATCACAATTAATTATTGATTAGTGTTAATGACAGTAGGCAAAAATTGACTTGCTGTTTGTACTGAGCTGAAATAATTTACTTGTCAAATGAAAGTGATTAGCCAGTAAGACTAACTGCAATTATGTAATAATCTCCCATTTCTAATTTACTATATTAATGAAAAGATCTCTGTTTGGTAAGTGGTAAATCAAAGAAAGAAATGCAAGATAGATTTAGATAGTAGATCTTTCATCATATTTATCACTGGGATATGGTTTCTATCAACTACAATAAATAATTCATGAATTGGGGATAATGCTGTGCTAACCTTGATAGATAAGGACTTTTTACCTTACAGTCCCTTTGTGTAGCAGTAAATGACCGTTTAGGACTGACCTCTTTCTTCTTCATTTTTTTCAGCTAATTGTCAGTATTTATAACAGTTGTAATTTTTGGCAAAGCATTCGAGCACTTAACCTGCACAACTTGTCTTCTATGTAAAGACAAATCTATGCTGCCATTGAGAATTTATGCACTTATAGATGTTATTTTTTCTCTTTACTGACTGGTATTTAAAAATCAGTTCTGAAACCACACACAGCATTTCAATGACATCATATGCTGAGCATCTGATTCCATGTTCGTGCTTCTGTCTGTTTCCCTGTTTGTAGGTTTGGCAATTGCTTACTCCTCAGTATACAGCTTCATGACAGAAGTTCATAATCAACTGGTTAGCTTTGGCGGCTCTTCCCACCTTCCCCCAAGAAGCTGCAATTATAGTGTAGCAGAAGCCTAATTATTGCAATTTTTTTCTCTTCTTTGATACACAGCATAGCAAAAAGTGTTAAGGAGGAACTGGCAAGAAACGCTTCTGTCAGTATTTACTAAGATGTGCTCCCAGTACAAAAGCATCAATTGGAAGGACAATGTTGTTTGACACCATGAACTGATTGCAGATGCAGGCAATATTTCCCATTGAAGGGTGAGAAGATATATGTGGTGATAGGCTATGTATATGAAAGTCATTTGTTGAATGCAGGTGTAATTTCAGAGTAGGGAGACCCAAGATTGTGTCTGGGCTACTGACCAGCAGGAAGAAGATGTTGCCCACAGAAATTCAAGAAAGAGAGAGAGCATGAAGTTTAAGAACCCTAGTTTAGACCCTTTAACTCAACATTGTCAGTGGTTTGCGGGCTGGTTCGGCCTGGTTCTGTGACGAGCGGGGAGGAGGGATTTTTTCAGAATCTGCGCCTCCAGAGATAGGAAAACAGGGGACCCCAAATGATTTGAAAAATAAATGGCAACAATGTGATGAGAAATGAACTAATTTACTAAATAGAGTATCGAAAAAAAAACGAAGAGAAGACAGTATAATACAATATAATAAGAATTGGGATTGACCAAATCAGATATAATGAAAAAAAAAAGATTGTCTGAAAAAAGACGGCCTTACACTAGTGCTGAGATGTAGACGCAACAGTCAAGTCGAGCAGCAGGCAGGATAGCTGAAGGAAAGCGAGAGAGAGAGTGTCAGATGACCCTGCAATGCCTTATATGCGTTCCCCCCTGTGCAGGAATGATGTCAGCACAGCAAACAGTCTTCTGGGGAACGTAGTTTCTTCTCTTTGGTATGCGGAACTGGGACATTAGCACTTTAATTCCCAGTGCACTACATGATGTTATGATGTGGAATACCGATGACCATAAAACCATGACAAACATGATGCTTATTCGCTAAAGACTGATGTGAGAGAGAGAGGCTGTGAATTTTAGTTTCATACAAGCAGGACTGTGTGTAAGAGAGAAGGTTTGTATCACTGAGCTAGGGCAGAGATAGGAGCTGTATTTGTACTCACTAGATAAGATAAGAAGATTTAAAAGAAAAAATGTCTGATAATACTTTATCAAGAAGAATTTTCTGAGCTAAGAGTGAAACCAGTTTTCATCTCAGGACATCTCGGCTGATGATTTCAAAATTTGAGAACGCAGTAATTGTTTACTCTGTGAAATTAATGAAGCTGCCAAAACCTGCCTTTCTGCCAATATGTGTTCTGTTGATATCTCTTTTATTTTATCTCTGATATTTAACAAAATAAAAATCCAGATATTGCATGCTCTGAATTCTGTTTCATTCTGAAAATATCGAAGTCAAAATGGTGTAACACCCACATCAACTGTATATGAATCAAGTCATGATACTGAACGTGGCTTGATCAAAACACTGTCATAATTTGAAAGCAAGTGTTGATCTCTATGCCAGTCCAGCTTAATTCAGAATCTGATATGTCAAAGTTCTTAGTTTTTTAGGTTCTCATTGTCGAGACAGCTTTAGAAATAAAATCCAGCTGCATCGGGCATGGATCTGGGCTTGGAAGAAATGTAGACCTCGTGTATGTCCTGACTGATTGTAGGATGCTGAAAATTTCTTCAGGAGCCGTACAGGTTTCACATGCTTGCTTGAGTTGTTTTTAGTACTTCTGACGGAAGCTAGCAATGAGAGATATCTTTGCAGCTTTCCCCTTCCCTGTCCTCCTGCAAAGCATGTATAGCAATGACAGGCATCCTACACTCTGCTAAGCCTGTTACATATATTCTGATGTTGAAATTACTGGCTGAGGTAGGAATAGCACAAGTGCCCAAAGGGGAATAGCGTGCATGACAGCAATGGGCCATGAAGGAAGAGGCCTGAGGGACTCTGAGCAGTAGCAGACGAGAATATTCTGAGGCACAAAGTGGTAGCTTGCTGAGTGAACTCTGGGCAGAGAGTGGTGAAACAGGACTGGGGTGAAGAGTCTGAAGATGTGAGAAGAAAAAAAGGGAATAAGAGTGCAGTAGTTGCTGCGATGAGTAGGGGTTCCCACCCTCTGGCACTCCTGCAATCTGCATGTTTTTTCTTTCTTCAGAGCCTAACAGCAATGGTAACTATGCGGTCCCTCCATTACAGAAATATATTTTATGTTTAATTTATATTGTCTAGTAAGTGTGGTACAGATAGACATCACAACTCTTAGAACAGTAGGGACTAAGCATATAATGTTGCATGTAAGATATAAGTAATAGAATAATCTCCCTTTGTAAGGGAGAAGGGATTTAAACAAAGAATATGAATTCATTTCTCCTACGTTGACAGCAATATCTTAAAAAATGGGTGTCCAACCTTTTGTCTTGTGGAGTGGAATTGCCTTGGCCTGCATATAAAATATACAATATAGTTAACGTACAAAACTAACAACATTTCTAAAAAATGTATTTTTCTTAAAACTTGGGGGAAGAAAAGAGGGCAACAAAAGCATAAAACTAATGGGTTGGATACATATGCCATAGAATGAGCCCATGACTCACAGCAACGGCAGTTATGGTCGTCAGTGCCATAAAAGGAATTAAAAAGCTGCACAGATCAACTAATTGGGATACTTGAAGCAGTCCTTTGGGTTGCTGCAAGGCATTGTTTCTTTGTGAAATCACCCCCAAAAATCTTCTAGCCTGCCAAACCATTATTTGGTCTGAATTTTATCCAAATTGCCAAACATCTTTTGATTATTTTATCACATTGCAATCATTTTGTTAATAGCTGAAATAAGTCAGCTTCACCTAAGACAGCCCTTCTAAGAACTGCTTTGAAGAGCAGCTTTCAAATCCTTCATCTTACTGATCATGAGTTTCAGTGGTTAAAGTGAAACAACAGACAAAGGGTATCACAGCATGCTGAAGGGGTATGGTGAGACACAGCTGTTTGTCGTGGGATGTTTCATGTGCCAGTTTGACCAGAGATGACAGCTATACCTACGTGTTTTCCTTTAACATTAAGATTCTAAAGCAACAGAAATGTAATGAGCTTTTTACTTCAGGAAGTACGTCTCTTGATATCTAGTAAAACAGCTTGTAACACTCTGTAACAGAAATGCAAGAGGTGCAAGGGAAATGTGCAAAGGAATGGCATACCATCCAGCAGAGTGCTGTTACTACATTACGAGGTATGCTGGAATTCAGGGTGAAATAATATGTGAAAATGGACTAAATCTTGACATTTCCATGACTTCAGAGACAAGTATGAGCGAAAGGTGTGATATGTCATGTGTTTCTATAATTGCAGATATAACTCATTTTGGTGACAGCTCGGACTGTGGCAGTGAAATAGCCTTGACGTAGAAAATAATAATTCTGTAATATTCAAGCAAGTGTAATTCGGACAGATTCAAGGAGACATATCTCAGTCATTTGCACAGAAGAAAGCTGAAATACATCATCTTTCTGAAGAGCTAACAGTGGGGCAACAATGATCAGTCCTGTCTGTATGCTAGACTTCACCCAGTGACCAATGACCTGAGTTCTACAGCTCAATGGCAGCAGAGTTGGCCCAGCTTCTTATCTGTGCCAAGTGCCAGCATCTGAGTCTGGTGAGTGCTGCTGTATCTGAGGACTAGCAAGGGTTAAACCTTGCTGCAGAAGTTAGCTTCCAAAGTGGTGTATGTATGTCCACTAAGGCTGGAAAGCTCACTGTCTGGGCTTCCCAAAAGAGATTTCAGTGCTATTGTGCCTGCAGACCAACAAGATACGAAATACACCAAAGCTATTCTGCCAAAGCTTTCTTTTTCTTTTCTTTTCTTTTCTTTTTTTTTAATTTACATCACAGTAAGTATCAGTTCAGCTTATGAATAAGTCCATCTCACCTATCCTAGAATTAAACTGAAAATCTGTAACTTAATAAGGTTTTGATCGAGTCTTTTGGTTTAAGAGTTATCTTCAAACATTTAGTTAATTGTGTTGACAGTTCGATATGACTACTGTATTCTAGCACATTGCAGAGTTCATAAAACTAGATTTACAAGTTTAATGGTAGCCAAATCATACACAATTGCTTTTTGTAGCCTCCAGTGAGTGAGACTTGGTCACATGGTGAATTATATGGTTTTGGTTGTGTTAGAATTTACAAGAAGCCTTTTTTTCTGCATCTCTGTGTTTATTTATTCAGCAAATTTGACTTTGTGCACTGAGTTCTCACAACAGAAGCAGCAAAATGTGGAAAAACACTTGGATTTTCTTAAGCACTTCCTTCTGGTGCTCTAAGAATCAGCAATATGTACGTTCTAGTAAGTATGTATTTGCTATAGGTGAATGATCTTGATTAATAGAATTGTAGTAGTTTTTATCATGCAGTTTATGTTCAGTTTTGCTCACTCCTCCCTGCTCATGGTCCTTCAGGTTCTTGGGTCCTTCACAGCTAGTGCTGTGGCATTAAAATAGCGAGGATAATCTTACCAGAGAACATGGTTTATACACATGGAAATGAACTTAAATTTTGCTATATGAGTTTTGTAATTCTTTTCGGAAAATGCAATTCAGAGGAGTGCTGCAGCAATCTGCTGTTCTGTTGTGCTAGTGCTGTTGCACTGACTGAGGGAGGAAACAGACTCAATTGTGCTAAATTACTGTGTACTTTTTTTACTGCCATATAATCAGCACTGAGGTGTGGATTAAAAAAGAAAAAAAAAACCCACAAGATTTCAATGTATTTGTGGCACTTCTCTGTGACATCCCAGAAGAAATGAGTTCTCAGAAAAGCATCAACACGGACCAGGAGCCTTAAATGATTTGCACTGTGCACTCTGAAATACACACAACTCAAATCATCTTATATCACTGCACCATATATGCAAAATGTGAATTACGATTCCATCTTTCATGCACTTTCTGACTTCAGCCCTACATTTACCAATATCTGAGAGGCATGTCTGACACGTTTTGCCTGTTGGTAGATAGCCACTTCTCTGCTGCTTATGTTTTAAAGAGCTGCCTTATGTATTACTTAAATTATAATACCGCATGCTGAAGCGTTCCCTCAAGCGATAGGTAACTGAGGAGACAGTCTGGGAAGCAGTGAGATGCAGATGCTGCTCTTAATATACCAATCAGTCAATTTCCTACTGGCCTCTTTACTCAAAAGCTGATTTTAAAACGTAGATTTATCTCACAGCACTGAGAAATCTGTATTAAATGCAAAGAGCATGCAGACAGTCAACAGTAAATAAACAGATTTCATAACCCTGCACAAATGAGGTGCTTGCAGCCACATACTGCTATCTGTTTTCATCCTCTGTCATGCAACAAATGCATTAAAAGTAGCTTGTGAAGCCAGGAGCTGCTTTTTTTTTTTTGGCCCTTCCTGCTTGAGAACATGATGCTGTTAAGGGAAAGGGAATATCCTACTTGTGTTTCTGTGTTTCTGCACTGGGTGAAACTGGACTGGTGCTGTGACAGTGAAAATGAAGCTGCTTGGACTGCTGACCACACAGGCTGCTGTGCTGGGAAGGTGGAGCCTGCTACTCAACTTCACAGAGACAAATCAGGAAATAAGAAAATAAGGGCTTTATACTCAGTACAGATTGTGGGTACAGTCCTACACTCTATATGCATAGTTACTGATGGAGGAAGAGCATGTGCTGCAAGGAAACCTCCTTAGAACACCTGGCAGGATTATAAAAACATATTCCCACAAGTAGGAAAAGGTTAAAAGGAAGAGGAGGCCCTGCTTTGTTCCTGCTGGCCGTAGTGTGTGCTGGCACAGATCAGGAGGCAGGAGTGAAGCTGTTAGCTGGGCCTGGTCCGGATGAAGTCTGTTAGCCAAAGAGTAAAAAAACCTTCTGAAAATTTAGGAGTACATTAGGAAGTATTACTACTCAGAAAGGGTAGTCAGGCATTGGAATGCACTGCCCAGGGAGGTGGTGGAGTCACCGACCGTGGGAGTGTTCAAGAAACGTTTGGATGTTGCATTGAGGGGTATCATTTAGCTGGGAAGTATTGGTAATGGTTGGACTGGATGATCTTCTAGGTCTTTTCCAACCTTGATAATTCTGTGTGATTCTGTGTGAAAATTCACAGGAACTGAGAAAGTCAGGAAGGAGCCCAAAAGAGAAGAGAATGAAAACAAGGTTATTCAGGTTACAAAGGCATCCTAATGTCCCTGTGCTAAAATCATTTCAGGGCCCACAAACACACATCGCACATAGCAGCCAGGAAAGACCAGTCCCAGAACAGAACAGAATTTCATCATGCAGGCAGGCTGTTTTCCCATCCTCCTCTGGGGAGAGTTCTGGTTTGTCCTTTGTACTGCCTTACTACCACACGCATTGCTTCCTCAGGAACATTTGCAACTTCCAGGCTATGGTCGCTCCATCCACCCTAATTCATAATGCAAGGAATCCGTGTCTATAGCTCCAGAAAAATGAAGGAACTTGGCTCAGCCTTTGTTAGTGTTTTCTTAAATAGATATGATTTTTATCATGAGTGGGCTTTCATTCAAGAAAGCACTTTTGCTTCCTACTTCATGTTTAAAACAAAATACAGATCTATTGCTTTGGTATTAAATTAGTTTGGGAGCTCTCATTGTTACCCTGGAGCCATGTTTCACTTTGAGAGCACCACACTGAAGTAGAAAGCTACTTCCAAGTCAGTGTTGAAAGCTAATATTTCACCCAAGTTACATTTACACAGAGAGAGGAAAGAACCTTTCCAATGTCTTGTGGTTTTGTTGTTGGTTTTGCTTTTGCTTTTGTACCACTTACAACGCAGTCAGGTTCCTGACAGCCCTCTTAGCAACTGCTCAGTATTTCCAGGCTAACACTGAAGTCACCATAACCCAGACAGGACAGGGGGCAATGTGCCACTGCATTCAGTGTTGCCCCGAGCCCTCCGCACACCCAACACTGGAGCACTGAGCTCAGCTCACACCCGCTGTAATGGAGGAAAACTGACTTAACCTGGATCGCTTTAAGGCCTTGAGTGCTACTCTTCTGTCTGCAAAATGACAGCACCCACCACCCATCAATGGGGAACAGCCTGCCTCGACTCTGGGTTCTGCTCAGCCTGTTCCAGGCTCCTTCGTGTTCCTTTCTCCTTGTCCTAGGGCTTCCTCCCAGGAAATCTGACTATAGACAAGGAACTGAGCAGCCATATGCTTCATTTTTAGTGAATGAAGTGAGATCTATTCACATACTTAGTGAAAAGCATATGCCTAAATGCCACCAGAATACCTAAATCTTTGCAGAATTGAACAGCCTGCACTGGAACAAACTTGGAAAAAGCAATCAGCCTGAACTGATGAGCATCACCTTGTATTTGAACCATAGTGGTTTCAAATGCATTGATGAACTCGCAGTGTAACTCTTATCCATGTTTGATTTAATTACCACGTGTGATGGCCTCAGTAAAAGCATCTAATTTTTTAATGTACCGTATCAGTTGCCAAACCCCATGTAAAGGAAGCCAGTGGGAGGTATCTGCACTATAAGGAAGACAAATGTGTGTGCCTTTACTGTACCACTTAGGCTGTAACTAATGCCAGACATTCCTGCAAAGGTAAGGGCTCTGATAAAAGCTCATAAAGCTCCTTAGTGATGGCAAAAATAGGAGCCTAAATTTATGCTCAGCCTGTCTTCCTTACAAATGCAGGTTTTAACAGAATCGAAGTCAACATGGAGGGAGCAGTGAATTCTGGGGCAGACAGACAAATACGAGCTTAATGCTGTCTTTCTGAACCCATAAGAGCTTGCACTACTGTTTCCATTAAGTGTTAAAGCTGTCTTTAAAAATAATTATCTATCCTCTTTGGGTTTGGGGGTTTCTTTCTTTGTTTGGAGGGTCGGGGCTGTAGTAAGTGCCCTACCAGAGACTATTTGGCTAGCATTGTGCCATCCCCTCTCCTCCCATCCATCCAATGAGGTGCTTGGGATTCCCCATCCCCACCTGTTCAGGCAGGAGGCTACCCAGGGCTCCCACCCTCCTTGGTTTTGCCTCATTTTGCAATGGCTTAGAAGAGGGAACTATTTCATAAGAGGACGATTTAGCATTAATATAAGAAGGATCTTTGAAAATTGTGTCATTTACATCATGTACTACATCCCAAAATCCCACGCCATTGTCTGGGTTTACCCATCCATCCACACAGACTTGGACTGGGCACACCAGGGAAGGCAGAATCATTAACAATGCAAAGCTTTAGTTTTATGACAGAATACTTCCATTTTTCTCCATCTCCTTTGGGGTTTGCCTGCCACGCTCCTTTAGCTCCAGGTTTTGTTGTCCATTGTGTGTCAGTGCATCCGCTCCAGTCTCTGGAGAAGCGTACAAAGCACTAAGTGCCAAATACAATTAAAATGAACTGAAATGCAAAAGGTGAGAGAAAAGACCGACTGTCCTCACTTAATAATGTGCCTGTTTTCTTTCAGCAACTCCAGTGCCCGTTTCCTTTATTACATGGGCACACCTCTTAGCAGGCATAGCAAAGGAAAGCACTTTCTGTGTGCACAGCTTAGATCACACCCGGAAGCAAATTTTTTTGAGTCTACCTTAAGAATGGGCAGTTATTAAAATAAGCAGTACCAGTGTCTCTTACAGCCCATGGGCACCAAGAGCAGAGTTTAATGACTCCCATCTCATTGCTGGGAGCTTGCTGTCCTGATATTCTTAGTGGCCCTAGAAGAGAGCAGGTCCCAACTGTGGGACCCCATAACCTGCCTGCAACAGGTCCTGATTTCTGTAGCTTCCTCACTTCCTTCCGCTCAGGGGCTTGAGCCCCAGCTTGCAGCTGCTCAACGAGACTTCTATGCATGACAGTGTCTCTTGGCTGCTGAATTGTTGTTACCAAATCTGGTTGCACTCAAATTATGGAAGTTCCTGTGAATGGTACACATTCTGAAATAGTCAAAGGAGGGAGGATTTTTCCTATGAAGCAAAGTATGCTTTAGCAGAGTAAGTTTGCCTCACAAAAAAAAACCAAACAAACCCCAAAAATGTAATCACACAGAAACGTGAGTAAAATAATCGAGGTATTCTGTACTTTCTAGATAAGCTTTCCAGTCAGAATTGCACAGACTGACTAATCCTTAGTACAGCTTTCTAATTTAACTTGAGCCTGAGGTAACACATAAGTGACCAGTTAGCCTCCAGCAGCTGCAGGGTCTGACTGCAGGCATCCCAGCCAATGTGCTTGCCTGCCCAGGGGCCCTTCCCTTCCTGCAGCAGAGGAGCCAACCTCAACCTCCAGGATGGAGCCCGACCTCCAGCCCCAGCCACACCAATGGTCCTGTCTGAGCCTCCCTGCAAAGCCCTGGTGGCAGTTTGGCCAGAAGGATGCTGTCTTCATCCTCACATCTCTGCCGCTGTGGGAAGCACTCTGGGAGCTCAAAAAAGCAAGTGAGCCTGAGAGCAGTCATCTGCTTGCTTGTCACCATGAGGTGTACATCTTCAGCAATTCTTTACAGGGATCGTGTTATCCAGATCATCTCTGTAACAGAAACCTTGGCTACTTTCCATTCTGCTCACAGCAAGAGAAGTCTTCACCAGGCTCAGCAGATTATAATTCACCAATCTTTGCAGCAACTGTTAAGCAGCAGTAGCCCATTCTTTCAGATATACTGTTAGCATCACAGAACAAAAAGCACAGAGAACACGATCAGAGATCAGAACAGGTGGGTATAACAAGAATATTTAATAGCCATTTTAAGTCCTTCTTAATCCAACTTTCATGCTTGAATTTACAAAGAGTCCATTATACAAGGCTGTGTTTCTCTTATCTGCATGTTATCATATGCAGCTGGAGGGGCCCCAACACCATTAGATTTTAAAAAGTCTCAAAAATTTGAAGAAATCTTCAGAAGACTTCCCCCAAGTCCTCAAGCAATTCAGGTTCCCTACGAGTAGCAGGGATGCTACCACAATGCTTACTGCCTGTAAGCTTTTCGTATTTCCTCTTCTTTCTGTACCACATGTGAATGAAGTTGCTCTGAGCACAATAAATTAATACTTACTCAAAGCTCCTGTTTGTCTCCTTTTCCTTACCTCCTAGCATTTTGGTTCCTGTAGCAATAAATGGCTTCTCACTCTTTCTTCAGCGTCTTTTAAGCTAAACATAAAAACCATCACGAAGCTTCCAGATCGAAGTTTGGAATCAAAGAGGTTTTCAAATCTTTGCATATCAACACTAACTCCTGCCAAAGACACTGCAGCTCAGGAACTCCAGCTGAAAGTATTTATCAACCAGGGCAGCCAAACCAACTTTACTATGTGCTTGAAATGAGCACTGCTAGTGCTCCTTCGTTATCAGGATTTTGGCATATACGATCACTTCCTGAGTGCAGCACTCCACGTGTTCCTGCAGCATGAGGTCAGGAAGGCAGTGTTTTCGGGTGGACTGGTGACTGATAGTGCACCAGATCAGCTTGAAGACTCCTGGTTCCTAATCCCCAAAAAGGCACTGGTGTCCTATATTAAAGGGATTCAATAAAGTTTGATGTTAAGAAAGAGTTTTGAGGATAGAACATGATGAGAAGTGAGTTTAAGAGTATATTGAACATGCTGCAGACATTTTGTTTCATCTGTTAGCTGCCTTTCTGTGGGCTAGACTCTTAGCCAAGCATAGACAGCACTGGTCACAGGCAATGGAGCCATGATCCAGATGAAGGGTGGATGGTACAACTGTATGATGTGAGATGACAGCGTTCAGTTAAGTCTTCTATGTCTCTGTGCACCAAGTTTTTGACACATCAGGGATGAACCAGTGCCACAAAGTACACACTGCCTACGTGGCCAGATGCACAGGTGCCACTTGTTCCTAAAACTCTCCAAGAACAGTGCACCAGACGTTATTATGGAGGAGGCTTTTGCTCACTGCTACTGCACATTTAATAATTTAAAGCTGTGGTACATATTACAGCTACAAGGGAATGTTCATCATTTACTAATTAACCATGAAGAATTTTGAATATTTCTAAAGGACTTTATTATTCTCTTATATTTGTTTTTGTGGTGTTTGGTGTCTAGGAGATTTTTTTGCCAAGGAAATAACTGCAATCCTACTTGCGGATTCATTTTATCTATGCGCATCGGAAAGCAGACTTTTGTATGCATATTTATGCAGATGCATAATGTTCTGTCTTCAGCTTCGTACTGTCTACGGCTCCATGCAGACTGTTCTGTCTTCAGCTCCAGAGGAGTACAGAACAAAATAACACTTAAAGGATCAGTAATCTCCTATTTTTAATGTAAGTTCCAGGTGTTTCAGTTAAGCAAACCTTCAGCATTACATGCTGTGTTAGGACAAAAGAAGGTTGAACAGCCTCTGAGCAAGAATATTAGCTGACTTTGTTTTACTATAATCTGAAGAGAGCAATAATAGCAATGCAAAATGCATAATAAGATTCACTGACTGCAAGTATATGGGAGGTCACGTTGACTGGTAAAAGCGTTCAAGAGATTATGTGAGGACTTGAACAAAACTCATCCTATGAGCCTTAAAGCTGTGCAGCCAGTTGGGGATTTGGGTTTGGCACTCTGGTTCACAGTAGACCTGTTGCAGTTGCATGTAAACCTATAGCTGTTTGTCCAGGATCTCTGTGATAGGGTGTTTTGGGCCTCACCTTCATTTCCCACTGAAGGACATGGGAGAAACTCAGTATTTCCTCTGTGTGTATTGAACTTTCATGCTAGCAAAAGTCATCGCACCCATGTTTGTGTGGCTCCTAGTGGCTCTGACTCATACAGAGCCCTGGTTCACACACAGCATGGTCATCCGGTGTGAGGGAAATATCCTTGTATCCCTGATGCGGAAGCAGGACGGAGGGAAATATCCTTGTATCCCTGATGCGGAAGCAGGAACCTTTTGGAGCTTTTTGCCCTTGCCCCTCCTCTTTGAGAGGAGGCCAGGAAACAAAATGGGAATATTCAGAGCTAGAGCTTCTTGTTTTCTCTGTATGTAAAAGTAAACATTGCTGCTCCGTTTTTCTTCAAGGCTAAGACCTGCTACTGAGTGACTCTACTTTTTTTTGAGGATTCCATTGTTTGAGACTTAAGAAAGCCTTACTTGAGCTAAATACTTTGATGTAAATTGTTGAGAGAAAGGATTTTTTTAAACAGTATAGTAGCTGTGATGATTTACGGTGATACGCAAGGTGTGGCTTTGAGGGGGAGGCAACATCTTAGGACACTAGCAGAAAGTTGGGTAAAAGGGATGTTCTTTTCATCTTACCTGAAGAACTTTTATGCCTGAAAGATCTCCTATTTCCATCTATTGATTGCCATCAGGCAATCAAAAGGAGAGCCAACCTCTCCATACAAATCATGTCTCTAGGTAGGAAATATAGTCTCTCCCTGTTGGCTCTGATGTGGAATGCTGGCACCTGTAAGTAAGTTAAGTTGACTTTCTTCCGAAGACTCTTCTCACTGTTTGAATCTGTCATGGAGAGCTTGAAATAATATGTTTCTCCATACTCAAGTTTTCTCTCCATAGATATTTTCTGCTTGAACAATAGTACACTCCAATATTAAAGCAAACTTCACTTCTACAACCAAAGGAATAAAAGCCAGATATTTTTGGGTTTTTTTCCCAGTGTGACATGGAGTAGGTGGTGCAGTTTGTCGGCCCGAGCAGGAGCCCAGGCACAGCCCCACGACTCCTCCTGCATACCTGAATGGTCATTTGAGATCATAAAGAGGTTGGAACAGGGGAATTTTGCTTCTAGTGTCTTATTAGAGCATCTCTTCCACTTGAACTATGATCCTTTTCAAGGTGTTCCTACAGAAAGTATGAATTAATATGCCACATCATTACTTAATATATTAAAAAAAAAAACAAACACCACTGTTGTCAGAGTTGTAGGTACAAGTATTCTGGGAAGTTCATTAGTATTCTTCACCAGATAAATTTGGAAATGTAGCAGTACATGCTAAATGATGAGAAGATACTAAGGTGTCTCTCTGAGGGAAATGACTTCTCTTCCCCAGTGGGTTGTTTTGATTACTCGGAAAATGCATAATCGGAGATGGTGATGCCTGTCGCTTCTCCTGAATGATTAGAAACCTTTGCTGTCAGAAAATATTTAGAGTGTAGTTTGTCTTTCATTGCTTTCAGTTCCCAAAGCAATTATATCAAAAAAAGTTAGAACGGACCAGTGCGGTTTTCTTTAGAAGTGATGCAGTTTTATCACTAGCAACCTACTAGAGAACGTGTGGGTATCTATTCTGCCAGAATCATTATTCCCCTGATGATATCTTTGTTCTGATTTCTTTACCTGCCCGAGGGATGCCACTGCTCTGAGGATTGTCTCTGGCCCTGATATTTGGAGGCTGTGGAATATTCATCCATAAACTGAGAGATATTTCCTCCTCTCATTGTAGGGTTGGTTGGATTGGATAACAGTGTGTATTTGTAAATACATCATTGGTGTTTGGAAAATCATCTCCAAGATGTACATGATCACAGAGGCTGTATAATTCCACTAAATATAAAGAGGAACACTAACTTATGAGCTGAATTCCTGTATCTAGCAAAAGCATAAATATGCAAGTGAAAGTCAAATGAAAAATATTTCAAAGTCTTTTCAATTCCTCCTTGCATCCTCAGGGAAGAAAGCAAGAGATAGTAAAGTAACAACAGAGAACAGAAAGGATATCTATAAGCAGGCCAAGCTGCTTAGAGAGAGGCATGTTTTGAAACATAACCCAGAGGAATTTAAAAGAGTGCAAGGAGAAAGAGAAAATACAGACAGCACCAAGAGGGTACCGACGAGTGTCCTGGTCTGTCCTTTGATCTGTACAAGGTCCCTGGCATGGCACTTAGCAATTCTTAGCTTACATCATTTTGCACCTTTTTGCTTCTAATTACTCTTGTGTAAGGAATACACATTCAAATGTAGAACAACGGTTTCTGTTCTGGCAGGACATAGAGCCAAATGGCTATTAAATATTATAATCACCCATGGTCAAATTCAGAGGTCTGCTGCAAGGAGGTCAGAGACTGTAGGAGCAGGAGGGATGTCATTTGCTAGGCATTGAGAATCATGTCGAGATAACTTTGAAACATAAACTGCAGACCAGTTATAAGGCAATACATGGCACCCAGCTCTTGCCTCGCACACATTGGTGTCTGCTTCCCTCTTTCTGACCACACCTCTGAATGGAGAAGCTGTTTCGTAGTTATGCAAAGAATGAAAAAAATAAAAATGAAGCATTTTTATGCTGTATTAAATAGCTTGTACCTCAGTGAGACACCACAGCCATGTTTTAACTCACCATCGTAACATATACAAAAGTATTCTCAAGATTTCCACTGTTGCTCCAGGAGCAATGGGCCGAGCTTTCAGTCCTCCACACTTTGAGGAGCGTTAGCCATGTGCTGCTCAGGAATATTTTCAAACATTCAAAACAACAGATATTTTCCCCCACAAAGAGGAGGAAGTAATTTAGAGAGGGAAAAAAATTGTGCAGTTTAGAGCAGAAAGACCCAGCACCCCTGTCCTCTCGCCTGCCAACAGGACCTTGGCTCTGTGGCTGGGCCTCCTGAAGCAACCAAATGCCCAAAAGTTTGTGAGCTGCTGCATACCCTGTCAGCTGGGTACAGGAGACAACATGGCTGGTAACTTCTGCAAACAAAGAATTGAATAATCCAGCCCTGGAAATCAAAGCAATTCAGAACCCTTCTCTCCCAAGAAGGGACTCAGCCCGGTGGTGCTTCACAGGGATGCAGGGTAACGTAATGCCCACATATCTGTTGATCAGTGTTACAACAACACAGAAACTTGACTCAGAGATGGATTTAAAAGTGCAAGCTGAGGTAAAAGCAGGGTGGCAGTCACGTTCAGCAAATGTCCCCTGACACAAGCCCTGTTCAGCTCTCTGTGATTGCCGTATCCAGGGACCAGCCCTCTGCCCCTTCAGTTCCCCGCAGGTCAGCGTAATACAATGCTGGTGTCTCCTCATAGCTCTCCTCTGTTTCTTTTCTGTCTTTGCTCTTCTTTAACACAGAAAGCTGAAGCATGCTCTGTACAGCCTCCGGACCCCTGTCAGAGAAGATATCTTTTATGATGAAGAGTAAATCTGAACAGAA